>OX451739.1:1392762236-1394112711 GCA_948472305.1 Vicia faba
TATATATATATATATATATATATATATATATATATATATATATATATATATATATATATATATATATATATATATATATATATATATATATATATATATATATATATATATATATATATATATATATATATATATATATATATATATATATATATATATATATTTATTTACAGTGGGAATAAAATATTTACAAAAAAATAAAATATATTCAAGGAAATATTTTCAGTGGGAATAAAAATATGAAATAAAAATAAAAGTATTATTTACATTATTTTAAAATTTAAACAAATAATATATAAGTATATAAAAATGTTTTAATGTTAGAAAAAATGGAATAATATGCTAAATAAATGTAAAAAATTATGAAAATATTTTTTAAGCATTTTTTATGTTTGGAAATAAAATAATAAAGTCAGAAATGAAATAAAAATGCAAAAATAATAAAAATACAAGAATTGGGCCAGGGGGTGTGAAAAGCAAGCATAGGGGTGCAAAAAGTGAGAAATAGCCAGGCCCAGCCCAGCTACTTCATCTTCAACCTTCGTTCAACAAAAATACGCGCGTTCTGAGTTCAAACTCGTATCTCCTGTTTTAGTGCTTAAAAACAAAAACTTGTAACATGAAAGTTGTAGAGCATAATCACACGATTCCAACCTTATAAAAGACTTAATCTAACTCTCAAAGACCAGAGAGAATTTCTCTGGCCCTAATTTCTAACCTAACTTTTTCAGGATGTTCATCAATCAAATTCTTTCAACACACTTAACTTAAATGAAAACTGAGCATATGTACAGCTTAAGGGCTATGAGTACTACATTTTTCATTCACAAACCTAAGCCTAATGATTCCTAAATAGAGAGATAGGAAGTTGCAAAATACCTGTTTCAGTTGGACACGAGTATAGCAGTGTAGAGCTTTTCAGTGAGGCCTGAGATGCTTGGGAGCTTGCTTGAACTTCACTTGGTCTTTTCCAATAGCTAGTTTGCTTTGAATGTTCCTGAATCAGCCTCCAGAAGTCAACCTGCACAAGCTTGAAATGAAAATGATGAACACTATAAATGGAGTTACAGTTGGCAATGGAGGTTTGGGATAGTTTGAGTGAGTTGAATGGAAGGTATTGCAACAAGTTTGAGGCAAAACGCACGAGGCAATGTGAAGATGGAAGTGATTCTGCAGGGCCTGCCCTGTTTTGCAAGAAAATGTGATTTTGGTGTTCAAGGGTGTTTGAGGGATGAATGGCTCGTGTTTCTGGCTCACATGGATGTGCAAAACTTGTTTGAAATGTTGGCCAGAGTTGAATATATCAGATGTTCAAGATATGGACTTTTGGCAAGTTGACTTGTTTTGAAAGAAAAGTGTGAAGTGAAATGAGATAGGCCTGTACAGGCTATCTCCAAGCATGCACAAGTTTCTTGTACCTTTTCCTGAGTTTGTGGAACTTGTTTGCTGCAAAGAAAGAGGTCCAAGGCTCAAGAGAAACAATGTTGACATAAAGTTGCCTTTATGAAAATGGAAGTGCTACCTTTATGCCCAAAATGGATTAATCCTTTGTATAATGCTTCCTTGATCAGAACAATGCCTCTAACCAATGTGTTTGCATTCAATTTTTGAGTGTTGAAGGGTTTAGAGACTTGTAATTAAGTACAAAGCTAGTTTGGTCAGATTTTGTAACTTGTATGAACATGTATTGGCCATGGTTACAAAGTGAGTTTTTGCCAACTTCAAGCATTCGATTCTCCCTAACCATAAATGTGTTTGAGGAGTTCTTGGACAATTTGTAAAGCTTGCAAAATGTACTATAATCCATATTTAAAGTGCAACTTGATACTCCAAGTGGAACTATGTTAAAAATGGCCAAGAAGATGGGTTAAAATCCTGCCTAAATTAGGGCAAAATTTATCTAAGTTAAAAGTTTTAGGGACCCTTGTTCCAAAAATCATAACTTGAGATCCAAGCTTATTTTGAGAAAACTTTGTGAATCAAAGTTGTAGAATTTGTGGAGGAATACAACTTTCATGTTGTAAGTTTTGTTTGAATCCATTTGTATCATGGTGAAAATGTGGGGCAAAGTTAGGAAAAAATAAGAAAATTTCATAACTTAGAAAAATTCTAAGTTATGAAATTTATTCAATTTCAAACCCTAATTTGCAATTTTGGATTTCTTGATGAACAAGTTTCACAATTTGACATATCTTGATGAAAAATGACCCTTGGCACTTGATTTTGACCAAAAAGTCAAAGTTTGACTTTTCAGTGTACAGTTAAATTTTGATCAGTTGACTGAAAAATTCATCTGTCAATCCAATGCATTTGAGATTTTTTGAACTTGTTGAATAGGTCAAGATAATGTCATTGAGTCCTTGAGTCCATGGTTGAGCTTAATTTGCCATTGGCTAGCTCAAACAGTCAAAAATTGCCTTTGTACAGTCAAAACCCTAAAAATGACCATTTTGCCCTTTTGGTGATCTGATCAAATTTCTTGTGGAATTGTGGTCCAAACTTGATCAAATGGTTCATATGAATTCATAATGTTGATGTGGGTCAAAATTCATGAGGTTTGACTGTAAAATGGCCACAGTTGACTTTTTCTCCAATACAATTGATTTTTAGGTCAACTGTCCAATTGACTGGGCAAAAATTTGATTCAAAGCTTGAAACTTGGTATGGACAAACTTATGAGTCCAACATGAAGTATAAAAGTCAATTTGGGCATTAAAGGTCCAAAAATTCCTATGCAAACTCAAACCCTAATTCAGGTCAACAGTGCAAGGAGGTGTCTTGAGCAGAGTGAACCCTAGCTTGATCTTGAGTTTCAAGAGCCTTGTGATGAGAAAAGTTGATGAAATGAGAGGGAAAATTTTAGGGTACAACAGTTTCCCCTTTTCAATCTTCTTGAACCTGAAGAGTTAGATTGGCAAGCTTGCCTTTCGTGACTCGAAGGTAAAAGAGGATCGGACACTAGAGTGCCCGTAAATTTGCACTCGTCAAAATATTGTTGAAGGAATGGGCTTAAAGATGCCATTTGGAGATGGTAGAATCTTGCTGGAGATGGGCTTAAAGATGCCATCTAAGATTTGTTTGTTGAAAATCAGTAGAATGAACTTCAGAATGGTGTCTGCATTTGGAACGTATCTGAGTTGTATCTGGAGATTGGATTTGTATGAGCAAGGGAATGGCGTCTATGTTTAGAGCGTATCCGAGTTGTAACTGTATTTGGTCTTTGAATGAATATCAGAATGATTGTCGTGTCTGGAGTGTATCTGTATTCTGAATGGATAACAGAGAAATATATGTGATGGAGCAACTGTGTTCTGGGGATAAACTTCGAATGAGTGACAGAATGGCAATCGTGTCTGGAGCGTATCTGGACTGTATTTGAAGTTGAGATATGTATGAGTAGCAGAATGACTTCCGTGTCTGGAGTGTATCCGTACTGTAACTGGGATCTGAATAAGTGACAGAACGACTTCCGTGGCGACTGCACTGGGGAGAATCAAACTTCTGATGTAAGGGCCAGAAAGGCATCTGTGTTTGGAGCGTATCTGAACCTGAAGTTGATAGTTGAATCTGAATGAGATATAGAATGGTCGCCGTGTCTGGAGCGTATCTAGTTTGTATCAGATTGCTGAAGTCTGAATGAGTAGTAGAATGACCACCGTGTCTGGGGTGTATCCATATTGTTTTTTACTTGAAATTTTGAATGAGTAATAGAATGACCACCATGTCTGGGGTGTATCCATATTGTATCTGAATGATTGTTAACGATAGCTTTTTAATCTTATCTTGAAAAGGGTAAAATGTTAGCTAAAACACAAAGTTATGTTGCATGATATGTATGATGCAATGGAATGTGTTTCATCAATGTTTATGATATATGAATGTAATGGATGTCCATGTAAGCTGAGTAGCTGTCTTGCTGAGGAAAATAAATCCTTGATAACTGGAGATAATGAAATCTTAGACTGCTGTCAGTGAAAGTAAATTCTTGACCGATGCTGGAGATTCAAAAATCTTTGATTGTTGAAGATGAGAAATCCTTACTGACTGCTTGGGGATTAAAGATCTTTAATTGTTGAGAACGAGAAATCTTGGGATCACTGCTGGGGATTGAAAATCCTTGGTGACTAGTGGGGATTTAATCAAGAGCTTTGACAACTTCTGCGGGGAATGAGAATCCTTCATGACTTTCCTGGGAAATAAGGAGAACTCTGAAGACCTCTACTGGGGAATTAGAACCTGGGAGGCTTCTGCTGGAGAAATGAGACCGAGAATCTTCGATCTGCTGGGAAATTAATCTGTGGGGAGAGTGTTTACTCGGCTGGGGAAATCAGGAGCTTGGGTGAATGCCAATCTACTGGGGAATCATCCTAGTTGGGGATAAGCCAAGAAGTTAACTGTCATATGCTTGGTTCTCAGACTTTTAAGATAACCGGCTGGGGAAGTTGGGGGAAGCTGAATGGTTCCCACCGGGGATTGATAGTTGGAAATCTGACTTCGTTGGGGAAGAAGGTTTAGAATATTCTAGCTCCGCTGGGGATATGTATTTCAGGGTTTTCGGGCTCCACTGGGGATCGGGAGTTCGGAGACTTAACCCTGATGGGAATTCTGAAACTTAACTCCGCTGGGGAATGAAGTTTAGAACACACCGGCTCCGCTGGGGATCTTGAAATTTAACTCCGCTAGGGATATATACTCCAAAGTTTTAACTTTGTTGAGGATTTGAATGATGTACTGTAGGGGATTTCTTCTGGAATAGCACAAAGACATCTTCCTACACCTTCAACCTATCAGTAATTATCCTTTCTCAATTTCGTTTTATTTGTAAGCAATGATTATATTCAAATGCATATGCTTATTTAACAAAACATTGGATGTTTTCAAATAAAACATAAGTGTAAAAAGAAATGAAAGGTAAGCAAATTTATACACTTTGAAGTATATTTGTATTAACTTTTGTAAGTATCTTTGTACAAAGGAGACAGACATCCTAGTAAGAGAATGTTGTCGTAGAATTAAGAAAAATTTTATACAAAAGAAAGGATGGCTATGTGCACAATTCCATGGGGCTCCCACTCTGCTATAGCCTTCACAACTCTGAGTATCTTGTCCATTCGCTGCTTCGTCCGCCGATGATTGGTTTGATCAGAAGCTTGGAGCTTGTTGGTGAAGAGATTATCCTTAAAGTGATCCGACGAGACATAGTCATACGCTTCAATTCCCTAACTTTTGCCTGGACCTCCCTTTCGGGTTTTTGATCCACCGGGAAACCCTTTTTTGCCCAAGTCGCCCTTTCGGGTTTTCAACTTGCCGGGTGTACAGATTTTTTTGTTTATCCCTAATTTTTGCCTGAACCGCCCTTTCGGGTTTTCGATTCACCGGGATGCCCATTTTTGCCCAAGTCTCCCTTTCGGGTTTTCGACTTGTCGGGTCATTTTATGCGTAGTATTTTTTGACTATGTCTGCGTTCGTAGGGTGCGGTAAATCGTCACCGTCCATGGTGGTCAGAATCATTGCTCCACCAGAAAAGATGTTCTTGATCATAAATGGTCCTTCGTAAGTAGGAGTCCACTTACCCCTGGGATCACTTTGCAGCAAGATGATCCGCTTGATTACAAGATCTCCGACTTGATATACTTGACGTCTAACTTTCTTGTTGAAAGCCTTGATCATCCGTTTCTAATACGTCTGACCATGACAAACAGCAGTAAGTCACTTCTTGTTGATCAAGTTAAGTTGATCAAGCCGGGTCTGAATCCAATCGTCTTCACTTAAACCGACATCCTTCATAATCCTTAAGGAAGGAATTTGAACTTCCATTGGTAAAACAACTTCCATGCCATATACCAAAGAAAAGGGGGTTGCCCTGTTGAAGTACGTGTCATGGTACGATACCCGTGCAGAGCAAACGGTAACATCTCATGCCAGTCCTTGTAGGTGACTGTCATTTTTTTAATGATCTTTTTGATATTTTTGTTCGCGGCTTCAACAGCACCGTTTATCTTTGGCTAATAGGGAGATGAATTGTGATGATAAATCTTGAACTGCTCGCACAGAGCGGTGATCATAGTGTTGTTCAAATTTGTATCGTTGTCTGTGATGATCCTGTCGGGGATACCATACCGGCATATGAGACTTTTCTTGATGAAGCGGGAAACCACGTTCTTTGTAACGGAGGCGAAGGAAGTTGCTTCGACCCACTTGGTGAAATAATCAATAGCGACCAAGATGAAGCGATGTCCATTGGATGACGTAGGCTTGATCTCTCCAATCATGTCAATTCCCCATATTGCGAATGGCCAAGGAGCTGTCAGAATGTTGAGAGGAACAGGAGGAATATGTACCTTGTCAGCATAAACTTGGCATTTGTGGCAAGTACGGGAATTCTGATGACAATCAGCTTCCATGGTAGACCAGTAGTAGCCTGCCCTTAGAATCTTCTTAGCCATCGTATGTCCGCTCAAGTGGGTGCCAAATGTGCTGCTATGTATTTCGATCATGATCAACTCTGCTTCAACCTTGTCCACACAACGAAGTAGAACACAATCATGGTTGAGCTTATAAAGGATACCATTGCTCAGGAAAAACTTGGCAGCAAATCTCCTTAAGAACTTTTTGTCATTGACGGAAGCTCCTTCAGGGTATTCTCGAGTCTGGAGATACCTTTTGATTTCATGAAACCAGGGTTGTTCCACTACTTCTTCGGTATTAATCTCATGACAGTGTGCAGGTTCGTCCATTCGCTCGATGGTGATTTGGGGAGCCTCGTTATCCCAGTTGAATTTAAACATGGAAGACATTGTAACCAGAGTATCTGCTAGCTGATTTTCTTCTCGCGGGAAGTGCTCGAAAGTAATCTGCTCGAAATGAGGCAGCAATGTCAGAACATGTTCTTTGTACGGGATAAGATTAGGATGTTTAGTATCCCACTCTCCTTTGATTTGACTGATAACCAAAGCTGAGTCCCTAAATACGACCAAAGATTTGATTCCCAAGTCTATAGCAGCCTTGAGACCAAAAATGCAAGCTTCATATTCAGCCATGTTGTTGGTACAACTGAAGCAAATTCGGGCAGTGAAGGGTGTATGGCAACCTTCCATAGAAATGAGTACCGCACCGATACCGTTGCCAAGTGCATTTGAAGCACCATTAAAGTACAAGGTCCATCGGGATCCATTTTCAGGTCCGTCATACGGTCTGTTACCTTCAATGTTATCCAATGTCATGATGTCCTCGTCAGGGAAGTCGAATCTCATAGATTGGTAGTCTTCGATGGCTTGATGAGCTAGATGGTCAGCTAGCACACTCCCTTTTATATCTTTTTGGGTAGTATACTAGATATCATACTCAGTCAGGATCATTTTTCATCTAGCGATTCTTCCAGATAAAGCAGGATTCTCGAAGATATACTTGATCGGATCCATCTTGAACATCAGCAAAGTGGTATGAGTCAACATATACTGCCTCAGCCGGCGAGCAGCCCATACCAAATCGCAGCATGTTTTCTCGAGCAATGAGTAGAGAGTCTCACAATCGGTAAACTTTTTGCTAAGGTAATAAATGGCATGCTCTTTTTGGCCAGACTCGTCATGCTACCCCAGCACACACCCCATTGAGTTGTCAAGTACTGTCAAGTATAAGATTAGAGGTCTCCCTTCAACCGGTGGCATAAGAACGGGTGGTTCTTGGAGATACTCTTTGATCTTTTCGAAAGCGGCCTGACATTTATCGTTCCAACGTACTACTTGATCTTTCTTCAGCAGCTTGAAGATTGGTTCACAAGTAGCAGTTAGATGCGAGATGAATCGGGCAATGCAGTTCAACCGTCCTAGAAATCCTCTGACTTCTTTCTCTGTCTTGGGAGTTGGCATCTCTTGTATGGCTTTCACTTTGGCAGGGTCCACCTGAATGCCTTTGTCGCTTACGACGAAGCCTATCAATTTTCCAGATCTCACCCCAAAGGTGCATTTGTTTGGGTTCAACCTCAGCTTGTACAACTTCAGACCGTCAAACAGCTTCCGTAGATGGTTAAGGTGTTCCTCCTCAGTTTGGGACCTTGCAATCATATTGTCGACATATACTTCTATCTCGTGATGGATCATGTCATGAAACAACGCAACCATGGCACGTTGGTAGGTTGCCCCAGCATTTTTCACCAAGGCACCTTTTGCTACAAGGTCATGCCTTTTGGGTTGAAAAATGCTGGGGCAACCTACCAACGTGCCATGGTTGCGTTGTTTCATGACATGATCCATCATAAGATAGAAGTATATGTCGACGATATGATTGCAAGGTCCCAAACTGAGGAGGAACACCTTGACCATCTACGGAAGCTATTTGACCGTCTGAAGTTGTACAAGCTGAGGTTGAACCCAAACAAATGCACCTTTGGGGTGAGATTTGGAAAATTGCTAGGCTTCGTCGTAAGCGACAAAGGCATTCAGGTGGACCCTGCCAAAGTGAAAGCCATACAAGAGATGCCAACTCCCAAGACAGAGAAAGAAGTCAGAGGATTTCTAGGATGGTTGAACTACATTGCCCGATTCATCTCGCATCTAACTGCTACTTGTGAACCAATCTTCAAGCTGCTGAAGAAAGATCAAGTAGTACGTTGGAACGATGAATGTCAGGCCGCTTTCGAAAAGATCAAAGAGTATCTCCAAGAACCACCCATTCTTATGCCACCGGTTGAAGGGAGACCTCTAATCTTATACTTGACAGTACTTGACAACTCAATGGGGTGTGTGCTGGGGTAGCATGACGAGTCTGGCCGAAAAGAGCACGCCATTTATTACCTTAGCAAAAAGTTTACCGACTGTGAGACCCGATACTCACTGCTCGAGAAAACTTGCTGCGCTTTGGTATGGGTTGCTTGCCGGCTGAGACAGTATATGTTGACTCACACTACTCTGTTGATTTCAAAAATGGATCCAATCAAGTACATATTCGAAAAGCCTGCCTTGTCCGGAAGAATAGCAAGATGGCAGATGATCTTGACGGAATACGACATCCAGTACACGACTCAGAAAGCAATCAAGGGAAGTGTATTTGCGGACCATTTGGCGCACCAGGCAGTGGACAACTACCAGTCGATGAACTTTGAATTTCCAGACGAGGATATCATGGTAGTGACTGATTGTGAAGTACCTGGACCGGATGAAGGACCTGAGGAAGGATCTCGTTGGTCTATGCACTTTGACGGAGCCTCAAACGCTTTGGGTAATGGTATCGGCGCTGTGATCATATCCCCTAAAGGCACTCATACTCCACTCACCGCCCGACTATGTTTCAACTGCACCAACATAATGGCAGAATATGAGGCATGCATCATGGGTCTTCAAGCTGCAATTGACTTATGGATCAAGTTTCTGAGTGTCTTCGGAGATTCCGCTCTCGTGATCAATCAGATCAAAGGTGAGTGGGATACGAAACACCCAAATCTTATTCCTTACAAGGAGTACGTGCTGACATTGCTTCCCCACTTCGAGGAGATAACTTTTGAACACTTCCCAAGAGAGGAGAATCAGTTAGCGGACGCGTTGGCTACAATGTCTTCTATGTTCAAAATCAAATGGGACAACGAGGCGCCCCTGATCATTATCTGGAAATTGGACGAACCTGCATATTACTGTGATCTCGAGACTGAAGAGGTAACAGAAAAGCCCTGGTATCATGAAGTGAAGAGGTACCTTGAAGCTCAAGAATACCCTGAAGGCGCATCTGTTAATGACAAGAAATTCATGAGAAGGTGTGCGGCAAAGTTCTTCCTCAGCAACGGCATTCTCTACAAGCGAAACCATGACTCAACCTTACTGCGTTGTGTGGATAAGACTGAAGCAGAAAGGATCATGGCAGAGCTACATGAAGGTACCTTCGGAACACATTCCAGTGGACATACCCTGGCAAAGAAAATCCTTCAGGCAGGATATTTCTGGTCCACAATGGAAGCCGACTCTTATCAGCATTCTCGAACTTGTCATAAATGCCAGATCTATGCTGATAAGGTGCACATTCCTTCGGTCCCTCTGGACGTCTTGACATCACCTTGGCCTTTTGCAATGTGGGGCATTGATATGATCGGCGAGATCCGACCTACGGCATCCAACGGGTATCGCTTCATCCTGGTAGCGATTGATTACTTCACGAAGTGGGTTGAAGCGGATTCCTACGCTACGGTAACCAAGAACATCGTGGCACGGTTCATTCGGCACAACCTGATCTGTCGATACGGTGTGCCTGAGAGGATCATTACGGATAATGGTACCAATCTTAACAACAAGATGATCACTGAGCTCTGAGAAAAATTCAAGATACAGCACCACAACTCTTCTCCATACCGGCCGAAGATGAATGGGGCTGTAGAAGCAGCGAATAAAAACATCAAGAAGATTGTGCAGAAGATGACAGTGACTTACAAAGATTGGCACGAAATGTTACCGTTTGCTCTTCATGGGTACCGTACCTCAACACGGACGTCAATAGGGGCAACTCCCGTTTCCTTGGTCTACGGCATGGAGGCAGTCTTGCCTATCGAAGTCCAGATACCCTCTCTCTAGATAATGAAGGATGCAGGTTTGAGCGAAGATGACTGGATCCAGACTCGGCTTGACCAATTAAACCTAATTGACGAAAAAAGACTCACTGCTATTTGTCATGGTCAGACGTATCAAAAACGGATGATCAGGGCATTTAACAAGAAGGTCAAACGACAAGAGTATCAAGTCGGAGATTTGGTAATCAAGCGCATCATTCTTCCTCAAAGTGATCCCAGGGGCAAATGGACCCCTACGTACGAAGGGTCATTTGTGGTTATACATATCTTCTCAAGAGGAGCTATGATTCTAACCACCATGGATGGTGACGACCTTCCTCACCCTGCCAATGCAAACATAGTAAAAAGATACTACGCATGATTAAAGACCCGCTAGGTTGACACACCTAGGCAAAAATAAGGGCTTCCCAGCGAACCAAAAGGGTTCGGGCAAAAATAAGGGATGAAATGAAAAAAATCTGTACACCCGGCATGTCGAAAACCTGAAAAGGCGGCTTGGGCAAAAATGGGTATCCCGGTGGACTGAAAACCCGAAAGGGCGGTCCAGGAAAAAGTTAGGGATAAAGCTTAATACTATGTCTTATTGGATCACCTTGCATCCAGAATTCGGCATCAACTATCGGGCCCAGATGACTCCAATCGATCAGCTTCATCTTCAACTAAGCAGCAAAGTGATGAGACGCTTGAAGACATAAAGGCGATAGCAGAGTTGGAACCCAGTGGGATTATTTTTCACATAGTTGTTTTGTTTCCTTTTCAAAATTGTATAAACTCTATGTTACTCGGCGGCGTTCTCTTACTAGGACGTCAGCCTCCTGTACACAAAACGCCTATTTACAGGCAAATTTCAAAATCAATACAAGTTCAATTTTTCAGACAAATTACCCATCGTTTTTTCCTTTTTTCTGTTTTTGTTTTGCAAAGAACGTCCAATGTTCATTTTTTATATATGCATTTGACATTAATTGTTAATCATGAATATTTGCATGCGAAACAAAGGACTAATTACATATGACATCAGAAACAGGGGCAATTTAGAATTGTCTAAGCGATCTAGTTGCTCTGTCCACCAAGGTACCAAGGTAGGTTCGGCTGAAGAACATAACCAAGTTACCTCAACTCCCCATAGAGTAAGACCAGATTTTAGCAATACTCTCCTCCAGGCAGAGTTGGTCTCCCATCAGCCCTAAAAAGGCACAGTATCCCTAGCAAGTCCGCAACACTCTCCCCAAGCAGAGTTAATCTACTGTCAGCCTTAAGGAAGTTAGGTATCCCCAAAAAATCTCAACATTCCCCAGCGGAGTATAGACATCCCTCAGCAAGCATCCCCGGCAGTCTTAGCATAAGATTGTTCCCCGGCGGAATACCGACATCCAGTGGAGCCATTCCCCAGTACAGTCCAAAGTTTCCCCAGGAAAGTTGAATCATCCTCCCCAGTAGATTTTGGAAGCTTATCACCTGCAGAGTACATACGTCTCTCTCCGGCTTCATTCAAAAGTTATTTCCCCACCAGGGTATAACTGGGTTATCCTCAGCTAATTACCACGGAAAGTTCGTCCTCGGCGAAGTTCTTCCTATCCCCAGCGGAGTTCATCAAGTTCCCCAACATAACTCATCAGTGGAAACCCCAGCGGAGCTCTCATCAGAACCTCAGCGAAGTATCTCTTCCCACAGAGTAATTCCCCGCAGAGCAATCTCTCCAACAAGTTTATTCCCCAACGGAGTTATCTTCTCCTACCGGTTTATTCTTGCAACCATCATCCCCAGCGGAAGTGAAGAACTCTACTCTTCAACATCAGCCCAGGATTCCACAAGTTCCCGGCACTCGTCAAGGATTTATTTTCCTAGACGAAAATACATTCATAGACATTTCACATTTCATGCATCCTGCTTACATACGTGATAAAGTGCATACAACACTATCTCATTTTGAGCATCATGACATTATGCATTTCATACATCATGACATTGCATACAACTAATGTTTTGCCTTTTCAGGAAAAGGTCAACCCAAAGATGATTACTATCAACTGTCACAATTCCAAATTCGATTCCTGTATCCAGCCAGGGCATATCTGTGAGTGATTAATTCCAGATTCGACACCTGTATCCAGCTAGGGCATGTCTGTAGACGATAATTTCCAGATTCGATGCCTGTATCCAGCCAGGGCATATCTGTAGACGATAATTTCTAGATTCAATACCTGTATCCAGCCAGGGCATATCTGTAGACGACAATTTCCATATTCGATACCTACATCCAGCCAGGGCATATCTTTAGATACCAATTTCCAGATTCGATACCTGTATCCAGCCAGGGCATATCTGTAGACGACAAGTTCCATATTCGATTCCTGTATCTAGCCATGGCATATCTGTAGGCGGCAAATTCCAGATCTGATACCTGTATCCAGCCAGGGCGCGTCTCTAAGCAACCTTTTGAAGTTCCGGATTCGATTCCTGTATCTAGCCAGGGCATATCTGTGAGCAATTGATTGTAGATTCGATACCTGTACCTAGCCAGGGCATATCTGCATGAAGAGTTTGAAGATCAACACCTGTAACAGACCAGGAAACCATCTTCCTTTCTCAAAGTACGCAAGTTCTCGCTAAGGAATCTCTTACGCGATCAACACTTCCAAATGGCATCTATAAGCCCATTCCCGACAAGGTTCTGTCACACCCCCGATGGCATCTATAAGCCCATCCTCCTATCCACCATCTTTCCAAATGGCATCTATAAGCCCATTCCCGACATCACATTGCTGTTACTCTACTATGCGAGTGCAAATTTCAGGGCACTCTAGTGTCCAATCTCCTTTTACCCTCGAGTCGCGAAAGGAAAACTTGCCAATCTAACTCTTCAGGTTCAAGAAGATTGAACAGGGGCAACTGTTGTACCCCAAAATTTTCCCTCCCATTTCCTCAACATTTTCTCACCACAAAGACCCTTGGAGCTCAAGATCAAGTTAGGGTTTGCTCAGATCAAGACTCCTCCTTGCACTGTTGACCCAAATTAGGGTTTGAGTTTGCACAAAGATGTTTTGACCTAAAATGCCCAACATTACTTTCATGCTTCATGTGGGACTCACAAGTTTATCCATACCAAGCTTCAAGCCTTGATTCCAATCTTTGCCCAGTCAATTGGACAGTTGACCTAGAAATCAGCTGTATTGGGGAAAAAGTCAACTGTGGTCAATTGACAGTCAAACCTCATTATTTTTGACCCACATAAACATTATGAACTCATATGAACCATTTGGTCAAGTTTGGATCACAATTCCACAAGAAATTTGATCAGATCACCAAAAGGGCAAAATGGTCATTTTTAGGGTTTTGACTGCACAAAGGCAATTTTTGACTGTTTGACCTAGCCAATGGCAAACCAAGCTCACATATGGACTCAAGGACTCAATGACATTGTCTTGACATATTCAACAAATTCAAAAGATCCCAAATGCACAAGATTGACAAATGAATTTTCCAGTCAACTGATCAAATTTGACTGTATACTGAAAAATCAAACTTTGACTTTTTGGTCAAAATCAAGTGCCAAGATTCATTTTTCATCAAGACATGTCAAATTATGAAAATTGTTCATCAAGAAATCAAAAATTACAAATTAGGGTTTAAAATGAAGAATTTTCATAACTTAGAATTTTTCTAAGTTATGAAAATTCCTAATTTTTTCCTAACTTTGTCCCATCTTTTCATCAAGATACATTTGGATTCAAACAAAACTCAAAACATGAAAGTTATAGTCCATTGCAAAATCTACAACTTTTATTCACAAAGTTTCCTCAAAAGAAGCTTTTATCTCAAGTTATGATTTTTGGAATAGGGGTGCAAAACATTCTTAACTTAGAAATTTTTTGACCTATTTTAGGCAGGATTTTTGCCTAACTTCATGACCACTTTTCACATGCTTCCACTTGGAATTTCAACTTGCATTACAAATATGGATTGTAGTACACATTCCAAGCTTTCCAAATTGTCCAAGAACTTCTCAAACAGCCTTGTGGTTAGGGAGAATCGAATTTGTCAATATGGGCAAAAGTCACTTTGATTCATGGCCATGTACATGTTCATAACTTGGGCATTTTTGAAATCAGCATGTGCAAGCTAGATTACAGGCCTCTAATCTCATTTACACTCAATAATTAAATTCCAATCCATTGTGTTCTAGCATTATTTTGCTCATTTGGTCATTACATGGAAGTTTAATCCTTATTTGGAAAAAGCAAGTTATCCATTCTTGTAAAGCACAACTTTATGTCAAACACAAATCAAAGAAGTACCAAAGCAAATCTCTGAGGCACAAGTTTATGAACTAATCCCACTGATCAAGGAGAGATTATGCAGCATGCTTGAGGGACCTGCCTTGGCCTACAACCTAACTTGGCAACTTTTGCTTAAGAGAGAAGAAACTTGGCATATTGAAAGACATCTCACATTGCTGCAAGAACTAACTGAAGAAAACCTTGTAAATACTTTCCACTTGATCCAACTGACCTGAAACACGAGCCAACCACCTTCAATACCTCCCCAAACATCAAAACACCATTTTGCTGCACAAAACAGGGCATCCCTGCAGATTGAGTTGCACAACTCAGTTTGCTCGTGCGTTTTGGCCAAAGCTTGTTCATACACACTCCCTACCATCCATTGAAGCTATCCCAAGCCCTAGCTACAGACTGTAACACCTCTAACCAAGTTCACCATTTTCATTTTTCCAGTTGTGCAGGTTAACTTCCATAGCTCGTTTCAGTTAGTTCTAAAGCAAGCTAGAGGTTGGAGAAGCATCCTTGGACCTCAAGCAAACTATACAAGTCCTCACATTGCATTGAAAGTACCTCCATTGTCATACACGATTCAAGCTGAATAGGTAAGTTTTTGAACTTCTATCTCTCTATCCAAGCATATTTAGGCTTAAGTTTGTGAAGAAAGCATGTTCTAATCATAGCCCTGAAGCCATCCATGTAGTTACTTTTCATTTATGTTGTGTATGCTGAGAGAATTTTGGACCTGAACATTGGAAAAAACTTAGGTCAGAAATTGGGGGAGAAGAAATTCTCTCTCATTTTTTAGAGTTAGATCAAGTTTTTTATATGTATGAACTCGTGACATGATGCTCTATAATGTTTGTGTTGTAAGTTTTTGTTAAAAGTCAAGGAATCAAGAGATAACAGGGATGGAAGGAAGCGCGCGTTTTTTGTGTTTGAAAGGTGCTGGAGGTTGAAGACAACCACCTTTGGGCTGGGCCTGATTCTTTTTTCTGTTTACACCATCTTTTTACACATACACCCCCCTGGCCCATTGCATAATATATTTGTCATTTTTGGTTTTTTCCTTTTGATTTTGATTTTATATTTTTATCCAAACATGAAAAAACATTAAAAATATTTTTTCTCACATTTTTTACATTTTATTTGATATTTATTTTGTTTCATTTAGTTTATATGTAAATAAATAGGTATTTACTTTTTACTTAAAATACTTAAAATAATACAAATACATTTTTATTTTCTGATTTTATTTTATTTTATCTTTTGAAAACATTTTCTAAAAAATATACTTTTTTTTGTAAATAATAAATATTCTTATTTTTGTACATATTTAATATATAATATATATACTTATATATTTATTAGAATGTTTAGGATAAAAACATAAAAATAATACATTTTTATTTTTATTAATATTTGACCTCAAAAATCATTTTTTTACAATATACTTCCTTTTTTATTTATTTTTTGTATATAATTAATAAATATTGCATATAATAAATAATAAATACTTCTTACTTAGAAAATTAGGGTTTTGCCCTAAAACATGGAAAAATATCAAAAAATTATCTTTTTTATTTTTGTTTATTTGTCATATGAAAAACACTTTTACATACATATGAAAATCATTTTTTTTGCATCTTGCATATTTATTTTATTTTATTTAATTATTGTACAATTAATCTTTGTATATCCAATTTGGATTGTAATAGTTTAGATTTAAATTCCTTGCTAAAATATCCCCATTTGAACATTTGTACCCCCCATCCCATAATTATGTTGTAATAATTTAGAACTTTAATTTTCGCACTTTAAAGCTTTCTAAATATGCCATGATAGACTTAGGGTTTTGTATGCAAAAATCAAATAACAAATAGCTTGACCTAATTCAAAGACAAAAAAGCATGAAAATGGACAACACCAATCACACTTGCACCCCTTAGGGTTACTCCACTTGTTGCCTTCAATAATGGGCCATGTTGCATGTTGAGTGTTTTTGGCAAAACAAAACAAATTCAAATGATCATAGTCCCTCGATGACGCTTTCGAAAGTTGCCTAAAAAATGATCAAGTCCCTTAAAGGAAAAGTTGCCAAAGACACTTGGCACTATTGCAACCATGGTCTAAACGATGACCCGCGCCTGTCCCGTTAACATCCTAACACAAGATTGTCCACCAAATACAATGGTGGAACAAAATTGTTAAAAGGGTTAAAAACATCGGAAAGATCTTTGAGAAATTTAGGGGTAGACAACTCTTAGTTACTTGACCAAATCTTGCAAAACAATCCTTGCATACTTTTCAAAACACACATCACAACACACTTTCAAAACAACTTTCAAAAATATTGAAAACCTTTTCAAAAGATAATTACACCTTTGTATACATCCCAACATGGATCATTACCAAGGTTGCCACCACATTGGCCTTCTTTTCAAAACATTTTCAAACCCACACACAAAGCACCATTTCAAACAATTGAAAATGCAAGGCAAGTGATCTAAGCAAGTAACTAAGAGCCCGTGGATAACCATGGATAGAAAGGGTGCTAATACCTTCCCTTTCTATAATCTACTCCCCGAACCCAAGAAAACATCTCAAAGGTTTTTGTTGTGCTTTTTAACCTTTCCTTAGGATAAAATAAAAAGTCGGTGGTGACTCTTGCTCAACCGAAACATTTGCGAAAACAAACGCAAAACCTCAAGTCAGTTCTCCCACCGTATCACAGAACTGGCGACTCTGCTGGGGAATTTTTTAAAGTGGAGTAACCTTAGGACTTAGATCACCCTCTTGCATGACTAATTGTTTGCTTTGATTGCTTTATATCTTGGCTCTCTTGTTTGGGTTTGAAATCCTACACCCGAATTTGGGGAAACATTCATAGATAGCAATACGTTATGGAAACTGTGCGGGGTATACTGACACGGTTGAAGCAATAGCTATATTAGTGCAACATATTTGTGAGTACCGGTAACCCTTGAGTTCAATCAAGGAGAGTACGGGGCCGCTGAGTGATGTCACTAAGCACTAATGACCTAGAACCTTACTTGACCATCTTGGCCTTTCATTAGGGGTAGTGAGATGACCGGCTTTGGTACAGTCCGAAGTTGGTGGATACTCGATACTACACTCATTGAGGGTTGTTTTCTTGGAATATTTTGGTCGCTAGTTAAGTGGCTAAATCAAAACAATGAACATGGAAAACAATCCAGTGATATTGAGCTCCTTAGAACCCGGTTACTATTTATAGGACAGGTTTTTAAGCCAACTACACTCAAGAGGGTACTTACCTATGAAACCCCATGCAAGCCTGAAACTAGGGTTTTGTGTGATTTGCTTGTACATATGTTTGTGCATGCATCATAAACATCATAAAGCATCATATGCATACACTAACCATTTCAAGGGTTTGGATCTTCATCTTTGTTCTTGTTTTGTAGGTCATGGAAATTCTTCGCAGGAAAACTACCCAAGTCAACCTTGTGAGAATCCCTTCTCAACTCAAGGAGCTCACATCCAGAATTCCGGAAAGCTCTCCCTTCAGTGAAAGACATGGTAGACTGCTCAGCCTAGTCAACACCAGCATTGAAAAGGACATGGTAAAGGTGTTGTTCCAGTTCTTTGACCCCCTTCACCACTGTTTCACTTTCCCCGACTACCAATTGGTGCCCACTTTGGAGGAATTTTCTCAACTCCTGAGAATTCCTATTCTTAATCAACTACCCTACAACGGAACGAAAAAAGAACCAAAGCCTGAAGATGTTGCTCAAGCACTACACTTGCAACCATCTGACATCAAGAGGCATTGGGAAACTAGAAGCAGTGTCAAAGGCTTCTTGGCAAAATTCTTGTTTGAGAAGGCGCAAGAGTGTTGGAATTCCTTGGATCTACAAGCCTTTGAAGAAATTGTGGCACTCCTCATTTATGGGTTAGTCTTGTTCCCAAATCCTGACCAACTTATAGATGTCAACGCCGTCAAAATCTTCTTATCCAGAAATCCAATACCAACATTGCTTGGGGACATTCTTCACTCATTTTACACACGAACAATGAGAAAGAGGGGTGTTCTCATGTGCTGTACTCCTCTCCTTGCAAGGTGGTTTATTTCGCACCTTCCACAATCTGTCTTGAAGAATGACCAAGGCTTAAGGTGGTCACAACGGTTGATGACCCTCACTCACTCTGATGTACATTGGTGTTCTCGGTCCAGAGAAAATGTCATCATCGTCGATCGTTGTGGAGAGTTCCCTAATGTTACATTACTTGGCATTAGAGGAGGCATTACCTACAACCCTTGTCTAACTTTGAGACAATTTGGATATGCACGGAGGGATGGCCCTCACGACATGTTGATTCATGACCTAGTTTTTGACTTCGACAACGATGCGCAAGGACTTCGCTAAAGATTCATCAGAGCTTGGAGGATGCCTAACAAGGTAGACAGCAAGACACTGGGGCACAAGAACTCCATCCCTCTTGAGCCTTATCTCAAGTGGGTACGAACCCGAGCCCAGAGTATAATGATGCCTTATCCTCATGTTCTCCCTGTGATTAAAGAGCCCGTTAAGGAAGGAGAGGTTCCCTACACCATCCTATATCCTGACATGCCTACATCATGGGAGGAGATGCAGAAGAGTTGGATCCAACTCAAGGAGGAACGGAACACTTTTGAAGCCAGCTTCTACGCCAGTGAGAAGAAGGTTTTGGAGCTTACCCGCTGACTCCATGAGGAAGAGACCCTCAACACCTACATCGCACCAAAGAGGATGCGCAACGTCTTTTTACCTTGAGAAGTTTTTTGTAATATTTGGCCCATGGGGCATTTATGTACTGACAAATTTCTTCTTATTAATATGACGTGCGTTCTTTTTGTTTGCAACAATTTTGAATTTTCTAAATCCTTGAATGCATTGCATAAACAAACATATCATTCATCATGCGCATAAGCAGGTCTCCACACCAGGTTTCCTTATCTTTCTGCTGTTTATTTCAGTAAGATGGATCTCGAACAGACGGTCAAAGACTTGCAGTCTTAAAACTCACAGTTTCAACATCTCCTGATGACCTTGGCAAAGGGTCAGGAGGATCTAAAAGCCCTGCTTGGGAACAAAGAGCAAGTGAAAAAGAAGAAGAAAAGAATCGGGGTGGCTACCCTAGGAAGAAGGTTTGAGGGTGAAGCCAGAAGAGTTCTTGAATTTCCCCCTACATCTGAAGAGGGAACCAGTAAAGGGAAAGGGGCTGCGGTACCTTCCGAATCCGAAGTTGAAGAAGAAGAGGCTAAAGAAGACGAAGACTACTCTGAGCAACAATACCCGCCCGCCGACGACAAGTATAAGGGCTTGGAAGACAGGTTGGCAGCTATGGAGCTGCAGAGAGTTCCCGGCTTAGATTTCGAAGATTTGGGATTAGTTGCTGGAATTGTGATCCCCCCGAAGTTCAAAGTGCCAATTTTTGCAAGATATGACGGGATGTCCTGCCCGAAGATGCATCTCAGATCATATGTAAGGAAGATCCAACCTTACACTGCAGACAAGAACTTATGGATCCACTTCTTTCAGGATAGCCTTTCAGGGGCCCAACTCGAATGGTTCTATCAACTGGATGGAGCCAGTATTCGAAACTGGGGGGACTTAGCTACTGCGTTTTATAAACAGTGTCAATATAATTCTGACCTCGCTCCTACGCGTACCTAACTCCAGGGTATGTCACTGGGGACGGGCGAAGGATTCAAGGAGTATGCGCAAAAGTGGAGAGACCTGGCTGGCAGAGTGCAGCCACCTTTGACTGACCGTGAACTTGTTGACATGTTCCTAGGGACCCTGTCTGGTCCGTTCTTCAACCACCTGATTGGTAATTCTTCTGCTGGGTTTACAGGCCTGATCTTAACCGGTGAGAGGATAGAAGCTGGTATCAAGTCGGGGAAGATACAGAAAGGTGCCTCCGCGAGTACTGAAAAGAAGCCCTTCAAGAAGGAAGCCAATGCTGTTTATGGTCCCAGAAGACAAATTAAGCCGGAACACCACCAAGCTGTCAATGCATTGGTAATTTCAAAACCTGCTGCTGCTCCTTAACAATACAACTAACCAAGGGGTGAGAGACCCAAAAGGCAGTACACTCGGCTCAGTATGACCCTGTCTCAGATTTTGCCGCAACTACTGTCAACCAATCTGGTAACTGTCAAAGAAGCTCCGAAGGTAGTGAACACAGCTTCTCCAAAGTACAACCCCAACGCCCGTTGCGCTTATCACTCTGATAGCCTGGGGCATACTACGGACGATTGCTGGGCTCTGAGGAATAAGGTTCAGGACCTTATTAATGCTAAAGAAATACAGCTTGAGGCGCCCGAAAGGCCCAATGTTGTGACTGCTCCCATGCCCCAGCATGGAGTGAATGCTGTGGAAGAAGATCGGTATGTAGCCTCTGTGGAAGAGATTGTTACTCTGTTATTGACCGTTAAAAGGAACCTGTTGCTAGCCGGTTTATTTTCGGGATGTAGTAAAGGTTGCCGTCTATGTGCTATTTCACCTGTTGGTTGTCCTTTGCTGAAATCAGGTATCCAAAGCCTGATGGATAGCAAAGAAATCTTGTTCGAGAAGATTGATGTTCCTGTTGTCCCTGCTGAAGAAGTTTCTATTGTCACTATTTTCAACAACCCTCCAAAGGCTCCCTCAAAGAAGCCTGTCAAAATCATGTCCACTCAGAAGATTGCTCCTATCATCATCACTGTTCCGGGGCCCCTCCCCTATACATCCAACAAAGCTGTCCCATGGCACTATGGGGCAGATGTTTATGTGCTTGGAGTTAAGCAAGAGTTTGATACTAGTATCAGCGTCAGTAACATCACCGGGCCCGGCAAAGTTACTCGCAGTGGTAGGCTGTTCTCACCAGATATCGCGCCACCAGCTATTCAGAGACCTCTTATCATCACACCTGCAAGTGTGCCTGCTTCCCTTCCTGATCAAGTTCCTGTTTCTACCCCTGCTGCCGAGTCATCTGACACTCGGGGAAAAAGGGATTGCTACTGATTTGCCTGCCCTGACGGAGGCACCAAAGACAACCACTGTTGAAGCTTCCCAGCAAGAAATGGAAGAGATTCTCAAGATCATTAAGAAGAGTGATTTCAACGTAGTTGAGCAGTTGGGGCACACCCCATCAAAAATTTCTATGTTATCACTGTTGTTGTGTTCAGAGGCCCATGCCAAGGCCCTGATTTCCTTCCTGAAGACGGCCCATGTGCCACAAGAAACATCTGCTGATCAATTTACCGATTGTGTGGCCAACTTGACTGCCGATAATGGGTTGGGCTTCTCTGACGCTGATCTAACCGCCAAAGGAAAGAACCATAACGACGCCCTGCATGTCTCCATTGAATGCAGGGGCACTACTCTTGCCCATGTGCTGGTAGACATCGGTTCTTCATTGAACGTATTACCCAACAAGGCCCTAGACAGGTTGGATTGTGAGGGTTTAGAGCTCAAGCCAAGTAACATTGTTGTCCGGGCCTTTGACGGTTCGAAAAGGATGGTACATGGGGAAGTTGACATTCCAATCAGGGTTGGTTCTCAAGTTTTTGATTCTACTTTCTATGTGATGGATATCTGACCATCCTATTCTTGTTTGTTGGGTCGTCCATGGATCCACAAGGCTGGAGCTGTGACCTCCACACTACATCAGAAGCTTAAGTACCCGGTTAGAGGGAAGATTGTTACAGTTCAGGGGGAGGAAGAGTATATGGTCAGCCACCTCAACTCGTTCCGGTACATAGAGATGGATGGGGAATTCATTGAGACTCCATTTCAGCACTTTGAAGAAGTTCCTCAGACACTGGCATCAGCTGAAACTGTGATTGAAGACCCTCCTTTGAAGATGGCTTCCTTAAGGGATGTCCGGGCTCTTATCGAGAAGGGTGAGTGCGCAAACTGGGGCCGACTTCCTGATTTCACTCCGAAGACTGACAAGTTTGGTTTGGGCTTCACTGTAGAGGCTCAGAGGGCTGTTCGTAAGGCAAGGATTGGAAGACCTCTTGTGTTTATCACCAACCCGGGAGTAAGTTCTATTGAAGACGACGTGGAGGAATCTGAATTCGACAGCTGGATCTACCCAACAACCGACGGTGGACCAAGCAACTGGACTGCCAAAGACTTCACACCTATTACTTTTGTCACTCAGTAATGAACTCTTTTGTTTTGAATTTGTAACAGACAATGTTTTGAAACTTTTATGGCTCGTTGTCTTACCCGGGGCACCGTGGCTTCATTTGTGAGGGCTTTTGTGTGTCATTTTCATATATCATCAATAAAAACATTGGACGTTTGTTGCATTTGAAAAATCTTGCGCTCCTTTTCTTTCTTTATTATACATTACAAAACAGCTATATTTACACACACACTCACTTATACAGGTTCCAATCCACTCTGGATCTCGCTGGTAACGACTCTGCTACTGCCAGTTATGACTTCGAAAATCCGATCAACTTAGCCGAAGACGAAGGTGAAGATGATTGTGAAGTTCCTGGTGAGCTTGCAAGACTACTACTCCAGGAAGAGAGGGCTATTCAACCACATGAAGAGTCAGTGGAAATGGTAAATCTGGGTACTGAGACAGACAGAAAGGAAGTCAAGATTGGTGCCAATCTAGAGCTCAGTATGAAACAACGGTTGATTCAGATGCTACATGACTATGTGGAAATCTTTGCCTGGTCTTACGAAGACATGCCTGGGTTGGATACCGACATTGTGGTTCATCACCTGCCTACCAAGGAAGAATGCCCTCCGGTAAAACAGAAGGTCCGCCGTATGCGTCCAGAAATGTCCGAGAAAATCAAAGCTAAGGTTATGAAACAATTTGATGTCGGGTTTCTAGCAGTGACTTATTACCCTCAGTGGGTTTCCAACGTGGTTCCAGTACCGAAGAAGGATGGTAAGGTCCGAATGTGTGTTGATTACAGGGATTTGAACAGGGCCAGCCCCAAGGATGATTTCCCTCTGCCTCATATCGACGTTCTGGTTGACAACACTGCTCAGCATAAAGTATTCTCCTTCATGGATGGCTTTTCCGGTTATAATCAGATCAAGATGGCTCCTGAAGACATGGAGAAAACCACTTTTGTTACTCAGTGGGGCACCTTTTGCTACAAGGTCATGCCTTTTGGGTTGAAAAATGCTGGGGCAACCTACCAACGTGCCATGGTTGCGTTGTTTCATGACATGATCCATCACGAGATAGAAGTATATGTCGACGATGTGATTGCAAGGTCCCAAACTGAGGAGGAACACCTTGACCATCTACAGAAGCTGTTTGACCGTCTGAAGTTGTACAAGCTGAGGTTGAACCCAAACAAATGCACCTTTGGGGTGAGATCTAGAAAATTGCTAGGCTTCGTCGTAAGCGACAAAGGCATTCAGGTGGACCCTGCCAAAGTGAAAGCCATACAAGAGATGCCAACTCCCAATACAAAGAAAGAAGTCAGAGGATTTCTAGGACGGTTGAACTACATTGCCCGATTCATCTCGCATCTAACTGCTACTTGTGAACCAATCTTCAAGCTGCTGAAGAAAGATCAAGTAGTACGTTGGAACGATGAATGTCAGGCCGCTTTCGAAAAGATCAAAGAATATCTTCAAGAACCACCCATTCTTATGCCACCTGTTGAAGGGAGACCTCTAATCTTATACTTGACAGTACTTGACAACTCAATGGGGTGTGTGCTGGGGTAGCATGACGAGTCTGGCCGAAAAGAGCAAGCAATTTATTACCTTAACAAAAAGTTTACCGACTGTGAGACTCGATACTCACTGCTCGAGAAAACTTGTTGCGCTTTGGTATGGGCTGCTTGCCGGCTGAGACAGTATATGTTGACTCACACTACTCTGTTGATTTCAAAAATGGATCCAATCAAGTACATATTCGAAAAGCCTGCCTTGTCCAAAAGAATAGCAAGATGGCAGATGATCTTGATGGAATACGACATCCAGTACACGACTCAGAAAGCAATCAAGGGAAGTGTATTGGCGGACCATTTGGCGCACCGGGCAGTGGACGACTACCAGTCGATGAACTTTGAATTTCCAGACGAGGATATCATGGTAGTGACTAATTGTGAAGTACCTGGACCGGATGAAGGACCTGAGGAAGGATCCCGTTGGTCTATGCAATTTGACGGAGCCTCAAACGCTTTGGGTAATGGTATCGGCGCTGTGATCATATCCCCTAAAGGCACTCATACTCCACTCACCGCCCGGCTATGTTTCAACTGCACCAACAACATGGCAGAATATGAGGCATGCATCATGGGTCTTCAAGCTGCAATTGACTTAAGGATCAAGTTTATGAGTGTCTTCGGAGATTCCGCTCTCATGATCAATCAGATCAAAGGCGAGTGGGATACGAAACACCCAAATCTTATTCCTTACAAGGAGTACGTGCTGACATTGCTTCCCCACTTCGAGGAGATAACTTTTGAACACTTCCCAAGAGAGGTGAATCAGTTAGCGGATGCGTTGGCTACAATGTCTTCTATGTTCAAAGTCAAATGGGACAACGAGGCGCCCCAGATCATTATCTGGAAATTGGACGAACCTGCATATTGCTGTGATCTCGAGACCGAAGAGGTAACAGAAAAGCCCTGGTATCATGAAGTGAAGAGGTACCTTGAAGCTCAAGAATACCCCGAAGGCGCATCTGTTAATGACAAGAAATTCCTGAGAAGGTTTGCGGCAAAGTTCTTCCTCAGCAACGGCATTCTCTACAAGCGAAACCATAACTCAAGCTTACTGTGTTGTGTGGATAAGACTGAAGCAGAAAGGATCATGGCAGAGCTACATGAAGGTACCTTCAGAACACATTCCAGTGGACATACCATGGCAAAGAAAATCCTTCAGGCAAGATATTTCTGGTCCACAATGGAAGCCGACTGTTATCAGCATTCTCGAACTTGTCATAAATGCCAGATCTATGCTGATAAGGTGCACATTCCTCCGGTCCCTCTGAACGTCTTGACAGCACCTTGGCCTTTTGCAATGTGGGGCATTGAACTGATCGGCGAGATCTGACCTACGGCATCCAACGGGCATCGCTTCATCCTGGTAGCGATTGATTACTTCACTAAGTGGGTTGAAGCGGCTTCCTACGCTACGGTAACCAAGAACGTCGTGGCACGGTTCATTCGGCACAACCTGATCTGTTGATACGGTGTGCCTGAGAGGATCATTACGGATAATGGTACCAATCTTAACAACAAGATGATCACTGAGCTCTGCGAAAAATTCAAGATACAGCACCATAACTCTTCTCCATACCGGCCGAAGATGAATGGGGCTGTAGAAGCAGCGAATAAAAACATCAAGAAGATTGTGCAGAAGATGACAGTGACCTACAAAGATTGGCACGAAATGTTACCGTTTGCTCTTCATGGGTATCGTACCTCATCACGGACGTCAATAGGGGCAACTCCCTTTTCCTTGGTCTACGGCATGGAGGCAGTCTTGCCTATCGAAGTCAAGATACCCTCTCTCTGGATAATGAAGGATGCAGGTTTGAGCGAAGATGACTGGATCCAGACTCGGCTTAACCAATTAAACCTAATTGGCGAAAAAAGACTCACTGCTATTTTTCAAGGTCAGACGTATCAAAAACGGATGATCAGGGCATTTAACAAGAAGGTAAAACGACAAGAGTATCAAGTCGGAGATTTGGTAATAAAGCGCATCATTCTTCCTCAAAGTGATCCCAGGGGAAAATGGACCCCTACGTACGAAGGGCCATTTGTGGTTAAACATATCTTCTCAGGAGGAGCTATGATTCTAACCACCATGGATGGTGACGACCTTCCTCACCCTGCCAATGCAGACATAGTAAAAAGATACTACGCATGATTAAAGACCCGCTAGGTTGACACACCTAGGCAAAAATAAGGGCTTCCCGGCGAACCAAAAGGGTTCTGGCAAAAATAAGGGACGAAATGAAAAAAATCTGTACACCCGGCAAGTCGAAAACTTGAAAAGGCGGCTTGGGCAAAAATGGGTATCTCGGTGGACTGAAAACCCGAAAGGGCGGTCCAGGCAAAAGTTAGGGATAAAGCGTAATACTATGTCTCATTGGATCACCTTGCATCCAGAATTCGGCATCAACTATCGGGCCCAGATGACTTCAATCGATCAGCTTCATCTTCAACTAAGCAGCAAAGTGATGAGACGCTTGAAGACATAAAGGCGATAGCAGAGTTGGAACCCTGTGGGATTATTTTTCACATAGCTGTTTTGTTTCCTTTTCAAAATTGTATAAACTCTATGTTACTCGGCGGCGTTCTCTTACTAGGACGTCAGCCTCCTGTACACAAAACGCCTATTTACAGGTAAATTTCAAAATCAATACAAGTTCAATTTTTCAGACAAATTACCCATCGTTTTTTCCTTTTTTCTGTTTTTGTTTTGCAAAGAACGTCCAATGTTCATTTTTGATATATGCATTTGACATTAATTGCTAATCATGAATATTTGCATGCGAAACAAAGGACTAATTATAGATGACATCAGAAACAGGGGCAATTTAGAATTGTCTAAGCGATCTAGTTGCTCTGTCCACCAAGGTACCAAGGTAGGTTCGGCTGAAGAACGTAACCAAGTTACCTCAACTCCCCACAGAGTAAGACCAGATTTCAGCAATACTCTCCTCCAGGAAGAGTTGGTCTCCCATCAGCCCTAAAAGGGCACAGTATCCCTAGCAAGTCAGCAACACTCTCCCCAAGCAGAGTTAGTCTACTGTCAGCCTTAAGGAAGTTGGGTATCCCCAGAAAATCTCAACATTCCCCAGCAGAGTATAGACATCCCTCAGCAAGCATCCCCGGCAGTCTTAGCATAAGATTGTTCCCCGGCGGAATACCGACATCCAGTGGAGCCATTCCCCAGTACAGTCCAAAGTTTACCCAGGAAAGTTGAATCATCCTCCCTAGTAGATTATGGAAGCTTATCACCTGCAGAGTACATACGTCTCTCTCCGGCTTCATTCAAAAGTTATTTCCCCATCAGGGTATAACTGGGTTATCCTCAGCTAATTACCACAGAAAGTTCGTCCTCGGCGAAGTTCTTCCTATCCCCAGCGGAGTTCATCAAGTTCCCCAACATAACTCATCAGTGGAATCCCCAGCGGAGCTCTCATCATAACCTCAGCGAAGTATCTCTTCCCACAGAGTAATTCCCCGAAGAGCAATCTTTCCAACAAGTTTATTCCCCAACAGAGTCATCTTCTCCTACCGGTTTATTCTTGCAACGATCATCCCCAGCGGAAGTGAAGAACTCTACTCTTCAACATCAGCCCAGGATTCCACAAGTTCCCGGCACTCGTCAAGGATTTATTTTCCTAGACGAAAATACATTCATAGACATTTCACATTTCATGCATCCTGCTTACATACGTGATAAAGTGCATACAACACTATCTCATTTTGAGCATCATGACATCATACATTTCATACATCATGACATTGCATACAACTAATGTTTTGCCTTTTCAGGAAAAGGTCAACCCAAAGATGATTACTATCAACTGTCACAATTCCAGATTCGATTCCTGTATCCAGCCAAGGCATATCTGTGAGTGATTAATTCCAGATTCGACACCTGTATCCAGCCAGGGCATATCTGTAGACGATAATTTCCAGATTCGATACCTATATCCAGCCAGGGCATATCTGTAGACGATAATTTCCAGATTCGATACCTGTATCCATCCAGGGCATATCTGTAGACGATAATTTCCAGATTCGATACCTACATCCAGCCAGGGCATATCTTTAGATACCAATTTCCAGATTCGATACCTGTATCCAGCCAGGGCATATCTATAGACGACAAGTTCCAGATTCGATTCCTGTATCTAGCCAGGGCATATCTGTAGGCGGCAAATTCCAGATCCGATACCTGTATCCAGCCAGGGCACGTCTGTAAGCAACCTTTTGAAGTTCCGGATTCGATTCCTGTATCTAGCCAGGGCATATCTGTGAGCAATTGATTGTAGATTCGATACTTGTACCTAGCCAGGGCATATCTGCATGAAGAGTTTGAAGATCAACACCTGTAACAGGCCAAGAAACCATCTTCCTTTCTCAAAGTACGCAAGTTCTCGCTAAGGAATCTCTTACGCGATCAACACTTCCAAATGGCATCTATAAGCCCATTCCCGACAAGGTTTTGTCACACCCCCGACGACATCTATAAGCCCATCCTCCTATCCACCATCTTTCCAAATGGCATCTATAAGCCCATTCCCGACATCACATTGATGTTACTCTACTATGCGAGTGCAAATTTCAGGGGACTCTAGTGTCCAATCTCCTTTTACCCTCGAGTCGCAAAAGGAAAACTTGCCAATCTAACTCTTCAGGTTCAAGAAGATTGAACAGGGGAAACTGTTGTACCCCAAAATTTGCCCTCCCATTTCCTCAACATTTTCTCACCATAAAGACCCTTGGAGCTCAAGATCAAGTTAGGGTTTGCTCAGATCAAGACTCCTCCTTGCACTGTTGACCCAAATTAGGGTTTGAGTTTGCACAAAGATGTTTTGACCTAAAATGCCCAAGATGACTTTCATGCTTCATGTGGGACTTACAAGTTTATCCATACCAAGCTTCAAGCCTTGATTCCAATCTTTGCCCAATCAATTGGACAATTGACCTAGAAATCAGCTGTATTGGGTAAAAAGTCAACTGTGGTCAATTGACAGTCAAACCTCATGATTTTTGACCCACATCAACATTATGAACTCATATGAACCATTTGGTCAAGTTTGGATCACAATTCCACAAGAAATTTGATCAGATCACCAAAAGGGCAAAATGGTCATTTTTAGGGTTTTGACTGCACAAAGGCAATTTTTGACTGTTTGACCTAGCCAATGGCAAACCAAGCTCACATATGGACTCAAGGACTCAATGACATTGTCTTAACATGTTCAACAAATTCAAAAGATCCCAAATGCACAAGATTGACAGATGAATTTTCCAGTCAACTGATCAAATTTGACTGTATACTGAAAAATCAAACTTTGACTTTTTGGTCAAAATCAAGTGCCAAGATTCATTTTTCATCAAGACATGTCAAATTATGAAACTTGTTCATCAAAAAATCAAAAATTACAAATTAGGGTTTAAAATGAAGAATTTTCATAACTTAGAATTTTTCTAAGTTATGAAAATTCCTAATTTTTTCCTAACTTTGTCCCATCTTTTCATCAAGATACATTTGGATTCAAACAAAACTCAAAACATTAAATTTATAGTCCATTGCAAAATCTACAACTTTGACAAAGTTTCCTCAAAAGAAGCTTGTAGCTCAAGTTATGATTTTTGGAATAGGGGTGCAAAACATTCTTAACTTAGAAATTTTTTGACCTATTTTAGGCAGGATTTTTGCCTAACTTCATGACAACTTTTCACATGCTTCCACTTGGAATTTCAACTTGCATTACAAAGATGGATTGTAGTACACATTCCAAGCTTTCCAAATTATCCAAGAACTTCTCAAACACCCTTGTGGTTAGGGAGAATTGAATTTGTCAATATGGGCAAAAGTCACTTTGATTCATGGCCATGTACATGTTCATAACTTGGGCATTTTTGAAATCAGCATGTGCAAGCTAGATTACAGGCCTCTAATCTCATTTACACTCAATAATTAAATGCCAATCCATTGTGTTCTAGCATTATTTTGCTCATTTGGTCATTACATGGAAGTTTAATCCTTATTTGGAAAAAGCAAGTTATCCATTCTTGTAAAGCACAACTTTATGTCAAACACAAATCAAAGAAGTACCAAAGCAAATCTCTGAGGCACAAGTTTATGAACTAATCCCACTGATCAAGGAGAGATTATGCAGCATGCTTGAGGGACCTGCCTTGGCCTATAACCTAACTTGGCAACTTTTGCTTAAGAGAGAAGAAACTTGGCATATTGAAAGACATCTCACATTGCTGCAAGAACTAACTGAAGAAAACCTTGTAAACACTTTCCACTTGATCCAACTGACCTGAAACACGAGCCAACCACCTTCAATACCTCCCCAAACATCAAAACACCATTTTGCTGCACAAAATAGGGCATCCCTGCAGATTGAGTTGCACAACTCAGTTTGCTCGTGCGTTTTAGCCAAAGCTTGTTCATACACACTCCCTACCATCCATTGAAGCTATCCCAAGCCCTTGCTACAGACTGTAACACCTCTAACCAAGTTCACCATTTTCATTTTTCCAGTTGTGCAGGTTAACTTCCATAGCTCGTTTCAGTTAGTTCCAAAGCAAGCTAGAGGTTGGAGAAGCATCCCTGGACCTCAAGCAAACTATACAAGTCCTCACATTGCATTGAAAGTACCTCCATTGTCATACACGATTCAAGCTGAACAGGTAAGTTTTTGAACTTCTATCTCTCTATCCAAGCATATTTAGGCTTAAGTTTGTGAAGAAAGCATGTTCTAATCATAGCCCTGAAGCCATCCATGTAGTTACTTTTCATTTATGTTGTGTATGCTGAGAGAATTTTGGACCTGAAATTGGAAAAAACTTAGGTCAGAAATTGGGGGAGAAGAAATTCTCTCTCATTTCTGAGAGTTAGATCAAGTTTTTTATATGTATGAACTCGTGACATGATGCTCTATAATGTTTGTGTTGTAAGTTTTTGTTAAAAGTCAAGGAATCAAGAGATAACAGGGATGGAAGGAAGCGCGCATTTTTTGTGTTTGAAAGGTGCTGGAGGTTGAAGACAACCACCTTTGGGCTGGGCCTGATTCTTTTTTCTGTTTACACCATCTTTTTACACATACACGCCCCTGGCCCATTGCATAATATATTTGTCATTTTTGGTTTTTTCCTTTTGATTTTGATTTTATATTTTTATCCAAACATGAAAAAACATTAAAAATATTTTTTCTCACATTTTTTACATTTTATTTGGTATTTATTTTGTTTCATTTAGTTTATATGTAAATAAATAGGTATTTACTTTTTACTTAAAATACTTAAAATAATACAAATACATTTTTATTTTCTGATTTTATTTTATTTTATCTTTTGAAAACATTTTCTAAAAAATATACTTTTTTTTGTAAATAATAAATATTCTTATTTTTGTACATATTTAATATATTTAATATATAATATATATACTTATATATTTATTAGAATGTTTAGGATAAAAATATAAAAATAATACACTTTTTATTTTTATTAATATTTGACCTCAAAAATCATTTTTTTACAATATACTTCCTTTTTTATTTATTTTTTGTATATAATTAATAAATATTGCATATAATAAATAATAAATACTTCTTACTTAGAAAATTAGGGTTTTACCCTAAAACATGGAAAAATATCAAAAAATTATCTTTTTTTATTTTTGTTTATTTGTCACATGAAAAACACTTTTACATACATATGAAAATCATTTTTTTTGCATCTTGCATATTTATTTTATTTTATTTAATTATTGTACAATTAATCTTTGTATATCCAATTTGGATTGTAATAGTTTAGATTTAAATTCCTTGCTAAAATATCCCCATTTTAACATTTGTACCCCCCATCCCATAATTATGTTGTAATAATTTAGAACTTTAATTTCCGCACTTTAAAGCTTTCTAAATATGCCATGATAGACTTAGGGTTTTGTATGCAAAAATCAAATAACAAATAGCTTGACCTAATTCAAAGAAAAAAAAGCATGAAAATGGACAACACCAATCATACTTGCACCCCTTAGGGTTACTCCACTTGTTGCCTTCAATAATGGGCCATGTTGCATGTTGAGTGTTTTTGGCAAAACAAAACAAATTCAAATGATCATAGTCCCTCAATGACGCTTTCGAAAGTTGCCTAAAAAATGATCAAGTCCCTTAAAGGAAAAGTTGCCAAAGACACTTGGCACTATTGCAATCATGGTCTAAACGATGACCCGCGCCTGTCCCGTTAACATCCTAACACAAGATTGTCCACCAAATACAATGGTGGAACAAAATTGTTAAAAGGGTTAAAAACATAGGAAAGATCTTTGAGAAATTTAGGGGTAGACAACTCTTAGTTACTTGACCAAATCTTGCAAAACAATCCTTGCCTACTTTTCAAAACACACATCACAACACACTTTCAAAACAACTTTCAAAAACATTGAAAACCTTTTCAAAAGATAAGTACACCTTTGTATACATCCCAACATGGATCATTACCAAGGTTGCCACCACATTGGCCTTCTTTTCAAAACATTTTCAAACCCACACACAAAGCACCATTTCAAACAATTGAAAATGCAAGGCAAGTGATCTAAGCAAGTAACTAAGAGCCCATGGATAACCATGGATAGAAAGGGTGTTAATACCTTCCCTTTCTATAATCTACTCCCCGAACCCAAGAAAACATCTCAAAGGTTTTTGTTGTGCTTTTTAACCTTTCCTTAGGATAAAATAAAAAGTCGGTGGCGACTCTTGCTCAACCAAAACATTTGCAAAAACAAACGCAAAATCTCAAGTCAGTTCTCCCACCGTATCACAACTTGAATACCTTTATCGCTTATGACGAACCCCGTCAGCTTACCAGATCTCACCCCAAAGGTGCACTTGTTCGGGTTTAGCCTCAGCTTATACAATTTCAACCTGTCAAATAACCTCTGCAGATGGTCAAGGTGTTCCTCCTCAGTTTGGGACCTTGCAATCATGTCGTCGACGTATACCTCAATCTTGTGGTGGATCATGTCATGAAACAAAGCAACCATGGCACGCTGATACGGTGCCCCAGCATTTTTCAATCCAAAAGGCATGACCTTGTAGCAAAAGGTGCCCCATTGAGTAAAAAAGGTTGTCTTCTCCATATCTTCGGGAGCCATCTTAATCTAATTATAACCGGAGAAACCATCCATGAAGGAAAAGACCTTATGCTGAGCGGTGTTGTCAACCAGAACATCGATATGAGGCAGGGGGAAATCATCTTTGGGGCTCGCCCTGTTCAAATCTCTGTAGTCAACACACATTCGAACCTTACCATCCTTCTTCGGCATAGGAACCACATTAGCCACCCACTGTGGGTAAGAAGTAACTGCTAGAAAACCGGCGTCGAACTGTTTCATAACCTCAGCCTTGATTTTCTCACACATCTCTGGACGCTTCGGCGGACCTTCTGTTTCACTGGAAGACAGTCTTCCTTAGTAGGCAGGCGGTGAACCACAATATCGGTATCTAACCCCGGCATATCTTCGTAAGACCAGGCAAAGATCTCAATGTAGTCACGCAGCATCTGAATCAACCGTTGTTTCACACTAAGCTCCAGATTTTCCCCGATCTTGACCTCTTTCTTGTCTATCTCTGTACCCAGATTTACTGATTCCACCGGCTCTTCGTGCGGCTGAATAACTCTCTCTTCCAGGAGTAGCAGTCTAGCAAGTTCACCAGGCACTTCGCATTCATCTTCACCTTCGTCTTCGGCTAAGTTAATCGGATTTTCGTAGTTATAACTGGCAGTAGTAGAGTCGTTACCAGTGAGATCCAGAGTGGATGTAGACCTGTATATGTGAGTGTGTGTAAAATAGCTATTTTTCAATACATAATAAAGAAAAACAAGGAGCGCAAAATTTGAAATGCAAGAAATGTCCAATGCTTTTATTAATGATATATGAAGATGACACACATAAAGCCCTCACAAATGAAGCCGCAGTGCCCTGGGTAAGACACCGGACCGTAAAGCTTAAAACATTGTCTGTTACAAATTCAAAACAAAAAGTTTCATTACTGGGTAACAAAAGTAATAGGGATGAAGTCCTTTGCTGTCCAGTTGCTTAGTACACCGTCGATCGTAGGATAGATCCAACTGTCAAACTCAGACTCTTCAATGTCGTCTTCAATGGCATTCACTCCTGAATTGCTGATGAACAGGGGAGATCTTCCGATCCGTGCATTCCAAACAGCCTTTTGAGCTTCTGCAGTGAAACCCAAACCAAACTTGTTAGTCTTCTGTGTAAAATCAGGGAGTTGTCCCCAATTCGTACACCCTCCTTTCTCGACAACCGCCCGGGCATCCTTAAAGGAAGCCATCTTTATAGGAGAATCTTCAACAACAGTCTCAGTTGACACCAGCGTTTGGGGAACCTCTTCAAAATGCTGAAATGGGGTCTCAATGAACTCCCCATCCATCTCTACATATCAGAAAGAGTTTAGATGGCTCACCATGTACTCTTCCTCTCCTTGCACTGTCACAATCTTCCCTTTGACCGGGTACTTCAGCTTCTGGTGGAGTGTTGAGGTTACGGCCCCAGCTTTGTGGATCCATGGGCGACCCAGCAAACAAGAATAAGATGGCCAAATGTCCATCACATAGAATGTATAGTTGAAAACCTGAGAACCAACCTTAATCGGGATATCAACTTTTCCGTGCACCATCCTCTTAGACCCATCAAAGGCCCTGACGACAATGTTGCTTGGTTTCAACTCCAACCCTTCACAGTCCAGCCGGTCTAGAGCTTTTTTAGGCAAGACGTTAAACGAGGAACAAGTATCCACCAATACATGAGCAAGAGTGGTGCCCCTGCACTCAATAGAGACATGCAGGGCATCATTTTGATTCTTCCCTTTAGCAGTCAAATCGGCGTCAGAGAAACCCAATCCATTATCAGCAGTCAGACTAACCACGCAATCTTTAAACTGATCAGCTGACGTTTCTGGCGGTATGTGTCCAGTCTTTAGGAATGCAATTAGAGCCTTGGCATGGGCCTCTGAGCATGGAAACAGTGACAACATAGAGATCTTGGATGGGGTTTTCCCCAGCTGCTCGACTACATTGTAGTCGCTCTTTTTGATGATTTTCAGAATCTCTTCCATCTCTTGTCTAGAAGCTTCAACAGTAATCGTCTTTGGTGCCTCCGTCTGGGCAGGCTCACTGGTGGTCCCCTTGCCCCGAGTTTCAGATGACTCGGCGACAGGGGTAAGAATAGGAACTTGAATAGGAATAGCAGCAGGTACACTGGCATGTGTAATAATAACAGGTTTTCGGGCAGTTGGCAGAGAGATATCAGGTGAGAAAAGTCTTCTGCTACGGGTGACTTTAGCAGGTCCAACAATATTGTTGATGTCAATATCAACATCCAAATCTTGTTTAACTCCATGAAAATAAACATCAACCCCATAGTGCCAAGGGACAACTTTATCAGAGGTGTAGGGGATGGGCCCCAGAACAGTGATGATCAATGGTGTGGTTCTTTGAGCAGATGTAATTCTGACAGGCTTCCTCGAGGGAGCCTTGGAAGAATTGTCGAAAATGGTAATAATGGCAACTTCTTCAGTATGAACTAAATGAACAACAGTCTTCTCAAACAGAATTTCTTTACTATCCATCAGGCGTTGGACACCTGATTTCAAAAGATGGCAACCGGTTGGTAGGGCAGAACATATACGGCAACCTTCGTCACAGCCCGGAAATAAATCGGCTAGCAAAAGGTTCTTCTTCACAGTCATCAAAGGGGTAACAATGTCGTTCACAGAAACCACAAACGAGTCTTCATTTATAGCATTCACTTCATGCTTGGGCATAGGAGCAGTCACAACATTAGGTCTTTCGGGCGCCTCGAACTCAATCTCCTTAGCATCAATTAAGTCCTGTATCTTGTTCTTCAAAGCCCAACAATCATCTGTATTATGCCCCAGGCTATCAGATTGAAAGGCACAGCGGGAATTAGGGTTGTATTTAGGTGATGTTATATTTGGATTCTTCGGGGCTTCCCTTGGAATCACCAGATTAGTTTTCAATAACTGCGGCAGAATTTGAGACAAAGTCATGTTGAGACGGGTGAATTTCCTTCCAGGTCTCTCGTCCTTTTGTTGATTATTGTGCTGAGGAGCACCAGCAGGTCTTGAAATAACAACCGCATTAACAGCTTGGCGGTGTTCAGGTCTATTTTGTCTTTTCAAACTGTAGACAGCATTGCACTCCTTCTTAAAAGGCTTTTTCTCGGTGCTCGATGAAGTACCCTTTTGTATCTTACCAGCCTTAATACCAGCCTCAATCCTCTCACTGGTCATAATTAGCTCTGTAAACCCAGACGAAGAGCTTCCAATCAGATGGTTGAAAAATGGACCAGACAAGGTCCCCAGAAACATATCCACAAGCTCCCGATCAGCCAAGGGTGGTTGCACTCTTCCGGCGAGATCCCTCCACTTCTGAGCATAATCTTTGAAACCTTCGCCCGTTCCCATTGACATACCCTGGAGTTGGGTATGCGTGGGAGCGAGGTCGGAATTGTATTGGTACTGCCTGTAGAAAGCAGTAGCCAAACCCTCCCAATTGCGGATACTGGCTCCGTCCAACTGGTAAAACCATTCAAGCTGAGTCCCTGAGAGACTGTCTTGAAAGAAGTGGATCCATAGGTTTTTATCAGCGGTGTACGGCTGAATCTTCCTCACATATGACCGGAGGTGCAGCTTTGGACAAGAAACTCCGTCATACTTAGCAAAGGTTGGTGCCTTGAACTTATGGGGAATCACCACCCCAGATGATAGACCCAAATCACCAAAGTCCAGACCAGACACTTTCTGAACTTCCATCGCACTCAACCGGTCTTCCAGTTATTTGTATCTATCCTCGGCCGGAGGATACTGGTCTTCGTCGAAGTCCGTCTCATTGTCGGAGACCAGAGGGCTAGGAGCCCTCCTTTCTTCCTGACTATCTTTCCCTCCAGATGAGCTGGTCAAATCAACTTTATCCCGTAGCCTGTTTCCAAACCTATGACCTGTATTAAACAGGACTGTCCTCTTCTTCTTCTTCTCTTTCAGAATCAGGGTCTTCAGATCTTGCTGACCCTTAGCTAGATTCATGAACAGCTCTTGGAATTGGGCATTCTGGGCATGTGGGGCCTTGATTGCTTGCTCAGTTGATGGTTCAGCAGACATGATGAGTGAGTGCTGAAATAAACAGCGAAGAAGATAAGAGACCTGTAATGGGTACCTGTTATGAAGTGCATGGGATGAAATGTGTATGACATGATTTCAAAGACAATTGAGAGATTCAAATTTGCAAACCAGAAAGGAAACACACTTTATTAGATAAACTTTGAAATTCAAATTGTTCAACTGATGCCCTTAAGGCGTTACAAGAAAGGAAATACTGAAAAGTAAATAAAAACTGGAAAGGAAATAATCAAAGGACAATCAGTGCTCCCATGGTCGCTTCTTGTCGGTGCGGAGATAGTCATTGAGAATCTGCTCGTTCTCCAGCTGCCTAGTCAACTTCTGGATCTTCTGCTCTTGCTCGTTAAACTTTTCTCGGTAAGAATCCCGTTCCTCCCTCAGCTGCATCCAAGACCTTTTCAGTGCCCCAATGTCAGTGGGCATATGAGGATGGAGGATGGTTGGAAGAACCCCTTCTTCATTAGCAACTTCAACAATGATAGGCAAGATGGCTTCATATGGCATACCCAGCTTTTGGGCACGGATATGAACCCATCTGAGATATGGGTCCATCGGAAGTGAAGTCTTTGGGCCCAACTCGTGTGGATCAGATCTGTGAACTCTATCTCAAGCCCTTATGAATCTGCGGCGTTGCTCGTCACTATCCCCTTGAAAATCAAAGATGATACTAGGCATTAACAGCTCACGAGGTCCTTCTCTTCTGGCTCACCCAAACTGACGTAAGGCCAAGCATGGATTGTAAGAAATTCCTCCATTGGTTCCTATCAGTGGAACATTGGGGTATTCCCCACATCGATCAATAATAGCCACCTCGTCCATACCCTTGATAGTCCAGATGATGTCATTATGCGAGAGATATATAACCCTATAGGCTCAGCCCATGCCTTCTTTGTTCTTCAGTACTGATTTGGGGAGGTGTGAAATAAACCACCTCGCCAATAATGGAGCACAGCACATTAAGGTTCCCCGCTTTCGGGCAGTACGGGCATAAAGTTGATGAAGAATGTCACCCAAGAGAGTGGGTACAGGATTACGTGAGATGAAGATTTTCACGGCATTCACATCAACAAAGGAGTCAGGATTCGGAAACAATACAAAGCCATATATCATAAGAGCCAGAATATCTTCGAATGCCTTGAAGTCTAGACTATCCCAGAAATAACTAGCCTTACCAACCAAGAACTTAGTCAGAAAGCCCTTTGCTCCACTTCTAGTCTCCCAATTAGCCATTACCTCATCCTTTGTCATATGAAGGGCTGAAGCAATCTCTTCCGGTCTAAGAATTTTCTCCCAACCAGTAAACGGGGTCTGCTCCAGAATAGAGATACCGAGCAACTCAGAGAACTCTTCTAAGGTGGGGACCAACTGGTAATCCTGAAAAGTAAAGCAATGGTACTGCGGATCATAGAATTGGACTAGGACACTGATCATCTGCTCGTCCAATTTGGAGGTAAGCAAACTGAGAATATACCCATGTCTTCTGATGAAGGAGGTAGTATCAGGCATCTTTGCAACCAACTCTTTAAGCATAGTGGGAACCTGAACAAAGTTGATCCGGATGGTATTCCTACGCATGGGCATCATGACCTATAAAACAGAACAAAGATGAATCCCTCCTGTCTTTGAAATAGGTTAGTCCAATGCAATATGTATGAAATGTTATGATGTCATGATGTCATGATCGAAAGCACATCACAAGTATCCACAAATAGCAAACATGGTAAAGGCACACAAGTCACACAGAGAGCCCTTAGATTTCAGGCTGGCAAGGAGCTTAGGTACTACCCTATTTCAATTCAGTTGGTTTAAACATGTCCTAAAATAGTAACCGGGTTCTAGAGGATCTCAATATCACTGACTACCCTCAATCGGTCATAATTCTAGTTTAGCAACCTTTTCTTGTAGCCGGAATCATCGCGAGAGTTTAGTCTCAATGAGTGTAGCATACTGCTACTGTTCTATGGCCAAGTTGGTCAATTTAAAGGTTCTAAGGTCAGTTGGTGCTTAATGACCCCTTAGAAGACCCATATTCTCCTCGTTCCAACACAAGGGATATCGGTACAGACTACAGTGCCACACCAACGTAGCTACTGCTTCAATCGTATAGGTCTACGCCGTACAGTTCCCTCACAGTTTATTGCTACTTACCTAAAGGGTGTCCCCCAGATCCGGGTTAGGATCTATAGTAACTCCAATACAAGCCCACAAATATAAAGTATACAAAGCAAACAATTGAAAACACAATGATCTAATCCTAAGGTACACCCCACTTATAAGATCCCCAGCAGAGTCGCCAGTTCTGTGATACGGTGGGAGAGAACTGACTGTTTTTTGGAATGCTGGTTTGTGTTTTGCGTTTGTGTTTGCAAAATGTCGCGGTAAGCAAGAGTCGCCACTGTCTTTTATTTTATCCAACAAGGAAAGGAAAAAAGCACAGAAAAATTCCTTTTTCGAGATGTTTCTCGGGTCCGGGGGTAGATTATAGAAAGGGAAGGTGTTAGCACCCTTTCTATCTGTGGTTATCCACGGGCTCTTAGGTACTTGCTCAAAGTGTTTTCAAAATTGCTTTTCTTTGTGTTTGTGGGTTTTGAAGAAGTTTTTGTTTTGAAAAGGAGTGTAAGTGTGAAAAATTGTTTCGTTTTGAAAGAGCAAGTACTTAAGAACCATTTACCTACTCGAAAAAGGAATCAATATGTGCTAATTTCCTTTAGACAGCGCTATCCCACTATGAATGAGTAGGTAGCACCGTCGTTGGAATTTTATGGGTCAATTCGATTAACAGACGTGCGGTCACTAAAGCAATGTTAGGACGCCTTATAGGTAACCCTAATGTCTTAGATCATTTTTCTGAGGTAACCGTTTCGAGGCAACTGTGATCTTTGGACAAGAGGGCGACCTCTAAAACTTCATATACTCAATGACCACGTTCGAAGGCAACCAAGCGAGGTGTACCCTAAGAGTGCGCATGTGTGAGTGTGTCGTTTTTCAGTTATTTATCTTTGTACATGTCAATGGTTATCTATGTTGATTTTAAGTTAAACATTCGATCTTGTCATGCATTCCCTATTCTCAAACATCTAACAGTTTATAAGTTGCAGAAATTAAATTGCGGAAATTAAACTAACTATTACAAGGTGTCGGGTATTTACATCTCCAAAAGCAACCCTTGAAATTAAAATGCGGAAAACAAATAAAGCGGTAAAAATATGTAAAGTCCTATTAAACTATTACATTCCAGGAAATAGATACAATATTGAATAAAATGGCACGCGTGCGGGAAATTAAATCGAATGCGAGTTTTTTAGGGTTTTGACCCTTTTTTTGAAAGAAAGAATTTTTTGGTTTATTTTTGAATTAGAAAGAAATTAAAGTGGATTAAGCATTAAATTAATAAATAAATTAATTAATAAAAATATTTTTTGGGTTTTTGGTATTTAACGAAATGAAAATAATTTGATTAATGTTAATAAAAACCTAATTGTCTAAATTAATTTTAATTATTGCAAAAAAGATATTAAAGTCATTCCTAATTAAAACTAAATTAATTAAATTAATATTTATTAACAAAAATAAAATGCTGAAAATTAATTTTTAATAAAGAAAATATTTTTGGTTTTTTAATTTTATTAAGAAAAAGTTTTAATTGGTTAGTTAGTAATAAAAATAATTAATCAAGCAAATAAATAAAATAGATAAAAAGAAAGAAATAGAAAGACTTAGGGGGGTTTTGGGCCCAAAATGGAGGTTCGTTCAGCAAATTCCTTAGCCCAAATATGCAGGCCTGGCTGACTTTTTTGGAATCCAGCGTGGCATTTTGACTAGGGAGTATGGTAGACATCCCATCTAGACCACCAGATCTGGCAAGCATTTGAGTGAGGGAGCATTATGTACTGCGCGCTTGAGTTCACACTGAATAACCTGTTGAAAAATAATACAAAGCAATATGGGGGACCTGGGATTCGAACCCAGGTCCTATTGATCATTGGACAACGTCTCTACCACTCAACCAACGCGTTTTAGTTGTTAGTGTATTGGAAATTAATAATAATAAAACAAAAACAAATTAATGGATCAGAAAAAAAATAAAGCGCGCCATATTTGAACCATCCAACCAGAGGGAGACGCGTCATCGTCTTATTCGTTCATCCTTGTAAATTTACCTGCGGATTTATATCCGCAGCTAAATTCGCAGAACATTCCAAAAATTGATTCTAGGCCATGAAAATTCCTTCCAAGACCATGGTTATGTTCGTCTAGGCTTCCTGAACAAATCTATACCATTCTTGGACCTTGATTTCCCCTGAAAAAGAAAACCCTAAAATATAATGCAAAACCCTAGCTATATGGTTATGGGGTTAGAGTCCATATAAATGCAATCAAATAATGCCAAAAGTCCAAAAATTGCACAAGCATCAAGAATATGTCAATGATTGGCCAGAAAAATGCAAGAATATGGAGTTGCGATTTCAAATGAAAAACGGTTTTTTGAGAGACTTACAGAGCTTTAGGGCGTGTATGGAGATTGATTCTGGGTTGGTTCTGCTTCAAGGATGGTCCAGCAATTGATTAGTGTAGAGTTTTGCTTCTGAATTTGCCTCTAAGAACGATTTCAGTTTCACACTTTTTTTGACAATTTTCAAGTTTTGCTTTTGGTGTTCTTGCAGCCTCTAGCCCTTGAATTCGTGTGCTTTGGCTTCTGTAAGTAATATGTAATGCATTAGGTCAACAAATTTGGACTAAATCCTTGTACATTATGGCTATAGGATTTGATTTGATCCTCCATTGATAACTTTCCAATTTTGTCCAAAATCCAAACTTTTTGCACATGGAATGCTTGATATGTATTTGATCCACTTGATGATGATGATTCAATCTTGAAATAGCCAAAAAGAGTCAATGTTTGGATTTTATTGGATTTTAATTGATTTAAAATGAAATAATTCATTAAAAAATCAAATAAAATAGAAAAATTGATAAATGGACACATGGCTGAAGCTAGGACACGTATGTAGTGTGACAAGATCAAATCAAGTGGAAAAGAATGGGCCCATTTGACAAAATTTGAAGTTTTGGGGATAGTTGACTTTTGGCAATTTTGCAAAAATGCCCAACTTCAACAATGCATAACTTCTTCAATTTTGAACTTTTGGAAGTGTTCTTGGACTTTTTAGAAATATTGAGATGTCCTTTAACCAACCCTTTTGGTATCATCTCATTTTGATATTCCATGCTAAAGTTATAAGCTTTGGCAAAAAAGGTGTTTTTGTTGACTTTCAAAAATGACCTATAATGTCCAAATTTGTAAATTTTTGTGAGTGCATTTTATGATCTTGGGGTGTGAAGATGTATTGTAGGAAATTGCATCCTCTTCAAAATGAGCTTTGGATGGATCATTTCTCATAAAGTATGATAAAGTTATGCTTGGTCAAAGTTGAGTTGACTTTTCCTACAAAACACTAATTTAGCAACTTTGAGTCTTGATGAATTTTGAGCAATCCTTGATGAATCATGATCAACCCTTGATAAAATGATGAAATATCCTTCAAAATGAGAATGTTGACAAAAAATCTTGAAGTTTGACTGTATTTGGGTCACAGTTGACTTTTGCCCCAGCACAGTCGATTTTTGGACCCCTTGAGCAATTGACTGACCAAACTTCCTCTGCAAGGCTTGAAACTTGACATGGATGATCTTGAGAACATATTAGGACATTGGGGAGCACTTTAGATCATTTGGATTCAAAGATATTGATGCAACACAAAACCATAATTTTGAGGTTGACTGCCTTTAGGAGATAGCTTGACTGTCCAACTCTTGAGCAATCTTGAGCCACTTGGAGATTTTTCTTGCCATGTCTTGAGAAATATGGGAGGGAAAATTTTGGGGTACAACAGTAATAAATGGCATGCTCTTTTCGGCCAGACTCGTCATGTTGGCCCAGTACGCACCCCATTTGAGTTATCCAAAACAGTCAGATACATGATTAACGGCCTTCCTTCGACGGGTGGCATCAGGATATGAGGTTCTAGTAAATACTCCTTGATCTTATCAAAAGAAATTTGACAATCATTGTTCCATTCAACTACTTGATCTTTCTTCAACATCTTGAAGATTGGCTCACAGGTAGATGTCAGGTGAAAGATGAACCTCGCAATATAGTTTAAGCGTCCCAAGAAACCTCTAACCTCTTTTTCAGTGCGGGGGGGCAGGCATTTCTTGTATAGCTTTTACTTTAGCAGGGTCAACCTCAATGCCTTTGTTGCTGACGATAAATCCCAAAAGTTTACCAGACCTAACTCCAAAAGTGCACTTGCTCGGGTTTAGTCTGAGCTTATACTCCTTCAATCTGACAAACAGCTTTTGCAGATGATCAAGGTGTTCTTCTTTTGTCTATGAACGGGCTATCATGTCGTCTACGTAGACTTCAATCTCATGATGTATCATATCATGAAATAAAGCTACCATGGCGCGTTGATAGGTTTCCCTGGAATTCTTCAGTCTGAATGGCATCACTTTGTAGCAGAAAGTACCCCCATTGCGTGACAAAAGTAGTTTTCTCCATGTCTCCGAGGGCCATTTTGATCTGGTTGTATCCCGAGAATCCATCCATGAAGGAAAATACCTTGTGTTGAGTTGTGTTGTCAACCAAGATGTCAATGTGTGGTAGTGTAAAATCATCTTTAGGGCTAGCCCTGTTTAAATTCCGATAGTCCACACACATTCTGACTTTGCCGTCCTTTTTGGGCACGGGTACAATGTTAGCAACCCATTATGGATAGGAAGTAACAGCCAGGAATCCAGCGTTGAATTGCTTCATTACCTCAGCTTTGATCTTCTCAGACATGTCGGGCCTCATTCGGCGGACCTTTAGTTTGATCAGTGGACAGTCTTCTCTTGTAGGGAGACGGTGAACCACGATATCTGTATCTAGTCCCGGCATGTCTTCATAGGACCAGGCGAAGATTTCAACATATTCGTTCAACAATGCACTAAGCGCTCTTTGACACCTGGTTCCAGGTTGGTACCCACCTTTACCTCTTTCTTGTCTTCCTATGTTCCCAAGTTGATGGTTTCTAGCAACTCTTCATGGGGCAGAATAGCCCTTTCCTCTTGTTACAGAAGTCTGGCTAACTCTCCAGGCACTTCACAGTCCTCGTCACCTTCGTACTCAGCATGATTGATCAAATCTTCAGAGTCACCGAAGGCTAAAGCAGAATAGTCACCCATGGAATCCGGAGTGGATGGGTACCTGCATTTTGTGAGTGTGGGTGTGCGTAAGGGATAGCCATCCTTAAACAAAACAAAATGCAAAAAAGGAAAGAAAAATGAACACAACAGTTTATAGATGAAAACGTCCAATGATTCATTTAAACATGGCATATGATAATGAATAAATCAAGCCCTTACAAATGGACCTATATGCCCCGGGCAAGGCATAAGGTGAAAATTGTTTGTACGAATCGTTTAATTATTACAGACCAAAATAGGAAATTGTTCAAAGATAAATTACTGGTTGATGAAAGTGATGGGAACGAAGTCTTTCGCTTCCCAGTTGCTTAATCCTCCTTCGACGGTTGGAAAGATCCAATCTTCAAAGTTTTCTTCTTCATCATCATCTTCTACAGCATTAATCCCATGGTGAGTGATCTTTACGGGTGGTCCTCCAGCCCTGGAGCGACGCACAGCCTTCTGGCCAGCAGCAGTAAAACCTAGTCCGAACTTGTCCGTCTTGTGAGGAAAATCACGCAGTTGCCCCCACACTGTACTCCGTCCTTCTTTGATTACAGCCTCCGCATCCTTGAGAGATGCCATCCTAGACACCGGCTTGGAAATGATAAGCTCATCAACCATTGTCTTTGCAACTGCGACTTCAGGAGAAACTTCCTTAAAATGTTGGAAAGGCGTTTCTATGAATTCGCCATCCAACTCCACATAGCGGAAGGAGTTAAGGTGACTTATCATGTACTCTTCCTCGCCATGCACCTTATAATCTTACCCTGAACAGGATACTTTAGCATTTGGTGCAAAGAGGAGGTAACTGCCCCAGCATAGTGGATCCACGGCCTTCCCAACAAACACGAATATGAAGGACGGATGTCCATCACATAAAAAGTAGAGTTGAAGGTCTCGGTGCCCACTTTGATAGGAATGTCCACTTCTCCATGAACCATTCTCTTAGAACCGTTGAAGGCTCTAACAACAATGTTACTGGGCTTGAGGGTCAATCCTTCGCAGTCCAATCTATCCAACGCCTTTTTCGGCAGCACATTCAAAGATGAACCGGTATCAACTAGGACATGGGCAAGTGTGGTTCCCCTGTATTCTACTGAGACATGCAGCACGTCGTTGTGTTTCCTTCCCTTGGGGGTCAAATCAGCATCAGAAAAACCAAGACCGTTATCGGCAGTAAGGCTGGCCACGCACTCTTGAAACTGGTCAACCGAAGTTTCTTGAGGCACGTGTGCCGTCTTTAAAAATTTGATCAAGGCCTTATCATGGGCCTCAGAGCAGAGTAGAAGAGCCAACATGGAGATTTTGGAAGGGGTTTGCCCTAGTTGTTCCACGACATCGTAGTCGCTCCTCTTGATTATCTTTAAGATTTCTTCCATCTCTTTCTGGGTGGTTTCGGGGATTACCACAGTCTGAGCCTTCATCCTGATAGGCGCTTCTAGTATCCCCTTACCCTTATCGATAGTATCAACAGAGGGTCTAACTTCAGGAGTATCCAATTCTTCAATTATCGGGCCTTGCACAGATGGCTTGACAGGCACAGAAGCTTTCGAGGGTCCGAAGACTGCTCGTGGAGGAGCAATCTCCGGAGAGAAAATCCTTCTGCTGCGAGTTATCTTGCTTGTTCCCGTAATGTTCCCTATATCAGGGGTTTCATCATCAGAATTCTCTTGGATTGATTCAATCTGTTTGATACCATGATAGAAGATTTCTCCCCTGTAGTTCCATGGTATCGTCTTATTAGATTTATACGGGACAGGCCCCAGCATGGTGATTTTCAACGGCACAAACTTAGGATCAGGCGTAATCTTGACAGGCCTTTTGCAAGCCTTGGGAAGATTGTCGGAGATGGTTATTATTGCAATGTCATTGGTTGTAGTATCAAAGGTAGAAGGAGTAACAAGAGTGAAGGTATCAACAGGAGTCTTTTGAAAGAGTATCTCTTGGGTATCCATCAGGCGTTGGATGCCTGATTTCAACATTGGGCAGTCAGCTCGTATGTTTAAACAAAAGTAACAGTCTTTTCCACAGCCTGGGAATATCCCGGCTCTCATCAAATTCACTTTAATCACTGGTAAGGGAGTCAAAAGGTCAGCAACATTAGTAACATGAAGATCTTCCATAACGGCATGAACATTATGACCGTGCTTGGGCATTGGGATAGAAATCACATTTGGCTTTTCGGGCGCATCGAATTATACCTCCTTAGCGTCGACCAGGTCTTGGATTTTGTTCTTAAGAGCCCAACAGTTGTTGGTATCATGCCCTACATTGTCAGAGTGGTAAGCACACTTTGCATTGGAGTGGTAATATGGAGAAGAGGTATTAGGGTTCTTTGGCGCTTCCCTCAAATTGGTAAGATTCAGCTTTAGCAAATGAGGGAGTACTTGAGCCGGTGTCATGTTGATTCGGGTGAACTGTCGTTGTGGCCTTTCTACCCTTTGCTGATTAGATCTTGGCTGATTGCTGCGAGGTTGATCATTTGAAGAGTTTTGGATCATCACAGCCCCCATAGTTGGTCGGCGCTCGATGCTTCCTTAGCTCTTCTGAGAATAAACAGCAGAAGCTTCCTTCTTTGCTGGGAAGGTCTTCTTAACATCAGTGGACGCATAGCCGTCTTTTTGAATCTTACCATTTTTAATGCCAGCCTCGACCCTTTCACCGGTCAAAATTAATTCGGTGAATCCTACAGAGGAACTCCCGATTAAATGATTGAAGAAAGGGCCAGACAGGGTCCCTAAAAACATGTCAACCAGCTCTTTATCCGACAATGGTGGTTGCACCCTTCCAGCCAGATCACGCCACTTCTGGGCATACTCCTTAAATCCCTCATTAGAAGCCATACCCATACTCTGTAGTTGAGTACGAGTAGGTGCTAAATCAGTGTTGTATTGGTATTGCCGGTAGAAAGCAGCAGCTAAGTCTTCCCAGTTATGAACCTCCGATATCTCGAGTTGATAGAACCAGTCCAATTGTGTGTCTGACAAACTGTCTTGGAAAAAATGGACCCAAAGATCCTTATCAGATGAGTGGGGTTGGATCTTCCTGACGTAGGATCTCAGATGCATCTTTGGACAGGACAGATCGTCATACTTAGCAAATGTAGGAACTTTGAACTTGGGAGGAATGACGATCCCAGCGACCAACCCTAGTTCTTCGAAATCTAAACCAGGTACCCTTTGCAACTCCATGGCTGCCAACCGATCCTCAAGATTTTTAAATTTATCATCCACCGGGGGATATTGTTGTTCGGAGTAATCTTCATCCTCTTCAACCTTAGATTCAGAAGGTACTGCAACTCCTTTTCCTTTACCAGCCCCTTCATCAGACGTCGAGGGGAATTCGAGAAATTTTCTAGCATTGCTTTCAAACCTTCTTCCCATGATGACTACACCAGGCCTTTTCTTCTTTTTCTCTTTATCTTTATCCAACAGTGCTTTAAGGTCCTCTTGACCCTTTGCTAAGGTCATGAGGAGTTGCTGGAATTGCGAATTTTGTGCTTGCAGATCCTTAACCGTCTGCTCCAAATCCATCTTGCTGAAATAAACAGCAGAAAGATAAGGAAACCTGGTGTGAATACTTGTTTATGCATATGATGAATGATATGTTATTCATGTAATGCATTCAAGGATTCAGAAATTCAAATTTGTTACAAACAAAAAGAACACACGTCATATTAAGAAGAAATTTGTTAGTACATAAGTGCCCCATGGGCAAAATATTACAAAATTCTTAATGTAAAAAGACATTGCGCATCCTCTTTGGTGCGATGTAAGTGTTGAGAGTTTCCTCCTCGTGAAGTCGGCGGGTAAGTTCCAAAACCTTCTTCTCACTGGCATAGAAGCTGACTTCAAAAGTATTCTGTTCTTCTTTGAGTTGGATCCAACTCTTTTGTAATTCTTCCAATGATGTTGGCATGTCTGGATGTAGGAGGGTGTATGGAACCTCTCCTTCCACAACAGGCTCTTTGATCACGGGGAGAATGTGAGGGTATGGCATCATAATATTCTGGGTGCGGGTCCGTACCCACTTGAGATAAGGCTCAAGGGGGGTGGAATTCTTGTGCCCCAGTGTCTTACTATCCACTTTGTTGGGCATCCTCCAAGCTCTGATGAACCTTTGTCGAAGTCCTTGCGCATCGTTGGCGAAGTCAAAAACTAGGTCAGGAATCAGAATGTCATGAGGGCCATCCCTCCGAGCATATCCAAATTGTCTTAGTGCTAAACAGGGGTTATAGGTAAAGCCTCCCCTAATACCAAGTAGTGGTACATTAGGTAATTCCCCACAACGATCAATGATGATGACATTTTCTCTGGATCGAGAGCACCAATGAACATCAGAATGTGTTAAGGTCATTAATCACTGTGACCACCTTAAGCCCTGCTCATTCTTCAAAACTGATTGGGGAATGTGAGAAATAAACCACCTTGCTAGGAGAGGAGTACAGCACATGAGAACACCTCTTTTCCTCATTGTTCGTGTGTAAAATGAGTGTAGGATGTCCCCAAGCAATGTAGGCACAGGATTCCGAGATATGAAAATCTTGACAGCATTTACATCTATAAGTTGATCAGGGTTTGGGAACAAGACCAACCCATAGATGAGGAGTGCTTCAATCTCTTCAAAATCTTGTAGATCTAGAGAATTCCAGCAGTCTTGTGCTTTCTCAAACAAAAACTTTGCCAAGAAACCCTTGACACCACTTCTGGTTTCCCAATGTCCTTTGATATCATATGGTTGCAAGTGTAATGCTTGAGCAACATCTTCAGGCTTTGGTTCTTTTTCCGTACCGTTGTAGGGTAGTTGATGAAGAATAGGAATTCTCAGGAGTTGAGAAAATTCCTCCAAAGTAGGTACTAGTTAGTAATCATGGAATGTGAAACAGTGGTGTAGGGGGTCAAAGAACTGGAAGAGAACTTTCACCATGTCTTCTTCAATGTTGGAGTTGACCAAGTTGAGAAGTCTACCATGTCTTTCACTGAAGAGAGAATTCTCTGGAATCTTGGAAGTAATCTCCTTGAGTTGAGGAGGGATTCTTACAAGGTTGACTTGAATTGTTTTCCTGCGAAGAGATTCCATGACATACAAAACAAGAACAAAGATGAAGATCCAAACCCTTGAAATGGTTAGTGGATGCATATGATGCTTTATGATGTTCATGATGTATGCACAAGCACATGTATAAACAAGTCATACAAGATCCTAGTTTTAGGCTTGCATGAGGTTTCATTGGTAAGTACCCTCTTGAAGTTAGTTGGCTCAACCTGTCCTATAAATAGTAACCAAGTTCTAAGGAGCTCAATATCATTGGATTATTTTCTATGTTCATTGTTTTGGTTTAGCCACTTAACTGGCGACCAAAATATTCCAAGAAAACAACCCTCAATGAGTGTAGTATCGAGTATCTACCAACTTCGGACTGCACCAAAGCCGGTCATCTCACTACTCCTAAAAAAGGCCAAGATGGTCAAGTAAGGTTCTAAGAGTTCATTAGTGCTTCATGACATCACTCAGCGGCCCCGTATTCTCTTTGATTGACTCAAAGGCTATTGGTACTCACAAATATGTCGCACTAATATAGCTATTGCTTCAACCATGTCGGTATACCTAAAACAGTTTCCACAACGTATTGCTATTTACCTATGAATGTTTCCCAAATCCGGGTAGAGGATTTCAAGCCCAAACAAGAGAACCAAATGTAAAGCAATCAAAGCAATCAATATAAGCATGTAAAGGTGATCTAAGCCCTAAGGTTACTCCACTTTTAGATATAGTCCCCAGTAGAGTCGCCAGTTCTGTGATACGGTGGGAGAACTGACTTGAGGTTTTGCGTTTGTGTTCGCAAATGTTTCGGTTTAGCAAGAGTCGCCACCGACTTTTTATTTTATCCTAAGGAAAGGTCAAAAAGCACAGGAAAGACCTTTGAGATGTTTTCTTGGGTTTGGGGAGTAGATTATAGAAAGGGAAGGTATTAGCACCCTTTCTATCCATGGTTATCCATGGGCTCTTAGTTACTTGTTTAGATCACTTGCTTTGCTTTTCAATTGTTTGAAATGGTTCTCTTCAAATGTTTGAAATGGTGCTTTGTGTGTGGTTTTGAAAGATGTTTTGAAAAGAGGCCATCGTTGTGGCAACCTTTGTAATTATTCTTGTTTGAATGTATACAAAGGTGTTTTTGTCTTTTGAAAAGTTTTCAATGTTTGAAAGTTGGATTTTGAAATTGTGTTGTGAAGTGTGTTTGAAAATAGCAAGGATTTTTTGCAAGCTTTTGATCAAGTAACTAAGAGTTGTCTACCCTATTTTACTCAAAGATCTTTTCTTATGTTTTTAACCCTTTTAACAGTGTTGTTTCACCATTGTATTTGGTGAACAACCTTGTGTTAGAATGTTAAACGGGACAGACGCGGGTCATCGTATAGACCATAATAGCAATTGTGTCAAGTATCTTTGGCAATTTTCTTGAGGGACTTGATCATTTTTGTTTAGGCAACCAAGACAGCATCATCGAGGGACTATGATCTTTTATTTTGTTTTTGTTTTGCCAAAGTGCTTAACATGCAGACCATGGCCCATTTTTGAAGGCGGCAAGTGGATTGTAACCCTAGGGGTGTGTTGTACCCCAAAACTTTCCCTCCCATATTCCTCAAGATTTGCCAAGAATAATCTTCAAGTTGCTCAAATTGGCTCAAGGGTTGGACAGTCAAGTCACCTCCTAAGGCAGTCAAGTCAAAATTAGGGTTTTGTGTTGCATCAATGTCCTCACATCCAAATGACCTCAAGTGATCCCCAATGTCCTAATATATTCTTAAGTTCATCCATGTCAAATTTCAAGCCTTGCAGAGGAAGTTTGGTCAGTCAATTGCTCAAGAGGCCCAAAAATCGACTGTGCTAGGGCAAAAGTCAATTGTGTCCCAAATACAGTCAAACCTCAAGATTTTTTGTCAACATTCTAATTTTGAAGGATAATTCATCATTTGATAAAGGGTTGATCATGATTCATCAAGGATTGCTCAAGATTCATCAAGATTCAAAAGTTGCTAAATTAGGGTTTTGTAGGAAAAGTCAACTCAACTTTGATCAAGCATAACTTTCTCATACTTTATGAGAAATGACCCATCCAAAGCTCATTTTGAATAGGATGCAATTACCTACAATCCATCTTCACACCCCAAGATCAAGAAATGCTCTCACAAAAAGTTACAAATTTGGACATTATAGGTCATTTTTGAAAGTCAACAAAAACACCTTTTTTACCAAAGCTTATAACTTGATCATGGAACATCAAAATGATATTAGACCAAAATGGTTGATTAGAGGACATCTCAAGGTTTCTAAAAAGTCCAAGAGCACTTCCAAAGTTTAAAATTGAAGAAGTTATGCATCGTTGAAGTTGGGCATTTTTCCAAAATTGCCAAAAGTCAACTATCCTCAAAACTCCAATTTTTGACAAAAGGGCCCACTTTTTTCCACTTGATTTGGTCTTGTCATGCCACACACGTGTCCCATATTTAATTTCATGACCAAACATTTATTTTTCTATTTTATTTCATTTTTATTAATTTAATTCATTATTAATCAATATTAAATCAAATAAAATCTAAAAATTCATGTAAAGGGATTCTTGTGATTTGTACAGCTTGCAAATATCATATAATACCTAGTCAATTCGTATCAAGTCAATTCAAGCACAAAAAATTAGATTTGGCCTATTTTTGGAAAGCTTTTCAATGGTGATCAAATCCAATCTTCAATCTTGAATGCACTTGATTTCAGATCAAAAGACCAACCCTAATTCATTCTATATCACTCATACAAGCAAGCCAAACCGAGAACACGCACAAAACCTTGCAGAAACGGCCATACCAACTTTGAGAAAAAAGCTTGAAAAGTGAGAGATCAAAATGACATTGGAGGCATCTTCCAACCAAAAGCTCAACATAGCTCTCTTCCTTGACATCCAGTGAAGCTATACCAAGTGAAACCAAGCCTTTTCGTTGCCTAAAACGCCCTGTAAGTCACCACGAACTTGGCCCAGTACCTGGGATTGTGAATCAATTATCTTGCATCCTTTTGCCAAATCTTTTGAATAATTATGCTTAATGTCAAATTTCTAACATGACTGCAATATTCAATTTCATTTTCATGCCCTATATGGTGATGCCCGAACCTAGGGTTTGCTTGTTTCGTTTTTAGGCATTTGCATTGCAGGTAAAATTAAGACAAATAATGGTTATATGGACACTCAGGAGACAGAGACGATCACGTCCATGCGCTTGGATGGGATTTTTATGGCCTAGAACGAGTTTTTGAGACATCCTACGAAACTTCCTGCGGATAAAAATCCGCAGGTAAATAACTAGGGTGTTTGGGGAAGATGATAACGTGTCTCAGCTCCATTGGTCCATTTGAAATATTAGCGCGTTTTTATTTTTTGCAAGGAATAATTGATGGTTTGGTATATAATATTTGTTTCTTATTACAATAACAAATGAAGCAGTTTGGTGGAGTGGCTAAGCGCGCTGGCATATGAGCATTGGGACCTGGGTTCGAATCCCAGGTCCCCCAAAACTTTGTTATATTTTTTCTTCAGGGATTCATGTGCATTTCTCAAGGGATGGACCACCATGCACTTGCAGATCTTAAATGCTACGTGGCTCACAGGGTAAAATCAATGGTCAAAGGTGAAGGACCACCATGGACTCAGATCAACGCACGCCTAGCAAATCACCAAAGTCCAACAAGGCTGAAGCGTAAATGGGCCTGGGAATTGCCATTCAAACACCAAATTCAGGCCCACACCCCTTGAGTATTTCTCTCTTATATTTTATTTCTTTTTCTTATTTATTTATTTTACTATTATTATTATTATTAAAAATTAATTAATTAACCAATTAACTTCTTTTTTTCATAAAAAAAAAATCAGAAAACAAAAAATAATTTTCTTTAATTCCATTAATTTTATTATTATTTTTGTAAATAAACAATTAATTAATTTATTTAGTTTAAATAGGATTAATAATAATATATTTTGCAATAAATTAAAATTTATTTAGAATAAGGTTTTTTTTAAATATTTTTTAACCATTCTCATTTTATTTCCTAAATAATAAAAAACCCAAAAATATTTTTCTTTTTAATTAATTAATTCAATTATTAATTTAGACTAATTTTTTAATTCAAAAATAACAAAAAAAAATATGCTTTCTTTAATATAAAGGGTCCAAACCCTAAAAACACTTCGATTTAATTTTCTCGCGCGCGAATTATTTTTTATCCATATTTTCAATATTGTAACTGCTCCGGGAATGTAATAGTTTTTAAATTAGGATTTTATTTATCGCTTTTATTTACTTTTCGCAATTTAATTTTTAAGGGTTTGTCTTTGGCGATGTAAATACCTGACGCCTTGTAATAGCTTAGATTTATTTTCCGCAATTTAATTTCCGCAACCATTAACTGTTAGATGTTTGAATAATAGGCGATGCATGACAAGATCAATTTCAATTTAAAATCAACAGTAGCTCACCATAACATGTACAAAGATAATATAACTGAAAAACAATACACTCGCACATGCCACTCTTAGGGTACACCTCACTTGGTTGCCTCGAACGTGGTCATTGAGTATAGGAAGTTTTAGAGGTTGCCCTCTTGTCCAAAGATCATAAGTTGCCTCGAAACAGTTGCCTCGGATAAAATGATCTAAGACATTAGGGTTACCGCTAAGGCATCCTAACATTGCTTTAGTGACCACATGTCCCTTAATCGAATTGACCCGAAAACTCCAACGACGATGCTGCCTACTCCTCAATAGTGGGATAGCATTGTCTAAAGGACACTTGTACAGTTTAATTCCTTTTTGAGTAGGTAGATGTTCTTAAGTACTTGCTCCTATTAAAAATAAAACAAAACTTTTCGCACTTACACTCTCTTCAAAAACAAAAACTCTTTTCAAACCCACAAACACAAAGAAAAGCAAACTTTTGAAAACATAATGAGCAAGTACCTAAGAGCCCGTGGATAACCACGGATAGAAAGGGTGCTAACACCTTCCCTTTCTATAATCTACCTCCTGAACCCGAGAAATATCTCAAAAAGGAATTTTTCTGTGCTTTTGTCCTTTCCTTGTTGGATAAAATAAAAAACGGTGGCGACTCTTGCTCACCGCGACATTTTGCAAAAACAAATGCAAAACGCGAACCAGCATTCCAAAACAGTCAGTTATATTCCCACCGATCACAGAACTGGCGACTCTGCTGGGGAAAATGTATAAGTGAGGTGTACCTTAGGATTAGATCACTTGTGTTTTCAATTGTATGTTTTGTATGCTTTAATTTTGTGGGCTTGTATCCGAGTTTTATAGATCCTAACCCGGATCTGGGGATACCCTTTAGGTAACTAGCAATAAACTGTGAGGGATCTGTCCGGCGTAGACCGACACGGATGAAGCAGTAGCTACGTTGGTGTGGCACCTTGGTCTATACCGATATCCCTTGTGTTGGAACGAGGAGAATATGGGTCTTCTAAGGAGTCATTAAGCACCAACTGACCTTAGAACCTTAAATTGACCAACTTGGCCATAGAACAGTAGCAGTATGCTACACTCATTGAGGCTAAACTCTCGCGATGATTCCGGCCGCAAGAAAAGGTTGCTAAAATGGAATTATGACCGATTGAGGGTAGTCAGTGATATTGAGATCCTCTAGAACCCGGTTACTATTTTTTAGGATAGGTCTTAACCAACTGAATTGAAAGAGGGTAGTACCTAAACTCCATGCTAGCCTGAAATCTAAGGGCTGTCAGTGTGACTTGTGTGCCTTTACCATGTTTTCTTTTTGTGGATACTTGTGGTGTGCAGTTACCATGACATCATGACATCATAACATTGCATACATTTTGCATGAGGACTAACCTATTTCAAAGACAAGAGGGTTTCATCTTTGCTCTGTTTTGTAGGTCATTATGATGCCCATGCGTAGGAATACCATCCGGATTAACTTTGTCCAAGTCCCTACCTTGTTTAAAGATTTGGTTGTCAGGATTCCAGACACTACTTCCTTCATCAGAAGGTATGGTTCTCTTCTCAGTTTGGTCACCTGAAAGTTGGACGAACAAATGATGAGTGTCCTGGTCCAATTCTATGATCCGCTGTACCATTGTTTTACGTTCCAGGACTTCCAGCTGGTGCCTACCCTAGAAGAGTTCTCTGAGCTACTTGGTATCTCCGTCCTGGAACAGACTCCTTTTATTGGTTGGGAAAAGACTCTTAAGCCCGAAGAAATTGCTGCAGCCTTTCACTTGACCAAGGAGGAGGTAATGGCTAACTGGGAGACTAGAAGTGGAGCTAAGGGTTTTCTGGCTAAGTTTTTGGTTGACAAAGCTAATTACTTCTGGGACAACTTAGACTTCAAGGCGTACGAGGACATTCTGGCTCTCTTGATTTATGGTCTGGTATTGTTTCCGAATCTTGACACTTTTGTTGATATTAATGCCATCAAGATCTTCATCTCTCAGAATCTGGTACCCACTCTCTTGGGTGATATCCTTCACCAGCTCTATGCTCGTACTGCCCGAAAGCGGGGAACTTTGATGTGTTGCGTTCCTTTATTGTCGAGGTGGTTTATTTCGCACCTCCCTAAGTCCGTGCTGAAAAACAAAGAAGGAATGGGTTGGGCTTATAGGGTGATGTCTCTTTCTAGTGATGACATTATCTGGACTCTCAAAGGTATGGATGAGGTGACTGTCATTGATCGCTGTGGAGAGTATCCTAATGTTCCATTGATCGGACTCCATGGAGGGATTTCTTGCAACCCATGCTTAGCTCTCCGTCAGCCTGGAAGATCCAGAAGAGAAGGGGCTCATGAGATGTTGATGCCTCATATCATCTTTGATTTTCAGGGAGATAGCGACGAGCTGCATCGTAAATTCATAAGGGCTTGGGACAGAGTTCACCAATCTGACCCACATGAGTTGGGACCTAAGACTTATCTGCCAATGGAGCCATATCTCATATGGGTCCGCATCCGTGCCCAGAAGTTAGGTATGCCATACGAAGCTGTCAGGCCTGTTACTCTTGAAGTTGCTAATGAGGAGGGGGTTCCTCCAACTATCCTCCAACCTTATATGCCCACTGATATTGGGACACTGAAGAGGTCTTGGATGCAGTTGAGGGATGAATGGGATTCTTACAGAGAGAGGTTCAATGAACAGGAACAAAAGATCCAGAAGCTGACTAGGCAATTGGAGAACGAGCGGATCCTGAATGATTACGTCTGCACTGAGAAGAAGAGACCATGGGAGCATTGATGGACCTTTTGATGATTTCTTTTACAGTTTTTATTTACTTTTTAGTATTTCCATTCTTGTAACGCCTAAGGGAAATTTGTTGAACAATTTAAATTTCGAAGTTTAAATCTAATAAAGTGTGTTTCCTTTCTTGTTTACAAATTTGAATCTCGATTGTCTTTGAAATCATAATCATACGCATTTCATCCCATGCACTCCATAAGCAAGTACCCATTACAGGTCTCTTATCTTCTTCGCTGTTTATTTCAACAATCATCATGCCTGCTGAACCTTCAACTGAGCAAGCTATCAAGGCCCTCCAGGTCCAGAATGCCCAGTTTCAAGAGATGTTCATGAATCTGGCTAAGGGTTAGCAGGACCTGAAGACTTTGATTCTGAAAGAGAAGAAGAAGAAGAAGAGGACCATCCTGTTCAATACCGGACGCAGGTTTGGAAACGGGCTGCAGAATAAAGTTGATCTGACCACCTCATTTGGGGGGAAGGATAGTCCACAAGAGAGGAGGGCTTCTAGCCCTATGGTCTCCGACAATGAGACAGACTATGATGAAGAACAGTATCCTCCTGCTGAGGATAAGTACAAACTGTTGGAAGACCGTTTGAGCGCTATGGAAATACAGAAGGTGCCCGGTCTGTACTTCGAAGATCTGGGTCTATCATCTGGGGTGGTAATTCCCCATAAGTTCAAGGCACCTGCCTTTGCCAAGTATGACAGAGTTTCCTGTCTGAAACTGCACCTTCGGTCATATGTGAGGAAGATCAAGCCTTACACTGCTGATAAGAACTTGTGGATCCATTTCTTTCAAGATAGTCTCTCAGGGACTCAGCTTGAGTGGTTCTATCAGTTGGACGGAGCCAGTATCCGTAGCTGGGAAGATTTGGCTACTGCATTCTATAGGCAGTATCAGTATAACTCCGACCTTGCTCCTACACGTACCCAACTCCAGGGTATGTCAATAGGAACGGGTGAAGGATTCAAAGAGTATGCTAAAAAATGGAGAGACCTTGCTGGAAGGGTGCAACCACCTTTGGCTGATCGTGAGCTTGTGGACATGTTTCTGGGGACCCTGTCTGGTCCATTCTTTAATCATCTGATTGGAAGCTCTTCAGCTGGGTTTATAGATCTTATTTTGACTGGTGAGAGGATTGAAGCTGGTATTAAGGCCGGGAAGATACAGAAGGGTGCCTCCTCGAGCACCGATAAGAAACCATTTAAGAAAGAGTCCAGTGATGTCTATAGTTCGAGAAGACAGAATAGACCTGAACACCGCAAAGCTGTCAACGCTGTTATTATTTCAAAACCTGTTGGTGCCCCTCACCATCACAATCAACAGAAGGATGAGAGACCTCGAAGGCAATTCACTCGTCTCAACATGACTTTGTCTCAGATTCTGCCACAGTTGCTGAAGACCAGTTTGGTGACTCTAAAAGAAGCTCCAAAGAATCCAAGTACCACATCACTAAAGTACAACCCTAATGCCCGCTGCGCTTTTCACTCTGATAGCTCGGGGCATAATACAGATTATTGTTGGGCTTTGAGGAACAGGGTGCAAGACCTAATTGATGCAAAGGAGATTGAGTTCGGAGCACCAGAGAAGCCTAAACAAGAGGCAGGGGTGAATGCTATCAGGGATGACGATGATGAAGAGTTTGATATCGACAGTTGGATCTACCCTACGACCAACGGTGGATTAAGCAACTGGACAGTGAAGGATTCTATGCCCATTTCAGTTATCACCCAGTAATGAAACTTTTTGTTTTAAATTTGTAACATACAATGTTTTGAAACTTTATGGCCCGGTGTCTTACCCGAGGCATTGTTGGTTTCATTTGTGAGGGCTTTTGTGTGTCATTTTCATATATCATTAATAAAAGCATTGGACGTCTTTTGCATTTCAAATTTTGCGCTCTTTGTCTTTCTTTATTATATATTGAAAAATAGCTATTTTACACACACTTACATATACAGGTCTCAATCCACTCTGGATCTCACTGGTAACGACTCTGCTACTGCCAGTTATGACTTTGAAAATCCGATCAACTTAGCCGAAGACGAAGGTGAAGATGATCGCGAAGTGCCGGGTGAACTTACAAGACTGCTACTCCAGGAAGAGAGGGTCATTCAGCCACATGAAGAGCCAGTGGAAACGGTGAATCTGGGTACTAAAACAGACAAGAAAGAAGTCAAGATCGGTGCAAATCTGGAGTTTAGTGTGAAGCAGCGGTTGATTCAGATGCTGCATGGCTATGTTGAGATCTTTGCCTGGTCTTACGAAGATATGCCTGGGTTGGATACTGACATTGTGGTTCATCGCCTGCCTACCAAGGAAGACTGCCCTCCGGTAAAACAGAAGGTTCGTCGTATGCGCCCATAGATGTCTGAGAAAATCAAGGCCGAAGTCATGAAACAATTTGACGCCGGTTTTCTAGCAGTGACTTCTTACCCTCAGTGGGTTGCCAATGTGGTTCCTGTGCCGAAGAAGGATGGTAAGGTTCAAATGTGTGTTGACTACAGGGATTTGAACAGGGCAAGCCCTAAGGATGACTTCCCTCTACCTCACATTAACGTTCTGGTTGACAATACTGCTCAGCACAAGGTATTCTCCTTTATGGACGGTTTCTCCAGTTATAATCAGATAAAGATGGCTCCCGAAGACATGGAGAAGACCACCTTTGTTACTCAGTGGGGTACCTTTTGCTACAAGGTCATGCCTTTTGGGTTGAAAAATGCTGGGGCAACGTATCAGTGTGCCATGGTTGATTTGTTTCATGACATAATCCATCATGAGATTGAAGTATACGTCGACGATATGATTGCGAGGTCCCAGAATGAGGAGGAGCACCTTGACCATCTACAGAAGCTGTTTGACCGGTTGAAGTTGTACAAGCTGAGATTGAACCCGAACAAGTGCACATTCGGGGTGAGGTCTGGTAAGCTATTGGGTTTCGTCGTGAGCGACAAAGGTATTCAAGTGGACCCTGCCAAAGTGAAAGCCATACAAGATATGCCAGCTCCCAAGATAGAGAAGGAGGTCAGAGGCTTTCTGGGACGACTGAATTACATTGCCCGATTCATCTCACACCTGACTGCTACTTGTGAACCAATCTTCAAGCTACTAAAGAAAGATCAAGTGGTACGTTGGAACGATGAATGTCAGGCTGCTTTCGAAAGAATCGAAGAGTATCTCCAGGAGCCACCTATTCTAATGCAACCAATTGAAGGGAGACCTCTAATCTTATACTTAACAGTACTTAACAACTCAATGGGGTGTGTGCTGGGGCAGCATGACGAGTCTGGCCAAAAAGAGCATGCTATTTATTACCTTAGCAAAAAGTTTACCGACTGTGAGACCCGATACTCACTGCTTGAGAAAACTTGTTGTGCTTTGGCATGGGATGCTCGCCGGTTAAGATAGTATATGCTGACTCACACTACTCTGTTGATTTCAAAGATGGATCCAATCAAGTATATCTTCAAAAAGCCTGCCTTGTCCGGAAGAATAGCAAGATGGCAGATGATTTTGACTGAGTATGACATCCAGTACACGACTCAAAAAGCAATCAAGGGAAGTGTATTGGCAGACCATTTGGCACATCAGGCAGTGGATGATTACCAGTCTATGAACTTTGAATTTTCGGACGAGAATATCATGGTAGTGACTGATTGTGAGACACCTAGACCGGATGAAGGACCTGAGGAAGGATCCCAATGGTCTATGTACTTTGATGGAGCTTCAAATGCTTTGGGTAATGGCATTGGCGCCGTGATCATATCTCCTAAAGGCTCTCATACTTCGTTTACCGCCCGACTATGTTTCAACTGCACCAACAACATGGCGGAGTATGAAGCGTGCATCATGGGTCTTCAAGCTGCAATTGACCTAAGGATTAAGTTTCTAAGTGTCTTCGGAGATTCCGCTCTCGTGATCAATCAGATCAAAGGCGAGTGGGATACGAAACACCCAAACCTTATTCCTTACAAGGAGTATGTATTGACATTGCTTCCCCATTTTGAGGAGATAACCTTTGAACACTTCCCTAGAGAGGAGAATCAGTTGGCGGACGCGCTGGCTACGATGTCTTCTATGTTCAAAGTCAATTGGGACAACGAAGCTCCCCTGATCATTATTGAAAGATTGGACGAACCTGCACATTGTTGTGATCTTGAGACTGAAGAGGTAACAGAAAAGCCCTGGTATCATGAAGTGAAGAGGTACCTTGAAGCTCAAGAATACCCCGAGGGTGCATCTGTCAATGACAAGAAGTTTCTGAGGAGGTTCACGGCAAAATTCTTCATCAGCAATGGCATTCTTTACAAGCGTAACCATGATTCAACCTTACTGCATTGTGTGGATAAGATTGAAGCAGAAAGGATCATGGCAGAGCTTCATGAAGGTACTTTCGGGACCCATTCCAGTGGACATACCATGGCAAAGAAAATCCTTCGGGCAGGATATTACTGGTCCACAATGGAAGCCGACTGTTATCAGCATTCTCGGACATGTCACAAGTGCTAAGTCTATGCTGATAAGGTGCACATACCTCCAGTTCCTCTGAATATTTTGACAGCACCTTGGCCTTTTGCAATGTGGGGCATTGATATGATCGGCGAGATCATACCTACGGCATCCAACGGGCATCGTTTCATCCTTGTAGCTATTGATTACTTTATGAAGTGGGTTGAAGCAGCTTCCTTTGCTACGGTAACCAAGAACGTCGTGGCACGGTTCATTCGGCATAACCTGATCTGTCGATACGGTGTACCAGAGAGGATCATTACGGACAATGGTACCAATCTTAACAACAAGATGATCACTGAGCTCTGCGAGCAATTCAAGATACAGCACCACAACTCTTCTCCCTATCGGCCGAAGATGAATGGGGCTGTCGAAGCAGCAAATAAGAACATTAAGAAGATTGTGCAGAAGATGACAGTGACATACAAAGACTGGCACGAGATGTTACCATTTGCTCTTCATGGGTACCGTACCTCAGCATGGACGTTAACAGGGGCAACACCCTATTCCTTGGTTTATGGCATGGAGGCAGTCTTGCCCATCGAAGTTCAGATACCCTCTCTTCGGATCATGAAGGATGCAGGTTTAAGTGAAGATGACTGGATTCAGACCCGACTCGATCAATTGAATCTAATTGACGAAAAAAGACTTACTGCTATTTGTCATGGTCAGACGTACCAAAAACGAATGATCAAAGCATTTAACAAGAAAGTCAGACGACAAGAGTATCAAGTTGGGGATCTAGTAATCAAGCGCATTATTTTACCTCAGGGTGATCCCAGGGGCAAATGGACCCCTACTTACGAAGGGCCATTTGTGGTTAAGAACATCTTCTCAGGAGGAGCTATGATTCTAACCACCATGGATGGTGACGACCTTCCTCACCCCGTTAATGCTAACATAGTAAAAAGATACTACGCATAAATCAAAGACCCGCTAGGTTGACTGGCCTAGGCAAAAATAAGGGCTTCCCGACGAACCAAAAGGGTTCGGGCAAAAATAAGGGATGAAAATAAAAAAAAATTGTACACCCGGCAAGTCGAAAACCTGAAAAGGCGGCTTAGGCAAAAATGGGTATCCCGGTGGACTGAAAACCCGAAAGGACGGTCCAGGAAAAAGTTAGGGATTAAAGCGTAATACTATGTCTCATTGGATCACCTCGCATCCAGACTTCGGTATCAACTATCAGGCTCGGACAACACCAATCAATCAGATTCATCTTTAACTAAGCAGCAAAGTGATAAGACGCTTGAAGATATAAAGGCAATAGCAGAGTTGGAACCCAGTGGGATTATTCACATAGCTGTTTTGTTTTCTTTTCACAAATTGTATAAATTCTATTTGTTCGGCGGTGTTCTCTTACTAGGACGTCAGCCTCTTGTACAAAAATGCATATTTACAGGAAAACTTCAAAATCAATACAAATTCATTTTCAGACAAATTTCAAATTGTTTTTCCTTTATCTATTTCATTTTGCAAAGAACGTCCAATGTTCATTTTTGATATATGCATTTGACACTAATTGCTGCTCATAAAATTTACATGCGAAACAAAGGACGAATTACTGGTAATATCAGAAACAGGGGCATAAGAAATGTCCAAGCTGTGTAGTTACTTTGTCCACCAAGGTACCAAGGTAGGTTCAGTTGAAGAATATGGCCAAGATACCACCACTCCCCGCAGGGTAAAAACAGTAATGGTAGCTCTCCCCACTGAGACTTGCAGCTATGAACAAATCAGTAACACTCTCCCCAAGAAGAGTTAATTTACCACCAGCCCTGAAAAGGTTTGGTATCCCCAGAAGATCTTAATCTTCCCCAGCAAGTATAAGAATGTTCCCCGGCAGTCTTAATATTCCCCAACAGAATATAAGAATGTTCCCCAGCGGAATACAAGATACCCCTAGTGGAGTCATTTCCCCAGCGCAGTCTAAAAAAGGCTTCCCCGCCAGAGTTGAATCATCTTACCCAGTAGATTCTGGAAGCGTATCCCCTGCAGAGCGCAAATAAATATCCCTATCCAAATTCAGAAGGTTATCCTCACAAGAGTCTAATTGGGTTATCTTCAGTAAATTGCAACTGAAGGATCATCCCCAGCGAAGTTCTTTCTATCCCCAGCGGAGTTCATCATTAAAATCCCCAACAGAGCTTATCAACGGAATCCCCAGCGGAGTTATCGTTAAGCAGAACGTCTCTTCCCCATAGAGTAATTCCCCTCGGAGTAATCTCTTCATCAGTTTATTCCCCCAACAGAGTTCTTCTCTCCTACAGGTTTACCATCTTCGTTCATCATCCCCAGCGGAAACGAAGAACTCAACTTTATTCTCCAACAGCTCCGGGATTTATTTTCCCCAACTTAAACATCACATTTCCATACATCATGATACATGCATATACGCATCATACGAATACAATCTCATTATTTTGAGAACATCATTGCCTGATCCATATCATGCATTGCATATGACTGACTTTTACCTTTCAGGAAAGATGCAGTTAAGTCCCCATCTTAGTCAAAGACCTGACCGACTCTTAAATCTCAATTGATTTATCCTCGGTTGAATTTTAGATAAGGTCCTCAATCTCGACAGTTTCCCTACATCATAGTGTGGACGAGTACTATAACCTCAACGGTCTACTCCATTGAGCACGAGTCAGTTCCTAGATCTTGATGTTTTCCTCCGTCATAGTGTGGACAAGTTCTATAACCTCAACGGTATACTCCATTGAGCACGAGACAGTTCCTAGATCTTGATGAAGATGTTTCCCTACGTCATAGTGTGGACGAGTACTATAACCTCAACGGTATACTCCATTGAGCACGAGTCAGTTCCTAGATCTTGATGTTTTTCTCCGTCATAGTGTGGACAAGTTCTATAACCTCAACGGTATACTCCATTGAGCACGAGACTGTTCCTAGATCTTGATGAAGATGTTTCCCTCCATCATAGTATGGACGGGTTCTATAACCTCAACAGTATACTCCATTGAGCACGAGACATTTCCTAGATCTTGATGAAGATGTTTCCCTCCATCATAGTGTGGACGAGTTCTATAACCTCAACGGTATACTCCATTGAGCACGAGACAGTTCCTAGATCTTGATGAAGATGTTTCCCTATGTCATAGTGTGGACAAGTACTATAACCTCAGCGGTATACTCCATTGAGCACGAGTCAGTTCCTAGATCTTGATGTTTTCCTCCATCATAGTGTGGACGAGTTCTATAACCTCAACGATATACTCCATTGAGCACGAGACAGTTCCTAGATCTTGATGAAGATGTTTCCCTACGTCATAGTGTGGACGAGTACTATAACCTCAACGGTATACTCCATTGAGCACGATTCAGTTCCTAGATCTTGATGTTTTCCTCTGTCATAGTGTGGACGAGTTCTATAACCTCAACGGTATACTCCATTGAGCATGAGACAGTTCCTAGATCTTGATGAAGATGTTTCCCTATGTCATAGTATGGACGAGTACTATAACCTCAACGGTATACTCCATTGAGCACGAGTCAGTTCCTAGATCTTGATGTTTTCCTCTGTCATAGTGTGGACAAGTTCTATAACCTCAACAGTATACTCCATTGAGCACGAGACAGTTCCTAGATCTTGATGAAGATGTTTCCCTCCGTCATAGTGTGGACAAGTTCTATAACCTCAACGGTATACTCAGTTGAGAACGAGACAGTTCCTAGATCTTGATGAAGATGTTTCCCTATGTCATAGTATGGACAAGTTCGATAACCTCAACGGTATACTCCACTGAGCACGAGACAGTTCCTAGATCTTGATGAAGATGTTTCCCCCCAGTTGAATTATGGACAGGTTCTTAAAACTCAGCTGAAGCATTCTCTCAGTTGTAGTACAAGCAGGTTCCTAAATCTCAACAAAGGTTAGACTTCCCCAGTGGAATCTTTTACAACCACAGGTATGCAAGTTCTCGCTAAGGAATCTCTTATTAGATCGACATTCCTGAAGATGACATCTGTAAGCCCATCCTCCTACCAACAATCTCCAAATGGCATATGTAAGCCCATTCCCGACATCACAAAGCTAACGCTACACTATGCGAGTGCAAATTTTTGGGCACTCTAGTGTTCAATTATCTTCCCCCTTCGGATCACGAAAGGCTCAAAAGCCAATCTATATCCTCAGGTTTAAGAAAATTGAACAGGGGAAACTGTTGTACCCCAAAATTTTCCCTCCCATATTCCTCAAGATTTGCCAAGAATAATCTTCAAGTTGCTCAAATTGGCTCAAGGGTTGGACAGTCAAGTCACCTCCTAAGGCAGTCAAGTCAAAATTAGGGTTTTGTGTTGCATCAAGGTCCTCACATCCAAATGACCTAAAGTTCTCCCCAATGTCCTAATATGTTCTTAAGTTCATCCATGTCAAATTTCAAGCCTTGCAGAGGAAGTTTGGTCAGTCAATTGCTCAAGAGGCCCAAAAATCGACTATGCTAGAGCAAAAGTCAATTGTGTCCTAAATACAGTCAAACCTCAAGATTTTTTGTCAACATTCTCATTTTGAAGGATAATTCATCATTTTATCAAGGGTTGATCATGATTCATCAAGGATTGCTCAAGATTCATCAAGATTCAAAAGTTGCTAAATTAGGGTTTTGCAGGAAAGGTCAACTCAACTTTAACCAAGCATAACTTTCTCATACTTTATGAGAAATGACCCATCCAAAGCTCATTTTGAATAGGATGCAATTACCTACAATCCATCTTCACACCCCAAGATCAATAAATTCTCTCACAAAAAGTTACAAATTTGGACATTATAGGTCATTTTTGAAAGTCAACAAAAACACCTTTTTTTCCAAAGCTTATAACTTGAAAATGGAACATCGAAATAAGATGAGAACAAAATGGTTGATTATAGGACATCTCAAGGTTTCTAAAAAGTCCAAGAACACTTCCAAAAGTTCAAAATTGAAGAAGTTATGCATCGTTGAAGTTGGGCATTTTTCCAAAATTGCCAAAAGTCAACTATCCTCAAAACTCCAATTTTTTACAAAAGGGCCCACTTTTTTCCACTTGATTTGGTCTTTTCATGCCACACACGTGTCCCATATTTAATTTCATGACCAAACATTTATTTTTCTATTTTATTTCATTTTTATTGATTTAATTCATTATTAATCAATATTAAATCAAATAAAATCTAAAAATTCATGTAAAGGGATTCTTGTGATTTGTACAGCTTGCAAATATCATATAATACCTAGTCAATTCGTATCAAGTTAATTCAAGCACAAAAAATCAGATTTGGCCTATTTTTGGAAAGCTTTTCAATGGTGATCAAATCCAATCTTCAATCTTGAATGCACTTGATTTTAGATCAAAAGACCAACCCTAATTCATTCTATATCACTCATACAAGCAAGCCAAACCGAGAACACGCACAAAACCTTGCAGAAATGGCCATACCAACTTTGAGAAAAAAGCTTGAAAAGTGAGAGATCAAAACGACATTGGAGGCATCTTCCAACCAAAAGCTCAACACAACTCTCTTCCTTGACATCCAGTGAAGCTATACCAAGTGAAACCAAGCCTTTTCGTTGCCTAAAACGCCCTGTAAGTCACCACGAACTTGGCCCAGTACCTGGGATTGTGAATCAATTATCTTGCATCCTTTTGCCAAATCTTTTGAATAATTATGCTTAATGTCAAATTTCTAACATGACTGCAATATTCAATTTCATTTTCATGCCCTATATGGTGATGCCCGAACCTAGGGTTTGCTTGTTTCGTTTTTAGGCATTTGCATTGCAGGTAAAATTAAGACAAATAATGGTTATATGGACACTCAGGAGACAGAGACGATCACGTCCATGCGCTTGGATGGGATTTTTATGGCCTAGAATGAGTATTTGAGACATCCTACGAAACTTCCTACGGATAAAAATCCATAGGTAAATAACCAGGGTGTTTGGGGAAGATGATAACGTGTCTCAGCTCCATTGGTCCATTTGAAATATTAGCGCGTTTTTATTTTTTGCATGGAATAATTGATGGTTTGGTATATAATATTTGTTTCTTATTACAATAACAAATAAAGCAGTTTGGTGGAGTGGTTAAGCGCGCAGGCATATGAGCATTGGGACCTGGGTTCGAATCCCAAGTCCCCCAAAACTTTGTTATATTTTTTCTTCAGGGATTCATGTGCACTTCTCAAGGGATGGACCACCATGCGCTTGCAGATCTTAAATGCTACGTGGCTCACAGGGTAAAATCAATGGCCAAAGGTGAAGGACCACCATGGACTCAGATCAACGCACGCCTAGCAAATCACCAAAGTCCAACAAGGCTGAAGCGTAAATGGGCCTGGGAATTGCCATTCAAACACCAAATTCAGGCCCACACCCCCTGAGTATTTCTCTCTTATATTTTATTTCTTTTTCTTATTTGTTTATTTTACTATTATTATTATTATTAAAAATTAATTAATTAACCAATTAACTTCTTTTTTTCATAAAAAAAATCAGAAAACAAAAAATAATTTTCTTTAATTCCATTAATTTTATTATTATTTTTGTAAATAAACAATTAATTTATTTATTTAGTTTAAATAGGATTAATAATAATATATTTTGCAATAAATTAAAATTGATTTAGAATTAGTTTTTTTTTAAATATTTTTTAACCATTCTCATTTTATTTCCTTAAATAATAAAAAACCCAAAAATATTTTTCTTTTTAATTAATTAATTCAATTATTAATTTAGACTAATTTTTTAATTCAAAAATAACAAAAAAAAAATATGCTTTCTTTAATATAAAGGGTCAAAACCCTAAAAACACTTCGATTTAATTTTCTCGCGCGCGAATTATTTTTTATCCATATTTTCAATATTGTAACTGCTCCGGGAATGTAATAGTTTTTAAATTAGGATTTTATTTATCGCTTTTATTTACTTTTCGCAATTTAATTTTTAAGGGTTTGTCTTTGGCGATGTAAATACCCGACGCCTTGTAATAGCTTAGATTTATTTTCCGCAATTTAATTTCCGTAACCATTAACTGTTAGATGTTTGAATAATAGGCGATGCATGACAAGATCAATTTTAATTTAAAATCAACAGTAGCTCACCATAACATATACAAAGATAATATAACTGAAAAACAATACACTCGCACATGCCACTCTTAGGGTACACCTCACTTGGTTGCCTTGAACGTGGTCATTGAGTATAGGAAGTTTTAAAGGTCGCCCTCTTGTCCAAAGATCATAAGTTGCCTCGAAACGGTTGCCTCGGATAAAATGATCTAAGACATTAGGGTTACCGCTAAGGCATCCTAACATTGCTTTAGTGACGACACGTCCCTTAATCAAATTGACCCGAAAACTCCAACGACGATGTTGCCTACTCCTCAATAGTGGGATAGCATTGTCTAAAGGACACTTGTACAGTTTAATTCCTTTTTGAGTAGGTAGATGTTCTTAAGTACTTGCTCCTTTTAAAAACAAAACAAAACTTTTCGCACTTACACTCTTTTCAAAAACAAAAACTCTTTTCAAACCCACAAACACAAAGAAAAGCAAACTTTTGAAAACATAATGAGCAAGTACCTAAGAGCCTGTGGATAACCACGGATAGAAAGGGTGCTAACACCTTCCCTTTCTATAATCTACCTCCTGAACCCGAGAAATATCTCAAAAAGGAATTTTTCTGTGCTTTTGTCCTTTCCTTGTTGGATAAAATAAAAGACGGTGGCGACTCTTTCTCACCGCGATATTTTGCAAAAACAAACGCAAAACGCAAACCAGCATTCCAAAACAGTCAGTTCTATTCCCACCGATCACAGGGTGCAAGTGTGCATTGTGTTTGTTTTTTCATGCATTTTTGTCTTTGATTAGGTCAAACTATTTATTAATTTGATTTTGGCATACAAATCCTAATTCTCTAATCATGGCATAATTGAAAGTGTAAAAGTGCGAGAATTTAAATTCTAAGCTATTACAACATGATTATGGGGATGGAGGTACAAGTTTTGAATAGGGTGTATTTGACATGAAATATAAAACCCTAGATTACTATTACATCCAAATTGAATTTACAATGCATAATATTTAAATGTACAATATTTAAATAAATAAAATAAATAAATATAGAATAAAATGTATTATACAAAAAAGAAGTTTTTATGTATGCAAAAATATTTTCAATGTAAAGAAATATAAAGAAATAAATAAAAAAGATTAATTTTATTTATTTTAGGGTAAACCCTAATTTCTTTTAAGAAGATAAATATTATGTATTATTTATATACAAAAATATATTAATATGTACAAAATGATGAACATTGTAAATGGAGTTACAGTTGGCAATGGAGGTTTGGGATAGTTTGAGTGAGTTGAATGGAAGGTATTGGAACAAGTTTGAGGCAAAACGCACGAGGCAATGTGAAGATGGAAGTGATTCTGCAGGGCCTGCCATGTTTTGCAAGAAAATGTGATTTTGGTGTTCAAGGGTATTTGAGGGATGAATGGCTCATGTTTCTGGCTCACAGGGATGTGCAAAACTTGTTTGAAATGTTGGCCAGAGTTGAATATATCAGATGTTCAAGATATGGACTTTTGGCAAGTTGACTTGTTTTGAAAGAAAAGTGTGAAGTGAAATGAGATAGGCCTGTACAGGCTATCTCCAAGCATGCACAAGTTTCTTGTACCTTTTCCTGAGTTTGTGGAACTTGTTTGCTGCAAAGAAAGAGGTCCAAGGCTCAAGAGAAACAATGTTGACATAAAGTTGCCTTTATGAAAATGGAAGTGCTACCTTTATGCCCAAAATGGATTAATCCTTTGTATAATGCTTCCTTGATCAGAACAATGCCTCTAACCAATGTGTTTGCATTCAATTTTTGAGTGTTTAAGGGTTTAGAGACCTGTAATTAAGTACAAAGCTAGTTTGGTCAGATTTTGCAACTTGTATGAACATGTATTGGCCATGGTTACAAAGTGAGTTTTTGCCAACTTCAAGCATTCGATTCTCCCTAACCATAAATGTGTTTGAGGAGTTCTTGGACAATTTGTAAATCTTGAAAAATGTACTATAATCCATATTTGAAGTGCAACTTGATACTCCAAGTGGAAATATGTTAAAAATGGCCAAGAAGATGGGTCAAAATCCTGCCTAAATTAGGGCAAAATTTATCTAAGTTAAAAGTTTTAGGGACCCTTGTTCCAAAAATCATAACTTGAGATCCAAGCTTATTTTGAGAAAAATTTATGAATAAAAGTTGTATAATTTGTGGAGGAATACAACTTTCATGTTGTAAGTTTTGTTTGAATCCATTTGCATCATGGTGAAAATGTGGGGCAAAGTTAGGAAAAAATAAGAAAATTTCATAACTTAGAAAAATTCTAAGTTATGAAATTTTTTCAATTTCAAACCCTAATTTGCAATTTTGGATTTCTTGATGAACAAGTTTCACAATTTGACATATCTTGATGAAAAATGACCCTTGGCACTTGATTTTGACCAAAAAGTCAAAGTTTGACTTTTCAGTGTATAGTCAAATTTTGATCAGTTGACTGAAAAATTCATTTGTCAATCCAATGCATTTGAGATTTTTTGAACTTGTTGAATAGGTCAAGATAATGTTGTTGAGTCCTTGAGTCCATGGTTGAGCTTAATTTTCCATTGGCTAGGTCAAACAGTCAAAAATTGCCTTTGTACAGTCAAAACCCTAAAAATGACCATTTTGCCCTTTTGGTGATCTGATCAAATTTCTTGTGGGATTGTGGTCCAAACTTGATCAAATGGTTCATATGAATTCATAATATTGATGTGGGTCAAAATTCATGAGGTTTAACTGTAAATTGGCCACAATTGACTTTTTCTCCAATACAGTTGATTTTTAGGTCAACTGTCCAATTGACTGGGCAAAAATTTGATTCAAAGCTTGAAACTTGGTATGGACAAACTTATGAGTCCAACATGAAGTATGAAAGTCAATTTGGGCATTGAAGGTCCAAAAATTCTTGTGCAAACTCAAACCCTAATTCAGGTCAACAGTGCAAAGAGGTGTCTTGAGCAGAGTGAACCCTAGCTTGATCTTGAGTTCCAAGAGCCTTGTGATGAGAAAAGTTGATGAAATGAGAGAGCAAATTTTAGGGTACAACACATATGGCTATTTGTTTGAAAGCATAGAAATTCACACAATGAATATCCAGTGAATGAAAGCTCTCTCAATCACTTCAAGTGGGATGGCACTTCCAATGACAAATCTCCTATCAACAAGGAGGCATGACATATCACTATCCAAGCACACCTGAGACAGTCCAGTCAAGATTCCAAGAAATCTCTCAAGAGTACAGAATAACCAGGGGCAGGTCTCCATCTCCTTTACTTGGGGCATTGAACGACAATCTCAGCAAAGGGTTACGTACAGTCAAACATTTCTTGGCAGTACCACAAACACTTGCTATTAGGGGCAATGACAAATCTCTCTAAGATCCTTCTCATAGGATGGCTCCCAGCCAGAGTTTCAATCTATGAAAACTTCTCACCAACTGAGTCGACCTCAAGAACCCTCGAGGATTATCCCCAGTGAAGAAGACACCTCTCCAACTGACTGACCACGGGGTTCACCTCCCCAACAAACTACAAATTCCCCAGTTTTAGTTTGCCTCTCCGACTACTACAAATCAGAGGACCACAACTCCCCTTCCCCAAAAGAATATTGTGATACGGTGGCAGAACCGGACTGTTTAATACTTGTTTGCGTTTGTATTTGCAAATGTGTGGTAAGCAAGAGTTGCCACCAACTTTTATTTTATCCAACTGGAAAGGAAAAAAGCACAGAAAAATTCCTTTTTTTCTAGATTTTGAGTACGGGGGGTAGATTATAGAAAGGGAAGGTGTTAGCACCCTTTCTATCCGTAGTTTTCTACAGGCTCTTAGGTACTTGCTCATCATTTTAAAAATTGCTTCCGTGTTTGTGTGTTTTGAAAAGTTTTTATTTTACTTAGATTTAACTCTTGCTTCTGTCTTCAAGAGTGTTACGAAGTTGTTTTGAAAACTTTGTTTGAAAAGTGTTCGGTGTGAAAAAAGTTCGATTTTGAGCAAGTACCTACTAGCATCTACCTACTCGAAAAAGAGAATGTTTCTGTTCTTGTTTCCCTTAGACATGGCCATCCCACTATTAGTGAGTAGGTAGCACCGTCGTTGGAGTTTTAAGGGTCAATTTGAAAGGGACGTATGATCACTAAAGCAATGTTAGGACGTCTTAGTAATAACCCTAGTGTCTTAAGATCATATTCGAGGCAACATTTCCGAGGCAACCTTTCCGAGGCAACATTTCCGAACGGGACATTTGATCTTTGTTGGACAGGAGGGCAACCACTAAGACACCCTATACTTAATTATCGTTTACCGAAGGCAACCGAAGTAGAGTATACCCTAAGAGTGCGCATGTGCGAGTGATTCAATTTCAGTTATTATCTTCGCACATTTAAGGTTTACTAACCATTTTAAAGTTTACATACAGTCTTGTCATGCAATCCTAATATCATACATCTAACAGTTAATATTTGCGAGAATTAAAGTGCGAGAAAATAAAGCTACGCTATTACAAGGCTTCGGGTATTAATTACATAGCCAAAAACCCGTAAAACGAAAAAATAAACGAAAAGTCCTAATTAATCTATTACATCCCATGAGCAATTACATCAAAATTGTAAAATAAAATAAACGCGCACGGTGAATCGAGGACGAGCAAAATTAGGGTTTTGACCCCGTCTAACCTAATTACAAGAAAAATCATTTTTTGGTTGTTTTTGATTATTTTAAGAAAATAAGGTTTTAAATTAAATATGAACCTAATTACTAATTAAATTAAATCAAGAAAACTATTTACATTTTGACCTATTTTTGTATTTTTGGTTTTTTTTTAGAAAAGAAAATAAAAATTAGGTTAAGCAAAAAACCCTAGTTTCTAATTTATTTTAATTTATTTACAAAGACAAATTAAAGTTATCGTAAAATTAAATAAACTAATTAAATTAATTTTTGATAAAAAATAAAACCTAAATCTAATTGGATGAAAATTGATTTTATGAGTTTATATAAAAAAGAATTAATTTTTGTGTGTTAGTAAAACAATTTAAACAAAAATAAATAAATAAAAGAAAAATATATTTTAAAAAAAAAAAGAGAATTGGGCCTGGTGTTAGTGGCAAGAAGGGGGTGTCAAAACCAGTTCTGAGCCCAATAAGCCTTGGTCCATGTTTGACTTTCTAGATACAATGCATTGGTTGACTAGGGTGCATTATGGACCTCCAAAGGATGACCCTTGGATCCAGCTTGTTGGAGATCTGGTGGTTAAACATTGATGGCATATGGTGGACGTCCTGGAAGCTGGTACACCTGATTATGTAAAATAAAATAGCATTTTTTTTTGAAAAAAACAGAGATCTGATATCTCTTCCTCTCAATCACGTCTCTCTTCCTTCTAAATCAACCATATATTTTCATCAAAATAAAGCAACAAGTTCAAGTCATATTAAACAAATCAAACAAAAATCAATGTTGATGCATCAATGGAGAGTCGAAAAGAAAACGCAATACCCATAGCGATACCGTAGTAAGAGAGGTGATGAACATGGTTGTCGTTAGGATCGCAAGGCTGAGGGTGCGGTCTCGCGGCCGCTGTAGGTGGTGCAGTCAGAGGGAGGCGGAGTCCGTGCAACTTCCGACGGTGGTGCTCTGGTCGAAGGAGGTAGCTCTTAACGATGCTATTCGTTACATTTGCATCGGTGTTGGTGCTTGAATCTCACTAGTCTGAATCCAAGCTTCTCTTGTGTATTTGTGGATTCAAGTTATGTTGAATCGTTGTTTTGTTGCAGGTTTGTGGTTTTGTGAAAATGTTGAAGGTTAGGATATGAACATGTAAGTTACGGTTTATGATTTGAGGATGGTGACGTTGGTTTTATGAAAAAAAATGCAGATTGAGTGTTGGATGTGATAGTTGAATATTCACATGTTACATCTTTGAAGTATTTTTGCAGTTTTTTTCAATTTCTCACGCCTCCAAAACCTTGTATTTTTTGTCTGCTTTTGTTCACTATATATCACTGATAGAATTAGGTTTACAAATGTGCTTTCAATCTTTGTCAATTATGGTCTTTGATCATGATTTGATTCTCATGAAGATCTTTCCAAAATAGGCCAAAAATCAATCTTTTCATGCACAAACATGCCTTGCACGATTTGGTTTTGTTGCTAGTTGTACAAGGGACCTGAAATATGCACCAAATCTCAAGACTTAAATGATTTTGATATTTCCATGATCTATTTTGATTTAAACTGATTTAATTGAAATAAAAAATCAAGATAAATGGAAAAAATAAAATAAAGGCAAGTGGGAAGAGTTAGAGCTCGTGGACCATGTTACAAACTCAAAACAAGTGCAAAAAGTTGGGCCCATTTGACAAAAATTGCAATTTGAGGCACTTTTGACTTTTGGCAATTTTGTAAAAAAGGTCAACTTCACCAATGCATAACTTCTTCAATATTGACCCCATGAAGGTGTTCTTGGACTTTTTAGAAAGATAAAGATGTCCTCTAAGCAACCAGTTTGGTCTCATTTCAATTTAGTCTTCCATGTTCATGTATGAAGCTTTGACAAAAAAGGTGTTTTTGTTGACTTTTCAAAATGACCTATAATGTCCAAATTCATAACTTCTTGTGAGTGCATATTTTGAACTTGGGAGATGAAGATGAATTGTATGTAATTTCATCCTATTCAAAATGAGCTTTGTATGGGTCATTTCTCATAAAGTATGAGAAAGTTATGCTTGGTCAAAGTTGAGTTGACTTTTCCTATAAAACCCTAATTTAGCAACTTTTGGGTTTTGATGAATTATGATCAACCCTTGATGAATCATGATCAAGCCTTGATCAAATTATGAATAATACTTAAAAATGAGGATGTTGACCAAAAATCTTGAGGTTTGACTGTATGGGGACCACAGTTGACTTTTGCCCTAACATAGTCGATTTTCAGGCCTTTGAGCAATTGACTGAGCAAACTTCCTCTGCAAGGCTTGAAAATTGACATGGATGATCTTGAGAACATATTAGGACAATGGTGAGCATTTTGTATCCCTTGGACTCAAGTATCTTGATGCAACATGAAACCCTAATTTGAGATAGACTGCCTTAGGAGAGAGTTTGTCTAGTCAACCCTTAGACTTCCTTAAGCAACTTGAGGATCTTTTTTGAAATGTTTTGAGAAGTATGGGAGGGCAAATTTTGGGGTACAACAGATGCCCCTGTTAAATCTTCTTAAACTTGAGGATGTAGATTGGCTTGTCTGCCTTTCGTGATCCGAGGGTGAAAGATGATTGAACACTAGAGTGCCCAGAAATTTGCACTCACATGAAGTGGTATCTGTCTTGCGATATCGGGAATAGGCTTATAGATGCCATTTGGAGATTGATGATGAAAGATGGGCTTAAAGATGCCATCATAAGAAGTGTCGATCGCATAAGAGATTCCTTTGCGAGAGCCTGTATACCTGTTGTTGAGGAAGATTTCGCTGGGGAATGTTATTCTTTGTCTTGGTAAAAAGTTGAATTTTAGGAGCTTCGGTCGTCCGTTATTCTACTGGGGAATCGTCTCTTAGTCAAAGAGGTGAAAATGAACTACTATCTGGTCGTAATCCAGGCTTTATAGTGATAAGATCAACTGCTATCCGGTCGTGCTCTAGGCTTTACAGTGACTTACTGGGGAGATGAGATTAAACTTGCTATCTGGTCGTAATCCAGGCTTTGCAGTTTCTCAATTCTTATCTGGTTGTAATCCAGGCTTCAAAAGGAACTAAGTTGTTATCCAGTCACATCCGGGCTTCAACTTGAATTTAGGGCACACTAATATTCGATCGACTCCGGGCTTCTTAGTATTTGTCCAGGTAAACAGCTATTTGGTTGAAATCCAAGATTCGTAGTGTCTTGTACTATTATCTAGTCGTAATCTAGGCTTCAGTCCTTTTATCGTTATCTGGTTGTAATCCAGGCTTCGTGATGCTTTATACCATTATCTGGTCGAATCCAGGCTTCATGGTGTCCTGTACTGCTATCTGGTCGTAATCCAGGCTTCATAGTACCTTACTTCTTATCTGGTCGTAATCCAGGCTTCAGAAGAAACCAAGTGGTTATTCGGTCGCCTCCGGGCTTCCATTTGATTTTTGGGCCTACTAATATCTGGTCGAATCCGGGCTTCATAGTAATTGGTCGGGTAAACTGCTATTTGGTCGTAATCTAAGCTTCACATTGTCCCTCACTGTTATCTGTTCGTAATTCAGGCTTTAGTGTCTTTTACCGCTATCTGGTCGTAATCCAGGCTTCGCGACGTCTCATACCATTATCTGGTCGAATCCAGGCTTCATGATGTTTGGAGAAATCAAGATACTATCTGGTCGAACCCGGGCTTCATAACTTGTATTAAAGATATACCACTATTTGGTCGTAATCCAGGCTTCGCGGTGTCTTTGGCTGCTATCTGGTCGTAATCCAGGTTTCGCAGAAACTTATATTGCTATCTGGTCGTAATCTAGGCTTCACAATAACTTGTTGAGCTGTTATCCGGTTGTAATCCGGGCTTCACGGCTTGTGTTTATGATATACCACTATCTGGTCGAATCTAGGCTTCATGGTGTCTCGCACTGCTATCTGGTCGTAATCCAGGCTTCACAGTAACTTGCTGAGCTGTTATCCGGTCGTAATCCGGTCTTCACGGCTTACTGGGGATTAAACTATTATCCGGTCGAATCCGGGCTTTATAGCTTAGAGATAAACCACTATCTGGTCAATTCCAGGCTTCGCGGTGTTTGATACAGTTATCAGGTCGTTCTCCGGGCTTCACAATATGATGTAGAAATCAAGATACTATCTGGTCAGATTTGGGCTTCATAGCTTGAACCTGGTGAGAATTTGATTGTATCTCTTCCCTGAAAGGTAAAGAGTTATTCGTATGTAATGCATGACATGTATCGAGCAATGATGTTCTCAAAATAAATGAGATTGTGTTATATGATATGTATGCACATGTCATGATGTATGGATATGCAATGTTTTTATGATATTCTCTAACTGGGGAAAATAAATCTCGGACTGCTGCTGGAGAGTGCAAGGAGTTGAATTCTTCGTTCCCGCTAGGGATGACGGTCAAAGATGATTTAAGAATACATTGATGGGAGAATAACTCTGCTGAAGAATAAATTAGCGAGGGAATGACTCTGTGGGGAAGAGAGACTCTGCTAGAAGATCTATTGATTTAGAGAAATAACCTTGGCTGGGGATGAATTACTATTGCTGGAGATAATGATCCCTGTTGGGGATTGAGCTTCTGCTTGTGGAAGAAATAAACTCCAATGGGGATGGTCTTCTAGTGCTGGTGATAGATAAACTCTGCTTGGGGAGAATCAATGTTTTTAGATACCTTTTGCTCTACGGGGAGTGAATGTACTTTTGGTCGTATTCTCCAGCTAGGTCTATCCCTATACCTGGTGGACAGAGCAACTGTAAGGTTTGGACATTTCTTGCTTGCCCCTGTTCCTGATATTACAAGTAATCGTCTTTTATTTCGCATGTAAGTATTTATTGAGCAGCAATTATTGTCAAATGTATATATCAAATATGAACCATTGGACGTTCTTGCAAAACAAAACAGAAAAAGGAAAACAACTTTGAAATTTATTGTAAAATGGATTGTATTGATTTTGAAGTTGGCCTGTAATAGGCATTTTGTACAAGAGGCTGACGTCATAGTAAGAGAACGTCGCCGAAAGATAGAAATTATACAATTTGTGAAAAACAAAGAAATACAGCTATGTGAATAATCCCACTGGGTTCCAACTCTGCTATTGCCTTTATATCTTCGAGCGTCTCATCACTTTGCTACTTGGTTGAAGGTAGATCAGATTGATTTGTGTCGTCCGAGCTTGATAATCGATACTGAAGTCTGGTTGCAAGATGATCCAATGAGACATAGTGTTACGCTTTGATCCCTAATTTTTTCCTGGACCGCCCTTTCGGGTTTTCAGTCTACCAGGATACCCCTTTTTGCCCAAGCCGCCTTTTCAGGTTTTTGACTTGCCGGGTGTACAAGTTTTTTTCATTTTCATCCCTTCTTTTTGTCCGAACCCTTTTGGTTCGCCGGGAAGCCCTTATTTTTGCCTAGGCCAGTCAACCTAGCGGGTCTTTGATTATGCATAGTATTTTTTCACTATGTCTGCATTGACGGGGTGAGGAATGTCGTCACCATCCATGGTGGTTAAAAGCATAGCGCCTCCCGAGAAAATATTCTTAACCACAAATGGCCCTTCGTACGTAGGGGTCCATTTGCCCCTGGGATCACCTTACGGCAGTATGATGCGTTTGATCACCAGATCTCCAACTTGATACTCTTGTCGTCTGACTTTCTTGTTAAAAGCCTTGATCATTCACTTTTGATACGTCTGACCATGACAAATAGTAGTAAGTCTCTTTTCATCGATTAAATTCAGCTGATCAAGCCAGGTTTGGATCCAGTCATCCTCACTTAAACCTGCATCCTTCATAATCTGAAGAGAGGGTATCTGGACCTCAATAGGTAAGACTGCTTCCATGTCGTACACCAAATAGTAAGGTGTTGCCCCTGTTGAAGTCCGCGCTGAGGTTTGGTACCCATGAAGAGCAAATGGTAACATCTCGTGCCAATCCTTGTATGTCACCATTATCTTCTGCACAATCTTCTTGATATTCTTATTAGCCGCTTCAACAGCCCCATTCATCTTCGTCCTGTAAGGAGAAGAGTTGTGATACTGTATCTTGAACTGCTTGCAGAGCTCGGTGATCATCATATTGTTGAGATTTGTATCATTGTCCGTAATGATCCTCTCTGGTACACCATATCGACAGATTAAATTATGCCGAATAAACCGCGCCACGACGTTCTTGGTTACTGTAGCAAAGGAAGCTGCTTCAACCCACTTTATAAAGTAATCAATAGCCACCAGAATGAAACGATGCCCGTTAGATGCAGTAGGTCTGATCTCGCCGATCATATCGATGCCCCACATTGCAAATGGCCAAGGAGCTGTCAAGATGTTCAGAGGAACTGGAGGTACATGCACCTTATCAGCATAGACTTGGCACTTATGACAAGTCCAAGAATGATGATAACAATCAGCTTCCATAGTAGACCAATAGTATCCCGCTCGTAGGATTTTCTTTGCCATGGTATGTCCACTGGAATGAGTTCCGAAAGTACCTTCATGTAACTCTGCCATAATCTTTTCTGCCTCGTTCTTGTCCATACATCGCAGTAAGGTTGAGTCATGGTTACACTTGTAAAGGACACCGTTGCTAATGAAGAACTTTGCAGTGAATCTCCTCAGAAACTTCTTATCATTAACAGATGCACCCTCGGGGTACTCCTGAGCCTCAAGATACTTCTTTACCTCGTGGAACCAAGGTTTATTTGCTACCTCTTCAGTCTCAATGTTACAGTAATGTGCGGGTTCATCCAACCTCTCAATGGTAATCTGGGGAGCCTCATTTTCCCACCTGAACTTGAACATAGAAGACATGGTAGCTAGCGCGTCCACTAACTGATTCTCCTCTCTCGGGAAGTGTTCAAAGGTTATCTCCTCAAAATGTGGGAGCAGCGTTAATACATACTCTTTGTAAGGAATAAGATTTGGGTGTTTCGTATCCCACTCGCCTTTAATCTGACTGATCACTAGAGTGGAATCTCTGAATACACTCAAGAACTTAATCCTCAGGTCGATAGCTGCTCGGAGTCCCATGATGCATGCTTCATACTCTGCCATATTGTTGGTGCACTTAAAACATAATCGGGCAGTGAACGGAGTATGACAGCCTTCTGGAGATATGATCATGGCGCCAATTCCATTACCCAACGCGTTTGAAGCTCCATCAAAATACATAGACCATCGGGATCCCTCCTCGGGTCCTTTATCTGGTCCAGGTTCTTCACAATCGGTCACCAACATGATGTTCTCATCCGAGAATTCGAAATTCATAGACTGGTAATCATCCACGGCCTAATGTGCCAAATGATCTGCCAACACACTCCCCTTGATTGCCTTTTGGGTTGTGTATTGGATGTCATACTCAGTTAAGATCATCTGCCATCTTGTTATTCTTCCGGATAAGGCAGGCTTTTCGAAGATATACTTGATTGGGTCCACCTTTGATATCAAAAGGGTAGTGTGAGTCAACATATACTATCTCAGCCGGCGAGCAGCCCATGCCAAAGCGCAGCAAGTTTTCTCGAGCAGTGAGTATCGGGTCTCACAGTTGGTAAACTTTTTACTAAGGTAGTAAATAGCATGCTCTTTTCGGCCAGACTCGTCATGCTGCCCCAGCACGCACCCCATTGAATTGTCGAGTACTATCAAGTATAAGATCAAAGGTCTTTCTTCAACTGGAGGCAACAAAATAGGGGTCTCTTGGAGATATTCCTTGATCCTTTCAAAAGCGGCCTGACATTCATCATTCCATCTTACCACTTGATCTTTCTTCAACAGCTTGAAGATTGGTTCACAAGTAGCAGTCAGGTGCGAAATGAATCGGGCAATGTAGTTTAGACGTCCCAAAAAGCCTCTGACTTCTTTTTCTGTTCGGGGAGCTGGCATCTCTTGTATAGCCTTCACCTTTGCAGGATCCACTTGAATACCTTTATCACTAACAACGAAACCCAGTAGCTTACCAGACCTTACTCCAAAGGTGTACTTGTTCGGGTTTAACCTCAGCTTATACATCTTCAACCTGTCGAACATTTTCTGGAGATGGTCAAGATGTTCTTCTTCAGTCTGGGATCTTGCAATCATGTCGTCAACGTACACCTCAATCTCATGGTGAATCATGTCGTGGAACAAAGCGACCATGGCGCGCTGATATGTTGCCCCAGCATTCTTCAATCCGAACGGCATGACTTTGTAACAAAAGGCGCCCCACTGTGTAATGAAAGTCGTCTTCTCCATGTCCTCGGGAGCCATCTTAATCTGATTGTAACCAGAAAAACCATCCATAAAGGAGAAGATCTTATGTTGCGCGGTGTTGTCGACCAGAACATCGATGTGAGGGAGTGGAAAATCATCCTTGGGGCTTGCCCTATTCATATCCATATAGTCCACACACATCCGCACCTTACCATCTTTCTTGGGTACTAGAACCACGTTGGCAACCCACTGTGGGTAAGAAGTGACAGCTAGAAAATCGGCATCAAATTGTTTCATGACCTCAACTTTGATTTTCTCAGACATCTTTGGGCACATGCGGCGAACTTTCTTCTTTACCGGAGGACAGTCTTCTTTGGTTGGCAGGCGGTGTACAACAATATTAGTATCCAAACCAGACATATCTTCATAAGACCAAGCGAAGATCTCAACATAGTGGCGTAGCATTTGTATCAACCGTTGCTTAACACTAGGCTCCAGATTTGCACCTATCTTGACCTCTTTCCGGTCCTCTTCTGTACCCAAATTCATTGATTCCACTGGCTCTTCATGGGGCTGTATGGCCCTCTCCTCCTGTAGTAACAGTCTAGCAAGTTCCCCGGGCACTTCGCAATCATCCTCACCTTCGTCCTCGGCTTGGTTGATCGGATTTTCAAAGTCATAACTGGCAGTAGCAGAGTTGTTATCAGTGGGATCCAAAGTGGATGTGGATCTGCATTATGATATATGAGTGTGTGTAAGACAATAGCTGCTTTGATAAAGTGCAAGATAGAAAAGAAAAAACAAGGAGCGTAAAATTTGTAATGCAAGAAACGTCTAATGTTTTATTGATGGTATATGAAAATGACAAATAATAAGCCCTCACAAACAAAGCCAAGGTGCCTCGAGCAAGGCACCGGGCCGTAAAGTTTCAAATTGTTTGTTACAAATCTTAAAACAAAAGTCTATTACTGTGTAATAAAAGAAATAGGCACGAAGTCCTTCGCCGTCCAATTGTTCAATCCACTGTCGGTAGTCGGGTAAATCCAGCTATCAATATCTGACTCTTCTTCATCATCCTCAATTGCATTCACTCCCTGATTACTGATGTGCAGAGGAGGTTATGACATTGGGCTTCTCTGGAGCGTCAAACTCAATTTCTTTAGCTTCAATAAAATCTTGCACCTTATTCCTCAAGGCCCAGTAGTTGTTTGTATCATGCCCTGGGCTATCAGAGTGATAGGCGCAGCGGGCGTTCGTATTATACAACGGAGATGTGGTGCTAGGATTCTTCGGGGCCTCCCTCAGAGTTACCAGGTTAGTCTTCAATAATTGCGGTATAATTTGAGACAAGGTCATACTGAGCCGAGTATACTGTCTTTGCGGTCTCTCTATCCTTTGTTGATTGTTGTGTTGTGGGGCAACGATGGGTCTTGATATTACTACCGCATTTACTGCTTGGCGGCGTTCAGGTTGGTTTTGGCTCCTGGAGCTGTAAACAGCACTAGCTTCTTTCTTACTGGTGAAAGGCCTCTTTTCTGTACTTGATGAAGCACCTTTTTGTATCTTACCACTTCTGATACCAGCTTCTACTCTCTCTCCAGTCAAAATCAATTCAGTAAACCCAGATGACGAACTGCCGATCAAATGATTGAAAAATGGACCAAACAAAGTCCCAAGAAACATATCCACCAACTCCCTATCAGACAGAGGGGGTTAGACTCTTCTATCCAGATCTCTCCACTTTTGAGCATAGTCCTTAAAGCCTTCACCTGCACCCATAGACATACCCTGAAGCTAAGTACGTGTGGAAGCAAGGTCGGCGTTATACTGGTATTGCTTGTAAAAAGCAGCAGCAAGGTCCTCCCAGTTGCGGACATTAGCTCCTTCCAATTGATAAAACCATTCAAGCCGAGTCCCTGACAGACTATCTTGAAAGAAATGAACCCATAGATTTCTATCAGCAGTGTAAGGTTGGATTTTTCTGACATACGAGCGGAGATGGAGATTTGGACAGGATACTCCATCGTACTTAGTAAAAACATGAGTGTTATACCCCAAAATTTGCCCTCATGTTTTTCCAAGATTTTCCTCTTGCATAGGTGGTTATAAACCTTTGCCTAAAGACAAGGAAATTTTTCAATTGATGGTTAAGTATCCTTCGACTAGCACCTACAAAATGCCCTTTGATTGGCATCTCCAAAGTGCCTTTCAATTGGCATCTCCAAAATGCATTTCGATTGGCATCTCCAAAATACTTTTCGATTGACATCTACATAGCATCCTTCAATTGGCATCTGCAAAAGGCCTTTCGATTGGCCTCATGACAAGCCTTTCAATGGGCATTGTGTCCAAGACTTTCAATTGGCATGGCAAGGGATCCTTCGATTTAGTATTGTGTCAAAGTCCTTCGATTGGTATTTGGACAAGGGCCCTTCAAAGAATTCCTTCCAGACCATTCGAAAGAGGCCATCAAGAGGGCACTCGAAAAATATGTCCAAGCCAGATTCTTGCCTTGTTTGTTCATAATTCCACAAAGAGCTGATTCGACCAGGAAATTCTCTTCAAAAGGACAGGAAATAGAAGCAAAGGGTGGTCCAATCGAAGGAGCCCTAGTATTGAAGCTGACACAATTCGACTCAGAACCATTAAGGAGAACAATGTTCTAATAAGGAAAGTCTTGATTGGCTCAAATTAGAGTTTAAGGCTGGTAGGGAAGGCAGATTCGAAGGAAGGAAGGAAGGGTATTTGTTCCAAAATAAGCCAGAAATCTCACAATCGAAAGAATCTTCTCTCAATCGAATAAGGAATGAAATGGGCTGGCATGACTAAGAAAAAACACATATCCTAACCTATCTAGGACAAATTCTTGCCTTGTTTACTCCCAACCCCACAAAAGTTGATTCGACATGGGTGATTCTTTTTTAATCAAGCAATCGAAGCAGAGGAAGGTTCAATCGAAGGGGGCTATGCAATCGAAGCTGGAGTAATTCTAATTGGGACTTTGAGGCCACTGAAGAGAGCAAATTAGAAGGGAGTTGGATTTTCAGGGGCAGGTCAGCTTTTGATTCTCATCATGTTGGAGGCCCAAACAACTCATAACAGGCTGACAGTAACGTATGAAAATAGATTGGCACTTTATTGAATCAAATATAGCAAGTCTTTATGAAGAAATCAAATCAAATATCTTCATCATAATGGACCAAGATTTGATACACAAATATTGACTTAAATTCCTTTGTCTATATAAACCTTATGCTCTAAGAGAAAAAGAGGCGTATGAACCAGAAGCAAAAAACTGGAAAAAACAAGGAAAAAGTGGTGAATTGAATTCGTACTTAGAGGCCAATTAAAGACTCTTAGACTATCCCAATCATTTCCTGAGGTCATCAGCAAGCACAAGCAATCAAACTCAAGCATTTCCAGGCCTTATATCGCACTGTAAGTCACCCACGACATGGCTTCTTTTTTGAAATCGAATAGCATCATTCTTATACTTGTAGCATAAAATAATTGTATATTATTGCTCACCATCCTATTTTCAAGCTTTCTGTAATAGTCAATTGCATTTTCATGGCCTATATTGGATTTCACCATTATTAGGGTTTCGTGCTTCAAATTGGGAACTTCGTTTACAGGCCAAAATTAGGCCATGAAAGGGCCACCAATGGACTCAGCAGGTCCAGACGAAGATGTCCATGGCCTTCGTTTTTATTTATCACGCTTGTGTTGAGTTTTAAGATTTGCAGGACTTGTAGCTACGGATAAACGTCCGTAGGTAAAAGTTTGGAACTTTTACCAACAAATCCAAGGAAGAAGATGACCAGTTGGCAATCAACTATTGGCCTGTTCAAATTTTCGCGCGCTGAATTGATATATGTGGCTTTTTAATATTTGATTATTGTTTTGTATTATTATTACAACTAACACAAATGGCCCAGTGGTAGCCAGGCTGGCGTTGAGGAAGCTTGAGGTCAGGGGTTCGACCCCTGCCTCCAACGTTTGTATTTTTCTTAATTTCTTACTACATATCTCACACGTACACAAGCCAGGGGACTACCATGCTCCGTCAAGATCCAACCATACAGGCGTCCTAGAAACCAGATCTGATGGCCATGATGTGGTGACCATGGTACGCCTCAGTCAAGGCAATGCGCTAGATCCCAAAAGTCAAACGTGGACACCCTTGGGCTTGGGCCAGATTGCTTCTCACACCCTCAAATTACTTTTCAGGCCCATTCTCTCTTTCTATTTTCTTTTTTATTTTATTTTATTTCATTTAATTTATTTATTTTATTTACTAACCAATCAATTATTTTTCTTTTTATCAAAAAATCATAAAAATAATACTTTCCACAAATTAGGTTTAGATTTTATTTTTATCAAAAAATTAATTAATTTAATTAGATTTTAATTTTAGGTAAACTTTAATTTCTTTTTGTAAATAATTAAAAATAATTAGAAAATTAGGGTTTTGTCTAAACTTAATTACATTTTTTTTTCTTAAAAAAATAACCAAAAAACCAAAAATAGGTCATTTTATTTATTTTTATTAATTAATTTAATTAAACTAATTATTTGTATATTTAATTTTAAAACCTAATCTTTTTTTCTTAAAAATAATTAAAAACAACAAAACAAAAAAACATTTTCTCTTTTAATTAGGATAGAAGGGTCAAAACCCTAGTTCGCACTCGTTCTAATTTTCATCGCGCGCTTTATTATTTTATTTTTACCCAATTATTGTATCTGCTCATAAGTTGTAATAGCTTAATTAGGACTTTTACTTTTTCATTTATCGCTTTATTATTTTCAAGGGTTTGTTTTTGGCTATGTAAATACCTGAAGCCTTGTAATAGCGTAGTTTAAATTCTGCACTTTTAAATTCCGCAAAATATAAACTGTTAGATGTATGATATTAGGATGCATGACAAGAATGTATGATTAATTTTAAAAACAATTAGATAACCCTAAATGTGCAAAGATAAATAAACTGAAATTGAATCAATCGCACATGCGCACTCCTAGGGTACACTTCCACTTGGTTGCCTTCAGTAAACGGTCATTGAGTATAGGGTATTTTAGTGGTCGTCCTTTTGTCTCAAAGATCGAAGTTGCCTCGGAAAGGTTGCCTCGGATATTGTCGCCTCAGATAATTGATCTAAGACATTAGGGTTACTACTAAGACGTCCTAACATTGCTTTGGTGATCGTACGTCCCTTTCGAATTGACCCTTAAAACTCCAACGACGGTGCTACCTACTCACTAATAGTGGGATAGCATTTTCTAAAGGAAACGAACATAGAACGATTCTTTTTTCGAGTAGGTAGATTAGTTCTTAAGTACTTGCTCAATCAAAACAAACTTTTTCACACTTACACTCCTTTACAAGCAAAGTTTTCAAAAACACCTCATTACACTCTTGAAGACAGAAGCAAGAGTTAAATCGAAGTCAAAACAAAAGCTTTTCAAATCACACAAACATAAAGAAAACAATTTTGAAAATGATGAGCAAGTACCTAAGAGCCCGTAGATAACTATGGATAGAAATGGTGCTAATACCTTCCCTTTCTGTAATCTACCCCCCGTACTCAGAAATATCTCGAAAAAGGAATTTTTCTGTGCTTTTTTTCCTTTCCTTGTTGGATAAAATAAAAGTCGGTGGCGACTCTTGCTTACCGCGACATTTTGCGAACACAAACGCAAAACGCAAACCAGCAAATTCCTTAAAAAGGGAAACAAGTCCCGGTTCTGGCCACCGTATCACAAGGAGATTTAAACTTGTGAGGGATCACCACCCCAGATGCTAGTCCCAGATCTCCGAAGTCCAAACCAGGTATCTTCTGAATATCCATTGCACTCAGACGGTCTTCAAGTTGTTTGTACCTATCCTCAGCAGGAGGATATTGTTCTTCATCAAAATCAATGTTATTATCAGAGACTACATGACTAAGACCCTTTTCTTATTCTTGATTATCTCCTCCTTTGGATGAATGAGACATATCAGCTTCTTGTCGCAACCTATTCCCAAATCTGTGACCCATATTCAGAAGAACCACCTTCTTCTTCTTCTTCTTTTTCTTCTCCTTCATGATGAGAGTCTTCAAATCCTCATGCTCTTTAGCCAAGTTCAAGAACATTTATTTGAATTAAGCATTCTATGGTTGAAGAGCTTTGATGACTTGATCGATAGGCATTTCAGAAGACATTTCGTGCTGAAATAAACAGCGAAGAAGATGAGAAACCTGTAATGGTACCTGTAATGATGTGCATGATAATGGAATGCATATGAAATGATTTCAAAGACTTTGGGAGGTTTAAATTTGCAAACCAGGAAATAAACAAACTTTATTAGATTCAAACTTGTAAAAATGTTTAACACTGCCTTTAAGGCGTTACAAAATAAATAGACTGAAAACAAATCTATACTAGAAAAAAGCAAAAAAAAAATCAGAAATTTCATGGACGTTTTCCCTTCATGCTGACGTAGTCATTGATCGTCCTTTCATTCTCAAGTTGCCTCGTGAGCTTCAAGATCTTCCTCTCTTGCTCATGATACTTCTCCCGGTAAGTATCCCTCTCCTCTTTTAGCTGAATCCAAGATCTCTTTAATGCCCCAAGGTCAGTGGGCATGTAGGGATAAAGGACTGTATAAGGAACACCTTCTTCATTAGTATGCTCCACAATCACTGGCAACACAGCTTCATAAGGCATCCCAAGCTTCCGAGCTCGAGCCCGGACCCACTGGAGGTAAGGTTGCATAGGGAGAGAAGTCTTTGGTCCTAGCTCTTGAGGGTCAGACATATTCACCATGCCCCAAGCTCGTATAAACCTTCGACGATGCTCTTCAACGTCCTCCTTATAGTCAAAGACAATATCTGTAAGAAGTAGCTCATGAGGGCCGTCTCTCCGAGTGCGACCAAACTGTCGTAAAGCCAAACAAGGACTGTAGGTTATTCCCCCTATAATTCCAAGCAACGGGACATTAGGGTATTCCCCACATTGATCAATGATAGCAACACCTTCCATATCCTTAGAACTCCAAAGAATCTCTGTATGGGCGAGTGACATGATTCTGTAAGACAATCCTAACCCTTCCTCATTTTTCAATACAGACTTGGGGAGGTGCGAAATAAACCACCTCACCAGCAGCGGCGTGCAACACATGAGGGTCCCTCTTCTATGCACAGTACGAGTATAGAGAGCATGCAAAATATCACCCAGAAGAGTAGGCACAGGATTGCGAGACAAGAAGATCTTAACCGCGTTCACATCTATGAAGGAATATGGATTCGGGAAAAGAACTAATTTGTAGATGAGGAGAGCCAAGATGTCTTTAAAAGCCTGAAAGTCCAAACTATCCCAGAATAGTTGAGCTTGATCAATAAAAAACTTGGCTAAGAAACCTTTAACCCCGCTCCGTGTCTCCCAATTGGATACTACATCAGTCCTTTTCAAGTGTAAAGCTGAAGCAATGTCTTCTGGTCTAGGAGTCTCTTCCAAACCCGTGAAGGGCATCTGCTCGAGGATGGATATACCCAATAAATGAGAAAACTCCTCCAAAGTGGGAACTAGATGATAATCCGGGAAGGTGAAACAATGATGCACTGGATCGAAGAACTGGAAAATCACACTCATCATTTGCTCATCAAACCTGGAGGTAACCAAACTAAGAAGCTGACCATGTCTTTTAATGAATGAAGAAGTATCAGAAATTCTCGAGGCTAAATCTTTGAGTTGAGAAGGTATTTGCACAAAGTTAACTCGGATGGTGTTTCTGCACAAGGAAGACATAATCTGCAAAATAGAACAAAGATAAATCCCCTCGGTCTTTGAAATGGTTAGTCTAATGAAGTATACATGCTATGTTATGATGCATGATGTCATGATAAAACACAAAACATGTATAGCAGATAGCAGACATGGTAAAGGCAAACAAGTCACACAAAAGCCCTTGAGTTTAAGGCTTGCATAGGGTCTAGGTATTACCCTCTTGAAGTTCATTTGGTTTCAACCTGTCCTAATAATAGTAACCTGGTTCTAGAGGTTCTCAATATCACTGACCATCCTCCATCGGTCATGGTTTCAGCTCACGCAATCTTTTCTTGCATCCGGAACTATCTCGAGAGTATGGTCTCAATGAGTGTAGTATCGAGTATCAACCAGTTCCCAGATTTACACTGAGATCGGCTATCTCACTACTTCCTATGACCAAGTTGGTCAATTATAGGTTCTAAGGTCAGTTGATGCTTAACGAACCATATAGTTGCCCCGTATTCTCCTCGTTTCTCCACAAGGGATACCGGTACCAACTAATGTTCCACATCAACATAGCTACTACTTCAACCATATCGGTCTATGCCGTACAGCTCCCTCACAGTTTATTGCTACTTACCTAAAAGGTGTTCCGCAGATCCGGGTTAGGATCTATAGTAACTCCCAATACAAAGCCCTCAAAGGTAAAGAAAACAAATCAAACAATAGAAGCAATGTATGATGAACTAATCCAAAGGTATACCCCACTTATATTTGTCCCCAACAGAGTCGCCAGTTCTGTGATACGGTGGCAGAACCGGAGTGTTTAATACTGGTTTGCGTTTGTATTTGCAAATGCGCGGTAAGCAAGAGTCGCCACTAACTTTTTATTTTATCCAACTGGAAAAGAAAAAAGCACAGAAAAATTCCTTTTTTTCCGAGATTTTGAGTACGGGGGGTAGATTATAGAAAGGGAAGGTATTAGCACCCTTTCTATCTGTAGTTTTCTACGGGCTCTTAGGTACTTGCTCATCATTTTAAAAATTGCTTCCGTGTTTGTGTGTTTTGAAAAGTTTTTGTTTTACTTCGATTTAACTCTTGCTTTTGTCTTCAAGAGTGTTACGAAGTTGTTTTGAAAACTTTGTTTGAAAAGTGTTCGGTGTGAAAAAAGTTCGATTTTGAGCAAGTACCTACTAGCATCTACCTACTCGAAAAAGAGAATGTTTCTGTTCTTGTTTCCCTTAGACAGGGCCATCCCACTATTAGTGAGTAGGTAGCACCGTCGTTGGAGTTTTAAGGGTCAATTCGAAAGGGACGTATGATCACTAAAGCAATGTTAGGACGTCTTAGTAATAACCCTAGTGTCTTAAGATCATATTCGAGGCAACATTTCCGAGGCAACCTTTCCGAGGCAACATTTCTGAACGGGGCATTTGATCTTTGTTGGACAGGAGGGTAACCACTAAGACACTCTATACTTAATTATTGTTTACCGAAGGCAACCGAAGTGAGAGTATACCCTAAGAGTACGCATGTGCGAGTGATTCAATTTCAGTTATTATCTTTGCACATTTAGGGTTTGCTAACCATTTTAAAATTTACATACAGTCTTGTCATGCAATCCAAATATCATACATCCAACAGTTAATATTTGCGAGAATTAAAGTGCGAGAAAATAAAGCTATGCTATTACAAGGCTTCGGGTATTAATTACATAGCCAAAAACCCGTAAAACGAAAAAATAAACGAAAATTCCTAATTAATCTATTACATCCCATGAGAAATTACATCAATATTGTAAAATAAAATAAATGCACACGGTGAATCGAGGACGAGCAAAATTAGGGTTTTGACCTCGTCTAACCTAATTACAAGAAAATTCATTTTTTGGTTGTTTTTGATTATTTTAAGAAAATAAGGTTTTAAATTAAATATGAACCTAATTACTAATTAAATTAAATCAAGAAAATTATTTACATTTTGACCTATTTTTGTATTTTTGGTTTTTTTTTAGAAAAGAAAATAAAAATTAGGTTAAGCAAAAAACCCTAGTTTCTAATTTATTTTAATTTATTTACAAAGACAAATTAAAGTTATCCTAAAATTAAATAAACTAATTAAATTAATTTTTGATAAAAAATAAAACTTAAATCTAATTGGATGAAAATTGATTTTATGAGTTTATATAAAAAAGAATTAATTTTTGTGTGTTAGTAAAACAATTTAAACAAAAATAAATAAATAAAAGAAAAATATATAATAAAAAAAAGAGAATTGGGCCTGGTGTTAATGGCAAGAAGGGGGTGTCAAAACCAGTTCTGAGCCCAATAAGCCTTGGTCCACGTTTGACTTTCCAGATCCAATGCATTGGTTGACTAGGGTGCATTGTGGACCTCCAAAGGATGACCCTTGGATCCAGCTTGTTGGAGATCTGGTGGTTGAACATTGATGGCATATGGTGGACGTCCTGGAAGCTGGTACACCTGATTATGTAAAATAAAATAGCTTCTTTTTTTTTTTGAAAAAAACAGAGATCTGATATCTCTTCCTTTCAATCACGTTCTCTCTTCCTTCTAAATCAACCATATATTTTCATCAAAATAAAGAAACAAGTTCAAGTCATATTAAACAAATCAAACAAAAATCAATGTTGATGCATCAATGGAGAGTCGAAAAGAAAACTCAATACCCATAGTGATACCGTAGTAAGAGAGGAGATGAACGTGGTTGTCGTCAGGATCGCAAGGCTGAGGGTGCGGTCTCGCGGCCGCTGTAGGTGGTGCAGTCAGAGGGAGGCGGAGTCCGTGCAACTTCCGACGGCGGCGCTCTGGTCGAAGGAGGTAGCTCTTAGCGATGCTATTCATTACGTTTGCATCAGCGTCGGTGTTTGAATCTCACTAGTCTGAATCCAAGCTTCTCTTGTGTATTTGTGAATTCAAGTTATGTTGAATCGTTATTTTGTTGCAGGTTTGTGGTTTTGTGAAAATGTTAAAGGTTAGGATATGAACATGTAACGGTTTATGATTTGAGGATGGTGACGTTGGTTTTATGAAAAAAACGCAGATTGAGTGTTGGTCGTGATAGTTGAATATTCACATGTTACAACTTTGAAGTATTTTTGCAGTTTTTTTCAATTTCTCACGCCTCCAAAACCTTGTGTTTTTGGTCTGCTTTTGTTCACTATATATCACTGATAGAATTATGTTTACAAATGTGCTTTCAATCTTTGTCAATTATGGTCTTTGATCATGATTTGATTCTCATGAAGATCTTCCTAAAATAGGCCAAAAATCAATCTTTTCATGCACAAACATGCCTTGCACGATTTGATTTTGTTGCTAGCTGTACAAGGGACCTGAAATATGCACCAAATCTCAAGACTTAAATGATTTTGATATTTCCTTGATTTATTTTGATTTAAATTGATTTAATTGAAATAAAAAATCAAGATATATGGCAAAAATAAAATAAAGGCAAGTGGGAAGAGTTCGGGTTCGTGGACCATGTTACAAACTCAAAACAAGTGCAAAAAGTTGGACCCATTTGACAAAAATTGCAATTTGAGGCACTTTTGACTTTTGGCAATTTTGCAAAAAAGGTCAACTTCACCAATGCATAACTTCTTCAATTTTGACTCCATGAAGGTGTTCTTGGACTTTTTAGAAAGCTCAAGATGTCCTATAAGAAACCCTTTTGGAATCATTTCAATTGAGTCTTCCATGTTCATGTATGAAGCTTTGACAAAAAAGGTGTTTTTGTTGACTTTTTAAAATGACCTATAATGTCTAAATTCATAACTTATTGTGAGTGCATATTTTTAAATTTGGAGATGAAGATGAATTGTAGGTAATTGCATCCTATTCAAAATGAGCTTTGGATGGGTCATTTCTCATAAAGTATGAGAAAGTTATGCTTGGTCAAAGTTGAGTTGACTTTTCCTATAAAACCCTAATTTAGCAACTTTTGGGTTTTGATGAATTGTGAGAAACCCTTGATGAATAATGATCAACCCTTGACCAAATGATGAATAATACTTCAAAATGAGGATGTTGACAAAAAATATCTAGGTTTGACTGTATCGGGACCATAATTGACTTTTGCCCTAGCACAGTCGATTTTCAGGCCTTTGAGCAATTGACTGAGCAAACTTCCTCTGCAAGGCTTGGAACTTGACATGGATGATCTTGAGAACATATTAGGACAATGGTGAGAATTTGGGATCCCTTGGACTCAAGCATCTTGATGCAACATGAAACCCTAATTTGAGGTAGACTGCCTTAGGAGAGAGTTTGTCTGGTCAACCCTTGGACTTCCTTGAGAAACTTGAGGATCTTTTTTGAAATTATTTGAGAAGTATGGGAGGGAAAATTGTGGGGTACAGCAAAAACTCTATAGTCCCCAGCAAAAACTGTGAAGCTTAGATTTTGACCAGATAATAATATAAGGTGTTGCGAAGCCTGGATTTCGACCAGATGGTCGTTCCCTTCTCCAAAAACACTATGAAGCCTGGATTTCGACCAGATAACGGTATAAGGTGCTGCGAAGCCTGGATTTCGACCATATAGTAGTTCCCTTCTCCAAAAACACTTTGAAGCCTGGATTTCGACCAAATAATAGTATAAGGTGCTGCGAAGACTGGATTTCAACCAGATAGTAGTTCACTTCTCCCAAAAACACTGTGAAGCCTAGTCTTCGACCACATAACAATATAAGGTGCTGCAAAGCCTGGATTTCGACCAGATAGTAGTTCCCTCCTCCAAAAACACTGAATCCTGGATTTTGACTAGATAACAGTATAAGGTGCTGCAAAGCCTGGAATTTGACCAGATGTTAGTTCACTTTTTCAACAACAGTCCGAGATTTAATGACTCCCCAACACTTGTCAAGGATTTATTTTCCAAGACAAAATTATATTTCAACAACATTCATAGCATATGCATACAAAATACATATAACACAAATCTCATTTATTTTGAGAACATCATTACACAATGCATACATCATGACATTGCACACAACTAACTCTTTACCTTTTCATGAAAGATCAATCAACCGATAAAGGTCATCATCTTTTGTAGTAGTAATCGTCCAATATTCCTTCATCATCTTGCCGAGGTAGTAATAGTCTAAGATTCCTTCATCATTTTGCTGAGGTAGTAATCATCCAAGATTCCTTAATCATCCTGTCGAGGTAGTAATCATCCAAGATTCCTTCATCATCCTGCTGAGGTAGTAATCGTCCAAGGTTCCTTCATCATTCTGTTGAGGTAGTAATCGTCCAAGATTCCTTCGTCATCCTGTTGAGGTAGTAATCGTCCAAGATTCCTTCATCATCCCGCTTAGGTAGTAATCGTCCAAGATTCCTTCATCATCCTGCTGAGCAATCATTTTAGATGGCATCTACAAGCCCATCCCCAACAACTTTTCATCTCCTCTCCAAATGGCATATTTTAAGCCCATTTCCTATACCATCAACCATCACATTATCAAGTGCAAATTTTTGGGCACTCTAATGTCCAATCATCTTCCACCTTCGAGTCAGGAATGGCAAACTCGCCAATCTAACTCTTCAGGGTTAAGAAGATTGAACAGGGGCAGTTGTTGTACCCCAAAATTTTCCCTCTCATTTATCAAGTATTTGCTCACAAGATCACCCTGGACCCTCAGGTTTGTTCCCATCCAATTTCAAGCTCTGAATTACAACTTTTCCAAGAAAGTCATTCACATGGGTAAAATGGTCATTTGCATACTAAAAGGTCAAACTTTGACTTTTGGATCAAAATCAATTTTCTAGAATCATATTTCATCAAGACATGTTGGAATGTGAGATTTGTTTCATCAAGATATTCAAAAGTCACAATTACTTTGTAGAAGTCAAATTTCTAAATACTTAGAATTTTTCTAAGTGTTTAAGAAATATGACAAGCTCAGAACTTCTGATTAGATTATCATCATGATGCAAGCTGATTCTAGAAGAACTTATGGCACAAAAGTTATAGATTTCAATAAGATCTAAAACATGGCAAAACAGAACTTCTCCTAGAAATACTGGGATTTCAAGTTAAATCCTCAAAGACACGTCCATGAAACTAAAGCACACGGCAAATTCTGGACACTTTCAAGACAGAGTTTGGTCAGAACTTCTGGGCCAGTTTTCACAAAGGTTTAATCAGAGTTTGCAAGGGTAATTCAAAGAAGGTTATAAAGCGTTCTATAAGCTTCCTGGAAAGTCCGAGAGCTCCTTCAGAACATGTTGAAGCAAGGAGATACAAAGATCAGAAGTTGGATGTCTATTCTAAGTCACGCTGAAGCTGAACTTCTGATCCAGAATTAAGCAATGATGAAGAACCTCATGTTACAAGATTTCTGGTTTGATCAATCGCATCATTATTTAATGCTCACAACCACTTTTGGGTATTTGTCCAAAGGATTTCCCCACGTGTGGCATAGAAGTACCATTATTGTCTTGGAAAAGCAAACTCTTGTACAAGAGTGTGTTGGGCCCTTGCGTTGCTTTTGCTTTTGAGGTTACCTTTCCTTAATTCCTGCTTATAATTCCAGCTTAGGCGCTGCTAAAGCTGCTAACCACCATACTTGCTTCAAGAACAAGGTAGCACCCTAGCATGTGATGGTTGTACTCTCCAAGCTACAAGATCTTTACCTATAAATTGAAAGCTATTGGCAACTATAAAAGGGTCGGAAATTTGAGAAATAAAAAGCCTTGAACCCCTGTTAAAATTCCAAGAGTCCAAAATTGCAAACACAAAAATACAAAAAACCCATTAGCTTTTGATTCTTGCATTCAGACTCCATTTTTTCTCAAGTGCTTCTTGACCCAAGCCATTCATACAGTTTCTAATATACATTTAGAAACCATCATAACTTCCGTGTTAAGACTGTGACATACCCTCCATCAATATCCACCTCAAAGAAGTCAGAACTTTGCCTCTTGGTTGTTCCAGAATTTTCTAATCATTCATAGCCCAAGTTGAAAGCTTCCAGCCTGCTGAGCACGTGAAGAAGTTGTTCAGAACATTACCAGCATTCAGAACTAGACTCCAGCTCAGAGTATTTTCCAGCTGCAAGGTAAGGTTTTGCTGACTCTCATCATATTACTTAGGCATTGTCAGATTTGCACGTTAAAAAACACAATGTAGACATCCTAACTCTGATTCAGTATATTCATATATTCCAAGTATGTTTGCCTAAGTAGGGAGAATTTCAGTCCAGAACTTCTTGAAGAAATTAGGACTCAGAATTAGGATTATCAAATTCATGTTTGCTTCTGATTTATAGTTCTGATATCTCTTGTTTCTGAAACATTATGAAACCTGTCATAACTGTGATATGTGCATCTTCTATTCTGTTGAGAAATGACTAAGTTGCAGATGTTCTGACTAGCATGGAGAGGGGGAAGAAGTTCTGCCATTGAGATCAGAACTTCTGAAATCTTCTTTGTTCCCAGTGGACCCAGAACTTCTGACTCTACCTATTTCTACTAATATGATTTCTGTTTTTGCAGCACGCCAGATTCAGAACTTCTGATCTCTTTTAGTTCAACAATGTTCTGATTCTATTTTCTTTTTCCTTACTATTTTTGCTATCACTTCTATTTTCACTAATCAAAAACACCAAAAACATTTTACATTTTACATGATTTGTTTTATTTCTTAAAATAAAAAGATCAAAGATATTTTCTTAAACAAAACTTATCTCTTTTCTTAAACAAAACAAGTTCATTTTACATTTCTTGTACATTCTTATTAATTCAATATGGTTGTAATAGTAACTTAGGATTTAATTTTATTTGCAATCCCCATTTGTAAATCTGTACACCTCATCCCCTAATGATTGTAATAATGTAGGATATTTACTTTTTGCATTTTTTATTGCTTTCATATATTGCTAGTAATTAGGGTGTGTATGGCAAGACATAAAATCAACAAATAGAGAACCCTAATCAAGACAAAAATGCATGCAATCAAACACATTTTGCACATATGCACACCTTAGGGTGATCTCACTTGTTGCCTATCGGAAAAATAGTCATGTCCCTCGAACATGGGCGTTTTAGCAAAGACCCTCGATAAAAGATCGTAGTCCATCGATGACCCTCGATGTTGCCTTCGGCAAACGATTTAGTCCCTAAACGACATTGCTAAAACATCCATAGGTTACCTTCTATAACTATACAATGACCCACGCCCGTCCCTTCACATCCAATGATGGGGCTTCTCACCAAATCAATGGTAAGATAGCAACACCTAAAGGAGGAGGAAAAGAACATCTAAGACCTTTTGAGTAGGTAGATTCGCTCCTAGCTACTTGGTTGCTCACAACAAAAACATTTTATACACCAACACTCTCACTTTGAAACATTTTCAAAAGACAACACTTTGTATGCGTTCTTATAGAGACGAGAATCATTACAAAGACACCTTTTCAAAATCACTTTCAAAAACACATCTCACAAACACCTTTTTTGAATCATTTTCGAAACAAACACTTTTGTATGCGTTCTTATAGAAACGAGAATCATTACGAAGTTACATTTTCAAAATACTTTCAAAACCCACACCATACAAAGCACAATTTCCAAACAAAAGCAAGTGATCTAGCAAGTAACTAAGAGCCCATGGAAAACCATGGATGAAAAAGGTGCTAATACCTCCCCTTTTCATAATCTACCCCCGAAACTCAAGAAAACATCTCTAAATGTCTTTCCTGTTCTTTTCACCTTTCCTTATTGGATAAAAGAAAAGTCGGTGGCGACTCTTGCTATCCTCACATTTGCGATCAAACACAAACAACCAAGTCAGTTCTCTCACCATATCACACCTTCTAAATTGCTTGAGCTACAGTTTATATAATTTTGTCGTGAGGGTGTGGTTGTCTTCGCCTTGAAGAGACAAAACGAATGGCACATGTCTCGTGCTCTAATTTTACAGATTGAGAAACCTGGTTTTGGGACTGGCTGGAGGTTGAAGATGACCAACGTGCCATCCTTCAACCAATGAAACAACGCCATTTGGATTTTTTGAATATGTGATTTACATTTGATTCAGTGTTTTATTCACTAATGACCATGATATGCACATCGCGCCAGATCCCTTGGATTTGATTACTAACGCGTTTTCACTCTCATCCAATGGTCCACATATTTTTTACTTTTATTTTCTTTTCTGATTTTTATTTGTTTTAAACTTCAAAAAAATCATAGAAAATTCATTTTAAGTCCAAAAAATCTGAAAAAAATTATGAAAAATATTTTTGATTATTCTCTTTCTGATTTTTATTTTTTTTATAATTTAATTTTGTGTTTTGGTATTTTTTACTAATTTTCACTTTATTTGAATTGTTTTAAATGTTTAAAAATACTTTTATGCATTTTTAAATTCTGAAAAAATTATGGAATGATCCAATGATATTGTGACAAATAATGGTGACCTCACTTATTTTTTATTTTTTACTTTGTATTTTTTTTATCATTTTTGGTTTATTTTACTCATTTCTTTTAATTTTAAAAATAGTTTCTGACTTTAAAAAATTACCAAAAAATTTATAAAATCATTTGAGTCCTATTCTGATTTTTCTATGGACTTACTTTTTATTTCTTGATCAATTTGAACATAGTTGATACTTTTCTCTTTTATTTCTATTTTCAAACATTTTATTAAACCTTTTTTGTATATATTAAATGTAATATTATTTTGTGACTATTTTCTGGCTGATTTTGGGTTAAATTTTTGATCATGAACTTTATTAGCATCATTGGATCCATGGTGTTGAGTCTAACTTCACAAAAAATGGATGAATGATTTTAATAATAGTTTGATTAAATTTAATTCAAAAGTGGTTTGTATATTCTCTCCCACCCCTCTTGATCTCATCCCTTTTCTTATTGCACTAAGTGTTATTGGAGCATGATCTCTATATCATGTCTCAAAACAAATGGTGCATAGATTGCTATTGACTGGCCTCAAAATAGGTGCGACTTCTATATAAGTCCACTTACAATTGCTTAGCATAGCGCTAAATTTTGTCCTGATTCGAATAAATGATCATCTGTGGCTCAAACTTATGTTTGCAAACCCAAATATATTAATTTGATCTCTTTGATCCAATAACCTTGAGATTCATTATGTGGAGGCTTTGGTTCTACCAATCCTCTAATGGATCTTCAACGCCTTTGATCAACGTGGATCACTTAAACATCGTTGATCATTAAATGATATTCATGAGGATTCCAAATGGATGATATACTTGACAAAAAGCAAATGCAACTTGTTGTGTGGAGGCTTTGGTTCTACCAATCCTCTAATGAGTTCCAAATGCAATTTTCAAGATGATCATCTAACTAACCACTAATCACTAATAAATGACTTTATCCTTTATTTTTATTATATGCCCCTTTATTTTTATGCACTGTTTATTTTTAGCATTTACATTTCATGCCATTTTCATCTTTGCTCATTTGAGTATTTACTTTCTTGTCATTTTTATTTTTGCTCACTTGAGCTTTACTTTACTTTTTCAAAACACCTAATAATCAACATAAACTCTAAAAATATTTAATGATACTTAGATTATTTGGCTACTATCCTTGGCATTATGGAACATTGGACTTTTTGGACTTAGAAACTTTGGCCTATGATTGGAGACCTGGTGACCTTATCTGATTTTTTTTGTCTAGAGCTCTTGAGGTTTACCTCAAGGCATTGGGTTGTTTGTTTGTTTTGTGTGCAGGTTATGGTGATTACACTCTTTGTTTGTAATCTGGAATTCACTCGTATACAGCCGTTACTCTGCCCAGTTTTTGTGAAGACTTAATACACTTGAAGTTTGGTTCTTTCAAGAAGGTCTAATATCATTGCTTGTTTGGTTTCAATCCAAAGAATGGAAATTCTATCTTGGCTTATAGTGTCAAATATTGGCTTCTTGTTGGTTAAATGGTTCATATCCCTAGCTTTTAACTTATGCTTTAGGATAGTCTCTTCTTCTCCTCCCATCTTCTTTAATTTCAAAAATCTTCTCCCTCCTTTTGAAAACTCTTCTTGCTTTAAAACTTGAACCACTTTCATAATAAACTTGGACTTAGGTCCATGCATTTTCAAAACATTTCATAAATAAACTTCAATAAACTTAATAATACTTTGACATTTTTTGTGAGAAGACTAAAAGTCAATCAATCTCATTTCGAACTATTTTGCCACTTTAGCTTTTATCTTTAAACTTTTCTTAAAAAAGATTGGACTCTTGTCAATACTTGTAGTGATGCAAACAACTATACTTCTACAAAATGTAGTGAAGAGAGATATTTTCCACTTGGGTGTTGAGTGAGGCATTATTGATTTTAAAATTCAAGCCATATCCTCCACTTTGAGATGATGCAAGTTCTCCTTTATCATGATTGTGGGTAGTAGGAATGTTTTCCACAGGACAATGACGATGACGTCTTATCTCGTAAAATTAACCAACACACTTGTGTTTTAAAATTTTAAAAGAGGAACTACGTGTACTCTGATCCCCTATTACACGAAAAGGTGGTACGTAGGCACTAAAGGTTCGCAACCGCGGGGGGTGTAAAAAACATAAAAATATATTTCTTTTCTCACCTCCACCATCCATTTTCTATACAACATTTTTATAGCCAAATATACAGATTTTTATAAAGAGGTTCCTGCGGAGTACCGTAGATGTTTAGGATGCTAATACCTTCCCTTTGCATAACCAACCCCCTTACCTTGAATCTTTCCCCCTTTTTTGGGTTATTCGCTCTTTTCCCATTCCTTTGGAAACAATAAAGCGCGGTGGCGATTTTTATTTTGATATGTATAAGTCTAGTCAATCCAATGGCTTAGTCTTAAACATTTCTACCGCTACATAAACATAACATTAACACCCTGAAACACTCCCAAACTCCCTCTAGCCAGAAATTGCCTCAAAACACCATTGTTGTGCAAGTTTTAACTTTACATATCAAACTTCCATTTCCCTCGTGCATTTCTTGGCCTTTCACTTCCAAAATATTCTACATATCAAATACAACTCATCATCATCCTTATTTCAGAACTGTAACACCATTTACCATAACCTCCATAACCAAAAAACAGAGTCCGCAACTTAACTTCTCCAGGCCATTTCAGCCACTCTCAACTCAAGCTAAGCATTGTATTAGCTTCCTAGAGACTCAAGGAAGCTAACCTGATCATTATAACACCTTGAATCAAGCTCAAACTCATTTCACATATCCATTCTTGAGGTACATTTTCTGACTTTTCATCTCATTATTTAGGCATTTTTAGGCTTGCATTTGTGAAGATAAAATGTAGACATCATTGCCCTGAAATTATACATGTTCATAGATTTCGTTTATATTGCTTGAGTAGTGAGAATTTTTAGTTTGAACTTCCTGAAATAATTAGATCAGAATTTGGTACTTTTAGAAATTCCCATTCATTTTTGATTTATAGCTTTAGTTATTTACATGGTTGGATTCGTATGGAAAAATGAAACAACTTTCATGTTTGCATATTTCCTTTTTATTGAGAAAAGGTGAATTTACAGGATCCATGGCTGGAGGTTGAAGATGAAGTTCATTTCTGGAACTTGTTTTGTATTATATATTTATTATTTCAGTTAAGTTAACAGATGTATCACTACCCCAGTGGTTAAAGCGTGCGCCTTTCACCTTTAGGACCTGGGTTCGAGCCCCAACGTCTGTTTTGTTATTTTTTCATACTTTTATGTTTCTTTTTTGTTTGCAGTCAGGCGCATGGGCCTCCACTTTGGGCCTTCCCTTTTATTTTTGCTAACTTTTCACCCTACCTTATTTTTACACCCCTAGCCCATTATTTCATTTTCTTTTATTATTTTATTTTCATTTCATATTTTCTTTACTATTATTATTATTATTTTTATTTTTATTAATGATAAAAAATCCAAAAAATATTTTATTTATTTATTTATTTACATATTTAAAAAATGCTCATTTACACATTTTATTTTTCTTTATAAAACAAAAGACTAGAAACATTTTCTTAAAAAAAATAATTTCTTTTTTTAATTAATAAATATTTAGACTTAGGTTTATTTATTATATTATTTTCTTTTAAATTAAAATCAACTTAGAACTTAGGTTTGTTTTAATTAATTAATTTTCATTTCATTTTTATTAATTTAAAACCTTTTTCATAAAAAAAATTCAAAAAAACATTTTTAATTTAATTTCTTTATTAATTAGTTTAGGTTTAATTTTGTTTAATTTTAATTAATCATTTTCTTTAATTAGGTTAAAACCGTTTCATAAAAAATCCAAACAAAAATCATTTCTTTTTCCATTTATCCTTGTACATTATTTATTCAATTATTGCATATATTCAATATGGTTGTAATAGATAATTAGATTTAATTCTCTTGCAAATGCCCATTTGTAAATTTGTATACTCCCTCCCCTAATGATGTAATAGATTAGCAATTTTACTTTCCACAATTTATCGCTTTATATAAATGCTAGTAATTAGGGTTTGTATGGAAAGACTAAAACCAACAAATAGCAAACCCTAATTCAAGATAAACAAGCATGTAAATCAAACACACTTGCACACTTACACCCTTAGGGTAATTCCACTTTGTTGCCTTACCAAAATGGTCATGTTATGCATGTGGAGTATCTTAGCAAAAAGCAATAAAAAATATAAGATCATAGTCCGTCGACGACGCTATCAAATGTTGCCTTTTGAAATGATCTTAGTCCCTCAAAGAGAAAATGCTAAGATATCTCACAACATTGCTATCATGACTATACGATGACCCACGTCCGTCCCTTTTACATCCAAAGATAAGGCTTCTTACCAAATCAATGGTAAGATAGCAATATCAAAGGAAAAGAAGAAATGAATAAAGACTTTTGAGTAGGTAGACTGTTCCTAGTTGCTTGCTCACTTTCAAATCAAACCTACTTGCTTATTTTCAAAACAAACATCAATACATTCAAAAACACTTTCAAAACCTTTTCCAAACATGAAATATTTTCAAAAGCTCAACACTTTGTATACGTTCTTACAAACGAGAACTATTATAAAGTTTGCCTAAACGAAGGCGCCTTTTCAAAATACTTTCAAAAACCACACAAAGCATATTTTTCAAACAAAAGCAAGTGATCTAGCAAGCAACTAAGAGCCCATAGAAAACTATGGATGAAAAGGGTGCTAACACCTTCCCTTTTCATAATCTACCCCCCGAACTCAAGAAATAATCTCAAAGGTCTTTCATGTTCTTTTCAGCCTTTCCTTTTGGATAAAAGAAAAGTCGGTGGTGACTCTTGCTAACCGCAACATTTGTAATAAAACACAAAACACTCAAGTCAGTTCTTCCACCGTATCACATTTTCAAATCAAGCTTACCAATATTTTTGAGAATGGATAATGGGAGAAGGTTGGTTCTTGATCCAAGATCAACTAAGGCTTTATCAAAATTGATGTTTTCAATGATGATTGGTAATGTAACGCTTCCAGGATCAGTTTTGAGGTTTTCAGCCTTTTTCTCATTTTCAACTCTTTTTTCTTTGCCACTCTCCCCAACTTTCGTTTCAACCACGTCTTCAATCTTTGCTGAAATGACATTGCAAGTTTCTTTTGGATTGGTTTAATTGGTGGCGGCGAAAGTTCCCGTTTGTTACTCAATTAACTGTTTTGCCATTTTCCCAACTTGTGTTTCTAAATTCTTGATTGACGCATTAGTGTTTTTCTTATTTGCCATGGACAACTGCATAAATTGATTCAGGGTATCCACTATATTTGAAAGCTTACCTGGATAAGTGTAACTTTGGTACTGATTATGTTTGTTTTGGCCAAAGCTTATGTTGTTGTTGTATGGATAACCTTGATTACTTTGATATAATACATGCCTTTGTTGCTGCTGATTCCCCATATAATTGACTTCTTAACTGATTCCTTATAGCTCACATGATGCTACTTGTTGCAGTTTAGGTGTTTTGTGCATTTGTTTGAGCTATTGTGGAAGAATTGAAAGTTGCTTTGCTAATTCTTCCACCGTTTGAGTAAGAAGTTTGTTTTGCACCAGTACCGCGTCATTTGTATCTAACTTAAGAATACCATATTTCTTTGGTGTTATACCTTTGTTGTATCATACTTAATGATCACTTAGAGCCATATGGTTGATAATATACATTGCTTCCTCTGCACTTTTGGATAATAATGAGCCACTGACTGTTGCGTCAAGTAAGATCTTTGGCTGGGGATGTAATCCATTACAGAAAACATGAATCTGTGTGAGAATATCAAAGCCATAATTCAGACATTTGCGCAAGGTAGATTTATACAATGCCAAGCTTCACAAAGAGTTTCCGTTTCACTTTGCGTGAATGCGGCTATTGTTGTTTTTGCATCCATGAACTGATTGTGCAAAAAGAACCTGTTAAGAAAATTTTCCTCTAATACATTCCAATTTGTCATGATTTCAGTAGGTTGGTCAAGGTACCAATCCTTTGCTTTTCCAATCAAGGAATGTGAGAACAATCTCATGAAGACAACCTCTTCTTAGTCTTAGGGTGCACCTAACGTACCAGCCAACTCATAGAATTTTGTGAGATGGGTGTAAAGAATCTGTAACAAACTTGTTTTCATTTCAGCTTGTCTCGTAGCTGGATTATTGTTGAGACGAGCCAATCGCCTCGGATTGCTTGCGCACGGACCATTAAGAACTTCAGCCATTGTTTCGTTTGTTAGATTTGATGAGGAACTTGATGTAGATGATCCTTTTTATTTTTCTTCTTGGATGGTTGTTTCTGCTTCTTTTTATGTCTTTCATTCTTTCAGATTGTTCTTTCTATCTCAGGATCAAAGAGAAGTTTTCCTTCCTAAATTTTGCCTCAGAGCATGTACAAAATTTTCACCTATCCAAATACTTGAACAAACAGTTACGAAAAAACAAATATATACAATATATAACAAATTCACAAAACTTAGAAGTATAGAAACAATTGCGATGTTTTAATACCTTAAACGCCAATCCCCGACAATGGTGCCAATTTGATGTTGAGTAAAATCAAATGAAAGTATCGTGTTATCGTATCTGCAGGGATTTGAGTGATATAAAAACCGTTCAATGATTTCTATATTTCTAAGGATAAGTTTCAAGATTTGTTTGATAAATTTACGAAAAGTAAATTGCGTAAATAAGGAAAGATAAATTTAAGAGGAATAGACTTATTGAGAATTAGTTTTCATTCACCGATTCAATATGTAAAACTTAGATCAGTTATATACCATCTATGCTTGTTTCATTATCATCATGTATCACATACAAACAAAGCTCATGTATAAACTTTGATGCGATTTCTACCTTATGGTTTAATCGGCGATTTCTCAGCCTATTAAACAATACAGTAGCATTACGATTCGATAGTTTAGTGAATATTAAACCTAAATCTATTTCTAGCATTTAAAGTTTAATAGTTGTTATCTCGGATCGAGATTAGAACCGTATCTGTCAATATCAATTTTATCCATGAAATAAACGGTAAAACAAAGATAACAACAATAATGATTCAAACATAAATTGCATATAACACCATGATCAAAGTAAATACATATTGTTTAGGTGAACTACGACTAATCCCAACAAGAGAGGGATTTAGCTACTCATGGTAGCTTGAAGCACAAATGGAGAATTGATTTGAAATGACATCAACGACGATTTCCCGATTCTTGATACGTATCCTACCTTTCTACCTAAAACCTCCTATGCACCTATTCTAATGATATTACTAAGTGTATTACAAGTGATAAAACTGGAATATATCTTCTAAATTGAGTTACTGTCCTATTTATAGCAGTTCTGGCCGCCTGAGCTTGCTAAGCGAACTATACTTTGCTAAGTGAAGTGTCTGTTACTTCTCCTTTAAGTTTCAAATCAAACCGCCCTTCAGATGCTGCCAAAGTTCACTAAGCGAGGTGAGGCTCACTTAGCGAAGTTTCTTTCTTCAGCCTGAAGTCTTTTCAAAATATATTTCTTTGACCGCCCTATTTTGCTAAGCAAAGTGATACTCACTTAGCGATGTTTCTTTCTTCAGCCTGAAATCTTTTTGACCGCCTTGTTTCGCTAGGAGAAGGCTCGATTCCCTAAGCGAACTACTTCGCTTCTCCTAGTTGCTGGAGAAACTTGTTGATTTGCTTTTGTCTTGTGTTCGCTTCGTGAACTATTCCTTGCTAAGAGAATTGGTCTTTTTACTACAACTCGCTTAGCGAAGTGATTGATAGTTGGTTTTTGCTTTAGGGACCAAATCTGGCACAAAACATATCAAACCAGGTAAAATTGCACAATAACATTTTTATTCAATAATTGAGGTTTTTTATTTTATAATCTTATCAATTAAGTAAGATAAATGTTATATAATGATGTGAAAATTTCCATGAATCAAGCATTCATCAGGTGCCGACCCACCAGTCATCGGCTTCCTCTACCAACATATGCGTACCAAACCTCGCCTTTTGTGCTTCTGATCAATCCATGACCTGAAAGATCCTTTCAATCTATTTGAGCTTAGTCTGCACTCCATCAGGATCATACCTACCTTTTGAAAATAGGCGGATGGTTCATTTGAAATGTCTCCAAAAAAAGTGACCCATCATTCCCGACAACATTAGGCTGGTGTTGCACAGCCTGAGCAACAACATGCAAAGAAGCAACAATCACAACATTATTTCTTCTAGCCATTTTACGCACAAAAAAGTAACGTCAGAAAAAAAAAACATATCGACAATGTACTCGCACTAATCGACCAACAAGACATGCACATCATAGGAAAAACCTGGTCGAACGGACCCACCTGTTCTGATACCACTAACGTAACACCCTTCTAAACCCACATACATTTGGCATATATTTTACGAAATTAAATCGAATAAAATCACCAACAAAGGTGTCACATCTTTACAAATGCATCACATAAAACATATTGCTCTGTAACATGGGTTTTCAAACATTTAGAGCAACTATTTCTTTAAAATCATCAATATCATATTCAAATTATCACAACAAAATCATATTCTTAAAATATCTTTATTAAAAATACTTCATAGAGTCTTCCTCACACTTCATCGTTCATGATTCATAAATCAAACAATTGAATAGCATGAAAGGTAACACATCATCTCAAAATAAGTAAAGGAACCTGATAGTTTCAAAACAAATGTTCCCAACCCCTGATGTTACATATCAGAGCAAGAACTTCTAAAATCAACGAAAATAAACAACGCACTCCAAAGCTATCATTTAAGCTTTGACGAACTATTCCTGATCACCTGCAAGTTACCCACATATAGAGGCAATATTTCTAAGCAGAAAAGGTGAGTAATCATAATCATTATAAAAGATATAAGAAATAAATATATTAGTTATAACACATCATCCATGAACCATACATCATCAGACTCCATGTTATACTCACACGTTCACTTTATTATTCATTTATAACATCATTATATCATCAGTCAACAAATATCACTATAACATCATTAATTTACACATTCACAAAGCATCACATAATCAAATATTATGCAATGCCACAAATAATGTAATACAACTTCATTAGACTCATGCTTGTGGTACCAAAACTTCACTGATGACTCAATCATCGTTTCTCCAAAGATCCCCAATAATAGGATAAATTCTCGATTAGAACCAGAGAACATCATAATATTACACTCAATCCACACTATAGGATTGAATCCATCATTGAACTAACATTCTATCATCATTACTGGACCAATCGTCCTAACAATATCACTGGACCGAAGTCCTAACATATGCCATGAATGCATGATACACAACAACGTAATAAAACATGACCACTGCTAGTCAAAATGCATCATTCATTAATGTAATCATAACAAGGTCATCACATGCATCATATATATACATGCATCACAACAACATCATTAGATCATCATTAGCAATAACATATTATCATCATAGTATCAACAACTCATCAAATTGCATGCATCATTGTAATCCATCATAGAGAAGTCTAATTTCATCATAGCATAGGTGCTAGAAATCCACATACTTTTTCTTATTTTATTCCACCTAATTATAGTTCATCACATTAGCTACCCAACTCTTCAAATAACACGTCAAATGGAGTCCCGAAACTCAAGTTATGATATTTCCAAAATTCTGCCTACTGCCTCTCGCCTGACGAAGATGGTTGCTCACCCGAGGCTCGTCCAACGAGGATGGGGCAAAATACCTTCCCTCATACAAATTCCAGGGACACTGTTTTTCTCTGCTTCCTTCTCCCGATGATGCATCTCGTTTCCCCGACGAGAGTTCCCTCGTCTCTGCTTCGCCCGACGAAATTGGAGCGAGTTCACTTCTACCATATATTTTTCCAGGGGTTCTGTTTCCTCCCCATTCTCTTCGCCTCATTGCTCGCCTAGCATGACTTAGGAGAAGAGCCTTCGCCCGATGAGGCAACCTGAATAGTAAATTCCTTGTGCGTTTTCTGCACTGCACCAGTCCCAATTTCTTGTGATTCCAACATAGAACATGTTCTAAATCACCACAGATACTCATGTTTTTATCATACAACACCTACACACCCTATTATACATTATATGCATAAATTCATTGCAAAAAATACCATAATTTCATCATTTATCAACAAAGCCATCATATTTTCATCATCAATCAAAACCCCAATGCAAACAACCTACCATTATCTAAACATTCTATCGATTATAATAATAATGATAACTCCTCTTACCTTAGATTCTCCTAGCAATCGATTCTTATCCCAAGCTCTACAAATGATTATCTCTCTCTCTCTCTCTCTCTTTTCCTCTTCGTGTCCTAGTTCTCCACAACATTCTTATCTTTTAACGATTGCACAGAATGAACACTGACACTCTTTTTTCTAGTTTAACCCTTGAACCCTTTCTATGGTCTTCCCATCTTACCCTCACTTATCCATTCATAATTACTACTTTACCCTTGGCACTCCCACACCTTATTTTCCATTTATCTTATTAATAATAATTCTAAATAATTAAAACTAATTATCTAAAATTATTAAAATACCTAATATCTCTTAATTTCTACTATACTACACATAACATCACATCATATACATCAAAACATCACATATACTCATAAATACATCACAAATACTACTCATAGATCAACTAAATAATTAAACAAATAATCTAATTATTTTGGGGTGTTACATTCCATACCCTCATATAATCGTACATAATCTTCCCCATGCGCCGCCAATTCTGAAATAAGTGTTTGTCATACAATAGTATGATTATCCTCACCTTTACCAAGTAAACCAGACACGGCCTGAAACCCACAATTACCGTCCCCCCATATCTACAATCCTTTCAATGTGTTTGTGCATACAAATTGATATCTCATTAATGTGAATAATCGACGGTAGAGTTGGTGATTTTTTGATTGGCGGTGTACGAGGTGGTTTGGAAATGTGAGCTCCTTTGAAAACACTCTTTTGAAATTTTGGGCTTGGAGAATATGGGAAATGTGAATCAATAACTTCATGGTAAGACGGGGTCCGCCTTGTTGAATTGTCATCTTGTGTACTTTTACACTTTTTAGGGACACCTTTAGTTTTTACCGGTTGTGAAGGAGGTTTCATATCAGTGGTTTATGGATAGGCGATTTTCCTCAGTTGTTCTTTAATGTGCAATCTCATAGTGTCATCCGCTTTAAAATATCTATCCATGATCACTTTCAACTGGTTTTGATGGTAATACTTAATGCACCATCTTTCATAGAACCATAGTCATGAAATCAAAGTCTTTTTCAATGATTGTAGACTTCGTCCATACGTATGGGAGAATTTAGCTTCATTTTTTTAGAAATGAGACAAGCACATGGAAGACCGTATGTTTTCCTAATTGTACATTCACACTTTGAACTATCCGTCCCCGTTGTATCCGCACGCTTCGCTTCATGAAAAATAAAATTCAATCCCACTTCATTTCCATTTCAAATCTGCAAGTATGTTTCTCGGCGCAACTTTGATATCGATATTTCCAAAATTATTTCCTTCTCCTCCGACTTAAGTCGACCTACAATTGGATGACCTTGTAGTTTGGTGTCCAAAACATGATTATATTTATCGGAAATGATAGAAAATCGCCACGTATCATCCATCCTACATTATCTGTGTAATTTGAATGCACAATCACATTTTCTCGATCCAGTGTCACCATGTTTTAAATTCCGAACTTTTGGAACATATTTTCCACTTCTCTCACATCTCATAGTTACAAATGATTGCCTTCCACTAGTGCCATTGTCGGACCTTCCAATCACAACACCAAACCCGAGTTTGCTAGCTTTATTCGGATCCAATCAAACAAATGTTGCAGATTATTGAAAACTTGATCAATTGTAAATTGGTGTCCAACATCTATGTCGACAACAATCGATTGAACGTCGTTCTTCACCTCATTCGACTTAGCATTATTATTCACGTTGTCCGAAACATCCTTGAGAAACATCTCGGGGTGCACCATATCTAACACGGACAAAAACATATAAATTAATAATTCCGTTTCTGTAACAGGGGCAGTTTCAGAAATGTAGTTTCGAAATAGGTTAGGTGGGTTTCAAAAATACATTTCCGAAGTAACACAGTTTTTCATCTAAAAAATCAACATCAACGCAAGAAATTGAAAAATGAAATGAAGAAAGTTTACCTTATTGCAGCTTTCTATGCTCCATTTGACATGATAAAACACTTGAAATTTGTTTTGGAGACGAAAAATAGATTGAGTTTTTGGTGAGAGTTTTGGTTATGAGAAGCAAATGAATAAAATGAAATAGTTTATGCATCAAGGTGGTATAACTAACATATTTTCGGATATACATCTCCGAAAATATGCCCGAATGTTTAAATTTAACGTTTGGCTTGATACATGGTATTTTCAGAAGTGTATTTTTGTATTCTTTCCAAAATTCAAAGTTTGAGTGTATTCAAAGATACATATCCGAAATATCTTAATTTGAAATGAGTTTGGAGATACATTTCCAAATGATATTTTCATATTTTCATGAGTTTTGTCCCACTTTTAAGAGGTGCACAAAGAAATTCCCTATTCTTTTTTCAATTTCATTTCTATAACTTTCAGTTTTATTTATAATCCTAACAAAGCATTTTGTTTGAATATAAAGCGATTGATTATGAAGTGACAAATATTAATTTTAAAAGTATTATTGGTTTTACCGTAACAAACATTGAATTAAAAAAGTATTGACAATTAAAAGTGATATTTTTTTACTTGTATACACATTTAAGTAAAAATGCATTAAACAATTTTTTAGTAATCGTTTTTCTCTTTCAGCATAAAACCAAACACAGCCTAACGTTTGTGCAGAAGAAATAAACAAATGAAGGGTGGGGGTGTATATATAAAATAGAATCCGTGCAAAAAGCAACCTTAAAATTTAGTTTACGAAGGTTAGAATAGAACAAAAGAACTAAAAAGACCCGCCGAAACATAAACCCTGCCCTGAACGCATAAACCTCACTGCGGCAGCAAAAATGGTGAAGCTCTACCTCCGCTACGAGCCGGCGGCTTCCTTCGGCGTCATAGCCTCCGTCGATTCCAACATCTCATACGACAGCTCCGGCAAGCATCTTCTCTCTCCCGCTCTCGAGAAAATCGGAGTTTGGCACGTCCGCCAAGGTATCTGCACCAAAACCCTAACTCCTTCCGTTCCATGTCGCGGTCCTTCCCTCGCCGTCACCGCCATAGCCTCCTCCCCTTCTATATTGGTAATCACCGTCACAAATCTCTCTCTCTCTCTCTCTCTATTGTGTGAATTTACGATTTCCTTTAACTGTTTTTGTTGTTGTTGTAGATTGCTGGAGGTTATGGTGATGGTAGCATTAGGATTTGGGATTCTGATAAGGGAACTTGTGAGACTACTTTGAATGGACATAAAGGAGCTGTGACTGCTCTTCGTTACAATAAGGCTGGTTCGTTACTTGCTTCTGGTAGTAAAGATAATGATGTTATTTTGTGGGATGTTGTTGGAGAGACCGGTCTCTTTCGCCTTCGCGGTCATCGCGATCAGGTTCGATTCTAATGCTGAGTTTAGATTTCAATTTAAGCGATCGTCATATAATACTACTATCTGTTTATGTATAAGTTATTTCTATAACAACAGATAAAATATATATATAATGTTTTCATATAAGCTATAAGTTGTTTCATAAGTTATAAGTTTTTTCATAAGCTATACTCGAGAGCTTATGTTATAAGTTGTTTCTATTAGCTCTTTGAAACTGTCTTACAAGTGATTATGTCAAATAAGTCAATTCAAACAAACATTTAATTAAGTTTTTGTTAAATGAGTTTTGTTTATTTGTGGCAGGTGACTGATGTTGTATTTGTGGGTTCTGGGAAAAAACTAGTTAGTTCATCCAAAGACAAGTTTTTGAGAGTGTGGGATATTGATACCCAGCATTGTATGCAAATTGTTGGGGGGCATCACAGTGAAATATGGTCATTGGATGTTGATCCTGCTGAGAGGTATCTTGTTACCGGTTCAGCGGACAAGGAACTTCGTTTTTATACAATTAAGCAAGATTCTGTTGATAGAGAGTCTGTAAATGATGGTGGAGATTCTACTGTTTCAAATAAATGGGAGGTTTTGACGCATTTTGGCGAGATTCAGCGGCAGAACAAAGATAGAGTTGCCACTGTCCAGTTCAATAAGTCTGGGAATCTGCTAGCATGTCATGTTGCGGGAAAGATGGTAGAAATATTCCGTGTATTGGATGATGCCGAAGCAAAGCGTAAAGCCAAACGTAGGGTTAACCGCAAAAAGGAGAAGAAGCATGGTAAAGAGGCTGCAGAGGGAGCTGAAAATGGAGGTGAGAGTAATGAGAACAAAGGAGATAATTCTACTGTGAATGATGGACCCATAGAAACAAGTAAAATCACAGTTACCGTGCCTGATGTTTTTAAATTGTTGCATACTATTAGAGCTAGCAAAAAGATATGCTCCATTTCTTTCTGTCCAATCACTCCAAAGAATTCATTTGGAACTTTAGCATTGTCCTTAAACAATAATCTTATTGAGTTCTACTCCATTGAAAGCAGTGAAACCAAAAAAACACTTGGTATTGATCTTCAGGGGCACCGCTCTGATGTTCGAAGTGTCACACTTAGTTCAGACAGCACTTTTCTAATGTCAACCAGTCATAATGCAGTAAAGATCTGGAACCCAAGCACTGGTTCCTGCTTAAGGACCATTGATTCTGGATATGGGCTTTGCAGTTTAATTCTCCCCACTAACAAGTACGGACTTGTTGGAACTAAAGATGGAACCTTAGAAATTATTGACATCGGAAGTGGTACTCGTGTTGAAGTTATTGAAGCTCATGGAGGCTCTGTGCGGACAATTGCTGCTCTGCCGGATAAACTTGGCTTTATAACGGGAAGTGCAGATCACGAAGTAAAATTTTGGGACTACCAAATTAAGCAAAAACCTGGTCAAGTGCGTTCTTCATATTATTCCCTATTTTATGAAGTATTTATTTTTTTAATGAGGGAATACAATAACTTACCTTTTCACTTCATATACTGCACAGATAAAACATAGGTAGAAGTATGGAAGATCTTTTGTATAGTATATCATTGGGACACTCTTCTGCAATAGTTTTTCTGATTTATATTTGATCTCTAGAACTAGAGTTGGAATTTAGGCACATAAATAGAAATTTAAAACTCTTTGGCCACGGGACAAGACACGAGACAGACACTCCGACACTGATAAAGTCTAAAAACACAGGACACCAGCACACCGCTACATATATGATAGTACTTGACATTCATTTATCCATCTACTATTAAAAGAGCTAAAAAATATTCTACAACAACAACCAAGCCTTAAACATGTGTTGAAACAATGTTAACGAAATGCTAAAGACAATAAATTTGATTAGAATATTTTTAGCTTTGAAAAAAGTTAAAAATATTCTAATCAAATTTATTGTCTTTATTCTTTCATTAATATTGTTTCAACACATGTTTAAGTTTAACCCATGTTTAACTCTTTTAGATGCTTGTGAGATTTGTCTAAATATATATATATATATATATATATATATATATATATATATATATATATATATATATATATATATATATATATATATATATATATATATATATATATATATATATATATATATATATATATATATATATATATATATATATATATATATATATATATATATATATATATATATATATATATATCTTTGAAGAAGAATGCATACATTGCATGTAGTTCTTTACGTACTCTATAAATCTTTGAAGAATGCATATGCAGAATGCAACGTACAAACAGCTTCATCCATAATCTTTGAAGAATGCATATGCAGAATGCAACGTGCATATGCAGAATGCAACGTGCTCTATAAGCTGTTTGTACGTTGCATTCTGCATATGCATTCTTCAAAGATTTATAGAGTACAAGATTTATAGAGTACGTAAAGAACTACATGCAATGTATGCACGTTGCATTCTGCATATGCATTCTTTAAAGATTATGGATGAAGCTGTTTGTACGTTGCATTCTGCATAAATCTTGTACTCTATAAATCTTGTACTCTATAAATCTTTGAAGAATGCATATGCAGAATGCAACGTACAAACAGCTTCATCCATAATCTTTGAAGAATGCATATGCAGAATGCAACGTGCATACATTGCATGTAGTTCTTTACGTACTCTATAAATCTTGTACTCTATAAATCTTTGAAGAATGCATATGCAGAATGCAACGTACAAACAGCTTATAGAGCACGTTGCATTCTGCATATGCATTCTTCAAAGATTATGGATGAAGCTGTTTGTACGTTGCATTCTGCATATGCATTCTTCAAAGATTTATAGAGTACAAGATTTATAGAGTACGTAAAGAACTACATGCAATGTATGCATTCTTCTTCAAAGATATATATATATATATATATATATATATATATATATATATATATATATATATATATATATATATATATATATATATATATATAAGGTGTGTTGAAGCAAATACTTTTAATTTTTAATTTTTTAAGCACTTGTTTGAATTGTCCGGCATGTGTTAGAGGGCCGGACACTATTCAAAGAGTGTCAAAATATAGAAAAAACTATTTTTTGAGACACTTGTTTGAGTTTTTTGACACGTGTCATATGGTTGTTATACACCGCTACACTTTCCGGATACCGCGACACGCCACCTCCTAGAGGTGTCCTTGCTTCATAGCTCTTCAGTCTTCACTATTTGGGTGTGAGGGAATGGCAGTTATCCTCCACCCCTTATGCAACTCTCTCTTGCTTTACTTATATAACCTATAACCTATAAGCCGTTCTTACTTAATATGTGGAAAAATATCTATAAATCAACAATTTGTTTATTTTAATAACACTAATCATTCTGTTTCAGGCTACTAAGCAACTCACTTTTTCAAATGTCAAGACTATGAGAATGAATGATGATGTTCTTGTGGTTGCAATCAGTCCTGATGCCAAATATATTGCTGTTGCTCTGTTAGATAGTACTGTAAAGGTCAGATTTATTAACCCTATCCTGTTTGCCTTGTGTGTCTGTGTAAGTATGTTCGGGTTCGTCGTTCCTATATTTGGTTTGCCTTGTGTGCATGCGTAAGTATGTTCGGGTTCGTGGTTCCTATATTTGGTTCGCTAAATTTTCTAAGGCAAAATTACTCCCAGAGTCCTTTAAGTTATTTAATTGTAACAAGTCATTCCTTTATGTTTTTTTCGCTACATGTGAGGTCCTTTATATTAATTAACGCCCGTACGGTTGATCCTTTTCCCAAGCTCCTTTCCAAAAAAATTGAAGTGACACTAATGGTGCTGATATGTCACTTGACAATATAAAAATATTTTCAGAATTTTCAGAATTTTTTAGTGCATAAAAATATTTTTAAACTTATTAAAATGCACACAAAAGAAAGAAATTAAAGAAAAATAGTAAAACAGAAAATAAAATTCTCAGAAAATTACACGAAGTGTGAGAAGAAATGTTTTTAGGAATTTTTTCATAATTTTTGGACCAAAAACTGATTTGATATGAATTTTAGAAGTTAAAAATGAATTAAAATAAAATTAATAGAACAAAATAAAGCAGAAAAATGGTCAACGATATAGGCGTTAGTTAACATAAAGGACTACATGTAGCGAAAAAAATATAAAAGACTGACTTGTTACAATTAAATAACTTAAAGGACCCTGAGGTGATTTTGCCATTTTCTTATTAAGTTTCACTTTGTTTGTTGTTTTTATTGCCACTTGTCAACCTTCCGAGTGTATGGTCTCAATGCAGAAGTATCTTACTGTATGTTTGGCAATTTGGGAACTTCAGCATTATTTCTATTTTGTAGATTGAGTGAAACTAGAGTAGAAATTAACTGGAGTTTGAATCTTGTAGCTTACATTGGATGTTTTTTTCTTGGAATATAATATGTGATTCAGGATCAGTTGACAGCTTTACTGAGGACAATAAAAATAAGTTCATCGTTCTTATGACTTCTTTTATAACCCATCTATTTTAACTGATGACCCATCTATTTTAACTGATATGGATAATGACATTCATAGTTGGATTGAGAGTTATCTTCGTTATAAAATCTGTATTGCTAGTTACATTTTAGATAAATGTATAGATACTTATGGTGAAATTAAATGAAAGGCCTTTTTAAAAAAAAAGTTAAGACTAAAGCAGAGGATACTAATGATTTATTCGAGAAATTGCTATTTTTAAAATTAGTGTTACACAATTCTTTTAATATTTTTTCTCTGTAAGTGCTTCCTAGAAGTTTATCCAAGATGGTTCATTTATTTTTCCGTATACTACATCTAATAGGAAATGCCAATTTCTAAGTGTGGTGGACATCTACATGCGCTCTATTGAAAGTTGATTGTTTAGTACTGTATGTACCATGAGCTTGTTTTGGCAGTGACTCTTACAATCTTGCTATATTTTGTTACACTATTTCTAGTATTTTTGACGAGTTATTTATTTATTTTTCAGATTCACTTTGTAGACACATTCAAATTCTTCCTTTCTTTGTATGGCCACAAGCTTCCTGTTCTGTGTATGGATATCTCATCAGATGGAGATTTAATTGTGACTGGCTCTGCTGATAAGAATATAAAGATCTGGGGTTTGGATTTTGGTGACTGTCATAAATCCATTTTTGCGCATGCTGACAGGTGCTACATAATTCTGCCATGATAATCATTTTTCTTTTATCTTTTAATTCCTTTATGCATTGAAGAGCAATAAATAAAGCTGTATTTGAAGTATCTTATGCAATTTACTTTTCAGTGTTATGGCAGTGCAATTTGTTCCCAAGACGCATTATGTGTTTAGTGTTGGAAAAGACCGCGTTGTAAAATATTGGGATGCTGATAAATTTGAGCAGCTGTTAACTCTTGAAGGACATCATGCAGATATTTGGTGTCTTGCTGTCAGTAATCGTGGTGATTTTATTGTCACTGGATCTCATGACCGTTCAATTCGCCGTTGGGATCGTACTGAAGAGCAGTTTTTCATTGAGGTATACATATCTTATAGGTTATGGAGCGATACACCAATACTTCTTTAATGCAGTATACAGGGACATTCCTTCTAATAATGGGAAGTTTGAATGAATGCCCGAAGGACATTGCTCAGAATCAAAATTGGAAATGTTTTTTGTTGAAAAATGTATCTTTTAAAGTTATTAATATATACTTTAGTAAGACTCTTATTGATAATAGGTACACTTCTGCTATAATGTGTTGAAAAAAATATCATTTTACTGGTATATGATAAACCATTTTAATTGCAGGAAGAAAAGGAGAAGAGGTTAGAGGAAATGTTTGATGCTGATCTTGACAATGCATTTGAAAACAAATATGCACAGAAGGAAGAAATACCAGAGGAGGGAGCTGTGGCCGTAGCCGGGAAAAAAACCCAGGAAACCCTTACCGCTACTGACTTAATTATTGAGAGATTAGACATTGCAGAAAATGAGAAAAAGCGCATTTCTGAACATCAGGTTATACTCGATCTTTATTGGAGGGTTTCTGTTCTCTAAAATGTATCATCTCGTAAATTAATCTGCAGGGCATGTGCGAATAGTTAGATATACATATATACATTTGTCTTCTGTCACGGTGTCTGTATGATAGAGAACAGATCTGACTTAAGTGATTGCATTAGCGTTTATTTGCCAAACATGTAAATCAATTTGGTTGATCTTGAATGAGTTGACAAGCAGAATCTGTTCCAGATTCGAATGTCCCAACCATCCTCTATGAATCCCAAACAAATTTTCCATTAAGCCTTTTGATGCCTGTGAAACTATAACATTTTTTGTTGTATTAAACCTATTAATTACCTACTGCTATCCCTAAAAATCTCAACTTTTGATTTCCAAAATTAATTTTCAACTTGAAAGCGCAGGCAATCTACTTCAGCTGATGAAATATGCGTGCAATAACTACAGCTCCTGAGAAAGTAGGCTCAGTAACATGGAACACCATTAGAAATCTATCAAAATCCCATATTCTAGTGTGAAATTATTTTTTTGCATGTATAATTACAAAATATCTTCAATTCAGCTTGGATGTGCTAGATAATAAATAGCTGAGGAAAACTGTTCTGTATCTAGTTTTGTAATGTTTAATGTTGTTGCTGTAAATTTTTTAATTTTGCATTTCAGGAGGAGGAAAAAAACAATAAAAATATTGTTTTCCAGGAAAATCCGCTCATGACTGGCCAGTCACCTTCTGATTATGTTCTAAGTGCATTTAAAGATGTCCGCTCAAATGATTTGGAGCAGACATTATTGGTATGTTTGGATTTTGACATTTCATTAAAGGTTCTCAATTCTCATGCAGAAATATAACACACATATTAGACTACTTTCTTTGGGCCCATTCTAACTTTCATTAGTGTTAGCAACCTAATTAATCTTGTTTCTTAATAATTTCATCGGAAGATCACAAACCTAATTCCTATAATGTCGTATTAGTTCCTTCATTCTCTATATGACACTATGATGAAAGTTAATTTGGCTTTGATCTGTAATGTAGCATTAATCTTCATAAAGTTTCTAACCAACTATATTATGTTAATTATTCTGTAGCACAGTAATAATATATTTACATCTCTTATTTAGCTTGTGAACTTGTCCAGAGCCAAACAGTTCAAATGTTGTGATTTCTCCCCGCTATTTAAAATTACATCAACACTACTCTAAAAGAAGTAATTGGTTATACATTTCAGTTCATCTCTTATTATCATTTTTAATATATAATTGATACTATGTGTGGATTGGTTTTACGTTTTAGTTAATATTGAATATGTGAAAAAGAAGAATATGCGAGGGTGCATTTTAGTTAATGTTGATTTTATCTCTTATTATGTCAGTTTATTGTTTTTTATTGGTTATACATTTCAGTTAATATTGAATATGCACGTGTGTATGTCTGAACTGTAACTTGCTTAATTTAATGCTTTCATTATTTTTTTGTGTAAGTTGAACACAGCACTATTTAAACATTGATCATGATTTAAGTTACAAGGAAGTCTTGATACAATAATTAAACTTGCAGTCTCCATGATTAGGTTTACGTCATGTGTATGAATCACGCTATAAGCACCTTACTATGCTAGGTTGTCAATAGCGGCAGACAGTGCCAATTTCATGGAAAAGTTGCTGGTGGCTTCCAGAAAGCTCCCCAGTACATTTGCAGTATAGTTGCATAGGTGTAGCGGGTCATTATTATAGTTTTGCAATAAAATATTCAAATATCAGCCATTCTGCAATGTGCTATACCTAATACCTCTTCCCGTCATGGAGCCGGCCGCAATCCGCTATCCGCTATCCGCTGCAGTCCAGGATTGACAACCTAACTTATTAATGGATATATGGCTACCTACGTTAAATCCATCCACAATGGACCAGGCCCTTCTCTAGACCCTGTTACTAGGCTGTCTTTTTTATATAAAAATTTGGATATCTATGAAGTTTTTTCTTCATATTATATTATGTTGTCTACAATATGTGCATCAGTGCACCTGGTATTAGTGCAGTGGCCAGAGGTTTAAGAGGTGTCGGTGTTCTTACCTTAAATTTATAATTGAAAAGTATAAGGAAAATGTTTGATAGACTTGTTTCATGAAGAAGTGTTCCACCCACTAAAAAAAAGAAGCAATCCTTACCTAGTTTTAGTTTTTATAGAAAGACTGTTTACATCAATTTTATCGTATTTATGCAGGCTTTACCGTTTTCAGATGCTTTGAAGCTTCTGGCATACTTGAAAGAATGGACTTCGTATTCTGATAAGGTTACTTGTCCTTCTAAACTTTACCGTTCTTCAAGTATTTCTCCTATAATAATAATTATAATAGCTGGTTTATGAAAATCTGCTTAAAGTATTTTTTGCAAGCTGAGTATTTATCTATTCCTGACAATTGCAGGTTGAGCTTGTTTGCCGGATAGGCACACTACTGTTGCAGACACATTACAATCAGTTGCTTGCAACACCATCTGCTAGGCCTATCTTAACTGCTTTTGGTGACATTTTCTATGAACGAGTCAAGGTAAATATGCTAGGGTATTTAGCTATATAGCACGGACACCTCTAGCAGTAGGCGTCTCGTGGTGTTTGATACGCGTCGGTGTCCGACACTTGTATGACACCTGTAAGACACGTGTCGGAAAAGTCAAACAAGTGTCGGAAAAGTCAAACAAGTGTCGGAAAAGGCAGACAAATGTCTTCAAATAAATGATTTATTTTCTTCGCTTCGACACTCTTCAAATCGGTGTCCGACACCCGTTTGACACTCATACAACACATGTCCAACAATTTAGACAAGTATTTAAAAAAGAATTTGTTTTTCCTTTGCTTGAACACACCTTATAAATTTTTTAAGACACCTTATAAAATTTTTAAGACACACATCATAGAGGGTTAAACATGTAATGAAACAGTGTTAATTAAAGACAATAATTTTGATGGATTTTTTAACTCTTTTAAAATTAGATGAATAAATAAAGTTCAAAAACAATCGTATATGTAGTGGTGTCGGTGTTCTATGTTTTTAATATTATCCATGTCGGAGTGTCCGTGTCGTGTTCCGGTATATGTGTCGGAGTCTGTGTTTCATAGGTTTTTAGTGCAAGTTTTATAAAATATTTTATTCATCTTAGTACTCATACAATATGATAATTGTTTTGGTTAATTTAAATTTGATTAGGTCTGCATTTTTATTAACCTTTTGTGTTAATTTTTCATTTAATATATACTATTTTATAAATTTTACAATATTTAAAATATACATTTAAGAAACACCCGTTTGATCACATTTCAACGGGAGATGATTCTCTCCGGTGAAACTCATATCCAGTGAAATACCAGCCTAATTGAGGGGAGAGAAAGATCCAAAAATATTTAAAAACAAAATAGTGTAAGATGGATGAAAATTTGATGGTGGTGATTTGCACTGCTGTCTCTCCAGTGAATTAACTCACTGGGAAACAATCCTTTCCCCATTTCAACCATGGTCAACATCAATACTTGAATGCTGGTCTAGTTTTTAAAACATTGTTTAACATTAAATCTGTTATCACAATTCACCCATGATCAGCATCAATACTTTAATGCTGGTCTAGTTGTTAAAACATCATTGAACATTAAATCTGTTACCAAAAAAGTTGGTTTTGTATTTAAAAAATGTGCTTTATATTGTTAGGCTCTGTTTGGAAAAATAACGATTGACTGATGGCTGATGACTTATAGCTTATAGCTTTTAGCTGATGACTTATAGCTGATAAGCTAATTGAAGTGTTTGGTAAAATTTACGTTTCAATTAATTGATAAATTAAAATGATATAAAAGACATTTAATATATAATTATTTTATTTTAAATTAAAGGATAGTAGTGGGTTTTAGTTAAAATAACAAGGGCAAAAGTGGAAGAAAAAATTATAAGCTATAAGCTAAAACGTTATTTAAAACAGCGTCTGAAACATAAGCTATATAAGCGAGTAACATAAGCTATAAGTTCGTGATGAAAAGATTGTTACCAAACAGGTCTTTTATTGTCATATAAGCTTATAAGCTATAAGCTCAAAAAATATATTCTCAAACAGAATCTTAGTTTAAAATCTCACTTGCCTTAGATTATTTAATAAATTATATAGAAATAGTATTTTTTTTGTAGTGGGCAATTCTGATAGGGATTTTGTAAAATATTTTTGGAATGTATAAATTTGTGCATGGTTGCCTATTTTATTTTGGATATTTTCTGTGGTACTTTTGATGGACATTATTTCAACTCTTGTGCATTTGTGATATTGTGGTTGTCTTGTAAAAGATGGCACGTGGCTAGACAGAAGGTTTTTTAAATTAAATATTTCTGTTATTCAACCCTTATGGAATGTGTCCTTGACAAACTTCTTGTTTGAACCTTGTGTCAGGTTTGGAAAGATGTCTTTGGTTTTAACCTTGCAGCCATGGATCATATCCAGGTTTGTATAAAACTCTTTCTTATCTGTTGCTCACCATTGATAGTAAAGCTAATTCAATTTTTTAATCATCTTTTCAGCAATTGTTGGCTTCAAGATCAGATGCTCTTTTCCAAGATGCAAGATCAAAACTGCTTGAGATACGTGCTCAACAATCCAAACGTTTACAAGACAGATCAGATACCGGAGAATTCTTGCGGAAGAAGAAAAAGAAGACATAAAGTATTTTGTTGTTTTGGACATGATCTTGAGCTGAATTATGTTTGTGATATGGGTATTTGAACCACTGAGCTAAAATTAATCTCTCAAGAATTGCAGATTCAGAGCAAAGTTGTCACATACTCCTCCTTTAGTGAAAAGATAATGATAATAGAAGTTTGATCCCCAGAAAAGCATAACTTGTCCACGTGATTCCTTTTGCAAGAAGATTGATGTGTCAATATGCGCGTTATCTTGATCTGAAGTGGATATCTTCATTTGAGAAGCAAGGTTTTCCAAGTATTCTATTATTACTGATGCAGGTTGCTTAGAAAAGGTTTGTACTTCAAAGCTGTTTTATGTGTAATAATTGAAATTTATATAAAAATTTAAGTTAATAGTTTTCTCAGGGCTAATTCACCCTGTTGGTGAGTAAAATTTTCCTTAGTTTTGCTTCTAGTTTACATTTTTCTCTAGTCTGGTGAATGAATTTGTTAAATGGTAGGACACTAAGAAAAACCCATAAGAGAAAAAGAGAACGATCTGAACACCGTTTTGCTTATATTATTACATTGATTAATCTATTTACATTTAGAAACTTGTTCATACATTATAATTTTCACATGTCTCACAAAAATATAACGAATGAATCATTACCATGATTACATTACTATTAAGCTGACTACAAAGCTAAAAAAAGCTCAGCCATTAATACTACTTGTTAGTCAAATTATGATTATAATAACTAAATGATGTGAATTAAGATTATTACTTCCTACCCAAGTTTTCGCCTACAAAAGTCTGACCGAATTGCCAACCCTTGGGGGCAACACGCTTTGATGTAGAGATCCTTCCATCACTTGTCCTCACTCTGAAGGTCAATGTCTCTTCACATAGCATGGCATTAGTCTCCCATTTCTGACCCCAATCTCTCTTCAATTGTGTCCATTTCAGTTTGTCTTCACCCTTTACGTATACTGCTACCACATCACCAGCTCCTCCAACATTTGATACTTTTACTGAGTTGAAGTAAGGATTCCCTGTGATTGTGAATCGAATACCTCCCTTTCTCTTGCACGGTACCCTGAGTTTATAGCAATTTATGAAATTAAGCACTGTTGATTGATAAAAAAAGGGAATAAATTGAGCATGTATGTTACCTGCGATATTTTATCGGCACAATGCCAGCTTTGTAGTCAGCAATTTTAAGATAAGCAGGTTTAGCTAAATCAAAATGCTGTCGTGGTGGGTTGCACCATCCTCCATTGTCACTTGGTTGGCCATAATTGGGAGGACAAATGTCTGTTGCCGTCACAGTAATAGAAGATTTCCCTTTACACCCTGGACTGTCCACACATTTGATTTCATAACACGCACCACATGTTTTACCTTTTTTATACAAAACAGTGCTCAATGCTACTGTGTCTAGGCCATAACCATCTTTAACCACATCATCATATCCACAGGCTCCACCTACATTATCAAACTTCAAATTTAATCTCCCTAAAGAAATTTAAAACCATATATGTATGTATAAGAGCTCTTTGGAGGGAGATAAATATTAATCCCCTATATACTCGAGTCTAATGACTTTCTAATCTTTATCCCCATCATACAATTTTTTTTCTCCAACTTAATCAAATATCCTAAGTTCAAATTTTGACCGTGAAAATATATCGCGAGTAGATTACTTCAACACTTAGGTTTCATACAACCCAAAATTGTGCGGAGAGATATTGATATTTTGTATAAAAATTTAGGCTTTATACAACTCAATCGCTTGGAGAGACATCGACACTTGATATCCTTTTTCTCCAAGAAATGAGTTATTAGATTAGTCTAATAGTTGATTTGACCACACAAATTTATCTCAAATGAGTTATTAGATTAGTCTAATAGTTGATTTGACCACACAAATTTATCTCAAAAACGTTGGTAAACAAACATATGTACATATGGTTGCTTTTAATGTAACATTCTAACTCTATTCACGAATTTCTTATCGCTCTTTGTCTCTAAACAATTTAGCAATTTTTAAAATAATTATATAGAAGTGAATTCATGACTCGACTATAGTGGTGGTAAAACGGATTTGTTCTGATGAGTATGTCTGTTTTGTCCGACTCTCATTTTTTGTAAAGCGAGCAAAAATTAAAATCTGCATTTTACACCGTGTTCGCTTCGTTATTTTTTTTTGGGGTTTTTGTAAAATTTCTCACAGTCTGATGTTTAAATTTTAATAGTTATCTGATTAAGATTTGACGAATCATGTGATTGAGATCGAACGACTTATGAAGGATTCAGTTTGGACAAAGAAGGGAGTCGAATAATGTATTATTTCATACCATATGATCCAGCACCTCCCTCATAGAAAGTAGCTTGTGCTTTCTTCCATGGACCAGTTCGAAACTTGCGGCCACCATTTTTTGGAACATTAATCAGATGGTTTGATGCAATAACATTGTGAGCTGCACGTTTCCATGAGGAGCTGACGCCTGTTGCATGCACATTAGGAAATGAAAGAACAACAAGAAAGAGCAATGATGAAGTCATAAGGGCTCCAAAAGGGAATGCCATGATCAGAGATTTCAGAAAAAGATTTTGGTGTTTTCTTTCTTCTAGATTTTCTCCTATATTATTGGTTTTGATGAGATTTTATTATGGTGTAAAGTTGGGATATTGTAATAGGAAGATCGAGCTTTTTTCGCGCGCCAAATTAAGTAAAACGGTAATTAATGAAGAGAGCCATCCAAAATTAAAATTATTGTTATTGTTAGAAATGCTTAAAAGCCTTGTGATTTATGCTATTAGTGAATATATCAACTAATTTAACAAACAAACAAACAAAATATTAGTGACAAAATACGAAACAAATAAATCATTTTCAATTTTACTATTATGTTCCTCAAATTAAATATTGTATTTGAGTATTTTAAGGCCGATTAGAAAAATATGATAAATATAAAAGAGAATATAGATATTACTAAATTATGTTTAATTAATTACTTATATGAGAGAATAATAAACTGAAAATAAAGTATATAATAATAAGATGAAAAAATTGCATTAAAAAATAGGCGACACATATTAAAATAGATGATTTTTTTTAAATGTCACAATTATACTTATTTTTGGAGAGAGTTAATAATAATTAAGCATAATCTTTTTAGTTCGAATGTCTTACCATCCTACCTACAAGGGAGATCCTCTTTGTTACCATCATACAATTATTTATTACTTCTTTTTCGTCTCAAATATAAGTAATATATTTTTTTCTATGATCTTAAATATAATAAAAAGTCATTAATAATTTTTACATTCAATATTATTATTCTAAATATAATCTTATTTTTTTCACATTTATATGTTTTTAACGATTTCCAAGATAAAAAGTAGGGATAAAATTAAAAAAAATGTAAGAATTAAATGGGTTTAAACATTTTTCTTAAAGGGTGAATTTATATATATATATATATATATATATATATATATATATATATATATATATATATATATATATATATATATATATGAGATTGGAGGGAGTACTCTATTAAATAAAATAACGGTTGACTGATAAGTTAGTTGATAGTTTATAGTTTGTAACTAATAATTGATAGTTTATATTTTATAATTGATGATTGGTTGACTAATAAGTTAATTGATAATTTATAACTTATGACTAATAACAAATAGTTTATACTTTATAATTGATAATTGATTGACTAATAAGTTCGTTAATAATTTATAACTCATGTCTAATATCGGATAGTTTATACTTTATAATTGATGACCGATAAATTATAGTTAATAAACTAGTTAAAATGTTTGATAAGATTAACGGTTCAATTAATTGATAAATTAAAATGATATAAAACATATTTTATATATATATTATTTTATTTTAAATTAAAATAAATTATAAAAAATAGTAGTGGATTTTAGTTAAAATAATAGGGGCAAGAAAAATTATGAATTATAAGTTAAACTAGCATATAAAAAATAAGCTATAAGCTAATAAAGTAAACTATAAATTTGTAAATTTATAAACTATAAACTCCAAAAATATCTTGCAGTAGAGTTTTGGTCGTTTTTTTTGCTCTCACTCTTTTTGTAAGACATCTTAAATTTTGGAAAATGCCCTTTCCACCCTTATGGTTTATTCCATACCATGTTGAAAAAAATTAGAATGTCCACATCTCCGAACGCACTTTTTCCACACATAATAGAAATAAAAATGGTGAAAAATTCTTAGTATATAAAAAAATTGATCCGGAGATGCATCTCCTTATGAATAAAATGTTGATTCATAGATGCATCTTATAACACCCTAAAATCTCGTGTTTATTAGTATAAAATAAAACATGTAGAAAACACATATTCACACTTAGGATGTAATTCAACATCAAACACATCTCCTCCGCAACACTTGAAATTTAAAATAAAACATTTAACACCTGTCATCGCATGTTCACATTCACTTAGAATATCATCGCATCAGAATTAAAAAGATAAACATGCTTTGCAAATATATAAGTCTCATGAATCAACTTTATTAAACTCAAATGAAATACGATAAAATCTCATCAAGCAACATAATTATCACAACAAAGTGAGTATAACATCCAACTCTCCGTTTAACATAAACAAAATAAAAGGACATCGTTTGCCCCATCCAGTGTTACAAATCAGAGCACGTGATCTAAAACGCAAAATGAAAAATAAAAGAAGAACAACCACGCGCCATCCTCTGCTCTAAGCGGCTACTCAGTTACTTGCTTACCTGTACTTCAAGGAGGAGCACATACCCCAACAATAACAACAGGGTGAGAAATCACATTAATAAAGTAAGCACTACATACTGCAAGGTAAAGTATAAAACACACACATATTTTACAAATAATTGCATGCAACATCACACAACACATTTTCACACCCAACTCATCAATCACACACAAATAAATGATATGTATACTAGGGATGTCAGTTTGGACCTGTTAATGGGGATCCCCGCGGGGAACGCCCCGTTCGGGGCCCCAAAGATGGGGAATTTTCCTCCGTGGGGGCGGGGATGGGGAGAAAAATTCCCCCGAGAGCATTTCGGGGACGGGGACGGGGAATACACCCCCCGCCCCGCGGGGACCCCGCCCCGCCTATTATTTTAATATAGTTAATTTAATATATATATTTTAGATTAGATTTTTTAGTCATTTCCTTTATGTTTATTTATAAAAATAAATAAATAAATATTCATGTATTTATTAAGAGAGAGAAATGTAAATATTCATGTATTTTGCTTAATATTTTAGTTTATTTATATGTAACTTTGTTTTAAGTATTTTGATATTTCTACTTTACGTGTGTTATCAATTGAGCAAATAGAGATATGTTGACTTTTGCTTTTAGTTGACTTATTATGAAGTATTTTTTAGCTTTTCAAGCATACTCATGATGCTAAATTTTATAATTATCCCTTATTAGTTTTGATGAAGTATAGTTTTTTAAGCATAATTATGTTGTTGGATTTTTTTAGTTGTTTAGGCATATTGTTACTTTAAAAAGTATTATAGTTCATTTTGTTGAATTTTATAGCATTTTATAGAAATTTATAAAAAAAATATTATTATTTTGTGTTCCATTAGTATTTTTAATAAAAAATAATAAATGTCAAATACTAGTATTTTTTAATAACATAATAAATATGTGAATTCTTTGTGCTTTTTATTTTTATAGAAAATATAAACATTTTAAAAAAATAAAATATTAATGAATAAATGTAGGATCTATGGGGATCCCCGCGGAGAACGGGGATCCGCGGGGAACGGGGATGGGGATAGAAATTCCCCCGTGACGGAGATCGGGGACGGGGACGGGGAATGAATTTGATGGCGGGAAAAAAGATGGGCAAGTGTCCCCCCGCCCCCGCCCCGCCCCATTGACATCCCTAATGTATACAACTCATTTATGTAATGCAACTCAATTATACAACTTGATGCATATACATGTGGTACCAACTCAATATTTGATTCTCTCAGGAACTGAGTCCCCTCTCTGAATCCATGGGCCCCTATCTTAGCTCCAATCCCCCTATCTAAGCTTGAGACAAGTCATTAGTTCTTTCTCTGAACTAGCGAACATGCCTCTTAACACAACTCAAATAATAAATGATCGTATCATCAATATTAATGTGTTAATATGCCTCTATGATCTTAACATAATACACTGAAAACTCTCATAATCCTCTTTTTGGATTACCACACAACAACAATTCATATATACATAACACAATATTACTCAGTGCAACTCAAGCATATATTAATTCTTCTCAATCAAGTATATCCTCATCCATACAACAACATAACAATTACAATTCAACATACTCAATATATTATAACATCACCATAACTCATAAATCATTCTCAATACAACATTAAAACTTGCACCAATCACCGTTTACTTGCTTAAATAATTTCAAAGTTATTAATTTTCATCTTTGCTGACATAACATCACCAATCCATGCAATCCACATCAAATAATCATGTTATAGCAACAAATTCAGCCCCTGAAAACTATTCCCTTTGATAGTAGTAATTCACGTTAATTTTCCAACGCTTCGAAGGACAACTTATTTGGACTTACGAAACAAGAGTTATGGCCAAAATCATCGGGGGATGCAACTTAGGTCAAAACGACCATTTTTCAAATTCTGTCCAGCATGCGCCGACCTTTAGGGAGCATGAGTCGACCTATGAGACTTATGCGTCGACCTACGCGACATATGTGTCATTGTCAAAAGGACAAAATGTATAATTTCTACAATTTTCATTGTTGGAGGCCTTTCACACATCCAATTTCGATTCCGTAAAAACCCTTGATCTCAAAATTTGACGTACTACAATTATCTAATGTTTAGAACAAAAATTTAACACATAATTCTAAATTTTCTCGAAACATATTAAATCCAAAGCTTCAATCTTCAACAATGATGGAAAATATTACAATTTCAAAACAGTAAAATCACACATAATCATACACGAAAGTTCATCATCAATTCAGCCAACAACACCATAACAACACAAAAACTTAAATTTAATTAATATAAAATATCCTATTGGAGGTTAAAGACTCCTCTACCCTACCTCTCATGCATATACTCTTTATTAAGGTTGTTCTCTCCCTTGACTTAATTTATAATAAAATTTTGAATTGAATGATGTTCTTCTCCTTCAAGCTCTAGCTAACTCGTTGTCTCCCTTACCTCTCTTGTCTCTTTGCACTTTTTCTACGCACTGATATAACTCTTTTCTCCTAACTCCCTTTTTATATTAAACCCTAATTTTCCCATTAAGATATTCCTACCTTACCCTCACATTTTCTCTAATAGTAACAAACTCGTGCGTACGCATGGGTTCTGGTCTGTTACGTGCATTTGTTTACATAATATATTTATTTTAAATAAAAGATTAAAAAATAAAAATATATATAGATCAATAATAGATTTTTTCATATATAAAAATATTTAGTTCAATAATAGATTTTTTCTCGTTTACAAATATTTGAATCAATAGTAAATTTATCCATGTTTACAAAAAAAAAAAATTAAGATCCATTCATTAATTTAAAAAAAAAAAAAATTATTTTCTGTATATAAATATTATTTTTGTTTAAAAAAATTTATAAAAATATTCAAAATAATTTTATTAACTAATTAATAAATGATACTAAATCATTTTTAATATTATGTTTTCTGATTTATTTTTAATGTTATGTTTTATGATATATATTTAATTGTATGTCGTATTTTACATTTTTAAAATAAAAAATGAAATATAACATATATATAATAAAAAATTTAAAAAAATCAAAGACTATTTTAAATGTAAATTATGATATTTTAGTATAGTTAAAACCCCTAGTTAAACATTATTCATAAAATAGACCAAAATGTCATTCATATATTTTATTATTCATAAACAATTGAAAATCCGTGCGTACACACGAAATATGTTTTTGCACGGAAAATGGTTTTGAATACGATTTTTTTTTTGCAAATTGTAATAAGTATAACTTATTGAAAAAAAATAAAAATTAAGAATAACACTCGAATCATAAATATAATTTTTTCATATATAAAACTATTTTGATCAATTATAGAATTGTTTCCCCCATATAAACATTATTTTTGTTTTGATACTCGTTTTGCCTTATATTAAATGTCATATTTTAAGTATTTATTCATTTTTTTAAAATATTTTCACTAATATATTTTTATTTTATTATATTTAATCAACTTAACTAATTTCAATAAGGGTAATATTAATACATGTCTTAAAAATACATGCTAATAAACTTGTAAATAAAAAGTTTATGTGAAACATAGAAAATTTATTTTAAAAATTGTACATCAATTTGAATAAAAGTTTTTAGTCTATTTTTTTTCAATACATATTTTTTATTTATGAATTTTTTTAAACCTATATTAGCATTATCATTTTGGAAAGTATATGCACAATATACTAATTGACACGACTTTATAGTTGTGAAAATTTTCTTGCAAGTACTAACTCTCAATGTCAGATAGTCAGTGATCACACACAAATGCCAATAACAATAAAACACATGGAATCATGGATTTGTTCTCTCACAACTTATGAAGTATTTGTCCTAAAATATATATCACATATTAAGTTTCTATAAATCACATTAGTATGCTATCACCAATGAGTATTCAATACAGTTTGATCCAAAAAAAGAGCAACATAACAAAATCACCTAACCTACCAAAACACAACCTTGATAGAAAAAGCATGCTACTAAACAATCAGGCAGAACCCCACCAAATACATGAGGTAAAGTGTCAACAACATCTTCTAGCTTCTTTTCATCAATAGAATGGCCTTGAAACATGTCAGCTACAACCATATTAAGCACCTGTGTCCATCCATACACACATTTTCTAGAAGTTATGAATATACACACGAAGACAATAAAGACAAGAAGAAAGTGACAAGTAACAACTTACTTTTTATGCATCCCATACTCTGATATATCAAAGGAAGATGTCAGAAACTTAGTTAAACCTGGTCTAAACCTAACATCTGTGATGAGAAGTGAATGTGTTTCTTCAGTAACATAATTATTAAAGGATTAAATATCTTTTACCCCCTGCCATACGAGCGTGTTTTGATTTGTCCCCCCTTAAATTTTTTCCCCACCCCTCAACAAATATAGATTCCAAGGCAAATATCATGATGGGTTTTTTTTATCAAGATTCTATGAATCTGGCCTACATGGACAACATCTCTTGGATGACTGTGCTATTAATTGACACGTTGGAGTTTTGTATCATTTAGGGTTCCAACTTCTTATTCTTCATCCATGCGTCCGTTCTCATCTTCTTCCATCATCGATTGCTTATTCCATCATCGATTGATTTTTTCTGTATGAAACCCTAACCGATCAAATGGGGCCAAGTAATAGTTGTGGAAGCAATAATTTGTACGAGATTTCAACCGTTCTCAGGTGTGGATGCCGTCGTCCAATGACGATGTCGGTCGCAAATACTGTACATAACATGAATAGGAAGTTTTGGAAATGTCGTAACACAGAGGTAAGTGTTTCAATCCACGAGTTTCGCGAATTACATCTCTATTTGGGAAGATCTGTTATGCCAATAATTTGTTTGTGTATGCAGATGGTGATTTACTGTGAGTTGTTTATTTGGGATGATGAAGTTGCCCGCTCCATGAATGAATGCACAAATAATGACTTTGGTTGCAAAAACTGTGAGGTGGCAATGGTGAAGTTTGAAATGACAGCAAAAAAACTAGAAAAGGCCAAGTTGAAGACTGGTATTATGCAGAAGAAAAATTTCCAATTGAAGATGAAATTATGGTTGTCTTGCTTTGTGTCGGCATTAATGTACAAGTATATGTAACAAGAAGTGTAATGTAGAATTAAGTTTGATGAGTTATGTAATATGATGTTATGTTGGTTTTAGTTGGAATGATGAATTAGGAGCTTTGATACACAATATCATGAATGTAGAATTAAGTTTGATTATTTAAGTAATATGATGTTTTACATGACATTTCTCTTCTTGAGTTAATATGTAAGATTTCCTTTTTATGTCAATCAACAAAGGTAGTTTTAACTAAAAATGCAATAATTTAGTAATAACACAAGGCATAATTCAATATACAAGGGCATAAGCCATACCATAGTGTAGAAGTCATAACATAAGGGCATAAGCCATAACAAAAGGAGTGTTAGCCATTACAAAAGGCATAAGCCATAAGAAAATACATAAGTTTCTTGGTCATAACAAATGCATAACATACTACTTCCTAAGTTTCTTCTTTGCATATTGAGATCCACTTCCTTCCCGTGTCAAAGTACCACCCTTTTCATCTGTTAGAAACATAGGCTGGTCTTGGTTTGAACCAGGCCTTGTGAATGGTTTTGCTTTTTTAAACCAGTTGATCTTAATCCCATCACTTGACCTCCTTCTCATTGGCATCACCTCTTTCCCCTTCTTTTTCTTTTTCTTTTTGGCAACTATGACTTCTTCAGCAGGTGCTTGTGATGTGTTGATGTCAGGAATGCTTGAAATGATATCATCAACTATGTCACCAATGTAGTCAGATTGTTGAGTGTCATCATTTGGTTGTGTTGGAACTGTTGCATTAGTTTGAGTTGTAGCCATTGTAACATTTGGAGTTGTTGCATCAGTTTCAGTTGGAGCCACTGTAGAAGTTGACGATGGCTTGACCTTTTTCTAACAAAATACAATACAGGTGAAGTGAGATCATATATATACCAGTCAAATCATATACATACCAGTCAAAGAAAATAAGTATATAACACCAATTATACCTTTCTCTTGAGCCCATTTGGACCAAGTGTTGTGCTCTTACATGACTGGACATTATGACCAAACTTGTCACATTTTATACACCTATATGACACACCTGGTAATCTTTTCCTAACACCATCTTCACCACTCTCTCTAATCCTTAACTTTCTGGGTTGCGTGGTCCTTTCTTGTACATACGAGGTAAAAGCTCTTATGATTCTACCTCAAGCCACATTTCCTGATCATTAATTAGACTAACAACAAAACCATAACAGAGGCTATAATTTTCTCTAGAATAACATTCATCAACAAAATCCCCAGGGTTCTGTTGCCTAAAACCTATTACTGCAACAACATGCCTACAAAGAATGCCCACCAACTCCCAGAAATTACATGTATAGGACCTATTTGCAATGTCAACTATAAGTTTCTGAGTGTTGAAAGAATGAGTTACTTGGAAAATTTCATTCATTGCCCAAGTAGGAAACCAATGGCCACTCAAAACATCCTCATTATCTAGTCTCTTTCTAGGAATTGACATCACCTTGTGTGACCACTTTTCAAGTTTCATGGAAGATGTTGAGCACCTACTCATTAAGTATTTTCTAATCCACTATGCCATGGTCATAATTGCTTTATCCCCAGCAGCTAAGATTGTTGCATTAAAAGATTTAGCAATGTTATTCATTTTAACATAACATTTAGGATAAAAGATGAAAACATGCTTACACCAACTTTTTGGAGGAACTCCCATTAGCCAACTACATGGCTTTGGGTCTACTTGCTTCAACTCATTTATCTTTTTCAACCATCCCTAATAATAGGTTTCTTTTTCAGCCCCCATCATCAAATCTTTTATCATAGAGGCACCTCCAAATCTTTTTTTTTTTGAAATTTGCATAGAGATGCCTTAGACACAACCTATGTTCTATCCTTTCATTCATTTCTTCAAAAACAACAACTAAACCCTGAAACATATATTGATATCAGTACATAATAAAATGTGTAAATTATTAACATATTGAGAAAATAACACACACCTTTTGTTGATCAGATATAAAGACATATCTCTTGTCTTGCCCAATATCTCCCATAATAAAATCAATAAACCATCTCCAACTGTCCTTTGTTTCAGTCTCAACCACTCCAAATGCTAAAGGAAAGTACTGGTCATTAGGGTCCCTACCCACAACAATTAGCAATTGACCCCCATATTTTGTTTTTAGATGAAAACCATCTACCCCAACAAAGGGACTGTAATCATTAATGCAACCCTTCTTACATCCATCAAAGCAAAAATAAAAAGACCCAAACCTTGGTTGTATGGAAGGACTTGGTCTGTCAACATTAATACTCAAAGTGTTTCCCGAATTCACTCGATGTAACTCAACTGCGTATCTTCTTAAATTTGCATACTACTTATCTGCATCCCCTTCTATTGTTCTCTTTTCAATAAGCTTTGCCTTCCATGCCCTGCCAACAATGATTCCCACATAAATTTTTTGTCTCATGTCTTGAATTATATCATAGATCCTAACACTCTCAGATATTTGCATTTTTTCCACTACAACTTTAGCCACCCACCTTAAGTTTGCAGATCCTTTATCTAAAACCCTAGAACATGTATGCTTGTCAAACATGGTTTTTATAGCATAAGTGTGCATATGGCCCAATTTTGAGCAAAGTATTAAAAATCCACATTTGGCCATACATTTGACCCTTACCATGTAGCTCTCGTTTTTCACAAAAGATTATTTCCCTACCATTTAATACGGACCACTCACGTATTTCCTCCCTAAAGTCACCTAGGAAATTTAATTCCATATCCCACTCAAATTTAAAATTCTTATCGAAATGTTCTCTCTTAAACTTTTCAAACTTTGGGACTTTCTCATCATCTGAAATATTCGGATCTGAGCTATCTAGGTCATCACTCACATATTCATCATCATCTTCCATTTTTTTTCTTTTTAGAACCACTCAAATAACCCCATATTGAAGGTGCTTAATTAATAGGTATAGTCACATCAATACCTTTAAACCCATCTTAGGTAACAGTGGCGCGTTCATCCGCACTATCGCCCATACATTCTACTCCCTCTTCATCACATCTATCCATATCAAGTATCTCATTCACACACCTAGGACTTCTTACTGACACTTCAACACCTCTTACATCGTGCTCCACAAACATTTCCCCATCAACCTCATTGGCACATGCATATGCTGCGAAATTGTAACAATCATCATCCTTCCTAATCTGAAAAAAGTTAGCATCTATTTCAATAATCTTCATCCATCTCCTATATGTCCCTTGCGTGTAACCCCACCCAGTCAACATTCTAGGAACCGTAACCATTGTCAACTTATCAATGTGGGTCCCATAAACTAAGGTCGACATACCTCCCCTATATATCATCACCCCATCATTCAACCTCACAAATCCCCCTCCGTGGTGGAAGACAACATTGAAGATTTGCTTATTATGAAATTAGAAACGTAAACAGCTAAAACCTAACATGCATCTACACTTTGTTAGTTTGACACAGACGATGAAAAACTCACCTTTAGAGTTTCAGAAGCCTCAACTTCTTCTTCATGCATCTCCGGTTGAACTGATCGCTTAGATTGACTTGCTTGAGTAGCTTCCTTCGCTTGCTTCGATTGCTTGGACTTCTTCTTATTCATCATGGTGGCTCGTCTCTTCGTCATCCCCGATTGCTATTTTGACTGATACAAACCCTAGATTTTCAAGGGGGTGAAATGAGAAAGTTATAATCCTATATCCCATCAATGACTTTTATAAACACTCTAGTGTGTCAATTAATAACATAATCAGCTAAGAGATGTTGTCCATGTAGGTCAGATTCATAGAGTCTTTGATAAAAAGCCCATCAGGGTATTTTATGCTGGAAGCTATATTTGTTGAGGGGTGGGGAAATTTTTTGAATGGGGGGAATCAAAACACGCTCATATGGTAGGGGGTAATAGGTATTTAATCCATCATTAATAGTGTCCATCTTCTAAATAAAAACATGTTATCACAAAGTACAATTAGTTTGGAACACAAGGAACAGGCCAATCCATGATTAAGAAGGGATAAGCTAAAATAAATTTGGAGGTTAATTAGCTTGAACAACCATATTGTCATGTCCAACAGTTTCCATAAATTTTCCATTTTTAATGAAAAATGGATGGCCAAAACCCTATTTTTGCTCGAGTAAAGGCACCTAACTTCTTTGATTGAAAATTCTATCAAATGGTTAGAAATCCTTGTGTTAGACATAAGTATTTATAATCTCCAATAGGAATAAGATTAAAGGCCACATAATAATCTCGTTATATGCGGTTCAACACTACCTAACAAGATATAATAGTATGAAAGTGTCTATGGTATGCAATACGTAAGCCTCTATTATCATAAGCCGCTCTTACAACAACGACTCATTTGAAACTACACAAAGTTAACTTACCAAGAAGATTTTAAAACTATACTATGCTAAAATAAAAATTTGTTATGAGCTCATATCTGTTGTCTCTAAAAATCAATATAAAAAAGGATAATTTGAAAATGAAGCACATTGTATAGATTGGATAAAGACATAGTACTCTTAGCATAAGTCCATGAATATTTTACCTTTATTTTCATTTCTACTGTTTGTTCCTGAAATTCGTTTCAGATTTTTAAAAGGCATAGTTCAATGATCAGAATTTCCATCTTCAATAGACATGTAAGAATCCACATTTTCATCTTCTGGTTTTTTATCTGCTGCATCCACACAACCCTATTGTTTATATTTCATTGGAAATAATACAAGTTTATAAGACATTAATCAAATTGACATGATAAAAAAATGAATTAACAACAATAGTAGTGGAATTAAACACAATTATTAATTGTAAGTAGGAATGAGAAGATATCAAGGTTTTTCTTTTAAGATATTCAATATTCTATGTATATGCAACAAATCAACACTACTATACAACTATGAATAGGGACATGTGAGAGAGCTCCAGTTAGGATCATGAACCCTTATAACATAGACAGTGAGGTGAAGTCCAATTGTGAAACAAAGCAGTCAATTTCCAAACGTAATAAACAAATTAGACTAATTGAAGAGCACACCTCTTGTTTGAAGGACCAGTTAACATCTCTATGTCATAATGCATAGCTCCTGTTCTAACTGCTTATTGTAATCCTAATCCAAGAGCACACCTCTTATTCCAACTTCTCTGATAACTATGCCTTCAAATTGCCACCTGCATAAAATGTAAATAGTTTATTTATAAAGGTTTTTACATGTCTCAAATTTAAAAAATAAGTACAAAATGAAATTTTAAGAGAAAACTATTAACCGGATAACAAAATATGAAAAATATGATTCCTCTTATTTTTGCAAAATTCTCAGCAACCCAAAACGTAACAGAGGCAGTAGCAATACACATCTTATTCCCCGTTAAAAATAAAAATTTCTAAAGCATCATAGTTAGCAATGCAACAAAAGGGATTCCATGAATCCATCAAACCATATATGCAACATGTTTGTGTTAAGGATAAGCACATATTATTCACATTAAAGAAGGTCAAAGCAAATATCAAGACATTCAAGGCAATTAGTATATCAGGAAATAGTATCATTGTATTTAAAATAGGATTTCTATTATAGGCAATTATAGACTAGACAATTATAGGCAATTATAGACTAATCATTGTACTCTTATAATATATATATGTACATCATTACAAGAATAAATATAACAAATTCCGATATAATATTCAAGAACTTATATGGTATCAGTTTTTCTCTGGTTAATATCCCTCAGTTTGTGTTTATCATCCTGTTTCAATCCTTCTTCATCAATTCACTCACTCACTCGCATCATCATGTCTGATGTTCCACCACCACCACCACCCACTAATGATCAATCCGCCACCACCTCCAACACCGATCCATGTGTCATCCATCATTCCGACAACCCTGCAACTGTCCTTGTTACACCTCTGCTCACGGTCGACAACTATGGTTCATGGAGCCGAGCCGTAACAATGGCACTTCGTGCCAAAAACAAATTCAGGTTTGTCGATGGAACCCTAATCTGTCCAAAGAAGGCCGATGATATCTCTAAGTGGCGCCGCTGCAACGATATGGTTGCAAGCTGGATTCTCAACTCGGTTTCAACCGAGATTCGCCCTAGCATTCTCTATGCTGAAACGGCGGCACAAATCTGGACCGATCTCAAGGATCGTTTATCTCAGTCCAACGCTCCGAAAATCTATCAATTGAAACAATCTATCTCTGTCCTAAAACAAGAGGGCATGTATGTATCTCTGTATTTTACTCAGTTGAAATCTCTCTGGGATGAACTCCATTCCATCGCACCTATCAATCCGTGCATCTGCGGTAATGCCAAGAGTATTATTGATCAACAAAATCAGGATCGGGCCATGGAATTTCTTCAGGGCGTCCATGACCGATTCTCGGCCGTCCGCAGCCAAATTCTCCTCATGGATCCCTTTCCTTCAATTCAGCGTATTTATAACATCGTACGCTAGGAAGAAAAACAACAAGAGATTAATTTTCGACCCCTTCCTGCTGAGGAATCAGAAGCGCTTCAAGCTTCTAAAGTGCAGTATCGCACTCAAGGCAAACGGCAACGTCCGTACTGTGAGAATTGCAATAAGCATAGTCACACTATTGCTACTTGCTATCAGATTCATGGCTTTCTAAATAAGCCACCAAAGAAATCTGAATCATTCTCATCTACTTCCGCTACTCAACTCTCAAGCGCACAATACCAAAAACTCCTATCTCTCTTAGCCAAAGAGGACACTATGGGATCATCTGTGAATTTAGCAGGTACCGCTTTTACTTGTGTTCCTTTTTCTTGGATTATTGATTCTGGCGCTTCAAATCACATATGCACATCTCTTTCTTATTTTTCTTCATATTCACCTGTTCATAAAAATATACTTGTTCAATTACCCGACGGCTCTCACGCGTCCGTGAAACACATCGGCAATGTTCATTGCTCGCCGTCACTTACACTCACGAATGTTTATCACATTCCATCTTTCAAATATAATCTATTATCTCTTTCACAATTAACAAAATCAATACATTGTGATATTATTTTCTCATCCTCTGGTTGCATATTTCAGGACCGAGCAACGAAGAAGACGATTGGTCGGGGTAGTGCTCGGAATGGACTCTTCTACTTGAATGAAGAACCACCATTAAATAAAGATGACAACGATCACTATTGTGTTGACCATCCACCAAGTTCTTTTTTTAGTTCTAAGCAATGTAATAAGGCTGACCTATGGCATTTACGCCTCGATCACCCATCTATTTCCCGTTTTCAATTTATTGTTAAGAACTCTCCAAATATTAATGCGAATAAAGATTTTATTTGTGACGTTTGTCCGCGTGCAAAACAATCACGTTTACCTTTTTCTTCAAGAACATCATATTCATCTCATTGTTTTGAGTTAATTCATGTCGATATTTGGGGTCCATTCTCTACTCCATCACACAATGGATCACGATATTTTTTAACAATTGTCGACGATTATTCACGATGTACTTGGTTATATCTCATGCAACATAAATCTGAAACATTTACTATGCTAATTCATTTTTTTAATCAAATCAATCGCCAATTCAACACTAAAATTAATAAAATTAATTCCGGCGATGGGGGCATCTTTCTTCCCCAACTTCAAGCTATTCGTTCCGACAATGGTTCGGAGTTTTTGTCCAAACAAATCCAAACATGGTTTCATGGTCATGGCATTATTCATCAACGCAGCTGCGTTGCAACCCCTCAACAAAATGGCGTTGTGGAGCGCAAGCATCGTCATCTTCTCGACGTCGCAAGAGCATTACGTTTCCAAGCGAAATTACCCCTTTCCTTTTGGGGTGAATGTGTGCTCACTGCCGCTTATCTCATAAACAAACTTCCTACTCCCATCCTGAAATATAAATCTCCTCATCAAATTTTACTCGGTTCTCCTCCTTCATACTCATCACTTCGTGTGTTTGGATGTCTCTGTTTTTCCAAAAATATGAACATTCAACACAAATTCGATGAACGAGCCAAACTTGGTATTTTTGTCGGTTACCCTTTTAATCAAAAAGGATACCGCATCTACGATATGCACACTCGCAAAATATATGTCTCTCGCAATGTTCAATTTTTTGAAACCATGTTTCCATATCACGACTTTCAAACTCCTTCCATCGCTAACGACATAAGCATCAACACTCAAATCCTTGATTGTGAATTTGATGATTCCTCTTCCAACTTATCACCTGCATCAAGTATCTCTCCCGGCATTAGTCATCATGATGACACGATTGTGCCCATTTCCACCCCTCAGGATGATAACTCGTCGAATATTCCATCCAATATTACATCTATTCCTGTAGAAACTCCCCAACAACATTCACCTACAGCGATCAATCCTGCAGAACGTCGTTATCCTCAACGTCTTCGTACTCCTTCCGTTCGCCTCACGGACCACGTATGTGACATTAATAATGTCACATCAGAGTGCCTTCCCATTAAAGAATTATTTCTCTTTATCCAATTTGAGCACTTCTCATCGAGCTCTTCTTCTTAATATCATTGAAAATAAAGAACCAACATCTTATTATCAAGCTATCAAATCAGCTGAATGGCGTGACGCTATGGCTAAAGAAATTCACGCCCTTGAATCCAACAACACTTGGGTTTTATCTCCTCTCCCGAATGGCAAAACCGCCATAGGTTGTAAGTGGGTATACAAAATTAAATATCACTCTAATGGTACCGTTGAGCGATATAAGGCTCGTTTAGTCGCCAAAGGCTACAATCAAGTACATGGTATTGACTACCATGAAACATTCGCACCGGTTGCCAAACTTGTCACAGTTCGACTCCTTCTCTCCATTGCTGCCATTAAAAACTGGAAGTTACATCAACTTGATGTTAACAATGCTTTCCTCCAAGGAGACCTTAATGAAGACGTTTACATGAAATTACCACCCGGCTTCTCTCATGAAGGGAAACCATGTGTTTTCAAATTAAACAAATCCATCTATGGTCTCAAACAGGCATCCCGTCAATGGTTCTCAAAATTCTCCACCACCCTCATTCAAAAGGGTTTTCATCAATCCATCTCTGATTATAGTCTATTCACTTTCAAAAGTAATCACACGACTATATTTGTACTTGTTTATGTAGATGACATCATCATCACTGGAAATAACGAAGACGCTATCTCCGACATCAAAAAATTTCTCGCCCAGGCCTTTTCCATCAAAGATCTTGGAAATCTTTCATACTTCTTAGGTATCGAAGTATCCCGTTCTAAAAAGGGAATATTCGTATGCCAAAGGAAATATACACTTGACATTTTATCCGACTCTGGTATGACTGGTTGCCGACCATCAGATTTTCATATGGAGCAACACCTCCGTCTACGGCCCAATGAAGGAAGCCCTCTTCCTGATCCGACAATCTATCGTCGCCTCATTGGTCGTCTATTATATTTAACAGTGACACGGCCCGACATCCAATACGCTGTTAACACTCTCAGTCAATTCATGCAATCTCCATGTACAACTCATCTCGATGCGGCCACACGAGTTCTCCGATATCTTAAAGGGAGTGTCGGCAAAGGCTTATTTCTTTCGGCTTCTAGCTCCCTCAATTTAGTTGGATATGCCGACTCTGATTGGGCTGGTTGTCCTACTACTCGTCGCTCCACTACCGGCTATTTTACCATGTTGGGCTCTAATCCTATATCATGAAAAACCAAGAAGCAACCAACAATTTCTCGTTCCTCTGCTGAAGCAGAATATCGTTCTCTTGCAACTATATCTTCCGAGTTACAATGGTTAAAATATCTTCTCTCGGATCTCGGCATTGATCATCCTCAACCGATCACCGTTCATTGTGATAGTCAAGCTGCTATTCACATCGCCGAAAACCCAGTTTTTCATGAACGCACAAAACACATTGAAATTGATTGTCATTTCGTTCGTGAGAAAATTAAATCAGGTCTTATCAGCCCTTCTTATCTCCGATCTTTTGACCAACTAGCTGACATATTTACTAAACCTCTTGGAGGCGATACTTATAAACGACTACTTGGCAAGTTGGGTGTTCTTGAGATTTCAATCCCACCTCCAACTTGAGGGGGTGTTAAGGATAAGCACATATTATTCACATTAAAGAAGGTCAAAACAAATATCAAGACATTCAAGGCAATTAGTATATCAGGAAATAGTATCATAATTGTATTTAAAATAGGATTTCTATTATAGGCAATTATAGACTAGACAATTATAGGCAATTAGTATACAGATCATTGTATTCTTATATATATATGTACATCATTACAAGAATAAATATAACAAATTCCGATACAATATTCAAGAACTTATAGTTTGACATAAACTGACATTTAAGAGTTAAATGGACATACCGTGTTTTACATCACCATGAGCACAAAAGTATCAAAATATGTCAGTATTATCAACCGCGAGTTGCAAAAAAGTAACAATTTGTTTAAATTTTGCTAAATTACAACACTATAGTTGTTATTTGACAACAATTTTTTGTACTGAGTACCTTAGCAATTGGTTAAAATTATGTTAAACTATATTTCCACTATTTGAAGTAGAAAATGAACTATTATATAGATTGCTCATAGCAACACAAGAAATGTTAGAAATGAGCTCTAAAGATACATGGTTTTGATTGCCACTCCAAACACCTTTACATCAAACAACCTACACATGAACAAACCAAAACAACACCAAAAAGCTAAACGAAACCACATAACAAACATATAACACATAATAAGACACTTCGATTATCAACAACGTCAACCACATTAAAATAAGCACCTATGAAATCGAAAAATTTGAATCACATTAAATGGAATTTCAACTTACAATTAATCTAAGTCTCTCCATAGTAGAAAAATATATGTTGCAGCCATGGCTGATTTGTGCTTAGGACCGAGTAATATGTTGCAGCCATAAATACCTGTAAATCATATCAGAACCCTAAAAAATGAACACTTTTCTACCAATGAGGAGAACCCTAATAAAAAGTTCACATCTTGAAGATTCAAAAAGCAAGATTCATTGGTGGGAACATTTGTCCTTTACCATTGCTTCCAAGCTTCAAACACTTCGAACATCTTCATTCATAAATCACCTACCCCATTAACAATTACTCAGTAACTATAACAAATTAATCCTAAAAGAAGAACAAAACTGAAAATAAAAAAGAGAAGAAGCAGATCTACTAAGTAACTATTTTCACACCGCCAAAATCATATGTCTTCCAGAAATTTGAAATAGTAGTGCCTCCACCGCAAAACCCCTTTAGATCGTCACCTTCACCGTCGTCGAAAAACATCGCGCCATACTCGCCGTCATGAAAGCTCGCATCCGACCATCAAAGTTTCAAATCTGGATCGCCGCCACCACTCCGTTCGAATCTTGCAGACGTCGTCTTATCCTCTTCAAATCCGCCACCATTGGTAGCTTTTTTTCCCTTTCATATTTTGCCTCCATTATATGCTTTTGTTTGGTTTATATTGAATGAGAGTGGAGAAGATAAAGTATTAATGGGTAGTTTCTTTAAATGAAGAAGAAATAAATTTGTACGAAAAGTGATGTGTATCAAAAAAAGTAGCTAGCAACATTAATATGGAGGGGAGAGAATTGGTTTCATTTAAAAAAAAAGAAATGAGTAGCAGAAGAGATTGTGATTCGTTAGGAAAAAAAGTTGTGAATATAATCGTAGAAAAAATAGACGAAGATGTAGCGGTAGAAATGTTTAACACTAAGTTATTGGATTGACTAGACTTATACAGATCAAAATAAAAAATCGCCACCGTGCTTTATTGTTTCTAAAGGAATGGGAAAAGAGCGAGTAACCCAAAAAGATCGGGAAAGATTCAAGGTAAGGGGGTTGTTTATGAAAAAGGAAGGTATTAACACCCTAAACATCTATGGTACTCCATAGAAACCTCTTTGTAAAATCGGTATATTTTGACTATAAAATGTTGTATAAAAATAAATGGTGAAGGTGAGAAAAGAAATATATTTTTATGATTTTTGCATCCGCCGCAGTTGTGAATATTTAGTGCCTACGTACCCCTTTTCGTGCAATAGGGGGTCAGGGTACACGTAGTTCCTCTTTTAAAATTTTTTAAAACATAAGTATGTTAATTAATTTTATAAGATAAGACATCATCATCATTGTCTGTGTGGAAAAACATACTTACTACCACAATCATGAGAAATGAGAATTTATATCATCTCAAAGTGGAGGATATGGCTTGGAGTTTAAATCAACAATGCCTCACTCAACACCCAAGTGGAAAATATCTCTCTTCACTACATATTATAGAAGTATAGTTGTTTGCATCACTATAAGGATTGACAAGAGTCTAATCTTTTGAGAAAGGTTTTAAAATAAAAAGCCAAAGTGGCAAAATGGTTTGAAATGATATTGATTGACTTTTAGTCTTCTTACAAAAAATGTCAATGTATTATTAAGTTGATTGAAGTTTATTTATGAAAATGTTTTGAAAATGCGTGGACATAAGTCCAAGTTTATTATGAAAGTGGTTCAAGTTTTAAAAACAAGAAGAATTTTCAAAAGGAGGAAGAAGATTTTTGAAATTAAAGAAGATGGGAGGAGAAGAAGAGACTATCCTAAAGCATAAGATAAAAGCTAGAGATAGGAACCATCTAACCAACAAGAAGCCAATACTTGACATTATGAGTCAAGATAGAATTCTCATTCTTTGGATTGAAACCAAGCAAGCAAAGATACTAGACCTCTTGAGAGAACCAAACTTCAAATGTATTAAGTCTTCACAAAAATTGGGCAGAGTAACGGCTGTATACGAGTGAATTCCAGATTACAAACAAAGTATGTAATCACAATAACATGCACACAAAACAAACAAACAACCCAATGTCTTGAGGTAAACCTCAAGAACTCCAGACAAAATATCAATTAAGGTCACAAGGTCTCCAATATAAGCCAAAGTTTCTAATCCTAAGTCCAAGAAGTCCAATGCTCCATAATGCCAAGGATAGTAACCAAATAGTCCAAGTATCATTAAAGGTTTTTATGGTTCATGTTGATTATTAGGTGTCTTAGAAGAGAAAAGAAAAGCTCAAGTGAGCAAAATAAAAATGACATGAAATGTAATGCTTAAAGTAAATGGTACATAAAGCATAAAAAATAAAAGCATAAAGTAAAAACAATTTAATAATTAGTGGTTAGTTGGATGACCATATTGAAACTTGCATTTGGAACTCATTAGAGGATTGGTATAACCAAATCCTCCATACAACAAGTTGCATGTGCTTTTTGTCAAGTATATCATCCATTTGGAATCCTCAAAAGTACCATTTAATGATCAATGATGTTTAAGTGATCCGCGTTGACCAAAAGTATTGTAGATCCATTAGAGGATTGATAGAACCAAAGCCTCCACACAATGAATCTCAAGGTTATTGGATCAAAGAGATCAAATTAACATACTTGGGCTTGCAAACATAGGTTTGGGCCACGAATGATCATTTATTCGAATCGGGACAAAATTTAGCGCTATGTTAAACAATCGTAAGTGGACTTATGTAGAAGTCGCACCTATTTTGAGGCCGGTCAATAGCAATCTATGCACCATTTATTTTGAGACATGATATAGAGATCATGCTCCAATAACACTTAGTGCAATAAGAAAGAGATAAGATGAAGAGGGGTGGGAAATAACATACAAACCACATTTGAATTCAATTTCAATGAAACTATTATTAAAATCATTCATCCATTTTTATGGAGTTAAACTCAACACCATAGATCCAATGATGTTAACAAAGTTCATAATAAAAAATTCAACCCAAGATCAGCCAGAAAATAATCACAAAATAATATTACATTTAGTATATACATTAAAAAAGTTTTAAAATGTTTTAAAATAGAAATAAAAGAGAAAAATATCAACTATGTTCAAATTAGTCAAGAAATAAAAAGTAAGACCATAGAAAAATCAGAAATGAACTAAAATAATTTTATAAAGTTTTTTGGTAATTTTTTAAAGTCAGAAGCTATTTTTAAAATTAAAAGAAATAAGTAAATTAAACCAAAAATGATAAAAAATAACAAAGTCAGAAATAAAAAATGAATGAGGTCAGCAATATTTGTCACAATATCATTGGATTATTCCATAATTTTTTCAGAATTAAAAAATACTTAAAGGTATTTTTAAACATTTAAAACAAATCAAATAAAGTGAAAATTTATAAAAAATATCAAAACACAAAATAAAATTGTGAAAAAATGAAAATCAGAAAGAGAAAAATCAAAAATATTTTTCATAATTTTTTCAGATTTTTTGGACTAAAAATGAATTTTCTATGATTTTTTGAAATTTAAAACAATTAAATATAAAAATCAGAAAAGAAAAATAAATTCAAAAATATGTGGACCATTGGATGAGAGTCAAAACGCATTAGTAATCAAATCCAAGGGATCTGGTGCGCTATACATATCATGGTCATTAGTGAATAAAGCATAGAATCATTAATTAAATCAAGTTTTCAAAAAAATAGATGGCGCGCCTTCATTGGTTGGAAGATGACACATTGGTCATCTTCAACCTCCAGCCAACGTGAATTGCAGGTCTCTCAAACTGTAAAATTAGAAGCTCAGACCTATGCCATTCGCTTCGTCTCTTTAAGACAAAGACAACCACACCTTCGCGACAAATTTATATAAACTATAGCTCAAGCAATTTGGAAGGAAAGTTTTGAAAAGGGATTTGAAATTTCATGGTCAAAACATGTTTCCAGATAAAAGTAAGTGTTGCAACTAGAACCAGGGCAATGAGAGCATCACAATGATATCAAAGTTTTGAAGAATTGATGAAGAAATCTACCTATTGAAGTTGAGTTGCAGAGCTCTGAAACTGGACTTCTATGGAGCAATATAGGGCACGATTATTGAAGGTAATTGTATGGTTAACTTTAGGGAAGATCAAGGAAGGTAAATTGATAGAAAAATTGGATTGAAAAAGGCTTGAACACAGATTTCGAAGTTGCATAAATTTGAGTTATGGAACAAGTTTGGCAAGGTGATTCTGGCTATCCAAGTTTGAGAAAATGAATGAGGGATGACCCTATATTTATAGGGAATCAAATGGAATGTCCAAGCGTGTGAAATGATGAAGTTTGGAGGGAAATCGTGTGAAGTTGCAAATAAGAAAAGTGTGACTTCTAATTTGATCAAAACTCATCGAAAACGCGCGTTTTGTTGTACTAATCACTTATGGAAGTTCACTAATCATGTTTAGAGGCAAAAACGTGCATAAACAAAGAAGCTAAATCAATGATTTCAAATTCTGACTTTTGAAGAAAATTCAGTTTCAAGTTACCAAGTTCAAATCAATGGCATTCTCAGCTCAAGGGGTCTTAGGGCATGATTCTTGATGCTTTAGAAAGATGATGTTAAAAGCTTTGCAATGGAAAAAGAATGAAATCAAATGGATGCTTAAGCTGAAAGTTTCATTGAGTCAAAGTTGGAGAAGAATGATTGACTTTCCATACTTAGAAATATTTCAAATTTTTCTTCAAAAGTGACCTATAATGTTTTGCATCCACACATGGCCTTCCACTTGGAATTTGCTCTTGACCAAAAAATATGGCATGAAATAGACCTCTTAAATGACATTTTGAAACTTGAACCATTCAAAATCTCCAAAAATTGAGATAGTTATGAATTGTTGAAGTTGGCAAAAAATCATGAAACGACCTATAATCTTTTGTATCCTTAGGGAATCTTCCATCCATTTTCTCACTTTGCATATAAAATAATGAATAAAGTTAACATCCTTAAGATCATTATGGAAAAAGAGTGGGCCATATGTGATAAAAATTGACCAAGTTATGATCATTTGAAGTCACACATGAGAAATTGAGGGTTCATCTGGAGGACTTGCAATCTTTCTTCATCATCAAGTTTCTTCCATATAAAAACTCCTTGAAACTATTTAAGTTATTTTTTAATAACCCTTTGAAGATAAGGATGTCTTTGGAATCAATTAAAAATACCAAAAGATGAGCAAGATATACTTCTTTGAAGTTCAAAACCCTAGCTCCTAGATCAAGAAAATGCTTTGAGGAACCTTGACAATTTTGAACCACCTTCTTGTACCAACACTCTTGCTTTGTAAATAGAAGTTATTAAGGATGAAAATGAGAATTCGTAGCTACCAAAACCACTTCCATATCTTGAGAATTTAGAGAAATATGTACTTGTGACCAATGGGAACAATGCCTTGTCCAACCATGACAACTTCTTCAATCAATCCCTTGCACTTTTGAATCAATCTTGATAACTTGGAAATGTAGTGAACCAAAATAACCTTTCCATGCCATCCCTTCCAAAACAACTTCAATGATTAGGTTTGGACTTCTCAAGCTTTATTGACTAGGGCATGGAAATAAACTCATGAATCCATGGAGGAACTTGCTAAGCCTCATTTCCTTTACCTACATTATTAACAAGTAAGACAAACAACATTGAATTTTATTAATTAAAAGGAAAATCAAGACAAAATATTCATGATCACAAAAGAAAACAAGTCAAGGTGCTTGGTGATTCCTCAAAGAGCAAAGCTAAAGATAGGGAGGAGAACCAAAAGCCCTAATGTGATCTTGTTGTGATTGAATCAACATGGTATGATGAAGAGATATTAGTGGCAAAAATTGGGGTACAACAGAAAATTATGGAGCCTTAAGAACATTTGAATCTCACCTTTTTTTCTTCTTTCCAAGAGGCAAAAAGAGGGAAGGCTTGTAAACACAACCACATGGACATGCTTAAAATCAAGAAGGATATAATTGTCTTAACCACAACATAAAATTTTCTTATATGATATATTCCCACATTATCCTCAATATTTCTACAAAATCCTATTTTTCCATTGAAACAACTAGCTGAAAATCATCAAACAATGAAGTTTCCATCGAACGTCTTTTATCCCACATGAAGGGGAAGGTAAACATCGAGAAAACATGAGAAGGGAGAAGTCACGGTCTTGCGACCGAGAGATCGGGTAAGGGAGTCTGTTACGTGAGGGGAAGGTATTAGCACCTCACACGCCCGTAGTACTCTACGGTATCCACTCTGGTTGTCTATCTTATGGGTGTGTTTAATCTATGCTTACTATTTACTACTGCTAAAGGGAGAATTCATGCAAAATAAAAGAGAAAAGAATGTTGGGAAAATAAAGTTGTACTCGCTTGGGCCCTACCCCAATGTCTACGTATCCTTTTTGAGGAATCAGAGCTACCGTAGTTCGGCTCACATGTTTTTGTTTGTTTGTTTGTTTTTTATGGACAATGTTAATTGAGCCTTCTGCCACAGCTCGACCTTTGGAGACTCACGTGTTAGCACATAAGTAAGTTAATCATGTCCTTACCTGAAAAGGGTTTTAGATAAAAGGTGCTCGAGCATACAAAATGGTTTGAATTGGTTTATGTTTTATTACCTTGAAAATGGTTTAAGTGAGATTAACATGTTTTTGATTTGCTAAGAAAAGATTTTACTTTTAGATGCATATGGAAATGGGGAAGAAAAGAGTCTAAGGGAGACTAGCCTATTTCTAACCTAATGTTATCATACAATGGTGGTCATAAGGTTTGGATTAACAAAAGGGAAACGTCTACCTAATGTTAGCATGCATGGTTTGCAACCTAAGGTCTAACTTGCATCCGAACAGAGCAAGCAGATCCTAAGGGAACATGGTATTTACAAGGATAAAGCAAACAAGCTAATAAACTCAAGATAGCACACCTAAAGAGATCCTATCTAGGTCAACATGTCAAAGAAAGTCTAACAAAACTATCCTATAGGGAACATGCAATGAGAGCAAAGTCGTGATCTCAATTTCTAAATTGAGTGACTCATCGATCAACAAGAAATAAAGGAAAGCGATAAATCCTATAAGGAGCATGCACTGAGAGAGAATTCGTGATCTCAATTTCTAAATTGAGTGACTCATCGATCAATAAGAAATAGAGGAAAGCGATAAAGTCCTATAGGTAGCATGCACTGAGAGCGAAGTCGTGATCTCAATTTCTAAATTGAGTGACTCATCGATCAACAATCACAGAAATAAGCACAAGCGCAACATATATAGCAAATGAAGTGTGGAATGTCTGATACATGTCTTTAAACAGCGACTTCGAGCGCACGCTCTTTATTTCCTACTTCTCATGGTATCTAGTAAAGCAGTAAATAAGTATAATAAAGTGAGAAGAAGCACGAAGGTAGTAGCGATGACTACCAAAGCGAGCAAGTCGTAAAGAGCAGACGAAAGCACTGGAGAAGCAAGGAGTACGTGTCGAGCAAGCTTCACCAAGAAACAAACAAAGTCAGAAATGATATCCAACTAAGATAAAGGCAAACGCGTATTGCGAATGCAACGTGTAATCAGAAGTTCCTGCACAAGACATCATAAAGCATCACATGTATCAGGACAACATATAATACAATATGAATTTCTCAGGACGATGAGAAATAAGGCGTATCGCATCAGAAGCAAGCATAAGCCATATGCTTCAATCAAATAACTACCTATTATGTTACATGATCGAAAGCACAAAAATGTACCTTACACAATGAACAAACGCGTCAAAATATAACATGGCAAAGTGACACGAAAATGCGGATAAAAACTAAAAGAAAAAGAGGCATTTTTCTGTTAGTTTTCATGTGTAAGGAAAATTCTAAAAAAACTAAAGAATTAATTCCTAAAAATTTCTATTATATTCTACAATCTCCTAGGATTTTTTTACATGAGGAATATAAAAAGAAATTTTATTCTATTCTAACAACAACAAAAAGATGATCAGGGGAGTTTAAACTAGAATCTAGGGAGTATGGGCTAGCTAACAGGCGCTAGGCCCATTCTATATAATCCAATATTATCTTGTTTTTTTTTTGCATTCACAAGACAATAGATCTAAAAGCAGTGCTATGGGCTTGAAAAAGTTCGGTCCATTTCCAACTTTATTTCAGCATTAGGCTCAAAACACAAATGGGCTTTAGCAAAGGCGTTTTGGTCCATGGTGAGGTCCAGCCCAACACCATCATCACTTATTCTCTAAGGTAGTTACTAGATAAAAACAAATGATACACCTGGAAACAATGCATCTAAAGTGCCTTTTAGGTTTAAGAAATTATGTTTGTTCAACTCCCTAGGGCCAGTTCCTTCCTTGTTCATCAACACCGCAACCAAAACTCACTGTTCAATCCATCTTCTCCGCTGAGACCACCGAACAACGCTGCAAATAACTCTTCTTTGGCCTTGCCTTCTCAAAACTTTATTTGTTTGAATTAAGCCTAAAGCCAATCGTTCAAACCTAAATAAAACCTAACTGAACAATCTGATATCGAACCAAGACATTGCATTGAATCGAGCCATATGCTTAGGGTTTTCGTTCGATGGTACACAAGCTACATAATGGTATAACGATTAATACGGGAAAGTGAAGAAAACGACATACCTACCGGAGCGATTTCGAAGATTCTTCTACGTCTACGGAATTATCATAATTTTAGATATCCTCGTGTTTCTTCAGGTAATGAACAATGATCTCTTCATTTTCTACAAACATGTCTTCTTCCCCTTCCTTCTGTGCAACTTCACGAACTCTGTTCCTTCGTATTCTACTGCGAATTTTTGTTGCATAAAGAAAGTAATTGAGATTCTTGTTTGCGATTTTATAGATAAAAGTTGAAGATGATTCACTATTGCAGAGAGAAGCTTGTTGTAGAAGATGAACATTTAATCGAATGCAGTAGTGTGAAGATGGTGATGATGCAGGATGATGACGCGTGAAGGTGTTGAAAGATGAAGGTGATGCAAATTGGTTACAAAGATGAAGATATGAAGAGGAAATCGAGAGAATTGAGAGAGATTTGGAGAATTTTATGTGGAGTCTTTTCTGCTTTTTCTTCTGGTTCTTCGGTTCTCGTGAATGAAGGTTTGTTATAGGTTGATAAATCAGTGCCCCTGGATTGAATGAGTTGGTTACATGAGGAAATTTATGAGCCATAGATTTGGAGAGTTAGTTAGAGATTTGGTTGACTTAGATTTAACTGACAAAAATTTGGTAAGCTATTCTCTGATATTCCTTCCCCTACTGATATTTTTATCTTCTTTCTATTTTCCAAATCTGCTGGGAGTTTTCTGTAACTAAATTCTTTTTCTCCGCCTCTGTTATTTTCTGTTACATTCCGTTACAACTTTCTTCTGGAAGTTTTTTTGTTATAAAATTTGTTAAAAAGTGGTTAAGATGAAGTTAGGTTATGAAACAGTTACGGGACAATTAGGGAGTTAGAAAGTTAGTTAGAAACTGTTAAGAGAGGTTAGAGGGAATTCGGTTGGGAGGTTTTTTTGTTTGTTATCATTATGTTATGGAGGTTTGATAGAGGATTAGGAGGTTATTATGAAATTTAGTTGTAAGTTGGTTTTTCTGTTATAGTTTGGTTAGAGTCTGTTTGGTTGAATGGGTTAAAAAATTTGTTAGAAACAAATGGTTAGGAATTATGTTATGAAGAATGGGAGAGCTTTTGCTATTTTCTGTTTTTGATAGTTAAGAAGTTAGGAAATTGGAGTTAGTTGTAGGTTAGAGAATTGTTAAAATTCTGTTAGAAATTAAATGGGTAGGATTGGAGGTAAAAAGAGAAATAGAGTTAGGATTCTGTTAATTCAATTTTGATAACTCTGCTGGCTTTTTTCCTTGAACAGGGCGGTTTTTCTGGATTGGTTTTGCAGGGGCTTGGTTTATGGCTGAATGCAGTTAGAGACAGTTAGGATAGTTAAGTTGCTATTATAAACAATTACAGGACAGTAACAAATTTGTTTTGATTTCGGTTTTTGGGAGAGTAATTAGGAGGGTTCGGTTTTCTATTATGGGTTTTCTGGTAGTTGAAAAATCTGTTAGAAGTTGTTAAGGAGTTAGAAGATTCTGTTTTAGTTAGGAAAGGGAGTTAAAATTATGTTAGGGAATTTTGCAGGTTCTGTTCATGACTTGCATTGGGTTTCATATGTCAACTTCTAGCTCAAAATGCATATCTTGTAATGATATTGTAACTGATGTACTGTTTTTTCTTTTATTGGCTATATGCAGGTTGATATGGAAATGGAACAAATTGGGATTTACCTTCAAAAGAAGCATGGAATTGAAGTCCATTAGCAAGACAAGACTGAAAGATATGGTACAAGGTATTTGGTGTGAAGCTAGAAGCAGGACGGACATGGAGAATGATCGGGATTAGAAATTGTTGTGTAAAGTTCCATGTGTGTAATGGTATATGTTGAAAACTGTAATGTAAATTATAGTGGGGTTATGGTATTTTGTAATGGCTAATAATTCCTTCTCCTTCATGTATACTTCGAATGGAATGATATTTGGAAGTTGGCCGAACTTGCATACTCAAAGATGAATGGTTATCTTTTGAGAGATCTTTGCTTGTAAATTGTCATGTGAATGGACTTGAAAATTATGAGCCATGTACAATGAGGTTAGATGAATGATGAAATTATGGGAAATTGCTTGAATACCTAAGTGGACTTTGATGAACTTTGAAGGATAGTGAAAAGATGTTGAATTTGGTATTTTGATGATTCATTTTAAATGAAATTTGGTATCTTGAATAATGCTTGAATAATCTTGAACTTGTATACCCCATTACTTAAATCTTAAGAAACCCAAATGCATTTCCTTTCCAACCTTACAAATCTCCAACAGCTCTGATGAATTGAACCAAGTTCAAATTCATGGAATCATTCAAATCCCCTTTAATCTTAATCCAATATTAACTCGCATGAAAATAAACAAACAATTTGAGAGAATGATGCCTTGATTATGATCCACATCTTGAACTTGAATGAATATCTCAAATTAATCTTCCATTCTCAATGAAGCCCTATATTCCGTTCAATTTTCCAATCCTAAGCAAACTTTCATGACAAGAAGCAAGTATGCAAGAGAATAATGATACCTTTATTACAATGAATCTGCAAACTCATCTCTTGCACCATGGATTGCATTTCGTAATCCAATTACACTATATCTCGACTTGATGAGTAACAAGATAGTCGATGCCTTGAATCTTTTGATAAAGGTAGGACTTGGAGCATAGTGGGATACCTTAACATGAAACTCAATGATCCTCAATTGTTGAACATCAACAAGCTAAAATATGATAAGTAATAAACCCTGGTTCACTTGCTTTTTATGAAATTTGATAATCAAGGTAGCTTGAGGTGATGAAGGGAACCAAAACCTTAGCTTACAACTGAATTCTTTATGAAGCATAACAAATTAAAAACCTAGCATCCTCCCCTGCTTGTTGAAGAAGCAACTTGAATCTCTTGGATGAAGATAAGAGCCTCAGAGCCTTAAAGAAACTCTAATTCTTCGAAATCTTTGATCACATGCCACATTTTATTGATTAATGAATGAATGGTGTGTTAGATGACCTAATGGAGTTATGTACATGAGAAAAACGCATCAATGCATACGCCAGATAAAAGTGAAAGAGGTAGTGTTTTACCCCAAAATTTTCCCTCTCATTTTATCAAGATTTCCCCTCACAAGACTTCTTTGGACTCAAGATCAGATTAGGGTTGCTCTGCTCAAGACATCTCCTTGCACTGTTGACCTGAAATTAGGGTTTGAGTTTGCACAAGGATTTTTGGACTTCAAATGCTAAATGTGACTTTCATACTTCATGTTGGACCTATAAGATTTCTCATACCAAGTTTCAAGCTTTGAATCAAATTTTTGCCCAGTCAATTGGACAGTTGACCTAAAAGTCAATTGTATTGGGGAAAAAGTCAATTGTGGCCAATTTACAGTCAAACCTCATAATTTTTTATCCATATCAAAATTATAGACTCATATGAACCATTTGATCAAGTTTGGATCACAACTCCTCAAGAAATTTGATCAGATCATCAAAAGGGCAAAATGGTCATTTTTAGGGTTTTGACTGCATAAGGGAAATTTATGATTTTTAACCTAGCCAATGGAAAATTGGGTTCAATCATGGATTCAAGGACTCAATGGCATCATCTTGACCTAATCACGAGGTTCAAAAGATCTCAAATGCATTAGATTTACAGATAAATTTTCCAGTCAACTGATCAAAAATCAACTATACATTGAAAAGTCAAACTTTGACTTTTTGGTTAAAATCAAGTGCCAAGGGTAATTTTTCATCAAGATGTGTCAAAAAATGAAACTTGTTCACCAAGAAACCTAATTTTGGAAATTAGGGTTTAAGCTTGAAAAATTTCATAACTTAGAAATTTTCTAAGTTATGAAAATTTCTTATTTTTTCCCAAATTTTCCCAACTTTTTCACCATGATGCAATTGGATTCAAAGAAAACCTCCAACATGAAATTTGTAGTACTCCACAAAATATACAACTTTGATTCACAAAGTTTTCCCAAAAGAAGGTTGGATCTCAAGTTATGATTTTGTGAACAAGGGTCCATGAAACTTTTAACTTAGTGAAATTTTGCCCTAGTTTAGGCAGGATTTTGACCTATCTTCATGGCAATTTTTCACATAGTTCCAATTGGGATCTCAAAATTCATTTCAAATATGGATTGTAGATCATGTTACAAGCTTTACAAAATGTCAAAGAACTCTCCAAAATCATTTATAGTTATGGAGAATCGAAGAAAAGAAAATAGCCATTTCTCACTTTTGTCCATGACATTTTTCATGTTGCTACAAGTTGCAAATTCTGCCCAAACATGTTTGTACTTGTTTACAGGTCCTTAAACCCTTCCACACTCAAAAATTTAATGCAAACACAATGGGTTAAGGCTTTGTTCTGAGCTTTAGAAGATTACACATTGAATTAATCCATTTTTGGCAAAAAGATAACAATGCCATTTTGATAAAGGTTGCTTTATGCAATTTTCTTTCTCTTGAGCTGTGAACCCAATCCTTTGCAGCAAACTAACTACACAAACTTAGGCAAAAGTACACCAACTATCAACATGCTTAGAGCTAGCTTGTACAGGCCATAGCATTGTCAAAATCACCTTTTCTTCAAAAGCAAGTCAACTTGCAAAATCACCACAACTTTGCAATCTGATAAAACCAAAGTTTGTAAACATTTCAAACAAGTTTGACATATCAAACTAAGCCAGAAACACGAGCTAGCAAGTCCTCAAACCTTCCAAAACACCAAAACACAAGTTCTTGTCAAAACAGGGCAGGTTCTGCATTTTGATTTCCAAATCACAATCCACTCGTGTGTTTTGCTTGCAACCAGTTCCAACACACTCCATACAACTCACTTAAGCTATCCAAACCATTCCCAAGTCACTGTAACTCCATTTACACACTTCACCATTTTTGAATTCTGAGTTTGCAGGTTGAGTTCTATAGAGATATTCAAGCAAGTTCAAAGCTAGCTAAGCATTGGGAAAGCTCAAAGGAACTTCAAGCAAGCTCACAAGTATCTCAGGCCTCACTCATAACCCCTACATTGCCATACTCGATCTTGACTGAAACAGGTAAAGTTCAAACTTCTATCTCTCTATTTAGGAATCATTAGGCTTAGGTTTGTGAATAAAAATTGTAGTCCTCATTTCCCTTGAGCTGTACATATGAATAGAATTCATTTAAGTTAACTGAGCTGGGAGAATTTGAATGATGAACTTTCTGAAAAAACTAGGTTAGAAATTAGGGCCAGAGAAATTCTCTCTGGTCTTTGAGAGTTAGATTAAGTTTTTTAAATGGTTAGAATCATGTGATCATGCTTTATAACTTTCATGTTGCAAGTTTTTGTTTTTAAGCACAAATGCAGGAGTTACCAGTTTGAACATCAAGCGTGCATTTTTCTGTTTCTCAAGGTTAGAGATGAAGTTGAGTTAGGCTGGGCCTGGTCCTTTTGGCTATTTGCACCTCCTTGCTTGCTTTCTGCACCCCTTGGCCCATTGGTTTTATTTTTGTATATTTTTCTATTTCTTTTTCATTTCTGACTTTATTTATTTATTTTTCTAAATATAAAAAAATCACTAAAAAGATTTTCTTAAATTTTCACATTTTATTTTATTATTATTTTTATTATTTTGGCATAGGAATAGTTAAAAAATAATATATACTTTTATTTTCTTAAATAAGTTTGTAAATAAAATTAAAATACTTACATTTTTTTTTTAAAATTATTTATACATATAAAATAATATTTTCTCACACATTTCATTTTTAATATTTTTGTAAATATTTTATTTATTTTCTTGTACATAAATAAATAATTGTAATATATATATTTTCTTAAAACAAATTAGGGTTTCCACCCTTAATAAAAATAATCTTTTATTTTCTTATTTTTGATACATTAAATAACTTATTTTTACCTACATAAAAATAATACAAAAAAAACATTTTTTGCATATTTATAATATATTGCATATTTAAATATTTGTCAATTTATTATTTGTACAATGAATTCAATATGGTTGTAATAATTTTAGGGTTTTTATTTTGTGCAAAATATCCCCTATTCAAACTTGTATCCCCCTCCCCATAATCATGTTGTAATAGTCGTAGATTTACTTTACGCATTTATTGCTTTCAAATATGCATGATAGAAAGATTAGGGTTTGTATGCAAATGACCAAAATCAAACAAATAGCTTGACTAAACACAAGACAAAAAGCATGAAAAATGACAACACAATGCACACAAGTACCCCTAGGGTTTCATCCACTTGTTGTCTTAAAAATGACCATGGTATGCATGCTAGGTATCTTGGAAAAACAAAATCAAAACAAAAAGATCATAGTCCCTCGATGATGTTATCTTGGTTGCCTATACAAAAATGATCTAGTCCCTTAAAAAATTTGCTAAGATATTTGGCAACATTGTTATCATGGTCATACGATGACCCGCGCCTATCCCGTTTAACATCCAAACACAAGGTTGTTTACCAAATGCAATGGTAAAACAACAATGTCAAAGGGTTAAAAATGTGTAGGAAAGACTTTTGAGTAGGTAGGGTAGATGCTCCTAGTTACTTGATCAAACTTGCAAACATCCTTGCTATTTTCAAAAACACATCACAACACCATTTCAAAACATTTCCCAAAGCAATCTTTCAAACAATTGAAACATTTTTCAAAAGACAAATACCTTTGTATACATTCAAACAAGAATCATTACAAAGGTTGCCACAACGATGGCCTCTTTTCAAAATACTTTCAAAACCACACACAAAAGCACCATTTCAAACAATTGAAAAGAAAAAGCGAGTGATCTATAACAAGTAACTAAGAGCCCATGGAAAACCATGGATGAAAATGGTGCTAGCACCTTCCCTTTTCATAATCTACCCCCCGAACCCAAAAACAATCTCTAAGGTCTTTCCTGTGCTTTTTGACCTTTCCTTTGGATAAAATAAAAAGTCGATGGCGACTCTTGCTAAACCGAAACATTTGCGAACACAAACGCAAAACCTCAAGTCAGTTCTCCCACCGCATCATAGAACTGGCGACTCTGCTGGGGAGTTAACTTAAAAGTGGGGTTACCTTAGGGTTTAGATCACCTTTACATGCTTATCTTGTTTGCATTGATTGCTTTATATTTGGTTCTATTGTTTGGGTTTGAAATCCTCTACCCATATTTGGGAAACATTCATAGGTAAATAGCAATACATTGTGGAAACTGTACGGGGTATACCGACATGGTTGAAGCAATAGCTATATTAGTGCGACATATTTGTGGGTACCGGTAGCCTTTGAGTTAATCAAATAGAATACGGGGCCGCTGAGTGATTTCATGAAGCACTAATGGACTTTTAGAACCTTTACTTGACCATCTTGGCCTTTTTAGGGGTAGTGAGATGACCGACTTTGGTGCAGTCCAAAGTTGGTAGATTCGATAATACACTCATTGAGGGTTGTTGTCTTGGAATATTTCAGTCGCCAGTAAAGTGGCTAAACTGAAACAATGAACATAGAAAATAATCCAGTGATATTGAGCTCCTTAGAACCCGGTTACTATTTATAGGACAGGTTGAGCCAACTAAACTTCAAGAGGGTACTTACCTATGAAACCCCATGCAAGCCTGAAACTAGGAACTTGTGTGATTTGTTTGTACATATATACTTATGCATAACATCATGGACATCATGAAGCATCATATGCATCCACTAACCATTTAAAGGATTTAGATCTTCATCTTTGTTCCTGTTTTATAGGTAATGGATTCACTCCGCAGGAAAACAATTCAAGTCTGTGATCGGTGGATCTGGAACTGACTGTTTAACGCTGGTTTCGCAAAATGTCGCGGTAAGCAAGAGCCGCCACCGTCTTTTATTTTCTCCAAATGGAAAGGACAAAAGCATAGAAAAATTCCTTAAAGAGATTGCTCTCGGTTCGGGAGGTAGATTACAGAAAGGGAAGGTGTTAGCACCCTTTCTATCCATGGTTATCCATGGGCTCTTAGATACTTGCTCATTTATGTTTTCAAAATTGTTTTGTTTGCTTTTCAATTGTGGGTTTTAAAAAAGTTTCTTCGAAAATTTCAGTTCGACTCTTGTATCAGTCCTCAAGAGTGTTTGAAAATTTGCTTTTGAAAGCTTTTTTGAAAATGTGTTGGTGTGAAAAGTATTTTTGATTTTTGTTTTGAAATTAGAGCAAGTATCTATGAGAACCCACCTACCCTAAGGAATTCGTCTGTGTAAATATCCTTTAAAGTAGTGCCATCCCACCATTGAGAGGTAGGTAGCACCACCGTTGGAGGTGTTCGGGTCAATTCGAGGTTCGGGACATGGTGATCACCGGAGCAATGGGAAGACACCTTAGAAGCTACCCTCATGCCAGGTTCCCGGATCATGAGGACTTACTAAGACATCCTCTACTCGACGATCACCTTTCGAGAGGCAAGGCAACAGTGAAGCGTACCCTAGGGGTGGTGTGTGAATTGTGTGTTATTTTCAGTTCATTGTTTGTCTTGTCATGCATCGGTGATCTACGTTTTGATTTTATTTTTGGGCATTCATTCTTTCATGTTATTGTTTAACAGTTAAAGGTGTGGGAAGGATAAAAAGTCCTACGCTATTACAAAGGCGCGGGTCTACAACGCCAAATTAATCCAGACCCGATTTAAAATAAAGTGCAGAAAATAAATGTCTAATTGACTATTACAGGGCTTTGGAACAAGTACATTATATTTACAACAAAGAAATAAATAAAACGCGCGAAAAGAGAATATAATCGAATGCGAGGGCGTTGGACCCTTTGAAGGAATTAAAATAAAATTATTAAAATAATTAAGTTAAATAAAAAAGAACTTATTTTTTCATGTTTTTTGTATTTATGACATTAAAGAAAATTAAATTGGAATTTAAAAGTCAAATAATCCTAGTTCTAATTGTTTTTTAATTTATTAAAAAAATACATTAAAGTTAAAACCTAAAATTAAAACTAAATTGATTATATAATTTAATTACAAAATTAATGGTTAATGATACTTATAATAAAATATTTAATAAAAAAGGAAAGTGCTAAAAAGTCTATTTTTATTATTTTTTGGTTTTTTGAGAAAAAAGAATTAAATTAACAACCTAAAACTAAATTAATTATAGGATTTATTTACAAAAAAATACTAGAATAAAAATATTTATTATTTTTTTATCTTTTCTGTTTTTTATGTGTTTTTTTTATTATGAAAATATTAAATTAAAGCATTAAAAAAGATTAATTAAAATAAAGAAAAGAAAAGATATAAAAAGTTAAAAGAAGCAAACTGGAGGGGGGTGTTGTCCCCAAATGGAGGTCAGTCCTTAGCAATTTTGGCCCAAGGTTTTAAAGGCCTTTTTGACTTTTCCATCATCGTGTAGCTTCTTTGACTCAGGTCTATGGTGCGCTTCTGATTGTGGCCATGTGATCCATCTCCATAGACACGTGGATGGCCAGATAATTGTGAGCATAGTGAACCTTCAGCGCTGAACCTGCATAGGAACATTAAAAGGAAAATAATATGAAAGGGGGTGAGGACCTGGGGCTCGAACCCAGGTCCTGTAGTTTGCCAATGCTTGTGCCTGCCACTGAGCCACTTTGTTTCTTTGTAAATTAAATAAACAACAATCAATAAAATATAAAACAACACGCTAGTGGATTTTTAGCGCGCGATTTTAAATGGACCAACCAGAACCGGCCACTTCATCGTCTCCTTCGCTTGGCTTTTTTCCTGAAAATACAATAAAACATAGGCAACGGTTTTTACACCGTTCCAGAAAGTGACATTACAAGAAATAGCGATTAGGCCGTGGTGGGAAAGAAATAGGGCGCGATGGTTCAAATCCACTCAGTGGAAGGCCCTGATTTTAATGGTGGCAATCTTAGGCTCCAATTGTTCCTGATATGAAAACCCCTAAATCAATTTCCATGTAACCCTAATATGCTCTCATGGTGGATCCTTCATTTTAACATGAAACTCCAATTAAATTACGCAGGTAGCTTGCAAACATCATTCTAATCACAAAAACAACAATAAAATATGTTAAAAACGCATGAATGATGGAAAACAATTTTGGAATTTTCCTTACTAATTTCAATGGTGATTTCGTGTTTTCTTGAGTATGGGACTTGGTGAATGATTGGAAAATGTTCTGTGATCCTTAAGGAAGGTGTTTGAACAACTCTTTTGCCTTGAATCCACCTCTAGCCTTGTTTTCAGTTTTGAATTTTTTTTGCCAAAAGTGTGAGTTTTCTTTTAGTGTTGGGGCGCAACTCCTCCCTCAATTTGGTTCTGTATCACTTGTATAGGCATTAGGCAATGTGTATCAAGAAGAATTATGGCCTCTTAATGCAAAGCAATCAATTTCAAAATCTTCCATAAACCTCCATAACCAAACTTCCATTTTTGACTCATTTTTGAATTCTTGCTCTTTTGGCCCTTTGCACGAATTTGGTATGTTGCATAATGATAAGTTAAAGTTAGTTAAGGCCAAATATTCCATTTAATTAAGCTTTTTTGATTTTCTTTTGATTTTAAAAGATTTAAAATTAATTAAATCCAATAAAATCAATAAAAAATGAAAAAATTAATTAAAAAATATGAAATAAAAGGTGAGACACGTGGGAAGCATGGCCAAGTTAATTCAAGTGGAAAAAGTGGGCCCCTTTTGTCAAAAATGAAATTTCAAGGATAAATGATTTTGGCCATTTCACAAAAATTTCCCAACTTCTCCAATGCATATCTTGCTCAATTTTTAAGCTTTGATCATGTTCTTGGACATTTTAGAAATGTCTTGAAGTCCTCTAAACAATGTCCTTGGTCCCATGTCATTTTGATTTACCAATCTCAAGTTATGGTCTTTGACTTAAAGTCCCTTTTTGTTGACTTTTGAAAATGACCTATAATGTTGAAATTGATAACTTTTTGTGAGAGTATTTCTTGGACTTGGAGTGTGAAGATGAGTTGTAGGAAATGTCTCCCCCTTCAAGATGAGCATTGGATGGGATTTTTCTGATGAACCATGAAAAAGTTATGCCTTGGTCAAGTTACAGTTGACTTTTCAACTGTCCAAAAATAGAAACTTTTGCATCTTGATGATTTTTGAGCCAAGCTTTGAGAATCATGATCAAGCATTGATCAAATGATATTTGTGGCTTCAAAATGAGATGTTGACCAAAAATTTGAACTTTTGACTATCAAATGACCATTTTGCCCCTACAGTTGAATGTAGTGCAATTAGGGTTTTTGACTGTGCAATCTTGTGCTGAAAGTCTTGAAACTTTGTATGAGGATGCTTGACCATATTTATAGGCATGTGGGACTTTATTGGGCCCTTGGAAACTTCATTTTCTTGATCAGAACCAAAACCCTAATTTTGACTGTTTAGGATACCCTTGCACTGTGCAACCCTTGGAGAATTTTGCAGCTTGACTTGGCAATTTCTTGAAGAATATGGGAGGGCAAATTTTGGGGTACAACAGTTGCCCCTGTTCAATCTTCTTAGACCTGAGGATGCAGATTGGCTGACGTGCCTTTCGTAATCCGAAGGTGGAAGATGATTGAACACTAGAGTGCCCAGAAATTTGCACTCACATAGTAGCAGTGTGATGGAAATGGGCTTATAGATGCCATTTAGAGATTGATGAATAGGATGATGGGCTTATAGATGCCATCTGGATGTTGATCGCATAAGAGATTCCTTAGCGAGAACCTGCGTACCTGCAAAAGAAAAAAATGAGTACCTGACATGTTGCAGGAGCTGGTTTTCAGATGCTTGGTATAGCTGTGTCCTGACTGGTCACAGGAGCTGGATCTGGATCTTCAAACGGTGATGAATGAACCAGGGGTGGTTACTACCTCAACAGGAACGGTGAGAGAACCTTGGGCGACTTCAACTTCAACAGCAATTGTTGAGAGAATCTTGGTGGGAATTACCATCTCCGCAGTATCGGGGAGAGAACCATAGGCAATTACAGTCTCAATAGCAATCATTGAGAAAAACCTGGAATGGAATTATCGTCTCCGCAGGATCGGGGAGAGAACCATAGGAAATTATAATCTCAAAAGCGGACGTTTGAGAAAAACCTGGAATGGAATTATCGTCTCCGTAGGATCGGGGAGAGAACCATATGAAATTATAATCTCAAAAGCGGACGTTTGAGAAAAACCTGGAGTGGAATTATCATCTCCGCAGCATTGGGGAGAGAACCATAGGAAATTATAATCTCAAAAGCGGACGTTTGAGAAAAACCTGGGATGGAATTATCGTCTCCGCAGCATTGGGGAGAGAACCATAGGAAATTATAATCTCAAAAGCGGACGTTTGATAAAAACCTGGAATAGAATTATCGTCTCCGCAGCATTGGGGAGAGAACCATAGGAAATTATAATCTCAAAAGCGGACGTTTGAGAAAAACCTGAAATGGAATTATCGTCTCCGCAGCATTGGGGAGAGAACCATAGGCAATTATAATCTCAAAAGCAAACATTGAGAAAAACCTGGAATGGAATTATCGTCTCCGCAGGATCGGGGAGAGAACCATAGGCAATTATAATCTCAAAAGCAATCATTGAGAAAAACCTTGGATAACTTCTATTGAGTCTTCATCAGAAAAATCTGTTTGGGGTCGATTTAGCTGGACTAGAGAAGGCCTTGGACTGGATAAGAAACAGAAAATCTTAGGGTCGATTAACTGAACCGGTCTAGGTCTTGAAATATGATTGAGAATTTAGCTGAATCTTTCCTGAAAGGTAAAGGTCAGTCATATGCAATGCATGATATGGACCAAGCAATGATGTTCTCAACATAAATGAGATTTGTAAGATATGATGCGCCTATGCATGCTATAATGATGTATGTGATGTTTAGGAATGTATGCTTTCGTCTAGGAAAGTAAATCCTTGACGGGTGCCGGGAAGTCATATTCTGGGCTGATGTTGAAGAATAGATTTTGCTTCCGCTGGATGATAGTTGCAAGTATACCGGTAGGAGAAGATGACTCCGTTGGGGAATAAACTCGGTGTGATCGGTGGATCTGGAACTGACTGTTTAACGCTGGTTCGCGAAATGTCGCGGAAGCAAGAGTCGCCACCGTCTTTTATTTTCTCCAAATGGAAAGGACAAAAGCACAGAAAAATTCCTTATAGAGATTACTCTCGGTTCGGGAGGTAGGTTATAGAAAGGGAAGGTGTTAGCACCCTTTCTATCCATGGTTATCCATGGGCTCTTAGATACTTGCTCACTTGTGTTTTCAAAAATGTTTTTTTTGCTTTTCAACTTTGGGTTTTAAAAAGTTTCTTTGAAAATTCCAGTTCGACTCTTGTATCAGTCCTCAAGAGTGTTTGAAAAATTGCTTTCGAAAGCTTTTTGAAAATGTGTTGGTGTGAAAAGTATTTTGTTTTGTTTGAAATTAGAGCAAGTATCTTAGAGTTGTCTACCTACCCTAAGGAATTCGTCTGTGTAAATGTCCTTTAAAGTAGTGCCATCCCACCATTGAGAGGTAGGTAGCACCACCGTTGGAGGTGTTCGGGTCAATTCGAGGTTCGGGACATGGTGATCACCAGAGCAATGGGAAGACACCTTAGAAGCTACCCTCATGCCAGGTTCCCGGATCATGAGGACTTACTAAGACATCCTCTACTCGACGATCACCTTTCGAGGCAAGGCAACAGTGAGGCGTACCCTAGGGGTGGTGTGTGCGATTCGTGTGTCGTTTTCATTTGCATTTATCTTGTCATGTTATTGGTGTTCTACGCTTGTTTTTATTTTATCCATACATTCTTTCATGTCATTTGATTAACAGTTTAAAAATATTGCGGGAAAAGTAAATTCTAAGCTATTACAAATGGCGCGGGTCCACATCGCCAAAAGTTTCTCGAACCCGATTTGACGGAAAAATAAAGAAATTAAGAGAATTAAAAGTGCGAGAAGTAATTTACATGGCTTCGGGAGAGGTACATAATTATTTAAACGAAATAAAATAAATATGCGAATTAATAATAAATTAAGAACGAGGGCGTTGGACCCTTTTGCAAAATTAAAATTACATGGAATTGATTAAAATTAAAAAGAAAGAAAGAATTTATTTTTTTGGTATTTTTTAGTGTTTTAGGATTTAAATAAAAAAGGAATTAATTAACATTAATACTAACCCTAATTCTAATGGCTTTTAATTTATTAAGAAATATTGAAGTTTTTGACCTAAATTAACCCTAAGTTATTTTTATGTAATTTAATTATAAAAAATAAAATATTTAATTATTTAATATGTTTATGAAAGAATAATAAAAAGGATGAAAAATTATTAATTAAGCCTATTTCTATATTTTTTAGATTTTTGTTAAAAGAATTAAAATTGCAACCTAATTTAAAACTAAATAATTACATGCAAATTTATTTATGAAAAATATTAAGACAAAAATATTTATTGTATTTTCCCTTTTTTCTGATTTTTATTGGTATTTTATATTTTGTGAAAATAATAAAATTAATTACTAAAACAACAATTAAAAAGAAAAATAGAAAATAGAAAAAATAAAGAGAATAGGAAGAATTGCAAACCAAAGGGGGTTCAGATCCCAAATTAGGAGGTATTCTTTAGAAATCCAGGCCCAATAAGACATTGATCCGTTTGACTTTCCAGGTAGTGTGCTGCAGCGTTGACTGGACCTTATGCTGTTCCTCCAATCTGCACCCTTGGATTGCTTTAAACGTACGCGTGGCTGGCCTGATGAGGAGGTGTATCATGGTCTTCAGTAAGCGAAGCTGCATGTGATGGCTAATTGAAAAATAACATTGAAATTATTGAAGACCTGGGGCTCGAACCCAGGTCATGTGCTTTGCCAATAGATTCGCTTGCCATCTGTGCCAGTTCACGCGTTTGATATATAATAAACAAACAAATATAATAAAAGAAAACCACAACATTAGTGGACACTGCGCGCGAAATTCAAATGGCCCTATCACCTCACGCCACTTCATCGTCTCCTTCATTGGGTTTTTTATTTTCCTGAAATATACAAGCAAAGAGCAACGGTTTTCAAACGTTGCTAAAAGTACCATACGAAAAAATAGCGAATAGGCCATAAGGCCTCATAAATTGATCGCGAGTACTGGCTTCTGTTCGTCCAAACGCGTTGAATCTAATGGTATGGGTCTTGAAGGCCAATTTTTCTTTGTTTCAAAAGCCCTATTTCCAAGTCCTGTAAACCCTAAAAATTGGCAATGGCGAAATCGTGTATAGCACATAAAAATGCAATTAAATATATTGGTTAGCTTCAGAATTTCATAAGGAACATGAATCAAGCATTAAAAGTTATAAAGGATGCATGAATCGTGATGTACGATTATGAGTTTTTCTTGATACAGTTTGCACTCGTGTTACCAATTCCTTAAGCTTTGATGAATGTTTTTGATTGTAATCGCTTCTGGACAACCCTGGCAAGCTAATGGAACAAGAATTATGTTTTGAATCGCCCTGGAAGTGAGTTTGCAGTTTTGAGTTTTTAGAGAAAAAATTCAATTTGTGAATGGAGTTTTCTGAGCAGCTGCGTGTGTGTGATCATTAGGGTTGTCTTTTGGCTTTTGTATTGAGTCCATTAGGTCAAGAAAAGTAGAACAAATCCAATGCATTCATGGTTTTTGGAAATTTGATTTTTAAGGATCTTTTTCAATCTTTTCCATGTGTTCTTGTATCAATTATGATCAATCCACTCCCAATCTTTCCCTATTTGATTTCACACGAATTATTGAGTGGATTTTGTGCACAAAGAGATTATAAAACCTAGATTACATATTTTTCATATATTTAATTTGATTTAAATGAATTATTATAAATAAAAATTCAAATAAATAAATAAAAAATGAAGAAATACTTCCCCTTGGGCCAAGTGGTCGTGCACATGTCATGGATGATGAATTATGGAAGAAAAATGGGCCCATTAGCAATTTTAGGTCATTTGAACCAATGTTGACTTTTCAAAATATCCAAAAATTTCCCAACTTCTACAAGGCATAACTTGCTCAATTTTTAAGCTTTGCTCATGTTCTTGGACATTTTGGAAAGGTCTTTGAGTCCTCTAACCAATGCCTTTGGTCCCATGTCATTTTGATTTACCAATCTCAAGTTATGGCCTTTGACTTAAAGTCCCTTTTTGTTGACTTTTGAAAATGACCTTTAATGTTGAAATTGATAACTTTTTGTGAGAGCATTTCTTGGACTTGGAATATGAAGATGAGTTGTAGGAAATGTCTTTCTCTTCAAAATGAGATTTGGATGGAATTTTTCTGATAATCCATGTGAAAGTTATGCCCTGGTCAATTTATAGTTGACTTTTTCAGCTGTCCAAATAAGGAAACTTTTGCATCTTGATGATTTCTGAGCCAAATTTTGAGAATCATGATCAAGCATTGATCAAATGATGTTTGTGGCTTCAAAATGATATGTTGACCAAAAATTTTAACTTTTGACTGCCAAATGACCATTTTGCCCCTACAGTTGACTGTAGTGCAATTAGGGTTTTTGACTGTGCAATTTTGAGCTGAAAGTCTTGAAACTTGATATGAGGATGCTTGACCATATTTGTAGGCATGTGAGACTTGATTGGACCTTTGGAAACTTCATTTTCTTGATCAGAACACAAACCCTAATTTTGACTGTATAGGAGATCTTTGCACTGTGTAACCCTTGGGGAGATTTGAAGCTTGACTTGGCAATTTCTTGAAGAATATGGGAGGGCAAATTTTGGGGTACAACAGTTGCCCCTGTTCAATCTTCTTAGACCTGAGGATGCAGATTGGCTGACGTGCCTTTCGTAATCCGAAGGTAGAAGATGATTGGACACTAGAGTGCCCAGAAATTTGTGCTCACATAGTAGCAGTGTGGTGATGGGAATGGGCTTATAGATGCCATTTGGAGATTGGTGAATAGGATGATGGGCTTATAGATGCCATCTGGATGTTGATCGCGTAAGAGATTCCTTAGCGGGAACCTGCATACCTGCAAAAGAAAAAAATGAGTACCTGACACGTTGCAGGAGCTGGTTTTCAGATGCTTGGCATAGATATGTCCTGACTAATTACAGGAGCTGAGTCTGGAGCTTCAAACGGTGATGAATGAACCAGGGATGGTTACTACCTTAGCGTGAACGGTAAGAGAACCTTGGGTGACTTTAACTTCAACTACGCTCGTTGAGAAAATCTTGGTGGGAATTACCATCTTCGCAGTATCGGGAAGAGAACCAATAGGAAATTATAATCTCAAGGAAGAACCTAAAATGGAAATATCATGCACCATCGGAGAGAGAACCAATAGGACATTATAATCTCAAAGGAAAACCTAAAATGGAAATCTCATGCACTGTCGGAGAGAGAACCAATAGGACAATATAATCTCAAAGAAAAACCTAAAATGGAAATCTCATGCACCGTCGGAGAGAGAACCAATAGGAAAATATAATCTCAAAGAAAAACCTAAAATGGAAATCTCATGCACCGTCGGAGAGAGAACCAATAGGACATTATAATCTCAAAGAAAAACCCAAAATGGAAATCTCATGCACCGTCGGAGAGAGAACCAATAGGACATTATAATCTCAAAGAAAAACCCAAAATGGAAATCTCATGCACCGTCGGAGAGAGAACCAATAGGAAAATATAATCTCAAAGAAAAACCTAAAAAATGGAAATCTCATGCACCGTCAGAGAGAGAACCAATAGGAAAATATAATCTCAAAGAAAAACCTAAAAATGGAAATCTCATGCACCGTCGGAGAGAGAACCAATAGGAAATTATAATCTCAAAGAAAAACCCAAAATGGAAATCTCATGCACCGTCGAAGAGAGAACCAATAGGAAAATATAATCTCAAAGAAAAACCTAAAAAATGGAAATCTCATGCACCGTCGGAGAGAGAACCAATAGGAAAATATAATCTCAAAGAAAAACCTAAAATGGAAATCTCATGCACCGTCGGAGAGAGAACCAATAGGACATTATAATCTCGAAGAAAAACCTAAAATGGAAATCTCATGCACCGTCGGAGAGAGAACCAATAGGACATTATAATCTGATAACTTATACTGAGTCTTCATCAGAAAAATCTGTTGGGAGTCGATTTGGCTGGACTAGAGAAGGCCTTGGAATGGATAAGAAATCTTTGGAATTGATTAACTGAACCGGTCTAGGTCTTGAAATATGACTGAGAATTTAGCTGAGTCTTTCCTGAAAGGTAAAGGTCAGTCATATGCAATGGATGATATGGATCAAGCAATGATGTTCTCAACATGAATGAGATTTGTATGATATGATGCGTCTATGCATGCTATAATGATGTATGTGATGTTTAGGAATGTATGTTTTCGTCTAGGAAAGTAAATCCTTGACGGATGCCGGGAAGTCACTCCTGGGCTGATATGGAAGAATAAGCTTTTACTCCCGCTGGGGATGATAGTTGCAAGAATACTGGTAGGAGAACATGACTCCGTTGAGGAATAAACTTGGCAAATGGTAGATTCTGCGGGGAGAAAAATACTCTAGCGACCATGCTGGGGGGGATACTCTGTGGGGAGAGAGAGGTACTTTGCTGAGTGTTGATAGTAACTTGCTGAGGATGTCTTTACTGTATTGGAAGTGCTGATAGACTTCGCTGGGGATAAGAAAGAACTGTGTTGACGACGACCTTTCCGTAGCTTTTGGGCTGAGGATAACCCAGTTATATCCTGTTAAGGAAATAATTCTTTAAATAAAGCCGGACGATGCGTTCGTGCTCTGCGAGGGATAACCTTCCAGAATCTACTGGGGATAAGCTTGCTGCTTGGAGAGATGAATTCCAACCTTCCTAGATTGGACTCTCTTGGGGAAGTTTTGATATGCTGGGGAAGTGGTTCCTTTGAATGCTGATATGCTGCCGGGGAACAATCTTTAGATCAAGACTGCCGGGGATGCTTGTTAAGAATATGTGTATGTGGCTGCTGGGGAATGTTGGGATCTGCTGGAGGATACCCAATTTCCTTGAGACTTGATAACTCTGCCTGGAGAAGAATGCACGGTTTTGCTGAATCACTCTCTGGGGAATTAATATGTACTGGTCATATTCTTTAGCTGAACCTACCTTGGTACCTTGGAGGATAGAACAATTGGATTGTTTAGACAACTCTTTTATTGCCCCTGTTTCTAGTGTCACCTGCAATTAATTCCTTTGTTTCGTATGCAAATATTTATGAGTTAGCAAATTATTGTCAATGCATATATCACAAATTGAACCTTGGACGTTCTTCGCAAAACAAAACAGAAAAAGAAAAACACTTGACACGTTCAACTGAAAATATATTTGTATTGATTTTTGAATGGCCTGAAAATAGGCGTTTTGTGTACAAGAGGCTGACGTCCTAGTAAGAGAACGCCGCCGAACAAAAGAGTTTATACAAGTTTTGTACAAAAGAAAATAAAACAGCTGTGTTAACTGAATGATCCACTGGGTTTCAACTCTACTATTGCCTTTATAACTCCGAGCGTCTCATCACTTGATGACCTTGGTTGAAGGTGAAACTGACTGATCGATGCCGTCTGAACTTGATGTAGATACCGGATTCTGGATGCAAAGTGATCAATGAGACATAGTATTACGCTTTTATCCCTAATTTTTGCCTGGACCGCCCTTTCGGGTTTTCAATCCACCGGGATACCCATTTTTGCCCAAGCCGCCTTTTCAGGTTTTCGACTTGCCGGGTGTACAGATTTTTTCATTTCATCCCTTCATTTTGCCCGAACCCTTTTGGTTCGACGGGAAGCCCTAATTTTTGCCTAGGCATGTCAGCCTAGCAGGTCTTTTTGTCATGCGTAGTATCTTTTTACTATGTCTGCATTGGCGGGGTGAGGAAGGTCGTCACCATCCATGTTAGTTAGAATCATGGCTCCTCCTGAGAACACATGTTTAACCACAAATGGCCCTTCGTACGTAGGGGTCCATTTTCCCCTTGGATCACTCTGAGGAAGGATGATTCTCTTGATTACCAGATCCCCAACTTGATATTCCTGTGGTCTGACCTTTTTGTTAAATGCCCTGATCATCCGTTTCTGATACGACTGACCATGACAGATAGCAGCAAGTCTCTTTTCATCGATGAGGTTGAGTTGATCAAGTCGTGTCTGGATCCAATCATCTTCGTTCAGATTTGCATCCTTCATTATCCGGAGAGAGGGTATCTGCACCTCAATCGGCAAGACTGCCTCCATACCATAAACCAGAGAGAAAGGAGTTGCCCCGGTTGACGTCCTAGCTGAGGTACGGTACCCGTGTAGAGCGAACGGTAACATCTCGTGCCAATCTTTATAAGTCACTGTCATCTTCTGCACGATTTTCTTGATGTTCTTATTCGCTGCTTCTACAGCCCCATTCATCTTCGGTCTATAAGGAGAAGAATTGTGGTGCTGTATCTTGAACTGTTCGCAGAGCTCAGCGATCATCTTGTTGTTCAGATTGGTACCGTTGTCTGTAATAATCCGCTCAGGGATGCCGTATCGATAGATCAGATTATGCCGAATGAACCGTGCCACAACAGTCTTGGTTACCGTAGCGTAGGATGCTGCCTCGACCCACTTCGTAAAATAATCAATCGCTACCAGGATGAAGCGATGCCCATTAGATGCCGTAGGTTTAATCTCGCCGATCATGTCTATGCCCCATATTGCAAACGGCCAAGGCGCAGTCAGAACATTCAGGGGAACCGGAGGAACATGCACCTTGTCTGCGTAAATCTGGCACTTGTGGCATGTCCTGGAATGTTGGTAGCAGTCAGCTTCCATTGTGGACCAGTAGTATCCTGCCCGAAGGATATTTTTAGCCATAGTGTGTCCACTGGAGTGCGTACCAAAGGTCCCTTCATGTAGCTCTTCCATGATTCTTTCTGCTTCAGTCTTATCCACACAACACAGTAAGGTTGAATCATGGTTTCGCTTATATAAGATGCCGTTGCTAAGGAAGAATTTGGCTGCGAATCTTCTCAGGAATTTCTTATCATTGACAGATGCACCTTCCGGGTATTCCTGAGTTTCCAGATATCTCCTCACCTCATGGTACCAAGGCTTCTTAGTCACCAATTCAGTCTCGAGATTACAACAGTATGCCGGTTCGTCCAGTTTCCAGATGATGATCCGGGGAGCCTCATTATCCCATTTAACTTTGAACATAGAAGACATTGTAGCTAACGCGTCCGCCAACTGATTCTCTTCTCTTGGGAAATGTTCAAAGGTTATTTCTGTGAAGTGGGGGATCAAGGTCAATACACATTCTCTATAAGGAATAAGGTTTGGATATTTCGTATCCCACTCTCCTTTGATCTGATTGATCACAAGAGCGGAATCTCCGAAAACACTCAGAAACTTAATCCTTAGGTCAATCGCAGCTTGAAGACCCATGATGCACGCCTCATACTCCGCCATATTGTTGGTACAATTGAAACACAGCCGGGCAGTGAGTGGAGTATGAGTACCTTGAGGTGATATGATGATGGCGCCGATACCGTTACCCAAAGAGTTGGAGGCTCCGTCGAAGTGCATAGACCATCGGGATCCTGGTTCAGGTCCTTCATCCGGTCCAGGTACTTCACAATCAGTCACTATCATAATGCTTTCATCCGGAAACTCAAAGTTCATTGACTGATAGTCATCTACAGCTTGATGTGCCAAGTGGTCTGCCAATACACTTCCCTTGATGGCTTTCTGGGTTGTGTACTGAATGTCGTATTCCGTCAAGATCATTTGCCATCTTGCAATTCTCCCAGACAGAGCAGGCTTTTCGAATATGTACTTTATAGGATCCATTTTTGAGATCAATAAGGTAGTGTGAGTCAGCATATACTGTCTCAGCCGGCGAGCAGCCCATACCAAAGCGCAACAAGTTTTCTCGAGCAGTGAGTATCGGGTCTCACAGTCGGTAAACTTTTTGCTAAGGTAATAAATGGCATGCTCTTTTCGGCCAGACTCGTCATGCTGCCCCAGCACACACCCCATTGAGTTGTCGAGCACTGTCAGATATAGTATCAGAGGTCTCCCTTCAACCGGTGGCATAAGGATAGGTGGTTCTTGGAGATACTCCTTGATTCTGTCAAAAGCAGCCTGACATTCATCATTCCAACGTACTACCTGATCTTTCTTCAGCAGCTTGAAGATTGGTTCACAGGTAGCAGTCAGATGTGAGATGAATCGAGCAATGTAATTCAGGCGTCCTAAAAAGCCTCTGACTTCCTTCTCTGTCTTGGGAACTGGCATCTCTTGAATAGCTTTGACCTTAGCAGGGTCCACTTGAATTCCCTTGTCACTGACCACGAAGCCTAGCAATTTTCCCGATCTTACCCCGAAGGTGCACTTATTCGGGTTCAATCTCAGCTTGTACAGTTTCAACCGGTCAAACAACTTTTGCAGATGATCTAAGTGCTCTTCCTCAGTCTGAGACCTTGCGATCATGTCGTCCACATACACTTCTATCTCATGATGGATCATGTCATGAAATAAGGCAACCATGGCACGTTGGTAGGTTGCCCCAACGTTCTTCAACCCGAATGGCATGACCTTGTAACAGAAGGTGCCCCACTGAGTAACAAATGTAGTCTTTTCCATGTCTTCCGGTGCCATCTTAATCTGATTGTAACCTGAAAAGCCATCCATGAAAGAGAATACCTTGTGCTGAGCTGTATTATCAACAAGGACATCAATGTGAGGTAAGGGGAAGTCATCCTTGGGACTGGCCCTGTTCAGATCCCTATAGTCGACACACATTCTGACCTTACCGTCTTTCTTAGGTACCGGCACCACATTAGCAACCCACTGAGGGTAAGAAGTCACTGCAAGGAACCCAGCGTCAAACTGCTTCATAACCTCGACTTTAATCTTCTCGGACATCTCTGGACGCATCCGACGGACCTTTTGCTTAACTGGAGGGCAGTCTTCCTTAGTTGGCAAGTGATGGACCACAATATCGGTATCCAACCCGGGCATGTCTTCTTAGGACCAGGCAAAGATCTCCATATAATCATGCAGCATTTGAGTCAACCGTTGCTTCACGCTGAGCTCTAGGTTGGCACCAATCTTTACCTCTTTCCTGTCTGCCTCAGTACCCAAGTTTATTGTTTCCACTGGCTCTTCATGGGGTTGAATTGCCCTCTCTTCCTGAAGCAACAGTCTTGCAAGCTCACCAGGCACTTCGCAATCATCTTCACCTTCGTCTTCGGCTAAGTTGATCGGATTTTCGAAGTCATAACTGGCAGTAGCAGGGTTGTTATCAATGAGATCCAGAGTGGATTGGAACCTGTATGAGTGAGTGTGTGTGTAAATACAGCTGTTTTGAAATATATGTAAAGGAAAGAAAGACAGAAAAGGAGCACAAGATTTGTAATGCGAAAATACGTCCAAGATTTTCATTCATGATATATGAAATGACAACTTATATGCCCTCACAAATGAAACCACGGTGCCTCAGGTAAGACACCGGGCCATAGAGTTTATTTATTGTTTATTACAAAATAACGAAACAAAGAAATTTATTACTGTGTTACGAAGGTAACAGGGGTATGGTCCTTGGCAATCCAATTGTTCAATCCGCCTTCGGTCGTCGGGTAAATCCAGCTATTGAATTCAGCTTCGTCCACTTCGTTGTCTTCCCCAACAACATTCACTTCTGGATTTGTAATGATCACAGGAGGTCTTCCGATCTTTGCTTTCCTCATAGCTTTCTGCCCCTCTGTAGTAAAACCCAGCCCAAATTTATCAGTCTTCTGAGTAAAGTCTGGAAGCCTGCCCCAGTTAGCACATTCACCCTTTTGAACCACAGCCCGGGCATCCTTTAGGGAAGCCATCTTCAAAGGGACACTTTCTTCCGTTGCTGTTTCTGATGCTGCTGTAATTGGAAGCACCTCCTCGAAATGCTGAAAGGGGGTTTCAATAAACTCCCCGTCCATCTCAATGTATCTGAAGGAGTTCAAGTGGCTCACCATATATTCCTCCTCTCCTTGCACGGTGACGATCTTCCCTCTGACGGGGTACTTCAGCTTCTGGTGCAAGGTAGAGGTCACTGCCCCAGCCTTATGTATCCAAGGTCGACCCAATAGACAAGAGTAAGATGGACGGATATCCATCACATAAAATGTAGAGTCGAACACCTGAGAGCCCACACGAATCGGAATGTCAACCTCTCCATGAACCATCCTCTTTGAACCATCAAAGGCCCGGACAATGATGTTGCTGGGTTTCAATTCCAGGCCTTCACAATCTAAACGGTCCAAAGCCTTCTTGGGCAGCACATTTAAAGAAGAACCAGTATCCACCAACACATGTGCCAAGGTAGTGCCCCTGCATTCGATAGAGACATGCAGAGCATCATTATGGTCTCTTCCCTTTGCGGTCAGGTCAGCATCTGAGAAACCCAAGCCATTGTCTGCTGTCAGATTTGCTACGCAATCAGTGAATTGGACTGCAGATGTCTCATGTGGCACATGGGCCGTCTTGAGGAATGAGATTAAGGCCTTAGCATGGGCCTCGGAGCACAGCAATAAAGAGAGCATGGAGATTTTAGAGGGCGTGTGCCCCAGCTGTTCCACAACGTTGAAGTCACTCTTCTTTATAATCTTTAGAATCTCCTCCATTTCTTGTTGGGAGGCTTCAGCAGTTACAGGTATAGGTGCCTCCATTTGGGCAGGCTCAACTTCAACTCCTTTGCCCCGAGCATTGGATGACTCGGCAGCAGGAGAAACAATCGGATCAGCAGCAGGAATAGGTACACTTGTAGGAGTTATAAGGAGTGGTCTTCGAGCAGCAGGCGGTGCAATGTCAGGCGAGAAGAGCCTGCCACTGCGGGTGACTTTGGCTGGGCCAGTGATATCACAGATGCTGGAGCCAGCGTTGAACTCTTGTTTAATCCCATTCACATACACATCTGCCCCATAATGCCAGGGGATAGCTTTATCAGATACATAGGGCAGGGGCCCCGGAACAGTGATAATCACAGGTGCAACGGTCATGATTTGAATGGGCTTCTTCGGGAGAGCCTTGATCGGATTGTTGAATATGGTAACCACAGAAACTTCTTCCACCGGAACCAACTGAACAACAGACTTCTTAAACAGAATCTCCTTGCTATCCATTAGGCTTTGGATGCCTGACTTCAGCAAGGGACAACCAGATAGGGACACATCACAGAACAGGCAACCCTTACTACAACCCGGAAATAAACCGGCCAGCAGCAGGTTCTTCTTGACAATCTTCAGAGGAGTGGCTAGATCATCCACAGAAACGGCATAAGCATCTTCGTCAACAGCGTTTACTCCATGCTGAGGCATAGGAGCAGTTACTACATTCGGCCTCTCAGGAGCTTCGAACTGTATCTCCTTCGCATCGATAAGGTCTTGCACCTTACTTCTTAATGCCCAACAGTCATCAGTAGAGTGCCCCGGGCTATCTGAATGGTAAGCACAACGAGCATTCGGATTGTACTTGGGAGATGCAGTATTTGGAAACTTTGGAGCCTCCCTGACAGTCACTAAGTTAGTGGACAGCAACTGTGGCAGGATCTGCGATAAGGTCATGCTTAACCGGGTAAACTCTCTCCGGGGTCTTTCGGCCTTTTGAGGATTGGTTGGCCGAGGAGCGGCAGCAGGCTTAGCAATCATTACCGCACTAACAGATTGGCGGCGCTCAGGTCTCTCTGATTTCCTGGAACCATATACGGCACTAGCCTCCTTCTTGAAGGGTTTTTTCTCAGAACTAGGTGACGCACCCTTCGCAATCTTTCCAGACTTCAGCCCAGCCTCAATTCTCTCTCCAGTCAGAATCAAATCAGTGAACCCAGCAGAAGAATTCCCAATGAGATGGTTGAAAAATGGCCCAGATAGGGTCCCCAAGAACATGTCTACCAACTCCCGATCAGTCAATGGTGGCTGCACCCTGCTAGCCAGGTCTCTCCACTTCTGAGCGTACTCCTTAAAACCTTCACTTGCACCTAACGACATACCCTGGAGTTGGGTACGTGTAGGGGCAAGGTCGACATTATATTGATACTGCTTATAAAAAGCAGTAGCCAACTCCTCCCAGTTACGAACCTTGGTCCCATCCAGCTGATAGAACCATTCGAGATGAGTCCCTGAAAGACTCTCCTGGAAGAAGTGGATCCATAAATTCTTATCTGCAGAGTACGACTGAATTTTCCGAACATAGGACCTTAGATGCAGCTTGGGACAAGACGCCCCGTCGTACTTAGAGAAGGATGGTGCTTTGAATTTGTGAGGGATGATCACACCAGTTGACAAACCCAGATCTCCGAAATCCAGCCCAGGTACCTGTTGAATTTCCATTGCTTTCAACCTATCCTCCAGTTGCTTGTATCTGTCTTCTGCAGGAGGGTACTGCTCTTCATCAAAATCAGTCTCGTTGTCGGAGACTACCGGACTAGGAACCCTTGCTTCTGACTGAGGACTACTCTTGCCAACAGAAGAACCAGCCTCTTCCTGTTGCAGAGCATTACCAAACCTTCGACCCGAGTTGAACAGAACAGTTCTTCTCTTCTTCTTCTTTTCTTTCTTCAGGAGCATAGCCTTCAATTCTTCTTGGCCTTGAGCCAAACCCTTGATTAATTCCTGAAACTGCGCATTCTGCGCCTGAAGAGCCTTGATGGAGGTCTCAGTTGATGACGAGTCAGGATTCATGATGCTGAAATAAACAGCGAAGAACTGTAAGCAACCTGAAAAGAGGAAAAACCTGCTATGCACATGATGAATGAGATGTGTTTATGCAATGCATTCAAGGGTTCGAAAGTTCAAATTTGTTGTATACAAAAAGGAACACACATTATCATTAAGGAAATCATTGTTTAATACATCAAAGCCTCATGGGCAAAATAATACAAAAAACAAATCAATCCCAAAATATGCTGCGCATCCTCTTTGGAGCTATGTAAGTGTTGAGATTCCTCTCCTCATGCAACAGGCGGGTGAGCTCTAAGACCTTCTTTTCGCTGGCATGTAGACTAGTCTCAAGAGAATTCCTTTCCTCCTTAAGCTGGATCCAGCTCTTCTGCATCTCTTCCCAGGATGTGGGCATATCAGGGTGTTAAACAGTGTAGGACACTTCTCCTTCCAAGACTGGTTCTTTGATTACTGGGAGCATATGAGGATAGGGCATCACTAACTTCTGGGAGCGGGCTCGTACCCACTTGAGATAAGGTTCCAACGGGATGGAGTTCCTGTGCCCCAGTGTCTTGCTGTCTATCCTACTTGGCATCCTCCAGGCTCTGATAAATCTCTGGCGAAGTCCTTGAGTATCATTGTCGAAGTCAAAAACTATGTCAGGAATTAACATGTCATGAGGACCATCCCTCCGAGCATAACCAAACTGTCTCCAAGCCAGGCATGGACTGTAAGTAATACCTCCTCTGATTCCAAGTAAAGGAACATTAGGGTACTCCCCGCAGCGATCAATGATAGTGACATCTTCTCTGGACCTAGGGCACCAATGTATATCTGCATGTGTAAGAGTCATCAACCGTTGTGACCATCTCAAACCCCGCTCATTCTTCAGGATTGATTGTGGAAGGTGCGAAATAAACCACCTTCCCAGGAGAGGAGTGCAACACATAAGGACACCTCTTTTTCTCATGGTTCGAGTGTAACATGAGTGAAGGATGTCCCCCAGCAACGTAGGTATAGGATTCCTGGACATAAAGATCTGGACAACACTGATATCAATAAGCTGATCTGGGTTAGGGAACAACACCAAACCATAGACAAGGAGGGCCACAACCTCTTCAAAAGCTTGCAAGTCAAGGGAGTTCTAGCATTCATGGGCCTTTTCAAACAGAAACCTGGCTAAGAACCCTTTGATACCACTTCTAACTTCCCAATGTCCCTTGAGGTCAGATGACTGTAGGTGCAAGGCTTTAGCAATCTCTTCAAGCTTAGGTTCCTTTTCCGTACCGTTGTAGGGTAGTTGATCAAGGATAGGGATCTTCAGGAGCCGGGAGAACTCCTCCAATGTAGGTACCAACTGATAGTCCAAGAAGGTGAAACAGTGATGCAGAGGATCAAAGAACTGGAACAGGACCTTTATCATATCTTCCTCAATATTGGTATTGACCAAGCTGATGAGGCTTCCATGTCTTTCACTGAATGAAGAGTTCTCAGGAATCCTGGATATAAGCTCCTTAAGCTGAGGAGGGATCCTTACAAGACTGACTTGAATTGTCTTTCTACGAACGGTTTCCATGTCCTACAAAACAAGAACAAAGATGAAAATTCGAACCCCTGAAATGGTTAGTCAATGCATATGATGCTGGATGATGTCATGATGCTATGATTAAACACACCACAAATATTTACAAAGACAAACATGTAAGGCACACAAGGCACACAAGACAAGCCCTTAATGTTTAAGGCCAGCATGGGGTCTGGGTAGTACCCTCTTGACGTTGGTGGGTTCAACCTGTCCTAATCAAAGTAACCGGGTTCTAAGGTTCCCAATATCACGGGATTGCTTTCATTATTCATCGTTTCGATTTAGCCACTGAACTGGCGACCGAAATATTCCAGGAAAGCAACCCTCAATTGAGTGTAGTATCGAGTATCAACCAACCTCGGACTGCACCAAAGTCAGTTATCTCACTACCCTAAAGAGGCCAAGATAGTTCAATTAAGGTTCCTAAGGTCTGTTGATGCTTCACGACACCACGCGGAGGCCCCGTACTCTCCTTGACTGAACTCAAGGGTTACCGGTACACACCAAAGTGCCACATCAACGTAGCAGACTGTTTCAACCATGTCGGTATACCCCGCACAGTTCCCTCACAGCCTTGTTGCTACTTTCTAAGAAGGTATCCCCCAGATCCGGGTTAGGATCTATAGAACTCCCAAGACAGTCCCACAATAATAAAGCAAGCAAGTCAATACAATTGAAAACACAGTTATGACCTAGCCCTAAGGTACACCTCACTTTAAGTTAAGTCCCCAGCAGAGTTGCCAGTTCTGTGATCGGTGGATCTGGAACTGACTGTTTAACGCTGGTTCGCGAAATGTCGCGGAAGCAAGAGTCGCCACCGTCTTTTATTTTCTCCAAATAGAAAGGACAAAATCACAGAAAAATTCCTTATAGAGATTGCTCTCGGTTCGGGAGGTAGGTTATAGAAAGGGAAGGTGTTAGCACCCTTTCTATCCATGGTTATCCATGGGCTCTTAGATACTTTCTCACTTGTGTTTTCAAAAATGGTTTGTTTGCTTTTCAACTGTGGGTTTTAAAAAGTTTCTTTGAAAATTCCAGTTCGACTCTTGTATCAGTCCTCAAGAGTGTTTGAAAAATTGCTTTCGAAAGCTTTTTGAAAATGTGTTGGTGTGAAAAGTATTTTGTTTTGTTTGAAATTAGAGCAAGTATCTTAGAGTTGTCTACCTACCCTAAGGAATTCGTCTGTGTAAATGTCCTTTAAAGTAGTGCCATCCCACCATTGAGAGGTAGGTAGCACCACCGTTGGAGGTGTTCGGGTCAATTCGAGGTTCGGGACATGGTGATCACCAGAGCAATGGGAAGACACCTTAGAAGCTACCCTCATGCCAGGTTCCCGGATCATGAGGACTTACTAAGACATCCTCTACTCGACGATCACCTTTCGAGGCAAGGCAACAGTGAGGCGTACCCTAGGGGTGGTGTGTGCGATTCGTGTGTCGTTTTCATTTGCATTTATCTTGTCATGTTATTGGTGTTCTACGCTTGTTTTTATTTTATCCATACATTCTTTCATGTCATTTGATTAACAGTTTAAAAATATTGCGGGAAAAGTAAATTCTAAGCTATTACAAATGGCGCGGGTCCACATCGCCAAAAGTTTCTCGAACCCGATTTGACGGAAAAATAAAGAAATTAAGAGAATTAAAAGTGCGAGAAGTAATTTACATGGCTTCGGGAGAGGTACATAATTATTTAAACGAAATAAAATAAATATGCGAATTAATAATAAATTAAGAACGAGGGCGTTGGACCCTTTTGCAAAATTAAAATTACATGGAATTGATTAAAATTAAAAAGAAAGAAAGAATTTATTTTTTTGGTATTTTTTAGTGTTTTAGGATTTAAATAAAAAAGGAATTAATTAACATTAATACTAACCCTAATTCTAATGGCTTTTAATTTATTAAGAAATATTGAAGTTTTTGACCTAAATTAACCCTAAGTTATTTTTATGTAATTTAATTATAAAAAATAAAATATTTAATTATTTAATATGTTTATGAAAGAATAATAAAAAGGATGAAAAATTATTAATTAAGCCTATTTCTATATTTTTTAGATTTTTGTTAAAAGAATTAAAATTGCAACCTAATTTAAAACTAAATAATTACATGCAAATTTATTTATGAAAAATATTAAGACAAAAATATTTATTGTATTTTCCCTTTTTTCTGATTTTTATTGGTATTTTATATTTTGTGAAAATAATAAAATTAATTACTAAAACAACAATTAAAAAGAAAAATAGAAAATAGAAAAAATAAAGAGAATAGGAAGAATTGCAAACCAAAGGGGGTTCAGATCCCAAATTAGGAGGTATTCTTTAGAAATCCAGGCCCAATAAGACATTGATCCGTTTGACTTTCCAGGTAGTGTGCTGCAGCGTTGACTGGACCTTATGCTGTTCCTCCAATCTGCACCCTTGGATTGCTTTAAACGTACGTGTGGCTGGCCTGATGAGGAGGTGTATCATGGTCTTCAGTAAGCGAAGCTGCATGTGATGGCTAATTGAAAAATAACATTGAAATTATTGAAGACCTGGGGCTCGAACCCAGGTCATGTGCTTTGCCAATAGATTCGCTTGCCATCTGTGCCAGTTCACGCGTTTGATATATAATAAACAAACAAATATAATAAAAGAAAACCACAACATTAGTGGACACTGCGCGCGAAATTCAAATGGCCCTATCACCTCACGCCACTTCATCGTCTCCTTCATTGGGTTTTTTATTTTCCTGAAATATACAAGCAAAGAGCAACGGTTTTCAAACGTTGCTAAAAGTACCATACGAAAAAATAGCGAATAGGCCATAAGGCCTCATAAATTGATCGCGAGTACTGGCTTCTGTTCGTCCAAACGCGTTGAATCTAATGGTATGGGTCTTGAAGGCCAATTTTTCTTTGTTTCAAAAGCCCTATTTCCAAGTCCTGTAAACCCTAAAAATTGGCAATGGCGAAATCGTGTATAGCACATAAAAATGCAATTAAATATATTGGTTAGCTTCAGAATTTCATAAGGAACATGAATCAAGCATTAAAAGTTATAAAGGATGCATGAATCGTGATGTACGATTATGAGTTTTTCTTGATACAGTTTGCACCCGTGTTACCAATTCCTTAAGCTTTGATGAATGTTTTTGATTGTAATCGCTTCTGGACAACCCTGGCAAGCTAATGGAACAAGAATTATGCTTTGAATCGCTCTGGAAGTGAGTTTGCAGTTTTGAGTTTTTAGAGAAAAATTTCAATTTGTGAATGGAGTTTTCTGAGCAGCTGCGTGTGTGTGATCATTAGGGTTGTCTTTTGGCTTTTGTATTGAGTCCATTAGGTCAAGAAAAGTAGAACAAATCCAATGCATTCATGGTTTTTGGAAATTTGATTTTTAAGGATCTTTTTCAATCTTTTCCACGTGTTCTTGTATCAATTATGATCAATCCACTCCCAATCTTTCCCTATTTGATTTCACACGAATTATTGAGTGGATTTTGTGCACAAAGAGATTATAAAACCTAGATTACATATTTTTCATATATTTAATTTGATTTAAATGAATTATTATAAATAAAAATTCAAATAAATAAATAAAAAATGAAGAAATACTTCCCATTGGGCCAAGTGGTCGTGCACATGTCATGGATGATGAATTATGGAAGAAAAATGGGCCCATTAGCAATTTTAGGTCATTTGAACCAATGTTGACTTTTCAAAATATCCAAAAATTTCCCAACTTCTACAAGGCATAACTTGCTCAATTTTTAAGCTTTGCTCATGTTCGTGGACATTTTGGAAAGGTCTTTGAGTCCTATAAACAATGCCTTTTGTCCCATGTCATTTTGATTTACCAATCTCAAGTTATGGCCTTTGACTTAAAGTCCCTTTTTGTTGACTTTTGAAAATGACCTATAATGTTGAAATTGATAACTTTTTGTGAGAGCATTTCTTGGACTTGGAATATGAAGATGCGTTGTAGGAAATGTCTTTCTCTTCAAAATGAGCTTTGGATGGAATTTTTCTGATAATCCATGTGAAAGTTATGCCCTGGTCAATTTACAGTTGACTTTTTCAGCTGTCCAAATAAGGAAACTTTTGCATCTTGATGATTTCTGAGCCAAATTTTGAGAATCATGATCAAGCATTGATCAAATGATGTTTGTGGCTTCAAAATGATATGTTGACCAAAAATTTGAACTTTTGACTGCCAAATGACCATTTTGCCCCTACAGTTGACTGTAGTGCAATTAGGGTTTTTGACTGTGCAATTTTGAGCTGAAAGTCTTGAAACTTGATACGAGGATGCTTGACCATATTTTTAGGCATGTGAGACTTGATTGGACCTTTGGAAACTTCATTTTCTTGATCAGAACACAAACCCTAATTTTGACTGTATAGGAGATCTTTGCACTGTGTAACCCTTGGGGAGATTTGAAGCTTGACTTGGCAATTTCTTGAAGAATATGGGAGGGCAAATTTTGGGGTACAACACTCGGCGAATGAATTACTCTGCGGGGAAGAGAAGTGCTCTAGCGATCTTGCTGGGAAGCAATACTCTGTGGGGATAGAGATACTTTGTTGAGTTGATGAAGACTTACTGGGAATACCCTTGTGGAGTTAGAAGTGTTAATAGACTTCGCTGGGGATAAGAAGACTTCGTCGAGAACGATCTTTCTGTGGCTTTTGGCTGAGGATAACCCAGTTATATCCTAGTAAGGAAATAACTCTTTGAATAAAGCCGGGGGACGCGTTCGTGCTCTGCGAGGATAAGCTTCCAGAATCTACTGGGGATAAGCTTACTGCTTGGAGAGATGGATTCCAACTTTCCTGGGGAACCTGGATTGGACTCTCCTGGGGAAGTATTGGACTGTATTGGAAGGGACTCTGTTGAATGTTTGAAATACCGCCGGGGAACAACCTTTAGATTAAGACTGCCGGGGATGCTTGTTAAGGATATATATGCTGCTGGGGAATGTTGATATCTGCCGGAGGATACCCAACTTCCTTAAGATTTGATAACTTTGCTTGAGGAGAGTGTACTGACTTGCTGGCTCACTCTATGGGGAATTAGGATATCTGATTATGTTCTTCGGCTGATCTTACCTTGATACCTTGGAGGACAGAACAATTAGATTACTTAGACAACTCTTTATTGCCCCTGTTTCTGAGGTGGGAGAGGAAGACCTGTGAGGCGCTGATAGTGGTTGATGGACAAACCTTCTTCTGGTAGGCAAGTGACAAGATGCCGGGACATAGTCGTACGCTTTGATCCCTAATTTTTGCCTGGACCGCCCTTTCGGGTTTTCGGTCCACCGGGATACCCATTTTTTCCCAAGCCGCCTTTTCAGGTTTTCGACTTGCCGGGTGTACAAATTTTTTTTCATTTCATCCCTTCATTTTGCCCGAACCCTTTTGGTTCGCCGGGAAGCCCTTATTTTTGCCTAGGTACGTCAACCTAGCGGGTCTTTGATTGTGCGTATTATTTTTTCGACTATGTCCACGCTTTCGGAATGTAGGGTGATGCCCCTGTTAGGAGTGTTTTGTCATGCCACCAGAAGGTGTTTGATCGTGCCAGATTTGTTGCTGGAATGCCCCCAAGTGACTCAGGCGGAGATTTGCCCCAGGCTATTTTGGCCTTTGAGAGATTCTCCGAATCTTGATTGGATTGCCCCAGATGATGGACCATGATCATGTCTGCCCCTTGATTGGAAGTGCTTTTGTTCACTAGGTATTCATCGTGCGAATTTCCCTGCTGTTCAAACAAAAGTCATATGCAAACAAAGTTATGTTAAAAATGCAAAGCTTATGTCTGTCTTGAAGATTTTGAAAATGTATTCTTTTTCATAAAACAAGTGAATGTTTGTAAAACGTGATGTCAACTCCGTGCTTACTGTAAGCCTTAAGGAGTCAGGATACCTTTCGTAACAGTATGCTTTCGAACTAACCCATGCTTCAGCTAGGACTTTTAAGGGTTATAACGTGGCCTGGTTCACGGTTTAAGAAACAAAGGATAAAGGCTCAAATTATTTGTACCCACCCGCTCTTCGTGATGTTCTTCAATCCTAAACTCAACTGATCGTGCGTTAGACCTTATTTGAGTTTTTGTCCTGATGTTCCAATGATGGTTCAGATATTGATGATTTATTCTGAATAGGCAGTCATTTTTGTTTTTGTTGAGGGTTTGTAAGACCTCTTTCTTTTTTTGATTTTTGTTATCCCTATTTTCTTTTTGCCTGAACTGTTTCCCTTTTTTGGAATTACAGTCAGCGGGATGCCCCAGTTTCGTAAGTCCCCTTTTATAGGTTTTGACTTATTGGGCTTTTCATTTATATATATTTTTTTTGATAATGACTGCCCATCCTCATGATTGTTCTGAACCATCACTGTCTTTTTTTGTTTCGTAAGGATCTCTTTGGTGCCATTCGTTATGCACTTGGATCAACTGAGAGAACTACCCTGCCCCAGGTTGTGATTAAGGGTTGTAAATTTTTGAAAATAAAACTCCTACTTCTTTGGCTCAGATGGGTTAACGAGGGATTATCATCCTTATAACTCCAGTGTTTAGGGATTGAAACAATGCCTGTACCTCATCAGCGGGGTCCGTTCAAAAGCATACTGTAAAGATAGCGGTATCATTTTCGTCATCCTCCCTCAAGAGGCTTAGAATTTTAGATCAAGAGTTGACATCAGAAAAAATATGAAAATAATTTGCATATAGTGAATACGAATATATTGCTTCAAAATAGACATATGCGATGCATTAATGAAATAACGATGTTTAACATGAGTAAATGTTTGAACAAAAGAAAATTACAACTTGAATTCAAATGAACAAAAAAGTGCTTTCTATCCTAGCCATGTTTTGGCATGAGAGCAGTGATCACGTTGGGGAGCCTCGGGCGCCTTGAACTCAATCTCCTTTGCGTCAATCAAGTCTTGGATCTTATTTTTCAAACTCCAACAATCATCTGTAGTATGCCCCGGGCTGTCAGAGTGATAAGCGCAGCGGGCGTTGGGATTATACTTTGGTGACGCTGTATTCTGATTCTTAGGAGGGTCCCTTAATGTAATCAGATTCAGTCTCAACAGGTGTTGTAGGGCTTGAGCCAACGACGTGTTGAGCTGGGTAAATTGCCTCCTAGGCTTGTCTGGCTTGCTCTGATCAGTCTGTTGTTCTTGGCGAGGTCGTTGTTGGACCTGTGAAGTGGTAGCAGCTTGGAGAGGTCTATTCATTGGACCAGACCTTTGTCCTCTTGGAAGCTGTTCAATGACCTGGTCCCTGACTTGGGCTGGTTGCTTCATGTCTTGATGAAGCTGACTGATCATGGCCCTCAGCTCTCCTTGCTCCTGAGCTAAACCTTGAATGAGGGCCCTTTGCCCCAGCATCTGGGTTTTCAATGTGTCTACCTCAGCTTGTAGACGTTTCAGCTGTTCGTCCTTGTCATCTTCAGGACTCTTTCTGATCAGATTCCCCTTGAGGAGTGTCCTCAACTCTTCCTGCCCCTTGGATAGGCTTAAAAAGATCTCCCTGAACTGAGTCTCTTGAGCATGAGGACCCTGGTTATCTTGTTGGGAAGCCATTGCTGAAATAAACAGCGGAGAAGGTAAGTGTCCTGCAACAAGGGTACCTGTTATGTAATGATATGTATGATATGCATGCAATGTTTTCAAAAATCTCGCGGGATAAACAAGAAAATTTGTTAGAGTTTGGGTCCGGTAGCTTGATTGAAGGAAACCCATGTTATTGAGAATTCTTCTTCAAAGGTCAAAGGCTCACCATATCCAGTGGGTCATAGCCTCTGACTTTAGCCATCATGTCTGGTTTTGATTTCCAAACAACCTTGGTTAAGGGAACCTTCTTCAAGAGTCAAAGCTCACCATATCAAGTGGGTCATAGCCCCTGACAACTTTGTCTAGAGGAAAATAAATCCTCTTTGCCCCTTGCTGGGATAGTTGATTCACCATGACCTGCATCACAAGCCCTTGAGGTCCTTGAAATGAGTTAGGATGTATGCGATGGTATGATGCTATGCTATGCATGTGGTAATGTAGGTAACCCTGTTATGAGTCCTTATTAAGGACTATAAACAAAACCTGCAAGCAAACTCAGCAAACCCTGTTATGAGTCCTTATTAAGGACTAAATAAAACCTGCAAAACACTCAGTAAACCCTGTTATGAGTCCTTATCAAGGACTATAAACAAAACCTGCAAGAAACTCAAGTGTCAGATAACAAGCATGCAAGTAGTCAAGTTGGAAGGCACACAAACCACACAAGAGAAACCCTTAAAGTTTAGGCCAGCATGAGGTCTAGGTATTACCCTCTTTCAGTTTGTTGGTTCATACCTGTCCTATCAAAGTAACCGGGTTCTTAGAGGATCCCAATATCATTGACTACCCTCAATCGGTCATAACTCCAGCATCGCAATCTTTTCTTGCGGCCAAAACCATCACGAGAGTTTAGCCTCAATGGGCGTAGCATACTGCTACTGTTCTAATGGCCAAGTTGTGTCATTTAAGGTTCTAAGGTTGTTGGTGCTTAACGACTCCTCAGAAGACCCATATTCTCCTCGTTGCAACACAAGGGATATCGGCACAGACCAAGGTGCCACACCAATGTAGCCACTGCTTCACCCGTGTCGGTCTACGCCGGACAGGTCCCTCACAGCTTATGCTACCTAAACAGGGTATCCCCAGATCCGGGTTAGGATCTATGTAACTCCCAAGACAGTCCCACAATTTAAAGCAAACAAGGAAAGCAATTGAAAACACAGTTATGTTATGAACTAACCCTAAGGTACACCTCACTTTAAGTTAAGTCCCCAGCAGAGTCGCCAGTTCTGTGATCGGTGGATCTGGAACTGACTGTTTAACGCTGGTTTCGCGAAATGTCGCGGTAAGCAAGAGTCGCCACCGTCTTTTATTTTCTCCAAATGGAAAAGACAAAAGCACAGAAAAATTCCTTAAAGAGATTGCTCTCGGTTCGGGAGGTAGATTACAGAAAGGGAAGGTGTTAGCACCCTTTCTATCCATGGTTATCCATGGGCTCTTAGATACTTGCTCATTTGTGTTTTCAAAATTGTTTTGTTTGCTTTTCAATTGTGGGTTTTAAAAAAGTTTCTTCGAAAATTTCAGTTCGACTCTTGTATCAGTCCTCAAGAGTGTTTGAAAATTTGCTTTTGAAAGCTTTTTTGAAAATGTGTTGGTGTGAAAAGTATTTTTGATTTTTGTTTTGAAATTAGAGCAAGTATCTATGAGAACCCACCTACCCTAAGGAATTCGTCTGTGTAAATATCCTTTAAAGTAGTGCCATCCCACCATTGAGAGGTAGGTAGCACCACCGTTGGAGGTGTTCGGGTCAATTCGAGGTTCGGGACATGGTGATCACCGGAGCAATGGGAAGACACCTTAGAAGCTACCCTCATGCCAGGTTCCCGGATCATGAGGACTTACTAAGACATCCTCTACTCGACGATCACCTTTCGAGAGGCAAGGCAACAGTGAAGTGTACCCTAGGGGTGGTGTGTGAATTGTGTGTTATTTTCAGTTCATTGTTTGTCTTGTCATGCATCGGTGATCTACGTTTTGATTTTATTTTTGGGCATTCATTCTTTCATGTTATTGTTTAACAGTTAAAGGTGTGGGAAGGATAAAAAGTCCTACGCTATTACAAAGGCGCGGGTCTACAACGCCAAATTAATCCAGACCCGATTTAAAATAAAGTGCAGAAAATAAATGTCTAATTGACTATTACAGGGCTTTGGAACAAGTACATTATATTTACAACAAAGAAATAAATAAAACGCGCGAAAAGAGAATATAATCGAATGCAAGGGCGTTGGACCCTTTGAAGGAATTAAAATAAAATTATTAAAATAATTAAGTTAAATAAAAAAGAACTTATTTTTTCATGTTTTTTTGTATTTATGACATTAAAGAAAATTAAATTGGAATTTAAAAGTCAAATAATCCTAGTTCTAATTGTTTTTTAATTTATTAAAAAAATACATTAAAGTTAAAACCTAAAATTAAAACTAAATTGATTATATAATTTAATTACAAAATTAATGGTTAATGATACTTATAATAAAATATTTAATAAAAAAGGAAAGTGCTAAAAAGTCTATTTTTATTATTTTTTGGTTTTTTGAGAAAAAAGAATTAAATTAACAACCTAAAACTAAATTAATTATAGGATTTATTTACAAAAAAATACTAGAATAAAAATATTTATTATTTTTTTATCTTTTCTATTTTTTATGTGTTTTTTTTATTATGAAAATATTAAATTAAATCATTAAAAAAGATTAATTAAAATAAAGAAAAGAAAAGATATAAAAAGTTAAAAGAAGCAAACTGGAGGGGGGTGTTGTCCCCAAATGGAGGTCAGTCCTTAGCAATTTTGGCCCAAGGTTTTAAAGGCCTTTTTGACTTTTCCATCATCGTGTAGCTTCTTTGACTCAGGTCTATGGTGCGCTTCTGATTATGGCCATGTGATCCATCTCCATAGACACGTGGATGGCCAGATAATTGTGAGCATAGTGAACCTTCAGCGCTGAACCTGCATAGGAACATTAAAAGGAAAATAATATGAAAGGGGGTGAGGACCTGGGGCTCGAACCCAGGTCCTGTAGTTTGCCAATGCTTGTGCCTGCCACTGAGCCACTTTGTTTCTTTGTAAATTAAATAAACAACAATCAATAAAATATAAAACAACACGCTAGTGGATTTTTAGTGCGCGATTTTAAATGGACCAACCAGAACCGGCCACTTCATCGTCTCCTTCGCTTGGCTTTTTTCCTGAAAATACAATAAAACATAGGCAACGGTTTTTACACCGTTCCAGAAAGTGACATTACAAGAAATAGCGATTAGGCCGTGGTGGGAAAGAAATAGGGCGCGATGGTTCAAATCCACTCAGTGGAAGGCCCTGATTTTAATGGTGGCAATCTTAGGCTCCAATTGTTCCTGATATGAAAACCCCTAAATCAATTTCCATGGAACCCTAATATGCTCTCATGGTGGATCCTTCATTTTAGCATGAAACTCCAATTAAATTACGCAGGTAGCTTGCAAACATCATTCTAATCACAAAAACAACAATAAAATATGTTAAAAACGCATGAATGATGGAAAACAATTTTGGATTTTTCCTTACTAATTTCAATGGTGATTTCGTGTTTTCTTGAGTATGGGACTTGGTGAATGATTGGAAAATGTTCTGTGATCCTTAAGGAAGGTGTTTGAACAACTCTTTTGCCTTGAATCCACCTCTAGCCTTGTTTTCAGTTTTGAATTTTTTTTGCCAAAAGTGTGAGTTTTCTTTTAGTGTTGGGGCGCAGCTCCTCCCTCAATTTGGTTCTGTATCACTTGTATAGGCATTAGGCAATGTGTATCAAGAAGAATTATGGCCTCTTAATGCAAAGCAATCAATTTCAAAATCTTCCATAAACCTCCATAACCAAACTTCCATTTTTGACTCATTTTTGAATTCTTGCTCTTTTGGCCCTTTGCACGAATTTGGTATGTTGCATAATGATAAGTTAAAGTTAGTTAAGGCCAAATATTCCATTTAATTAAGCTTTTTTGATTTTCTTTTGATTTTAAAAGATTTAAAATTAATTAAATCCAATAAAATCAATAAAAAATGAAAAAATTAATTAAAAAATATGAAATAAAAGGTGGGACACGTGGGAAGCATGGCCAAGTTAATTCAAGTGGAAAAAGTGGGCCCCTTTTGTCAAAAATGAAATTTCAAGGATAAATGATTTTGGCCATTTCACAAAAATTTCCCAACTTCTCCAATGCATATCTTGCTTAATTTTTAAGCTTTGATCATGTTCTTGGACATTTTAGAAAGGTCTTGAAGTCCTCTAAACAATGTCCTTAGTCCCATGTCATTTTGATTTACCAATCTCAAGTTATGGTCTTTGACTTAAAGTCCCTTTTTGTTGACTTTTGAAAATGACCTATAATGTTGAAATTGATAACTTTTTGTGAGAGCATTTCTTGGACTTGGAGTGTGAAGATGAGTTGTAGGAAATGTCTCCCCCTTCAAGATGAGCATTGGATGGGATTTTTCTGATGAACCATGAAAAAGTTATGCCTTGGTCAAGTTACAGTTGACTTTTCAGCTGTCCAAAAATAGAAACTTTTGCATCTTGATGATTTTTGAGCCAAGCTTTAAGAATCATGATCAAGCATTGATCAAATGATGTTTGTGGCTTCAAAATGAGATGTTGACCAAAAATTTGAACTTTTGACTGTCAAATGACCATTTTGCCCCTACAGTTGAATGTAGTGCAATTAGGGTTTTTGACTGTGCAATCTTGTGCTGAAAGTCTTGAAACTTTGTATGAGGTTGCTTGACCATATTTATAGGCATGTGGGACTTGATTGGGCCCTTGGAAACTTCATTTTCTTGATCAGAACCAAAACCCTAATTTTGACTGTTTAGGATACCCTTGCACTGTGCAACCCTTGGAGAATTTTGCAGCTTGACTTGGCAATTTCTTGAAGAATATGGGAGGGTAAATTTTGGGGTACAACAAAGTCAACCTTGTGATAATTCCTCCTCAACTCAAGGAGCTTACTTCCAAGATTCCAGAGTATTCTCCATTCACCGAGAGGCATGGTCGTCTTCTCAACTTAGTCAACACCAACACTGAGGAAGACATGGTGAAAGTCCTCTTCCAGTTCTTTGACCCCCTACACCACTGCTTCACATTTCCTGATTACCAGCTAGTGCCTACTTTGGAGGAATTTTCTCAACTCCTGAGGATTCCTATTCTCCATCAACTACCCTAAAATGGTACGGAAAGAGATCCAAAGCCTGAAGATGTTGCTCAAGCCCTACACTTGCAACCATCTGACGTCATAGGTTATTGGGAAACCAGAAGTGATGTCAAGGGTTTCTTGTCAAAGTTCTTGTTTGAGAAAGCTCGAGAATGTTGGAATTCATTGGACCTACAAGCTTTTTAGGAGATTGTGGCTCTTCTCATCTATGGGTTGGTCTTGTTCCCAAACCCTGACCAGCTTATATATGTCAATGCTGTCAAAATCTTCATGGCTCGCAACCCGGTGCCTACATTGCTTGGGGATATCCTCCACTCATTTCACACTCGAACAATGAGGAAAAGAGGTGTTCTCATGTGCTGTACTCCTCTACTGGCAAGATGGTTTATTTCTCATCTTCCCCAATCAGTTTTGAAGAATGAGCAAGGCTTGAGGTGGTCACAACGGTTGATGACCCTTACACATTCAGATGTTCATTGGTGTTCTCGATCCCGAGAAAATGTTATCATCATTGATTGTTGTGGGGAATTCCCTAATGTTACACTACTTGGCATTAGGGGAGGCATCACCTACAACCCCTGCTTGGCTCTGAGACAGTTTGGGTATGCCCGAAGGGATGGCCCACATGACATGTTGATTCAAGACTTGGTTTTTGACTTCGACAACGACGATCAAGGACTTCGACAAAGGTTCATCCGAGCTTGGAGGATGCCCAACATGGTAGACAATAAGACCTTGGGACACAAGAATTCCATCCCCCTTGAGCCTTACCTCAAGTGGGTACGAACCCGCGCCCAAAGTCTTATGATGCCTTACCCCTACATTCTTCCAGTGATCAAAGAGCCTGTTATGGAAGAAGAGGTTCCATACACCCTCCTACATCCTGACATGCCAACATCACTAGAAGATTTACAAAGGAGTTGGATACAGCTCAAGGGAGAACGTGACACTTTCGAAGCCCAATTATACGCCAGTGAGAAGAAGGTTTTGGAACTTACTCGCCAAATTTACGAAGAGCAGACTCTCAACACCTACATTGCACCAAAGAGGATGCGCAATGTCTTTTTACATTAGAATTTTGTATCATTTTTCCCATGGGGCATTTATGTACTAACAAATTATATCTTATTAATATGATGTGTGTTCCTTTTTGTTTCAAACAAATTTGAATTTCTGAATCCTTGAATGCATTACATGAATAACATATCATTCATCATATGCATAAGCAGGTCTTCACACCAGGTTTCCTTATCTCTCTGCTGTTTATTTCAGCAAGATGGATATAGAGCAGACGGTCAAAGACTTATAAGCGCAGAATTCACAGTTCCAACAACTACTCATGACCTTGGCTAAGGGTCAGGAGGATCTCAAAACCTTGATGGAAAAGGAAAAGGAGAAAAAGAAAAAGAAAAGGGTTGGTGTGGCTACCTTGGGTAGAATATTTGAAGGCCAATCTAAAAGAGTCTTGGATTTCCCCTCAACATCTGATGAAGGGGTAGGAAAAGGTAAAGGAACAGTAGTGCAATCTGAGTCTGAGGAAGAAGAAGATGAAGAGGATGAGGATTATTCAGAACAGTAGTACCCTCCTACATACGACAAATACAAGAATCTGGAAGAGCGTCTGGAAGCTATGGAGGTACAAAGAGTGACTGGGCTGGACTTTGAGGAGCTAGGGTTGGTGGCTGGGATTGTGATTCCCCCTAAATTCAAGGTGCCTATATTTGCTAAATACGATGGTTTGTCTTGTCCAAAGATGCATCTGCGATCTTACGTCAGAAAAATCCAACCGCATTCTTCTGACAAGGACCTGTGGGTTCATTTCTTCCAGGACAGTCTTTCGGGGACGCGGTTGGATTGGTTTTACCAGCTAGAAAGGTCTGACGTGCACAATTGGGAGGATTTGGCGGCTGCCTTCTACAAACAATATCAATATAATGAGGACTTAGCACTAACCCGTACTTAATTATAGAGTATGGGCATGGTCTCAAATGAAGGTTTCAAAGAGTATGCTCAGAAATGGAGAGACTTGGTGGGAAGGGTGCAGCCACCATTATCTGAAAGAGAGCTTGTGGATATGTTCTTGGGGACTCTGTTAGGTCATTTCTTCAATCACTTGATAGGAAGTTCATCTGTGGGGTTCACCGAGTTAATTCTGACTGGTGAAAGAGTTGAAGCCGAAATCAAGAGCGGTAAAATTGAAAAGGATGCATCTGCTTTCGCTACCATCAAAAAGACCTTTCCAGCAAAGAAAGAAGTCTCAGCTGTCTACTCCCAAAGAAGTCAAGGAAGAGTTGAGCACCGACCAGCGGTGGGGGCTGTAATGATTCAGAAGTCTGTAGCTGATCAGCCTAGAAACAATCAACCCAGAACCAACCAAGCAAGGGTGGAAAGGCCTGCACGAAAATTCACCTGGATCAACATGACACCTGCTCAGGTTCTCCCTCATCTTTTGAAGTTAAACCTTGCAAGTTTGAAAGAGGCACCGAAGAATCTGAATATATCTTCTCCTTACTACCATTCAAATGTGAAGTGTGCTTATCATTCAGACAGCCTGGGGCATGACACCAACAATTGTTGGCCCCTCAAAAATAAGATTCAGGATTTAATAGATGCTAAAGAAGTGGAATTCGACACCCCTGAAAAGCCTAATGTGATCTCTGCTCCAATGCCAAAACATGGTCGCAATGTCCATGCTGTTGAAGATGATCTATTTGTAGCTATCATTGATGATTTGATGACTCCGCTACCGATAATCAAGTTGAATTTGCTGAAGGCTGGGATTTTCCCAGGTTGTAAAGAAGATTACTGCCTTTGTTCATCCTTACCAACCGACTGTCCATTGTTGAAATTAGGCATCCAACGCCTAATGGATAATCAAGAAATACTTTTTGAAAAGACTCCTGTTATACTGACTCCTGTCAATGACGTTTCAATAATTACCATATCCGCCAATCTTTCCAAGGTCTCTAAAAGACCTGTTAAGATTACATCCGATCCGAAGATTGTACCTTTAAAGATAACTATGCCGGGGCCTATCCCGTACAAGTCCAACAAATCAATACCGTGGAACTATGGGGGAGAGATCTTCTACCACGGTGTTAAACAAATTAATTCAACTGAAGAGAGTACTGATGAAGAGACTTCCGATATTAGAAACATTGCCGGAACGAGTAAAATCACCCGCAGTGGAAGAATTTTCTCTCCGGAGATTGCGCCTCCAAAGGCAATCTTCGGACCCTCAGATGCTTCTAAGGTTACTCCGGCACCGATCAACATATATGCAAGAACTCCAGTTATTGAAGAAGTTTTGACTCCTGTGGTTGTCCCCTCTGCTGTTGCTGATGATAGAGGGAAAGGGATCCAAGAAGAGCCCTTCAGGACGAGGGCTCAGCCGTTGATCATCCCTGAAACCTCTCAAAAATAAATGGAAGAGATTTTGAAAATAATTAAGAAAAGCGATTATAATGTTGTTGAGCAACTGGGGCAAACCCCCTCAAAAATCTCTATGCTGGCCTTGCTGCTTTATTCAAAAGCTCATGCCAAAGCTTTGATCAAATTCTTGAAGACGACCCATGTGCCCCAGGAAACCTCCGCGGACCAGTTCCAGGAATGTGTAGCTAGCCTAACAACAGGCAATGGTCTAGGGTTCTCCGACGCCGATTTAACAATCAAAGGGAGAAAACATAATGATGCTTTGCATGTCTCGGTAGAATGCAGAGGGACTACTCTGGCACACGTTCTGGTAGACACTGGTTCATCGCTGAACGTCTTACCAAAGAAGGCATTGGATAGGCTAGATTGTGAAGGTCTAACTTTGAATCCCAGCAACATCATTGTCAGAGCCTTTGATGGTTCTAAAAGGATGGTCCACGGGGAGGTGGACATCCCGATCAAAGTGGGAACTAAAACCTTCAATTCCACATTCTATGTCATGGACATCTGTCCCTCCTATTCTTGCTTGTTGGGAAGACCCTGGATTCATTATGCTGGAGCCGTTACTTCAACTCTGCATCAGAAGCTAAAGTACCCTGTCCAGGGGAAAATTGTGACAGTTCACGGTGAAGAGGAATACATGATAAGCCATCTAAATTCTTTCCGCTATGTGGAATTGGATGGTGAATTCATCGAAACCCCCTTTCAACATTTTGAAGAGGTAGCTCAGGAAATTGCGGCAACCAAGACAGTGTCTTCTGTACCCATGATTACCCGACCTCCGCCTCGGATGTCGTCACTCAAAGATGCAAAGGCTGTGATTGAAGAAGGAGGAAGCATAATCTGGGGGCAACTTCCCGATTTTCCTTTCAAGTTTGATAAATTCAGCTTGGGTTTCACTGCTTCTGCTCAAAAGGCTGTGTGTCGCTCCCGGGCTGGAGGGCCACCAGTGAAGATCACCCATCATGGAGTCAATGCTTTGGAGGATGGTGAAGAAGAGAGCAACCTTGAAGACTGGATTTTCCCTACCATTGAAGGAGGATTGTGCAATTGGGAGGCAAAAGACTTTATTACCATTACTTTCATCAATCAGTAATTTATCTTTCGAACATTTCTGTTGGTTTGTAATAATTCCTAAACAATTCGTACACTTTTAACCTTGTGCCTTACCCGAGGTACATAGGTCCATTTGTAAGGGTTTGATTTTTCATCTTCATATGCCATTTTAATGAATCATGGACGTTTTCACATATAAACTTTTGTGTTCATTTTCTTTCTTTTTACATTTTATTTGTTTAAAGGTGGCTATCCCTTACACACACCTACACTCACAAATGCAGGTACCCTACCATTCTGGATTCCATGGGTAACAATTCTGCTATGGCCTTCAATGACTCTGAAGATCTGGTCAATCATGCCAAATACGAAGGTGATGAAGACTGTAAAGTGCCTGGAGAATTGGCTAGACTGCTACAACAGGAAGGAAGGGCTATTCTACCACATGAGGAGTTGTTAGAGACAATCAACTTAGGAACTGAGAAAGACAGAAAAGAAATTAGAGTGGGTGCCAACCTGGAGCCAAGTGTCAAAGAGCGCTTAGTTCAGCTGTTGAATGAATATGTCGAGATCTTCGCCTGTTCCTATGAAGACATGTCAGGACTTGATACAAATATTGTGGTTCACCGTCTCCCTACAAGAGAAGACTGTCCACCAATTAAACATAAAGTTCGTCGCATGAGGCCCGACATGTCTGAAAAGATCAAAGCTGAAGTGATGAAGCAGTTCAATGCTGGCTTTCTTGCTGTTACTTCCTATCCACAATGGGTTGCTAACATTGTGCCCGTGCCTAAGAAGGACGGAAAAGTCAGAATGTGCGTGAATTACAAAGACTTAAACAGGGCTAGCCCTAAAGATGACTTTCCACTATCGCACATTGACATCTTGGTTGACAATACAACTCAACACAAGGTATTTTCTTTCATGGACGGATTTTTAGGGTACAACCAGATCAAAATGGCACCTGAAGACATGGAGAAAACTACTTTTGTTACACAGTGGGGTACGTTCTACTATAAAGTAATGCCATTCAGACTGAAGAATGTCGGGGCAACCTATCAACGTGCCATGGTAGCTTTGTTTCATGATATGATACATCATGAGATAGAGGTCCACATAGACGACATGATAGCCCGATCACAGGCATAAGAAGAACACCTCGACCATCTGCAAAAGTTGTTTGTCAGGTTGAAAGAGTACAAGCTCAGACTGAACCCTAATAAGTGCACTTTCGGAGTCAGGTCCGGTAAACTCTTGGGTTTCATAGTCAGCAACAAAGGCATCGAGGTTGATCCTGCCAAAGTCAAAGCTATACAAGAAATGTCTGCCCCTCGCACTGAGAAGGAGGTCTGAGGTTTCTTGGGAGGCCTAAACTACATTGCAAGGTTCATTTCTCACCTAACATCTACCTGTGAACCAATCTTCAAGCTGTTGAAGAAAGATCAGGTGGTTAAATGGAATGATGACTGTCAAGTTTCTTTCGATAAAATCAAGGAATATTTGCTAGAACCTCCTATCTTGATGCCTCCCGTCGAAGGAAGACCGCTTATCATGTATCTGACTGTCCTGGAGAATTCAATGGGGTGCGTACTGGGCCAACATGACGAGTCTGGCCGAAAAGAGCATGCCATTTATTACCTTAGCAAAAAGTTTACCGACTGTGAGACCCGATACTCACTGCTCGAGAAAACTTGCTGCGCTTTGGTATGGGCTGCTTGCCAGCTAAGGCAGTATATGTTGACTCATACCACTCTGCTGATCTCTAAGATGGATCCAATCAAGTACATCTTTGAGAAGAATTCTCTATCTAGAAGAATAGCAAGGTGGCAGATGATCCTCACCGAGTATGATATACAGTACACGACCCAAAAAGCTATAAAGGGGAGTGTACTAGCCGATCATCTGGCCCATCAAGCTGTCAAAGAGTACCAATCTATGAGGTTCGACTTCCCCGACGAGGATATCATGACTTTGGATAACATTGAAGACTTCAGACCATATGACAGACCTGAACAAGGATCCCGATGGATCCTGTACTTTGATGGTGCTTCAAATGTACTTGGCAACAGTATCAGCGCGGTACTTATCTCTCCAGAAGGTTGCCATACACCTTTCACCGCCAGACTCTGCTTCAGCTGTACCAACAACATGGTCGAGTATGAAGCTTGTATCTTTGGTCTCAAGGCCGCTATTGACTTGGGAATCAAATCTTTGATTGTGTTTGGGGACTCAGCTTTGGTCATCAGTCAGATCAAATTAGAGTGGGATACTAAACATCCAAACCTCATACCTTACAAAGAACATGTCCTGACATTGTTACCACATTTCAAGCAGATTACCTTCAAGCACTTCCCGCGAGAAGAGAATCAGCTAGCAGATGCGCTAGCTACAATGTCATCCATGTTTAAACTTAACTGAGATAATGAGGCTCCCCAAATCACCATTGAACGGATGGACGAACCTGCACATTGTCACGAGATTAATACCGAGGAAGTAGTGGACCGACCGTGGTTTCATGACGTCAAAAGGTATCTCGAAGCACAAGAATACCCTGAAGGAGCTTCAATCAACGACAAAAAGTTATTGAGGAGATTCTCTGCCAAGTTCTTTCTGAGCAATGGTATCCTATACAAGCGCAATCATGATTGCATTCTACTCCGTTGTGTGGACAAGGTTGAGGCAGAGCAAATCATGGCTGAACTGCACAATGGTACCTTTGGCACTCACTCAAGCGGATATACGATGGCTAAGAAGATTCTACGGGCAGGCTACTACTGGTCTACCATGGAAGCTGACTGTCATCAACATTCCCGTACTTGTCACAAATTCCAAATCTATGCAGATAAGGTACACATACCTCCGGTTCCTCTCAATGTCTTAACAACTCCTTGGCCATTCGAGATGTGGGGAATCGACATGATTGGAGAGATTAAACCTACAACATCCAATGGACACCGCTTCATCCTGGTGGCCATTGACTACTTCACCAAGTGGGTCGAAGCAACATCTTTCACATCCGTCACAAAGAATGTGGTTGCTCGCTTCATCAAGCAGAACCTCATTTGCCGGTATGGTATCCCCGACAGGATTATCACTGACAACGGTACAAACATGAACAATACCATGATTACCGCCTTGTGCGAGCAGTTCCAAATTCAACATCACAATTCATCTCCCTATCGGACAAAGATGAACAGTGCTGTCGAAGCTGCAAACAAAAATATCAAGAAGATTATTCAAAAGATGAAAGTCACCTACAAGGACTGGCATGAAATGCTACCATTTGCTCTGCACGGGTACCGCACCACGGCACGCACTTCAACTGGGGCAACACCCTATTCTTTGGTATACGTCATGGAAGTTGTCTTACCTATCGAGGTTCAGATTCCCTCCTTGAGAATCATGAAGGATGCTGGTTTGAGTGAAGACGATTGGATTCAGACCCGACTTGATCAACTTAACTTGATTGACGAAAAGCGACTTACTCCTGTTTTCCATGGTCGGGCGTATCAGAAACGGATGATCAAGGCATTCAATAAGAAAGTCATGCGCCAGGTATATCAAGTCGGGGATCTTGTAATCAAGCGGATCATCTTGCCGCAAAGTGATCCCAGGGGAAAATGGACTCCTACCTACGAAGGACCATTTGTGATCAAAAACATCTTTTCTGGTGGGGCAATGATCCTGACCACCATGGACGGCGACAACCTGCCGCACCCTGCGAACGCAGACATAGTCAAAAGATACTACACATAAAACGACCCGACAAGTTGAAAACCCGAAAGGGCGACTTGGGCAAAAATGGGAATCCCGGTGAATCAAAAACTCGAAAGGGCGGTTCAGGCAAAAATTAGGGATAAATAAAAAAAATTTGTACACCCGGCAAGTTGAAAACCCGAAAGGGTGACTTGGGCAAAAAAGGGTTTCCCGGTGGATCGAAAACCCGAAAGGGCGGTCCAGGCAAAAGTTAGGGAATTAAAGCGTATGACTATGTCTCGTCAGATCACTTTAAGGACAATCTCTTCACAGACAAGCTCTGGGTTTCTGATCAATCCAATCACCGTCGGACGAAGCAACGAATGGACAAGATATCCAGAGTTACGAAGGCTATAGCAGAATGGGAACCCATGGAATTTTTATACATAACCATCTTTCTTTGTATAAAATTTTCTCAATTTTATGACAACATTCTCTTACTAGGATGTTTGTCTCCTTTGTACAAAATACTTATACAAAGTTAATACAAAGATACTTCAAAGTGCAGGAAACTATTTGCCTTTTCTTTTTTTTACGCTTGTGTTTTATTTGAAAACGTCCAATGGTTTATTAAATGAGCATATGCATTTGAATATAATCACTGTTTACAAATAAACGAAATGTGAAAGAATAATTACTGACAGGTTGAAAGTATAGGAAAACGTCTTTAGGCTATTCCAAGAGAAATCTCCTGCAGTACATCATCTGGATCCCCAGCGGAGCTACAACCTTGAAATACATATCCCCAGCGGAATTAAATTTCAAAATCCCCGTCAGAGGTAGACTTCAAACTTCCAATCCCCGGTGGAGTTATATTTCAAACCTTTAATTCTCATCAGAGTTAAGTTTTCAAATTCCCAATCCTCAGCGGAGCAAAACTTTGGGTCATGAATCCCTAACAAAGATGAAACCTTCTTCCCCAACAGAGTCAAATTTATAACTACTAATCTACAGCGGAAACCATTCAGTTTTCTCCAGATCCCCCAACAAGTTGTCTTAAAGTCTGAGAATCAATCAGATAACAGTTAACTTTTGTCTTATCCCCAACCTCCGGATAATTCCCCAGTAGATTGGCATACAACCCAAACTCCTGAACTTTTTCCAAACAGGAATAAACTTTTCCCCCAGAGAGTCTTGAACTTACTTTCCAGCAAGATAGCTATTCCCCAGCAGTATAGCTATTTCCCACAGAGTTCTCACTCCCCAACATAATGAAGATTCTCATTCTTAACTCCAGTTTGAAGTCCCCAGGGATTTATTTTCCCTAGAAAATTGAAGATTCTAAGTCTGGATTCCCCAGTGAAGTTGCCAGAGCCTTCATTACTCCCAGCATGAATTTGTCAGAGTTTTTAATCCCATACAGATCGAAGATTCTCATTATCACTTCTCCAGTGAAGCCCCCAAGGGTTCATTTCCCCAAGAGATCGAAGTTTCTCATTCTTAACTCTTCTCAGAAGCCATCAAAGTCTTCCTTATTCTTCAACAAATCAAGGTTTTCTTTCATCTAATCCCTAATAGAGATCGTCAGAGTTTCCTTATTCCCCAGCCAAGTAAGGATTCCCATTGTGTAATCTCCAACCATAGTCATCAAAATTCTCTGGATTCCCCAAGCAGGATTCTCAAGCAGATTTGAAGGATCTCTATATTCCCAGGAAAGTCATGAAGGATTCTCACATCCCTACAGAAGTTGTCAGAGTTCTTGTTAATCCCCACAAGTTGCCAAGGATTTTCTATCCCCAATAGTGGTCCAAGGATTTCTCATCTTCAGCAATCAAAGATTTTGAATATCCAACAGCGGTCAAGGATTTATGTTCCCCGACAGCAGTCAAAGATTTTATTATCTCCAGCTGTCTAGGATTTATTTTCCTCAGCAAGGCAGCTAATCAGCTTACATGCGCATACATTACATTCATATATCATAAACATTGATAAGACACATTTTATTACATCATACATTTCATGCAACATAACTTTGTGTTTTAGCTAACATTTTACCCTTTTCAAGATAAGATCAAAAGCTATCTTTAACAAATATTCACAGATTTCAGATACAGTACGGATACACTCCAAGACATGGAAGTCATTCTGTTACTCATTCAAATCTCTTATTCAGATACAATATGGATACACCCCAGACACAGAGGTCATTCTATTACTCATTCAGAATTCAAAGTCAAGATACAGTACGGATACGCTCCAGACACAGATGCCATTTTGTCGCTCATTCAAACTTCAACAATCAGATACAGATTAGATACGCTCCAGACACGGAAGCCATTCTATTTCTCATTTAGATTCAACTATCAATTTCAAGTCCAGATACGCTCCAGACACGAAAGTTATTCTGTCACTTACTCAGATCCCAGTTACAGTTCAGATACACTCCCCACGGAAGTCATTCTGCTACTCATACAGATCTCAACTTCAGATACAGTCCAGATACGCACCAGACGCGGTTGCCATTCTGTCACTCATTCAAATGTTTCCCCAGCTCAGAGATGCTCCAGACACGGATGTCATTCTGTCGCTTATTCAGATTTCAGATTTAGATACAATACAAATAAACTCCAGACACGGCAGTCATTCTGTTATTCATTTAGATCTGATCTCCAGATACAACTCAGATACGTTCCAGATACGGATACCATTCTGATGTTCATTCTCCTGATTTTCAACAAACATTCTTGGATGGCATCTTTAGGCCCATCTCCAGCAAGATTCAATCATCTCCAAATGGCATCTTTAATCCCATTCCCTCAACTACATTCTGACGAGTGCAAATTTACGGGCACTCTAGTGTCCAATCCTCTTTTACCTTCGAGTCACGAGAGGCAAACTCGCCAATATAACTCTTCAGGTTCAAGAAGATTGAACAGGGGACGCTGTTGTACCCCAAAATTTGCCGTCTCATTTTATCAAGATTTCCCCTCACAAGACTTCTTTGGACTCAAGATCAGATTAGGGTTGCCCTGCTCAAGACATCTCCTTGCATGTTGACCTGAAATTAGGGTTTGAGTTTGCACAAGGATTTTTGGACTTCCAATGCTCAATGTGACTTTCATACTTCATGTTGGACCTATAAGATTGCTCATACCAAGTTTCAAGCTTTGAATCAAATTTTTGCCCAGTCAATTGGACAATTGACCTAAAAGTCAGTTGTATTGGGGAAAAAGTCAACTGTGGCCAATTTACAGTCAACCCTCATAATTTTTGATCCACATTAACATTATAGACTCATATGAACCATTTGATCAAGTTTGGATCACAACTCCTCAAGAAATTTGATCAGATCATCAAAAGGGTAAAATGGTCATTTTTAGGGTTTTGACTACAGAAGGGCAATTTCTGATTTTTAACCTAGCCAATGGAAAATTGGGTTCAAGCATGGATTCAAGGACTCAATGGCATCATCTTTACCTAATCATAAGGTTCAAAAGATCGCAAATGCATTGGATTTACATATAAATTTTATAGTCAACTGATCAAAAATCAACTGTACACTGAAAAGTCAAACTTTGACTTTTTGGTCAAAATCAAGTGCCAAGGGTCATTTTTCATCAAGATGTGTCAAAACATGAAACTTATTCACCAAGAAACCTAATTTTGGAAATTAGGGTTTAAGATTGAAAAATTTCATAACTTAGAAATTTTCTAAGTTATGAAAATTTCTTATTTTTCCCCAACTTTTCCCAACTTTTTCACCATGATGCAATTGGATTCAAAGAAAACCTCCAACATGAAAGTTGTATTCCTCCACAAAATCTACAACTTTTATTCACAAAGTTTTCCAAAAAGAAGCTTGGATCACAAGTTATGATTTTGTGAACAATGGTCCATGAAACTTTTAACTTAGTGAAATTTTGCCCTAGTTTAGGCAGGATTTTGACCTATCTTCATGGCAATTTTTCACATAGTTCCAATTGGAATCTCAAAATTCATTTCAAAGATGGATTGTATATCATGTTACAAGATTTCCAAAATTTCCAAGAACTCTCCAAAATCATTTATGGTTAGGTAGAATCGAAGAAAAGAAAATGGCCATTTCTCACTTTTGTCCATGGCATTTTTCATGTTGCTACAAGTTGCAAATTCTGCCCAAACATGTTTGTACTTGTTTACAGGTCCTTAAACCCTTCCACACTAAAAAATTGAATGCAAACACAATGGATTAAGGCTTTGTTATGAGCTTTAGAAGATTACACATTGAATTAATCCATTTTTGGCAAAAAGATAACAATGCCATTTTGATAAAGGTTGCTTTATGCAATTTTGTTTCTCTTGAGCTGTGAACCCAATCCTTTGCAGCAAACCAACTACACAAACTTAGGCAAAAGTACACCAACTATCAACATGCTTGGATCTAGCTTGTACAGGCCATAACATTGTCAAAATCACCTTTTCTTCAAAAGCAAGTCAACTTGCAAAATCACCACAACTTTGCAATCTGATAAAACCAAAGTTTGTAAACATTTCAAACAAATTTTACATATCACACTAAGCCAGAAACACGAGCTAGAAAGTCATCAAACCTTCCAAAACACCAAAACACAAGTTCTTGTCAAAACAGGGCAGGTTTTGCATTTTGATTTCCAAATCACAATCCACTCGTGCGTTTTGCTTGCAACTAGTTCCAACACACTCCATACAACTCACCTAAGCTATCCCAACCATTCCCAAGTCACTGTAACTCCATTTACACACTTCACCATTTTTGAATTCTGAGTTTGCAGGTTAAGTTCTATAGAGAGATTCAAGCAAGTCCAAAGCTAGCTAAGCATTGGGAAAGCTCAAAGGAACTTCAAGCAAGCTCACAAGTATCTCAGGCCTCACTCACAACCCCTACATTGCCATACTCGAGCTTGACTGAAACAGGTAAAGTTCAAACTTCTATCTCTCTATTTAGGAATCATTAGGCTTAGGTTTGTGAATAAAAAATGTAGTCCTCATTGCCCTTGAGCTGTACATATGCATATAATTCATTTAAGTTAACTGAGTTGGGAGAATTTGAATGATGAACTTTCTGAAAAAACTAGGTTAGAAATTAGGGCCAGAGAAATTCTCTCTGGTCTTTGAGAGTTAGATTAAGTTTTTTACATGGTTAGAATCGTGTGATCATGCTCTATAACTTTCATGTTGCAAGTTTTTGTTTTTAAGCACAAATGCAGGAGTTACTAGTTTGAACATCAAGCGCGCGTTTTTCTGTTTCTCAAGGTTAGAGATGAAGTTGAGTTGGGCTGGGCCTGGTCCTTTTGGCTATTTGCACCTCCTTGCTTGCTTTCTGCACCCCTTGGCCCATTGATTTTATTTTTGTATATTTTTCTATTTCTTTTTCATTTCTGACTTTATTTTTTTTTTCTAAATATAAAAAAATCACTAAAAAGATTTTCTTAAATTTTCACATTTTATTTTATTATTTTATTTTATTATTTTGGCATAGGAATAGTTAAAAAATAATATATACTTTTATTTTCTTAAATAAGTTTATAAATAAAATTAAAATACTTACATATTTTTTTTATAATTATTTATACATATAAAATAATATTTTCTCACACATTTCATTTTTAATATTTTTGTAAATATTTTATTTATTTTCTTATACATAAATAAATAATTATAATATATATATTTTCTTAAAACAAATTAGGGTTTCCACCCTTAATAAAAATAATCTTTTATTTTCTTATTTTTGATACATTAAATAACTTATTTTTACCTACATAAAAATAATACAAAAAAAACATTTTTTGCATATTTATAATATATTGCATATTTAAATATTTGTCAATTTATTATTTGTACAATGAATTCAATATGGTTGTAATAATTTTAGGGTTTTTATTTTGTGCAAAATATCCCCTATTCAAACTTGTATCCCCCTCCCCATAATCATGTTGTAATAGTCGTAGATTTACTTTTACGCATTTATTGCTTTCAAATATGCATGATAGAAAGATTAGGGTTTGTATGCAAATGACCAAAATCAAACAAATAGCTTGACTAAACACAAGACAAAAAGCATGAAAAATGACAACACAATGCACACAAGCACCCTTAGGGTTTCATCCACTTGTTACCTTAAAAATGGCCATGGTATGCATGCTAGGTATCTTGGCAAAACAAAATCAAAACAAAAAGATCATAGTCCCTCGATGACGCTATCTTGGTTTTCTATACAAAAATGATCTAGTCCCTCAAAAAATTTGCTAAGATATTTGGCAACATTGTTATCATGGTCATACGATGACCCGTGCCTGTCCCGTTTAACATCCAAACACAAGGTTGTTTACAAAATGCAATGGTAAAACAACAATGTCAAAGGGTTAAAAATGTGTAGGAAAGACTTTTGAGTAGGTAGGGTAGATGCTCCTAGTTACTTGATCAAACTTGTAAACATCCTTGCTATTTTCAAAAACACATCACAACACCATTTCAAAACATTTCCCAAAACAAACTTTCAAACAATTGAAACATTTTTCAAAAGACAAATACCTTTGTATACATTCAAACAAGAATCATTACAAAGGTTTCCACAATGATGGCCTCTTTTCAAAATACTTTCAAAACCACACACAAAAGCACCATTTCAAACAATTGAAAAGCAAAAGCGAGTGATCTATAACAAGTAACTAAGAGCCCATGGAAAACCATGGATGAAAAGGGTTCTAGCACCTTCCCTTTTCATAATCTACCCCCCGAACCCAAAAACAATCTCTAAGGTCTTTTCTGTGCTTTTTGACCTTTCCTTTGGATAAAATAAAAATTCGGTGGCGACTCTTGCTAAACCGAAACATTTGCGAACACAAACTCAAAACCTCAAGTCAGTTCTCCCATCGCATCACAGGTAGGAAAAATTTGGGGTATTACAACTGCCCCTATTTAATCGTCTTAAACCTGAAAGTATGATTGGCGCGTGCCTTTCGGGCGTTAAAGGTTGAAGATGATTAAATACCAATGCCAAACATTTGTTCTGAGAGGAAGTGTGAGTGTTTATTTATTTTTGCACCATCTACTGGGGAATTAAAAGAGGTGTGACTAAATCGGAAGTATATGTCGATCAGGACACGACGACATCAAAGTACATCGATCAGGACACGATGAATCAGAGGAAAAAATGGATCAAGACACGATGATTGAAAGGAAGACATCGATCAGGGCACGATGGCTAACAGGAATACCTCGATCAGAACATGATGATTCGTAAGGGAGGTATCGATCAACACATGATTACCAAAATAAAGACATCGATCAGGACACAACGAATGTCAGAAGGTAGCGTGATGCAAACACAAAGGAATAAAATACTTGTAACATGGCGTGATGCCAATACAAGGAAGAGATCAAACTTGTAACGTAGCACGATGCCAACACAAGGAAGAGATCGGACTTGTAACGTAGCATGATGCCAATACAATGAAGAGGTTTCACTTGTAACATCGCGTGATGCCAATACAAGGGAGAGATCGGACTTGTAACGTAGCGTGATGCCAATACAAGGAAGAGATTGCACTTGTAACGTAGCACAATGCCAACACAAGGAAGAGATCGAACTTGTAACATAGCATGATGCCAATACAAGGAAGAGATTGAACTTGTAACGTAGCGTGATGCCAATACAAGGGAGAGACCGGACTTGTAACGTAGCGTGATTCCAATACAAGGAAGAGATCGAACTTATAACGTAGCATGATGCCAATACAAGGAAGGTATAACACAGACGAGTGTCTGAATCGATATGGACGAGTATCAAAAGAAGATACGAACGAGTATCAAGGAAAGGTTAAACACGGACGAGTGTTTGAATCGATACAAACGAGTATCGAAATAAGATACAGACAAGTATCAAGAAAGGTTAAACACAGACGAGTGTTTGAATCAATACGGACGAGTATTGAAGGAAGATACAAATGAGTATCAAAAGGTTAAACACGGATGAGTGTTTGAGTCAATACGGACGAGTATCGAAAGAAGATACAGATGAGTATCAAAGAAGAGATAACACGGACGAGTGTTGGAATCTATACAGACGAGTATGGAAAGAAGATACTGACGAGTATCAAGAGGTTAAACACAGACGAGTGTTTGAATCAATACGGGCGATTATTGAAGGAAGATACAAACAAATATCAAAAGGTTAAACACAGACAAGTGTTTGAATCAATACATGTGAGTATTGAAGGAAGATACATACGAATATCAAAAGGTTAAACACGGACAAGTGTTTGAATCAATACGGACGAGCATTGGAAGAAGATACAGACGAGTATCAAAAGGTTAAACACAGATGAGTGTTTGGGAGACTGACATGAGTGTTTATGAGTTGACGCAGATGAGTGTTTGGAGACCGACACATATGAGTGCTGGGTTTAGACTTGGTGTATTGATTTTGCTGGGCATTGAAAAGGTGAAGGTCATCGACTGGGGATTTTGGGAATGATATCCTCTTGTAGGGATGTATTGTTGTCCTTAAATGATTCAGGTCTTTCGTGTAAGGTACCTGATCCGGCTTATGCTTCGTATGCATGTTTGGATTTCTTTTTCCATAAATATCCACTCTGATGGATCAGCTACACGCTTTTGAAGATGCAATGTTATGTAATGATAACTATATGAAATGCAAAGAAATAGACTTCATGGGGATAAGCGAAAGCTTGCTGGGAACCGTTGCTCATCACTGGGGATGCCAATACATATCGGCACTGAAAACCTGCAGTACCAAAGATTGTTGGGGATACTGGTAAGAATTTGCACTGGGGAGCCCATGATACCGAAGATTATTGATGACTCTGTTGAAGATTGAGTCACTGATGAAGCGAATCTACCGGGATGCTACTGAATTCTGGACTGTGTTATTGGGGAAGAGATAATTTGGCCAGACTTCCATACATTATGAACCATTGAGAGGATGGTAGAACTGAATATGCCGAAGAATGGATACTGAACACCATGTGAATCTCTCGGATACATGCCCCAAGTTTACGCCACACTGGGGAATTACTTATTGAATCACTTGGGGACAAGAGATGGGCATGGGCACCTACGAATGCCCCAGTTTAGCTCTGCGAATGCCCCGATTTAGCTCTGTGAATGCCCCGGTTTAGCTCCACAAATGCCCCGGTTTAGCTCCACTGGGGATGTACTTGATTAACTCCACTGGGGACGCACTTGCACATGCCGAGTCAAACGACGACTCCGATTTTCCAAATTCACTTGGGGAATTAGGTTCGAAGCTGTCTATAGTAGATGAAGGCAGCTTCATGCCTTGGCTAGGTCAGGGTGACCATTACAAATTGCCACCTGTAAAGAGAAATAACACTTGGAATGCATACGACACTTCCTCATGGTTATATATCGATGTAAAGTCAAGTTTTATCTCGGCTTGATAATTTTTATTCCCCATGTTTCTAATGCAATTTTTAACAACAAATAAAACACATTCTGCATACGAAAAACATTTTATGACATTAAGAGACAAATTTTGATGAAAACAAACTTTATTGATAGGCCCGTGAATAGGCATTTGTACAAGGATGCAACTCCTATATGAGGTAGCTGCCAAATAGAAACGGGAATTACAACAAGTATAAATGGCAATGAGAGATGCTCGAATTTCCATTAAAACCGGTATTGCTACGGTTCCCATATCCTAAGTAGTCTCAATGCCTTGCCTCTGAAGAGTAGCAGTTGGACCAGTCAATTCACTGCCAAGGTGCTATAAATGTGCATGTGTCATTCGTGAAGAGAATTCAGACTACAACCTCTCGCTTAAGATCCCTAACTTTTGCTTAGATCACCCTTTTGGGTTTTCGATCCAACGGGATACCCATTTTTTCCTAAGTCGCCCTTCCAGGTTTTCAACTTAGCGGGTTATTATTTTTTATTATCCCTAATTTTTGCCTGGACTTTCGTGTCCACCGGGATGCCCATTTTTGCCTAAATAGCCCTTTCGGGTTTTCGACTTAGCGGGTCTCTTTATGCGTAGTATTTTTTGACTAAGTCTGAATTGACTGGGAGTGGAACGTCTTCCCCATCCATGTCTGTCAGGATTAGAGCACCTCCTGAAAAGGCTCTCTTTACGATATATGGTCCCTCGTAATTGGGAGTCCATTTTCCCCTTGGATCGGAATGGCTTTGCACGATGACCCTTCTCAAGACCAAATCACCAGGATAAAACTTCTGAGGACGGATCTTTTTGTCGAATGCTCTCTTCATCCTTTGTTGGTACAACTGGCCATGACAAATGACCGCTATACACTTTTCATCAATCAGGTTGAGTTGGTCAAATCTTGTCTGAACCCATTCTGCCCCATTAAGCTTGGTTTCCATCAGAACCCTCAACGAAGGAATTTCTACTTCGATAGGAAGCACTGCATTCGTGCCATAGACAAGCGAAAATGGAGTTGCCCCTGTTGAAGTATGCACAAACGTTATGTAGCCATGCAGAGCAAAAGGCAACATTTCATGCCAATCTTTATATGTTCTGACCATCTTCTGGACGATCTTCTTTATGTTCTTGTTAGCAGCTTCGACTGCACCGTTCATCTTTGGTCGATACGGCGATGAATTGTGATGTTCAATTTTGAACTCTTCACATAACCCCTTCATCATGTTGTTGTTAAGATTATAACCATTATCAGTGATGATTCTGTGGGGAACTCCGTAACGGTATATGATTTCTTTCCTAATGAAGTTGGTAACGACCTGTTTGGTTACATTCTTGTAAGAAGCTACTTCCACCCATTTGGTGAAATAATCAATAGCCACTAGGATGGATCTATGACCATTCGAAGCACTTGGTTCAATCCTTCCAATCATATCAATTCCCCACATCGCAAACGGCCATGGGGAGGTCATAACATTCAAAGGAGTTGGAGGAACATGAATTCTGTCTGCATACACTTGGCATTTGTGGCACAATTTTGCATATACACAACAGTCGCTCTCCATTGTCATCCAGAAGTATCCTGCTCGTAGGATTTTCTTCGCCATAGAATTCCCGCTCGAATGAGTCTTGAAAGAACCCTCATGAATTTCTTTTATGATCGACTTTGCTTCGTGTCTATCCACGCATCTAAGCAGAACCGAGTCATAATTTCTCTTATACAGGACATCTCCTGATAAGAGGAACTTGGATGCTAACCTTCTAAGCATGCACTTATCACAAATTGTAGCATTTTCGGGATATTCTTGCTTCTCAAGGTATCGTTTGATATCGTAATACCACGACTTCTCATCAGACATATCCTCGGTTGAGATACAATGGGAAGGAAAGACATGTTCCGGCTCTTTATACCTGAGGATGCGTATATTAGGCGCCTGATTTAGAAAGCTCACCGAGAACATTTATTCTAAAGTGGCTAAAGCATCGTCCAACTGGTTTTCTTCTCTGGGAATATGTTCAAAGGTGATTTCATCAAAAGCGGTATTAGCTGCAAGATGTAGTCTCTGTACAGAACCAAACTAGGGTGCTTCATCTCCCAATCACTTTGTACCTGATGTATGACCAAAGCAGAGTCTCCAAAGACTTCAAGGATTTTGATTTTAAGGTCAATGGCTGCCTCTAGACCCATCACGCATGCTTTATATTTCGCCACATTGTTCGTACAATCAAAACATAACCGGGTCGTAAATGGTGTATGAGTATTACGTGGAGAAGTTAGTATTGCCTCAATGCCATGTGTTGTACCCCAAAATTTGCCCTCTCTTTCTTCAGGAAATCATCTTGGAATCTCAGAGTCCCTCTGAAACAAATCCAAGTCCTGAATTGCCATTTCTTCCCAAGCAAACCATCTACAAGAACAAAATGATCACACAAGCTCTAAAGGCAACGCTTTTATTTTGAGAAAAATTAAATTCTAAACATTTGGAATTTTTCTCTAAAAAATGGGTGTTTAAGAAGAAAATAGCGCTTCAGAACTTCTGGACCAAACTCCAGATGGAAACGGTCAGAAGTTGCAAGCTTGGCTCAACGCAGTCAGAAGTTGGCTCTTCAGCAGCTACAACAACTCAGTCAGAAGTTGCAAACATGATTCAACACGTAAGCCTCAAACAGAACATGACTCTTTCAGCAGTTACGCAAGTTCAGCCAGAGTTTGCTAAAGGAATGTAAAGGAAGCAAGGAAGTCTGAAGGCTCCTTCAGAATAGGTTGAAATCAGAAGATGAAAGGGTCAGAAGAGTGGGTGTTACACTGATACAAAATCTCTAAGTCCAGGATATCCAGAAGCAAATCCAAGGAACGTGTCAGAAAGTCAGGAGAATCTCCAGAATTTGCTAAAACAACAAGAGGCCAAGACCAGAGCATGGTTTACGTTGTTTTTGGTAAAGCAGAACTGCTGGTTCAAGTTTGTTTCCTATTACCAGAATATTGGCATTGATAAGTCTCATCATCATTTAATGCTCATTAATGCTCCCAACCACTCCTGAACATTCACCCAAGGGATCTCTTCACGTGTGGCTTGGTAAAACGCCTTTATGCAGGTTTAGGCATGGGTCTACGCGCCACCGTCCACCTAAGAGGTCACTTCTCCCCAATCCATGCCTGCTGTTCCAGCCTAGGCTGAAAGGCTATCTGTTATCACAACTTCCCAGGAATTTCTTTCAAAGAACAATTCAACCTCTGTTGGTGCCTTTAATGTTCAAGAAATCCACAAGAGTTTTGCCTATAAATAGAGAACCATTGTCCACTGAAAGAGGGCGTCCAAAAAACCAGAAAAATTGCCAGAAGAGAAACAGAAATTCCTAGCAAGAAAGTGCTGTGAAACTCTGCCAAAATCTCCAGTGTTTCATAACTTTGACCTCCTTACCTTCAAACTTCATCAACACCCAGTTTTCTTTGTGACTAAGAGAACACCCTTTCAACCTCTGACCATACATATACATACACCTCCATCCACCCCTTTCGAAAAAGAACCTGTCCAAAACACCATCAGAGCCAAAAGCTAGCTCTCATCCACAAACTTTTCCAACAGCCAGGTAAGCACCTGCTGACCTTCATCACGCTGCTAAGCATCATCAGCTTTGCATGCTCAAATAAACATAATGTAAATATCATGTTGCTGCTATTGGTGTTCTGAGGATTTTCATACCTCAGAACATTTAGATAGGAAGTGAGCCAGCATAGAACCCGCCTGTGACCTTGTTGGTTCTGTCTCCTAAAACACTCTGACATTTGCTGAAGCTGTTCCAAACATGTTTTCTGTTTTGTGGAAAAATAATAAAATTACAGATGTTCTGACTAGCACAGGGAGAAGCCAAGTGCTGACTTTAATGTTAGCACATCTGAAGCCTGTTTTGCTGTCAATAATATCAGAACTTCTGAGAATTATTGTATTTCCAGCAGGATCAGAACTTCTGATTTCCCCACTAACAAACTTTTGTCTTGCAGCGCATGGGGGTCAGAACTTCTGATCTTCCCACTAACAGGTTTCTGTTTTGCAGGTGCAAGAGTCAGAAGTTCTGACTCATACAGTTTAACCAAAAGGTTGATCATCTGGCAGCGAGCCTGAGTCAGAACTTCTGATGACCTCTCAGCAGCACGCTGGCTCCCTCTCTCTTTCTCCCTATCTTGTTTTTGTTATTTTCTTTTCTTGTCTATTTTTCTCGTTGAACCACCCCATGTACAAATATGTATCCCCACCCCCCTAATTGTTGTAATAGCGTAGGATTTTATATTCCTGCTTTTTATTGCTTTTAAATAAATGCTAGTAATTAGGATATGTATGGCAAGATAAAATCAATGAAATAGAAAATCCTAATTCAAAGATAAACTCTTGTATGCAATAAAACCCACTTGCACACAAACACCCCTAGGGTTATATCCACTTGTTGCCTTCAAAAATGGGCCATGTTACGCATGCAAAGTATCTTGGTAAAACAAACAAAATCAAGAGATCATAGTTCCTCGATGACGCTATCCAAAGTTGCCTTATAAATGATCTTAGTCCCTCGAAAAATGCCAAGATACTTTGCAAAGTTGCTATCATGGTCTATACGATGACCCGCGCCTGTCCCGTTTACATCCTAACACAAGGTTGTTCACCAAATACAATGGTGAAACAACACTGTTAAAAGGGTTAAAACATGAGAAAGATCTTTGAGTAAATTTAGGGGTAGACAACTCTTAGTTACTCGATCAAACTTGCAAAACAAACTTGCCTACTTTCAAAACACACTCCACAACACAAACTTTCAAAATAACTTTTAAAACCTTGAAACATCTTTCCAAAAAGACAAACACATTTTGTAAAACATTCGAGTAAAGAATTGTTACAAGGGTTGCCTAGACAAGGCATCTTTTTTTTTTTAAAAACCACACACACAAAACACCATTTCAAACAATTGAAAATGCAAGGCAAGTGATCTAAGAAAGTAACTAAGAGCCCATGGATAACCATGGATAGAAAGGGTGCTAATACCTTCCCTTTCTATAATCTACTCCCCGAACCCAAGAAAATATCTCAAAGGTTTTTTCTGTGCTTTTTAACCTTTCCTTAGGATAAAATAAAAAGTCGGTGGCGACTCTTGCTCAACCGAAACATTTGCGAAAACAAACGCAAAACCTCAAGTCACTTCTCCCACCGTATCACAGAACTGGCGACTCTGCTGGGGAATATCTTAAAAGTGGAGTAACCTTAGGGCTTAGATCACCCTTTCGCATGACTAATTGTTTGCTTTGATTGCTTTACATCTTGGTTCTCTTGTTTGGGTTTGAAATCCTACACCCGGATTTGCGGAAACATTCATAGATAGCAATACGTTATGGAAACTGTGTGGGGTATACCGACACGGTTGAAGCAATAGCTATATTAGTGCGACGTATTTGTGAGTACCGGTAACCCTTGAGTTCAATCAAGGAGAGTACGGGGCCGCTGAGTGATGTCACTAAGCACTAATGACCTAGAACCTTACTTGACCATCTTGGCCTTTTATTAGGGGTAGTGAGATGACCGGCTTTGGTGCAGTCCGAAGTTGGTAGATACTCGATACTACACTCATTGAGGGTTGTTTTCTTGGAATATTTTGGTCGCTAGTTAAGTGGCTAAACCAAAACAATGAACATGGAAAACAATCCAATGATATTGAGCTCCTTAGAACCCGGTTACTATTTATAGGACAGGTTTTTAAGCCAACTACACTCAAGAGGGTACTTACCTATGAAATCTCATGCAAGCCTGAAACTAGGGTTTTTGTGTGACTTGCTTGAACACGTGTTTGTGCATACATCATGAACATCATAAAGCATCATATGCATCCACTAACCATTTCAAGGGTTTGGATCTTCATCTTTGTTCTTGTTTTGTAGGTCATGGAAATTCTTCGCAGGAAAACTATCCAAGTCAACCTTGTGAGAATCCCTCCTCAACTCAAGGAGCTCACATCCAGAATTCCGGAAAGCTCTCCCTTCAGTGAAAGACATGGTAGACTGCTCAACCTAGTCAACACCAACATTGAAGAAGACATGGTGAAAGTGCTGTTCCAGTTCTTTGACCCCCTTCACCACTGTTTCACATTCCCCGACTACCAATTGGTGCCCACTTTGGAGGAATTTTCTCAACTCCTGAGAATTCCTATTCTTAATCAACTACCTTACAACGGTATGGAAAAAGAACCAAGCCTGAAGATGTTGCTCAAGCACTACACTTGCAACCATCTGACATCAAGGGGCATTAGGAAACTAGAAGTGGCGTCAAAGGCTTCTTGGCAAAATTCTTGTTTGAAAAGGCACAAGAGTGTTGGAATTCCCTGGATCTGCAAGCCTTTGAAGAGATTGTGGCACTCCTTATTTATGGGTTGGTCTTGTTCCCAAATCCTGACCAGCTTATAGATGTCAACGCTGTCAAGATTTTCCTATCCAGGAATCCCATACCTACATTGCTTGGGGACATCCTCCACTCATTTTACACACGAACAATGAGAAAGAAGGGTGTTCTCATGTGCTGTACTCCTCTCCTTGCAAGGTGGTTTATTTTGCACCTTCCACAATCTGTTTTGAAGAATGACCAAGGCTTAAGGTGGTCACAACGGTTGATGACCCTCACACATTCTGATGTACATTGGTGTTCTCGGTCCAGAGAAAATGTCATCGTCGTCGATCGTTGTGGAGAGTTTCCTAATGTTCCATTACTTGGCATTAGGGGAGGCATTACCTACAACCCTTGTCTAGCTTTGAGACAATTTGGATATGCACGGAGGGATGGCCCTCATGACATGCTGATTCCTGACCTAGTTTTTGACTTCGACAATGATGCGCAAGGACTTCGCCAAAGATTCATCAGAGCTTGGAGGATGCCTAACAAGGTAGATACTAAGACATTGGGACACAAGAACTCCATCCCTCTTGAGCCTTATCTCAAGTGGGTACGAGCCCGAGCCCAGAGTCTAATGATGCCGTACCCTCATGTTCTCCCTTTGATTAAAGAGCCCGTTAAGGAAGGAGAGGTTCCCTACACCATCCTATATCCTGACATGCCAACATCATGGGAGGAGATGCAGAAGAGTTGGATCCAACTCAAGGAGGAACGAAACACTTTTGAAGCCAGCTTCTACGCCAGTGAGAAGAAGGTTTTGGAGCTTACCCGCCGACTTCACGAGGAGGAGACCCTCAACACCTACATCGCACCAAAGAGGATGCGCAACGTCTTTTTGCCTTAAGAAGTCTTTGTAATATTTCGCCCATGGGGCATTTATGTACTGACAAAATTTCTTCTTATTAATATGACGTGTGTTCTCTTTGTTTGCAACAATTTTGAATTTTTAAACCCTTGAATGCATTGCATGAATAAACATATCATTCATCATATGCATAAGCAGGTCTCCACACCAGGTCTCCTTATCTTTCTGTTGTTTATTTCAGTAAGATGGATCTCGAACAGACGGTCAAAGATCTGCAGTCACAAAACTCACAGTTTCAACAACTCCTAATGACCTTGGCAAAGGGTCAGGAGGATCTAAAGGCACTGCTGGGGAACAAAGAGCAAGAAAAAGTGAAAAAGAAGAAGAAAAGGGTGGGGGTAGCTACCCTGGGAAGAAGGTTTGAGAATGAAGCCAGAAGAGTTCTTGAATTTCCCTCCGCATCTGAAGAGGAAACCAGTAAAGGAAAAGGGGCTGCACTACCTTCTGAATCCGAGGCTGAAGAGGAAGAGGCTGAAGAAGATGAAGACTACTCAGAGCAACAATATCCGCCAGCCGATGACAAATACAAAAACCTCGAGGATAGACTGGCAGCTATGGAGCTACAAAGGGTTCCCGGGTTAGATTTCGAAGATCTGGGATTAATTGCTGGAATTGTGATCCCTCCAAAGTTTAAAGTGCCAATTTTTGCAAAGTATGACGGGCTGTCTTGCCCAAAGATGCACTTAAGGTCGTACGTCCGAAGGATTCAACCTCATACATCCGACAGAAATCTTTGGGTACACTTCTTTCAGGATAGCCTGTCTGGTACGCAGCTCGACTGGTTCTACAAGCTTGAGAGATCAGAGGTACATAGTTGGGAAGATTTGGCAGCTGCCTTTTATCGCCAATACCAATATAACTCTGACTTGGCGCCAACCCGTACTCAACTACAGAGTATGGGAATGGCCTCAAATGAAGGATTCAAGGAATACGCCCAGAAATGGCGCGATCTGGCCGGGAGAGTGCAGCCACCTCTTTCTGATAGAGAACTCGTGGATATGTTTTTGGGAACCCTATCTGGCCCGTTCTTCAACCATTTGATCGGGAGCTCTTCCGCAGGGTTTACTGAATTAATTCTGACTGGCGAACGGGTGGAAGCCGGTATTAAGAATGGGAAGATTCAAAAGGATGCCTCTGCATCTACAACTGTTAAGAAATCATTTCCGGCTAAGAAAGAAGCAGCTGTTATTTACTCTCAGAAGAGATCGGGAAGAACCGAGCGCCGGCCAACTGTGGGGGCCGTGATGATCCAAAATCCATCAAATGATCAGCCTCGTTATAATCAGTCCAGACCAAATCAGCAACGGGTGGAACGGCCACAACGGCAGTTCACCCGCATCAATATGACGCTAGCGCAAGTTCTTCCCCATCTGTTGAAGTTGAATCTCGCCACTATCAAAGAGGCACCAAAAAATGTGAACACATCTTCCCCGCATTATCATCCCAATGCTAAGTGCGCCTATCATTCTGACAGTGTCGGGCACGACACCAACAATTGTTGGGCGCTTAAGCATAAAATTCAAGACTTGATAGAGGCGAAAGAGGTTGAGTTCGATGCTCCAGAGAAGCCAAATGTAATATCCGCTCCGATGCCGAAGCATGGTCGAAATGTCCATGCTATTGAAGAAGATCTGTATGTTTCTGATGTTAATGACCTGGTGACTCCACTGTTGACGATCAAGCTAAATCTGTTGAAGGTTGGGATTTTCCCAGGATGCGAAGAAGATTGCTACTGTTGTTCCTCTCTACCAATCGACTGTCTGTTACTGAAGAAAGGCATCCAAGGCCTGATGGATAGTCAACAAATTCTGTTCGAAAAGATTCTTGCTGTTCCAACCCCTATCGAAGATGTTTCAATAATCACCATTTCCACCAATCTTTCCAAGGCCGTCAAAAAGCCTGTTAAGATTACATCCTCTACAAAGATTGTTCCCTTGAAAATAACTATGCCAGGGCCTGTCCCCTACATTTCTGAGAAATCAATACCATGGAATTACGGTGGAGAAATCTACTACCATGGTGTTAAACAAGTTGAGATAACCAAGGAAAACTCTGATGAAGAAGATGCCGACATTGGAAACATTGCCGGCACAAGCAAGATCACCCGAAGTGGGAGAATATTTTCTCCAGAGATTGCCCCCCCAAAGGCAATCTTTGGACCCTCAGCTGCTGCCAAAGTTATTCCTGCACCGATAAAACTTTCCGCAAAAACTCCGTTGATTGAAGAAGTTGTTATTCCTATTGTTGTCCCTCCTACTTCTGCTGATAAGGGGAAAGGGATCCAAGATGAGCTCGTCAGGACGAGGGCTCAACCTCTGGTCATCCCGGAAACCTCTAAGAAAGAGATGGAGGAGATTCTGAAAATAATTAAAAAAAGTGATTACGATGTGGTAGAGCAATTGGGGCAAACCCCCTCGAAGATCTCCATATTAGCATTACTACTTTGTTTAGAGGCGCACGCCAAAGCATTGATAAAATTTCTGAAGACAGCCCATGTGCCCCAGGAAACCTCAGCCGATCAATTCCAAGATTGCGTGGCCAGCCTTACCGCAGACAACGGCCTAGGTTTCTCTGATGCTGATCTGACTCCAAAAGGAAGAAAGCACAATGACGCCTTACATGTGTCAGTAGAATGTCAAGGAACTACTCTGGCCCATGTTTTGGTCGACACTGGTTCTTCTCTGAACGTGCTGCCTAAGAAGGCTCTCGACCGATTGGATTGTGAAGGCTTGGAATTAAGGCCAAGTAATATCATTGTAAGGGCATTTGACGGGTCAAAGAGAATGGTACATGGGGAGGTTGACATTCCCATTAAGGTAGGCACTGAAGTGTTCCCCTCAACTTTCTATATGATGGACATCCGTCCGTCATACTCCTGCTTGCTAGGAAGGCCATGGATACATAATGCTGGGGCAGCCACCTCCTCCTTACATCAAATGCTGAAATACCCTGTCAAAGGAAAAATCATAACCGTGCACGGTGAAGAGGAATATATGGTCAGCCACTTGAACTCCTTTCGATATGTAGAGGTGGAGGGTGAATTCATTAAAACACCATTCCATCACTTTGAGGAAGTCTCTCCTGAGGTGGCAGTAGCAAAAGCGGTAGCCGAAGTACCCAAGAAGGTGGCCAGGATGGCATCTCTAAAAGACGCGAAGGCTGCGATGAAGGAAGGGAAGAGCTCAACATGGGGGCAGTTGCCAGATATTCCTCACAAAACAGACAAGTTTTGATTAGGATTCACTGCTGCAGGGCAGAAAGCTATGCGCCACTCAAAAGTTGAAAGAACACCCATCAAGATTTCTCCTTATGGGATCAATGCTTTGGAAGGTGAGGACGAAGAGGCCAACATTGAAGATTGGATCTTCCCAACCATCGAAGGGGGACTACACAACTGGGAAGCGAAAGACTTCGTCCCCATTACTTTCATTAATCAGTAACTTATCTTTCGAACATTTCCTGTTGGTCTATAATAATTACTTTTAAACAATATGCACACTACTTTTTCACCTCATGCCTTGCCCGGGGTATGTAGGTCTATTTGTAAGGGTTTTGATTCTCTTCATATCCATATGCCATGTTTAATGATTCATTGGACGCTTTTCATTGATAAAACTGTTGTGTTCATTTTCTTTCCTTTTGCATTTTTGTTTGTTTAAGGATGGTTATCCCTTACACACACCCACACTCACAAATGCAGGTACCCATCCACTCTGGATTCTATGGGTGACTATTTTGCTATGTCCTTCAATAACTCTGAAGATCTGGTCAATCAGGCTGAGTATGAAGATGACGAAGATTGTGAAGTACCAGGGGAGCTAGCCAGACTTCTACAACAAGAAGAAAGGGCCATCTTGCCTCATGAAGAGTTGTTGGAAACTGTCAACTTAGGAACAGAGGAAGACAAGAAAGAAATACAAGTGGGTGCCAATCTGGAACCAAGTGTCAAGAAGCGTTTGGTACAGCTGTTAAATGAATACATCGAAATCTTCGCCTGGTCTTATGAAGACATGCCGGGTTTAGACACAGACATCGTGGTTCACCGTCTCCCTACAAGAGTAGATTGTCCACCGATCAAGCAAAAGGTCCGCCGAATGAGGCCTGACATGTCTGAGAAGATTAAAGCTGAAGTAATGAAGCAATTCAACACTGGCTTTCTGGCTGTTACATCCTATCCACAATGGGTTGCTAACATTGTGCCAGTACCTAAAAAAGACGGCAAAGTCAGGATGTGTGTGGATTACCGGGATTTGAATAGGGCCAGCCCCAAAGATGATTTTCCGCTACCGCATATCAACATTTTAATTGACAACACAGCTCAGCACAAGGTGTTTTCCTTCATGGATGGATTCTTGGGCTACAACCAAATCAAAATGGCCCCCGAGGACATGGAGAAAACCACCTTTGTTACACAATGGGGTACCTTCTGCCACAAGGTGATGCCGTTCGGACTGAAGAACGCAGGGGCAACTTATCAACGCGCCATGGTAGCTTTGTTTCATGATATGATACATCATGAGATCGAAGTTTACGCAGACGACATGATAGCTCGATCACAAACAGAGGAGGAACACCTTGAACATATGGAAAAGCTGTTTGCCAGGTTGAAGGAGTACAAACTCAGGCTGAATCCAAGTAAGTGCACTTTTGGAGTTAGGTCTGGTAAACTTCTAGGATTTATTGTCAGCAACAAAGGCATTGAGGTCGATCCAGCAAAAGTGAAAGCAATACAAGAGATGCCTGCCCCCCGTACTGAAAAGGAGGTTAGAAGATTCTTGGGGCGCTTGAACTATATTTCCAGATTCATCTCTCATCTGACGTCTACCTGTGAGCCAATTTTCAAACTATTAAATAAAGATCAGGTAGTCGAATGGAACAACGATTGCCAAACTGCTTTTGATAAGATCAAGGAGTATTTGCTAGAACCTCCTATTCTGATGCCACCCGTCGAAGGAAGACCGTTGATCATGTATCTGACCGTCTTGGATAACTCAATGGGGTGTGTTTTGGGCCAGCATGACGAGTCTGGTCGAAAAGAGCATGCTATTTATTACCTTAGCAAAAAATTTACCGACTGTGAGACTCGCTACTCACTGCTCGAGAAAACTTGTTGCGCTTTGGTATGGGCTGCTCGCCGACTAAGGCAGTATATGCTGACTCATACCACCTTGCTGATTTCCAAAATGGATCATATCAAGTATATCTTCGAGAAGCCTGCTTTATCTGGAAGAATAGCTAGATGGCAAATGATCCTAACTGAGTATGACATCCAGTATACTACCCAAAAAGCTATAAAAGGGAGTGTACTAGCTGATCATCTAGCTCATCAAGCTATCGAAGATTATCAACCCATGAGATTTGACTTCCCAGACGAGGACATCATGAATTTGGACAACATTGAAGGTAACAGACCGTATGACGGACCTGAAAAAGGATCCCGATGGACCTTGTACTTTGATGGTGCTTCAAATGCACTTGGAAACGGTATCGGTGCAGTACTCATTTCCCCGGAAGGTTGTCACACGCCTTTCACGACCCGACTTTTCTTCAGCTGTACCAATAACATGGCTGAATATGAAGCTTGCATCTTTGGTCTCAAGGCTGCTATAGACTTGGGGATCAAATCCTTGATCGTGTTTGGAGACTCGGCTTTGGTTATCAGTCAAATAAAAGGAGAGTGGGACACCAAACATCCTAATCTTATCCCATACAAAGAACATGTCCTGACATTGTTGCCTCATTTTGAGCAAATCACCTTCGAGCATTTCCCGCGAGAAGAGAATCAGCTAGCAGATGCTCTGGCTACAATGTCTTCCATTTTTAAGCTCAACTGGGATAACGAGGCTCCCCAAATCACCATCGAGCGAATGGATGAACCTGCGCATTGTCATGAGATTAATACCGAAGAAGTAGTGGAACAACCTTGGTTTCACGAAATCAAAAGGTATCTCCAGATTAGGGAATATCCCGAAGGAGCTTCCATAAATGACAAGAAATTCCTAAGGAAATTTGCTGCCAAGTTCTTCCTGAGCAATGGCATCCTCTATAAACGCAACCATGATTGTGTTTTACTCCGATGTGTGGACAAAGCTGAGGCAGAGTTGATCATGACTGAGATACACAGCGGTACATTTGGCACTCACTTGAGCGGGAATACAATGGCTAAGAAGATCCTAAGGGCAGGCTATTATTGGTCTACCATGGAAGCTGACTGCCATCAACATTCCCGTACTTGCCACAAATGTCAAGTTTATGCTGACAAGATTCATATTCCTCCGGTTCCTCTCAACGTTCTGACAGCTCCTTGGCCATTCGCAATGTGGGGCATTGACATGATTGGAGAGATCAAGCCCACGACATCCAATGGACATCGCTTCATCCTGGTTGCTATTGACTATTTCACCAAATGGGTCGAAGCAGCTTCCTTCGCCTCTGTTACTAAAAATATGGTTGCCCGCTTCATCAAGCAGAACCTCATATGCCGGTATGGTGTCCCCGACAGGATCATCACAGACAACGGTACAAATCTGAATAATACTATGATCACCGCATTGTGCGAACAGTTCAAGATTTATCATCATAATTCATCTCCCTATCGGCCGAAGATGAACGGTGCTGTTGAAGCTGCGAACAAAAATATTAAGAAGATCATTCAGAAAATGACAGTCACCTACAAAGACTGGCATGAGATGTTACCGTTTGCTCTGCACAGATACCGTACCACAGCACATACTTCAACCGGGGCAACCCCATTTTCTTTGGTATATGGCATGGAAGCTGTCCTACCCATGGAAGTTCAGATTCCTTCCTTAAGGATTATGAAGGACGCAGGTTTAAATGAAGACGATTGGATTCAGACCCGACTTGATCAACTCAATTTGATCGACGAGAAGCGACTCGCTTCTATTTTCCATGGTCAGACGTATCAAAAACGGATGATCAATGCTTTCAACAAGAAAGTCAGACGTCAAGTATATCAAGTCGGAGACCTCGTAATCAAGCGGATTATCTTGCCGCAAAGTGATCCCAGGGGAAAATGGACTCCTACTTACGAAGGACCATTTGTAATCAAGAGCATATTTTCTGGTGGTGCGATGATTCTGACCACCATGGACGGCGACGATTTGCCACACCCTGCGAACGCAGACATAGTCAAAAGATACTACGCATAAAATAACCCGACAAGTCGAAAACCCGAAAGGGCAACTTGGGCAAAAATGGGCATCCCGGTGAACCGAAAACCCGAAAGAGCGGTTCAGGCAAAAATTAGGGATAAAACAAAAAAAAATCTATACACCCGGCAAGTCGAAAACCCGAAAGGGCGGCTTGGGCAAAAAGGGGTTTCCCGGTGGATTGAAAACCCGAAAGGGCGATCCAGGCAAATGTTAGGGAATTAAAGCGTATGACTGTGTCTCGTCGGATCACTTTAAGGATAATCTCTTTATCAACCAGCTCCAAGTTTCTGATCAATCCAGTCATCGGCGGACGAAGCATTGAATGGACAAATATTCAGAGTTGTGAAGGCTATAGCAGAATGGGGATCCCATGGAATTGTTTCACATAGCCATCTTTCTTTTGTATAAATTTTTCAATTTTACGACGACGTCCTCTTACTAGGATGCCTGTTTCCTTTGTACAAAGATACTCATAGAAAGTTAATACAAATACTTTTCCAAATACAGAAATTTGCTTTGCCTTCCTTTTGCTCTTCTACACTTATGTTTTATTTGAGAAACGTTCAATGTTTTGTTAAATAGGCATATGCATTTGAACATAATCATTTTCTTACAAATCAGGAAAAGATGATTACTGATGGGTTGAAAGTACAGATTGGCATCTTGATACCCTCTCAGAAGGAATCCCCGACATATTTAAACCCCAAATTCCTCAATCCAGAACTTAGTTCCCCAAGCAGAGTTAAACTTTAGGATCCTCAGCAGAGCGGAAGCTTTCTCAAAACTGATTTCCCCAGTCAGAGAGCCTTCCAGAATTCAATTCCCCTCAGAGTTAAGTTTCAGTATCCCCAGTGGAGCCTTAAAAATCTGAAAATCCAATCCCCAGCGGAGCTAAAAATTCCAACTATCAATCCCCAGCGGAACCAAACTAGTGAACCTTCTCCCCACAGAGATACTTCCCACCAAACTGAAGATTCTCAGTCATGCCTCTCTAGCATAAGCCTATCAGGTCCTGAACTCCCCAGTAGAGATCATCAGAATTCTCTTACCCTGCAAGTCACCAAGGAACTCCAATCCCCTGCAGTGGTCCTAAGATCCCTCAACAATTGAAGATCTTGTATTCCCCAAGCAGAATGAAGACTCTCATTCTCAGTTCCTCACAGGATATTCAGATATTCCCCAGTGAAGATCTCCCCGGGACAGAAATCCCCAGTAGATTGGAATACAACCCAAGCTCCTGATTCTCCAGCAGTAGTCAATGAGGATGTCTCATCTTCAGCAATCAGAGAAGGACTCACTTTCCCTGGCAGCAGTCAAAATTCGTTTATCTCCAGCCATCCAGGATTCATCTATCCTCAGCAAGATAGCTCATCAGCTTACAGGCACATTTATCACATGCATATCATAAACATTGATATAACATACATTGCATCACGCATCATGACATTGCATACAACTAACTCTTTACCTTTTCAGGAAAGATCAGTTAATAGACAAAGATCATCATCTTCCGAGATTCTTTCTAGAAATAGTTCAGATATGACCCAGGCATGGAGACATTCTGATACCTATTCCAGATTCATCCAAATGCAGTTTTACACGGGCTCATCATCAGGAAACCCTACACCGGTTCCTTTTTCAACTTCAAGACTTCTGAAAATAGTTTACGAGTTCTCCAGTAACGGATGTTAACCTATCGCTTATTCAGATTCTTCAACTTCTGAAAACAGTTTACGGATTCTCCAGTAACGGATGTTAATCTATCGCTTTTTCAGACTCAACTTTTGAAAACAGTTAACGGACGCTTCCCAACAACGGATGCTGCTCTATTGCTTATTCAACTTCAAGACTTCTGAAAACAGTTTACAGGTTCTCCAGTAACGGATGTTAACCTATCGCTTGTTCAGATTCTTCAACTTCTGAAAATAGTTTATGGATTCTCCAGTAACGGATGTTAATCTATCGCTTGTTCAGACTCAACTTTTGAAAACAGTTAACAGACGCTTCCCAACAACGAATGCTGCTCTATTGCTTATTCAACTTCAAGACTTCTGAAAACAGTTTACGGGTTCTCCAGTAACAGATGTTAACCTATCGCTTGTTCAGATTCTTCAACTTCTGAAAACAGTTTACGGATTCTCCAGTAACGGATGTTAATCTATCGCTTGTTCAGACTCAACTTTTGAAAATAGTTAACGGACGCTTCCCAACAACGGATGCTGCTCTATTGCTTATTCAACTTCAAGACTTCTGAAAACAGTTCACGGGTTCTCCAGTAACGGATGTTAACCTATCGCTTGTTCAGATTCTTCAAAATTCTGAAAACAGTTTACGGATGCTTCCAGATACAGACGTCAATCTATTGCTTATTCAGACCCCCAATCCAGAGGTGTTCCAAAATAGGGACACCTTTCTGATGCTCACTCACCCATCAACGACCTACAGTTCAACGAACATTCCAGATGGCATCTTTAAGCCCATCCTCGATAAGATTTTGTCACCTCTCCAGATGGCATCTCTAAGCCCATCTCCAAATGGAATCTTTAAGCCCATTCCCGCATCCACGCCTTGACAAGTGCAAATTTAAGGGAACTCTAGTGTCCAATCTCCTTTTACCTTCGAGCCACGAAAGGCAAATCTGCCAATCTAACTCTTCAGGTCCAAGAAGATTGAACAGGGGCAATTGTTGTACCGCAAAATTTGCCCTCTCTTTCTTCAGGAAATCATCTTGGAATCTCAGAGTCCCTCTGAAACAAATCCAAGTCCTGAATTTCCATTTCTTCCCAAGCAAACCATCTACAAGAACAAAATGATCACACAAGCTCTAAAGGCAACGCTTTTATTTTGAGAAAAATTAAATTCTAAACATTTGGAATTTTTCTCTAAAAAATGGGTGTTTAAGAAGAAAATAGCGCTTCAGAACTTCTGGACCAAACTCCAGATGGAAACGGTCAGAAGTTGCAAGCTTGGCTCAACGCAGTCAGAAGTTGGCTCTTCAGCAGCTACAACAACTCAGTCAGAAGTTGCAAACATGATTCAACACGTAAGCCTCAAACAGAACATGACTCTTTCAGCAGTTACGCAAGTTCAGCCAGAGTTTGCTAAAGGAATGTAAAGGAAGCAAGGAAGTCTGAAGGCTCCTTCAGAACAGGTTGAAATCAAAAGATGAAAGGGTCAGAAGAGTGGGTGTTACACTGATACAAAATCTCTAAGTCCAGGATATCCAGAAGCAAATCCAAGGAACGTGTCAGAAAGTCAGGAGAATCTCCAGAATTTGCTAAAACAACAAGAGGCCAAGACCAGAGCATGGTTTACGTTGTTTTTGGTAAAGCAGAACTGCTGGTTCAAGTTTGTTTCCTATTACCAGAATATTGGCATTGATAAGTCTCATCACCATTTAATGCTCATTAATGCTCCCAACCACTCCTGAACATTCACCCAAGGGATCTCTTCACGTGTGGCTTGGTAAAACACCTTTATACAGGTTTAGGCATGGGTCTACGCGCCACCGTCCACCTAAGAGGTCACTTCTCCCCAATACATGCCTGCTGTTCCAGCCTAGGCTGAAAGGCTATCTGTTATCACAACTTCCCAGGAATTTCTTTCAAAGAACAATTCAACCTCTGTTGGCGCCTTTAATGTTCAAGAAATCCACAAGAGTTTTGCCTATAAATAGAGAACCATTGTCCACTGAAAGAGGGTGTCCAAAAAACCAAAAAAATTGCTAGAAGAGAAACATAAATTCCTAGCAAGAAAGTGCTGTGAAACTCTGCCAAAATCTCCAGTGTTTCATAACTTTGACCTCCTTACCTTCAAACTTCATCAACACCCAGTTTTCTTTGTGACTAAGAGAACACCCTTTCAACCTCTGACCATACATATACATACACCTCCATCCACCCCTTTCGAAAAAGAACCTGTCCAGAACACCATCAGAGCCAAAAGCTAGCTCTCATCCACAAACCTTTCCAACATCCAGGTAAGCACCTGCTGACCTTCATCACGCTGCTAAGCATCACCAGCTTTGCATGCTCAAATAAAAATAATGTAAATATTATGTTGCTACTGTTGGTGTTCTGAGGATTTTCATACCTCAGAACGTTTAGATAGGAAGTGAGTCAGCATAGAACCCTCCTGTGACCTTGTTGGTTCTGTCTCCTAAAACACTCTGACATTTGCTGAAGCTGTTCCAAACATGTTTTCTGTTTTGTGGAAAAATAACAAAATTACAGATTGTGATCGGTGGATCTGGAACTGACTGTTTAACGTTGGTTCGCGAAATGTCGCGGAAGCAAGAGTCGCCACCGTCTTTTATTTTCTCCAAATGGAAAGGACAAAAGCACAGAAAAATTCCTTATAGAGATTGCTCTCGGTTCGGGAGGTAGGTTATAGAAAGGGAAGGTGTTAGCACCCTTTCTATCCATGGTTATCCATGGGCTCTTAGATACTTGCTCACTTGTGTTTTCAAAAATGGTTTGTTTGCTTTTCAACTATGGGTTTTAAAAAGTTTCTTTGAAAATTCCAGTTCGACTCTTGTATCGGTCCTCAAGAGTGTTTGAAAAGTTGCTTTCGAAAGCTTTTTGAAAAGGTGTCGGTGTGAAAAGTATTTTTGATTTGTTTTGAAATTTAGAGCAAGTATCTAGAGTCGTCTACCTACCCTAAGGAATTCGTATGTGTAAATGTCCTTTAAAGTAGTGCCATCCCACCATTGAGAGGTAGGTAGCACCACCGTTGGAGGTGTTCGGGTCAATTCGAGGTTCGGGACATGGTGATCACCGGAGCAATAGGAAGACACCTTAGAAGCTACCCTCATGCCAGGTTCCCGGATCATGAGGACTTACTAAAACATCCTCTACTCGACGATCACCTTTCGAGAGGCAAGGCAACAGTGAAGCGTACCCTAGGGGTGGTGTGTGACTTGTGTGTCGTTTTCATTTATTTTGTCATGGTATAGGTGATCTACGCGTTTGTTTTTATTTTGTCATTCATTCTTGCATGACTTGATTAACAGTTAAAAATTGTGAGAAGGTAAAAATTCTAAACTATTACAAAAGGCGCGGGTCCACATCGCCAAAATTTCCAGGACCCGATTTGACGGAGAGAAAATAAAGAAATAAAGAAGAATAAAGTGCGATAAATTAATTACACGGCCTTGGGAGAGATACATAAATATTAAAAGGAAAAAGAAATAAATATGCGAATTAAATAAGAATTAAAAACGAGGGCGTTGGACCCTTTTTAATTAAATTAAATTAAACGATTATTAAATTAATAAAATTAAAATGAAAAGAAATTTGTTTTTGGTATTTTTGTATTTTATGATTTTAATGAAAAAGAATTAATTAAAATAAAATGCTAACCCTAATTCTAGTTGTTTTTTAGTTTATTAAGAAAAGATTAAATTTTAACCTAATATTTAACCTAATTATTTACATGCCATTTAATTATAAAAATAAATAATAATAAATATTTAATTATTATGAAAGAAAAGAAAAAGGGATAAAAATGATTATAAACCCTAATTCTACCAATTTTAGATTTTTATTTAAAAATGTTAAGATTAAACCCTAAATTAAAACTAAGTGAATTAATGCAATTTATTTACAAAAATACTAAAATAAAAATATTTATTATTTTTTATCTTTTCTGATTTTTTTGTGTTTTTTATATATTATGAAAATATTAAATTAATTAAAAAAACAATAATTAAAAGAAAGTAAAAAAATAATGAAAAAATAAAGAATGTAAAAATTTGCAAACCTAAGGGGGGTGTTGTCCCCAGTTGTGAGGTGAATGGCTAGTAATTTAAGCCCAATAACTCTGGCCTCTTTGACTTTTCCAAGACGCGTGTGGTATCTTTGACTAGAGTTCACCATGCTCCCCAGATCGTGGCCCTTTGATTGATCTCATTGGCCAAGTGAACGGCTTGATTTTGAAGGCGTACGGTGGTCCACTACGTTGAAACTGCATATGAATATTAAATGAAGAAAAATATGAAAGGGGGTGGGGACCTGGGACTCGAACCCAGGTCCTGAGGGTCACCAGCGTGTATGCCTGCCAACTGCTCCACTTCATCTTTTTGTATATTACATAACAAACAAATAACATAAGCGAATATGATAACTAATGGATTTCTGGCGCGAATTTTTGAACGAACCAATCAACGCTTGCCACTGCATCGTCTTCCTCATTGTTTTGTTTTCCTGAAAAATAGAAAACGGTTATGGGGGTTTTGAACCCCCTCAAAACAAGCTTGTTCTGAGAATAGCGATTAGGACATGTGGCCTTAGAAATTAGGCGCGAGGGTCCTAATCTGATCGTCCAAACCTGCTGAACATGGTCATGGCACTGAGGTCCCCTAATTTTACTTTAACTGGGAAACCCCAATTCACAGTTCTGCAAACCCTAAAATACGACAATGGTAGATTCACATAGAGGTGATAAAAACACAATTAAGCAATTGGGTTAGCTTCAGAATCAGTTAATTAATAAGAATTCATGAACAAAATGCAATGAATATGCTTAAATTGTAAAATACGATTATAAAAAAAAGTGAAAAAAGTTTGACTTCTGTACAATGATTCAAAGGGTTAGGGACGGTGTTCTTGATCCAGGTACGTTGCTTGATGTCCCAGGGATGTAATGGAATCAGTGTTGTGGCTTGAAACGACCTACAAGTGTATTTTCAGTTTTGAGTTTTCAAGCAAAAAGTGTGAGTTTGATAATGGAGTTTATACGCAGCTTTTTTTTGGTTCATGAGCATTAGGTCTTGATCCAGCTTATGTATGGAATGAATTAGGTCAAAGAAAGCAACCAAAAACCTTAGCATTCATGATTTGCAAGATTTGATTTTCCAAGATCTTTTCAAATATTTTTTCATGCTATTTTGACCTTAATCATATCCAATCACTTCAATTCCTTCCATATCTGATCATGCACGAATTTTTAAACCTATTTCATGCACAAAAAGATTTGATTGCATTGGTTTTATATTTTTCATGTATTTTAATTAATTTAAATGAATTATTAATAATAAAAATCCAAATAAATAAATAAAAATGAAGAAAAACTTCCCTTTGGGCCAAGTGGTCGTGCACATGCCTTGGATAATGAATTGTGGAAGAAAAAGAGGCCCATTAGCAATTTTAGGTCATTTGAATCAATGTTGACTTTTCAAAATATCCAAAAAATTCCCAACTTCCACAAGGCATAACTTGCTCAATTTTTAAGCTTTGCTCATGTTCTTGGACATTTTGGAAAGGTCTTTGAGTCCTCTAACCAATGCCTTTGGTCCCATGTCATTTTAATTTACCAATCTCAAGTTATGGCCTTTGACTTAAAGCCCCTTTTTGTTGACTTTTGAAAATGACCTATAATGTTGAAATTGATAACTTTTTGTGAGAGCATTTCTTGGACTTGGAGTATGAATAGGAGTTGTAGGAAATGTCTTTCTCTTCAAAATGAGCTTTGGATGGAATTTTTCTGATAATCCATGTGAAAGTTATGCCCTGGTCAATTTACAGTTGACTTTTTCAACTGTCCAAATAAGGAAACTTTTGCATCTTGATGATTTTTGAGCCAAGCTTTGAGAATCATGATCAAGCATTAATCAAATGACGTTTGTGGCTTCAAAATGAGATGTTGACCAAAAATTTGGACTTTTGACTGTCAAATGACCATTTTGCCCCTATAGTTGATTGTAGTGCAATTAGGGTTTTTGACTGTGCAATTTTGTGCTGAAAGTCTTGAAACTTGATATGAGGATACTTGACCATATTTGTAGGCATGTGGGACTTGATTGGACCCTTGGAAACTTCATTTTCTTGATCAGAACCAAAACCCTAATTTTGACTGTTTAGGAGGCCCTTGGACTGTGCAACCCTTGAGGAATTTTGGAGCATGACTTGGCAATTTCTTGAAGAATATGGGAGGGCAAATTTTGGGGTAAAATACAGATGTTCTGACTAGCACAGGGAGAAGCCAAGTGCTGACTTTAACGTTAGCACATCTGAAGTCTGTTTTGTTGTCAATAATATCAGAACTTCTGAGAATTATTGTATTTCCAGCAGGATTAGAACTTCTGATTTCCCCACTAACAAACTTTTGTCTTGCAGCGCATGGGGGTCAGAACTTCTGATCTTCCCACTAACAGGTTTCTGTTTTGCAGGTGCAAGAGTCAGAAGTTCTGACTCATACAGTTTAACCAAAAGGTTGATCATCTGGCAGCGGGCCTGAGTCAGAACTTCTGATGACCTCTCAGCAGCACGCTGGCTCCCTCTCTCTTTCTCCCTATCTTGTTTTTGTTATTTTCTTTTCTTGTCTATTTTTCTCGTTGAACCACCCCATGTACAAATATGTATCCCCACCCCCTAATTGTTGTAATAGCGTAGGATTTTATATTCCTGCTTTTTATTGCTTTTAAATAAATGCTAGTAATTAGGATGTGTATGGCAAGATAAAATCAATGAAATAGAAAATCCTAATTCAAAGATAAACTCTTGTATGCAATAAAACCCACTTGCACACAAACACCCCTAGGGTTATATCCACTTGTTGCCTTAAAAAATGGGCCATGTTACGCATGCAAAGTATCTTGGTAAAACAAACAAAATCAAGAGATCATAGTCCCTCGATGACGATATCCAAAGTTGCCTTATAAATGATCTTAGTCCCTCGAAAAATGCCAAGATACTTTGCAAAGTTGCTATCATGGTCTATACGATGACCCGCGCCTCTCCCGTTTACATCCTAACACAAGGTTGTTCACCAAATACATTGGTGAAACAACACTGTTAAAAGGGTTAAAACATGAGAAAGATCTTTGAGTAAATTTAGGGGTAGACAACTCTTAGTTACTCGATCAAACTTGCAAAACAAATCCTTGCCATTTTTCAAAACACACTCCACAACACAATTCCAAAACAACTTTCAAAACCTTGAAACATCTTTCCAAAAAGACAAACACCTTTTGTAAAACATTCGAGTAAAGAATTGTTACAAGGGTTGCCTAGACAAGGCATCTTTTTTTTAAAAACCACACACACAAAGCACCATTTCAAACAATTGAAATTGCAAGGCAAGTGATCTAAGCAAGTAACTAAGAGCCCATGGATAACCATGGATAGAAAGGGTGCTAATACCTTCCCTTTCTATAATCTACTCCCCGAACCCAAGAAAATATCTCAAAGGTTTTTTCTGTGCTTTTTAACCTTTCCTTAGGATAAAATAAAAAGTCGGTGGCGACTCTTGCTCAACCGAAACATTTGCGAAAACAAACGCAAAACCTCAAGTCAGTTCTCTCACCGTATCACACCATGGCCTGCAGCGTTTGAGGCACCATTGAACGTAAGAGTCCATCGCTCTTCCGGATCGACCCCATTATAATCATCAAGCTTCATAACATCTTCATTAGGGAAGTCAAATTTCATTGATTGATACTCTTCCAACGGCTGATGAGCGAGATGATCCGCAAGAATACTACCCATGATAGCCTTTTGTGTAACATACTGAATGTCATATTCAGATAAAAGCATATTCCATCAAGCAAGCCTGCCTGTGAGCGTTGGTTTTTCAAAGATATACTTTATCGGGTCCATATTTGATATTAGAAAGGTCGTGTATGTCAGCATATACTGCCTCAGACGCCGAGCTGCCCAAGCAAGCGCACAAAAAGTTTTTTCAAGTAAAGAATACCTGGATTCAAAATTGGTAAACTTTTTACTCAGATAATAAATGGCGTGCTCTTTACGTCCTATTTTATCCTGCTGCCCGAGCACACAACCCATGGATCCTTCCAGCACCGTCAAGTACATAATGAGTGTCCTCCCAGGCACTGAAGGGATAAGGATTGGTGGCTCTTGGAGATACTGTTTGATCTTTTCAAAGGCTTCCTGGAAATTATCATCCCATCAGACATCTTGATTCTTGTGCAACAATTTAAAGATGGGTTCACAAGTAGCTGTGAGATGAGAGATGAACCTGGCTATGTAGTTCAATCTCCCAAGGAACCCTCTTACTTCTTTCTCATTTTTTGGCGCTGGCATATTCTGTATTTCTTTTACTTTGTTGGGATCTACCTCAATGCCTCGTTGACTCACGATAAAACCGAGTAGTTTGCCAGATCGCACCCTGAAGGTACACTTATTCGGATTAAGCCTTAGCCTAAACTTTTGCAGACGTGCAAATAACTTTTGTAGATGGACCAAGTGTTCGTCCCCGGTTTGTGATTTTGCAATCATATCATCAACATATACTTCAATCTCCTTATGAATCATATCATGGAAGAGCGTCACCATGGCACGTTGATATGTTGCACCAGCATTTTTGAGGCCAAAAGGCATGACCTTATAACAGTAAGTACCCCATGGAGTAGTGAATGTCGTCTTTTTCATGTCTTATGGGGCCATCCTTATCTGATTATATCCCGAAAAACCATCCATGAAGGAGAAAACTGAGGACTGAGCTGTATTATCAACCAATACGTCGATGTGAGGTAATGGGAAGTCATCCTTTGGGCTTGCTTTATTCAAATCCCGATAGTCTACACACATGCGCACCTTCCCATCTTTCTTAGGGACGGGTACGATGTTGGCAATCTAGTCTGAGTATTCACATACCAATAAAAATCTTGCGTTCAACTGCTTTTCGACCTCTTCTTTGATCTTGAGAGACATATCTGGACGAGTTCTCCACGGTTTTTGCTTCACCAAAGGGCATTCTAGTTTGAGTGGCAAATGGTGCATGACTATATCTGTATCTAAACCAGGAATATCTTCATACGACCAGGCAAAGATGTCGGAGTACTCTCTGAGAAGCTCAATCAACCCCTTCTTTATATCATCTTGCAAAGCAGCCCCTATATCTACCTCTTTTTTCACTGTGTCAGTGCCGAGATTGATGACCTCAATGGCTTCTTGATGAGGCAGGATCATTTTCTCTTCTTGTCTCAATAGTCTTGCCAATTCCTCTAGAATTTCACAATCTTCCCCACCATCCTCATCGGCTTGGTCATTCGGATTTCCAAGGATATTGGTGCAAGGAACCGTAACATCATCGTTTTTTATGGAGTTCGAGGCAGACCTGCATGATTGATTAATCATGCCTTATTTTAGAATATGGATGCGATTTGGAAAATTGTTAAAGAGTTAGAAGGAAAAGAATTTCCATTTTTATTTTACGAAAATAAGAAAAGATAGAGAGCAAAAAATTGGATGCAAAAATGCCATTTTATTCAATTTTTAAACAAACATAGAAACATGAGGCGGCCCTTTTCACAAGCTGTCAATATTCTTCAGGAAAAAACATGTGACTTATTTAAAACAAGAACATTACATGTCAAACAAAACCACTTCGGGAATATCAGTAGCAGTCCAATTTCCGAGCTCTTGATCAGGTGCAATCTGGTAGATGTATTGAGCCATATCTGCATCGTCCACTGCGTGGATTTATCCTTGCGCACTTAGACCAACACTAACAAATACCTCTGAAAGCGGGGGAACTTGTTTTCCTTTGAGCACAATTGGACCCGTACCAACACGATCTAAAAAAGAGTTATTCTGCTAGTTCCGGCAATGTTGGTTATATCCTTATTTTCAATCGGCGGACATATAACTTTCTTTCCCCGAATGTAAAAAGCATTATATTCCCATGGAATTGCCCCGCTATCAGCTATTAGAACGGGAACTAGATTTAGAAGTGTTGATGCTTGGATTGGCAGAGGAAAAACCAGATTCTAATCTGGCACAGGGAGCGCTGGAACTTGTATAACCATAAGAACCCTTGAAGTATTCCTCTGAACATTGGCCAGATAATATGGAATCTCTAGAATAGCAACATCGTCTTCAGGGATAACTTTCTCGACTCTAACAACCCCTTCGTCCATCAGTCTCTGAATGGAATTTTTTAGATCATCACACTCATCCGGGTTGGATGAGCACTTCAAACAAAAGTCGTGAAGCTCTTGTAGAACTTCTTGTTGCAAAAGATGCTCTCTCAAAACTGTCATGGATATCCAAATCTCATCAACCTGAGTTACTAGTTCATGATCATCATCAAACCTGATTGCATTAGCAACAACCCCATGATGGGGAGGCATAAGATTGTTCTGAACATTAGGACCTATAGGCATGAAGCTTAGCTCCTTGGCATCCAAAAGAGACTGCACCTTGTATTTTAAAGCTCTGCAGTTTTCAATCGAGTGGCCTGGAGCACCCGAATGAAATTCACACCGTGCATTAACGTCATAACCCCTCAGAAGTTCAGTCGGAGGAGGAACCATCTCTCGGAGTTGTACCAATTGACCAAATAGCAATTATGGAAGAAATTCGGCATACGACATTGGGATTGGATCCAACTTCCTCTCAGGGTACCTTTGCGAACTTTGTTGGCCCCTTTATCCTTGGGGCCTTTGATTCAGTTGATAGTTTTACGGTAGTGCGTACTGTTGTTGTGGAGCAGCAATGGGAATTTGGTAATATGGAACATGTACAATAGCTTTCCCCTTATCATCAGAGGCATTTCTCACTTCTCCTTCCTTTTTCTTGACAAAACTGCCAGAATACGGTTTATTTCCACTACCTGAGTTGTTGTTACCGTTCGTGCCGAATGCACCTGTAATAGTCCATACTTTAATACACATTTCAACCCGCTCCCCGATGATGACCATATCCAAAAATGAATCAGAAGTAATGCCGAGCATATGTTACAAATACGAGCCTCAGAGGGTACTCATAAACAGATCTACCAGTTCCTGATCCAGGAGAGGAGGTTGAACCCTCACTGCCAAACTGCGCCACCTCTGGGCATGCTCTTTGAAAGACTCACTAGTTTTCTGAGACATACTCTGCAACTGTGCACGGCTAGGCGCCATGGCGGTGTTGTAATGATAATTTTTAGGAAAGCATCGACAAGCTCGCCCCAAGTACTAACATGAGTTTGCTCCAATTGCATGTACCATTCTAATGGAGCTTCAGCAAGACTATCCTGAAAGAAATGCATAAGCAACGGCTCATTGCTAGCATAAGCAACCATCTTTCTGTAATAAGACCGGAGATGAGTCTCTGGGCATGTAACCCCGTTATACTTGTCGAAATCAGGTACCTTAAACTTTGGTGGAATCACAACTCCTGGAACCAAACACATAGCAGCGACACTGAATCTCAGTTTCTTAGAAGTCTCTATAGCCTTCAAGCGTTCTTCCAAATCCTTGTACATCTTAGCAGTTTCAGACAAATCAGTCGTAGAATCCTTTAGAGGGTTATCGAGAATGATGACATCATGGTGGTCATCCACGATCAGTCGTGGGTTCTCTTTAGGAATCCCCCCATGGTCATTCTTGGGTCCACCATTCTCGGACGTGGAGGCACTGTCAACCAGCTTAATAACACTTAGTCTGAGCTCTTCCTGCCCTTGGATGACGACATGAAGAGTTTCCATGAGATGGTTCATCCGATTGCCCATGGTGTCCATGTCTTTGAGGAGAGTGGACTGGTTCTACTCAATCTGTTCCATAATCCTCAACTTGTTGGCTCGAGTGCGGTAAGGATGTAGGGAAGTCGTCTTGTGGCTTATGATAATGAGAGGCAAAACCATCAGATAAGAATTCCTTCCAGAAAACCTGCAATTCATGAAATGCATGATATGTATGATGTATGAAATGATTGTCCATTCCGATTTTCCACGACTCAATTATCGTCAGCAATAATCGAGCAACATGATGATAAGAACGACCATATAAATAAAATATCCAGAAATAGGAGAAATTCCCATAGAATTGAATACAAGAAATTTACGAGAGTACAAGATGAGTGATTCCGTCCAACAATCTTAGCGGTAATCGTAGTAACAATATAATAATCATTCTGAAGGTAGGCTACCATTCTTCCTCCATTTCTATCTCACATCATCAAGGCCCAAATAAAGTGCCTTAGCAATAGCTTCAAAATCATGCTCGTTCAGAATAATAACAAGTATGTGCCCGATAATCTTGAACAAATGAGAGTATTCTTCCGGATTTGGAACAATCTGATAGTCCTGGAAGGTGAAACAATGTAACTCGTAGTTGCAAAACTGAAGTAGAGTCAAAGCACCACCATGTCTTCCAATAAAAATCTCTACATTCGGACAGACTAAACGGTCTTTTAAACTCTTCAAAGAAGGCCAAGAACTTGAGCGGAAAACTTGAGCGGCGCTGATAAGTATAATTGTCTCTCTTAGTCCTCTTGAGAACATCACTGTTGCTAGACGTTACTGACGGAAACTATAATTTCGTGAGATAATCCGGAATGGACATGCACATGCAAGGTTAGTATATAGTTTTATTTTTCTGACATTTCTTTTGAAAAATAAATATGATATGATGTACGTGCAAATGATCATGGGGTTACTACTTCCATGATACTAATTTCTGCTGCACTGTCTCTGCATAGTCTGTAAGTACCAGGATCACAGGTCCGGAACATAAACCAAAGAACCTCATGAACAAATTCGGAGCTCAGAAAATAAATCTGAGAATCTCCTAGTCACTGATAGAAATCCAAAACATAACCATTAGAACCAATAGTCACCGTCTGTGAGAAACCATCTAAACATAGTCATCATCTGAGCATAATCACCATATGTACCTGTGATAATAATTCCCTCCCCACTCACGGGTGAAAACTAGGTCAAGGTAAGCTCGTGGTAACTCAGAATCAAGGGTACTCCTGAAAAACTATCGCCGTATCACCTACGTGAAAATGATAGCCCCTCATTTGTACCTCATCTGAGCGTGGAAGACATGGCGGCGATAGTGATACCTAAGTCAACTAGCCGTTCATGTTCCACTCTATTCCTAGGGTTCCTATGGTATACAACTCTGGCCTGGGTATTGGGCCTTTTACCTCATAGTAACACCCACCCAATAAGAAGCAGATCCAGTACAATAGTAGTATATGGAAGACAGTAAAATGTAATGCATACATATGCTCAGGTATATACAAAATGAATGAATAAACTGAAAGCATAAAAATAAACACCCAAAGAAAAAGAAACAAGAGCTAGGAGCGACTCCGGGATGGACCAGCATTTGGTTGACCTATCCCTAGTGAAGTCGCCAGCTGAAACAACCCACTGAAAATCATCAAACAATGAAGTCGCCATCGAACGTCTTTTACCCACATGAAGGGAAAGGTAAACATCGAGAAAACCTGAGAAGGGAGAAGTCACGGTCTTGTGACCGAGAGATCGGGTAAGGGAGTCCGTTACGTGAGGGGAAGGTATTAGCACCCCACACGCCCGTAGTACTCTACGGTATCCATTCTTTTTGTCTATCTTATGGGTGTGTTTAATCTATGTTACTGTTTACTACTACTAAAGGGAGAATGAATTCAAAATAAAAGAGAAAAGAATGTAGGGAAAATAAAGTTGTACTCGCTTGGGCCCTACCCCAATACCTACGTATCCTTTTTGAGGAATCAGATATACTGTAGTTCGACTCACATGTTTTTTTTTATGGACAATGTTAATTCCGCCTTTTGCTGCAACTCGACCTTTGGAGACACACGCGTTGGCACAAAAGTAATTTAATCATGTCCTTACCTGAAAAGCGTTTTAGAGAAAAGGTGCTAGAGCGCACAAAATGGTTTGAATTGGTTTGTGTTTTATTACCTTGAAAAAGGGTTTAAGTGAGATTAGCATGTTTTTGATTTGCTAAGAAAAGATTTTAGTTTTAGATGCATATGGAAAAGGGGAAGAAAAGAGTCTAAGGGAGACTAACCTATTTCTAACCTAATGTCATCATACAATGGTGGTCCTAAGGTTTGGATTAACAAAAGGGAAACGTCTACCTAATGTTAGCATGTATGGTTTGCAACCTAAGGTCTAACTTGCATCCGAACGGAGAAAGCACATCCTAAGGGAACATGGTATGTACAAGGATAAAACAAACAAGCTAATAAACTCAAGAGAGCACACCTAAAGAGATCCTATCTAGGTCAACATGTCAAAGAAAGTCTAACAAAACTATCCTATAGGGAACATGCAATGAGAGCGAAGTCGTGATCTCAATTTCTAAATTGAGTGACTCATCGATCAACAAGAAATAAAGGAAAACGATAAAATCCTATAGGGAGCATGCACTGAGAGAGAAGTCGTGATCTCAATTTCTAAATTGAGTGAGTCATCAATCAATAAGAAATAAAGGAAAGCGATAAATTCATATAGGGAGCATGCACTGAGAGCGAAGTCGTGATCTCAATTTCTAAATTGAGTGACTCATCGATCAACAATCACACAAATAAGCACAAACACAACACATATAGCAAATGAAGTGTTGAATTCCTTCTACAAGTCTTTAAACAGCGACTTCGAGCACACTCTCTTTATTTCCTACTTCTCATGGTATCTAGAAAAGCGGTAAATAAGTATAATAAAGTGCGAAGAAGTACGAAGGTAGTAGTGGCGACTACCAAAGAGAACAAGTCGTCAAGAGCAGACGAAAGTACTGGAGAAGCAAGGAGTACGTGTCGAGCAAGCTTCACCAAGAAAAAAACAAATTCAGAAATGATATCCAACTAAGATAAATGCAAACGCGTGTTGCGGATGCAACGCGTAATCAGAAGTTCCTGCACAAGACATCATAAAGCATCACATGTATCAGGACAACATATAATACGATATAAATTTCTCAGGACGATGAGAAATAAGGCGTATCGCATCAGAAGCGAGCATAAGTCGTATGCTTCAATCACATAACTACCTATTATGTTACATGATCGAAAGCATAAAAATGTACCTTACACAATGAACAAACGCGTCAAAATATAACATGGCAAAGTGACACGAAAATGCAGATAAAAACTAAAAGAAAAAGAGGCATTTTTCTGTTAGTTTTCATGTGTAAGGAAAATTCTAAAAAAACTAAAGAATTAATTCCTAAAAATTTCTATTATATTCTACAATCTCCTAGGATTTTTTTACATAAGGAATATAAAAATAAACTTTATTCTATTCTAACAACAACAAAAAGATGATCAGGGGAGTTTAAACTAGAATCTAGGGAGTGTGGGCTAGCTAACAGGCGCTAGACCCATTCTGTATAATCCAATACTATCTTGTTTTTTTTTTGCATTCACAAGACAATAAAATCTAAAAGCAATGCTATGGGCTTGAAAAAGTTCGGTCCATTTCCAACTTTATTTCAGCATTAGGCTCAAAACACAAATGGCCTTTAGCAAAGGCGTTTTGGTCCATGGTGAGGTCCAACCCAACACCATCATCACTTATTCGCTAAGGTAGTTACTGGATAAAAACAAATGATACACCTGGAGACAGTGCATCTAAAGTGCCTTTTAGGTTTAAGAAGTTATGTCTGTTCAACTCCCTAGGGCCAGTTCCTTCCTTCTTCAACAACACCGCAACCAAAACTCACTATTCAATCCATCTTCTCTGTTGAGACCGCCGACCAACGCTGCAAATAACTCTTCTTTGGCCTTTCCTTCTCAAAACTTTATTTGTTTGAATTAAGCCTAAAACCAATCGTTCAAACCTAAACAAAACCTAACTGAACACTCCAAAATCGAATCGAGATGTTGCATTGAATCGAGCCATATGATTATGGTTTTAGTTCGGAGGTACACAAGATACATAACGGTATCACGATTAATGCGGGAAAGTGAAGAAAACGGCTTACCTACCAGAGTGATTCTGATGATTCTTCAACGTCTACGGAATTATCAGAATTTCAGATATCCTCGTGTTTCTTCAGGTAATGAACCGTGATCTCTTCATTTTCTACAAACATGTCTTCTTCCCTTTCCTTCTGTGCGACTTCGCAAACTCCGTTCCTTCGTATTCTGTTGCGAATTGTTGTTGCAGAAAGGAAGTAATTGAGATTCTTGTTTGCGATTTTGCAGATAAAGGTTGAAGATGATTCAGTATTACAGAGAGAAACTTGTTGTAGAAGATGAACAAATAACCGGATGCAACAGCGTGAAGATGGTGATGATGCAGGATGCTGAAGCGTGAAGGTGTTGAAAGATGAAGGTGATGCAAATTGGTTATAGAGATGAAGATATAAAGAGGAAGTCGAGAGAATTGAGAGAGATTTGGAGAATTTTCCGTGGAGTCTTTTGTGCTTTTTCTTCTGGTTCTCGTGAATGAAGGTTTGTTATAGGTTGATAAATCAGTGCCCCTGGATTGAATGAGTTGGTTACATGAGGACAGTTCTGAGCCATAGATTTGGAGAGTTAGTTAGAGATTTGGATGACTTAGATTTAACTGACGAAAATTTGGTAAGCTACTCTCTGATATTCCTTCCCCTCTGATATTTTTATCTTCTTTCTATTTTCCAAATCTGCTGGGAGTTTTCTGTAACTGAATTCTTTTTCTCCGCCTCTATTCTTTTCTGTTACATTCCGTTACAGCTTTCTTCTGGAAGTTATTTTGTTATAGAATTTATTAAAATGTGGTTAAGATGAAGTTAGGGGTTATGAAACAGTTACTGGACAGTTAGGGAGTTAGAAAGTTAGTTAGAAACCGTTAAGAGAGGTTAGAGGGAATTAGGTTGCGAGGTTTTTTTGTTTGTTATCATTATGTTATGGAGGTTTGATAGAGGATTACGAGGTTACTGCGAAATTTAGTTGTAAGTTGGTTTTTCTGTCATAGTTTGGTTAGAGGCTGTTTGGTTGAATGGGTTAAAAAATCTGTTAGAAACAAATGGTTAGGAATTCCGTTATGAAGAATGGGAGAGCTTTTGCTATTTTCTATTTTTGACAGTTATGAAGTTAGGAAATTGGAGTTAGTTACAAGTTAGAGAATTGTTAAAATTCTGTTAGAAATTAGATGGGTAGGATTGGAGGTAAAAAGAGAAATAGAGTTAGGATTCTGTTAATTCGGTTTTGATAACTCTGCTGGCTTTTTTCCTTGAACAGGGCGGTTTTTCTGGATTGGTTTTGCAGGGGCTTGGTTTATGGCTGAATGCAGTTAGAGACAATTAGGATAGTTAAGAGGCTATTATAAACAGTTACAGGACATTAACAAATTGGTTTTGATTCCGGCTTTTGGGAGAGTAATTAAGAGGGTTCGGTTTTCTGTTATGGGTTTTCTGGTAGTTGAAAAATCTGTTAGAGGTTGTTAAAGAGTTAGAAGATTCTGTTTCAGTTAGGAAAGGGAGTTAGAATTCTGTTAGGGGATTTTGCAGGTTCTGTTCATGACTTTCATTGGGTATCATATGTCAACTGCTAGCTCAAAATGCATGTCTTGTAATGATATTGTAACTTATTTACTGTTTTTTCTTTTATTGGCTATATGCAAGTTGATATGGAAAGGGTACAAATTGGGATTGACCTTCAAAATAAGCATGGAATTGAAGTCCATTAGCAAGACAAGACTGAAAGATAGGGTACAAGGTATTTGGTGCGAAGCTAGAAGCAGGACGGACATGGAGAATGATCAGGATTAGAAATTTTTGTGTAAAGTTCCATGTGTGTAATGGTATATGTTGGAAACTGTAATGTAAATTATAGTGGGGTTATGGTATTTTGTAATGGATAATAATTCCTTCTCCTTCATGTATACTTCGAATGGAATGATATTTGGAAGTTGGCCGAATTTGCATACTCAAAGATGAATGATTATCTTTTGAGAGAGCTTTGCTTGTAAATTGTCATGTGAATGGACTTGAAATTTACGAGCCATGTACAATGAGGTTATATGAATGATGAAATGGTGGGAAATTGCTTGAATCCATAAGTGGACTTTGATGAACTTTGAAGGATAGTGAAAAGATGTTGAATTTGGTATTTTGATGATTCTTTTTAAATTAACTTTGGTATCTTGAATAATGCTTGAATAATCTTGAACTTGTATACCCCATTACTTAAATCTTAAGAAATCCAAATGCATTTCCTTTCCAACCTTACAAATATCCAACAACTCTGATGAATTGAAACAATTTGAGAGAATGATGCCTTGATTATGATCCACATCTTGAACTTGAATGAATATCTCAAATTAATCTTCCATTCTCAATGAAGCCCTATATTTCGTTCAATTTTCCAATCCTAAGCAAACTTTCATGACAAGCAGCAAGTATGTGAGAGAATAATGATGCCTTTATTACAACGAATCCACAAACTCTTTTCTTGAACCATAGCTTGCATTTCGCAATCCAATTCCACTATATCTCGACTTGATGAGTAACAAGATAGTTGGTGCCTTGAATATTTTGATAAAGGTAGGACTTGGAGCATAGTAGGATACGTTGACATGAAACTCAATGATCCTCAGTTGTTGAACATCAACAAGCTCAAATATGATGAGTAACAAACCCTGGTTCACTTGCTTTTGATGAAATTTGATAATCAAGGTAGCTTGAGGTGATGGAGGGAACCAAAACCTTAGCTTACAACTGAATTCTTGATGAAGCATAACAAATTAAAACCCTAGAATCCTCCCTTGCTTGTTGAAGAAGCAACTTGAATCTCTTGGATGAAGATAAGAGCCTTAGAGCCTTAAAGAAACCCTAATTCTTTGAAAACTTTGATCACACACCACATTTTATTGGTTAATGAATGAATGGCGTGTTAGATGACCTAATGGAGTTATGTACATGAGAAAAGCGCATGAATGCATACGCTAGATAAAAGTGAAAGAGGTAGGACAAATTTGGGGTATTTCATCCGTTATCTTATTATTTATTTAAATAATAAAATCTAAAATATTTTTTAATTAATAAAATAATTCTAATTTTTTCTACCCTCCTCTAATTACTCTTCACACTCCCACCATAAGGTCACACACCCTTACTATCACCCCCATTTATTTAATTACCACCACATAATAATTAAATACATAAACAAAATTCATAAATAATCTAAATAAATAAAATAATCTAATTTTGGGTGTTATAACTCTCCTCCACTTAAAGAATTTTCGCTCTTGAAAATCACCTTAAGTAAACAGATTCAGATACAACTCCCTCATCTGGCTCTCAAGCTCCCAAGTCACGTTTCCACCAGCTGGTCCTCCCCACACTACCTTCACCAAGATAATATCTTTACCACATAATTTATTCACCTCCAATTCCTCTATCCTCATGGGTGATACTTCCACATCCATGTTATCTTTCACCTGCACATCATCCACTTGGATCACATGAGACACATCTAGAATATATCTCCTCAACTGAGACACATGAAACACCTCATGAAGATTAGCAATTGACGATGACAAAGCAATTCAATAGGCCACTTCTCCTATCCTCTGCAAAATATGGTATAAACCGTTGAAACGCGGAGTGAGATTTTGATATTTTAAAGCTCTACCAACACCAGTTATCAGAATAAATCTCAGAAACACATGATCTCCCTCTTGGAACTCAAGTGTTTTCCTTTGATTATCATAGTATCTCTTTTGGAGACTATAATAAGCTCTCATCTTCTCTTGAATAACTTTTATATTCTTTGTGGTCTGTTGAACAATCCCAGGTTCAATCACAATTCCCTCTCCTGACTCATACCAACATAAAGGCGTCCTACACCTTTTACCATACAACACTTCAAACAGTGCCATTACAATATTAAAATGGAAACTATTGTTGTAGTTAAACTCAATAAAATAACCAAAATCTATCCCAAACACCTTATTGTTCTATCACACAATCTCCCAATAAGTCTTTCAAGGATTGAATAATCCCCTCTGTCTGATCATCTGTCTACGGATGATAAGTAGAACTCAAATACAACTTCGTACCAAATATTTATACAAACTCTTCCAAAACCTCGATGTAAACCTCAAATCTTGGTCAGATACAATACTGGATGAAATACCATGCAAGATGATAAATTTCTCAATATGTAGCTCTTCAAGCCTCTCCAACAGATGAATAAGTAGAATCAGAATGAAATGAGTCAATTTAGTCAACCTATCCATAATAACCCAAATAGTATCAAGACACTTCACTGTTATCGACAACCCAAACACAAAACCTATTAATATGATGTCCTATTTCCACTCAGGAATAGACAACGGCTGCATCAAACTCAACTACTTTTGATGTTCAACTTTTGACTTATGGAAAGACAAACACACATACCCGAACTCAGCAACTTCCTTTTTCATTCTAGACCACAAAAATATCTTCCTCAAGTCTTGATACATCTTTGTAGCACCAAGATTAATACTCAGACCACTCTGGTGTCCTTCCGCAAGAATACTCTTCTTAAGTTCTAGCACATCCAGAACACATACTCGATCATGAAATCTCATAACACCATTCTCGTCAACTCTGAAATCACCACATTGACCTTGATTAATTAAAGCTAATCAATTAATTAGTCTCAAATCAGTCCTATGACCTTATAGTAGTAGTTGCCATGAAGGTTGTCTTGAGCATGTCTAGAGATCCATATAAATCTATTTGTACCCTGAATATCCATCCATGAAGCTCAACATGCAGTAGCCTAATGATCCGTTAATAAGGTGATCGATGCCTAAAAACGGGTAAGGATCTTTAGGGCAGGTGGGGTTCAGATAAGTGAAATCTACGCACATGCGCCACTTGTTGTTAGCTTTCCATATTAGAACCACGTTAGCCAGCTAGTTGGATACTTTGTTTCTATGATGAACCCGACATCGAATAATTTCCCCACCTCTCCATCAATGGAGACCCTCTTTTCCTCACTAACTTTCTACTTCCTTTGCACCAATGGATTGACATAACGATGGATGGCAAGGCGATGACTCTCCACTTTTGTATCTATTCCTGACATGTTAGAGGGAGCCCTGACGAACAAGTTGACATTCTTAATAAGTTGGTCGACTAGTTCTCTTTCCTTATCCGCATATAGAAATGTACATATCTCCGTCACCTGATGAGTTTGAGAACCTATATGGACTTCTTCAATTTTTTCGTGTGAGTGAGCCTTTCCACTTTAGCTCCCAATATGAGGTCCCAACATTCAAAGTCAGTATTTGGAACTCCAAAAGGGGGCGTTTCAACAAGGGAAAACTATTCTCTACCAGTTTCCAGGCTACTCAAGTAGCATTTGTGACCGCTTATTGATCCCCTAGGATTGTAACAACTCGCCCATCGGGGAACGAATATTTCAAGGTTATGTACAAAGTGGATATGATCGCTCTACGAGAGCTGATAGTCGGTCGCTCAAGGATGATGTTGTATGGTGATACAACATCCATAATGAGGTATTTGACATCGATCTCCCTAACATTAATTATCTCTCCACATGTGGTTTCTAAGGTTATGTAGCCTATTATTCGAACCTGCTTACTCGATAACCCCTTCAAAGAACCACTGACCTTTTTTATGTCGTTAGGGTTGAGTTTCAATTTTTGGAATGAGTCTTGAAATAGGACATTAGTAGACCTGCCAAGTTCTATCAAGACGCATTTGATGTCCCAGATCCTATGTTGCACGATGTAGACTAGCGGATTTTCATCGTGAGGGTTGAGCATGAGGGCGTCCTCCTCGAAGAAGATGATATTAACCCATTTTTTTCCATTGAGAACCTCTTGGTATGCCAGGGGATATTATGTTTATCACAAATACATGCCTTGCACTCTTCTTCAGGGAAGATCTAGAGTTACCTCCACTGGCGAAGCCTCTGCGATGGTGTTTGCGTTGTAGGTTATGGTTTTATCGATCATATTCAGGGGAATATAGAAAGAGTTAGAGCAAAAATATGGCCTAAATTAGTTTTATCGGGGCTCCATGGTAGGGACGACTGAACTGGTCAAAAAGTACAAAAGTACATGTTCCCCCTGCAAAGGCAAGGAGACTTAGATGCTGTAGTAAGTTTATAACACGATATGGTGGTGAGGGTTTGCCCACGACAGTGAGAAGCCATGTACGATGGTTTTTTGAAGTAGTTTAGGAGACCTACTCACGTGAGGTGAGAGGCTATGCTAATGAGTGATGATGCTGGGTAGCAAGCATATAATTCTCGAGGGTCGTGTATTAAGGTTGTAGTGAGTGTTAGACGTTTTATTTCAAAAGTAGGGCACTACAGGAAAAATCCTATAGGGAATTATACCAAACCTATGGAGAATTCCAAATCAATATTGACGAACATGATTCAATCAACCTGATCAAAATCCCTTGTTCTTCACTCTTCACACGAGTGAATAAACCAACCTTAGTTTCATGATGATTCTACGCAACAATTAACAATGGATAAATAAAGAAAATAAAATTGGGAAGAATAAGATTAGGGTTTGAACAAAGGAAGAAGAAAGTATTTTCTGCAGAGCTTCTCTCTTCTCACAAACTGTGATTTATTATGCAATTGCAAGTGAAGTGATTACAAAATAAGGGTTACTCTCTCTGTTTATAGTTTTAGGTTTGCTTGCTCCCTATTCCCAAGCCTAAAACTATAAAAGTTCAAAATACCTAATTAAGTTAACACTACTAAAATAGGTCTAAGTCGAAATCTTGTCTGAAGGTAGAGAAAAATACAAGAAAGGGGGTTTGAATTGGGTTTTAACAAAACTTTTCCTTTAACTTTTCCCTTTTGAAATTCTATTCACTCAAATGATGAAAGATATTGAATGCTTGGAAGATAAATATGAAACTTTTAGTTAATACAAGTTCACCTTAGAAAATACTAATCTTGTCCACCAGTCAAGGTGGTTTTGCCTTAGAAAAGGACTTAATCCACTAATCATACAAATGATTACAATTGCACGAACTACCCATCGATGACTAACAATCAAAGCAATGATCAACCTGTTAGTGATCTCTTAAGAATTCTGACCTACCCGGTCCCTTAAGAGATATAACGACCACTGTCTCCTTAAGGCTTCTGACCTACCCGGTCCCTTGAAGGAGATTTCTTTAAATGCACGAGATACCCACTAGTGACTAAAAAGAAATAAATGATAACAGGTTAGTGATCCCTTAAGAGTTTTGACATACCCGATCCCCTAAGAGATATAACGATCACTGACTCCTTAAGGCTTCTGACTTACTCGGTCCCTTGAAGGAGATTCCTTCAAATCTTCTTGAGTATTCTGACTAACACCTTAGTCACTCAAGAAAAAATCAACTTATAGTTGAATAATGATTTGTGTTTTCAAGATTTCTTCTTATAAGCAGATTACACATATTTTAAGTACAAGAGATATTAACACAAATGTTTTAAGAAAATTATAAGCAACAACTCATTTCTTTTACATATTTCTGCGAAGATGTATTTTATCATAGTTTTGTGTAGCATCTTGTAGAGTTCTTCTTTATTTTCATTCTTTTCATCTTTGTTTCATTTTGGCTGGCTTCAACGAGTTCCTCATCAACAACTTGAATTGAATCCTTTGATCTTTTTTTATAGCCTTCAAAAGAGATGTTGTAAGGATAGGAAGGTCCTTTCCAATTTCAATAGTTAGTTCCCAATGGATAGTATCAAGCGTAGGTGATGGATAGTAGAAAATGTCACTTTCCTTTGCCCGCAGCTTGCAACGTTATCATGAGATCCTGGGAGACAACTTCTGTGAATAGTACAAACATCTTCACTATAGTGGATTTTGTAGCGTACTATTGTACTATATTCTTTTTAAGCGAGTTTCTTGACCTTATCTTCAAATGATGTACTTCTGATTTGAAGTAGTCAACTTGGAAGAGATAAACTTTTTGTCTTTGTTCTTCTGATGAATTATCTGATGAGTAGTTCAGAAACTACTTTGTTATGATAGCATGAGAACATTTGAGTAGTTAGAATCAAAATATTGTCTTTCAGAAATGGTAGCAACATCTTTTCTAAAATACGAAGCTTGACTTCTGATCTGGAACCAAACTTTATCAGGAAGGCGTATATGATATCTAATTTGAGAAATGAGAGTGAATCCAGAAGATGTTTCATTGCAGTGGTATCATAATTTTTTAGAATTATAACACTGTCTTTATATATAGAAAGCAATAACTTATCTGAGGAACACGTCTTTGTCTATAGGTGAAAGATTTCCTGATTCACAAGTCTTGATATATGATCTTTCAGTCTTGACTTATGATCTACATATCTAATGTCTGATATCTTGATTTATGATCTTGATATTTATGAGCCACATCATGATTTTTGATATCCTGATTACTGCGCTTTTGATTCCAGATCTTTATCTTGACTTTGTCTTCAGAGTTAGAAGCAACAACTCCTATGTTGAATAAGTCTTGACTTCTGATCTTTGATGCAAAAGCTTGTTTATAGTGCAATCTTATTTTTTTTATCTTGGAGCAGAAGCTCTAACAGAAATCCCTTCTTCTAGAAATCCTTGTGACTCTTGAAGTGACAACTTATTGAGAAGTGCATGTTGAGAACCTTTTCTGGTGAACATTCAACATTCTTTAAAACTACCGATGTTTCTTCAGAAGCGGATGCAATAGTCTTTATGATGCATGCTTAGTATATTTTTGATAATTCTTCAGACAACAATCCTGAATCAACTAGACTTTCTAATTAGCACACTCAAGAAATTGTTATAAACAAAATTGTTTATATATAAAATATATGTATTGTTATCATCAAAATCCAGAGATTAATTGCAGAATACAAATCTTGTTCTAACAATCTCCCCCTTTTTGATGATGACAAAACCGTGTATTTTGATGTAACAATTTTGAAAGGTAATATCATAATCGAATCTGAGTTAAGAAGAAAACTTCCCATGATTTGCGTGAGCTCCCCCCGAGTCTAAGACTTACAGTTTTTAGAAGGAAGGGATATCTGAGAATTGTTTAGAAAACTCCCCCTGAGTTAAACATTCTCCCCCTAAATCTAAAACTTAAGACCTTGTCTGAAAGTAGGGTTTTCTGAGCTTGGTTAACATTATCCATAACTCTGATTGAAGCATACGAAAGTGATTTATCAGAGTTGCTTTATCATAATTTCTTTCTCCATTAGAACCTTCTAGTCATCAGAGAGGTTCATCAACATAGCTTGATCTATCAGACCCTTCTCAATGTTTGAAGTTCTTTATCAACACCCGATCTATCAGAACATTCTATACCCTACAATTTCTTTATTAGAGTTTGATCATTAGAACCTTCTAATCATTAGAAGTTATTTTATCACAACTTGGTTTGTTTGAACCTTCTAGACTTTTAGAAGTTCTTTGTTCATATATCTTTATTCTGAATATACTTGAAACACATTCAAAACACTTTGCGTACACACACGCACACACACACACACACACACACACACACACACACACACACACACACACACACACACACACACACACACACACACACACATATATATATATATATATATATATATATATATATATATATATATATATATATATATATATATATATATATATATATATATATATATGTATGTATGTATAGATTCGTTAGAAATGTAAGTAATGATATTTAGAGAGTTAGGTATGCATCAAAATCATCATTGCTTTCTCCCCCTTTTTTTCATAATAAAAAAGATTTAAGATTATTCAAGGATGAGAAGGAATTATTAAGCACACTAGACTTACAATACTTCCAGATAGTTCACAACTTTTGAAGTATCCAAGTCTTCTTTCATCATAACTTTCAGAAAGTTCACAACTTCTGAACAACTAGAATTATCAAAACATCATTTCACAACTTTTGGAAGAGTAATCAGAGCATTATCACCATAATTTTTAGAGAGTTAACAACTTCTGAACAACTTGAGATAATAAAATTAATGTGATGTCCAACAAACTAAAATATTTTCAGAGAGTTCATAACTTCTGAACAATATGTGTTGCCATTTTACATGTTGTTTAAAACACACGTTGTTTTGGTCTTACTTCAGAAAGTCAGCTACTTCTTTAGTACCAAAATCTATTTATCACAACTTTCAGAGAGTTCAATACTTCTGAAAAGCTTGATGTCAAATGAAACAATAGTTTTGAAGACCCATACGTTGACAAAGCACACGTTGGCATTTCTTCAGAAAGTTCACAACTTTTGAAGCGTCAAAGTCGGATAACTAAACCTTCATAAAGTTTACAACTTTTGAACAATAAATGATATTAAAGAAAGAATTGCCACACTTACAAAAAGTTCACAATATTATGAACAATGGGAAATATAAAGCTTGATATAACAATATTTTCAGGAAGTGTACAACTTCTGAAACATATATGGTATCATAACCAACTTTATTCAGAGAGTTCACAACTTTTGAAGAAGGCTTTGAATTAGAAACTATATTCGTTTAATGATATTTCATAACTTCTCTTGAATCAAAAAGTTCCTTAGATAATTATTTATCAAAGAGTAATATTCCTAATCTAAATGTCAATTCATTGTAAAGAGTCCACGACTTCTAAAGAATGCATTGCTTGGATGATTTAGCTCATCAGAGCTTCCCTCTTGTATCTTGTATCCTTCCTGATTTGCATGTTGTTTGATATATCGATGATGTATCAACATGATGATCTTCTGATAGCTGATATAACCTGTCTATGAATACCAGTGAACTTTCACAAGTTCTTGAATCTAACACTGGACACTCACTTTTGACATCCATTTGATATAAAATGATATTATTATTAACAGAAAATGAGATTAGAGGGCGAATAGATTCTAACCCGATGACTGGAGCAAAGGTTTCATTATATTTAATACCTTCTTATTGAATATAACCTTGTGCAACCAATCGTGCTTTGTTTCTGACGACTTCCCCTTTCTCATTCAACTTATTTCTGTAAACCCTCTTAGTTCTAGTAACACGAGTTCCTTTAAGTTTAGGCACTAGATACCAAACATCATATATGGATAACTGGCTTAACTCTTGTTGCATTTCCAGACTCCATTCATTATCCTGAAGAGCTTTTTCGCAAGAGGTTGGTTCTATCAGAGACACTAATCCCAGAAGCATTTCTTCAGATTGTTTAAAAGTGGATCTTGTTCTGACAGGTTCAAATTTATCTCCAAGAATCAAATCTTCAGAAATAGTTTATCTTTGACTTTGCCTTTTCTAAACTGATATACATTCATGTGCTTCTGATGTGTCTTCATTTATGACCAGTTTACTATCATAATCTTTTTCTCCAGAACCTGCAAGTCATATCTTTAAGATTTCTGATTTCTTCCCTTTTCTCGTTCATCAGATTATGAACCTTCACTTGAGTCCCATTTGTAACACCCTCTAAACCCCCGCATAAAATATATGGCATAATCAGAGTAAATTAGCATGCATATCAAAAAAGGGCGTCACATGTATTTAAAAACCAACACAAATACACCGGTCATGCTTATAACACGCATTTAAATTCATGTTCTATACACTAACACATATGTATATCGCAGCAGAATAATTCTCTTTCATAATGATACCAATAATTGAAATCTCATAATGGAAACTATATAATAAAACAATAGGCACTAAAGGCCACTCATCACATAGTCTCAAAATACGACATAAATAAAAGAGAGTATAACAAATATCTCTTAAAACAATATGAGTTCAAACGTTCCCTGTGTTACATTACCAGAGCATGACTCACTATCTAATAAGCAAATAAAACAAGAACTAGATCCTCTGACTAATCCTCAGAAGAAGCACAACTATATTCGATACCGGAGTGATGTCATATAAAACACCATTTCATTAGAAGGGTGAGAATTCATATCATTATAGAAATATATAATAATAAGTAATGCATAAGATACATTCATCAATTGAATTCATCACACTTCTCATAATCATGTATTCAACATATTCCAATCCAATTCACATGTTTACTTATACAACATTGCTCAACAATAAAAAATTCAAAGATAATCAATCATAAATATCACAAATGTAATTGTCACATCAATATCACATATTTCACATGAATTTAATATTTCACATCGACACATATGACTCAAATGCAACTCGATGCAATATGCATGTGGTACCAATTGTTATCCTTAACGGTTTTTACACTTAAACCGTGTGATAGCACAAAATTACACCATTTATTTGACTCGATTTATGCATGTTTTACCATTGTTTTAGTTCACATTTTCCCTATTATGCTGGTCTTTTTCTTGTTTTCATTTATTTAGCAGTTTAAGAGCCTTCCGCAAAGAAACGAAGCAAAACAGGCGGAAAGCAGAAGAAATGGAGCAGTTTACACACAAGGTGTTCAAGATGGCGTTCGCTATGGAGAAATCCAAAAAATGAGAAAAGAGAAGGAAAAGTCCAAGAAAGAAAAGGTAAAACTCACATGATATAATTATAGTCGATTGCAGTCTTAGCACAATAAAAAGATGTTGTTTTTCCCTTGTGGTGCTGTCTGACGATTTTGGCCATAACTTTTGATCCGTAAGTCCGAATAATGCCCCGTTCGAAGCGTTAGAAAGCTAACACATAGATCTGCATAATAGAAAATGGACTTTTAGAATCCTCTAACCAAACATGGCACCCGTCATCCCCTACATGGCGCCCTCCATTTTTGAAAATGGAGAAAAGATTAGGGGAAGTTACAGAATCTAACCCACATACCCACAATTGGAAGATGGAGCCCGCCATCCCTATATGGCGCCCACCACCCTTTTTTTTGCCAGGAGGTTAAAACCAACTCCATTGGTGGTGGAAGGGTAGTTTTTTACTTCCCTAGGTTTTTGTTTCATATAAATAGGCCTTAGATTGTCTCACTTAGATCATCCACTCTTAGTTGCAACATTAGGCATAAACTTACTCTGTAAAATCGACAATTCGTCACATCGATGGATTATCGCACCATGGTTGTAATCGAGTTGGATCATAGTATATGTTAGAAGTTAATCGAGTTATAGTCAATGCTACCTTCATCCAAGCTTAGTTGCACTGACTTAAGCCATATATTATTGAATTGGAAGCGGTAATCTCTTCACATCAAATAATTATCGCATGAGTCATTGAGTCTAATAAAGTTTGGAACACTTTACAATCTTGTCGCCATTTTAATTCAAGTTTCCTTTATTTTCAGTCAAATTTACCTTCCAGTCAAGTTGCTTTAAAGCGCTCCATTTGGAGCAGGTTTCTATTTATGTTTCTGCATTTATCACACTTATTTCCTCACACTTGCTTTACTTTGTTTATTTTCTCGCATCGCACTTACTTTACTTTGTTTATTTTCTTACATCGCACTTGCTTTACTTTGTTTATTTTCTCGCATCGCATTTACTTATCTTTTAACCTTTTTACTTTCTGCTTAAACATGATTTTCTTTAATAAGTTTATTTCCATGTCTGGCTAATTTCCTTTAGGGTTAGAATGTAATGATCATGGTTAAGGTAACTGTCTAAACATTGCATCTGTAGGAATACTTTAGGGGCTGTTTTGGTTTTTAACACAGGTTTTCTGCACTTTATTTTCTGTTGGGTAAGATCGAAATCCGTCCAACCATTGATAAACTTGGTTAGTCTTAATTGCTCAAAGAGAGCGAAAGCGTTTTGTTCAATTAAGTAAGAACCTTTAACTTTTTAGAAGAAATGATTTCAAAACTTTTTCGGACGCGTTTATAGGTTTAAAAGTCTAATCATCTCTTGGTTAGAAGTTATGAGTCAAAATCACTTTTCAACTTAGTCAAGTAACTATATTTCTTAAAAATAGGTTTATTACTTTAATGCAATATGCACCTTTTATCCGTGACAATAAAAAGGCATTATTTAAAGAATAAACTCGGTTCTGAATACACGAAAGTGACAGTTCCTGTTAAATTAGTTCTTCAAAGTAGGAAATATTGCCCCATAAGTAGTTCTATTAGAAGCATTTTAGAGTATTATCTGACTATTGTGATTTGAATTTGAACCTGTTGCTTTTATCTGAATTGACACCTTTTACTTTATTTACTCCGCCTGCTATAAAACCTTGATTTGATTTGCCTTAGATAAACATAGTGACAATAGAATTTGATAGATTGGCGTTTTGGTATCTTTGGGATCGATAATCTTTTATATTACTCTTACGCGATTCATATACTTGCAAAAATCACGCAATAAGTTTTTGGCGTCGTTTCCGGGGACCAATTACGTAAAATTTTGTAACATATTGTTACACCGTATAGACTAAGGCACTTTTGTATCTATTACTATGTATCACCAACATTTTCTCTACAATTATCACTCCCAGTATTTTGAGGAACCACAAGATGCTCATAAATCCGACCTCGAAATAATAATGGAGAATTTCCTTGAGACGCAAACTCTCTCTAGGCTAGAATCTATGATGGCGCGCTTTGTAGCGACACAAACTATCCAAAATGAAGAGTTTAGAAAACAAAATCTCCATATTAATGAAACCCTTAGGCAGATGAACACTGTGGTCGAGTCCTTAGTGACTCACAACATGGCCTTGGAGACTCAAATCTCCCTGCTTGAACAAGAATGTCTAGGACCCTCCCCTGAGGAGCATGTGGATGTTGTAACAACCAGTAGTGCAAGACAAAGTGAAAACCCTGAGGAGAGTGATAATGAGGTTGAGAAAATTTCTAGTGATAAAAGAGTGGAGATTAAGAAAAATCCACCGACACCATCCGGAAGGGAGGTTGTCGAAGAGGTTGAGAAGGAAACACCTTATGTTGTTCCTACTCCCTACACCCCACCTATTTCTTTCCCTAAAATATTTATGGAAGTTAGGGTAGACTCAAAATCCAAAAGTTATGTGGAGGTATTGGAAAATGTTCACGTTAATGCACCTTTATCAGAGGGACTGCACAAAAAAAGAAAATTAGATGACCATGAAACCAGGGAGATCATTAATGTTAAGAGGGGAATGTTAACCTTTGAGATGGTGGATGAAAGAACTAAAACCAAACCTGAGAAGCTAATAGATCCAGAACCACCCCCATAAGTTCGTAAGAATGAACTACCCCACAAAAGGAAGAACAGAAAAGGTGAGGGATATGAAAGATGGAGTGATAAGTGGCCATGGAAACCGAAGATTCAGCCGTTGAGCTACAAACGTTAAAAGAAGCGCTGTGTGGGAGGCACCCCACACGATTTTAATTTAATATTTTTACTTTTGTTTGAGTTTGCAGAAAATAAAAATATTTATTACTTGACACCTATCAGCTGCATGCATGCAACTATTAGGGCGGGCATTGATCAGGTTCTTATTCCTTTTCCCCACTTTCACTAAAACATTGAGGACAATGTTTGGTTTAAGTGTGGGAGAGAAACTTTACAGTTTTCTTTTCCTTGCTTTCTAGTTAGATTTATTGTTTTCTAGTATTTTGTTGTTTTAGTTTGTTTTATCGAGTCATTACATGTGTTTTTGGGTCTTTATATATGGATTTTGCTGTCTATTAAATTTCTTCCTTTTCTTGAGCCATACCGGAAATTTTTGGACAGAGAAAACAACTTTCACTTTGAAAATTTAGGCTATAAGACTCGTTTGAGATAGGATGTAAATGACTTGGGAAATATTTTTGAAAAATCAGTATCGTTTTAAACACCGTAAGCTTCGTGATTATAGGAACTGATCCCGTCACCCCCTATGTTGTGGCCTTAATCATCATTTCAAAATAAGCCCTTAAGTAGTTTATCTTAGCAGTCAGCTCCGGCTTAAGCATGCTCTACGTATGGGACCGATGAAAATAAGTGATTGATCCTAAATTATTCTCTCTGTTATGCTATTAAAAATATAAAATGCGACCTCGGGCTAGGTGACTCTCACACAATCATTTAACCCAAACTGATGTAAAATTTGCAAAAAAAAAAGAATAATTTTGCTCATTGTTGGTTGGTTCAGAGGTATCTGGTACTGGACTCGGTAGGGCGGATTACGATCCAATCCCCCACAACTACAATTGGGTTAATAAAGGCGTTACACTAATTCATGTACCAGAACCCCATGCATATGATTAGAATCATTAACCAGTCGTATTACTATGACTATGTACGGATAACAGGCTTAATGTGATTGCACCTAAATGAAAAGGGATTTGAGAGGGATGAATAAGGTAAGCCTATGTATAGTAGCATGATATGGATTTGTTTGTATATGAAGGAAAATTATGACCGCAATTGCGGAAAGTGTTACCATAATATCCTTGGTTCATTAATCAATACCTATCAACACGACCTTGATAGAACTTAAAGTCTTTTAGCCTAAACTGAATACTTGTGTGTTGCTTTCTGTGCTCATAAGAGTTTGTTTGAGGACAAGCAAATGTTTAAGTGTGTGAGAGTTTGATAACACAAAATCACACCATTTATTTGACTCGATTTGTGCATGTTTTACCATCGTTTTAGTTCACATTTTCCCTATTATGCTTGTCTTTTGCTTGTTTTCATTTATTTAGCAGTTTGAGAGCCTTCCGCAAAGAAACAAACTAAAACAGGCGGAAAGCAGAAGAAATGGAGCAGTTTACACACAAGGTGTTCAAGATGGCGTTCACTATGGAGAAATCCAAAAAATGAGAAAAGAGAAGGAAAAGTACAAGAAAGAAAATGGAAAATTCACATGATAGAATTATAGTCGATTGCAGTCTTAATGCAATAAAAAGATGTTGTTTTCCCTTGTGGTGTTGTCCGACAATTTTGGCCATAACTTTTGATCAGTAAGTCCGAATAACGCCCCGTTCAAAGCGTTAGAAAGCTAACACAGAGATCTACATCAGGGAAAATGGACTTTTTGAATCCTCCAACCAAACATGGCGCCCTCCATCTTTGAAAATGGCTAAACGGTTATTGGAAGTTACAGAATCCAACCCACTTACCCACGATTGGAAGATGGCGCCCGCCATCCCTATATGGTGCCCGCCACCCTTTATTTTTGCCAGGAAGTTGAAACCAACTCCATTGGTGGTGGAAGGGTAGTTTTGTACTTCCCAAGGTTTTTGTTTCCTATAAATAGGCCTTAGATTGTCTCATTTGGATCATCCACTCTTAGTTGCAACATTAAGCATAAACTTACTCTGTAAAAGCGATAATTCATCACATCGATGGATTATCACACCATGGTTGTAATCAAGTTGGATCATAGTATATGGTAGAAGTTAATCCAGTTATAGTCAGTGCTACCTTCATCCAAGCTTAGTTGCACTGACTTAAGCCATATATTGTCCAATTGTAAGCGTTAATCTCTTCACATCGAAGAATTATCACACGAGTCATTGAGTCTATAATCAAGTTTGGAGCACTTTACAATCTTTCCGCCAAGTTTCTTTAAATCCCTCTGTTGTACCCAAAAATTTGCCCTCTCAATTCTCAAGGGTCTTCTCACAAATATTCTCAGTATTTAAGCTTGCACAAGTGCATTGAGATTTTCCAGTTACAAGATTAAAAGGAAACTGTCAAAAAGGGAGAAAACAGATAAAAATAACATTTTGACAAATTTGGAGAAAAATAGGCCTCCTTCGATTCAGCCTTTCTATTGGACAAGTGTGTTGCCTGCTGTTGTACCCTAAAATTTTCCCTCTCATTTATCAAGATTTTTCTCACAAGACTTCTTGGACTCAAGACAAGATTAGGGTTTGGTGAGCTTAAGACACCTCATCTTGCACTGATAACCTAAAATTAGGGTTTGAGTTTGCACAAATATTTTTGGACTATCAATGCTTCATGTGACTTTCATACACCATCTTGGACCCCTAAGATCACTCATGACAAGTTTCAAGCCTTGAACCACATTTTTGATCAGTTAATTGGACAGTTGACCTAAAAATCAGCTGTATTGGGGAAAAAGTCAACCATGGCCAATTTAAAGTCAAACTTCATAATTTTTGATCCAAAACAACATTTTAAACTCATATGTACCATTTGATCAAGTTTGGATCACAACTCCTCAAGAAATTTGATCAAATCATCAAAAGGGCAAAATGGTCAAAATTAGGGTTTTGACTGAGAAAGGGAAATTTATGATTTTTAACCTAGCCAATGACCAATTGGGTTCAAACATGGTTTCAAGGGTTCAATGGCATCATCTTGACCTAATTACATGGTTCAAAAGATCTCAAGTTCATTGGATTGACAGATGAATTTTGCAGTCAACTGATCAAAAGTCAACTATGCACTGAAAAGTCAAACTTTGACTTTTTGGTCAAAATCAAGTGCCAAGGGTCATAATTCATCAAGATATGTCAAAATGTAAAACTTGTTGACCAAGAAAACCAATTTTGAAAATTAGGGTTTTGAATTTGAAAATTTTCATAACTTAGAATTTTTCTAAGTATGGAAATTTTCTTATTTTTTTCCCAACTTTCCACCACTTTTTCACCATGATGCAATTTGATTTAAAGAAAACTTCCGACATGAAAGTTGTAGTCCTCCATGAAATATACAACTTTTCTTCACAAATTTTTCCCAAAAGATGCTTGTATATCAAGTTATGAATTTGTGAACATAGGTCCATGAACTAAATAACTTAGTGAAATTTTGCCCTAATTTAGGCAGTTTTTGGACCCAACTTCATGGACATTTTTCACCTAGTTCCAAGAGGTATCTCAAAATGAATTTCAAAGATGGATTATAGAGCACATTGCAAGCTTTAAAAAATGTCTAAGAACTCCCCAAGATCATTTTTGGTTAGGGAGAATCGAAGAAGGGAAGTTGGCATTTTATCACTTTTGATCAAGCCATTTTTACAAAGCATCAAGTTGCAAATCAGATCTTTGATGTTTGAATCTTTCTTTACAACTTGACTTGTGCAGAGACTTCTGGCCATCCACAAAGAAAGCTAGGCATTGTAATAGCTTTAAGGAAGTTCAAGGAAGCTCACACGATCCTCAGGCCTCCATCAAAGTCCCTACATTGCTCTATCCAAATCCAACTGAAGGAGGTATTTTCAAAACTCTATCTCTCTGAATAGGCATCCTCAAGCCACGATTTGTGAAGAAAAGATGTATTCCTTAACATGTTGAAGCTGTACATATGCATACTTTTCATTTATATTAATTGTGTTGAGAGAATTTAAAGCTTGAAGTTCATAAAATTTTTAGGTCACGAATTAGGGCTGACAAAATTCTCTCTGATCTTTGAGAGTTAGGTTACAAATTTTATATGGTTGGAATTGTGAGATTAAATGCTACATGTTTCATGTTATGAGTTTTTGTTTTTGTGCAAGCATTAGCAAGTTGCAGGTTTGTACTAAGCGCGCAAAGAAGGAGAAGCTGAAGGACAGAGACGAAGCATTGTTCTGGGCTTTTTGGCAGTTTTGGCCTTTCTGCTTTTGCCATTCACACCCCTAACTTACTTTTGCACCCCCTGGCTTATTTGTAATATTTTTCATATTTCTTTCATATTTTCACATTTATGGCTTTTATTTATTTTTCTGAATCATAAAAATCATAAAAAATCATTTCTTTATTTTTTGCATTTTTTAAAGTTATTTTTATTATTTTTTGCATAAAAAAATAGTTTATTAGGATAAATAGAACTTATTTTCCTAAATAATTTGTAAATACATTTAAAAATACTATACATTTTTATTATGTTATTTATATATATAAAATGTTTATTTTCATACATATTTAATTTTAATATTTACATATAATATTATTTATTATTTACTTATACAAAAAATGGACAAAATATTATTAGGAAAACTTTATTTTCTTTTAATCAAAAAATTAGGGTTTCATCCCTTTCCAAAAATAATAATATTTTTTCTCTTATCTCTAGGGCTTAAATAAATCATTTTCCCATACATTAAACAAATACAAAACATTTTTTTTACATAAATACATTTGCATTGCATTTTAATATTTGTATATTTAATGCGCACAATATTCGATTGGGTTGTAATAGTATTTTTAGGTTTATATTTGTGCAATATCCCCATTCAAAAACTTGTATCCCCCCTCCCATAATCATTGTTGTAATAGCTTAGTTTACATTTACGCAATTTATCGCTTTTATACCATGTTTAGTAAACTAGGGTTTGCATGACAAGAATAAAAACAAAACAAATAGAAAAGACCTAATCCAAGACAAATTAAATGCATGAAAAATGGCACACATTGCACACAAGCACCCTTAGGGTTTCACCCACTTGGTTGCCTAAAACAAAATGGCCATGTTACTCATGCGAAGTATCTTGGCAAAACAAAACAAAAATAAGATCATAGTCCCTCGATGACGCTATTCAAAGGTTGCCTAAAACAAAGATGATCTTGGTCCCTCAAACATGCTAAGATACTTGGCAACATTGCTATCATGGTCATACGATGACCCACGCCCGTCCCGTTTACATCCAAAGATAAGGTTTCTTACCAAATCAATGGTAAGTCAACAATGTCAAAGGAATAAAAATGCACAAGAAAGACATTTGAGTAGGTAGATAGCTTCTATTTACTTGATCCATTTCAAAACAATCCTTGCTATTTTCAAAAACAAACACACACACACATTTCAAAACATCTTTCAAAACATTGAAAATTTTTTCAAAACACAAACATCTTTGTATACATTCTTACGAACGAGAATCATTACTAAGATTGCCTAAACGATGGCTTCTTTTCAAAATACTTTCAAAACCACACCAAGCACCATTTCAAACAAAACAAAGCAAAGCAAGTGATCTAAACAAGTAACTAAGAGCCCATGGAAACCATGGATGAAAAGGGTGCTAGCACCTTCCCTTTTCATAATCTACCCCCAGAACTCAAGAAAACAGGTCAAAGGTCTTTCCTGTGCTTTTTTACCTTTCCTTTTGGATAAAAGAAAAGTCGGTGGCGACTCTTACTAACCGCAACATTTGCAAACACAAACAAAAAACCTCAAGTCAGTTCTCCCACCGCATCACAGAACTGGCGACTCTGCTGGGGAATCATCCTAAAAGTGGGGTTACCTTAGGGTTTAGATCACCTTTATTTACTTGCAATTGTTTGACTTGTTTGCTTTACATCTTGGTTCTATTGTTTGGGTTTCAATCCTCTACTCGGATTTGGGAAACATTATAGGTAAATAGCAATACATTGTGGAAACTGTGCGGGGTATACCAACATGGTCTAAGCAATAACTATATTAGTGCGACATATTTGTGGGTACCGGTAGCCTTTGAGTCAATCAAAGAGAATACGGGGCCGCTGAGTGATGTCATGAAGCACTAATGAACTTCTAGAACCTTTACTTGACCAACTTGGCCTTTTAGGATGTAGTGAGATGACCGGCTTTGGTGCAGTCTGAAGTTGGTAGATACTCGATAATACACTCATTGAGGGTTGGTTCCTTGGAATATTTCGGTCGCCAGTAAAGAGGCTTAAATTGAAACAATGAACAAGGAAACAATCCAGTGATATTGAGCTCCTTAGAACCCAATTACTTTTACTAGGACAGGTTGAGCCAACTAAACTTCAAGAGGGTACTTACCTATGAAACCCCATGCAAGCCTAAACTAGGAACTTGTGTGATTTGCTTATACTTGTGCATAACATCATGGACATCATAAACATCATATGCATTCACTAACCATTTCAAGGATTTTGGAGATTCATCTTTGTTCTTGTTTTGTAGGTTATGGATTCACTTCGCAGGAAAACTATCCAAATCAACCTTGTAAGAATTCCTCCATAACTCAAGGAGCTAGCTTCAAGGATCCCTGAGAATTCTCCATTCACCGAGAGACATGGTCGTTTACTCAGCTTGGTCACTTCCAACATAGAGGAGGATATGATGAAGGTTCTCTTCCAGTTCTTTGACCCTTTGCATCATTGCTTCACCTTTCCTGACTATCAACTTGTGCCCACTTTGGAAGAATTCTCTCAACTCTCGAGGATTCCCATTCTCAATCAACTACCATTCAACGGTACGGAAAGAGATCCAAAGCTAGAAGAGATTGCTTAAGCCCTGCACTTTCACTCATCTGATGTCACAACACATTGGGAAACTAGAAGTGGTGTCAAAGGCTTCTTTGCAAAGTTTCTGTTTGAGAAGGCCCAAAGCTGTTGGAATTCCATAGACTTGCAAGCTTTTGAGGAGATTGTAGCTCTTCTCATCTATGGGATGGTCTTGTTCCCTAATCCTGACCAACTCATAGATGTAAGCGCTGTCAAAATCTTCATGACTCGCGACCTGGTGCCTACATTGCTTGGGGATATCCTCCACTCTTTTCACACTCGTACAATGAGGAAAAGAGGCGTTCTCATGTGTTGTACTCCTCTCCTGGAAAGATGGTTTATTTCTCATCTTCCCCAATCAGTCTTGAAGAATGAGCAAGATTTGAGGTGGTCACAAAGGTTAATGACACTTAACCATTCAGATATTCATTGGTGTTCTCGATCCAAAGAGAATGTTACCATTATTGACCATTGTGGGGAATTACCTAATGTCCCTCTACTTGGCATTAGGGGAGGCATCACCTACAACCCTTGCCTGTCTCTAAGACAGTTTGGTTACGCCCGAAGGGATGACCCACATGATATGCTGATTCAAGGAATGGTTTTTGACTACGACAACGACGACCAAGGACTCCACTAGAGATTCATCCGAGCTTGGAGAATGCCCAACAAGGTGGATAGCAAGACTCTGGGACACAAGAATTCCATCCCTCTTGAGCCTTACCTCAAGTGGGTACGAACCCGCGCCCAAAGTCTTATGATGCCTTATCCCTCCATTCTCCCAGTGATTATAGAGTCTGTTAAGGAAGGAGAGGTTCCATATACCATCCTACATCCTGACATGCCGACATCACTCGAAGACCTACAAAGGAGTTGGATACAGCTCAAGGGAGAGTGCGATACTTTCGAAGCCCAATTCTATGCAAGTGAGAAGAAGGTTTTGGAACTTACTCGGCTACTTCATGAAGAGAAGACTCTCAACACCTACATTGCACCAAAGAGGATGCGCAACGTCTTTTTACCTTAGAATTTTGTATTATTTTGCCCAAGGGGCATTGATGTACTCACAATTCTATCTTATTAATATGACGTGCATTTCTTTTTGTTTAAAACAAATTTGAATTTCTGAATCCTTGAAAGCATTGCATGAATACATATCATTCATCATAAGCATAAACAGGTCTTCACACCAAGTTTCCTCATCACTCTACTGTTTATTTCAGTAAGATGGATATCGAACAAATGGTCAAAGATCAGCAAGCTCAGAATTCACAATTTCAACAGTTGCTCATGACCTTAGCCAAAGGGCAGGAGGAGCTGAAGACTTTGCTAGAAAAAGAAAAAGAGAAAAAGAAGAAGAAGACAACTGGTGTGGTTATCACGGGCAGAAGATTTCAGGGACAAGCCAGAAGGACCCTAGAATTTCCAACAACATTTGAAGAGGGGGAAAGAAAAGGAAAAGAAACGGCAGTACCATCAGATTCTGAAGCAGAAGAAGAGGAAGAAGAGGACTACTCTGAACAACAATACCCTTCGGCCGATGACAAGTACAAACACCTGGAAGAGCGTCTAGCTGATATGGAGATACAGAGAGTACCGGGGCTATATTTTGAGGAGTTAGGGCTGGTGTCAGGAATTGTAATCCCTCCAAAACTTAAAGTGCCACTGTTTGCCAAGTACGATGGGGTGTCTTGCCCTAAAATGCACCTCAGATCCTATGCCAGGAAGATTCAACCACACTCTGCTGACAAATACCTGTGGGTCCACTTTTTCCAAGACAGTTTATCAGGAACGCAACTTGATTAGTTCTACCAGTTGGAGAGGGAAGATGCCCATAATTGGGAAGACTTGGCAGAAGCTTTCTATAAACAGTATCAATACAACGCTGACTTGGCGCAAACCCGTACTCAGCTACAAAGCATGGCTATGGCTTCCAATGAGGGCTTTAAAGATTACGCACAAAAGTGGAGAGACCTGGCCGAAAGGGTGCAACCACATATATCTGAGAGGGAGTTGGTGGACATGTTCCTGGGGACTCTATCAGGCCCTTTCTTTAATCATCTGATTGGAAGCTCCTCTGCAGGGTTTACTGAATTGATTCTAACCGGCGAAAGAGTGGAGGCTGGTATAAGAAATGGGAAAATTCAGAAGGACACGTCTGCCTCAACAGCTGTAAAAAAGCCCTTCACAGGAAGAAAGGAAGTATTTGCTGTCTGTTCACAGAGAAATCAGGAAAGAACCGAGCGCCGACCAATAGTGGGGGCCGTTATGATTCCGAATCCTGCATCAGACCAACCGAGAAATAATCAACAAAGGGTAGAAAGGCCAGTACGACAATTTGCCAAGATTAACATGACTCCAGCCCAAGTTCTACCACATCTCTTAAAGTTGAATCTGGCCATGCTAAAAGAGGCCTCAAAGAATCCTAATACTACTTCTCCATATTACCATCCCAACGCCAGATGTGCGTACCATTCTGAAAGTCCAGGGCACGACACCAACAACTGTTGGGCTCTAAAGAATAAAATTCAAGATCTGATAGACGTGAAGGAAGTTGAGTTTGAAGCGCCTGAGAAACCGAATGTTATTTCCACTACGATGCTGAGGCATGGTCACAATGCCAACGCTATTGAAGAAGATCTGTTTGTTGCTACCGTGGATGAACTGTTAACTCCGCTCCCGACCATCAAGTTGAATTTTTTGAAAGCTGGTATCTTCCCAGGTTGTGACAAAGACTGCCATGTTTGCTTGTCCTCATCATTCGACTGCCCTCTGTTAAAGAAAGGAATCCAACAACTGATTGATAACCAAGAAATTTTGTTTGAGAAAGCTCCTGTTTCACCCATTCCAGTGAAAGAAGTTTCAATAATAACCATCTACGCCAATCCTTCCAGGGCCCCTAAAAGACCTGTTAGGATTACACCTGCTCCAAAGACTGCTCCACTTAAGATTATAATGCCCGGGCCTACCCCATACAAATCAGATAAATCAGTACCATGGAACTATGGTGGAGAAATCTACTACCATGGTATTAAACAGGATGATTTGACTGCCGAAGAAGAAATCTCCGAAGAGGACAGTTCCGACATTAGCAATATTGTTGGAACAAGCAAGATTACCCGCAGTGGAAGAATCTTTTCTCCAGAGATTTCTCCTCCAACATCAATCTTTGGACCCGTGGCCGTTCCGAAGATCACCTTTGTACTAGTGATTGTACCTACAAGTGTACCCACCGACAAAGACAATACAATTCCTATCCCTACTTCCACTATTGAGAATAAAGGAAAGAACGTTCAAGAGGAGCCTGTCCAGACGAAGGCTCAATCACTAGCTATTCCTGAAACATCCAAGAAGGAGATGGAAGAAATCCTGAGGATAATTAAGAAGAGTGATTATGATGTGGTTGAACAATTGGGGCAGACCCCTTCCAAGATCTCTATGCTAGCTCTGCTGCTGTGCTCTGAAGCACACGCCAAAGCTCTGGTAAAATTTCTGAAGATAACTCATGTACCGCAAGAGACGTCTGCTGACCAGTTCCAGGACTGTGTGGCCAGTCTGACAGTTGATAATGGCTCGGGCTTCTCCGATGCTGACTTGACACCCAGAGGGAGGAAACACAACGAGACATTACATGTCTCAGTGGAGTGAAGAGGAACAACTCTAGCTCATGTCTTGGTTGATACTGGATCATCTCTTAACATCTTGCCAAAGAAAGCCCTTGATAGATTAGACTGCAAGGGGCTGACTTTAAAACCCAGCAACATAGTGGTTAGAGCTTTTGATGGGTCAAAGAGGATGGTCCATGGAGAGGTGGACATCCCAATCAAGGTGGGAACCCAGGTTTTCAATTCGACCTTCTATGTGATGGACATCCGTCCTTCTTATTCCTGTCTGTTGGGACGCCCCTGGATCCACAATGCCGGTGCTGTCACCTCCACCTTGCATCAGATGCTCAAGTACCCCGTCCAAGGGAAGATCATAACTGTCCATGGGGAGGAGGAGTATATGATTAGTCATCTGAATTCCTTCCGCTATATGGAGTTAGATGGCGAGTTCATTGAGACCCCTTTCCAACATTTTGAAGAAGTCTCTCCAGAAATAGCGGCAACCAAGGCGGTATCCTTGATTCCGAAGATCATAAGACCTCCACCTCAGATGTCATCTCTAAAGGATGCAAGAGCAGTAGTGGAAGAAGGGGGATGCACCATCTGGGGTCAGCTTCCCGACATTCCGTACAAATCAGACAAGTTTGGCTTGGGGTTTACTTTGACTGGTCAGAAGGCTGTGCGCCGTGCCCGTGCTGGGGGGCCACCTGTAAAGATTAGCAACCAAAGCGTCAATGTAGTAGAAGACAATGAAGAGGATGGCAAATTGGAAGATTGGATATTTCCTACTGTCAGCGGAGGACTTTGCAACTGGGAAGCCAAAGACTTCATCCCGATAACTTTCATATCGCAGTAATTTATCTTTTACATTTCTGTTGGACTTGTAATAATTCACAAACAATTCGTACATTTTCAACCTTGTGTCTTACCCGAGGTACATCGGTCCATTTGTAAGGGTTTTTATTTCATTTTCATATGTAATTCAATGAATCATGAACGCTTTTTCATATATAAACCTTTTATGCTCATTGTCTTTCTTTTACATTTTATTGTTTTAAGATGGCTATACCCTTACACACACCCACACTCACAAATATAGGTACCCTTCCATTTCGGATCCCATGGGTAACGATACTACTATAGCCTTCAGTGACTCTGAAGATCTGATCTACCAAGCCGAATACGAAGGTGAGTAAGATTGTGAGGTTCCAGGGGAATTGGCCAGACTACTACAACAAGAGGAAAGAGCAATTCAGCCTCATGAGGAGCTGCTGGATACAATCAACTTAGGTACCGAGGAAAATAGAAAGGAAATTAAAGTGGGTGCCAATCTAGAGCTGAGTGTTAAGGAGTGCCTAATTCAGCTATTGCATGATTATGTTGAGATCTTTTCCTGGTCATACAAAGACATGCCGGGACTCGATACTGACATTACGGTACATCGTCTACCCACAAGAGAAGACTGTCCACCAGTGAAACAAAAAGTCCGCCGCATGAGACCTGACATGTCAGAGAAGATCAAAGCAGAAGTTATGAAACAGTTCAATGCTGGATTTCTGGATGTTACTTCCTATCCTCAATGGGTGGCCAACATTGTGCCAGTGCCTAAAAAGGACGGCAAAGTGAGAATGTGCATGGATTATAGAGATTTAAACAGGGCCAGCCCTAAAGATGATTTTCCACTTCCACATATCGACATCCTGGTTGACAATACAGCCCAGCATAAAGTATTTTCTTTCATGGATGGATTCTCAGGCTATAATCAGATCAAAATGGCACCTGAGGACATGGAGAAAACTACATTTGTCATACAGTGGGGTACGTTCTGCTACAAAGTGATGCCATTTGGACTGAAGAATGCCGGGGAAATCTATCAACGCGCCATGGTAGCTTTGTTTCATGATATGATACATCATGAGATAGAAGTCTACGTAGATGACATGATAGCCCGATCACAAACTGAAGAAGAACACCTTGATCACTTGCAAAAGCTGTTTGTCAGATTGAAGGAGTACAAGTTGAGATTGAATCCAAACAAGTGTACATTCGGAGTCCAGTCCGGTAAACTCTTAGGTTTCATTGTCAGCAACAAAGGCATTGAGGTTGATCCTGCCAAAGTCAAAGCTATACAAGAAATGCCTTCTCCTCGCACTGAGAAGGAAGTCAGAGGTTTTTTGGGACGCCTAAACTACATTGCCAGGTTCATTTCTCACCTAACGTCTACTTGTGAACTAATCTTCAAGTTGTTGAAGAAAGATCAGGTAGTTAAGTGGAATGATGAATTTCAAATTGCTTTCGATAAAATCAAGGAGTATTTACTAGAGCCTTCTGTCTTGATGCCACCCGTCGAGGGAAGACCACTAATCATGTATCTGACCGTCTTAGAGTATTCAATGGGGTGTGTACTGGGGAAGCATGACGAGTCTGGCCGAAAAGAGCATGCTATTTACTACCTAAGCAAAAAGTTTACCGATTGTGAAACCAGATATTCACTGCTCGAGAAAACTTGATGCGCTTTGGTATGGGCTGCTCGCCGGCTAAGACAATATATGTTGACTCATACCACTTTGCTGATATCTAAGATGGATCCGATAAAGTACATCTTCGAAAAGCCTGCTCTGTCTGGGAGAATAGCTAGATGACAGATGATCCTAACGGAATATGACATACAGTACACGACCCAAAAAGCTATGAAGGGCAGTGTCCTAGCTAATCATCTGGCTCATCAAGCTGTAGAATATTATCAATCCATGATGTTCGACTTCCCTGACGAAGACATCATGACATTGGACAACATTGAAGAAATCAGACCATATGAAGGACCTGAACAAGGATCCCGATGGACCCTGTAGTTTGATGGGGCATCCAATGCACTTGGTAATGGTATCAGCGCTTCTTATACCTCCGGAAGGATGCCATACTCCTTTCACTGCCAAACTTTGCTTCAACTGTATGAACAACATGGCAGAGTACGAAGCATGCATCTTTGGTCTCAAGGCTGCCATAGACTTGGGAATCAAATACTTAGATGTGTTTGGGGATTCAGCTTTGGTCATCAGTCAGATCAAAGGAGAGTATGACACTAAGCATCCAAACCTCATCCCTTACAAAGAACATGTTTTGACATTGTTACCACATTTTGAGCAGATTACCTTCGAGCATTTCCCACAAGAAGAAAATCAGCTAGCAGATGCTCTAGCTACAATGTCATCTATGTTTAAACTTAATTGGGATAACGAGGCTCCCCAGATCAGCATTGAACGGATGGACGAACCAGCACACTGTCACGAGATTAATACCGAAGAAGTAGTGGACCAGCCGTGGTTTCATTAAGTCAAAAGGTATCTCGAGACTCAAGAATATCCAAAAGGAGCTTCAGTCAATGACAAAAAGTTCTTAAGGAGATTCTCGGCAAAGTTCTTCCTAAGTAATGGCATCCTGTACAAACGCAATCATGATTCTATTCTGCTCCGTTGTGTGGACAAGATTGAAGCTGAAAAGATCATGGCTGAATTGCATGAAGGTACCTTTGGAACTCACTCTAGCGGGCATACGATGGCAAAGAAAATTCTACGGGAAGGCTATTACTGGTCTACCATGGAAGCTGACTGCTATCAACAGTCCCAGACTTGCTATAAGTGTCAAATCTATGCAGACAACGTGCACGTGCCTCCGGTTCCTCTAAATGTCTTAACAGCTCCTTGGCCCTTCTCTATGTGGGGAATCAATATGATTGGGGAGATCAAGCCTACAACATCCAATGGACACCGCTTCATTCTGGTGGCCATTGACTATTTCACCAAGTGGGTCGAAGCAGCTTCCTTCGCATCTGTTACTAAGAATGTTGTTGCCTGCTTCATCAAATAGAATCTTATTTGCCGGTACGGTATCCCAGAAAGGATCATCACTGATAACGGTACAAACCTTAACAATACTATGATCGCCGCCTTGTGCGAGCAGTTCAAAATTCAACATCACAATTCATCCCCCTATCGGCCAAAGATGAATGGTGCAGTCGAAGCTGCTAACAAAAATATCAAAAAGATCATACAAAAGATGACAGTCACCTACAAGGACTGGCATGAAATGTTACCGTTTGCTCTCCACGGGTACCATACCACGGCTCGCACATCAATTGGGGAAACACCCTATTCTTTAGTTTATGGCATGGAGGCTGTTTTGCCTATCGAGGTTCAGATTCCCTCTTTGAGAATCATGAAGGATGCAGGTTTAAGTAAAGACGATTGGATCCAGACCCGGCTTGATCAATTGAACTTAATTGATGAAAAGAGGCTTAATGCTGTTTGCCACGGTCAGACGTATCAAAAATGGATGATCAAGGCTTTCAACAAGAAAGTCAGACGCCAAGTATATCAAGTTGGAGATCTAGTGATCAAGCGCATCATCTTGCCACAAATTGATCCCAGGGGAAAATGGACTCCTACCTATGAAGGACCATTTGTAATCAAGAACATCTTTTCTAGTGGGGTAATGACCTTAACCACCATAGACGGCGACGACCTGCCGCACCCTGCGAATGAAGACATAGTCAAAAGATACTACGCATAAGAGACCCGCTAGGTTGACACACCTAGGAAAAACAAGGGCATCCCGGCGAACCAAAAAGGTTCGGGAAAAAATTAGGGATAAAATAAAAAAAGTCTGTACACCCGACAAGTTGAAAACCCGAAAGGGCGACTTGGGCAAAAAAGGGTTTCCCGGTGGACTGAAAACCCGAAAGGGCGGTCCAGACAAAAGTTAGGGAATTAAAGCGTATGACTATGTCTCGTCGGATCACTTTAAGGACAATCTCTTCACTGACAAACTCTGAGCTTCTGATCAACTCAGTCATCTTTGGACGAAGCAACGGACATACAAGATATTCAGAGATACGAAGGCTATAGCAGAATGGGAACCCCATGGGATTATCACATATAGTTATCTTTCTTTGTATAAATTTTTCTTACTTTTATGACACCATCCTCTTACTAGGATGTATGTCTCCTTTGTACAAAACACTTGTTCAAAGTAAATACAAAGATATCTCTTTCAAAGTACAAAAAACTATTTGCCTTTTTCTTTACACTTGTGTTTTATTTGCAAAAATGTCCAATGATTCATTAATGAACATATGCATTTGAACATAATTACTGTTTACAAATAAACAGAATGGAAAAGAACAATTACTGACAGGTCGAAAGAATAGGAAAACATCTTTAGGCTATTCCAGGGGCAATCCCTACGGTACATCATTAAGATCCCCAACGGAGCTAAAACTTTGAACTACCAATCCCCAGCGGAGCCAAAGTTTCAAACTATCAATCCCCAGCGGAAACCATTCAGTTTCTCCAAATTCCCCAGCAATTTATCTTGAAGACTGAAAAGCAACCAGATAACAGTTAACTTTTGTTTCTCCCCAACCTAGGATAATTTCCCAGTAGAGTGGCAGACAACTGAAACTCCTGAACTTTTTCCAAACAGGAATAAGTTTTTCTTCCCCACAAAGTTTTCATTGCTCCCCAACAAAATAAAGATTCTCTTTATTATTTCCCCGCAGAAGTCATCAGAGTTTTCTTTATCCCCAACGGAACAAGGATTCCCATTGTGTAATCCCCAGTAGAAGTCATCAAAATTCTCTGGATTCCCCAAGCAGACTACTCAAGCAGTATACGACATTGCTCGCAACAGAATTTTTGTCAATACTCCAACTTCAAGACATGAAGGATCCCTATATCCCCAGAGAAGTCATCAAGGATTTTTAATCCCCAACAGTCGCCAAGGATTTCTTATCCTCAGCAGTCAAGGATTTATTTTCCCCGGCAGCAGTCAAGGATATATTTTCCTCAGCGATACAGCACATCAGCTTACATGCACATACATTACATCCATATATCATAAACATTGAAAAAGTACATATATTGCATCATACATTTCATGCATCATAACTTTGTGTTTCAACTAACATTTTACACTTTTCAGGATAAGATTAACAGCTACCGTTTAACAACATGCAATCATGATATAGTTCAGATATACTCTTGACACGGAAGTCATTCTGTTACTCATTCAGATTCATCTTTCAGATACAGTACAAATACGCTCCAGACACGGATGCCATTCTGTTACTCATTCAGACTTTAATATTCATATACAGTTCAGATACGCTCCAGACACGGAAGCCATTCTGATACTCATTCAGATTTCAAGTTCAGATATGCTCCAGACATGGATGCCATTCTGATACTCATTCAGATCTCAACATCTTTCAGATACAGTTTAGATACCCTCCAGACGCGGAAGCTATTCTATTACTCATTCAGACCTCAACTTCAAGATATAGTCCAGATACGCTCCAGACACGGTTTCCATTCTGTCACTTATTCAGATTCATCTTTCAGAAACAGTCCAGATACGCTCCAGACACGGTTGCCATTCTGTCACTTATTCGGACTCATCTTTCAGATACAGTTCAGATACGCTCCAGACACGGATGCCATTCTGGCCCTTATTCAGATTTCAAGTTCAGATACGCTCCATACACGGATGCCATTCTGGCCCTTATTCAGATTTCAAGTTCAGATACAGCTCGGATACGCTCCATACACTGATGTTATTCTGTTGCTCATACAGGTTCAGTCTCCAGATACAGTTCAGATACGTTCCAGATACGGATACCATTCTGATACTTATTCTTCTGATTTACATTGTATAATTCAACAAACACTCTTGGATGGCATATACAAGCCCATCTCCAACAAGATTCTATCATCTCTCCAAATGGCATCTTTAAGCCCATTCCCTCAACTACACTTTATCGAGTGCAAATTTATGGGCACTCTAGTGTCCAATCATCTTTTACCTTCGAGTTACGAACGGAAAAACTCGCCAATCTAAGTCTTCAGGTTCAAGAATATTGAACAGGGGCAGCTGTTGTACCCCAAAATTTGCCCTCATTTATCAAGATTTTTCTCACAAGACTTCTTGGACTCAAGACAAGATTAGGGTTTGGTCAGCTCAAGACACCTCATCTTGCATTGACAACCTAAAATTAGGGTTTGAGTTTGCACAAATATTTTTGGACTATAAATGCTTCATGTGACTTTCATACACCATCTTGGACCCCTAAGATCACTCATGACAAGTTTCAAGCCTTGAACCACATTTTTGATCAGTCAATTGGACAGTTGACCTAAAAATCAACTGTATTGGGGGAAAAGTCAACCATGGCCAATTTACAGTCAAACTTCATAATTTTTGATCCACAAAAACATTTTAGACTCATATGTACCATTTGATCAAGTTTGGATCACAACTCCTCAAGAAATTTGATTAAATCATCAAAAGGGCAAAATGGTCAAAATTAGGGTTTTGACTGAGAAAGGGCAATTTCTGATTTTTAACCTAGCCAATGACCAATTGGGTTCAAACATGGTTTCAAGGGTTCAATGGCATCATCTTGACCTAATTACATGGTTCAAAAGATCTCAAGTTCATTGGATTGACAGATGAATTTTGCAGTCAACTGATCAAAAGTCAACTGTGCACTGAAAAGTCAAACTTTGACTTTTTGGTCAAAATCAAGTGCCAAGGGTCATAATTTATCAAGATATGTCAAAATGTGAAACTTGTTGACCAAGAAAACCAATTTTGAAAATTAGGGTTTTGAATTTGAAAATTTTCATAACTTAGAATTTTTCTAAGTATGGAAAGTTTCTTTTTTTCCCCCCAACTTTCCACCACTTTTTCACCATGATGCAATTTGATTCAAAGAAAACTTCCAACATGAAATTTGTAGTCCTCCATGAAATCTACAACTTTTCTTCACAAACGTTTCCCAAAATATGCTTGGATCTCAAGTTATGAATTTATGAACATAGGTCCATGAACTAAATAACTTAGTGAAATTTTGCCCTAATTTAGGCAATTTTTGGACCCAACTTCATGGACATTTTTCACATAGTTCCAAGAGGTATATCAAAATGCATTTCAAATATGGATTATAAAGCACATTGCAAGATTTCTAAAATGTCCAAGAACTCTCCAAGATCATTTTTGGTTAGGGAGAATCGAAGAAGGGAAGTTGGCATTTTATCACTTTTGATCAAGCCATTTTTACAAAGCATCAAGTTGCAAATCAAATCTTTGATGTTCGAATCTTGCTTTACAGCTTAACTTGTGCAGAGACTTCTGGCCATCCACAAAGCAAGCTAGGAATTGGAATAACTTGAAGGAAGTTCAAGTAAGCTCACACGATCCTCAGGCCTCCATCAAAGTCCCTACATTGCTCTATCCAAATCCAACTGAAGAAGGTATTTTTCAAAACTCTATCTCTCTGAATAGACATCCTCCAGCAACTATTTGGGAAGAAAATATGTAGTCCTTAACATGGTGAATCTGTACATATGCATACTTTTCATTTATATTAACTGTGTTGAGAGAATTTAAAGCTTGAAGTTCATAAAATTTTTAGGTCACGAATTAGGGCTGACAAAATTCTCTCTGATCTTTGAGAGTTAGGTTACAAATTTTATATGGTTGGAATCGTGAGATTAAATGCTACATGTTTCATGTTATGAGTTTTTGTTTTTGTGCAAGCATTAGCAAGTTGCAGGTTTGTACTAAGCGCGCAAAGAAGGAGAAGCTGAAGGACAGGGACGAAGCATTGTTCTGGGATTTTTGGCAGTTTTGGCCTTTTTGCTTTTGCCATTCACACCCCCTAACTTACTTTTGCACCCCCTGACTTATTTGTTATATTTTTCATATTTATTTCATATTTTCACATTTATGGCTTTTATTTATTTTTCTGAATCATAAAAATCATAAAAAATAATTTCTTTATTTTTTGCATTTTATTTTATTATTTTTTGCATAAAAAAATAATTTATTAGGATAAATAGAACTTATTTTCCTAAATAATTTGTAAATACATTTAAAAATACTATACATTTTTATTATGTTATTTATATATATAAAATATTTATTTTCATACATATTTAATTTTAATATTTACATATAATATTATTTATTATTTACTTATACAAAAAATGGACAAAATATTATTAGGAAAACTTTATTTTCTTTTAATCAAAAAATTAGGATTTCATCCCTTTCCAAATATAATAATATTTTTTCTCTTATCTCTAGGGCTTAAATAAATCATTTTCCCATACATTAAACAAATACAAAACATTTTTTTTACATAAATACATTTGCATTGCATTTTAATATTTGTATATTTAATGCGCACAATATTCGATTGTGTTGTAATAGTGTTTTTAGGTTTATATTTGTGCAATATCCCCATTCAAAAACTTGTATCCCCCCTCCCATAATAATTGTTGTAATAGCTTAGTTTACATTTACGCAATTTATCGCTTTTATACCATGTTTAGTAAACTAGGGTATGCATGACAAGAACAAAAACAAAACAAATAGAAAAGACCTAATCCAAGACAAATCAAATGCATGAAAAATGGCACACATTACACACAAGCACCCTTAGGGTTTCACCCACTTGGTTGCCTAAAACAAAATGGCCATGTTACACATGCGAAGTATCTTGGCAAAACAAAACGAAAATAAGATCATAGTCCCTCGATGACGCTATTCAAAGGTTGCCTAAAACAAAGATGATCTTGGTCCCTCAAACATGCTAAGATACTTGGAAACATTGCTATCATGGTCATACGATGACCCACGCCCGTCCCGTTTACATCCAAAGATAAGGTTTCTTACCAAATCAATGGTAAGTCAACAATGTCAAAGGAATAAAAATGCACAAGAAAGACATTTGAGTAGGTAGATAGCTTCTAGTTACTTGATCCATTTCAAAACAATCCTTGTTATTTTCAAAAACAAACACACACACATTTCAAAACATCTTTCAAAACATTGAAACATTTTTCAAAACACAAACATCTTTATATACATTCTTACGAACGAGAATCATTACAAAGATTGCCTAAACGATGGCTTCTTTTCAAAATACTTTCAAAACCAATCCAAGCACCATTTCAAACAAAACAAAGCAAAGCAAGTGATCTAAACAAGTAAATAAGAGCCCATGGAAAACCATGGATAAAAAGGGTGCTAGCACCTTCCCTTTTCATAATCTACCCCCCGAACTCAAGAAAATATCTCAAAGGTCTTTCCTGTGCTTTTTTACCTTTCCTTTTGGATAAAAGAAAAGTCGGTGGCGACTCTTGCTAACCGCAACATTTGCGAACACAAACACAAAACCTCAAGTCAGTTCTCCCACCGCATCACACCTACATGCTTGCAATAGAAGACCATGACATGCTGGCCACACGTGCCCCCCTGCAAGGAAAACCTTTCGACTCACCAAGTTTACTGCCTAAAAGCCTGCTTCGATTGGGCACTTGCTGCCTGTAAGCCTATTTCAATTGGACAAGTTTATTGTATGCATGCTTGATTCGATTGGATAAATATGCTATTTGTATGCTTGCTTCGATTGGACAAGTTTGCTGCCTGCATGCTTGTTTCATTTGGGCATGAATCCTTCAGCACAAAGTCAAACCTTTCATTTGGGCATTTAACTTCCCTCATGCTAAATAGTCACAAGACAGGGCCCCCATGTTCACTCTTTCGTTTTGCTACATATGACCATGGGAAGGCAAGCCTTTGATCGGACAAAAGTACCTACATGCAAAATCTTCGATTGGAATGTGGATTCCCTTCAAACCATCTTGCTTCGAATCCAAGTTGAGCCATTCGAAGCAGTTTTCGTTTGAAACAAATCTGAGGAAAATCTCATAGCCATACCCTACTTGACAGGCTATGTTACATCCAAATCTTTGTATAATTAAAGAGCCAGAAGCATAAGTCACATCTTCTGCACCCCAACTGCCAAAAGCCTCCCCACTTGTACTTTCACGTTACATATTTTATTATTTCCTTGCAAAGCTGGCTACTACAACATGTCCGCTTTTTCTCTATAAATAGAGGAATCATTTGAAAAGCTAAAGAGGATTTTTGGACTAGAGGAACGAATCTCCCAAATTTTCTCAAACACAACAAATCTCTCAAGTCCCTTCAACACTTGTGAGAACAAACCCATAATCACATACTTACTTCTTTCGATTATGAAGAACAAGCACTCTTCAGTGTCCTTCAAATCCAGTTTGGAAAGAAACATAAGACTTGTTTATGTCCTTCCTTTGAATCCAGCATTTCAAGCACAACTGTTGGCCCCCTCTTTCGAATCCAGCACCCTTTATCTCCACTCAAGGTCCCACACCCATTCAAAGCCTCCAGCAAGGTAAGTCACTCTTACCCTTGAACCTTTCGTTTCATGGCATAACATGTAAGTAAGCTGTTATTTTGTTTCAAGCATGTATATACCAATGTTCCTTTCATTTCCACCCTTTTAACATATTTTTCAGAGCTAACCCTTTCGTTTTGCTTTTTGTTTACCTGAACTTGCTTTAACTATCAAACTGTTTGCAAGACAAATACTAGCATGGCCTTAGGCCATGTTGGCATTTAATGCCTTAAACGAAAGAAACAGGGAAAAGGAAACATGAAATGAAGCCTTGGGCTTCCTTGCTGACTTCTAAGACAGAAAGGCAGAATCAAAAGACACGCTTGCACTAAATTCCAGCTAGAATCGAAGGCCATGACTTGCTACTGCCAGCCTCAATCGAAGAAGGCAACAAGGCAAAACCAGAAGGCACGCCCAGCTGCTGACATGCCCAATCGAAGGCCATGACTTGCTACTGCCAGCCTCAATCGAAGAAAGCAACAAGGCAGAACCAGAAGGCACGCCCAACTGCTGACATGCCTAATTGAAGGCCATGACTTGCTGGATACCAACTCCCAATCGAAGGAGGCCAATAGAAGCAGAATCGAAGGCTGCTTCCCCCCAATCGAAAGAGCTCATTTTTGCTTCTTTTTATTTTATTTTTTGCCTTTATATTTTTGTTGCCTTTCAATATGGTTGTAATAGTGTAGGATTTTTATTTTCTGCTTTTTTATTGCTTTATATAAATGCTAGTAATTAGGTGTGTATAGAAAGATAAAACCAACAAGTAGACAACCCAAAAATCAAAGACAAATGCATGTAAATCAAACACACTATTCACATATGCACCCTTAGGGTAATCCCACTTGTTTCCTCGGAAAATAGTCATGTCGCTCGAACATGGGCATTTTAGCAAAGACCCTCGATAAAAGATCGTAGTCCCTCGATGGCCCTCGATGTTGCCTTTGGTAAACGATCTAGTCCCTAAAACGACATTGCTAAAATGTCTCATAGGTTTCCTTCTATGACTATACAAACGTTCCACGCCCGTCCCTTCACATCCAACGTTGGGGCTTCTTACCAAAACAATGGTAAGATAACAACATCTAAAGGAGGAGGAAAAGAACATCTAAGACCTTTTGAGTAGGTAGATTGCTCCTAGTTGCTTGCTTTCTCATAAAAAAAACATTTTATACACCAACACTTTCATTTTGAAACATTTTCAAAAGACAACGCTTTGTATGCGTTCTTATAGAGACAAGAACCATTACAAAGACACCCTTTTCAAAATCACTTTCAAAAACACATTCCACAAACACCTCTTTGAACTATTTTCGACAACACTTTGTACACGTTCTTATAGAAATGAGAACCATTACAAAGACATTTTCAAAATACTTTCAAAACCACACCACAAAGCACACTTTCAAACAAAAGTAAGTGATCTAGAAAGCAACTAAGATCCCGTAGATAACTACGGATGGAAAGGGTGCTAATACCTTCCCTTTTCATAATCTACCCCCCGAACTCAGAAATAATCTCGAAAGGTCTTTCCTGTTCTTTTCAGCCTTTCCTTATTAGATAAAAGAAAAGTCGGTGGCGACTCTTACTAACCGCAATATTGCGATCAAATGCAAAACACCCAAGTCAGTTCTCCCACCATGTTATAGAACTGACGACTCTGCTGGGGAAAAACTTAAAAGTGGTGTTACCTTAGGGCTAGATCATCTTTACTTTCTTTCATTGTTTGACTTGTATGCTTTAAATTTTGGTTCTTTGTTTGGGCTTAAATACTCTATCCGGATTTGGGGTACCTTATAGGTAAGTAGCAATACATTGTGGAAACTGTGTGGGGTATACTGACATGGTCTAAGCAATAGCTATGTTAGTGTGACATATTTGTAGGTACCGGTAGCCCTTGAGTAGTCAAGGAGAATACGGGGCCGCTGAGTGATGTCATGAAGCACTAACTGACTTTTAGAACCTTTACTTCACCAACTTGGCCATTAGGACGTAGTGAGATGACCGGCTTTGGTGTAGTCCAAAGTTGGTAGATACTTGATACTACACTCATTGAGGTTTGATTTTTGAGATATTTCAGTCGCCGTGAAAGAGGCTTGCGCTGAAATAATGCTCGAGAAGATAAATAAGTGATGTTGAGACCCCTTAGAACCCGATTACTATTAACTAGGACAGGTTGAGCCAACTAAACTTCAAGAGGGTACTTACCTATAAGACTCCATGTAAGCCTAAACCTAAGAACTTGTCTGCTTTGTGTGTATATGATTATTTGTATATAAACTTGCTTACTTTGCATATTTGTACATAACATCATAACATCATACCATAGAATTTTCAATAGCCATTTCAAGGATCTCGAGGGTCTATGATGCAGGGTCACATTGAACCAGACATCTATCAAAGGGCAAGAGGATTTATTTTTCTCTAACCAAATGCCATCAAAGATCAAGTATAACAAACTTGAGTCGAGGGCTATGACCCACTTGACATGGTGAGCTTAATTCTCGTGGAAGGACATCCACTGATACGAGGTTCTCCAATCAAAGTTGTTGATCAAAGTTCAACTTCTAACATTTTCTTGTGTTTACCCCGCGAGATCCTTGAAAACATGCATCCACATATCATGCATCATATCGTGACATGTTTCTTCCATACAGGTCTCTTTATCTTCCTATTGTTTATTTCAGTAGAGATGGCTATAGAGCAGACTATCAAGGACATCCAGACTCAAAACGCTCAACTTCAAGAAATGTTCTTGAACCTGTCCAAGGGGCAAGAAGCGTTGAAAATACTGTTTATTGAGAATGTGACCAATGAAGATCCTGAAGGCGATAAGGAAAGTCAGATAAGACATGCAAGCAGAGGTAGAAATGATGAGAAGCCAGATGTTGGGACAAATGGCTCTCATCCACAACTTAGCTCGGGGACAAGAAGAGCTAAGAACCCTCATCAACAAACTTCATCAAAACGGTTGCAACTGTATGAAACAAAGGATCAAGATTGGGATCAAGGCATTACTGATCCTCCCATAAGACAAGAGTTTGACTTGGTGAAGAGCACACCTTTCCAAATTGCTACTACATCACGAGCCCAACAACAACCTCGTCAACCAGGACAGGGTAGTCGGCGTAAACAGAATGCACCCGGTAGGCAGTTTACCAAACTCAACATGCCAATGTCGCAAGTCTTGCTACACATGTTGAATCTAAATCTGGTCCCACTAAAGGATCCTCCTCGGAATCCTAACACTGCCGCCCCTAGTTATCATCCCAATAAAAGATGTGCATATCACTCCAACAGTATATGGCATGATACTGATAGTTGTTGGACGTTGAAAAACAAAATTCAAGACCTTATCTACGAAGGAGTGTTGGAGTTTACACAAGACGATTAATTGGAATTCTTCTGTCACCACTCAAAGGCAACCATTTGAAGTGATGGTCTAGACGGAGGAATTTTCTGTTCATTTTGAATTTTCAATTGTAATTTCTTTTGTTATTCAAACAATTATCTATTAATGTTAAACTCTGTTTCATTAATGCATTGCATATGTTTGTCTTGAATTGATCCATTAATTTTCATTACATTTAAACTATTCTTTTTACTCTCCTTATGACATTTAACTCTTGCTAAAAGTTACAAGCCTTTAGAGGGAGAATGACGAAAACAATGCCATAATCTCATACAGTATGCTTTTGAACAGACTTTGCTGATGATGTACATGAGTTCTTTCAAATCCTAAACACTGGAGTTATAAGGAAGACAATCCTTAGTCAATCCCTTTGAGCCAAAGAAGTAGAAGTTTTCTTTTTTACACAAATTGAAACCTTTAATCAAAACCTGGGGCAGGGTAGTCTCTCGGTTAATTCAAATGCGTGTTCAATCACAAACTCTCACCTCGTAATACAACGAATAACATAAAAAACATTCCTTTGGAATCAAAAGACAGTGATGGTTCCCTACCAAATAGGCAGTCATTATCTCCCAAAAATAAAAGGCCATTAAGTCAAAACCTACAAAGAAGACTTAAGAAAAAAACTAGGGCATCCCGCTGACTGTAACCTCAAAACAAGAACAGTCAGGAAAAAATCAGGGATAACAAATCAAAAGGAGGTCACTATAAATCCTCAACAACATGAAAAATGTTGCAAAAATGACTGCCTTCCGACAAACTTAACTTGTATGAACCATCATCAAAACGTCATTCCAGACTCAATTGGAGTTCAAACGCACAATTAACTGAGTTTAGGACTGAAGAACATCACGAAGAACAGACGGGTACAAATACACTTTGAGCCTTTACCCTTTGTTTCTTAAATCGTGAACCAAGCCACGTTACAACCCTTCAAAAGTCCTAATTGAAGCATGGGTTAGTTAGAAAGCATACTGTTACAAAAGGTATCCTGACTCCTGTAAGGCTTTACTCTAAATCCTGAGTTTGAATTTTCTTACAAAATTTCTTTACTTGCTAAAACACATTTTCAAAATTTCAAGACAAGCATAAACTTTGCATTCATTTATGTATCGTTGTTTGCATTTGGCTATTTGTTTGACAACAGGGAAATTCACACAACGAATATCCAGTGAACGAAAGCTCTCTCAGTGAATAAAATCACATCAAGTGGGATGAAATTTCCAATGACAAATCTCCTATAAACAAGGGGGGGCATGGCATGTCACTATCCAGCACACCCGAGGCAGTCCAGTCAAGATTCCAAGAAATCTCTCAAGAAGTGCAGAATAACCAGGGGGCAGGTCTCCATCTAAATCACTTAGGGCATTGAATGCAAATCCCAACAAAGGGTTACATACTGTCAAACATTTCCTGGCAGTGCCCCAAACACTCGCTACTAGGGGCAGTGACAAATATCCCCAAAATCCTTCTCATAGGATGACTCCTAGCCAGAGTTTAATCTCTGAAAACTTCTCACCAGCTGAGTCGACCTCGAGAATCCTTGAGGCTTTTCCCTAGTGAAGTCGCCACCTCTCCAACAGACTGGCAACATGGTTTATTTCCCCAACAAACAGCAGGATTCCCCAGCTTAAGTTTGCCTCTCTGACTAATACAAATCAGAGGACCACAACTCCTCTTCCCCAGTAGACTACTCTACAATCCCCAGTAAGTTACTGTGAAGCTTGGAAACTGACCAAATAACAGATGACTTTAGTAAGTTGTTGTGAAGCCTGGACCCGACCAGATATCAATTCAACTTCATCCTTTCAAGAACTTGTTATGAAGCCTGGAATCCGACCAGATAATAATCAACTTCAGTAAGTTACCATGAAGCCTGGACCCGACCAAATACCAGATAACTTCAGTAAGTTGGTGTGAAGCCTGGACCCAACCAGATATCAATTCAACTTCATCCTTTCAAGAATTTGTTATGAAGCTTGGAATTCGACCAGATAATAATCAAATTCAGTAAGTTACCATGAAGCCTGGACCCGACCAGATACCAGATAACTTCAGTAAGTTGGTGTGAAGCCTGGACCCAACCAGATATCATTTTAACTTCATCCTTTCAAGAATTTGATATGAAGCCTGGAATCCGACCAGATACTAATCAAATTCAGTAAGTTACCGTAAAGCCTGGAAACTGACCAGATAACAGTTAACTTCAGTAAGTTGTTGTGAAGCCTGGACCCGATCAGATAACAGTTAACTTTAGTAAGTTATTGTGAAGCCTGGACCCAACCAAATAATAGTTTGACTTTATCAAGTTGCTGAAACCTGGACCCGACCAGATAACAATTTGAGTTTCTGAAACCTGGACCCGACCAGATAACGGTTAAGCTTAATTTTAAGTTACTAAAGCCTGGACCTGACTAGATAATAGTTTAACTTTATCAGTTGCCGAAACCTGGACCCTACCAGATAACAATTAATCTCAATTTTAAGTTAATAAAGCATGGACCTGACCAGATAATAGTTTAACTTTATCAGTTGCTTAAACTTGGACCCGACCAGATAACAGTTTGAGTTACTGAAACCTGGACCCGACCAGATAACAATTAATCTCAATTTTAAAGTTACTAAAGCCTGGACCCGGCCAGATAATAGTTTGACTTTATCAGTTGTTGAAACCTGGACCCGACTAGATAACAGTTTGAGTTACTAAAACTTGGACCCGGCCAGATAACAGTTAATCTCAATTTTAAAGTTACTAAAGCCTGGACCTGACTAGATAATAGTTTGACTTTATCAGTTGCTGAAAACTGGACCCAACCAGATAATAATTTGAGTTTCTGAAACCTGGACTCGAACAAATAACAATTAATCTCAATTTTAAGTTACTAAAGCCTGGACCCGACCAGATATTAGTTTAACTTTATCAATTACTAAAACCTGGACCCGACCAGATAACAACTAACTTTCAGGAGATAACCCCCAGTAGAGAAACGGACAACCGAGACTCCTGAACTCTTTTCCCCAAGCAGGAATCAACACTCTCCAACAGAGTATTCTCAAACAAAGTCAATATTCCCCAGCGGAGTTCTCCTCAAACAACAAAACAGGAATTCCCGGTGGAAACATTCTAAGTAAAGTTTGAAGACACGCCTACTCTTCAACAGCAGTCCGGGATTTAATGACTCCCCAACATTTGTCAAGGATTTATTTTCCCAGACAAAAAATACATTCATTAACATTTCACATCTCATACATCCTGGTTACATACATGATAAGTGCATACAACACAATCTCATTTATTTTGAGAACATCATGACACCATGCATTTCATATATCATGACATTGCATACAACTAATGTTTTACCTTTTTCAGAAAAAGGTCAATCAACAGATGGCTACCATTAATAATTTTCAAGTTCCAGATTAATACTTGTAACAAGCCAGGAAAACTATCTTTCTTTCTCAGGTCAAAGATTAATACCTGAAACCAGACAGATAAACTATCTCAATGACCAAAGACCTCCTCTGGTTAGATTCATTTTTTCCAGTTAATGACAGGCGACCAAAGACCTCCTCTGGTTATATTTATTTCTTCCAGTTAATGACAGGAGACTAAATACCTCCTCTGGTTAGATTTATTTCTTCCAGTTAATGACAGACAATCAAAGACCTCTATTGGTTCAGTTTAAATCTCTCAATGGTTTATCCTGATTCTTTCTGGTAGACATTTCCTCTAGTTCAGATAAATCGCTCCAAAGATTTATTCTAGATTTCTTCTCCAATTGAAGTCAGAATTTAGACTTAGTCTAATTTCTGTCAACAATCACTCTGGATGGCGTCTATAAGCCCACCTCCAACAACTATACATCATTTATCCAAATTGCATCTTTAAGCCCATTCCCCACACAATAAACCACAACATCATCGAGTGCAAATTTCTGGGCACTCTAGTGTTAAATCATCTTCCACCTTCAAGTCACGAATGACAGATTTTCCAAATCTAACTCTTCAGGTGTTAGAAGATTGAACAGGAGCAGCTGTTGTACCCCAAAATTTTCCCTCTCAATTCTCAAGGATTTTCTCACAAAGATTCTCAGGATTTAAGCTTGCACAAGTGCATTGGGATTTTCCAATACCAAGATTAAAAGGAAACTATCAAAAAGGGAGAAAACAAATAAAAATAACATTTTGACAAATTTGGAGAAAAATAGACCTCCTTCGATTCAGCCTTTCGATTGGACAAGTGTGTTTCCTGCATGCTTGCAATCGAAGACCATGACATGCTGGCCACACGTGCCCCCTACAAGGCAAACCTTTCGATTCACCAAGTTTACTGCCTACAAGCCTTCTTCAATTGGGCACTTGCTGTTAGAACAAAGTTTGAATCTACTACCCTAAGTTTAAGTTTTGATGACAACAAAATGCAAAGATATATTAATTGTATGATTCATGTAAGACATATATGCTGCCTAAAAAATTACGTTCTGTTTTACAGAAACTCTGATGGGTATCAGCAAGAGAACATCATCATCAGCATCAGAAGATGAGATATCAACATCAACATCAGAAGATGTTATATCAGATGCCAGAATCAGAAGATCAACTTGTGCTTACGCTGAAGCTTGATGAACAGATCTGCGCTTAACCATTTGAACTCTGATCTAGAAAACAACAGTTCATCAGCACCTAAGCAGCGTCAGAATGAGCCAAAGCCAGAACACACTTAAGTGGCAACGGTACTGTGCATTCAAGATGCTTTATTACCAACGACATCATTCCAGACTAGATCTTCTCAATTTGGAAAGAATGTTATTGGCATTGAAACGGATTAACTGACTCCCAACGTACCTTATCTCCAATGCTATATAAACCAGTCAGTGAAGATTGAATTGGCTAATGCTCTACAACCTTCTACACGCCTAAATCTATTCATCATCTTCCTCACTCTCAGTTTGCTAAAGCTCTCAAATTCTTTATTCAATTACTTTAGCACTCTAGTTCTCATAAGCTTAAATTGTGTAGTATCACAGTTGTGATAAACAGTTTTTGTAGAAAACATTCAACACACTTAGATTTCAATTATCTGTAAGAAAGTATTTCCTTGAGAAACCGGTTTGTGGTTTGACTCAAGAAGGCTTTAGCAGTTGTTAAAGCAGTTGTAATATTCAGTTGAATATAGTGGATTAAGACCTCGTTGGAGAGAGGCGAAATCACCTTGACGGGTGGACTGGAGTAGTTTGAGATCAAACGAACCAGGATAAAAATATCGTGTTGACTGCAATTGATTTCCAGTTTTTACAATTCAACCCCCCTTCTTGTGTTTTTCACTTCTTCAATTGGCATCAGAGCGCCTGGTTCTGAGCTAAAACACTTAACCGTGTCAGTACAAGATCCAGCGTCAGAAAAACACAAATGGCAGGAACATATCAACACAGCAGCAATGACAACACTGAAGATAGAGACAGATTCAGCGGCAAACCTCCAGTCTTTGATGGAGAAAATTTTGATTACTGGAAAGACAAAATTGAAAGCTTCTTTCTGGAACATGATGCTGATCTGTGGGACATGGTGACAGGTGGATACACGCACCCAGTGAATGCAAGCAGTCAGAAGATTGACAGGAAAGCAATGTCTGATCAACAAAAGCATGACTTCAAAAATCACCACAAGGCCAAAACCATTCTTCTCAGCGCCATCTCTTACACAAAATATGAAAAGATTTCTAACAGAGACACAACAAAGAACATGTTTGACTCACTCAAAATGACGCATGAAGGCAACATTCAGGTCAAAGAAACTAAAGCTCTTGCGCTCATTCAGAAGTATGAGGCATTCAAAATGGAAGAAAGTGAATCCATTGAAACAATGTTCTCAAGATTCCAAAATTCTGGTGGCTGGTCTCAAGGTTCTGGACAAAGGATACTCTACTGCTGATCATGTCAAGAAGATCATCAGAAGCTTGCCAAAGCAGTGGAGGCCAATGGTTACAGCGCTGAAGCTAGCTAAAGATCTCAACAAAATTTCTCTGGAGGAACTTATCATCTCCCTCAGAAGTCATGAGATAGAGCTAGAAGCTGATGAACCTCAGAAGCAAGGTAAGCCTTTAGCATTAAAATCTAACAAAAAATATGAGTCTAAAGTTTTGCAGGCAGTTGAAGAAACATCTGATGGATCCTCATCAGAAGAAGACGAACTTTCCCTCCTCTCCAGAAGAGTGAACCAACTATGGAAGCAGAGGCAAAGGAAGTTTAGGAATCCCAGAAGATGTGATCAGAATGAGTCCTCTTCCAGATACAGAAGGACAAATTCTTCCTCTAGATACAGAAGATCTGAAGGCTCCTCAGGAAGCAGAAAGCCAAACACCAAGGACATCATCTGCTATGAATGCAATGAGCAAGGAAACTACAAGAGTGACTGCCCAAAGCTTCAGAGGGAAAAGCCAAAAAAGAAGTTTGGAAGAGAAAAGAAGAAAAGTCTCATGGATACATGGGATGACTCTGACTCGTCTGAAGCTGACTCAGAATCAGATGATGAGAGAGCAAACATAGCTCTCATGGCCAACATTTCAGAAGACAGTGAAGCTTCTGAATCAGACTCAGAATCAGATACTGAAGAGGTATTTCCTGACTTTGCAATTAATTTTACTAAGGCTGAACTTGCTGAAAGCCTTAACGAAATTCTGGAAAGGTACCAGCAAATTAGAGTTAAATTCAGAAACCTGAAAAGGAATCTTGAATCTGACTCTGATAAGACTAAGAGTCTTAAATTGGAAAATTCTGAGCTGAGAAATAAAATTTCAAAATTAGAAAATGTTTTATAAAACTCTCAGAAGGAACCAATTTCTAAAACTCCCAGCAGCGCTGATGAGATCATCAAGGAGTATGATCATAGTTTCCAGAAGTTCCTTGCTAAAAGCATAGATAGAAGCAAAATGGCTTCAATGATCTATGGAGTTAGCAGAAACGGAAGAAAGGGAATAGGATACTAAGGTAAGGTTCCTACACCAAAGAATGCCATGGATTTAACCATTAAACACACTCCTCTGAACTCACATTTTGTATATGGTCACACACATGATATTAAATTCACTAGTAGCAAGTATTCTGTGAAACCAAAATTCAACCAGAGTTTTGGTAAATCTAACAAATCAGGACCCAAGAAAATCTGGGTACCTAAGGATAAAATAATACATGTTGCAGATATCTTTAGAAGCAAATCAGAAACACCAGTCATGGTACCTGGACTCTGGCTGCTCGCGACACATGACGGGAAGAAGGCATATGTTCCAAAGCCTGGAACTTAAGCCTGGAACTTAAGCCTGGAGGCCACGTTGGCTATGGAGGCAATCAGAAGGGAAAGATCATTGGCTCTGGAACTGTAGGTAATGGAAATCTTCCCTCTATAAATAATGTTCTGCTAGTAGATGGATTAATGCATAATCTGTTATCCATAAGTCAATTAAGTGATAACGGTTATGATATAATCTTTAATCAAAAATCATGTAAAGCTGTTAGTCAGAAAGATGGGACTATCCTATTTAATGGAAAGAGGAAAAACAACATCTATAAAATCAAACTTTCTGAACTGAAAAGTCAGAATGTAAAGTGTCTTCTGTCTGTTAACAACGAGCAATGGATCTGGCACAGAAGATTGGGGCATGTTAGTATGAGAAGAATATCTCAGATTAACAAACTTAATCTGGTCAGAGGACTTCCTAATCTGAAGTTCAATTCAGATGCTCTATGTGAAGCATGTCAGAAAGGCAAGTTTGCAAAACCTTCTTTCAAATCTAAAAATGTTGTTTCTACCTCTAAGCCATTAGAACTTCTGCATATTGACTTATTTGGACCAGTTAAAACTGCTTCAGTTAGTGGCAAGAAGTATGGGTTAGTAATTGTAGATGACTATAACAGATGGACATGGGTAAAGTTCTTAAGACACAAGGACGAGTCACACTCTGTGTTTGTTACCTTCTGTAACCAAGTTCAGAATGAAAAGGATCTTAGAATCGTTAAAGTCAGAAGTGATCATGGTGGAGAGTTTGAAAACAAAGATTTTGAGTCATTCTTTAATGACAGAGGCATTCTGCATGATTTCTCTTGTCCTAGAACTCCCCAACAAAATGGAGTTGTAGAACGAAAGAACAGAACATTGCAAGAAATGGCCAGAACCATGATCAATGAGACAAACGTTGCTAAGATCTTCTAGGCAGAGGCAATAAACACATCGTGCTACATTCAGAATAGAATCTCAATAAGACCTATTCTGGAAAAGACTCCATATGAATTGTGGAAGAACAGAAAGCCCAACATTTCATGTTTTCATCCATTTGGATGTACTTGTTTTATGTTAAATACAAAAAATTATTTGAACAAGGTTGACTCTAAAGCACAGAAGTGTATTATGTTAGGATACTCTGAACGCTCAAGAGGGTACAGAGTATACAATACAAAAACACAGATTGTGGAAGAATCGATCAGTGTTCGTTTTGATGATAAGCTTGACTCTGAAAAGTCAAAGCAGAATGAAGTTTTTGCAGGTACGGAAGTTGAATTTACAGGTTCTGAAGACAAGTCATCAGAAGCTCTCAACAACAACACTCCTTCAACATCTGAAAGGAGCACTGCTAGCAATCCAGCAACAACTACTGAACAACCTCAGAAAAGACTACCCAGAAGCAGCTTGGATCACCCAGAAGAAACTATCTTAGGAAGAAAGGAAGATCCAATCAGAACAAGAGCCAGCTTCAGACCCTCTGAAGAATCCCTTATAGGACTTGTGTCTCTGATTGAACCTTCTTCTATTGATGAAGCACTTCTGGACAACGACTGGATTCTAGCAATGCAAGAAGAGCTGAATCAATTCACCAGAACTGACGTATGGGATCTTGTTCCCAGACCAAAAGGATTCAACGTCATTGGAACAAGATGGGTGTTCAGAAACAAGCTGAACAAACAAGGTTAAGTTATCAGAAACAAAGCACGACTGGTAGCACAAGGTTATAGTCAGCAAGAGGGGATAGACTATACAGAAACCTTTACCCCAGTCGCCAGGTTAGAATCCATCAGACTTTTAATTTCATTTACTGTTAATAAAGGCATCACTCTGTATCAGATGGATGTCAAGAGTGCATTCTTAAATGGCTATATAGAAGAAGAGGTTTATGTGCACCAACCCCTTGGTTTTGAAAGTACAAAAAACCCAGAATATGTTTTCAAACTAAAGAAGTCACTATATGGTCTGAAACAAGCTCCCAGAGTTTGGTATGAAAGACTAAGTAACTTTCTGTTAGAAAATGAATTCACCAGAGGGAAGGTGGACACTACCTTATTCTGTAAGTCAGTTAAGAATGACATCTTAGTCTGTCAAATTTATGTTGATGATATTATTTTTGGATATACTAATCCTTCTCTTGGAAGAAAATTTGCTGAGTGTATGCATGCAGAATTTGAGATGAGCCTCATGGGAGAACTACAATTCTTTCTGAGAATTTAGATCAATCAGAATCCTGAGGGAACTTACATTCATCAGAGCAAATATGTCAGAGAACTTCTGAAGAAATTTGACCTCTCAGAATGTAAGCCATCAAAGATTCCAATGCATCCCACGTGCATTTTGGAAAGAGAAGAGGTAAGCAAAAAGGTAGAACAGAAAGTCTACAGAGGTATGATTGGTTCTCTCCTTTATCTGACAGCTTCAAGGCCTGATATCTTATTCAGCGTATGTATTTGTGCTAGATTCCAATCAGATCCTAGAGAATCTCACTTAACAACTGTTAAGCGAATTTTCAAGTATCTGAAAGGTACTACTAATCTGGGTCTATTTTATAGAAAATCTAGTGATTACAGCTTAGTAGGCTACTGCGATGCTGACTTTGCTGGAGACAGAGTAGAGCGTAAAAGTACTTCTGGAAGCTGCCAGTTTCTGGGAGAAAATCTGATCTCTTGGTCCAGCAAAAGGCAATCCACAATTGCGATATCAACATCAGAAGCTGAGTACATAGCAGCAGCAGGATGTAGCACACAAATGCTCTGGATGAAAAGTCAGCTTGAAGACTTCCAGATTTTTGAGAGTAACATCCCTATACTCTGTGACAATACTTCTGCTATTTGCTTAAGTAAAAATCCTATTTTACATTCTAGGGCTAAGCATATAGAAATAAAACATCACTTCATTAGGGACTATATTCAGAAAGGAATTTTGAACTTGAAATTTATTGATACAGACCATCAATGGGCTGATATCTTCACTAAACCTCTTTCTGAAGATAGGTTCAATTTCATTCTGAAACATCTCAGCATGAAACTCTGCCCAGAGTAAAAATGTTTTAATTTTATATATTAACCTTCAGAATGTGTTTTCTTTTTACTGTGAACTTATGATCAATCTCCTTTCAGAAAGATAGACATGCAGATTGTATCAGATTCTATTCTTAAAAGATCTGAGCGTTTCAGCTCAAGGATAGACGTGCTGCTCACTATATCAAACAAGTGTCATCCAATCATCAGCAAATCTCTGAAGCAGAACATGCGTGCACGCTTCTGAGAAGGCAAAACGCTGATTGGGTGCATTGAGACACATGTCTGGTAACCGTTTCAAGTATCTTTCTCAAATCCCCCAAAATCAGCAAAAATTAAATGCACGTAATCATGTTTTAAAATGTAATCATGAAATAATTCTCTTTCTTAAAACCGTTTACGTTTTCAAATTTTTTTTGAAATCTATTTAAGCACATTAACATCATTCATTAAACTTTTACCGTTTCTTACAATCATCCAAAGATTTTCTGCATTTTTACTTGTGTAATCATCCTTCTCAAAAGAAACCCTTTTTCTCAAAACTTTTTCTCAGAAAACCCTAAGTGTGAACATGGCAACCTCTAGCAATTTTTCTGCAGGTTCTCAGAAGGAGGCTTCATCTGAACAATACCAAATTCCCTTCAGAACGCTCCTTACACCAGTGAAGAACTTGGAAGTTCTGTCTGAACTGATTGTTGACTTCTCCAGTCTGAAAGAAAATGGATTCGATTTGACAGAAGAAGTTAGGGCACAAGGATGGGAGAGATATTTTGATAGGTTGGTGGGTCCAACGTTTCCAGTATTGGTCAAGGAATTCTGGATTCATGCGTCTTCATCAACACATCAAGTTACTTCCTATATAATGGGAAAGAAGATTGTGATCACTGAGGATCACATTGCAAGATTGATTGGATACAGTGGTGGTGGTATCCGCTGTATCGACATGGCAGAAAGATGCTCTGACGCTGCTGTCATTGCAAGAGAGATTTTCACCCATGGGGTTCCCAGCAGCAAAATCAGAGACTTGAAGGATCAGCACAGAATATGGGCGAAGATTATTCTGGGGTGCTTTAATCACAGGAAGCCCACAAGCTCTCCTGATTATATAAACATAGATCAACAATTTCTGATCTATTTTATTAATCAGAAGGTAAAGATTAACTTGGCTCATCTTCTGTTTAATCACCTCAGGACCAGCGTCAAGGAGACAAGAGAAGAAGAAAGGACAAAAAGGGATTGGATACCCTTTGGCGGGTTAATATCAGACATTCTAACTGAGAATAGGCTGATAGAACACCTTACAGAAGCTCAAGAATTAAGTTCTATTGAACCTACTGTTGGCAAGCCTCTGAACACCAAGAATCTGAAGAAAATGAAACTGATAGAGAATATCAGAAAGGAGCCCAGTGTCACTCCTCTTGCTGACATCACCAGCAGAAGAGTCCCTCTGGACGACTTTCTAATATTTTCTGAGATTGACTCTAAACCAGTCATTGTTCTCAGATACTTGGACGCTTGCAAGGCTGATGGCACAGATCCCACTCTGAACATCAAAGATCTGCACCAGCAAAATCCAGAAGTTAGTGTGAAGAAGACGAAGAAAAGAAAGGCTACTTCAGAAGGACCATCCCAGCAGACCCCTAAGAAGAAAGGTAATATATCTGCTGCTAATGTTTTAAATTCTTCTGCTATTCCAACATCAATTCCAACCCCAACTTCACATGAACTCCCAATCCCCATACCAACCATTGATGAAACCGAACCAGAGGCTGACCCTTCTGAGTCACTTACTCTCAGGAGATCCCGCACCAAATCCCAAACTCTAAAACCCACAACATCAACAAAATTAGAACTTGACAAAGTTCTGTCTGAAATTGATCAACGTTCTTCCGCTCCGCTCTCAGAAAATCCAAACACTCAACCAGAAATTGCCCACTCTCCTCAACCAGAACATACTCTCTCACCCATACCAGAACAACCAGAAATTCCACCTCCTTCTCCACAACCAGAAATTCCACCTCCCTCTCCTCAACCAGAACTTCATCCACTTTCACCTCAACCACCATCTCCACAACCTGAGTTTCATCACTCTGAAACTCCATCACCTGAACCTCAAACCCCTGAACCTCATTCTCCTCAATCCTCTGAGCCACAACCCTTGGCAATTCAGCTGCCATGTGGTACAACTGTAAACATGGCCCAACTGCCATCCTCACCAGAAACTACCCCTCCCAATACTCCACACAGTCCAATAATCATCTCTGATTCTCCCACTCTATCTCCCAAACAAAATACTGAAGACCACAACAGGACCTTTATTGATTTAACAAGCCTTAACCGTCTTGGTGACCTTAAACACAAAATAGCCATCCCCAAACCCAAACAACTATATGTTGGTGCTGGCATTTTGAATTTTGAAACAGGCTTGCAGAATTGGATTGCTTCTCTAAAGCAGGTTTGTCCTGGAATGATTGACCCTGCCGCTTCATACCATCTCTGGACTCAATTCATAAAGTGGGTACGCGCTGAAGCCCTCAAGCTGCAAGACATCAATTATGAACAGGCACAACAAAACTTCAGCAAGCTGCTGAAGGAAGTTGAAAGTCAGCTGCCACAGGACGAAGTGCTCTTTCTGGATAGTGAGCCATGGTCTGAAAAACGTCCAGCTTCAAAAGCTCAGCAAGTAGAAGATCAGACTATTCAAGCTGAAGATGTTAGTCAAGCTGAAGATGTTGCAGAAAGCTCTCAGAAGCATCCTGCTTCTGATGTTTCTCAAGCTGCCTTGGACAGGCAGACTCTGGAAGAGCTGAAGCAGAATGATATTCGTCTGCAGCAAAGAATGGATGAGAATGATCAGAAGATGAAGGAAAGGATGGATGTGCAAAATAGCAAGATTGATACAGTAGTCAGCATGGTGCACAAGCAAAATGAAACTGCTGATCAGATTAAGACAATGCTAGAGACTCTGTTCACATGCTTTCCACCCCAACCTTAGATTTTCATTCATGATATTTTCACTGTTTTCTTTGCATATCATCTGTACTGTTTTTCTGGCTCTGAATTAAATATAACAGTTTTTCTGCTCTGATCGTTTTAGCTTATATTACTTACACTTTTTGATTGCTGACAAAAAGGGGGAGAACAAGAATGATATTTTTCAATAACGGATTACTGAGACAAAAAGTCTCAAACATTCTAACACTCTGATATACTTGAATGTTTTTTGTTTTGCATAAGTCTACAGGTACAAGAAGTTAATCATCTCTGATACACTGAAGCTCTGATATTCTGGTCTGAAGCTCTGATACTCTGATGTTCAAAGAAAGTCAGTAAAGATCTGATCCTGAAGAACTCTTGGAATTAAAAAGGGAAGTAATAAACCCAGGGGGAGTATCTCCGATCTAAACTCTGATATCTCTTTATCCCTTATCCTCTTATCCTTGATAACTTCCTATTTAAATTATGATACAACTTATTATTTAGTTATCTCTGATACTTTTCACGCTAATTTTCAATTAAAAAATATCTAGTTTTTGTCATCATCAAAAATGGGGAGATTGTTAGAACAAAGTTTGAATCTAATACCCTAAGTTTAAGTTTTGATGACAACAAAATGCAAAGATATATTAATTGTATGATTCATGTAAGACATATATGCTGCCTAAAAAATTATGTTCTGTTTTACAGAAACTCTGATGGGTATCAGCAAGAGAACATCATCATCAGCATCAGAAGATGAGATATCAACATCAGCATCAGAAGATGTTATATCAGATGCCAGAATCAGAAGATCAACTTGTGCTTACGCTGAAGCTTGATGAACAGATCTGCGCTTAACCATTTGAACTCTGATCTAGAAAACAACAGTTCATCAGCACCTAAGCAGCGTCAGAATGAGCCAAAGCCAGAACATGCTTAAGTGGCAACGGTACTGTGCATTCAAGATGCTTTATTACCAACGGCATCATTCCAGACAAGATCTTCTCAATTTAGAAAGAATGTTATTGGCATTGAAACGGATTAACTGACTCCCAACGTACCTTATCTCCAATGCTATATAAACCAGTCAGTGAAGATTGAATTGGCTAATGCTCTACAACCTTCTACACGCCTAAAGCTATTCATCATCTTCCTCACTCTCAGTTTGCTAAAGCTCTCAAATTCTTTATTCAATTACTTTAGCACTCTAGTTCTCATAAGCTTAAATTGTGTAGTATCACAGTTGTGATAAACAGTTTTTGTAGAAAACATTCAACACACTTAGATTTCAATTATCTGTAAGAAATTATTTCCTTGAGAAACCGGTTTTTGGTTTGACTCAAGAAGGCTTTAGTAGTTGTTAAAGCAGTTGTAATATTCAGTTGAATATAGTGGATTAAGACCTCGTTGGAGAGAGGCGAAATCACCTTGACGGGTGGACTGGAGTAGTTTGAGATCAAACAAACCAGGATAAAAATATCGTGTTGACTGCAATTGATTTCCAGTTTTTACAATTCAATCCCCCTTCTTGTGTTTTTCACTTCTTCACTTGCTTCCTGTAAGCCTGCTTCGATTGGACAAGTTTGCTATCTACATGCTTGCTTCGATTGGACAAGTATGTTGTCTGTGTGCTTGCTTTGATTGGACAAGTTTGCTGTCTGCATGCTTGTTTCGTTTGGGCATGAATCCTTCACCATAAAGTCAAACCTTTTGTTTGGGCATTTAACTTACCTCATGCTAAACAGTCACAAGACAGGGCCCCCCCACGTACACTCTTTCGCTTGGCCACATATGACCATGGGAAGGCAAGCCTTCGATTGGACAAAAGTACCTACATTCAAAAGCTTCGATTGGAATGTGGATCCCCTTCAAATCAGCTTGCTTCGAATCCAAGCTGACCCATTTGAAGCAGTTTTCGTTTGAAACAAATCTGAGGAAAATCTCATAGCCATACCCTACTTGACAGACTATGTTGCTTCCAAATCTTTGTGTAATCAGAGGGCCAGAAGCATAAGTCACATCTTCTGCACCCGAACCGCCAAAAGCCCCCCACTTGTACTTTCATGTTACATATATTTTATTATTTCCTTGCAAAGTTGGCTACTACAACATGTCCACTTTTTCTCTATAAATAGAGGAATCACTTGCAAAGCTGGAGAGGATTTTTGGACCAGAGGGACGAATCTCCCAAATTTTCTCAAACACAACAAATCTCTCAATTCCCTTCAACACTTGTGAGAACAAAACCATAATCACATACTTACTTCCTTCAATTCTGAAGAACAAGCACTCTTCAGTGTCCTTCAAATCCAGTTTGGAAAGAAACATAAGACTTGTTTCTTTCATTCCTTCGAATCCTGCATTCCAAGCACAACTTTTAGGCCCCTCTTTCGAATCTAGCACCCTGGGCCTCCACTTAAGGTCCCACACCCATTCAAAGCCTCCAGCAAGGTAAGTCACTCTTACCATTAAACCTTTCGTTTTATGGCATAACATGTAAGTAAGCTTTTCTTTCGTTTCAAGCATGTACGTACCAATGTTCCTTTCGTTTCCACCCTTTTAACATGTTTTTCAGAGCTAACCCTTTCGTTTTGCTTTTTGTTTACCTGAACTTGCTTTAACTATTAAATTGTTTGCAAGACAAATACTAGCATGACCTTAGTCTATGTTGCCATTTAATGCCTTAAACGAAAGAAACAGGGGAAAGGAAACATGAAACAAAGCCTTGGGCTTCCTTGCTGACTTACAAGACAGAAAGGCAAAATCAAAAGGCACGCTTGCACTAAAGTCCAGCCAGAATCGAAGGCCATGACTTGCTGCTGCCAGCCTCAATCGAAGAAGGCAACAAGGCAGAACCAGAAGGCACGCCCAGTTGCTGACATGTCTAATCAAAGGCCTTGACTTACTGGATACGAGCTCCCAATCGAAGGAGGCCAACAAAAGCAAAATCGAAGGCTGCTTCCCCCCAATCGAAAGAGCTCATTTTTGCTTCTTTTTATTTTATTTTTTGCCTTTATATTTTTGTTGCCTTTCAATATGGTTGTAATAGTGTAGGAATTTTCTTTTATGCATTTTTATTGCTTTATATAAATGCTAGTAATTAGGTGTGTATGGAAAGATAAAACCAACAAGTAGACAACCCAAAAATCAAAGACAAATGCATGCAAATCAAACACACTATTCACACATGCACCCATATGGTAATCCCATCTGTTGCCTCGGAAAATAGTCATGTCCCTCAAACATGGGCATTTTAGAAAAGACCCTCGATAAAAGATCGTAGTCCCTCGATGACCCTCGATGTTGCCTTCGGTAGGCGATCTAATCCCTAAAACGACACTGCTAAAACGTCTCATAGGTTGCCTTCTATGACTATACAAATGTCCCACGCCCATCCCTTCACATCCAACGATGGGGCTTCTTACCAAAACAATGGTAAGATAGAAACATCTAAAGGAAGAGGAAAAGAACATCTAAGACCTTTTGAGTAGGTAGATTGCTCATAGTTGCTCGCTTTCTCACAACAAAAACATTTTATACACCAACACTTTCATTTTGAAACATTTTCAAAAGACAACGCTTTTCATGCGTTCTTATAGAGACAAGAACCATTACAAAGACATCCTTTTCAAAATCAATTTCAAAAACACATTCCACAAACACCTCTTTGAACTATTTTCAAAACAACACTTTGTACACTTTCTTATAGAAACGAGAACCATTACAAAGAAATTTTCAAAATACTTTCAAAACCACACCACAAAGCACACTTTCAAATAAATGCAAGTGATCTAGCAAGCAACTAAGAGCCCGTAGATAACTACAGATGAAAAGGGTGCTAATACCTTCCCTTTTCATAATCTACCCCCGAACTCAGAAATAATCTTGAAAGGTCTTTCCTATTCTTTTCAGCCTTTCCTTATTGGATAAAAGAAAAGTCGATGGCGACTCTTGCTAACCGCAAGATTGCGATCAAACACAAAATAGCCAAGTCAGTTCTCCCACCGTGTTACACCCTCCGTTTGGAGCAGGTTTCTATTTAAGTTTCCGCATTTATCGCACTTATTTCCTCGCACTTGCTTTACTTTGTTTATTTTCTCGCATCACACTTGCTTTACTTTGTTTATTTTCTCGCATCATATTTACTTATCTTTTAACCTTTTTACTTTCTGCTTAAACATGATTTGCTTTAATAAGTTTATTTCCATGTCTGGCTAATTTCCTTTAGGGTTAGAATGTAACGATCATGGTTAAGGTAAATGTCTAAACACTGCATCTGTAGGAATACTTTAGGGGCTGTTTTGATTTTTAACACAAGTTTTCTGCACTTTATTTTTTGCTGGGTAAGATCGAAAGCCGTCTAACCATTGATAAAATTGGTTAGCCTTAATTTCTCAAAGAGAGCGAAAGCGTTTTGTTCAATTAAGTAAGAACCTTTAACTTTTTACAAGAAATGATTTCAAAACCTTTTTCGGACGCGTTTGTAGGTTTAAAAGTCTAATCATCTCTTGGTTAGAAGTTCTGAGTCAAAATCACTTTTCAACTTAGTCAAGTAACTATATTTATTAAAAATAAGTTTGTTACTTTAACACAACACACACCTTTTATCCGTGATAATAAAAAGGCATTATTTAAAGAATAAACTCGGTTCTGAATACGTGAAAATGACAGTTCTTGTCAAATTAGTTCTTTTCAAAGTAGGAAATATTTCCCTATAAGAAATTCTATTAGAAGAATTTTAGAGTATTATCTGACTATTGTGATTTGCATCCGAACCAGTTGCTTTTATCTGAATTGACACCTTTTACTTTATTTACTCAGCCTGCTATAACACCCTGATTTGATCTGCCTTAGATAAACATAGTGACAATAGAATTTGATAGATTGACATTTTGGTCTCTGTGAGATCAATAATCTTTTATATTACTCTGATGCAATTCGTATACTTGTGAAAATCACGCATCACCGTGTCCATCCCTCAGACAAATAACCACCAAAAAGTTTGTCCCCTAAGCTTCAAATAAATCCCCATGGTGTGGGACAAGTCACTAGCTTCCACAAAACTAGAAAATATTGCCTCTTGACAACAAATGATGTATGTGCGATCTCAACAATCATATGTAATTAAGACCATCACTGAATCTTAATTATACAAGCATACATCACATAATTAGTCACATTTGAATTATCATCACCATTGCACAAACATACATATCTCATGTTATCAATCATATACAATGCATTCTCATAGTATTAATCAACTCAACACACCATAATAACACATATAAAACAAAGCCAAAACATGTTATTCTCATTCATCATTAATTCACAACATACATATAAACCAAATCAAGTTGTTGTAACTAGTTTTTAAATTTGAGAGTCGCCACCCTTAATTTTTATCCTAAGGAAGAGAATATAAAGGATAACCCTAAAAGTTAGAGATTCTAGATTGTTGACTCGGTTCTAGGCGAGGGGAAGGTGTTAGGCACCCCTCATCTACCTTGTTCACAAGGATACTAGGTTTAGAAGCGCATTTTTTAAGAAATAGGGTTTTGATTTATTATTAGGGGAACTCGTCATGATTTTGATCGTATTCCTACGTACCCTCTTAGGAGGAATCAGAGTCCCATTTCGTAGTTCGCAGTTGGTTTATGTTTTTTATGAATTACGATAAATATTCAAATTTCCCGCGCGCTTAGTCTAGGTGTGTGAATGGCGGAGATTTTTAGACAAAGAAGGTAGTCAATTTAAATATTATCGTAATCTTTTTGAAGATTGATTGTTACATTGATTTGATTTCGAAAATAATTTATTGTTGGTTAAGATATTCTTTAGAGTTCTAATTGTGAATATACTTTAATTAAATGCATGATTAAATAAATGATTTAGTGCAATAAAAAAATATTTTGAATGGATTTTGGAAATCAAAATAAGTCAATTATAATAATAAAGAATAATATAATATAATAATTATAAATATATATATATATATATATATATATATATATATATATATATATATATATATATATATATATATATATATATATATATATATATATATATATATATATATATATATATATATATATATATATATATATATATATATATATATATATATATATATATATATATATATATATATATATATATATATATATATATATATATATATATATAAATAAATAGAAGAAAAAAATAATAAAGAAAATAGATTAAATGGTAGGGGCTGTTGATTATACTAAACTAGTAAAATAGAGGGGTGTTGATAGAAGGGGTCTGAATTCAGATATTGAATTCACGCCCAAAATGGAAAGGGGTTGCATAATTGCACTAAGAAGTAAAACCTGAGGGTATGCAGAGCAAGGGCCCAAGTCCAGATTTTGGACTTGGCTCGTTTAGCCTGGAAGGTGTGTTTTTAAACGAAATAGCAAAATAAAAACAAGGGGGGGTTGTTTAGATATGGTCCAGGCCCAAAATGATTGGGGTGTCTGTGTGGACTTCGTGTGGGAAGTCACATGGTAACATGGTGGGACGTGTGATTTTATGTTGTTGGATAGTAATCGTGCATGTATGATTCAAGGAGCATTGTAACACTTGTGAGCGCGCGTGTATGGAATAAGGAGGCACAATATAATTTATTAATCAAAATACTTTTTCATTTATCTATATCTCTCCGCCTCCCATCTCTTTTCTCTCACAACACAAACCCTTAACTTCCCTTTCTGCGTGTCATTTCCCTCTTGCAACACAAACCCTAACTAAAACTCACAACCCACGACGTCGTTCTTCCCTCCATCTGATTCCACTAAAAACCCCCAATCCCCAGCCCTTGCATCGTATATAACAACATAAAAAGGGAAAAGACAAAAAGAAAAGCTGGTCTCCTCTATACTAATCTTCTCTTTCTGTTGTTTACAGATGCATCGGCGGGTGGTGATGAAGATAGAGGTAGCGGCAGCAGAATGGCGAGGATGGAGGACGATGGTGTCGCAACTTTAATAGATTTTGAGTTTCGGACTTTGAAACATCAAATCTTAAACACAGATGTGAGCGGCCAGTCCTTGGTTGTTTCTCCTCTTCTTCTTCCTATAATTATTTTCTATGTTAGTCTGCCTCCCTTTGTTAATTCTGTTCCCCCTGTATTTTCGTTCTGTAATTGCCCCCCATCTTCTCTATAATTTTATTTTAGGTTTTATTGAGATTTTGGAATTAGGTATATTAGGAAAAGAAAAAAATTGTCTGTACATTTTAATTATTGTTAATTAGGGATTATGATTTGGGAAACAAAAATTATTCTGTTGTAATTGGGAATTAATTTGTTTCTGTATTTGTTTGATGTTTTGTATTTAATTTTGATTTTGGTTTCATTCTGTATTAATGCGATTTTGTTTCTGCTTTTGTTACTCGATTCAAACAGTAAATGTTCATGAAAAATAAGGTGCGTTAAATTTGCGAATAATCTATGCAGTGCATGTTCTCTTGTGATCAAAGAGTGTTTTCAGACTTTGGGCCACAATGTTCTCCAATTCTGGGCCTATAACGACCCTTGTGTTATCCGAAACATGAGTATTTTAATCAAAGTGGGCCCATGTGCTCAAGTTGTAAATCTGGCCCACTTATCTCAAATGCTTTCCAACCAATGAAGCAAAACACTTTAAATAATAACAATAACTTCTAAAATTAAACAATTCTCCAAACAAGTAAAAAAAAACTGAACGAGCCATATAGCTTTGGGCCTGCCAGTTCAATTAGCAAAATAATCCAAATCGAAAATCAATAAAACAAACAAGTTTCTAAAAAAAAACAGAAATGGGCCTTTTAAAAAAAGATTTGTTTTATGGACCTCCTCGTTGTAAAAATAATACACCTCTCTTTTAAAGTTGAAACTGACTTTTATTAAAGCCTAATGGGCCATCAGATGTTGATGGTCCATTTTGGATCGATACACCCTTCTCTGATATTTTACACCCTCATAGAAACAAACATTAAACAATACGATTTATTTTAAAAGAAACCTAAATATAATTATAAAGGTAGGGCAAATTTAGGATATGACAGCTGCCCCTATTTAATCATCTTTTGGTTGAATATTGCGAGAATACGCAGGTCTCGTATGTTTCGATTGAAAGTTTATTAAATATTGGAAGTCCCCAAAATTTTCCTGAAAGACTTACAAGGATACATTGCGCAGTATTCCCATGGGTATGAAGAACATGTACAGATAATGATGTATCATCCCACCAACATTTGAACCAAATTTTTGTTTTATTTTAGACATGACGATGCAGAGGATTCGCCAGTATCTAAATGAGATTGTAGAATTTTCTTAGTTATCGTAACCTAGGAGATAAATGATACAAGTTTGAAAAGCTGACCTACTAATGCTAGGAGACTAATATAGTAAGTTTGTGACGCAAATTTTGTATGTTCATCGCAACTTAGGGGATGAATAACAAAGTTAGATGATGCAATGCTGCATGGAGACTGACGCAATGGGTTATACTGTAAAAAAAGCTTGATGAAAAAAATTGTGGCATGAAGATTGATGCAGTAGACAAAATTTGATAAAAGCATTGCTGCATGGAGACCAACGCAATATAAGGAATTTGATAACATCGCTATATGGAGTCTGACGCAATAAGTTGAATTGTTGATTTCGTACATTGCTGCATGGAGTCTGACACAATGCAGAAAGTTTTGATAATAACATTGCTGCATGGAGACTGATGCAAAGGATTATATTGTAGATAAGGAAGCATATTGCTGCGCGGAGACTGGCGCAATAAGTTAAATTGTAGATTTCACACATTGTAGCATAGAGACTGACACAATGGTGAGATTGCTGACTTTGCAACATTGCTGCCTGGGGTCTGACACAATGAGCTAGATCGCAAAGGAATAACATATTACTTCATGGAGACTGACACAATAGGTTAAATATAGAAAATTTCACACATTGTCGCATAAAGTCTGACACAATGGGGGTGAAATCGCTGATTTCACAACATTGCTGCCTAAAGTCTAACACATTGAGCTAGATCGCAAAGGAAAAAGCATATTGCTGCATGGAGACTAACACAATAAGTTTGAATATAGAGGAAGTTGTTTTGAATGATCCAGATCTTAGATAATTAGATCAGAGATGGGCACAAATTTTACTGGTTATTTGTTTCTAACCAAGGTAATAAACTGATGGAGGCCCAAAATATATGGGTTTCGCCCGAAGTATGTTTGGAAAAATGTCATGTGTGATGTATGTGCATGATGTCTTAGATCGATATGGAACCTATAGTGTACATGCACTAAGTGTGTATGCCCCAAGTATTTTGAAAATGTTTTTGATAATTCTCCTTCATTAAACCATCGGGTTCTTGTAGTCACCTACTTCCCAATGTTGTTTGTTGCCAATTATCGTATCTCCAAGTTGATTTGAATTTGGTGAAAAGTGTCAACAAGGCTTTGATGTCTGTATCGTAGGTGCAAGCGTAGGTATGGACGTAGATGTGGACGTTGGCATGGACACTGACATAGTTGTAGATGTAGATGTAGGAATAGAAAAAGGCGTGGACATGGATGTAGACATGGATTTTCCTTCGACGATTTTCCAACCATAAATGCTTTTTGATGCTTTTATCAAATGCTCTTTGGTGTTTCTGTATGTTAGATGCACCAAATGTTGTAAATGATCTTGAGATTTTGATATGGTTATATGTACGTCATGCTTGATATTAGGCTTTTTACTGCCGAGAATTCCAAAGGATCTACTATTGAGATTCAATGAAGGACTACCTATTGTCGAGGTCTTCTGGATAATCAATTATCGTGATTAACCAGGGGAATCTACTTCCGAGATTCGTTTTTGAATTACCTTCTGCCGAGGTCTTCCAGATAATCAACTACCGTGATCAACCAGGGGAATCTACTGTCGAGATTCAATTTGGAAACTACCTTTTGCCGAGGTCTTATAGATAATCAACTGCCATTATTAACCAGGGGAATCTGTTGTCGAGATTTGTTTGTGAATTACCTCCTGCCGAGGTCTTCCAGATAATCAACTGCTGTGATCAACCAGGAGAATCTACTGCCGAGATTTAATTTGGAAACTACTTTCTACCGAGGTCTTCTGGATAATAAACTGCCATGATTAACTAGGGGAATCTGTTGCCGATATTTGTTTGTGAATTACCTTCTTCCAAGGTCTTCCAGATAATCAACTGTCGTGATCAACCAGGGAATCTACTACCGAGAATCAATTTGGAAACTACCTTCTGCCGAGGTCTTCTGGATAATCAACTGCCATGATTAACCAGGGGAATCTGGTGTCGAGATTTGTTTGTGAATTACCTTCTTCCGAGGTCTTATGGACAATCAACTACTGTGATCAACCAGGGGAATCTGCTATTGAGATTCGTTTGTGAATTACCTTATGCCAAGGTCTTCGGATAATCAACTACCGTGATCAACCAGGGGAATCTACTGCCGAGATTAAATTTGGAAACTTCTTCTGCCAAGGTCTTTTGGATAATCAACTATCGTGATTAACTAGGGGAATCTGTTGCCGAGATTTGTTTGTGAATTACCTTCTGCCGAGGTCTTCTGGAAAATCATATGCCGAGATCAACCATAGAAATCTTCTGCCGAGATTAGATTGAGACATAATTCTGCCGAGGCCTTCCGGATAGTCAACTACCATGATTAACCAGGGGAATCTACTGTTGAGATTCATTTGTGAGCTACCTTCTACCGAGATTTTCCGGATAATCAACTTCCATGATCAACCAGGGGAATCTAGTGCCGAGATTCAATTGAAATATACCTTCTACCGATGTCTTCTGCCGAGATTCGATTGAGAAATACATTTTGCCGAGGCCTTCCGGATAGTCAACTACCATGATTAACCAGGGGAATCTACTGTTGAGATTCATTTGTGAGCTACCTTCTACCGAGATTTTCCGGATAATCAACTTCCATGATCAACCAGGGGAATCTACTGCCGAGATTCAATTGAAATATACCTTCTACCGATGTCTTCTAGAAAATCAACTGCCGTGATCAACCAGAGGAATCTACTTCCAAGATTCAATTGAATATACCTTATGCCAAGGTCTTCTAGAAAATCAACTTCCGTGATCAACCAGGGGAATCTATTGTCGATATTTAATTCAAATATACTTTCTGCCGAGGTCTTCTAGATAATCAACTACCACGATCAACTAGGGGAATCTACTGCTGATATTCAATTGTGAGCTACCTTTTTCCAAGGTCTATTGGATAATCAACTGCCGTGATCAACTACGAGAATCTACTGCCGAGATTAAATTGAAATACCTTCTTCCGAGGTTCAACTTAGAATTACCTTCTGCCGAGGTGTTCTGGAAAATCAACTGCCGAGATTAACCAGGGGAATCTACTACCGAGATTCAATGTAGAATTGATAACTTGATTGGCAATGATGATTGTCTTCACATGCAACATGGTTTATGCTATGCATGTATATTTGATTATTGCATGAAATGTAATGATTGATTGATGCATGTAATGAGTGACTTGGATAGGTGTAAATGGATGTTGGGTTTTGAAATGTGAATGTGTAGTTGGGCTTTTTGAGATATGCTCGCCCCATGCTGCCGGACTTCGTCAGATTGATGAACTGATAAGTATAATTTGATTTTGGATCGAAGAACCCTAATGCATGGTTTATGCAGCTTTACACTTTATGATTATGACTCGAATGGTTTTTTTAATGGTGCCTCTGTGATGGGTCATGGGTGATTAAAGCATAGAGGTTTGCCTATGCATCAAGGTTTCTTGCCACATGGTGGTTAAATGTTGTGCTATCATAATTTCCTGATACTCGATTTGAACTCGAAAATTGTTGATGCAGGAGAAGGATCCACTAGAGGTTATGAAAGTACACGGAGAGCTTGCCCCTATGTGGACTGTCTTTCCCTAATTTGTTGGTAGGGTTTTAGAAGTGATTCTCTTTGATACGAGCTTGGAAATAGTTTGATTATAATATGAATGACCCCACTATTTTACACTATGCCCATGATTAAAAGACTCTTGAAATTTTTTGGCTTTGATGAACCACTTTGAACCAACTCGTTTTGATCAAGCCTCACAATGGTTTGCCCCAACACTCGAATTTTAAAAGAGGTGCCCCTCAATCTCCAAGATCTGGAGGAAGTACCCTAAAAAATAACATAAACCTCATCATGAACTTGACATAGATTTCCCCAAGTATTTGAAGCTTGAAAATTTTGTACTTGAAGTTGCTTGAAGGGAATTTGGAACCTATGTGCAGTAGGATGAACTCAGTATATACTGCCCCAACATTTAAATCATGGAAGGTTGCCCCAGAATCAAGGCCTTGAGAGGTTTGTTAAAACTAGGGAACCGAGTCATAACCTGTTGTGATATGACTTAATTAAGGAATGCTCTTTCAAAAGTATGACCCTGATTGAACAGCGCTTTGAAATTTTATCCAAGTTGATTGAATTTCAGAATGACCACCCTCTGCCAATAGTACCTTCATGTGATATACCCCTATGATCATTAGTATTTTCCCCTATTTATAGGGATCCCCTTAGATGCTTTGCCCCTAGTTAGGAGCTTCTTGGAAGTGTTGCCTTTGATTAGACCCTTTTGAAATCTCCTTGATGCTAAGTATTGATTCATGGATAAAGTTGTACATTTTGAAAAAGTAATTCAGTTTGATGCACATACAAATTCTTGAAATCAAAATTGATTATTTGAAAATAAATGGAAGATTAGAAGATGAATATTCGAATAAGTGAAGATGATTAATGATTTTAACACATAGGAGTCGATTTAACACAAATATTGATGAGTATGCTTTCATAGTGAATCTAGCTTCAATTAGGACTTTTGAAGGTTGTAACGTGTCCATGGTTCATGGTTTAAGAAACAAAATATGTAAGGCTCAAAATTTATTTAACCCACCTCAATCTCCTTGATATTCTTCAATCCTAAGTCCAATTAATTCAATAGATGCATTTAATATCCAAGAGAAATTTTGTAGTCGCACAAATGATGAGAAGCGTAGATAAAGATCCCAACATTGGTGAAAAGCATTGATAAGATCCAAGCTTTGATAAGATCTAAGCATTGATGAGAAGCCTTGGAGGTGGCAGTGACAAGATTGTTTTCCAATTTTGTTTCCAATCTCTTATTTTTGCATGGACCGATTTTTTCTGAATCTTTTGGTCTATCGGGATGCCCTAACTTTTGCCTAAGTCAAGTTTTGATTTCTTTTGACTTAGCGGGATTTCTCCTTTTTTTTAATTTTTAATTTTTTGCATTTGATTTTGAAAATTTATGACTGCCACGCTGATTGTTGTAAGCTTCGTATTCATTATTTTCCTCAATTTTGAATGATGTATTGAGGAAGAAGATGTCGTGGACTTTGTCTTTGTTGATTCCTCAATCTTGGATGTTGAACGCGAGGATAAGGATGCGCTCGAGTCTTTGCTTAGATCGTTCTTTCAATGATGTATCGAGGAAAGAGATATGATTGAACCTTTACTTATATCGTTTTGATTCTCCTGGGGTTTGAATGCGTTGTCAAATTAATTGAAATCTACCCTGCCCCTGGTTAAGATTAAGGGGTTTTTAGAAAATAGGAAGAACTCCGACTTCTGGATCGAGGGGGTTAACTATGGATTAACTCCTTATATCTCCACTATTTAGGAATTGAAACAAGGCCTTACATCGTCAGCTAATCCTTACTATTAAAAGGCATACGTCAACAAAATTTGATTATTTTGTATTTTCATCATTCTCCATCAAAGTTTGTTAATTTGAAAATGGAAAAGAAAGAGTGAAAATGGAAAGTTGTTGGTTATTTGTGGAAAGAGATAGAAGAGTGGATACAAATGAATCGGTTTAAAAAACATGCATGCTTATTTTATTAGAATTACAAACCAAAAGGTACAAATTTATAACGAATGAAACTTAGCAAGAAAGAAATTATAATTTGAAATGATGAAGCCTAATTATCCTGGAGATAAACTTCTGTAGTGATCCACCAATCACCGCGAGAGATTTTCCATCATATGAGGGCCATCTTCTTTAAAAGTTAATTGCTTATTGTAAATCAACTCTTGTACCACTTCTTTGAATGAGTTGCATTCTTCAATCGAATGTCCCGCTACTCCACTATGAAACTCACATTGAACATCCGAGTTGTACCAAGGAGGAAATGAAGAATTCATAAATCTGGTTTGCCTAGGGGTCATTGATGAATTTTGGACTAGATATGACCATAGTTGACTGTATGTTATAGGGATCGGGTCAAACTGACGATTGATGATGATTGCTATGATTCCGACCTTGTTGATTCTGACACCAACATTAAGGTGAAATCTTAACCTGTTGGTTATATGGTACAGGCCATGACTGCTGGTGTTGAAGACCAGAGGGTGGTTATTGGTATTGAGCATCTACTGCATACGAATATTAAAGATAAGGCATAAGAGACGAAGCTTCGGGAGCTTGGTAAGTTTCCCATATTGCATTTGTTTCATTTTCTCCTTCCACCTGGAAATCTCTAAGGGGTTCATTATTCGAGTTACTCGAGACGCTTTAGATTTTTCTGGTTTTGATGCCATTTTCAATGTGTTCCCTAACTATTACTAGGTCAGAAAAGCTGCTGATATACTGACCAACATTTTTTCATAGTACTGACCTCGTAAGGTGCTCATGAACATGTCTACCAACTCCTTATCCAATAATGATGGTTGTACTTGACCAGCCAACCCCCTCCATCTCTGTGCTTATTATTTCGATCGAAATTTACCAAGCACCTCATAAGTTAGGATAACACTCAATCCATAAGGCCTCCGCAGGCACTTTCTCCAGCAGGTACAGGGGAAAAAAAGTCTTGATACAAAGTCATTGTCGTATCCTCAGCATGCGTCCAGTAACATCTACACTCCCCACAGAGTAGAGGTAACCAAATTTTTGATCTCTACCTCCCCAAACAAGAGTTACTTTCCCCAGCCAAGCTCTTTCGGAGAGCCGACATCTATATTCCCTAGCCGAATTTTGTAATCGCAAGCGGTTCATAAAGTTTTCTCCCAAATAGAGTTTATTTCTCTGAATATAGAAGCTCAATCCCCGACAGAGTTTATCCCTTCAGCTATGGAAGCTTCTCTCTCCAACAGAATTATTCCCCCGCAGAGTTGTTCTCAAGCAGAGTCTCTTCTTGGCAGAATATCCGTAAACAAGGGGTAAATCCCCAGCATAGTCATCTCTGGTTCACCATCTCCAGCGGAAGTAGAAGAACCACTTTTTCTACGACAGTCAGGAACTCAATTTCCATTACTCTCCAACAGCAGTCAGGGGTTTATTTTCCCAAACTCGGACGCGCCACAATAGCATTTCATGTTCATATATCATGACGTGCGCATACATATTGCATACGGCATAATCTCATTTATTTTGAGAACGTCATCATACAATGCATTTCATGCATCATATACGATTAATCATGTACCTTTTCAGGAGAGATGGTTATCATCAACAACTTCCAGCAAGTTCAGGATTAACTCCTGAAACTAAACAGAGTAATTATCTGCACGATCAAATACAGCTTTACACGGGTTCGTCAAGAAGCCATCTTACACGGGTTTCTCCTAAATGCAGCTTCACACGGGTTTATCCTGAAAAATCTTACACGAGTCCTTTCTCATACATTTCCGAATCAATTTTTACACAAACTTATCACAAAGTAACCTTACCTAGGTTCCTCCTGAAGTTTTACACGAACTTATCCCAAGGTAACCTTACCCAGGTTCCTTCTGAAGTTTTACACGAACTTATCACAAAGTAACCTTACCTAGGTTCCTCCTGAAGTTTTACACGAACTTATCCCAAGGTGACCATACCCAGGTTCCTCCTGAAGTTTTACACGAATTTATCACAAAGTAACCTTACCCAGGTTCCTTCTGAAGTTTTACACAAACTTATCACAAAGTAACCTAACCTAGGTTCCTCCTGAAGTTTTACACGAACTTATCCCAATGTAACCTTACCCAGGCTCCTCCTGAAGTTTTACACGAACTTATCCCAAAGTAACCTTACCCAAGTTCCTTCTGAATTTTACACAAACTTATCCCAAAGTAACCTTACCCAGGTTCCTTATGAAGTTTTACACGAACTTATCCCAAAGTAACCTTACCCAGGTTCCTTCTGAAGTTTTACACGAACTTATCACAAAGTAACCTTACCCAGGTTCCTCCTGAAGTTTTACACAAACTTATATCAAAGTAACCTTACCCCGGTTCATTCTGAAGTTTTACACAAACTTATCTCAAACTAACCTTACCCCGGTTCATTCTGAAGTTTTACACGAACTTATCACAAAGTAACCTTACCCAGGTTCCTCTTGAAGTTTTACACAGACTTAGCCCAAAGTAACCTTACCCAGGTTCCTCTTGAAGTTTTACACAGACTTAGCCCAAAGTAACCTTACCCAGGTTCCTGCCAAAGTTCTACACGGACGTATCCCAAAGTAACCCTACCCAGGTTCCTCCTAAAGCCCTGCACAGACTCATCACGAGCAACCTTACCCAGGTTCCTTCTCAGTTCAGATGCAGTTTTATCCAAACTCCTCACAAAGCAACCTTACCCAGGTTCCTTCTCGGTTCAGATGCAGTTTTACCCAAACTCCTCACAAAGCAACCTTACCCAGGTTCCTTCCCGTAAGCCCTACTATCCAGGTTCCTTCTCATAACCTTACCATCCAGGTTTCTTTTCTCTTATCTCCAGATAGCAGTCCACAACACTGTAAGACCTGGACCTGATCAAACACGATCAGTTTCACCTTTCCCCAGTAGGTCGCGATGCATCCTATACACTGAACAGATATGCAGTTCACCTCCTAAAATTCTATTTCTCCCAAGACAGATACCAACATTCCTCAACAGATTCCTCCTCAACAACAGGAACCAGAACTCTCATCGAAGGAATGTCTCAGGAAATCAACATCCTTAGATGGCATCTTTAAGCCCATCTCCGACGGTACTCCATCACGTCTTAGATGGCATCTTTAAGCCCATCTCTGACAATTCTCTAGAAACTTTCAAATGGCATCTATAAGCCCGTTCCCGATATCACAAATCAAGTATCACTTCAAGTATCACGAAAGGCAGACGAGCCAATCTACATCCTCGGGTTTAAGAAGATTGAACAGGGGCAGTTGTTGTAGCCCAAAATTTGCCCTCTCATTTTTACTCAATACATGTCCATTGAGATCTTCAATTTGCTCAAGGTTGCCCAAGAGTTGACCAGACAAACTCTCTCCTAAGGCAGTGTACCTCAAATTAGGGTTTCCATTTTTATCAAGATGTGTGGATCATAAAGGCCCTAATATGTTCCCAAGATTCTCCATGTCAAGTTCATGCCTTGCACAAGAAGTTTGCTCAATCAACTACTCAGATGCTTGAGAATCGACTATATTAGGTCAAAAGTCAATTGTGACCTACATACAGTCAAACTTCAAGATTTTTGGTCATCATCCACATTTTGAAGTGACTTTAATCATTTGATCAAGGATTGACCATGATTCCCCAAGGAATGCTCCAAATTCATCAAAACCTAAAAGTTGATAAATTAGGGTTTCTTAGTAAAAGTCAACCCAACTTTGACCAAGCATAACTTCCACATGCTTTATTAGAAATTTTACATCCAAGGCTCATTTTTGAAGAGGATGCAATTCCCTACAATTCATCTTCAGCCTACAAGTTCAAAATATGCACTCATCAAAAGATATGAATTTCTACATTATAGATCCTTTTGAAAAGTCAACAGAAACATGTTTTGGGTCAAAGCTTCATACATGAACATGGAAGGTCCAATTGAGATGAAACCAAAAGGGTTGTTTAGTGGACATCCTAAGATTTCTAAAAAGTCAAAGAACACCTTCCTAGGGTCAAAATTGAGAGAGTTGTGCATTGTAAAAGTTGGCAATTTTTGGAAAATTGTCAAAAGTCAATATTGATCAAATTTGTATTTTTTTCCAAAGAGGCCCATGTTTTCTTGTTTGAAACATGTTTCTACTAGAACCCACGACCCCAAAGCTTTTCCACCTATTACTTTATTATTATTATCATTTATTTTGATTTTTTATTCATTTAAATCAAAATAAATCAAATTAAATGGTAAAATAATAAAAGCAAATCAAATCTTGGGATTTTTGGGCACATTTGGAGTCTATGTACAGCTAGCATGATGATCAATTCGTGCAAGACTCATTAGGATTGAAAAAGATTGGATTGAAGCTTGTTTTGGGAAGATATCATACAAAGAGCAAATCAAATCACATTTTCATAATTCTCAAAGATATGATGCAATTTTATTGACCTAATATGCTCTACTATATGTATACAACAATTCCAAATCATAAAAACAAGGGTTACAGTCGTGAAAAGGCCAAAGAAAACTCAAAAATTTTGACAAAAAAGTGAGGTTCAAATTCTGGGATAGAAGGCTATTCAAGACGATTCAAAGCCAGAAATCAATTCCTTGGCATCTCAGGAAGAATTCCCAACCATTTGCAGGCTTCAAAACATCAAGAATCCTCGCATAGAAGTATCACAGTTTGCATCCCAAACTCAAATTCGATTTTTATGTTTTACGCATTATAAATCCATTCTATTCATATATTTGTAATCCTCATCATGTTTGCAACCTAACTGCATTATTTTATTGCGTTTTTGAAGCCTATACATGTCGTTGCCATTGTTAGGGTTTACGTGTGCAATTTAGGGCTTTCTTACACAGGTGAAATTAGCCAAAAAGAAGGGTACCATGGTGTTCACGAGATCATCACGAATGGATCTATGTAATTAGAAATCATTTATCGTGCGTATTATGCATTTTGGAAAATTGCAGGGGCTATGGCTACGAACATGTGACTGTAGGTAAAAGTCATATGTCTAAAACGATGGAGAAACGAAGAAGACGACTATGTGTCAGCCAACCATTCGCCCGTATAAACCAGCGCGCGCGTTTCTTTGTTTTTTCCACTAACCACTTCATTTTATATATAATATTGTGTTTGTATTTTACTTCCATCAAAAGCGCGCAACTCAGATGGTAATAAGGCACTGGGTTCGATCCCAGGTCCCAACAAAATTTTCTCTATTTCACTTTCTTGTAACAGATCCAATGCATCATCCTTCCTGGTGACCACCATGCACACTTGCGTCCAACCATTTGATCCAGCGTGTCATCAGATCTAATGCCCCATCCATGAGGGACCATGGTACACGTGCAAGTCAACGCTACACCGGATCCAGTATTGACCAGGCTTGGAGCATTTTGGGTCTGGAAATTCAGATAGTGCACTCCCAGATTTGCTAACAACATACATGCCCATTTTCAATTCTTTCTTTTTTATTTCCTTTTATTTAATTATTTTTCCCCAAAAATTAATCAACTTTTTTTTTCTCCATTTAATCATAAAATCAATAAATCACAAAATACAAAAAAAAAGCATTTTTTTAATAAATTATTTAATTTAATTAGAAATATAGGTTAATTTAATTTCTTTTCTATAATTAAAATCAAATAGAAATTAGGTTTAATTTTACAATTATATTTCTTTTCTCAAATAAAAAACCCAAATCACAAAAATATATTTTTATAATATTTTTATTTTTTTTAAATTAGTTAGTTTAATTTAACTTAGGGCAATTTAATCTTTTTTATAATTAAAAATAATTAGACTTAGGATTTTAATTGTACATAACATAATTAATTTTCTTCAAAAATACACCAAGATCATTTTTCTCATAAAATATTTATTCCTTTAATTAATTAATTAATTAATTAGAAAATTAGGATAATTTAATTTCCTTCATAATTAAAAAACAATTAGAAATTAGGTTTAATTAATTTGCAATTAAATTGTTTTCTTCAATAAAAATCCAAAAAAAATCTTTTCTCTCTCAATTAGGGTTTTAGGTTATTTCAATTGTCATCGCATTTAATTTGCCGCGCGCTTGTTAATTATTTGTCCATTATTTTGTATCTGCTCAGGGTTTGTAATAGATTAATTATTTTTTTATTTACTGTTTAAATCCCGGATTGTTGGTCATGTAATTAATCCCCCTCCCCGAAGCCTTGTAATAGCTAGGTTTTATTTTTTTGCACTTTAAATTCCCGCAATCTTTAACTGTCTAGATGTATGCTAATAGGATTGTATGGCAAGAATATCTGAAATTAAAACAGTAGATCACCTAATGTGCAAAGATTAAATAACTGAAACAAATCACATGCACATATCCACTCCTAGGGTTTGCCTCACTTCGTTTGCCTTCGGTAAACAGTCATTAGGCATAGGAGATTTTAGTGGTCGCCCTTCTGTCTAAGAGATCAAAATGTCGCATTCGAATGTTGCCTCAAAAATGTTACCTCGGAAAGATCTTAAGACTCTAGGGTTGCCACTAAAGTTTTCTAACTATTGCTTTAGTGATTGTACTTGTCCCTTTCGAATGTCCCTTACAACTCCAACGACGGTGCTACCTACTCCTTAATAGTAGGATATCGCTGTCTAAAGGAAATTAGAATGAACAATCTTTTTTTCGAGTAGGTAGAATCTTAAGTACTTGCTCAATAAAAAACTTTTCACACAAACACCTTTCAAAACAAATTTTCAAAATAAACTTCGTTACATCCTTGAGGACTGATACAAGGATTATCACGAAGTAAAATATTTTTAAAACAAACACACACAAGCAATTTGAAAAATGAGCAAGTACCTAAGAGCCCATAGAAAACCATGAATAGAAAGAGTGCTAACACCTTCCCTTTCTATAACCTACCCCCCGTAATCAGAATATCTCGAAAAAAGGTTTTTTCTATTCTTTTCCTTTTCCATGATTGGATGAAATAAAAGTCGGTGGTGACTCTTGCTTACCGCGACATTTTTTGAACAAAAACGTAAAACGCAAATCAGTATAACGATCGGTTCTGCCACCGTATCACAGAACTGGCGACTCTGCTGGGGATGATTCTATAAAGTGGGGTATACCTTAGGATTTAGATCATTTTTGAAATTGCTTCTCTTGATTGTCTTGATTGCTTTACTTTTGAGGGTTTTTTTGGGGTTACTATAGATCCTACACCCGGATCTGGGGAACACCTTTTAGGTAAGTAGCAATAAACTGTGAGGGAACTATGCTGGGGTATACCGGCACAGTTGAAGTAGTAGCTACATTGATATGGCACCTTGGTTGGTACCGGTAACCCTTGAGTCAATCAGGGATAGTACGGGGCCGCCGCGTGGTGTCGTGAAGCATCAATTGACCTTAGAACCTTTAATTGCACAACATGGCCAGTAGGACGTAGTGAGATGGCCGACTTTGGTGTATGCCCAAGGTTGACAGATACTTGATGCTACACTCATTGAGGTTTGACTCTTGAGTTTTGTTTGGTTGTGAGTCCATCGCCTATTGAATGAAGATGGGGGAAAGATCAGTGATATTGAGATCCCTTTTAGAACTCGGTTACTATTTATAGGACAGGTTGAACCAATCCAACTTCAAGAGGGTATAACCTTAAAACTCATGCAATCCTTAAACCTAAGGACTTGGTGTGACTTGTTTGTTGTTTGCTATAACTGTGATTTTCTAACCTAATCATGACATCATAAGCATAGCATATCATGACTAACCATTTCAAGGATTCCATAGGGCTCATTTTTGGCTCTGTTTTGTAGGACATGGCATCTGCCCGTAGGAACACTATACAAATCAACCTTGTGAAAGTGTCTCTCCAACTAAAGGATCTAGCATTAAGGGTTCTCGAAGATTCTCATTTCACTAGAAAGCACGGTCAGTTGCTCAATTTGGTCACTACAAAACCTGATGAAGAGTTGTTAAAAGTGTTGTTTCAATTCTTCGATCCAGTGCACCATTGTTTCACCTTCCCGGATTACCAGCTAGTACCTACTATGGAGGAGTTTTCTCAGTTGTTGGGGGTACCTATTCTTGACCAGTTGCCTTTCAATGGTACGGAAGAACATCCAAAGCCTGAAGAGATTTCTAGAGCTCTGTCTTTACAAAGGTCTGACATAGTGGCAAATTGGGAGACTAGAGGGAGTGTCCAAGGAATTCCGGTTAAGTTTCTATTTGAGAAGGCCTATCATTTTTGGGATACCTTAGATTTACAAGCTTTCGAAGAGGTGCTGGCACTTCTCATTTATGGGACGGTACTTTTCCCTAGTGTTGATCAACTCGTAGATGTGAGCACTATCAAGGTTTTCCTGTCTCATAATCCATTACCTACATTACTCTAGGACATTCTGCACTCTTTGCATGCTTGCACTCTAAAGAGAAGGGGAACCCTCCTGTGTTGCACTCCTCTATTGGATAGGTGGTTTATTTCGCACCTACCCAGGTCTGTTTTGAAGAACGAGCAGGGTTTGAAATGGTCTCGCAGGCTGATGTCCCTTAAGCATTCAAACATTCATTGGTGTTAACGGTTCTCGGAAGATGTTACCATCATCGATCGCTATGGTGAATTCCCTAATGTCCCCCTCTTAGGAATTAGGGGAGGAATCACTTACAACCCTTGTTTGGCACTGCGTGAGTTTGATTATGCGAGAAGAGATGGTCCTCATGATACGCTTATCTAAGGAATCGCCTTCAATTATGAGAACGACGTTCAAGGCTATCGTAGAAGGTTCATAAAAGCTTGGGGAATGGTACATAAAATTGGTAGCAAGACGCTAGGGCACAAGAATTCCATTTCTCTTGAGCCTTATCTCCGATGGGTACGAGCTCCCTCCCAAAGTCTGATGATGCCCTACCCTGCTGTCCTACCAATAATTGTGGAACCAGTTGCTGAAGGAGACACTGCTTCTTTTGTTCATCACCCTGACATGCCAACTGATCATGAAGAATTGCAGAAGTCTTAGGTTCAACTCAAAGAAGAGCGAGACACGTTTGAAGCTCAGTTCTATGCCAGCGAGAAGAAGGTCCTAGAGCTCACTAGGCTACTTCATGAAGAAAGGAACATAAATGCCTACATCGCACCAAAGAGGATGCGCTCCTGGGAGACCTAGTTTCTTTTTGCTTTCAGTTTTGTTTTGTTTGTTTGTAATACTAAAGGGCATTCTTTGTAACAATTCGAACTTATCAATGCAATTAATGCGTGTTTCTTTTGGATCTGAGCCTTTAAGAATCCTTGAAATCATTACATACGCATATCATCCATGACATTCCATAAACAGGTACCATTACAGGTTTCTCATCTTCTTCGCTGTTTATTTCAGCAGAAATGTCTTCTGAACAAAGTATCAAGGATCTTCAGGCACAAAACGCCCAGTTCCAACAAATATTCATAAGTCTGGAAAAAGGGCAGGAGGATCTAAAAGCCCTCATTCTGAAAGAGAAGAAGAAAAAGAAGAAGGCTATCAGTATTCTGAATATGGGCAGGAGGTTTGGAGAGCGGTTGAAGCGACAAACTAATTTGACCTCTTCATCCAAGGAAGGGGAGAATCAGGAAGAAGAGAAGAACCCTAGTCCTGCAGTCTTTGACAATGATACTGATTCTAACGATGAGCAATATCCTCCTGCTGAGGATAAATACAAGCAGTTAGAAGACCGTCTGAGTGCCATGGAAGTTTAGAGGATACCTGGACTGGACTTCGAAGAATATGGATTGGTGTCGGGAGTAATCATCCCGCAGAAGTTCAAAGCTCCGGTTTTTGCTAAGTATGATGGGGTGTCTTGCCCAAAACTCCATCTCCGTTCTTATGTCAGGAAGATTCAGCCTCACACCGCTGATAGGAACTTGTGGGTCCATTTCTTTCAAGATAGTCTGTCAGGGACTCAGCTTGAATGGTTCTACCAGCTGGAGGGAACCAATGTCCGTAACTGGGAAGATCTGGCTGCTGCTTTTTACAAGCAATATTAATATAATGCTGACCTTGCCTCTACCCATACTCAACTCCAGAGTATGTCCATGGGCGCAAGCGAAGGTTTCAAGGACTATGAGCAGAAATGGAGAGATCTGGCAGGGAGAGTCCAACCCTCTTTGTCTGATAGAGAGTTGGTGGATAAGTTCCTTGCTACGTTGGCTGGTCCTTTCTTCAATCACTTGATTGGTAGCTCCTCAGCTGGTTTCACCGAGCTGATATTGACTAGAGAAAGAGTAGAAGCTGGGATCCGGAGTGGTAAGATCCATAAAAATACCTCTTCGAGTACAGAGAAGAAGTCATTTGGTGGCAAGAGGGAAGCCAATGCTGTGCACGGCCAGAAGGGGCGTAGCAAGGCAGACTACCACCAATTTGTGGGGGCAGTGCTGATCTCTAATTCTGCACGCGCACAACGACCACAACAACGAAACAATCAGCCAAGGGTGGAAAGACCTCAAAGGCAGTTCACCCAAATCAACATGCCACTGTCACAAGCATTGCAACACATGTTAAAGATGAAGCTGATTACAATGATAAACCCTCATCCGAACCCGAAGACTTCCTCTCCTAACTACAATTCGGAGGCAATGTGTGCTTATCATTCTGATAGCCCGGGGCACGATACTAACGATTATTGGGTGCTGAAATAAAGGATTCAGAATATGATTGATGCCAAGGAGATCAAATTCGACCCTCCTGAGACTCCCAACGTGATCACTGCTCCCTTGCCAAAACATGGCTAGGATTGAAAGCATTTTTGTTCATTTAAATTCTAAAGTTGTATTTTCTTTGCTTATTCGAACAATTATTGTCATGTCAAACTCTATTATTTCATTAATGCATTACACATGTCTGTCTTGAATTAATTTGTTTTCATTATGCTTAAATTGCTTTATATTTCCTTTTCGTGATATTCAACTCTCGACTAAAAAACTGTAAGCCTTTAGAGGGAGGATGGCGAAAACAATACCACAATCTATACAGTATGCTTTTGAACAGACCTTGTTGACGATGTACAAGCGTTGTTTCAAATACTAAACAATGGAGTTATAAGGAAGATAATCCCTACCCAACCCCTTTGAGCCAAATAAGTAGGAGTTTTTCTTTCACACAAATTAAAACCCTTAATGACAACCTGGGGCAGGGTACTTTTCTCAATTAATTCAGAGGCACATTCATTCATAATCTTCCGCTTCGTACACAATGAATGACATCAAAGACGTCCTTCCGAAATAAAAGATGGTGATGGTTCCCTATAATCATCAAGACAGGCAGTCATTATCTCTCGAAATAAAAGCCCATTAAGTCAAAACCTATGAGGGAGACTTAAAAAAAACTGGGGCATCCCGCTGACTGTAATCACAAAAAGAAACAGTTCAGGAAAAAGACAGGGATAATAAAATCAAAAAGAAAGAGGTCCTATAAACCCTCAAAAAAAAAAGAAATGACTTCCTATTCAAAATAAACTGTCAGTATCCGAACCATCAGTACAATATCAGAGCAAAGACTCAAACGAGATCTAAATGCATAATTAGCTGAGTTTAGGATCGAAGAACATCACGAAGAATGGGCGGGTACAAATAAAATTTGAGTCTTTATCCTTTGTTTCTTAAACCGTGAACCAGGCCACATTATAACCCTTAAAAGTCCTAGTTGAAGCATGGGTTAGTTCGAAAGCATACTGTTACAAAAGGTATCCTGACTCCTGAAGGTCCGTTACAAATCATGAGTTGATATCACATCTTTGCAAAATTCTATTTTTTCTAAAAAAAACTGCATTTTCAAAACTTCAAGACAGACGTAAGCTTTGCATTCTTAAAATAACATTGTTTGCATATGACTATTTATTCAACAACATAGAAATTCGCATGACGAATATCTAGTGAACAAAAACCTTCTAAATAAAAAGGATCACCTCAAGTGGAAAAACACTTCCAACCAAGGGGCACAACATGATCAAGTCAAGATTCAAGGAATCTCTCAAAGATGCTAAATAGCCAGGGGCAGATCTCCATCTGAATCACTTGGGGGAATTGGGCATGAATTCCAGCAACAAATCTTGTACGATCAAACAAACATCTTGTGGTAGTGTGGCAACACAACACTACAGACAATGACAACTCCCTACACCCTGAGAGCGTGGACATAGTCAGAAAATACTGTGCATGAATAAAGACCCACTAGGTTGACTGGCCTAGGCAAAAATAAGGGCATCCCGGTGAACCAAAAGGGTTCAGGAAAAAATTAGGGATAAAAACAAAAAATATATGTACACCTGGCAATCCGAAAACCTTAAAAGGCGGCTTGGGCAAAAAAAAGGTATCTCGTTGGACTGAAAATCTGAAAAGATAGTCCATGCAAAAGTTAGGGATTAAAGTGTACAACTATGTCCCGTCATCTCGTCACTTGCCTATCAGTAGAAGACTTATCATTTCGATCGAAAGTTACTAAGCACCTCATAAGTTGGGATAACACTCAATCCACAAGGCCTCCACAGGCACTTTCTCCAGCAGGTACAGGGGCAGAAAAGTCTTGATACGAAGTTATTGTCGTATCCTCAGCATGCATCCCAGTAACATCTACACTCCTCACAGAGTAGAGGCAACAAAAGTTTTGATCTCTGCCTCCCCACACAAGAGTTACTTTCCCCAGCCAAGCTCTTTCGGAGAGCCGACGTCTATATTCCCCAGCCGAATTTTGTAATCGCAAGAGGTTCATAAAGTTTTCTCCCGAATAGAGTTTATTTCTCTGAATACAGAAGCTCAATCCCCGACAGAGTTTATCCCTTCAGCCATCGAAGCTTCTCTCTCCAACGGAATTATTCCCCCGCAAAGTTGTTCTCAAGCAGAGTCTCTCCTCAGCAGAATATCCGTAAACAAGGGGCAAATCCCCAGCATAGTCATCTCTGGTTCACCATCTCCAGCGGAAGTAGAAGAACCACTTTGTCTACGATAATCAGGAACTCAATTTCCATTACTCTCCAATAGTAGTCAGGGGTTTATTTTCCCAAACTCGGACGCGCTACAATAGTATTTCATGTTCACATATCATGACGTGCGCATACATATTGCATACGAAATAATGTCATTTATTTTGAGAACGTCATCATACAATGCATTTCATGCATCATATACGATTAATCATGTACCTTTTCAGGAAAGATGGTTATCATCAACAACTTCCAGCAAGTTCAGGATTAACTCAAGAAACTAAACAGAGTAATTATCTGCACAATCAAATGCAGCTTTACACGGGTTCGTCACGAAGCAATCTTACACGGGTTTCTCTTAAATGCAACTTCACACGGGTTTATCCTGAAAAATATTACACGGGTCCTTTCTCATACATTTCGGAATGAAGTTTTACACGAACTTATCACAAAGTAACCTTACCTAGGTTCCTCATGAAGTTTTACACGAACTTATCCCAAGGTAACCTTACCCAGGTACCTTCTGAAGTTTTACACGAACTTATCACAAAGTAACCTTACCTAGGTTCCTCCTGAAGTTTTACACGAACTTATCCCAAGATGGCCTTACCTAGGTTCCTCCTGAAGTTTTACACGAATTTATCACAAAGTAACCTTACCCAGGTTCCTTCTGAAGTTTTACACGAACTTATCACAAAGTAACCTTACCTAGGTTCCTCCTGAAGTTTTACACAAACTTATCCCAAAGTAACCTTACCCAGGTTCCTCCTGAAGTTTTACACAAACTTATCCCAAAGTAACCTTACCCAGGTTCCTTCTGAAGTTTTACACGAACTTATCCCAACGTAACCTTACCCAGGTTCCTTCTGAAGTTTTACACGAACTTATCCCAAAGTAACCTTACCCAGGTTCCTTCTGAATTTTTACACGAACTTATCTCAAAGTAACCTTACCCAGGTTCCTTCTGAAGTTTTACATGAACTTATCTCAAAGTAACCTTACCCAGGTTCCTTCTGAAGTTTTACACGAACTTATCCCAAAGTAACCTTACCCAGGTTCCTTCTGAAGTTTTACACAAACTTATCCCAAAGTAACCTTGCCCAGGTTCCTTCTGAAGTTTTACACGAACTTATCCCAAAGTAACCTTACCCAGCTTCCTCCTGATGTTTTACGCAAACTTATTTCAAAGTAACCTTACCCTGGTTCATTCTGAAGTTTTACACAAACTTATCTCAAAGTAACCTTACCCTGATTCATTCTGAATTTTTACACGAACTTATCACAAAGTAACCTTACCCAGGTTCCTCTTGAAGTTTTACACAGACTTAGCCCAAAGTAACCTTACCCAGGTTCCTGCCGAAGTTCTACACGGACTTATCCCAAAGTAACCCTACCCAGGTTCCTCCTAAAGCACTACACAGAATCATCACGAGCAACCTTACCCAGGTTCCTTCTTAGTTCAGATGCAGTTTTATCCAAACTCCTCACAAAGAAACCTTACCCAGGATCCTTCTCGGTTCAGATGCAGTTTTGTCCAAACTCCTCACGAAGCAACCTTACCCAAGTTCCTTCACAAAAGCCCTACTATCCAGGTTCCTTCTCATAACCTTACCATCCAGGTTTCTTTTCTCTTATCTCCAAACAGCAGTCCACAACACTGTAAGACCTGGAATTGATCAAACACGATCGATTTCACCTTTCCCCAGTAGGTCGCGATGCAGCCTAAACACTGACCAAATATGCAGTTCACCTCCGGAGTTAATTCCCCAGTAGAGTAACGGACAACTGAAAAAACAGAAAGCGGCGGTCTCTTCATGAGCAACTTGTATGTTATTGATACCTTTGAAAAAACTGCAAGCGACGGTCTCTTCATGAGCAACTTGTATGTTATTGATACCTTTGAAAAAACAGCAAGTGACGGTCTCTTCATGAGCAACTTGTGTGTAATTTTCACCTTTGAAAAACAGCAAGCGGCGGTCTCTTCATGAGCAACTTGTATGTTATTGTTACCTTTGAAAAAAATAGCAAGCGGTGGTCTCTTCATGAGCAACTTATGTGTTATTGACACCTTTGAAAAACAGCAAGCGGCGATCTCTTTATGAGAAACTTGTGTGTTATTGATACCTTTGAAAAAAATAGCAAGTGGCGGTCTCTTTATGAGCAACTTGTGTGTTATTGATACCTTTTAAAAAACAGCAAGCGGCGGTCTCTTCATGAGCAACTTGTGTGTTATTGATACCTTTGAAGAAAAAACAAGCGGTAGTCTCTTTATGAGCAACTTGTGTGTTATTGATACCTTAGAAGAAAAAACAAGCGTCGGTCTCTTCATGAGCAACTTGTGTGTTATTGTCACCTTTGAAAATAACAAGCGACAGTCTCTTCATGAGCAACTTGTATGTTATTGATACCTTTGAAAAACAGCAAGCGGCAATCTCTTCATGAGCAACTTGTATGTTATTGATACCTTTGAAAAACAGCAAGCGGTGGTCTCTTTATGAGCAACTTGTGTGTTATTGATACCTTTGAAAAAACAGCAAGCGGCGGTCTCTTCATGAGCAACTTGTGTGTCATTGTTACCTTTGAAAAAACAACAAGCGGAAGTCTCTTCATGAGAAACTTGTATGTTATTGATACCTTTAAAAACAACATGCGGCGGTCTCTTTATGAGCAACTTATATTTTATTGATACCTTTGAAAACAACAAGCGGCAGTCTCTTCATGAGCAACTTGTGTGTTATTGATATCTTTGAAAACAACAAGCGGTGGTCTCTTCATGAGCAACTTGTATGTTATTGATACCTTTGAAAACAACAAGCGGCGGTCTCTTCATGAGCAACTTGTGTGTTATTGTTACCTTTGAAAAAACAAAAAGCGACGGTCTCTTCATGAACAACTTGTATGTTATTTACACCTTTGAAAGAGAGCAAGTGACAGCTTCTTTATTTGAGCAGCTTGTGTATCCCCAACAATAATGTTTACTCAGCAAATGGCATCTCTTCGGAAAAGTCCCGTGGGGAAGTTTGTAGTTTATCCCTTTCAAGCCATATCTTGGTAAAAGAAGAAATGTGTTACCGTTCTTGGTGAAATTCATAAGTCAGAGATGTTTATTTCTAGTCTCAGTACTGATGCCAATCATTTTCCAGTCTCAGTACTGATGTCAATCATTTCCTTTTCCAGTCACAGTGATAATGTCAATCATTTCCTTTACCAGTCTCAGTACTGATGTCAATCACTTCTTTTTCCAGTCATAGTACTGATGTCAACCATTTCCTTTTCCAGTCACAGTGCTGATGTCAATCATTTCTTTCTCCAGTCTCCGTACTGATCTAAATCATTTCTTTTCCAGTCTCAATACTGATGTAAATCATTCATTTCTTCCCTCAAAGTTATTCTCTAAATAAGAGTCTCTCATTTGAAGTCTATGACTCTGTTTCCCCAGTGGATTTATAATCTCTTCCCCCGTGGGATTACTGTATAATGTGCTTGGTTTCTCCAGCAGTAGTTTGTCTCATACAACATCATTCCTCATTAAAATTCAAAATATTACATTCGTATCATATCATAAACATAATTGCGGTATCTTAAGGCCAAAAATTATGTATTCTATAAATAAGTCCCTTCAATCTCGTCAAAATGAAGATTCCAATCTTCATATCTTCGAATAGAAGAAACTTAAATAGGGGCAGCTGTCATACCCCAATTTTTGACCTAAGATCCCATTTTTATTGTTTGCATTTTTATACAAAAGTCAAGGTCACGAAGTACGGTCGATTTTAACTTCTCACCCTCGAGCATTGACTATGCAGAAATTGTCAAGTATTTTGAACATTCTTAGCCTATGTATCACTAACTTCTAATCAAGCACGAAGTGTGTGTCTTTTTTTTCTTTGATTTCCTTTGCAGGAAACGGATTTGAATCAAGAGCACCAGGCGTCATGCCTCAATTAGGGTTTTGAGTCTGTTGTACCCCAAAATTTGCCCTCTCATTTCTCAAGGAATCACCCTGGATCCTCAAGTTTGCTTCCACCCAATTCCAAGCCTTGAACTTCAATTTTTCAAGAAAGTCATCCGCGAGGGCAAAATGGTCAAAAGCACACTGAAAAGTCAAACTTTGACTTTCAGATCAAATCAAGTTTCAACAATTTTATTTCATCAAGACATGAGATTGGCTCATCAAAAATCAGGAGTCAGAAGTTACTTTAGAAAAATCAAATTTTCTAAACATTTAGAAAATTTTCTAAGCGTTAAGAGTGTGTGATACTTCAGAACTTCTGAGCCAGCCTCCATGCAAGTGCAGTCAGAAGTTGCAAATTTGGTTCAGAGCATAGCCTTCAATCAGAACATGGCTCTTCAGCCTCCATGCAAGTGTAGTCAGAAGTTACAATTTTGGTTCAGAACATAGCCTTCAATCAGAACATGGCTCTTCAGCCTCCATGCAAGTGCAGTCAGAAGTTGCAAATGTGGTTCAAAACACAATCTTCCATCAGAACGTGACTCTTCAGCACATAGAGGTTATGCTTCTGAACTTATGTGATCGGAACTTCACCAAATTCCAAAACCTCGTTTAAGGTAACCTGCTGCCCTGCTACATTACAGTGCTGCAGTCAACTGCTGACCCAGTCCACGCCTGCACTTTCTCAAACCCCATATTTGCATCAAATTAGCATACGAAAACTGTGATTAAAAAAAGCATTGGAACAGTATACCAAAAAGGTTTGAATCCCATTTATTTTCCCCCCCAAAACCACAACAAACCCATCTATAAATACTTTGCTCCATCACACGTTCAAAGGGCTGGCTGGCTTTTGGAAGAGAGATTGGTAAAAAAGGGAGAGAAAAGGAAGTTGAAACCTTCATAAAAAATCCAGAAATCCCAAACAGAAAACCAAACCTTTGTTCTTCCTTTTGAATCAAAGAGCTTGGCACTTCCTCTTCCGTTACTCTTGCTGACTCCAGACCATCTGAAGACAGCAGTTCAAGCTCCAAAAAAAACACGCTCCAGATTCAAGGTAAGTCTTTCTGACTCTGTATATTTTCATTCAGAACATCATTAAACATGTAAATATCATAGTATTGATGTTGTCTATATCATTGCAAGAATAGAAAAAACTGTGGATCAGAACTTCTTGATTAAGGCTAAACTCAGATGTAGGATTAGAACTTCTATAAATTTTTGTGATGTTATCCTTCTGATTGGCTGTTAATAAGAACTGAATAAATTACTAGTGTGCTAATTAAAAGTCAAAATTTAACACTGAACTTATGTTTTTCACTCATCATTTTAACACACAGAACTTCTAGGATTTTCTTATTGTTTAAGCACGCAGAACTTCTGAGTTCTCTTCATTGTTTTAACACACAGAACTTCTATGATTTTTTCTCACTGTTAATACGCACTGAACTGCTGATGTTCACTCACTGGCTCAGCATAATACAAAACTTCTGATGATTCACTCACTGTTCTAACACAACACAAAACTTATGAGTTCTCCTTACATGCCAAATACACAGAACTTCTGATGTTTCCATTCGCTGTTTTCAAACACTCAGAGTTTCTGATTTTCACATGCTGACAGTACATTGAATTTTTTATGTTTACTCACTGTTTTAGCATAACACAAAACTTCTGACTTTTGGTTCACTGGCTGAACACCACCCAGAACCTCAGTTTTTTCCCTATAACATTTTTTGCAGGACTTCAGAGTGTACCTATCCAGAACCTCTATTCCCTTTCCCTCTAACATGTCTTGTAGGACCTCAGAGTGTATCAATCCAGAACTTTTGACGCTTCCTTATGAATCACCACGCGCCTGGCTTCAGAACTTCTGATCCCTGTTTGTTTTGCTTGCAGTAACACGCTGTTTCTATCTTTCATTTATTTTCTTTCTCATCATTTTTAATATTAACTCCTTTTTTATATTAACTTAAAAGGACACAAAAATATTTTCCTTTTAATTTATTCTTTTTTTAATTCATTAAGACAAAAAAACTCAAATTTCAAACTCCCACCTTTTAAGTCAAAACTTCGACATTAGGTAGTCGTATCTTCAAAATCTCGTCCACACCCATTTTTATCCAAACAAACCATTTTAATCAAACAAACAATTTAAAAAAAAACAGATATTTCAAAAGGTTCATGCGGAGTACCGTAGATGCATTGGGTGCTAATACCTTCCCATTGCATAACCAACCCCCGAACTTCGATCTCTTTCAAAAACGCATTGTATTTTTCATTACTTTTAAGTATTATTTTACATTTCATATTTTTAGGGTTTTATTTCGCTCTTTTCCCTTTTCCTTTGGAAATAATAAAGCGCGGTGGCGATCTTGCTATTTGCGAGTCAAGTTAATTAATAGCTTGATCTCTGATTTTCACCGCTACAGAATTGGCGACTCTGATGAGGACAGATTGACATCTTGCTGGTCCATCCCTAAGTTGGTTAAGCCTAATTTGTCATATCTGTTTATTTATTTATTATTACTTGTTTGTTTGATTATATGTGATATATTGTGGTTATTTGGGTGTTGATGATATTCACAAAGGACAAGTCCTATACCCAGACTAAGTTACACTTAAGAATAGGACGGGAGGTATAGTCATGTTAACTTTGAGGTAGTAATCCCGAAGAAGGAGGCATGAAATCCCCCACTCAGTGGAAGCCCCTTTGAACGTAGTATTTGTTTACCGAGTAATTGGGAAGACATTATTGCTTTCGACTTGGGAGCCAGAGAAGCTGAGAATCGTAGAACCCTAACCCATCTTGGCCTCTTAGGTGTAGTGCGGAGACTATAACGGAGTAATCTGGAAGTAGTTTTCACGCGATGATGCACTCAGACGAGTTTCTCTTGAGAATATTTCTAATTACCAAGTAATCGGGACGTTGGTAATATCTGAAGGAGGAATGTAGAATCTGGGAACTTTTAGAACCTTGTTTTACAAGTGTGATTAAACCTTTAGTACATACCTTGGGGATGGTCGTTACCTTTGACTCCACGCTCGTGACGTTGAACCTTTCGACTTTGTTTATGACCTTGCTTGTGGTTGTTGCATAGCCATGCCTCCATGCATCCATGAAACCCTTTTCACTTATTTTTCAAGGAATTCAGAGGTCTTTCTTTGTAAAACATCATAAGTTTCATCAAACTCAATGGATCTTGGGTGTTGATAGGGTGAAAAACCCTAATCCACCAAAATGGATGATTGATCTTGATGATAACTTGATCAAGGCTCTGATCCAATTCATAATTCATTTTCTATCTTCATACTTTGATGTTTACAACTTAATATCTTGAGTTCCTTGAAAATCAAATAAAAATTCTACTTTGTATATCACGCATCATTCTACATTTTTTGTTTCACTTTCAAAGGTCTTTTTCCAAGTCTTAATTTTTCCTTTGGTCTCACCAGTACAACACTCGCGCTAAGAGAACAATGGAGAATATCAAGCAAGAGGTTTCTGAACTCCACATAGAGGTGACTAATTTGAAAGCTATTATGGAGCACTTAACTGGTTTGGTTGAAATTTTGGTTGGCGCCCAAGTCAATCCTTCTAGGAAGGAAGAAGCGATGGTAAAAGTCTTCACTGAAACTCTAAAGTCTTTCATGAGAAGGTGATGGTTAATGCACCTAATGACTTTTTTGACAAGGTGAATGTGGGAGTGCGTCTAGAAGAAGATTTCTGAAAAGGATGTTTATATGAAGATGGTAGCTCAGCTAGTGGTGTGAAGAAGTTTGATAATAAATTTGTAAGAAGAGATTCAGAGGAAGAAATAATCATCGCCAAAATCATCATATTCCTCCTACCATCCCTTTGTTCAATTTACCTTTTACAACTTCAGTTCATCAACAGAATCATCAAGTTCCTAATCATAGGAAATCTCGATTTGATCCAATTCCAACAACCTATACAGAGTTATTTCTTGTCCTGATGTAGAGGAATTTGGTTCAGACCCGACCTCCACCGAAGGTTCCTGAGAAGATGCATTGGTACTACAAAGTTGATTTGACTTGTGCCTTTCATCAAAGTGCTCCTGGGCATGACTTAGAGGGTTGATTTGCTTTTAATATTGAGGTTCAGAAGTTGGTCAGAAATGGTATCTTGTCATTTAAGGATATTAGTATTGAGGTTCAAGTCAAATCTTTGCCAAAGAATAAACATGATTGAAGGATACCTAAGAGTTTAAAGAAGAGAGTCTTCTCAGTTTAATTAGCATTTTTCTTGCTTGTTCATTTGTAATTTTTCTTGCTTATCATTGCACTGTTTGCATGTAAGAACTTGTTTGCATTTGAATGATTATCTTAATAAAATGAGTATGTTTGTCTTGAAGAAATTCATTCGTTTCACTCGTATTTGTTTTCAAATTTTAAATTGCTTTTTGCGTTATGATACCAACTTATTGCCCATTCTCTTGCCTAGGAAGAGATCGAAGGGAGGATGATGATCTAAAAACACAAAATCTCTGGTTGTATGCTTTTTGAATAAAATCTTTCTAACGATGTACATGCATTGTTTCAAATCCCTAAACACTGGAGATATAAGGAAGATAATCCCTTGCTAACCCCTTTTGAGCCTTGAAGTAAGAGTTTATTTTCTATACAAAAAACCCTCAAATTTTAACCTGGGGCAGGGTAGTTTTCAGTTAGTCCGATTGAGTGTTCAAAATTCATAAGGAAGATATTTCTGAAGAGAAACTACGAGAGCTATCCTTCATGTATAATGAAGCTGGAAGATGTGGAACCACAATGTTATCCCTCATTCATCAAGAAACGAGGCAGTCATAATCCTCTCAACAATTAAAGACAAGCTAATGTCACATGTTTTGTTCAAAAAATCTAAAATCAAGAAAAAAGTAAAAGCCTGCTAAGTCGAAAATTTGAAAACGTGCGGCTTAGGAAAAAATTAGGGCATCCCGCTGGACTATCAATTCAAAAGAATTAGTTCAGGCAAAAGTTAGGGAAAACAAAAATTGTGAAGAAAGGAATACAAAGAAAATTCCTCAGCAAAGAACAAATTGGTGACAACAAACACGAAGACATAAGGGTGGTTGCTACTACGAAAGCCTCGTCGTTTCCTTAACCATCACAAAATCCTTTTGAGAGATGAACACTCATGTTGAATTAACTAAACATAGGGTTGGAGAACATCATGAAGAATGGGTGGGCACCTATACATTTTGAGCCTTAAAAATATTTTTTTTCTAAAAAACCATGAACCAGGCCACGTTACAACCTTCAAAAATCCTAATTGAAGCAAGGTTATTTTGAAATCATACTTCAATGAGATAGTGTTCCTGACTCCCATGAATGTTTTCTAAATAGTTATGTTGGTATCATATGCTTTTGCTATACAAAAATAAATGGTGCTCTAACTCAGGAAATTTGTGCGATATCTTTTCAAAATCTTCAAGACTTACATAATTGTTGCATTAGAATTTTCATTCTCATAATAAACTTTTTCTAACTACAAAACATTTGTTTGATATCAAGGAAGCTCACATATAAGCACTAACGATGGGTTTATTCTTTTAAGGCCTGAAACTCTGTTGAGTAATTGGCGAATCATTTCAAGAAAAAAATAATATCCAGGGTCATGTCACATGAAGACCTTAAGCACGGGCATGTTGCTTCTCCCAGTAATGCTTTCCCAACTTGTTACCCTTTTGAGGCAAAATTTGAATATTTTGTTGTTCCAAGTACAATCAATTCGGGGCAATCACGTCAAGATTCGACGAATCTCTCTAAGAGTTTGAAGACACTAGAGCATTGAGGATGCCAGGTCTTTTGTAAAATCCTCTTGATATGATTTCTTGGGACATTTTAGAAGTGAAGTTATTCGCAAGAATTATCGTGCATCACGCAGCTTATCAGCAGTAAACTTGGGGCATACAAAATTAGTTCCAGGGGAAATCCAGATTTGTCAAGATATGTGATATGTTTTGTACACATTATCAAAGGGCGGTGTTCCAAGTATCTCCAGCTAAGCAATACTTTTTCCAGCTGAAACATTATTTGTGTTGTTATCCTTTCAATGGATTGTTGGCGATAGAAGACTGGACTTTGGGTTTTCTACCGGAAAATACCTTCCTCTCTAGAGAGATTTAAGCCTTGTAAAAGGACTTTACTCCAATGATGGCTTTTGTTCTATTTCCAGTAATGTTCCCATCTTGTTGAGATTAGTCGAGTGTCAGGTTGTGCTCTGATTTCTTATCATCTCTAGTCTATCTCCTTTGTCTGTTTTGTCAGCATATACATGAAATTTATTCATTGTTCATACTTGTATCATGCATACACATTGATATTTGTTGATGTTCTTGATCCGTATACTTTGGTTATTGTATTTCCTCTTCTCAAATAGAGTGTCGACTTAAGCAGAAAGTGTCTCCTTTCTAATTCCCCACTGAGTTAAATCTCGTGGAAGAATCTTGCTTTAGCTTTCCTTTTCCATCTCTGGATAGGATAAATCCCCGATTGAGTTGTTTCCTCATTAGGTGGAGTCTTGTTTGACTGTTTTCTCTCTGTTTTATTCCTGGATTGAGCTTTGTCTCTTGCATAGGCTACCCCGTGGTGTTCTCTAGGCTGTGAAACCTGGATGAAGAGCGCATTTATTTTGCGCATTAATATACTTGGTATCCTCAGGAAGGACATATTCATGGTTCCCTTTGAAGAAGAACTTTATTCCATAGTAGTGTTACCACAACATCCTTTTGGAATATCGACAAAACAACAAGCGACGGTCTCTTCATGAGCAAATTGTGTGTTATTGATACCTTTGAAAAAAACAGCAAGCGACGGTCTCTTCATGAGCAACTTGTGTTATTGATACCTTTGAAAAAACAGCAAGCGGCGGTCTCTTCATCAGAAACTTGTATGTTATTGATACCTTTAAAAAAACAGCAAGCGGCAGTCTCTTCATGAGCAACTTGTGTGTTATTGATACCTTTGAAAAAACATCAAGCGGCGGTATCTTCATGAGCAACTTGTATGTTATTGATACCTTTGAAAAAACAGCAAGCGGCGATCTCTTCATGAGCAACTTGTATGTTATTGATACCTTTGAAAAAATAGCAAGTGGAGGTCTCTTCATGAGCAACTTGTGTGTTATTGTCACCTTTGAAAAACAGCAAGCGGCGGTATCTTCATGAGCAACTTGTATGTTATTGTTACCTTTTAAAAAAATAGCAAGCGGCGGTCTCTTCGTGAGCAACTTGTGTGTTATTGATACCTTTGAAAAATAGCAAGCGGCGGTCTCTTTATGAGCAAATTGTGTGTTATTGATACATTTGAAAAAACAGCAAGCGGCGGTCTCTTCATGAGCAACTTGTGTGTTATTGATACCTTTGAAAAAATAGCAAGCGGTGGTCTCTTCATGAGCAACTTGTGTGTTATTGATACCTTTGAAAAAACAACAAGCGGCGGTATCTTCATGAGCAACTTGTGTGTTATTGATACCTTTGAAAAACAGCAAGCGGCGGTCTCTTCATGAGTAACTTGTGTGTTATTGTCACCTTTGAAAATAACAAGCGACGGTCTCTTCATGATAAACTTGTATGTTATTGATACCTTTAAAAAACAGCAAGTGGCGGTCTCTTCATGAGCAACTTGTGTGTTAATGATACCTTTGAAAAACAGCAAGTGGCAGTCTCTTTATGAGCAACTTGTGTGTTATTGATACCTTTGAAAAAACAGCAAGCGGCGGTCTCTTCATGAGAAACTTGTGTGTCATTGTTACCTTTGAAAAACCAACAAGCAGCGGTCTCTTCATGAGCAACTTGTATGTTATTGATACCTTTAAAAACAACAAGCTACGGTCTCTTCATGAGCAACTTGTATTTTATTGATACCTTTGAAAACAACAAGCGGCGGTCTCTTCATGAGCAACTTGTGTGTTATTGATACCTTTGAAAACAACAAGCGGTGGTCTCTTCATGAGCAACTTGTATGTTATTGATACCTTTGAAAACAACAAGCGGCGGTCTCTTAATGAGCAACTTGTGTGTTATTGTTACCTTTGAAAAAACAAAAAGCGGCGGTCTCTTCATGAACAACTTGTATGTTATTTACACCTTTGAAAGATAGCAAGTGACAACTTCTTTATTTGAGCAGCTTGTGTATCCCCAACAATAATGTTACTCAGAAAACGACATCTCTTCAGAAAAGTCCCGTGGGGAAGTTTGTATTTTATCCTTTTCAAGCGATATCTTAGTTAAAGAAGAAATGTGTTACAGTTCTTGGTGAAATTCATAAGTCAGAGATGTTTATTTCTAGTCTCAGTACTGATGCCAATCATTTTCCAGTCTCAGTACTGATGTCAATCATTTCCTTTTCCAGTCACAGTGCTAATGTCAATCATTTCCTTTACCAGTCTCAGTACTGATGTCAATCATTTCCTTTTCCAGTCACAGTACTGATGTCAACCATTTCCTTTTCCAGTCACAGTGTTGATGTCAATCATTTCTTTCTCCAGTCTCTGTACTGATGTAAATAATTTCTTTTCCAGTCTCAATACTGATGTAAATCATTCATTTCTTCCCTCAAAGTTATTCTCTAAATAAGAGTCTCTCATTTGAAGTCTATGACTTTGTTTCCCCAGTGGAGTTATAATCTCTTCCCCTGTGGGATTACTATATAATGTGCTTGGTTTCTCCAGCAGCATTTTGTCTCATGCGGCATCATTCCTCATTAAAATTCAAAATATTACATTCGTATCATATCATAAACATAATTGCGGTATCTTAAGGCCAAAAATTGTGTATTCTATATTTAAGTCCCTTCAATCTCGTCGAAATGAAGATTCCAATCTTCATATCTCCGGATAGAAGAAACTTAAATAGGGCCAGATGTCATACCCCAATTTTTGACCTAAGATCCCATTTTTATTGTTTGCATTTTTATACAAAAGTCAAGGTCACGAAGTACGGTCGATTTTAACTTCTCACCCTCGAGCATTGACTATGTAGAAATTGTCAAGTATTTTGAACATTCTTAGCCTATGTATCACTAACTTCTAATCAAGCACGAAGTGTGTGTCTTTCGTTTCTTTGATTTCCTTTGCAGGAAACAGATCTGAATCAAGAGCATCAGGCGTCACACCTCAATTAGGGTTTTGAGTCTGTTGTACCCCAAAATTTGCCCTCTCATTTCTCAAGGAATCACCCTGGATCCTCATGTTTGCTTCCATCCAATTCCAAGCCTTGAACTACAATTTTTCAAGAAAGTCATCCGCGAGGGAAAAATGGTCAAAAGCACACTGAAAAGTCAAACTTTGACTTTCAGATCAAATCAAGTTTCAACAATTTTATTTCATCAAGACATGAGATTGGCTCATCAAAAATCAGGAGTCAGAAGTTACTTTGGAAAAATCAAATTTTCTAAACATTTAGGAAATTTTCTAAGTGTTAAGAGTATGTGATACTTCAGAACTTCTGAGCCAGCCTCCATGCAGGAGCAGTCAGAAGTTGCAAATTTGGTTCAGAACATAGCGTTCAATCAGAACATGGCTCTTCAGCCTCCATGCAAGTGCAGTCAGAAGTTACAATTTTGGTTCAGAACATAGCCGTCAATCAGAACATGTCTCTTCAGCCTCCATGCAAGTGCAGTCAGAAGTTGCAAACGTGGTTCAGAACACAATCTTCCATCAGAACGTGACTCTTCAGCACATAGAGGTTACGCTTCTGATCTTATGTGATCAGAACATCACCAAATTCCAAAACCTCGTTTAAAGTAACCTACTGCCCTGCTACATTACAATGCTGCAGTCAGCTGCTGACCCAGTCCACGCCTGCACTTTCTCAAACCCCATATTTGCATCAAATTAGCATACGAAAGCTGTGATTAAAAAAAGCATTGGAACAATATACCAAAAAGGTTTGAATCCCATTTGTTTTCCCCCCAAAACCACAACAAACCCATCTATAAATACTTTGCTCCATCACACGTTCAAAGGGTTGGTTGGCTTTTGGAAGAGAGATTGGTAAAAAAGGGATAGAAAAGGAAGTTGAAACCTTCATAAAAAATCCAGTAATCCCAAATAGAAAACCAAACCTTTGTTCTTTCTTTTGAATCAAAGAGCTTGGCACTTCCTCTTCCGTTACTCTTGCTGACTCCAGACCATCTGAAGACAGCAGTTCAAGCTCCAAAAATAACACGCTCCAGATTCAAGGTAAGTCTTTCTGACTCTGTATATTTTTATTCAGAACATCATTAAACATGTAAATATCATAGTATTGATGTTGTTTATATCATTGCATGAATAGAAAAAACTGTGGATCAGAACTTCTTGATTAAGGCTAGACTCAGATGTAGGATTAGAACTTCTATAAATTGTTGTGCTGCTATCCTTCTGATTTTCTATTTAATAAGAACTGAATGAATTGCTGGTTTGCTGATTAAAAGTCAAAATGTAACACAAAACTTCTGTTTTTCACTCATCATTTTAACACACATAACTTCTAGGATTTTCTCATTATTTAAGCACGTAGAACTTCTGAGTTCTCTTCGCTGTTTTAACACACATAACTTCTATGATTTTTTTTCTCACTGTTAATACGCACTGAACTGCTGATGTTCACTCACTGGCTCAGCATAATACAAAACTTCTGATGATTCACTCATTGTTCTAACATAGCACATAAGTTATGAGTTCTCCTTACATGCAAAATACACAGAACTTCTGATGTTTCCATTCGCTATTTTCAACCACTCAGAGTTTCTGATTTTCACATGCTGACAGTACATTGAATTTCTGATGTTTACTCACTGTTTTAGCGTAACACAGAACTTCTGACTTTTGGTTCACTGGCTGAACACCACCCATAACCTCTGTGTTTTCCCTCTAACGTTTTTTGCAGGACTTCAGAGTGTACCAATCCAGAACCTCTGTCCCCTTTCCCTCTAACATGTCTCGTAGGAACTCAGAGTGTATCAATCCAGAACTTCTAACGCTTCCTTCTAAATCACCACGCGCCTGGCTTCAGAACTTCTGATCCCTGTTTGTTTTGCTTGCAGTAGCACGCTATTTCTATCTTTCATTTATTTTCTTTCTCTTCATTTTTAATATTAACTGCTTCTTTATACTAACATAAAAGGACATAAAAATATTTTCCTTTTAATTTATTCTTTTTTTAATTCATTAAGACAAAAAAACTCAATTTTCAAACTCACACCTTTTAAGTCAAAAATTCGACATTAGGTCGTCGTATCTTCAAAATATCGTCCACACCCATTTTTAGCCAAACAAACCATTTTAATCAAACAAACAATTTAAAAAAAACAGATATTTCAAAAGGTTCCTGCGGAGTATCGTAGATGCATTGGGTGCTAATACCTTCCCATTGCATAACCAACCCCCGAACTTCGATCTCTTTCAAAAACGCATTGTATTTTTTTATTACTTTTAAGTATTATTTTACACTGCATATTTTGAGGGTTTTATTTCGCTCTTTTCCCTTTTCCCTTGGAAATAATAAAGCGCGATGGAGACTCTTGCTATTTGCGAGTCAAGTTAATTAATAGCTTGATCTCCGATTTTCACCGCTACATTTATCTCAAAGTAACCTTACCCCAGTTCATTCTGAAGTTTTACACAAACTTATCTCAAAGTAACCTTACCCCGATTCATTCTGAAGTTTTACACGAACTTATCGCACAGTAACCTTACCCAGGTTCCTCTTGAATTTTTACATAGACTTAGCCCAAAGTAACCTTACCCAGGTTCCTGCCTAAGTTCTACACTGACTTATCCCAAAGTAGCCCTACCCTGGTTCCTCCTAAAGCCCTACACAGACTCATCACGAGCAACCTTACCAAGGTTCCTTCTCAGTTCAGATGCAGTTTTATCCAAACTCCTCACAAAGCAACCTTAACCAGGTTCCTTCTCGGTTCAGAAGCAGTTTTACCCAAACTTATCATGAAGCAACCTTACCCAGGTTCCTTCCCATAAGCCCTACTATCCAGGTTCCTTCTCATAACCTTACCATCCATATTTCTTTTCTCTTATCTCCAGACAGTAGTCCACAACACTGTAAGACCTGGACCTGATCAAACACGATCGGTTTCACCTTTCCCCAGTAGGTCGCGATGCAGCCTATACACTGACCAAATATGCAGTTCACCTCCGGAGTTAATTCCCCAGTAGAGTAACAGACAACTGAAGCTCCTAAAATTCTATTTCTCCCAAGACAGATACCAACATTCCTCAACAGATTCCTCCTCAATAATAGGAACCTGAACTCTCATCGAAGGAATATCTCAGGAAATCAACATCCTCTAGATGGAATCTTTAAGCCCATCTCCGACGGTACTTCATCACGTCTTGGATGGCATCTTTAAGCCCATCTTCGACAATTCTCTAGCAACTTCCAAATGGCATCTATAATCCCATTCCCGATATCACAAATCAAGTATCACTTCATGCGAGTGTAAATTTCTGGGCACTCTAGTGTTCAATAATCTTCCTCCTTCAGATCACGAAAGGCAGAGGAGCCAATCTACATCCTCAGGTTTAAGAAGATTGAACAGGGGCAGCTGTTGTACCCCAAAATTTGCCCTCTCATTTTTACTCAATACATGTCCATTGAGATCTTCAATTTGCTCAAGGTTGCCCAAGAGTTAACCAGACAAACTCTCTTATAAGACATTGTACCTCAAATTAGGGTTTCCATTTTCATCAAGATATGTGGATCATAAAGCCCCTAATATGTTCCCAAGATTCTCCATGTCAAGTCTCATGCCTTGCACAAGAAGTTTGCTCAGTTAACTGCTCAGATGCTTGAGAATCGACTGTATTAGGTCAAAAGTCAACTGTGACCTACATACAGTCAAACTTCAAGATTTTTGGTCATCATCCACATTTTGAAGTGAATTTCATCATTTGATCAAGGATTGACCATGATTCTCCAAGGAATGCTCTAAATTCGTCAAAACCCAAAAGTTGTTAAATTAGGGTTTCTTAGTAAAAGTCAACCCAACTTTGACCAAGCATAACTTCCACATGCTTTATCAGAAATTTTACATCCAAGTCTCATTTTTAAGAGGATGCAATTCCCTACAATTCATCTTCATCCCACAAGTTCAAAATATGCACTCATCAAAAGATATGAGTTTCTACATTATAGGTCCTTTTGAAAAGTCAACAAAAACACATTTTGGGTCAAAGCTTCATACATGAACATGGAAGATCCAATTGAGATGAAACCAAAAAGGTTGTTTAGGGGACATCCTAAGCTTTCTAAAAAGTCAAAGAACACCCTCCTAGGGTCAAAATTGAGAGAGTTGTGCATTGTCAAAGTTGGCAATTTTTGGAAAATTGTCAAAAGTCAATATTGATCAAATTTGCATTTTTTTTCAAAGAGGCCCATGTTTTCTTGTTTGAAACATGTTTCTAATAGGACCCACGACCCCTGAGCTTTTCCACCTATTATTTTATTATTTTTATCATTTATTTTGATTTTTTATTCATTTAAATCAAAATAAATCAAATTAAATGGTAAAATAATAAAAGCAAATCAAATCTTGGGATTTTTGCGCACATTTGGAGTCTATGTACAGTTAGCATGATGATCAATTCGTGCAAGACTCATTAGGATTGGAAAAGATTGGATTGAAGCTTGTTTTGGGAAGATATCATACAAAGAGAAAATCAAATCAAATTTTCATAATTCTCAAAGATATGATGCAATTTTATTGACCTAATATGCTCTACTATATGTATACAACAATTCCAAATCATAAAAACAAGGGTTACAGTCGTGAAAAGGCCAAAGAAAACTCAAAATTTTTGACAAAAAAATGAGGTTCAAATTCTGGGATAGAGGGCTATTCAAGACGATTCAAATCCAGAAATCAATTCCTTGGCATCTCAAGAAACATTTTCAACCATTTGCAGGCTTCAAAACATCAAGAATCCTCGCATAGAAGTATCACAGTTTGCATCCCAAACTCAAATTCGATTTTTATGTTTTACGCATTATAAATCCATTCTATTCATATATTTGTAATCCTCATCATGTTTGCAAGCTAACTGCATTATTTAATTGCGTTTTTGAAGCCTATATATGTCGTTGCCATTGTTAGGGTTTACGTGTGCAATTTAGGGCTTTCTTACACAGGTGAAATTAGCCAAAAAGAAGGGTACCATGGTGTTCACGAGATCACCACAAATGGATCTATGTAATTAGAAATCATTTATCATGCGTATTGTGCATTTTGGAAATTTGCAGGGGCTATGGCTACAAACATGTGACTGTAGGTAAAAGTCATATGTCTAAAACTACGGAGAAAGGAAGAAGATGGCTATGTGTCAGCCAACCATTTGCCCGTATGAACCAGCGCACACGTTCATTTGTTTTTTACACTAACCACTTTATTTCATATATAATATTGTGTTTGTATTTTACTTACAACAAAAGCGCGCAGCTCAGATGGCAATAAGGCACTGGTAGTGAGTATAAGGACCTGGGTTCGATCCCAGGTCCCAACAAAATTTTCTCTATTTCACTTTCTTGTAACAGATCCAATGCATCATCCTTCCTGGTGACCACCATGCACACTTGCGTCCAACCATTTGATCCAGCGTGTCATCAGATCTAACGCCTCATCCATGAGGGACCATGGTACACGTGCAAGCCAACGCTATGCCAGATCCAGTATTGACCAGGCTTGGAGCGTTTTGGGCCTGGAAATTCAGATAGTGCACCCCCAGATTTGCTAACAACATACAAGCCCATTTTCAATTCTTTCTTTTTTATTTCCTTTTATTTAATTATTTTGTTTAATTATTTTTCCACAAAAATTAATCACCTTTTTTTTTTCATTTAATCATAAAATCAATAAATCACAAAATACAAAAAAAAAGCATTTTTTTAATAAATTATTTAATTTAATTAGAAATATAGGTTAATTTAATTTCTTTTCTATAATTAAAATCAAATAGAAATTAGGTTTAATTTTACAATTATATTTATTTTCTCAAATAAAAAACCCAAATCAAAAAAATATTTTTTTATAATATTTTTATTTTTTTTAAATTAGTTAGTTTAATTTAATTTAGGGCAATTTAATCTTTTTTTATAATTAAAAATAATTAGACTTAGGATTTTAATTGTACATAACTTAATTAATTTTCTTAAAAAATACACCAAGATCATTTTTCTCATAAAATATTTATTCCTTTAATTAATTAATTAGAAAATTAGGATAATTTAATTTCCTTCATAATTAAAAAACAATTAGAAATTAGGTTTAATTAATTTGCAATTAAATTGTTTTCTTCAATAAAAATCCACAAAAAAAAATCTTTTCTCTCTCAATTAGGGTTTTAGGTTATTTCAATTGTCCTCGCATTTAATTTTTCGCACGCTTGTTAATTATTTGTCTATTATTTTGTAACTGCTCAGGGTTTGTAATAGATTAATTAGTTTTTTATTTACTGTTTAAATCCCCGATTGTTGGTCATGTAATTAATCCCCCTCCCCGAAGCCTTGTAATAGCTAGGTTTTATTTTTTTGCACTTTAAATTCCCGCAATCTTTAACTGTCTAGATGTATGCTAATAGGATTGTATGGCAAGAATATCTGAAATTAAAACAGTAGATCACCTAATGTGCAAAGATTAAATAACTGAAACAAATCACATGCACATATCCACTCCTAGGGTTTGCCTCACTTCATTTTCCTTCGGTAAACAGTCATTAGGCATAGGAGATTTTAGTGGTCGCCCTTCTGTCTAAGAGATCAAAATGTCCCATTCGAATGTTGCCTCGAAAACGTCACCTTGGAAAGATATTAAGACTCTATGGTTGCCACTAAAGTTTTCTAACTATTGCTTTAGTGATTGTACTTGTCCCTTTCGAATGTCCCTTACAACTCCAACGACGGTGCTACCTACTCCTTAATAGTAGGATAGCGTTGTCTAAAGGAAATGAGAACGAACAATATTTTTTCGAGTAGGTAGAATCTTGAGTACTTGCTCAATAAAAAACTTTTCACACAAACACATTTCAAAACAAATTTTCAAAACAAACTTCGTTACATCCTTGAGGACTGATACAAGGGTTATCACGAAGTAAATCATTTTCAAAACAAACACACACAAGCAATTTGAAAAATGAGCAAGTACCTAAGAGCTCATGGAAAACCATGGATATAAAGGGTGCTAACACCTTCCCTTTTCTATAACCTACCCCCCGTACTCAGAATATCTCAAAAAAAGGTTTTTTCTGTTCTTTTTCCTTTTCCATGATTGGATGAAATAAAATTCGGTGGCGACTCTTGCTTACCGCGACATTTTGCGAACAAAAACGTAAAACGCAAACTAGTATAACGGTCGGTTCTGCCACCGTATCACAGAACTAGCGACTCTGCTGGGGATGCTTCTATAAAGTGGGGTATACCTTAGGATTTAGATCATTTTTAAAATTGCTTCTCTTGATTGTCTTGATTGCTTTACTTTTGAGGGTTTGTTCGGGGTTACTATAGATCCTACACCCGGATCTGGGGAACACCTTTTAGGTAAGTAGCAATAAACTGTGAGGGAACTATGTTGGGGTATACCGGCACGGTTGAAGCAGTAGCTACATTGATATGGCACTTTGGTTGGTACCGGTAACCCTTGAGTCAATCAGGGATAGTACGGGGCCGCCGCGTGGTGTCGTGAAGCATCAACTGACCTTAGAACCTTTAATTGCACAACTTGGCCAGTAGGACGTAGCGAGATGGCCGACTTTGGTGTATGCCCAAGGTCGACAGATACTCGATGCTACACTCATTGAGGTTTGACTCTTGAGTTTTGTTTGGTTGCGAGTCCATCGCCTATTGAACGAAGCTGGGGGAAAGATCATTGATATTGAGATCCCTTTTAGAACCCGGTAACTATTTATAGGGCAGGTTGAACCAATCCAACTTCAAGAGGGTATGACCTTAAAACTCATGCAAGCATTAAACCTAAGGACTTGGTATGACTTGTTTGTTGTTTGCTATACTTGTGATTTTCTAACCTAATCATGACACTATAAGCATAACATATCATGACTAACCATTTCAAGGATTCCCTAGGGCTCATTTTTGGCTCTATTTTGTAGGACATGGCATCTGCCCGTAGGAACACTATACAAATCAACCTTGTGAAAGTGTCTCTCCAACTAAAGGAACACCATTGTTTCACCTTCTTGGATTACCAGCTAGTACCTACTATGGAGGAGTTTTCTCAGTTGTTAGGGGTACCTATTCTTGACCAGTTGCCTTTCAATTGTACGGAAGAACATCCAAAGCCTGAAGAAATTGCTAGAGCTTTGTCTTTACAACGGTCTGACATAGTGGTAAATTGGGAGACTAGAGGGAGTGTCCAAGGAATTCCAGTTAAGTTTCTATTTGAGAAGGCCTATCATTTTTGGGATACCTTAGATTTACAAGCTTTCGAAGAGGTGCTGACACTTCTCGTTTATGGGACGGTACTTTTCCCTAGTGTTGATCAACTCGTAGATGTGAGCACTATCAAGGTTTTAAATGTCTCATAATCCAGTACCTACATTACTCGGGGATATTCTGCACTCTTTGCATGCTTGCACTCTAAAGAGAAGGGGAACCATCCTGTGTTGCACTCCTCTATTGGCTAGGTGGTTTATTTCGCACCTACCCAGGTCTGTTTTGAAGAATGAGCAGGGTTTAAAATGGTCTCGCAGGCTGATGTCCCTTAAGAATTTAGACATTCATTGGTGTTCATGGTTCTCGGAAGATGTTACCATCATCGATCGCTGTGGTGAATTCCCTAATGTCCCCCTCTTAGGCATTAGGGGAGGAATCACTTATAACCCTTGTTTGGCACTGCGTGAGTTTGGTTATGCGAGAAGAGATGGTCCTCATGATACGCTTATCCAAGGAATCGCCTTCAATTATGAGAACGACGTTCAAGGCTATCGTAGAAGGTTCATAAAAGCTTGGGGCATGGTACATAAAATTGATAGCAAGATGCTAGGGCATAAGAATTCCATTCCTCTTGAGCCTTATCTCCGATGGGTACGAGCTCGCGCCCAAAGTCTGACGATGCCCTACCCTGTTGTCCTACCAATAATTATGGAACCAGTTGCTGAAGGAGACACTGCTTCTTTTGTTCATCACCCTGACATGCCAACTGATCATGAAGAATTACAAAAGTATTGGGTTCAACTCAAAGAAGAACGGGACACGTTTGAAGCTTAGTTCTATGCCAGCGAGAAGAAGGTCCTGGAGCTCACTAGGCTACTTCATAAAGAAAGGAACATAAATTCCTACATCGCGCCAAATAGGACGCGCTCCTGGGAGACCTAGTTTCTTTTTGCTTTCAGTTTTGTTTTGTTTATTTGTAAGCCTAAAGGGAATTATTTGTAACAATTCGAACTTATCAATGCAATTAACGTGTGTTTCTTTTGGATATGAGCCTTTAAGAATCCTTGAAATCATTGCATACGCATATCATACATGACATTGCATAAACATGTACCATTACAGGTTTCTCATCTTCTTCGCTGTTTATTTCAGCAGAAATGTCTTCTGAACAAAGCATCAAGGATCTTCAGGCACAAAACGCCCAGTTCTAACAAATGTTCATAAGTCTGGCAAAAGGGCAGGAGGATCTGAAAGCCCTCATTCTGAAAGAGAAGAAGAAAAAGAGCAAGGCTATGGGTATTCTGAATATGGGCAGGAGGTTTGGAGAGCGGTTGAAGAGACAAACTATTCTGACCTCTTCATCCAAGGAAGGGGAGAATCAGGAAGAAGAGAAGGACCCTAGTCCTGCAGTCTCTGACAATGATACTGATTATAACGATGAGCAATATCCTCCTGTTGAGGATAGATACAAGCAGTTAGAAGACCGTCTGAGTGCCATGGAAGTTTAGAGGATACCTGGACTGGACTTCGAAGAATTGGGATTGGTGTCAGGAGTAATCATTCCACAGAAGTTCAAAGCTCTAGTTTTTTTCTAAGTATAATGGGGTGTCCTGCCCAAAACTCCTTCTCCGTTCTTATGTCATGAAGATTCATCCTCATACCGCTGATAGGAACTTGTGTGTCCATTTCTTTCAAGATAGTCTGTCAGGGACTAAGCTTGAATGGTTCTATCAGCTGGAGGGAACCAATGTCCGTAAATGGGAAGATCTGGCTGCTGCTTTTTACAAGCAGTATTAATATAACGCTGACCTTGCCCCTACCCGTACTCAACTCCAGAGTATGTCTATGGGTGCAAGCGAAGGTTTCAAGGACTATGCGCAGAAATGGAGAGATCTGGCAGGGAGAGTCCAACCCCCTTTGTCTGATAGAGAGTTGGTGGATATGTTCCTTGGTACGTTGTCTGTTCCTTTCTTCAGTCACTTGATTGGTAGCTCCTCAGCTGATTTCACCGAGCTGATATTGATTGGAGAAAGAGTAGAAGCTGGGATCCGGAGTGGTAAGATCCAGAAAAATACCTCTTCGAGTACAGAGAAGAAGTCATTTGGTGGCAAGAGGGAAGCCAATGTTGTGCACGGCCAGAAGGGGCGTAGCAAGGCAGACTACCACCAATCTGTGGGGGTTGTGCTGATCTCTAATTCTGCACGCGCATAACGACCACAACAACGAAACAATCAGCCAAGGGTGGAAAGACCTCAAAGGCAGTTCACCCAAATCAACATGCCACTGTCACAAGCATTGCAACACATGTTAAAGATGAAGCTGATTACGGTGATAAACCCTCATCCGAACCCGAAGACTTCCTCTCCTAACTACAATCCGGAGGCAACGTGTACTTATCATTCTGACAGCCCAGGGCACGATACTAACGATTGTTAGGCGCTGAAATACAAGATTCAGAATATGATTGATGCCAAGGAGATCGAATTCGACCCTCTTGAGACTCCCAACATGATCACTGCTCCCTTGCCAAAACATGGCTAGGACTGAAAGCATTTTTGTTCATTTAAATTCTAAAGTTGTATTTTCTTTGCTTATTCGAACAATTATTGTCATGTCAAACTCTATTATTTCATTAATGCATTACACATGTCTGTCTTGAATTAATTTGTTTTCATTATGCTTAAATTGCTTTATATTTCCTTTTCGTGATATTCAACTCTCGACTAAAAAACTGTAAGCTTTTAGAGGGAGGATGACGAAAATGATACCACAATCTCTATAGTATGCTTTTGAATAGACCTTGTTGACGATGTACAGGCGTTGTTTCAAATCCTAAACAGTGGAGTTATAAGGAAGATAATCCCTAGTCAACCCCTTTGAGCCAAAGAAGTAGGAGTTTTTCTTTCACACAAATTAAAACCCTTAATGACAACCTGGGGCAGGGTAGTTTTCTCAGTTAATTCAGAGGCGTATTCAGTCACAATTTGCCGCTTCGTACACAATTAATGGCATCAAAGACGTCCTTCCGAAACAAAAGACGATGATGGTTCCCTATAATCATCAAGGCAGGCAGTCATTATCTCTCTAAATAAAAGCCCATTAAGTCAAAACCTATGACGGAGACTTAAGAAAAAACTGGGGCATCCCGCTGACTGTAATCACAAAAAGAAACAGTTCAGGCAAAAGACAGGGATAATAAAATAAAAAAAGAGGTCCTATAAACCCTCAACAAAAAATAAATGACTGCCTATTTAAAATAAATTGTTAGTATCCGAACCATCACTGCAATATCAGAGCAAAGACTCAAACGGGATCTAAATGCACAATTAGCTGAGTTTAGCATCGAAGAACATCACGAAGAACGGGTGGGTACAAATAAAATTTGAGCCTTTATCCTTTGTTTCTTAAACCGTGAACCAGGCCACATTATAACCCTTAAAAGTCCTAGCTGAAGCATGGGTTAGTTCGAAAGCATACTGTTACAAAAGGTATCCTGACTCCTGAAGGTCCATTACAAATCCTGAGTTGATATCACATCTTTGCAAAATTCTATTTTTCTAAAAAAAAACTGCATTTTCAAAACTTCAAGACAGACGTAAGCTTTGCATTCTTAAAATAACATTGTTTGCATATGACTATTTGTTCAACAGCAGAGAAATTCGCATGACGAATATCTAGTGAAGAAAAACCTTCTCAATAAAAAGGATCACCTCAAGTGGAAAAATACTTCCAACCTAGGGGCACAACATGATCATTATCCATCATCTGGGGAAATCAAGTCAAGATTTAAGGAATCTCTCAAAGATGCCAAATAGCCAGGGGCAGATCTCCATCTAAATCACTTGGGGGCATTGGGCATGAATTCTAGCAACGAATCTTGTACAATCAAACAAACATCTTCTGGTAGTGTGGCAACACAACACTACGGACAGTGACAACTCCCTACACCCTGTGAGCATGGACATAGTCAGAAAATATTGCGCATGAACAAAGACCCGTTAGGTTGACTGGCCTAGGCAAAAATAAGGGCATCCCGACGAACCAAAAGGGTTCGGGAAAAAATTAGAGATAAATACAAAAAAGATATGTACACCCGGCAAGCCGAAAACCTGAAAAGGCGGCTTGGGAAAAAAAAAGGTATCCCGGTGGACTGAAAATCTGAAAAGACAATTTTGATACGGTGGGAGAACTGACTGTGGTTTTGCGTTCGTATTCGCACTTGTGCGGTTGAGCAAGAGTCGCCACCGACTTTTTATTTTATCCTAAAGGAAAGGTTTAAAAAAAGCACAGCAAAAACCTTTTGAGATATTTCGTGGGTTCGGGGGGTAGATTATGAAAAGGGAAGGTATTAGCACCCTTTTCATCCATGGTTATCCATGGGCTCTTAGTTACTTGGTTTTTTAGATCACTTGCCTTGATTTTCGATTGCTTGAAAATGGTGTATGTGTGAGTGTTTTTGAAAATGTTTTGGAAGAAGATGCCTTGTCTTAGGCTAACCTTGTAACAATTCTTTACTCGAATATTTTACAAAGGCGTGTATCTTTTCGAAAAGATGTTTCAAAATGTTTTGAGAGTTTGTTTGAAAGTGTTGTGGATTGTGGTTTTTGAAAAGAAGGCAAGCGTTTTGCAAGTTGATCTCAAGTAACTAAGAGCTTTGTCTACCCTATTGTACTCAAAGGTTTTCTCTATGTTTTCAACCCTTTTTAACAATTTTGTTCCACCATTGAATTTGGTGGACAATCTTGTGTTTAGGAAGTTTATTCGGGACGGGCGCGGGTCATCGTATGGACCATGGATGCAATGATGCCAAGTGTCTTTGACAATTTGCTTTGAAGGGACTATGATCATTCCTTTTAGGCAACATTCGAAAGCGTCATCGAGGGACTTATGATCATTTGAATTTGTTTTGCCAAAGATACTCGACGTGCAAGCATGGTCAATTTTGGAAGGCAACATGTGGGATCACCCTAGAGGGTGCAAGTGTGATTGTGTATTGATTTCATGTATTTGTCTTGTATTATATTATCTAGCGTTTGATTTTATGTACATCCAAACCCTAGGTCTAATCATGGTATAATTGAAAGCGGTAAAATTGCGAAAATGTAAACTCTACGCTATTACAAGATAAGTATCCGGGAGTGGGGTTACAAATTTATGAATGGGGATGAGACTTAGGAGCATAGTGTCCAATAAGTTACAACCAAATCGAATTTGCGATCAAATGTAAATGACGAATATCAATGCATAAGATAAACAAATGTGTATAGGGGCAATGTGAATGTATTTGTATTGTGTAAGTGTGAGATGTATTGTGTAAGTAATTATTTACAGGTGCGGAAGGTGAAATTGAATGTGTATTAAGGTATTGTTGACCTAAATATTTGTTTAATAAATCTTTGATTTGTATACTTTTAATATGTACAAAAGAAATGTTTTAATCAAATGTTTTAAATCCTAATTAAGTTATGTATAACAATGTATCTTCATTTATTATAAAAAAGTATGTTCAAATAAATATCAAGAAACAAAGTAGAAAAAATGTATTTTATTTATTATAAACAAATTAAATGAAAAGTATTTTCAATATTTATTATATGGTGCAATAAAAATGTATTTTCATTATTAAAGTATTATTGTAAAAATATATTAAATTAGAGAAAAAATATATTTTAAAGATGTTGTATATAAAAAAAGAGAAAAGTTAGTATTAAGTTATTAATAAAACACTTGTTTTATAAAAGAGAAAAAAAAAAGTTTAAGCCTCTAAATGGGCCTTAAGAGCGTTAAATCCTAACCAAAACTGAAGGCCAGGGGGGGGGGGGTGTATGAGGAATTGTCTTGGGCTTAGGTGAGATTGAAACAGCCAAGGCCCATAGTGCAAACAATTGTTTTTTAGGGTTCATTGTTTTGGTATCCAGTTTTGACAACGCTTAGGGTTTGTGAAACGCGCCGCTCATGGAGGTCTTCTTCGTCTTCCTCGTTTACGCGTTTCTGAATCCAACTCTTCCGTCTAGCCACCAGCGCCTCCGCCTCCTTCCTTCTTTCTTAATGCAGAGAAGCGCACAAAAGGGTAACCCTTTCTCCTTGATTTTCGCGTTTTAGGGTTTGATTTCTTTTACACGTTATGGATTACTGTCTTCTTCTTGATTAACTGCTTGATTAGATTAAGTGTTTGACTTTGATTTGCATGTTGTGTTTATTTTTGATTTCGTTGGAGGTACACGAGAAATGATGAAAGAACATGCATTACCTTTACTGAAGAGGGGATGGAATGACAGAGGTGCTTAGGAGGCTCGACGATGAAGGGTGCTGATGAAAGCTTTAACTGGTATCTTTGTATGCTTCTATTGGTTTTATGATGATTATGAACTGAGAACCCTTTGTATCTTCCTTCTTCTTCTCTTCTACTGCATGTTTTGGTTTATGTTGCCTTTGATGCTTCTCTGACTTTCTTCTTCTCTTTCGCCTTGAACTTGCCTTTGAAACTTTTTCTAACTCAGTTGCCTTTGAACTTGCCTTTGAAATTGTGAGCTTGATAGTTGCCTTTGCCCAATGATGTATTCACTGAGGGTTTTCGTTGCCTTTGTGTTGCCTTATTCTGCTTGCTTCTCTTGCTACTGCTACTGTATGATGTCTTGAATGTTTGTTGCTTGCCCGATGATGGTTTTTTACTGAGGGATCGAGGGTTTTGACAGGGTTAAGGGTTTGAAAGGTTTATACTGGTATGGCTTTGAGTGGTTAAGGTTTTAGGCCAAGTTTTATGCTGGTATGGCTTAGGCAAGTTTGCTTCGGGAATGTTTAATGGCTTGACAGTAAGGTGAAGCTTGGTGCTTAATGCTTGTTGATTTTCTTCAGGCAGGTTGGGTTCTTGAGGCTCAGCAGGTTTGATGGTCTAGCTGGTATGGCTAATGCAGGTATTGGCCTTAACAGGTTTCATGGCTTAGCAGGTTTCATGCTTTAGCTGGTAAGGTTTGGCCTTGAACTTGTTTTCTTTGGACAGGGTGAGGCCTCTGACTTGCTTCTGGCAGGTTTGGCATATACAGGTTGTATGGTTTTTTTTTGTTGTGATATTGGTTTGATTGCTCAATCAGGTTTGAGGTTTTTTTCTGGTTTATGTTAGGCTTCAGGTGAGGTGAGGCTTTTTGTTATGGTTATGACAGTAGTTCCTTTAGGTTGGAGGGCTTATGCAGTTTGTATCTATTTTTTTATGTGTGTTTTGCTTTTTGATATCCGTCCCTTTATGGCTTTGCTGTTGCAATTTTTTTATATTTGTTTTTGTCTTCCAGCCTCTTGGTCTCTTGGCGCCTAGGATCTTTTTGAATATCTCAAACTTTGGTATCTTTTCTTGGGTCAAGCTACTGGGCAGACTTGCAAGGTTTTGGCATTTTTTCTGTTTTGGTGATTACTTCTGATGTATATTTCTGTCTAATTTGGGTAGCACTGATATATGCTTCTTTTAGCCTTTTGCCTTACTGTCTTATTGCAGTTTTACTTTCTATATTTTCCTTATGCCTAAAGCCAAACAGTAAGCCCACACTTCTCCTCTTTTCTTCTCTCTCTTTCCAATATTTAAGCATATTAAATTGCTTATTATGCATAAATTCTGAAAAAGCAAATTGGCCTAGGGAAATGATGCAGTGATATCCTGCTTGCAATACATGTTGAATACTACATATTTTGTCTTCTCCTTTCTATGTTGTACGCTTCTTGATGATATTTGTGTCTTTAGTTAGACCAATTGTTTGCCTTCATGGTTTGATTTGCACCACTGTTTGAAGCTATGCAGTTTGACCATCTTTTTGAATTGTGCAATTTTTATATTTGTGCATTCATCTTGAGTTTGCAAATATTTTTCACCCCTCTTTGTGAACCGGGAGAAATCCCGTGATTTGCAGAGAGGGTCAACTGATCTCGTCTGTTTGCTTTTAATGATGAACTCTTTTTATCTGTCTTTTCAATTCAATTTAACTGTTATTTGACTTTTCTTTTTTTCTTCTTTTGCAGATGAAAAAAAAAATGGAGCACTGGAGCGAGGGATAACGGATGAAGATTTGAAGATTATCAAAATAATTAGGATAGTTTTTATTTAGCTTTAAATAAATGTAATATTATTTTCGTCAACATTTTGTAAACAAAAACAATTATACAAATGACTTAAAGATAAATAAAAAGTCCTTTTATTTAATTAATTCTTCTTTTCTTCAATTGTTTATTTATTATTTATAGTTCTTTAAATTAAAATAATATTGAAAATAAATTCCAACTTATTTAATCTTTAGAATAATAAATAATTAACTAAACAATATTTCAGTATTGATCAATTAATAAACTTGACGCTTCCAATGTTCAAGGCAAAATAACAGTTAATCACAACAATTGATCAGACGCATTCCCCCTTTTCACTGATTCTTACCAAACACTGTAAATCCAAACTGCATATATCTTTTGACTGGTTCATTCAAACGAACGTGAATTCAAACCAACTGAGAACGCGCGCACAAACCCTAATTCCTGATTAAATGCCAAGGAGCATTCGCCTGATCAAAGTTGAGCCAGAATCAACCAAAACCCTAAGCCAACTGTGTGAAACAATCCAGAGCCCTAAAAATCAATAAAACCCTAATTGCGTCTGACTGACGAGAAAAGTCTGTTCGACCGATTCTTGAGCCAGTTTGAAAGATCATGGAAAGCCTGAAGTTCTTATTTCTTGTGGAAGAATACGAGGGCAAATTTTGGGGTACAACAGTTGCCCCTGTTCAATCTTCTTGAACCTGAAGAGTTAGATTGGCAAGTTTGCCTTTCGCGACTTGAAGGTAAAAGAAGATTGGACACTAAAGTACCCAGAAAATTTGCACTCGTCGATGTGATGGTAGAGGTGAATGGGCTTAAAGATGCCATTTGGTGATGGGCTTAAAGATGCCATCTGGTGCGATAGAATCTTGTCGGGGGATGGGCTTAGAGATGCCATCTGGAAATGGGCTTAAAGATGCCATTTGGTGACTGCTGGTAGGAGGATGGGCTTAAAGATGCCATTTGGAAATGCTGAACTGTATGTCAATGGTGAGTGGACAAGTATCAGAAAGCCACCCATGTTTTGGAACATCTCTGAATCGGGGGTTTGAGCAAGCAATAGATTGACATCCACGTTTCGGAGAATCCGTAAACTATTTTCAGGAGTTGAGATTGAATAAGCAATAGAGCAGCATCCGTTGTTGGGAAGCGTCCGTAAACTGTTTTCAAAAGTTGAGAAGAGTCTGAACACGTTGGTAGATTAACATCCGTTGTTGGGAAGAATCCGTAAACTGTTTTCCGAAGTTGAGAAGAGTCTGAACAAGTTGGTAGATTAACATCCGTTGTTGGGAAGAATCCGTGAACTGTTTTCAGAAGTCCTGAAGTTGAATAAGCAATAGAGCAGCATCCGTTGTTGGGACGCGTCCGTAAACTATTTTCAAAAATTGCATCTGAACAAGCTGGTAGATTAACATCCGTTGTTGGGAAGAATCTGTAAACTGTTTTCAAAAATCTTGAAACTGAAGAGGAACCGGTGTAGGGTTTCCTGATGATACATCTGAATGGATCTGGAGTAAGTATCAGAATGTCGTCGTGTCTGGGTCAAATCTGAACTATTTCTGGATGAATCTCGGGAGGTGATCTTTGTCTGTCGACTGATCTTACCTGAAAAAGGCAAAGGGTTAGTTGTATGCAATGTTATGATGCATGATGCAATGTATGTGACATGACATGAATGTGGTGAATGTGCATGTAAGCTGATGAGCTATCTTGCTGAGGATAAATGAATCTTGGACGGCTGAAGATAAAAGAATCTTGACCGCTGCCGGGAAAATAATTCCTTGGCTGCTGCTGGGGAAGAGAATTCCTGATGACCTCTACTGGGGAATTCCAAACTAGTAGACTCATGCTGGGGAGGTAAGATTGAGAATCTTCAGTTCGGTGAGAAGTAACTCTGGCGACTTCACTGGGGAACTCAAGATTTGCCCTCCCAAAACTCTGTGGGGAGAAGGTTTGGAATCTGAACAAGCGATAGATTGACATCCGTTACTGGAGAATTAGTAAACTGTTTTCAGAATGTTGAGAAGTGTCTGAACAAGCGATAGGTTAACATCCGTTGTTGGGAAGAATTTGTGAACTGTTTTCAGAAATCTTGAAATTGAATAAGCAATAGAGCAGCATCCGTTGTTGGGAAGCGTCCGTAAACTGTTTTCAAAGGTTGCATCTGAACAAGTTGGTAGATTAACATCCGTTGTTGGGAAGAATCTGTAAACTGTTTTCAGACGTCTTGAGAAGAATCTGAACAAGTGATAGGTTAACATCCGTTACTTGGAGAACCCGTGAATTGTTTTCAGAAATCTTGAAATTGAATAAGCAATAGAGCAGCATCCGTTGTTGGGAAGCGTCCGTAAACTGTTTTCAAAGGTTGCCTCTGAACAAGCTGATAGATTAACATCCGTTGTTGGGAAGAATCCATAAACTGTTTTCAGAAGTCTTGAAAAGAATCTGAACAAGTGATAGGTTAACATCCGTTACTTGGAAAACCCGTGAACTATTTTCAGAAATCTTGAGGTTGAATAAGCAATAGAGCAGCATCCGTTGTTGGGAAGCGTCCGTAAACTGTTTTCAAAGGTTGCCTCTGAACAAGTTGGTAGATTAACATCCGTTGTTGGGAAGAATCCGTAAACTGTTTTCAGAAATCTTGAGAAGAATCTGAACAAGTGATAGGTTAACATCCGTTACTTGGAGAACCCGTGAACTATTTTCAGAAATCTTGAGGAGGAACCGGTGTAGGGCTTCCTGATGATGAGCTCGTGTAAAGCTGCATCGGGTTTTTGAACACTTTTGACATTCGAATGCTCCAAGTGGTGATGTAGATAATTTCCTAGCTTGTTACAGGGGTTGGTCTACAATCGGTCGTCCACAGATGTTTCCTGGCTTGTTACAGGTGTTGATCTAGAACTCTTCAGACGTGCCCTGGCTGGATACAGGAGTCGAATCTGGAAAGGTGATAGTTAACAGATATGCCCTGGCTGGATACAGGAGTCGAATCTTCAAACTCTTCAGACGTGCCCTGGCTAGATACAGGAATCGAGTCTGGAAATATGGTCAACAGATATGCCCTGGCTGGATACAGGAGTCGAATCTGGAATTGTAATAGTTGATTTGTTGAACACTTTTGACATTCGAATGCCCCAAGTGGTGATGAAGGAATCTTGAATCGGATTACTCTACATATTGAGAGATTTCTTGAAATCTTGACTGGACTGCCCCAGGTTAACTGAATTTTTTTGAAAGATCTGTTGGACCTTGACTGGACTGCCCCAGGTTAATGACATGTCATGCCCCTTGTTGATAGGAGATTTTCAATGGAAGTGTTATCCTCTTGAAGTGATTTTTACTTACTGAGAGAGTTTTCGTTCCTCCGAACATTCGCTGTATGAATTTCTTCGCTGTCAAACAAAAATCCAAATGCAGGCAGTGATATTCAAATAATGCAGAGTTTATGTTTGTCTCGAAGTTTTTTTGTTTTGTTTTGAAAAATGCGTTTTTAGCAGAAAACTTTTCATAAGACAAGTCAACACAAGATTTAGAGCAAAGCCCTACAGGAGTCAGGATACCTTTTGTAACAGTATGCTTTCGAACTAACCCATGCTTCAATTAGGACTTTTGAAGGGTTGTAACGTGGCTTGGTTCACGGTTTAAGAAACAAAGGATAAAGGCTCAAAGTATATTTGTACCCACCCGCTCTTCGTGATGTTCTTCATACCTAAGCTCAGTTAATTGTGCGTCTCACTCTGTTTTGAGTTTGGGACGACTTTTGGGGCGATGGTTCACCAGTTTGAATTTGGGGAGACAGTCATCATCTTTTCTTTTTTAACATTTTTCATGTTGTTGAGGATTTTGTAATGACCTCACTATTTTGATTTTGATTTGTTATCCCTAACTTTTGCCTGACTGTTACCGTTTTCCGGGATTACTGTCAGCGGGATGCCCCAGCTTTCTTAAGCCTCCTTTATAGGTTTTAGCTTGATGGGCTTTTCTCTTTTGAGAGATTGACTGTCTATGTGATAGGGAACCAACCCTGTCTTTTGATTCCAAAGGAATGTTTTTTTTTTCGACGTCGTTCGTTGTATTACGAACTGAGAATTTGCAACTTCAATGCGTATTTTCTTTTGAATTAACTGAGATACTACCCTGCCCCAGGTTTATATCAAAGGTTTTGATTGTTTAGAACAGAAAACTCCTGCTTCTTTGGCTCGAAGGGGTTGACTAGGGATTAACTTCCTTATAACTCCAGTGTTTGGGAATTGGAAAGAAATGCATGTACATCATCAGCGAGGTCTGTTCAAAAGCATACTGTATAAGATCATGGTATTGTTTCGTCATCCTCCCTCTAAAGGCTTTACATCTTTTTATCAAGAGTCAAATATCATAAAGAAAAGCATAAGAGTAGTGAAACGAATGGATGAATTCAAGACAAACATATGCAATGCATTAATGAAAACAGAGTTTAACATCAACAGATAATTGTTTGACAGCAAAAGGAATTACAACTTTGAAAATTCAAAAGGAAGCAAAAGTCTTTCAGCTTGAGCTTCGTCACTTCAAGTGGAGAACCCTTTAACGGAAGATCTTCACCTCACCGTCTGGCATGAATTCCAGCACCCCAATGTCAATCAGATCTTGAATCTTGTTCTTCAAGGCCCAACAGTCGTTGGTGTCGTGTCCCGGGCTGTAGGAATGGTAAACACAAAATGCGTTGGGATGATAGTTAGGAGAGGAGGTATTGAGCTTCTGAGGAGGGTCCTTTACGGTAAGCAAGTTGACCTCCAACAGGCGCTTCAGTATGAAAAATGATGGTATTTCAGTCTCCGTAAACTGTCTTCCCGACGTTTCTTGCTTACGCCGATTACCCCGCTGACGCTGGCGAGGTTGTTGATGGGTTTGCGACCCTGAAGCAAGCAAAGGAGCTTTCCCCTTGTCTTCTTGGGTTGATGGAGGCTGAGCAGTGACTTGCTCTTCGACCTCAGATGTTTGCCCCAGTTGGTTGTTTGGAAGCAGTTGGCGGACAAGAACTCTGAGTTCCTCTTGTCTTTGAGATAGGTCTTGGATGAGAGCCATCTGGCCCACCAACTGTCCCATTACTTGGGTCCTTAAGGTTGTCAGATCAAACTGCAGCTCCGCATGCTGATCACTCCTGGCATTGTTGGAATTCTCCAGGCTCTTGGTGAGGAGAGCTTTCATCTCTTCTTGCCCCAAAGACAAGTTCAGGAACATCTCCTGCAGCTGAGCAGTCTGGTCTTGGATGTCTTTGACAGACCTTTCTAGAGCCATCTCTTACTGAAATAAACAGCAGGAGAGTAAGGAAACCTGAAAAAGGAAAGACTGTCAAAATGCAATGCATGATATGTGGATGAATGCTTTCAAGGATCTCTTGGGGAAAACACAAGAAAATGTTAGAGGCTAAACTTTGATCTTGGATTGGAGAACTTTGCACCGGTGGATGTCTTTCCACTAGAATCAAGCTCACCATGTCAAGTGGGTCATCGCCACTGATTCAAGTTGTTGCACTTGGACTTTGATTGGAGAGTTGTGCACTGGTGGATGTCTTTCCACGAGAATCAAGCTCACCATGTCGAGTGGGTCATAGCCACTGATTCAAGTTGTTGTACTTGAACTTTGATTGGAGAGCTTTGTTTAGAGGAGAAAACCTCTTTCCCCTTGGTAGATGTTTGGTTCAACGTAACCCTACATCAAAAGAACCCTCGAGATCCTTGAAATGGTTATTAAAAATGCTATGGTATGATGTCATGATGTTATGTACATGTATGCACAAGCAAGTGAGTGTATATACAGGCAAACATATTCACACAAAGAAAAAAAGTCCTTAGGTTTAGGCTTGCATGGGGTTCAGGTACTACCCTCTTTCAGTTCGTTGGTTAAAACCTGTCCTATCAAAAGTAACCGGGTTCTAAGGAGCTCAATATCATTGGATTGTTTTCTGTGTTCATTGTTTTGGTTTAGCCACTTACTGGCGACCAAAATATTCCAAGAAAACAATCCTCCAAAGAGTGTAGCATCGAGGATCTACCAACTTCGGACTGCACCAAAGTCGGTCATCTCACTACCCCTAAAAAGGCTAAGATGGTCAATTAAGGTTCTAAGAGTTTGTTAGTGCTTCATGACATCACACAGCGGCCCCGTACTCTCCTTGACTACTCAAGGGTTACCGGTACTCACAAATATGTCACACTAACATAGCTTACTGCTTCAACCATGTCGGTATACCCCGCACAGTTCCCTCGCAGTTTTTTTGCTATTTACCTAAAAAGGTGCCCCAAATCCGGGTGGAGGATTTACACGAACCCAAACAAGAACCCAAAAGATAAAGCAATCAAGTCAATCAAAGCAAGAAAGTAAAGGCGATCTAAACCCTAAGGTAACCCCACTTTGAGTAGTAGTCCTCAGAAGAGTCGCCAGTTCTGTGATACGGTGGGAGAACTGACTTGTGTTTTTGCGTTCGTATTCGCACTTGTGCGGTTGAGCAAGAGTCGCCACCGACTTTTTATTTTATCCTAAAGGAAAGGTTTAAAAAAAGCACAGCAAAAACCTTTTGAGATATTTCGTGGGTTCGGGGGGTAGATTATGAAAAGGGAAGGTATTAGCACCCTTTTCATCCATGGTTATCCATGGGCTCTTAGTTACTTGGTTTTTTAGATCACTTGCCTTGATTTTCGATTGCTTGAAAATGGTGTATGTGTGAGTGTTTTTGAAAATGTTTTGGAAGAAGATGCCTTGTCTTAGGCTAACCTTGTAACAATTCTTTACTCGAATATTTTACAAAGGTGTGTATCTTTTCGAAAAGATGTTTCAAAATGTTTTGAGAGTTTGTTTGAAAGTGTTGTGGATTGTGGTTTTTGAAAAGAAGGCAAGCGTTTTGCAAGTTGATCTCAAGTAACTAAGAGTTTTGTCTACCCTATTGTACTCAAAGGTTTTCTCTATGTTTTCAACCATTTTTAACAATTTTGTTCCACCATTGAATTTGGTGGACAATCTTGTGTTTAGGAAGTTTATTCGGGACGGGCGCGAGTCATCGTATGGACCATGGATGCAATGATGCCAAGTGTCTTTGACAATTTGCTTTGAAGGGACTATGATCATTCCTTTTAGGCAACATTCGAAAGCGTCATCGAGGGACTTATGATCATTTGAATTTGTTTTGCCAAGATACTCGACGTGCAAGCATGGTCCATTTTGGAAGGCAACATGTGGGATCACCCTAGAGGGTGCAAGTGTGATTGTGTATTGATTTCATGTATTTGTCTTGTATTATATTATCTAGCGTTTGATTTTATGTACATGCAAACCCTAGGTCTAATCATGGTATAATTGAAAGCGGTAAAATTGCGAAAATGTAAAATCTACGCTATTACAAGATAAGTATCCGGGAGTGGGGGTACAAATTTATGAATGGGGATGAGACTTAGGAGCATAGTGTCCAATAAGTTACAACCAAATCGAATTTGCGATCAAATGTAAATGACGAATATCAATGCATAAGATAAACAAATGTGTATAGGGGCAATGTGAGTGTATTTGTATTGTGTAAGTGTGAGATGTATTGTGTAAGTAATTATTTACATGTGCGGAAGGTGAAATTGAATGTGTATTAAGGTATTGTTGACCTAAATATTTGTTTAATAAATCTTTGATTTGTATACTTTTAATATGTACAAAAGAAATGTTTTAATCAAATGTTTTAAATCCTAATTAAGTTATGTATAACAATGTATCTTCATTTATTATAAAAAAGTATGTTCAAATAAATATCAAGAAACAAAGTAGAAAAAATGTATTTTATTTATTATAAACAAATTAAATGAAAAGTATTTTCAATATTTATTATATGGTGCAATAAAAATGTATTTTCATTATTAAAGTATTATTGTAAAAATATATTAAATTAGAGAAAAAATATATTTTAAAGATGTTGTATATAAAAAAGAGAAAAGTTAGTATTAAGTTATTAATAAAACACTTGTTTTATAAAAGAGAAAAAAAAAGTTTAAGCCTCTAAATGGGCCTTAAGAGCGTTAAATCCTAACCAAAACTGAAGGCCAGGGGGGTGGGGGGGGGGTGTATGAGGAATTGTCTTGGGCTTAGGTGAGATTGAAACAGCCAAGGCCCATAGTGCAAACAATTGTTTTTTAGGGTTCATTGTTTTGGTATCCAGTTTTGACAACGCTTAGGGTTTGTGAAACGCGCCGCTCATGGAGGTCTTCTTCGTCTTCCTCGTTTACGCGTTTCTGGATCCAACTCTTCCGTCTAGCCACCAGTGCCTCCGCCTCCTTCCTTCTTTCTTAATGCAGAGAAGCGCACAAAAGGGTAACCCTTTCTCCTTGATTTTCGCGTTTTAGGGTTTGATTTCTTTTACACGTTATGGATTACTGTCTTCTTCTTGATTAACTGCTTGATTAGATTAAGTGTTTGACTTTGATTTGCATGTTGTGTTTATTTTTGATTTCGTTGGAGGTACACGAGAAATGATGAAAGAACATGCATTACCTTTACTGAAGAGGGGATGGAATGACAGAGGTGCTTAGGAGGCTCGACGATGAAGGGTGCTGATGAAAGCTTTAACTGGTATCTTTGTATGCTTCTATTGGTTTTATGATGATTATGAACTGAGAACCCTTTGTATCTTCCTTCTTCTTCTCTTCTACTGCATGTTTCGGTTTATGTTGCCTTTGATGCTTCTCTGAATTTCTTCTTCTCTTTCGCCTTGAACTTGCCTTTGAAACTTTTTCTAACTCAGTTGCCTTTGAACTTGCCTTTGAAATTGTGAGCTTGATAGTTGCCTTTTCCCAATGATGTATTCACTGATGGTTTTCGTTGCCTTTGTGTTGCCTTATTCTGCTTGCTTCTCTTGCTACTGCTACTGTATGATGTCTTGAATGTTTGTTGCTTACCCGATGATGGTTTTTTACTGAGGGATCGAGGGTTTTGACAGGGTTAAGGGTTTGAAAGGTTTATACTGGTATGGCTTTGAGTGGTTAAGGTTTTAGGCCAAGTTTTATGCTGGTATGGCTTAGGCAAGTTTGCTTCAGGCAGGTTTAATGGCTTGACAGTAGGGTGAAGCTTGGTGCTTAATGCTTGTTGATTTTCTTCAGGCAGGTTGGGTTCTTGAGGCTCAGCAGGTTTGATGGTCTAGCTGGTATGGCTAATGCAGGTATTGGCCTTAACAGGTTTCATGGCTTAGCAGGTTTCATGCTTTAGCTGGTAAGGTTTGGCCTTGAACTTGTTTTCTTTGGACAGGGTGAGGCCTCTGACTTGCTTCAGGCAGGTTTGGCATATACAGGTTGTATGGTTTATTTTTTTTTGTGATATTGGTTTGATGGCTCAATCAGGTTTGAGGTTTTTTTCTGGCTTATGTTAGGCTTCATGTGAGGTGAGGCTTTTTGTTATGGTTATGACAGTAGTTCCTTTAGGTTGGAGGGCTTATGCAGTTTGTATCTATTTTTTTGTGTGTGTTTTGCTTTTTGATATCCGTCCCTTTATGGCTTTGCTGTTGCAATTTTTTTATATTTGTTTTTGTCTTCCATCCTCTTGGTCTCTTGGCGCCTAGGATCTTTTTGAATATCTCAAACTTTGGCATCTTTTCTTGGGTCAAGCTACTGGGCAGACTTGCAAGGTTTTGGCATTTTTTCTGTTTTGGTGATTACTTCTGCTGTATATTTCTGTCTAATTTGGGTAGCACTGATATATGCTTCTTTTAGCCTTTTGCCTTACTGTCTTATTGCAGTTTTACTTTCTATATTTTCCTTATGCCTAAAGCCAAACAGTAAGCCCACACTTCTCCTCTTTTCTTCTCTCTCTTTCCAATATTTAAGCATATTAAATTGCTTATTATGCATAAATTCTGAAAAAGCAAATTGGCCTAGGGAAATGATGCAGTGATATCCTGCTTGCAATACATGTTGAATACTACATATTTTGTCTTCTCCTTTCTATGTTGTACGCTTCTTGATGATATTTGTGTCTTTAGTTAGACCAATTGTTTGCCTTCATGGTTTGATTTGCACCACTGTTTGAAGCTATGCAGTTTGACCATCTTTTTGAATTGTGCAATTTTTATATTTGTGCATTCATCTTGAGTTTGCAAATATTTTTCACCCCTCTTTGTGAACCGGGAGAAATCCCGTGATTTGCAGAGAGGGTCAACTGATCCCGGCCGTTTGCTTTTAATGATGAACTCTTTTTATCTGTCTTTTCAATTCAATTTAACTGTTATTTGACTTTTCTTTTTTTTTCTTTTGCAGATGAAAAAAAAAATGGAGCACTGGAGCGAGGGATAGCGGATGAAGATTTGAAGATTAGCAAAATAATTAGGATAGTTTTTATTTAGCTTTAAATAAATGTAATATTATTTTCGTCAACATTTTGTAAACAAAAACAATTATACAAATGACTTAAAGATAAATAAAAAGTCCTTTTATTTAATTAATTCTTCTTTTCTTCAATTGTTTATTTATTATTTATAGTTCTTTAAATTAAAATAATATTGAAAATAAATTCCAACTTATTTAATCTTTAGAATAATAAATAATTAACTAAACAATATTTCAGTATTGATCAATTAATAAACTTGACGCTTCCAATGTTCAAGGCAAAATAACAGTTAATCACAACAATTGATCAGACGCATTCCCCCTTTTCACTGATTCTTACCAAACACTGTAAATCAAAACTGCATATATCTTTTGACTGGTTCAATCAAACGAACGTGAATTCAAACCAACTGCAGTCTTTTACTGATTAAATCAAATAATGCGAATTCAACCCAAATCTCGGAATATCTTGCAAAACACTGTAGAATTTAGATCTTTCTGAGAACGCGCGCACAAACCCTAATTCCTGATTAAATGCCAAGGAGCATTCGCCTGATCAAAGTTGAGCCAGAATCAACCAAAACCCTAAGCCAACAGTGTGAAACAATCCAGAGCCCTAAAAATCAATAAAAACCTAATTGCGTTTGACTGACGAGAAAAGTCTGTTCGACCGATTCTTGAGCCAGTTTGAAAGATCATGGAAAGCCTGAAGTTCTTATTTCTTGTGGAAGAATGCGGGGGCAAATTTTGGGGTACAACAACAGTCCAGGCAAAAGTTAGGGATTAAAGCGTACGACTATGTCCCGTCATCTCGTCACTTTCCTATCAGTAGAAGACTTATCATTTCGAACGAAAGTTACCAAGCACCTCATAAGTTGGGATAACACTCAATCCACAAGGCCTCCGCAGGCACTTTCTCCAGCAAGTACAGGGGCAGAAAAGTCTTGATACGAAGTCATTGTCGTATCCTTAACATGCGTCCCAGTAACATCTACACTCCCCACAGAGTAGAGGCAACCAAAGTTTTGATCTCTGCCTCCCCAAACAGAAGTTACTTACCCCAGCCAAGCTCTTTCAGAGAGCCAACGTATATATTCCCTAGCCAAATTTTGTAATCGCAAGCGGTTCATAAAGTTTTCTCCCGAACAAAGATTATTTCTATGAATACTGAAGCTCAATCCCCAACAGAGTTTATCCCTTCAGCTATGGAAGCTTCTCTCTCCAACAGAATTATTCCCTCGTAGAGTTATTCTCAAGCAGAGTCTCTCCTCGGCAGAATATCCGTAAACAAGGGGAAAATCCCGAGCATAGTCATCTCTAGTTCACCATCTCCAGCGAAAGTAGAAGAACCACTTTTTCTACGACAGTCATGAACTCAATTTCCATTACTCTCCAACAGCAGTCAGGGGTTTATTTTCCCAAACTCGGACGCGCCACAATAGCATTTCATGTTCATATATCATGACGTGCGCATACATATTGCGTACGGCATAATATCATTTATTTTGAGAACATCATCATACAATGCATTTCATGCATCATATACGATTAATCATGTACCTTTTCAGGAAAGATGGTTATCATCAACAACTTCCAGCAAGTTCAGGATTAACTCCTGAAACTAAACAGAGTAATTATCTGCATGATCAAATGCAACTTTACACGGGTTCGTCACAAAGCAATCTTACACAGGTTTCTCCTAAATGCAGCTTCACACGGGTTTATCCTGAAAAATCTTACACGGGTCCTTTCTCATACATTTCTGAATGAAGTTTTACACGAACTTATCACAAAGTAACCTTACCTAGGTTCCTCTTGATGTTTTACACGAACTTATCCCAAGGTAACCTTACCCAAGTTCCTTCTTAAGTTTTACACGAACTTATCACAAAGTAACCTTACCTAGGTTCCTCCTGAAGTTTTACACGAACTTATCCCAAGGTGACCTTACCCAGGTTCCTCCTGATGTTTTACACGAATTTATCACAAAGTAACCTTACCCAGGTTCCTTTTGAAGTTTTACACGAACTTATCACAAAGTAACCTTACCTAAGTTCCTTCTAAAGTTTTACACGAACTTATCCCAAAGTAACCTTACCCAGGTTCCTCCTGAAGTTTTACACGAACTTATCCCAAAGTAACCTTACCCAGGTTCCTTCTGAAGTTTTACACGAACTTATCCCAAAGTAACCTTACCCAGGTTCCTTCTGAAGTTTTACACGAACTTATCCCAAAGTAACCTTACCCAGGTTCCTTCTGAAGTTTTACACAAACTTATCACAAAGTAACCTTACCCAGGTTCCTCCTGAAGTTTTACACAAACTTATCTCAAAGTAACCTTACCCCGGTTCATTATGAAGTTTTACACAAACTTATCTCAAAGTAACCTTACCCCGATTCATTCTGAAGTTTTACACGAACTTATCACAAAGTAACCTTACCCAGGTTCCTTTTGAAATTTTACACAGACTTAGCCCAAAGTAACCTTACCCAGGTTCCTGCCAAAGTTCTACACGGACTTATCCCAAAGTAACCCTACCCATGTTCCTCCTAAAGCCCTACACGGACTCATCACGAGCAACCTTCCAGGTTCCTTCTCAGTTCATATGCAGTTTGATCCAAACTCCTCACAAAGCAACCTTACCCAGGTTCCTTCTCGGTTCAGATGCAGTTTTACCCAAACTCCTCACGAAGAAACCTTACCCAGGTTCCTTCCCATAAGCCCTACTATCTAGGTTCCTTCTCATAACCTTACCATCCAGGTTTCTTTTTTCTTATCTCCAGACAGCAGTCCATAACACTGTAAGACCTGGACCTGATCAAACACGATCGGTTTCACCTTTCCCCAGTAGGTAGCGATGCAGCCTATACACTGACCAGATATGAAGTTCACCTCCGGAGTTAATTCCCCAGTAGAGTAACAGACAACTGAAGCTCCTAAAATTCTATTTCTCCCAAGACAGGTACCAACATTCCTTAACAGATTCCTCCTCAACAACATGAACTAGAAATCTCATCGAAGGAATGTCTCATGAAACCAACATCCTCTAGATTGCATATTTAAGCCCATCTCCGATGGTACTCCATCACGTCTTGGATGGCATCTTTAATCCCATCTCCGACAATTCTCTAGCAACTTCCAAATGGAATCTATAAGCCCATTCCTGATATCAAAAATCTAGTATCACTTCATGCGAGTGTAAATTTCTAGGCACTCTAGTGTTTAATCATCTTCCACCTTCAGATCATGAAAGGAAGACGAGCCAATCTACATCCTCGGGTTTAAGAAGATTGAACAGGGGCAGCTGTTATACCGCAAAATTTTCCCTCTCATTTTTACTCAATACATGTCCAATGAGATCTTCAATTTGCTCAAGGTTGCCCAAGAGTTGACTAGACAAACTCTCTCCTAAGGCAGTGTAACTCAAATTAGGGTTTCCATTTTAATCAAGATGTGTGGATCATATAGGCCCTAATATGTTTCCAAGATTCTCCATGTCAAGTCTCATGCCTTGCACAAGAAGTTTGCTCAGTCAACTGCTCAGATGCTTGAGAATCGACGATATTAGGTCAAAAGTCCACTGTGACCTACATACAGTCAAAATTCAAGATTTTTGGTCATCATCCACATTTTGAAGTGAATTTAATCATTTGATCAAGGATTGACCATGATTCCCCAAGGAATGCTCCAAATTCATCAAAACCCAAAAGTTGCTAAATTAGGGTTTCTCAATAAAAGTCAACCCAACTTTGACCAAGCATAACTTCCACATGCTTTATCCGAAATTTTCCATCCAAGACTCATTTTGAAGAGGATGAAATTCTCTATAAGTCATCTTCATCCCACAAGTTCAAAATATGCACTCATCAAAAGATATGAATTTCTACATTATAGGTCCTTTTGAGAAGTCAACAAAAACACCTTTTGGGTCAAAGCTTCATACATGAACATGGAAGATCCAATTGACATGAAACCAAAAGGGTTGTTTAGGGTACATCCTAAGCTTTCTAAAAAGTCCAAGAACACCCTCCTACGGTTAAAATTGAGAGAGTTGTGCATTGTCAAAGTTGGAAATTTTTAGAAAATTGTCAAAAGTTAATATTGATCAAATTTGCATTTTTTCCGAAAGGGGCCCATGTTTTCTTGTTTGAAACATGTTTCTAATAGGACCCACAACCCCTGAGCTTTTCCACCTGTTATTATATTATTTTTATCATTTAATTTGATTTTTTATTCATTTAAATCAAAATAAATCAAATTAAATGGTAAAATAATAAAAGCAAATCAAATCTTGGGATTTTTCTGCACATTTGGAGTCTATGTACAGCTAGCATGATGATCAATTCGTGCAAAACTCATTAGGATTGGAAAAGATTGGATTGAAGCTTGTTTTGGGAAGATATCATACAAAGAGAAAATCAAATCACATTTTCATAATTCTCAAAGATATGATGCAATTTTATTGACCTAATATGCTCTACTATATGTATACAACAATTCCAAATCATAAAAACAAGGGTTACAGTCGTGAAAAGGCCAAAGAAAACTCAAAATTTTTGACAAAAAAGTGAGGTTCAAATTCTGGAATAGAGGACTATTCAAGATGATTCAAAGCCATAAACCAATTCCTTGGCATCTCAAGAAGCATTCCCAACCATTTGCAGGCTTCAAAACATCAAGAATCCCCGCATAGAAGTATCACGGTTTGCATCCCAAACTCAAATTCGATTTCTATGTTTTATGCATTATAAATCCATTCTACTCATATATTTATAATCCTCATCATGTTCGCAAGCTAACTGCATTATTTAATTGAGTTTTTGAAGCCTATACATGCCGTTGCCATTGTTAGGGTTTACGTGTGCAATTTAGGGCTTTCTTACACAGGTGAAATTAGCCAAAAAGAAGGGTGTCATGGTGTTCACGAGATCACCACGAATGGATCTATGTAATTAGAAATCATTTATCGTGCATATTGTGCATTTTGGAAATTTGCAGGGGCTATGGCTACGAACATGTGACTGTAGGTAAAAGTCATCTGTCTAAAACGACGGAGAATGGAAGAAGACGGCTATGTGTCAGCCAACCATTCGCCCGTATGAACCAGCGCGCGCGTTTCTTTGTTTTTTCCACTAACCACTTTATTTCCTATATGATATTGTGTTTGTATTTTACTTACAACAAAAGCGCGCAGCTCAGATGGCAATAAGGCACTGATAGTGAGTATAAGGACCTGGGTTCGATCCCAGGTCCCAACAAAATTTTCTCTATTTCACTTTCTTGTAACAGATCCAATGCATCATCCTTCCTGGTGACCACCATGCACACTTGCGTCCAACCATTTGATCCAGCATGTCATCAGATCTAACGCCCCATCCATGAGGGACCATGGTACACGTGCAAGCCAACGCTACGCCAGATCCAGTATTGACCAGGCTTGGAGCGTTTTGGGCCTGAAAATTCAGATAGTGCACCCCCAGATTTGCTAATAACATACAGGCCCATTTTCAATTCTTTCTTTTTTATTTCCTTTTATTTAATTATTTTTCCACAAAAATTAATCACCTTTTTTTTCTTCATTTAATCATAAAATCAATAAATCACAAAATACAAAAAAAAAGCATTTTTTTGATAAATTATTTAATTTAATTAGAAATATAGGTTAATTTAATTTCTTTTCTATAATTAAAATCAAATAGAAATTAGGTTTAATTTTAAAATTATATTTCTTTTCTCAAATAAAAAACCCAAATCACAAAAAAAAAAAAAATTTATAATATATATATATTTTTTAAATTAGTTAGTTTAATTTAACTTAGGGCAATTTAATCTTTTTTTATAATTAAAAATAATTAGACTTAGGATTTTAATTGTACATAACTTAATTAATTTTCTTCAAAAATACACCAAGATCATTTTTCTCATAAAATATTTATTCCTTTAATTAATTAATTAATTAATTAGAAAATTAGGATAATTTAATTTCCTTCATAATTAAAAAACAATTAGAAATTAGGTTTAATTAATTTGAAATTAAATTGTTTTCTTCAATAAAAATCCACAAAAAAATATTTTCTCTCTCAATTAGGGTTTTAGGTTATTTCAATTGTCCTCACATTTAATTTGCCGCGCGCTTGTTAATTATTTGTCCATTATTTTGTAACTGTTCAGTGTTTGTAATAGATTAATTAGTTTTTTTATTTACTGTTTAAATCCCCGATTGTTGGTCATGTAATTAATCTCCCTCCCCGAAGCCTTGTAATAGCTAGGTTTTATTTTTTCGCACTTTAAATTCCCGCAATCTTTAACTGTCTAGATGTATGCTAATAGGATTGTATGGCAAGAATATCTGAAATTAAAACAGTAGATCACCTAATGTGCAAAGATTAAATAACTAAAACAAATCACATGCACATATCTACTCCTAGGGTTTGCCTCACTTCATTTGCCTTCGGTAAACAGTCATTAGGCATAGGAGATTTTAGTGGTCACCCTTATGTCTAAGAGATTAAAATGTCCCACTCGAATGTTGCCTCGAAAACGTTACCTCAGAAAGATCTTAAGACTCTAGGGTTGCCACTAAAGTTTTCTAACTATTGCTTTAGTGATTGTACTTGTCCCTTTCGAATGTCCCTTACAACTCTAACGACGATGCTACCTACTCCTTAATAGTAGGATAGTGCTGTCTAAAGGAAATGAGAATGAACAATCTTTTTTCGAGTAGGTAGAATCTTAAGTACTTTCTCAATAAAAATCTTTTCACACAAACACCTTTCAAAACAAATTTTCAAAACAAACTTCGTCACATCCTTGAGGACTGATACAAGGGTTATCACGAAGTAAAACATTTTCAAAACAAACACACACAAGCAATTTGAAAAATGAGCAAGTACCTAAGAGCCCATGGAAAACCATAGATAGAAAGGGTGCTAACACCTTCCCTTTATATAACCTACCCCCGTACTCATAATATCTCAAAAAAAGGTTTTTTCTATTCTTTTTCCTTTTCCATGATTGGATGAAATAAAAGTCGGTGGCGACTCTTGCTTACCGCGACATTTTGCGAACAAAAATGCAAAACGCAAACCAGTATAACGGTCGGTTCTGCCACCGTATCACACGTGGTTTTTTCTAATTGTATATACCATTCCAATGATACTTCACTAAGATTGTCTTAAAAATAGTGGATAAGCAATTTGTTGTCGCGTGGTTATGCTGCCATTTTCCTAACATACATCTTTAAATGAAATTTAGGACAACTAGCTCCTTTGTACTTCTCAAAATCTGGAATCTCAAACTTCAGAGGAAGTACCACATCTTCAACCAAACAGAAAGCAGAAGTATCAAAGCTACAAGTGTCTTGTCCTTCTATGGCACTAAGCTTCTTTTCCAGCATGCGGTATCTTTTAGTGTCCTCAACATCTTGTGGCTCTTCAGTATTCATGGTCAGGTTTTCCCCTTGGGGTTTCGGCACAGGGAATGAAAATTGATGGTACTCAATAGATTCGTGAGGTGGAGTATACCCATCTTGGAAAATGGCATGTTCTTGCACATCAAGGTTCTTACTTGAAGCTTGTATAGGTCGGGATCGAGTCTGAGTGTTTTCTTGAGGTGTAATTACATCCTCAGTTGTGGCTTGTTGACCTTCTTCCATTGTTGTAGCTAACATTGCATTTGCTTCGTGAGTTGTCTCGAGTTTGTTCTGAGTATCTGGAATCACCTTGTTGGACTACGGTTGGATGTTTTTTGTGAGTGGAAGAGATATGAGTTTTAAGAAGATGGACGAAGAATGAAAATGCATGAAAATGCTTGGGTATGCAAAAGTATATTTTTTTTCTTTTAGGTATGCAAAAAGTTTCATGGATATTCAATGCGACATAGACGTAATATGATGGTAAACGTAGGAGTACTCCATACAAGTTTAATGATAGACGCGACGAAACCTTACACTGACTCAAAAAATGAGACAGACAAAAACTCCTTGAAGATAATATTTGTGGATGTGATGATATTCTATACTGTCTCTGAGATTGAGACAAGTAGGAATTCCTTAAGGTTTATGGCCTACAAAATAGATATTACGACATAGACGAAATCCCTACGGGATAAAGATAGTAGTGGATGAAAAGATAACCCTTGCAGGTTTGTAGATTATAGTGGGAATTGTGAAAGGTATCCTTAGAAGGTAGGTTCCTAGTATTAGCCTACGAATATTCTACCCTCCCCATAAGTTGATTTCCTTAAGGGTATCATGAATAACACTAGATGGAAAGGCGCAAGGGCCTCCCTAAAGTGGAGTCTCTTTACAGACCAGAACTTTCGTCTCTAGGTCATGAAAGGTCTCATCATGAGTTTTTGGTTTAAAGGCCGTACAAAGAGTCATAGGTGTCATTCCAAAGTCCTACTTCCCAAGAGGATGTCTCTCGAAAGGTATCCCTTTTACGGAATTCCACCGACTCTAGGCGAAGTCGTCACATAAACTCATAGGGATGATGTATCCCTTGGCTATTAGACAAACCTTCTTTCTAAGGATTTTTTTTGAAAATATTTGTAAAATTTAAATCCCACTACAATTAAATAAATATAATTAACAATAAAAAAAGCAATAAATAAATAAGAAAGAATAAAAAACCAAAAAATAAGAAAAACCCTAAAACCTAAAGGAAAAGGCTTCTAAACCTAGGGTTGAGTCGCCAGCAGAGTCGCCAGCTGTTGCAACTGGTTTTTAAATTTGAGAGTCGCCACCCTTAATTTTTATCCGAAGGAAGGGAATATAAAGGATAACCCTAAAAGTTAGAGATTCTAGATTGTTGACTCGGTTCTAGACGAGGGGAAGGTGTTAGGCACCCCTCATCTACCTTGTTCACAAGGATACTAGGTTTAGAAACGTGTTTTTTAAGAAATAGGATTTTAATTTATTATTAGGGGAACTCGCCATGATTTTGATCGTATGCCTACGTATCCTCTTAGGAGGAATAAGAGTCCCATTTTGTAGTTCACAGTTGGCTTGTGTTTTTTATGAATTACGACAAATATTCGAATTTCCCACGCGCTTAGCCTATGTGTGTGAATGGCGGAGATTTTTAGACAAAGCGGGTAGTCGATTTAAATATTATCGTAACCATTTTGAAGTTTGATTGTTACATTGATTTGATTTTGAAAATACTTTAATTAAATGCATGATTAAATAAATGATTTAGTGCAATAAAAAATATATTTTGAATGAATTTTGGAAATTAAAATAAGTCAGTTATAATAATAAATAATAATATAATATTATAATTATAAAAAAATAAATATATAAAAATAGAAGATAAAAAAATAATAATAAAATAAAATAATAAAGAAAATAGATTAAAACATAGGGGGTGCTGATTATACTAAACTAGTAAAATAGAGGGGTGTTAATAGGAGGGGCCTGGATTCAGATATTGAATTTAGGCCCAAAATGGTAAGGGGGTGCATAATTGCACTAAGAAGTAAAACTGGGGGGGTATGCAGAGCAAGGGCCCAAGCCCATATTTTGGACTTGGTCCATTTGGCCTGGAGGGTGTGTTTTTAAACGAAATAGCGAAATAAAAATAAGGGGAGGGGGGTTGTTTAGATATGGGCCAAGCCCAGAATGATTGGAGTGTCCGTGTGGATTTCATGTGGGAAGTCACATGGTAACATGGTGGGACGTGTGCTTTTATGATGTTGGATAGTAATCGTGTGTGTATGATTGAGGGAGCATTGTAACACCTGTGAGCGCGCGTGTATGGAATAATGAGGCACAATATATTTTATTAATCAAAATAATTTTTCATTTATCTGTCTCTCTCCGCCTCCTATCTCTTTTCTCTCACAACACAAACCCTTAACTTCCCTTTCTGCGTATCATTTCCCTCTTGTAACATAAACCCTAACTCAAACTCACAACTCATGGCAGCGTTCTTCCCTCCCTCCGATTCCGTTACAAACCCCAATCCCCAACCCTTACATCGTATATAGCAACATAAAAAGGGAAAAGAGGAAAATAAAAGCTGGGTGATGCCTACATCATCGTTCTTCTTCACCTCTATGTTTTGGTCTCCTCTCTACTAATCTTCTCTTTATGTTGTTCACAGATGCAGTGACGGGTGGTGATAAAGATGGAGGTAGCAGCGGCCGAATGGCGAGGATGAAAGACAATGGTGCGACGACTTTAATAGATTTTGGGTTTCGGACTTCGAAACCCCAAATCTCAAACACGGATGTGAGCGACCAGGCCTTGGTTGTTTCTTCTCTTCTTCTTCCTATAATTGTTTTCTCTGTTAGTTCGCCTCCCTTTGTTAATTTTGTTCCCCCTGTATTTTCATTTTGTAATTGCCCCCTTTTCTCTGTAATTTTATTTTAGGTTTTATAGAGATTTTTGAATTAGGTATATTAGGAAAATAAAAAAAATTGTACATTTTAATTATAGTTAATTAGGGATTACGATTTGGGAAAAATTATTCTGTTGTAATTGGGAATCAATTTGTTTCTGTATTTGTTTGATGTTTTGTATTTAGTTTTGATTTTGGTTTCATTCTGTATTAATACGATTTTGTTTCTGCTTTTGTTACTCAATTCAAACACTAAATGTTTATGAAAAATAAAGTGCGTTACATTTGCGAATAATCTGTGCAGTGCGTATTCTCCTGCGATCAAAGAGTGTTTTCAGATTTTGGGCCATAATTTTCTCCAATTCTAGGCCTGTAACGACCCTTGTGTTATTCGAAACATGAGTATTTTAATAAAAGTGGTCCTATGTGCTCAAGTTGTAAATATGGCCCACTTATCTCAAATGTTTTCCAACTAATGAAGCAAAACACTTTAAATAATAGCAATAACTTCTAAAATAAGACAATTCTTCAAGCAAGTCAAAAAAACTGAGCGGGCCATATAGCTTTCGGCCTACAAGTTCAATTAGCAAAATAATCAAAATCGGAAATCTAAAAAAAACAGAAATGGGCCTTTTAAAAAAGATTTGTTTTATGGACCTCCTCGTTGTAAAAACAATACACCTCTCTTTTAAACTTGAAACAGACTTTTATAATAGCCTAATGGGTCATCAGATATTGATGGTTAATTTTGGATTGATACACCCTTCTATGATGTTTTACACCCCCATAGAAACAAAGATTAAATAGTACAATTTATTTTAAAAGAAACCTAAATATAATTATAAAGGTATGACAAATTTGGGGTATGACACAAGTGTTGAAAGCTCTAAAGATTTGACTAAATCTTGGTAAAACTAGTTTCTGAACAAGAGTGTTAAAATATATGAAGAATAACACGTCAAACAAAAAAGTTATATCATTAGAAGCAACATGTCGGACAAGACGTCCTATGCAGAGTCATTCGACATCTTTGTTGTTCGGATTTTACCATTTGCTTGTGTAGCACGGCTCAATGCAGAATATCGGCTTGAGGTGTATTTCTTGTGATTTATTTTTGCATTGTACACTGGATAACTGTATTGGATATTATTTTTGACCATTTAATTCGTTGATGCTAGCTTGCTTGAAGTTTTCCGGAGTATTTTCACTTTGCTTGATTATTGTATAACATACATTTTATCCACTTGGTATTACTTTACTGCTTGGTTTACTTTTCCGAATTTTTTCGCTTTCTAGATGTCATGAGAAGTAGGAAATAAAGAGTGTGCATTCGAAGTCGATGTTTAAAGACCTGTAGCAGGCATTTCGCACTTATTTGCTACTTGTGTTTGCCTCCTTTGTTGATGATCGATGATGTCACTCGATTGAGATAACAACTTCGATCTTTTCATGATCCCCATAGGACTTTATGGCTTATTTATTTTTGACGATCGATGATGTCACTCAATTAGAATTGTGATAACGACTTCGATCTGTGCATGCTCCCCTTAGGATGTTATCGTTTTCCTTTGTTGACGACCAATGATGTCACTCAATTATAATTAAGATGACTTCGATCTTTGCATGTTCCCTATAGGATATTAATCCTCGCCCTTAGGTTTTTGGTATGCTAACTTAGGTAGTGATTTCTCTTTCAAACTCGACCTTAAGACCATCATTGTATGATAACATTAGGGATTAGATTTAGGATAATCTCCCTTAGATGTTTCTTTTCTTTTTGCATCATCAAAACTAAAACTTTCTTTTTCTTGGAAAATGCATAAAACATATAACAACTTTCAAATCCTTTTTTATGGTAAAAAATATCAACCAATGCAAACTCTTTTTGCCTTCGGGCCTCTTTCTTTCAAACTTTAAAAAAGAACAAGGTAATTCATTTCTGTGCTGACGCGTGAGGCTCCAAAGGTCGAGCTGTGATAGAAAGCAAAATTATTATTGTTCATAAAAAGCATACAACAAAATGAAACACGTGAGCCGAATTACGGTGCTTTAATTCTCTAAAAAGGATACATAGGCATCTGGTCATGGGGCTCAGCCGAGCGAAGCTTTGTAAATATTTCCTTCTTTTCCCCGTGCTATCTTTTGCATGAATTCCCTCTTTGCATTTTCCTTTTAGCTCGTAAGATTTAGATTTGAACACACCCTTTGATTAGAACAACAAGAGTGGATACCATATAGTACTACAGGTGTGTGGGGTGCTAATACCTTCCCCTCGCATAACATACTCTCTTACCCGATCTCTCAGTCATTTGACCTTGATTTCACCCTTCTCAAGTTTAATCGATGTTTACATTTCCCTTCCCGTGGGATAAAAAACGTTCAATGGCGACTTCATTGGTTTCATCTCGATAATTTATTCAGCTGGTTGTTTCAGCTAGAGACTTCACCAGGGAATCCTTTCCTAAGTGAACTAGTTCAACTGGTGACTTCACTGGGGACAGGTTAACCAAATACTGGTTGTAATAGGGTAGGAGAAATGACTTGGTTTTTGTGTTTTATCGCAAATGTTGCAGATAGTAAGAGTCGCCACCGACTTTTCTTTTATCCAATAAAGGAAAAGGTGAAAAGAACAGGAAAGACCTTTTGAGAATTTTCTTGAGTTCGAGGGGTAAGTTATGAAAAGGGAAGGTGTTAGAACCCTTTTCATCCGTAGTTACCTACGGGCTCTTAATTTTTTGAGAAAGTGTGCTTGGTTCAGTTTGCTATGATTATTTTTTAATCTTTCCATACAAACCCTAATTACTAACAATAATAAGGAAAGCGGTAAATTGTAGAAATTAAATGTCCTACGCTATTACAACTCTTTGGGAATAGGGGTAAAAACTTGTGAATGGAGAGGAAAGCAATAAACCCTAATTTTTCTATTACAAGTATTTGAGCAATTACGATAATTGGGAAATAAAGATGAAATATAAAATGTGTGAAGATGATAAGAAAAGGGGAATGCTTTTAGAAAACCCTAAAAACATTTCTAAGTGTTAAGAAAATAAGTTATGGTTTTGTTTTTGTTTTTTTAGAAAGAGGTTTAATGATTAATTTAATTAAAAGGAAAATTAATTTAATTGAAGGAAAAAACTAGGTCTAAGTTAACTTATAAAGAAACTGATTGTTTAGAAAAATATTTTTGATGCTTTATTTTGAAAAAATATTTGAAGTATAACCAAATTCTTAGGGTGATTAAAATAAATCAATTCTGTCAAAAATTAAATTAACTAATTAATTAAAAAAAACCTAAATCTAAATTTTATAAATAAAAATTATATTTTTGTATTTTAATTAAAGAAATAAATAAATAGAAGTAAAGAAAAGAAAATTTAATAAAGATTGGGCCTGGTGTTAGTAAAAGGAAATTGTGGGGGGTAAAAAGAAAATGTTAAGCCCAAAAAGCAGTTTTTGTTTGAAGGAGAAAATAAAAAAAAGAAAAGTGGGCCTGCGTTGTGAAAGTAAATTGGGGGTGTTATCAAGAAAAAGCAAAAAGGCCCAGGACAACTAAGCCCAAGCGTTGGATGGTTCAGTGAGCTTGAGCTCTTGAATGTGTATCATTTGTTTGCCTTCTATGGCATGTGATCTGGCCTTGTGATGATCATGTGGTGATGGTGAGAGGAACACCATCCATGCCTTGAACCTGTTTGCATTGGATCTGAAAGAGGAAAATATGAAACAAATAAAAGGGTACCGATGGGGCTCGAACACAGGTCCCTATGGTCATACGCACGCTTCCTTTACCATTGGGGTGGCTGTTTCATCTGGTCATTATAAAATAACTATTAAATATAAAATGAACTCATTTTTGAATGTTTGAATATGCAACTTCATATTCTTCGCGTAGCCAGCAACAACAACTAAAATTTTGAAAATGCTAACTCCTTCAATTCTCAATCATTTCAAAAATTGTAAACACCAAATTTGTTCTAAATCTCAACACGAATTAAACCATTTAAATAATTTAAGTTAACACTCAAAGATAGTCATGAATTTTATTGGTACCAAACTGAACCCTAATTTCTCAGAAACTTCAAATCCAAAATTCACATCATTCAGTCAATAAAAATGAAAACTAAGGACATGGATAGCTTTATAGGCATGATATCTACATTTTATCTTTTAAAAGCAGATGCAAATGATGCTTAAATAAGGATTTCAAAGTTAGAAAAACTTACCTCTTAAGTGAGAATCAAATCTGGAGTTGGAGCACTCCTGGAGATGTTGTGATGATCTGGATAGCTTCACTGAATTCCCAGGAAGCTATTGCAATGCTTACTTTGGATTGAGAATGCCTCAACTCTTCTGGACAAGTCAAGTTGCATGGCTCTATTTTTGAAAATGGAGGATGATGGAGGTGATGTTACAGTGATGAAACTGGGCCGTGGATAAGTTCTATATGAGTTATAGAAGCTCTATGAATGATTTCAAATGAAAACGCACGAGTGGATTAGGTGTTTGATGTTTAAAGTCAGAAACTTGCAACAAAATGGAGTTTTAACGCAATTCTAACTTTGGGAGTGATTGAGGGGGTTTAAGGGCTATTGAACTCGTATGTTAGCTTACAAATACTTCCTTTATTTATAGGCAAGAGGTTTGAGGACAAGGATTGATCAGATTTGCAAAATCACATGTTATAGCTAGGTTGGATTGTAAATGAAGCAAGCTTGAAGATCATAGTTCTAATGCTTTATACTTTTCTTTATAGAATTGTTGGATAATTTAAGCATGCTTATATGATCTTGTATATTGAGTGTGTGTAGATGGAATAAGTTATAGGCTCAAGAAGAGTTGACTTTGTGATTAAAGCTACTTTGCAAGAATGACAATGTTAACTTTGTGCCAAAAATGGAATAATCACTTGGACAATAGCTTGAATACTTAGATAATGATTCAATCAGTTGTGTAAATATATAATTATGGTGAGATTTACAAGTTAGAAGCCTGCAAAGCAAGATTTATGCATCATGGCTTGGAGATTTGATCTCATGTTCATCACAAAATGACTTGTGTTTCAAGAATGGATGCCCAACTTCATCTCTTCGAATCTCCTTGCTCAAGAATGATAAACATGTGTTCTTGGACATTTTGGAAATCTTGAAACATTTCCTACAACTTTCATGTTGACCACTTTGGCTAAATCTGAAGATGTGAAAAACACAAGAAGGGGGGGTTGAATTAAAAACTTGAATCTAAAACAGCTTAATGACACAATATTTTTATCCTGGTTCGTTTGATCTCAAACTACTCCAGTCCACCCGTCAAGGTGATTTTGCCTCTCTCCAACGAGATCTTAATCCACTAGTCTCAACAAGATTACAAAAGCTACTTTAACAACTGTTAAAGTCTTCTTGAGTACAACCACAATTTGGTTAATCTCAAGGATCTCTTTTTCAATATGATTATACAATATGTGTTGTTATTTTTCTAACAAAAACTGTTTATCACAACTGTGATAAGTTACACAGGTTTATAGCTTAGAAAGATAGAATGAAATTGCTTGTAGCTTGAATATGCGTGAGTGGTGATCTAGCAAAATCGTTGTATATCATTCACCCATCATTTTGAAAGCTGGCTCGTTTATATAGGCTGTGTAATGACGTTGATCATAAAGCATGTTTAATGTCATTAACATACTTTCCTTTTGGAGAAGATCCTGTCTGAAGGAAGCCGTTAGAATTGATGTTGTCTTGAATGTTCAGTAACGCTTCAAAATCTTTTCTCCTTACTGCTGGTGACGCTTCAGAATATTGATGACTTGGTTTGATATGTTCTTGTTCAGAGTCAGATTTTACTTTGATTAATCGTAGGTTCTGATCATCAATCTTCATTGTATGTTCTGATTGCTTTAGCGTGAAGCACTTATGGCTTATCTTCTGATGCCGATTTGATCAGAACTTCTGCATACATAAAACATATTTTTAAGGAGCATATTTGTTCTTTGTATTTATTTATTCTTTGTATTTTTTATCATCAAAACTCTAACCAAGGGTTGTAGAATCAAACTGTGTTCTAACAAAATCAACTTGGAACTTGGTGAAAAATTGCCAAGAAGTTGAGATAAAAATTTGACCAAACTTGTTGAAAATTTCTCTAAGTGTTAGATAAAAATGTCATGACTTCATGGGCCTATATCTCCTAATCTAAGCATTTTTTGGACATCATCCCTCAAGGACAAATTTGTAGAATTAGTCATGCTCTACAACTTTCATGTTTAAAGTTTTCCTTAAATCATCTAGCATTTTAGTGAAAAATAGTCATGAAGTAGTGAATTTATTAAGAACAAAGCATTAACACTTAGAAAATTTGCTAAGTATTAGAAAATTTCTATCTTTGACTTTTGTTGACTTTATTCATTCTTGATGATCAAGCTCGAAAAATTTGAATGTTTTGATGATTCTTGATTTTTGAATTTCAATGTTGACCACAAAGTCAAATTTGACTTTTGTGTGACAATTGACTTTTTCATCAATCAATTTAATTTTCCAACTATCAGTCATTTGTATCTTTGGAAATGTTTTGAGCCATGTAATTAGGTAAATATATTATATTTGAATCCTTGAGATCATGCTTCAAGTCATTAGGTCATGTACTAGGTTAAAAGTCAATGATCAGTCATTCTCAGTCAAAACCCTAATTTTGACAATTTTGCCCCTTTGGTGATCTCAGGGCTCTTCTTGAGGAATTATGATCAACCCTTGATCAAATGATGAATATGACTTCAAAATGTTGATGTTGACCAAAAATCTTGAAGTTTGATTATATGTTGACCATAGTTGACTTTTTACCCAATATAGTTGATTTTCAATCATCTGAGCAATTGACTGAGCAATTTTGTGATACAGGACTTGAAACTTGGTATGAGAATTCTTGGAGACCTATGATGAATCATCAAAGTAACTTGAGGAATTAAAAGTCCAATTTTACTTGAGAAAACCAAAACCATATTCGTGGACCCAGTGCTTAGGAGGTGAGCTTGTCTGATCTACTCTTGAGAATCCTTGAGCATTTGATAACTTTTGTAAGAAATGTCTTGAGAAAAAGGGGAGGTAAAATTTTGGGATACAACAGCTGCTCCTGTTCAATCTTCTTAAACCTGGAGAGTTAGATTGGCATGTCTTCCATTCGTGACTTGAAGGTGGAAGATGATTGAACACATAAGTGCCCAGAAATTTGCACTCGCTTGTGCACGAAGTAATGTTGTTGGTTGATTATACCGAGAATGGGCTTAAAGATGCAATTTGAGAGGTAATGAATATTTTTTGGATATGGGCTTATAGATTCCATCAAAAGTAATTATTGATAGAGAAAGTAGACTAAGTCTACGCTCGACTTTAACTGGGAAAAGTATCAGAATAAATCTTTGGTCGATTTAATCCGAGCAAGAAAATGTCTACTGGAAGAAGTATCAGAATAAATATTTGGTCAATTTAATTTGAGCCAAGAAATGTCTACTGGCAAAAGTATCAGAATAAATCTTTGGTCGATTTAATCTTAGCCAAGAAATTTCTACTGGGAGAAGTATCAGAATAAATCTTTGGTCGATTTAATCTGAGCCAGGAAATTTCTACTGGGAGAAGTATCAGAATAAATCTTTGGTCGATTTAATCTGAGCCAGAAGATATCTACGTTCGTCTTTAACTGGGAGAAGTATCAAAATAAATCTTTGGTCGATTTAATCTGAGCCAAAAAAGATCTACTGGAAGAAGTATCAGAATAAATCTTTGGTCGATTTAATCTGAGCCAGTAGATGTTTGAAGGAAGTATTCATCGTGTAGACATTTGCCCCGTCTTGTTTTGGGAATTAATCTTGGACCTATTGGTGATGATATTCGTCAGTTGATTGATCTTTCCTAAAAAGGTAAAAGTTAGTTGTATGAAATATTATGATGTATGGAATGCATTACGTAATGATGTTCTCAAAATAAATGAGACTGTGTTATATGTGTTTCGTATGCATATTCTATGAAGTATGAATGTGAAATATTGTGAAGTGTATTTGTAAACCCGTGCTGTATTTTGTCTGGGAAAATAAATCCCTAACTATTTCTAGGGATGAAGAGTATGTGTATCTTCAATCTTGTCTAGAATGCTTCCGCTAGGGATTCCTGCTTACTGTTTAAGGAAACTCCACCGAGGAGTATTGATTACTGCTTTGGGGAGAAGAGTTCAGGAACCTTGGTTGTCTGTTGCTCTACTGAGGAATTTAATTTTTATATACCCTAATTGGGGATAAAAGAGATAGATAATCCTCCGACTCGTCTGGGGAGGATAATTCTTATATACCCTGACTAGGGATAAAAGATATGGATAAACTTTTGACTCGTCTATGGAAGATACAATTGATTGATATCTGGTCTGGTTCCAGGTTCTGTAGCCATTCTCTGGGGATAGTAGTGTTTTTACCGGGGAGAGGAATTTTGCTGGTGATTTGTAGCAATCTGAGGAATAGACTCAAACTGAGGAGGCTCTAATTTATTGGGAAAATAAACCCTCTCGGCGGAGAAATATTCTGCTGAGGAAACAAACTCTCCTGGAGAAATTGAATTTTGCTAAAGATGAGGAATCTGTAGGGGTTTTACAGTTTCCAAACTCAGCTGGGGAAGAGAATTTCCATGAACTGTACTGATTGAAACTCCGTATGTGGGTGATATTGCGGGGAATGTATCCTTATTGGGGATGAATTTGTGAAGATTACTCTGTGGGGACAATCTCATAGAAGTGGCTCTGTGGGAATTTATGGGTGGCTTGGACGTCATCCTAACTCCTAGAGTCTTTGAGTAAATGCTTATTCCTATTCTTATGCATATATTTTTTAATATTTAATCATGTTCATATGCATATGTTCATTCAATTTTAGTCATTGGACATTTTCACAAGAAAAACAGAAAGAAAAAAATAAAAAGTTTGAACTTTAAGGTGTATTTGTATTGATAACTTGCCTATAAACAAACGCTTTTTTGTACAAAGAGACATAAATCCTAGTAAGAGGAAATTAACATGAAATGAAAAGAGTACAAGGTGAAAACATACATAGCTATATGGAAATGATCTCGTTGGGTTCCAACTCTACTATTGCCCCTATGTCTTCAAACATCTCATCCCTTACTATCGGAAGAAGTTGATTGAGATGATCTGTACCATTTGAACTTTGGTTTTGGTAATAAAGCTTACGATAAGTGATCCAACAGGACATAGTCGTATGCTTCTAATCCCTAATTTTTTCCTGGACCGCCCTTTCGGGTTTTCAGTCCACCGGGATACCCATTCTTGCCCAAGTCTCCTTTTCAGATTTTCAACTTGCCGGGTGTATAATTTTTTTATATATATCCCTAATTTTTACCCGAACCCTTTTGGTTCGCCGGGACTCCCTTATTTTTACCTAGGACAGTCAACCTAGCAGGTCGTTTTCACGCGTAGTATCTTTTGACTATGTCTGTGTTCACAGGGTGCGGGAAACCTTCATTGTCCATGGTGGTTAGTATTATAGCACCACTTGAAAATAATTTCTTAACAACAAATGGCCCTTCGTAGGTGGGAGTCCATTTACCCTTGGGATCACCTTGCGGTAGAATGTTGTGCTTTATTACCAAATCACCAACCTAATATACCCGATGCTTGATTTTTTTTGTTGAATGCTTTGATCATACGCTTCTGATACATCTGGCCGTGACAGGCAGCCTCAAGCCTCTTTTCGTCAATCAAATTCAACTGATCCAACCTATTCTGAATCCACTCATCTTCGCCTAATTCAACCTCTTTCATAATCCTTAGAGAAGGAATCTAAACTTCGACAGGCAGGACAACTTCTATGCCATAGACCAGAGAGAATGGGGTTGCCCTATTTGATGTTTGTGTTAAAGTACGATAGCCATGAAGAGAAAATGGTGACATTTCATGCCAGTCTTTGTAGGTCACAACCATCTTTTTCACAATCTTCTTTATGTTTTTATTGGCGGCCTCTACTTCGCCATTCATATTTGGTCTGTATGGAGAAGAGTTGTGGTGTTTGATCTTGAAATGTGTGCAGAGTTCAGTGATCATAATGTTGTTAAGATTGGTGCCATTGTCTGTGATGATTCTCTCAAGGATGCCATATCGATAGATAACGCTAAGCTTAATGGATGAGCCATAACACTCTTGGTAACAGAGGTGAACAAAGTTGCTTCAACCCATTTTGTGAAGTAGTCAATGGCGACGAGAATGAAGTGATGTCCATTAGATGCAGTAGGCTTGATTTCTCCAATCATGTCAATGGCCCACATTGCAAATGGCCAAGGAGAAGTCATGATGTTCAAAGGTACTGGAGACATATGAAATTTATCAGCATAGATCTGGAACTTATGACAAGTTCTTGAATGGTGATGACAGTCAATTTCCTTGGTCGATCAATAGTAACCTACTCTCAAGATTTTCTTAGCCATAGTATGGCCGCTGGAGTGAGTACCAAAGATGCCTTTGTGCATATCCTCCATAATTTTCTCTGCTTCCTTCTTGTCCACACAATAAAGCAGAGTTGAATCATGGTTGCGCCTATACAAAACTCCATTGCTCAGGAAGAACTTAGCTGAGAACCTCTGTAGGAATTTGTTGTCATTGATAGATGCTCCTTCAGGGTATTCTTGAGCCTCAAGATACCTTTTTACTTCATGAAACCAAGGCTTCTCTTCTACTCCATCAGTATCAATTTTGTAGTAGTGTTTCGGCTCGTCGAATCTTTCAATGGTAATTATGGGAGCCTCATTGTCCCATCTGATCTTGAACATGGATGACACGGTAGCTAAGGCGTCCGCCAACTGATTTTCTTCCCTTGGGATGTGCTCAAAGGTAATCTCTTCGAAGTACGGAATCAAGGTTAGCACATGTTCTCAGTAAGGGATAAGATTCAGATGCTTTATATCCCATTCTCCCTTGACTTGACTGATCACCAAGGCTGAATCCCCATATACGCTCATGAATTTGATTCTTAAGTTAATAGTAGCTTTAAGACCCAAGATGCACACTTCGTACTCAACCATGTTGTTGGTATAGTCAAAGCAAAGTCTGGCAGTGAAGGGAGTATGAAAACCTTGAGGGGAGATAATTACAACATCGATTCCATTTCCAAGCGCATTATAAGCTCCATCAAAAACCATAGTCCATCGGGATCCTAGCTCAGGTCCTTCAGACGGTCAAGGTTCTTCACAATCTGTTATTAGCATGATGTTCTCATCTGGGTATTTGAAGTGCATAGACTGATAGTCATCTACAACTTGATGCGCCAAATGATCTATCAGTACACTTCCTTTGATTGCTTTTTGAGTGGTATACTGAATGTCATACTCTGTTAAGATCATTTTCCATTGGGCTATTCTTTTAGAGAGAGCTGGCTTCTCAAATATGTACTTGATGGGATCCATTTTAGAGATCAATAGAGTAGTATGAGTAAACATATATTGTCTTAGTCGGCGAGCAGCCCATGCCAAAGCACAACAAGTTTTCTCGAGAAGTGAATATCTTATTTCACAGTCGGTAAACTTTTTGCTAAGGTAGTATATTGCATGCTCTTTTTGACCAGACTCGTCATGTTGCCCCAATACACACCCTATTGAATTCTCTAGTACTGTTAGGTACATGATTAGAGGTCTCCCTTCAACTGGTGGAATCAGTATCAGAGGTGCTTGTAAGTACTCCTTGATTTCATCAAAAGCGATTTGAAAGTCATCATTCCACCTGACTACTTGGTCTTTCTTCAGTAGTTTGAAGATTGGCTCACAAGTAGCAGCCAAATAAGAGATGAATCGGGCAGTGTAGTTTAGTCGTCCTAAGAAACCTCTGACCTCCTTCTCAGTACAGGGAGCCGACATTTATTGAATAGCTTTAACTTTTGCAGCACTGACTTCAATACCTTTACCACTGACGATGAAACCTAGGAGTTTTCCAGACCTCACCCCAAAGGTGCATTTGTTTGGATTCAACCTTAGTTTGTACTTCTTCAGCCTCTCAAATAGCTTGTGTAGATGGTCAAGATGTTCTTCCTCAGTTTGTGACCTGACTATCATATCATCGACATAGACTTCTATCTCATGATGAATCATGTAATGGAATAAAGCTACCATGGCTCGCTGATAAGTTTCCCCTGCATTCTTCAACCCAAAAGGCATGACCTTGTAATAGAATGTGCCTCACTGTGTGACAAAGGTAGTTTTCTCCATGTCTTCAGGCGCCATCTTGATCTGATTATAGCCCGAGAAACCATCCATGAAGGATAATACCTTGTGCTGAGCAGTATTGTCGACCAAGACGTTAATATGTAGAAGTGGGAAGTCATCTTTGGGGCTTGCCCTGTTCAGATCCATGTAACCTACACACATACGTACCTTACCATCCTTCTTTGGCACTGGAACAACATTGGCAACCCATTAAGGATACGTTGTCACTGCTAAGAACCCTGCATTGAACTGTTTCATGACCTCGGCTTTGATCTTCTCAGACATCTCGGGATGCATGCGACAAACTTTCTGTTTAATTGGAGCACAACCATCTTTCATCGGCAGACGGTGAACCACAATATCTATTTCGAGCCCCAGCATGTCTTCATATGACCAAGAAAAGAACTCAACATATTCGTGCAACATCTGAATCAATTTTCTCTTGACATTGTCTTCTAGGTTGGTGCCAATCTTGACTTCTTTCCTATCTGTCTCAGAACCCAAGTTTACCACTTCGACCGACTCTTCATGTGGTTGGATAGCCTTTTCTTCTTGAATTAAGAGTTTGGAGAGTTCTCCAGGTATTTCACAATCTTCCTCTCCTTCGTCCTTGGCTTGGTAGATTAGATTTTCAAAGTCATGAGTGACAATAGCAGGATCATTATCAACGAGATCCATAGTGGATGGAGATCTGTAATGTAGTGTGTAGGTGTGTGTAATAACACATAGCTATTTGAAAGTGAAATAAAGTTAAAGAAATACAGAGAGTGCAACATTTGTATACAAAACGTCCAATGTTTTCTCATTAAATGAAAATATGACATATGAAATGACAACCCTTAACAAATGGACCATTGTGCCCCGAGCCAGGCACAAGGTTTAAAATCATTGTTTTAAAAGAAATTACATAACTAAACTTCTTAAAGCAATAAAAATAGGAAATAGCAATTACTCCTTATTAAAGGAGATTGGTACAAAGTCTTTAGTCTTCCAATTGTTGAGTCCACCGCCAAAGGTAGGGAACATCCAATTGTCCAAGTCACCATCACCATCAGTGTCTTCCAGAGCATTTACTTCATTATTGCTAATACAGAAAGGTGGTCCTCCAACATGAACACGTTGAACCTCCTTCTGAGCCTTTGAGGAGAAACCCAAACCAAATTTGTTAGACTTGTAGGGATATCAGGAAGTTGTCCCCAGATAGTGCAACCACCCTCTTCTACCACAGCTCTAGCATCCTTCAGAGAAACCATTCTTGGTGAATCCTTAATGATCTTAGGAGTAGCAAGAGTAGCTTTAGTAACGATAATACCTTGTGCTGAGCAGTATTGTCGACCAAGACGTTAATATGTAGAAGTGGGAAGTCATCTTTGGGGATTGCCCTGTTCAGATCCCTGTAACCTACACACATACGTACCTTACCATCCTTCTTTGGCACTGGAACAACATTGGCAACCCATTAAGGATACGCCGTCACTGCTAAGAACCCTGCATTGAACTGTTTGATGACCTTGGCTTTGATCTTCTCAAACATCTCGGGATGCATGCGACAAACTTTTTGTTTAATTGGAGCACAACCATCTTTCATCGGCAGACGGTGAACCACAATATCTGTTTCGAGCCCTGACATGTCTTCATATGACCAAGAAAAGAACTCAACATATTCGTGCAACATCTGAATCAATTTTCTCTTGACATTGTCTTCTAGGTTGGCGCAAATCTTGACTTCTTTCCTATCTGTCTCAGAACCCAAGTTTACCACTTCGACTGACTCTTCATGTGGTTGGATAGCCTTTTCTTCTTGAATTAAGAGTTTGGAGAGTTCTCCAGGTATTTCACAATCTTCCTCACCTTCGTCCTTGGCTTGGTAGATTGGATTTTCAAAGTCATGAGTGACAATAGCAGGATCATTATCAACGAGATCCAGAGTGGATGGAGATCTGCAATGTAGTGTGAGGGTGTGTGTAATAACACATAGCTATTTGAAAGTGCAATAAAGTTAAAGAAAGACATAGAGCGCAAAATTTGTATGCAAAACATCCAATGTTTTCTCATTAAATGAAAATATCACATATGAAATGACAACCCTTAACAAATGGACCATTGTGCCCCGAGCCAGGCACAAGGTTTAAAATCATTGTTTTAAAAGAAATTACATAACCAAACTTCTTAAAGCAATAAAAATAGGAAATAGCAATTACTCCTTACTAAAGGAGATTGGTACAAAGCCTTTAGCCTTCCAATTGTTGAGTCCACCGCCAACGGTAGGGAACATCCAGTTGTCCAAGTCACCATCACCATCAGTGTCTTCCAGAGCATTTACTTCATTATTGCTAATACAAAAAGGTGGTCCTCCAGCACGAACACGTCGAACCTCCTTCTGAGCCTTTGAGGAGAAACACAAACCAAATTTGTTAGACTTGTAGGGATATCAGGAAGATGTCCCCAGATAGTGCAACTACCCTCTTCTACCACAGCTCTAGCATCCTTCAAAGAAACCATTCTTGGTGAATCCTTAATGATTTTAGGAGTAGCAAGAGTAGCTTTAGTAACAAAAATCGTCAGAGGGATTACTTCAAATGTCTGGCTGGGAGTTTCAATGAATTCACCATCCATTTCAACATATTTGAAATAATTCAAATGATTGACCTTGTATTCTTCTTCTCCACAGACTGTAACGATCTTCCCTTTCACCAGATACTTCAATTTTTGATGTAAAGTAGAGGTCACAACGCCTACTCCATGAATTCAGGGGCGTTCTAGCAAATAGGAATAGGTCGGTCGAAAATCCATTACATAAAAAGTGGAGTTGAAAACCTGAGATCCCACCTTGATCGGAAGATCAACTTCTCAGTGCACCATTCTTTTGGACCCATCAAAGGCTCTTACCACAATATCATTGAGTTTTAGCACCATCCCTTCACAATTCAATCTATCCAGAGCACCTTTTGGTAATACATTAAGGGAGGAACCAGTATCAACTAACACATGCACCAAAGTAGTGCCCTTACACTTAGTAGAGAAATGCAGAGCCTTGTTATGATTCTTTTCGGCTAGAGTTAAGTCGGCATTAGAAAAATCCTAAACCATTGTCAGTTGTTAGGCTTGCAACATAATTCTCAAACTGATCAGCGGAGGTCTCTTATGGTACATGAGATTTCTTCAGAAATTTCAATAAAGCCCGAGCATGGACTTCAGAGCATAATAACAAGGACAACATGGATATCTTGGAGGGTGTCTTCCCCAGTTGTTCAACTATTTTGTAGTCACTTTTATGAATGATCTTCATTATTTATTCCATTTATTGTTTAGAGGGGTCTTCAATTGTAACATCTTTTGAGGGTGCCTCCATCTGGGTAGGCTCAATCACTTTCTCTTTGCCTTGGGCTTCAGCAATTGACCCAGTAGCAGGAATATGAACAAGTGTTGTGTTAGTTTTTGGAGGAGATATCTCCGGGAAGAAGATCCTTCCTGTTCGGGTAACTTTACTAGTTCCAAAAATATTTTCAACATTGAGATTGATAACCTCAGAATATTTATCTTCGATAATCCATGAATCTTGCTTGACACCATGATAATAAACTCCTGCCCCATAGTTCTAGGGAACAACCTTGTCAGAGGAATAGTGGACTGGCCCCGGTGCAGTGATGATCAAGGGAGCCACTCTTGGCTCAGCATGAATCCTTATAGGGCCTCTAGAGGTGATCCTTATAGGAGTATTGGAAATTGTGATTATAGAAACATCTTCAAGTCTCATTTCTTGAGATATACTTTCATGCAAACCCTTCATGGACGAAGTTTTCTCGAACATAATTTAATGGCTATTAATCAAGCGTTGAATAACCTTCTTTAGCCACATACAACCATTAGTTTGAGAAGCACAATGGTAAGAATTTTCAGGACAACCCGGAAATAAACCAGCTCTTAACAGATTCTTCTTAACGATCATCAAGGGAGTGGTCAAGTAACTTATGGTGGAGATATAGGAAACATCGTCAATAGCATTAACACCTTTACCATGACTGGGCATGGGCGCAGTAATCACATTAGGGGTCTCGGGAGGGTTAAATTCAATTTCCTTTGCATCAATCATGTCTTGGATTTTTCTTTTTAGGGCTCATCAATCATTGGTGTCGTACCCAGGACTATTGGAAGGGTATGCACACCTTGCATTTGGGTTATACTTCAGAGATGATGTGTTGGGATTCTGAGGAGGATCCTGCAGTGTTACCAATTGTGCTTTCAATAGATGTTGTAATTCTTGAGCCAATGGCATATTAATCCTGGTGAATTGCCTCCTCATAGCGTTTGACCTACGTTAACTACCTGGTTGTTATGGTCGAATAGTGTTGGATTAGAGATTAACGTGGCCCCTACAGACTGATGATGACCATTCTTACTACGGCTCTTCTAGCCATAGACATCATTGGTTTCTTTCTTTCCCATGAATGGTTTCTTCACACTACTAGAGGATGCAACCATCTGAATCATACTGCTTTTGATACCATTTTCAACCTGTTCGCCATTCAAAATCAACTCAGTAAACCCTGATGAAGAACTCTCAATCAACAAGTTAAAGAATGGACCTGTCAGAGTGCCCATGAACATGTCTACCAATTCTCAGTCAGTCAAAGGGGGTTGCACCCTTCCATCCAGATCCCTCCATTTTTGAGCATACTCCTTAAAGCCTTCGTTCGAACCCATAGTCATACTCTGTAATTGCATACGAGTTGGTGCAAGGTTAGCATTGTATTGGTATTGTTTGTAGAAGGCAGCAACTAAGTCCTCCCAAGCACGAATATTAGTCCCTTTTAGTTGATAGAACCATTCCAGTTGTGTTCCAGATAGGCTCTCTTGAAAGAAATGAACCTATAACATCCTATTGGTAGTGTGTGGTTGAATCTTTTGGACGTATGACCTTAAATGGAGTTTGGGACAAGAGACCCCATCATATTTGGCAAAGACAGGGGACCTTGAACTTATGGGTATGACTACCCCTGGGATTAGACCCAAATCTCCAAAGTCCAATCCAGGCAATTTTTGAATTTCCACGACTTTGAGTCGGTCTTCAAGCTTATTGTATTTGTCATCCACCGGAGGGTATTGCTCGTTGGAATAGTCTTCATCCTCAGAAGTCTGGCTATTTCCACCCCTATCCCTGGTGCTTCTAACATCCTCTTCTTGATTGTCGTCCTCCTCATAGGAAACCTCATCTTCTTGAGCCAGTCGGGCAGGACCTTTGAACCTTCTCCCCATGTTAAGGATAACGGCCCACTTCTTAGTTTTCTTTTTCGTGATGAGGAGCTCCATCATCTCTTGTTTCCCTTTGGCTAAGTTCAGGAGAGTCTCTTGAAACTATGCATGTTGAGTTTTCAGATCTTTGAAGGTTTGCTCGAGAGCCATCTTATACTGAAATAAACAGTAAATAGATGAGGAAACCTGTATTGAAAAACATGCTTATGGATGCATGATATGTGGATGCAATGTTTTCAAGGACCTTAAGAGATTTAAATTTTCTAGCCGAAAGGGAAACAGAAACATAGATTTCATTAATAAGTTCAAAAATTACAATTGCCTCTTGGGCTTACAATGAAAAGCAAAATAGTCTCAAAGAGACAACAAAATGAACTTATAAAACCTAAGGCTTTACTCCTCGTGAAGTCGCTTTGTGAGCTCTAACACTTTCTTCTCTCTTGCATAGAATTGAGCATCAAAGGCGTCTCATTCTCCCTTGAGTTAAATCCAGGACTTCTGAAATTCTTCGAGGTCAGTGGGCATGTCTGGATGGAGAATGGTATAAGGATATCCCCTTTGGCAACAGGCTCCATGATCACTGGCAGGATAGCTGGATTTGGCATCATGAGGTTTTGGGCGCGAGCTCGTACCCATTTGAGATAAGGCTCTAGAGGAATGGAATTCTTATGTCCCAAAGTCTTGCTATCAATCATGCTTATCATGCCCCAAGCTCGTACAAACCTTTGACGATAACCTTGAAAATCATTCTCGTAGTCGAACATAATACCCTAGATAAGTGTGTCATGAGGACCATGTCTTCAAGCATAACCAAATTGTCGTAGATCCAGAGAAGGGTTGTAAGTAATACCTCCCCTAATTCCAAGGAGAGGAACATTAGGGAATTCCCCACAACGGTTAATGATAGTAACATCTTCCAGAGATTGGGAACACCAATAGATATTTGAATGAGAGAGCAACATCATCCTTTGAGACCACCTTAGACCTTGTTCATTCTTCAATACTGATCATGGAAGATGTGAAATAAACCACCTAGATAGCAACGATATGCAACATATAAGAGCCCATCTCTTCCTCATAGTACGAGTGTGAAGAGAATGAAGAATATCTCCAAGCAAAGTAGGCACATGGTTACGAGAAAGGAAAATTTTGACAATATTCACATGTATGAGTTGGTCTGGATTAGGGAATAGCACCAAACCATAGATCAATAAAGCCAAGATTTCTTCAAAAGCTTGAAAGTTCATAGCCTCCAAAAACATTTGAGCCTTCTCTAATAGAAATTTAGCTAGAAAACCCTTGACTCCACTCCTTGTTTCCCAATTAGCTACAATGTCGGACCTCTTTAGATGCAAGACTGTTGCAATTTCTTCAGGTTATGGATATTTCTCTAAACCAGTGAAAGGTATTTGATTGAAATAGGTATTTTCAGTAATTGAGAAAACTCCTCCATTGTGGGTACCAACTAATAATCAGGAAAGGTGAAGCAGTGATGTACAGGGTCAAAGAACTGGAATAGAACACTCATCATATCTTCTTCAAAACTCAAGGTAACCAAACTGAGTAGTCGACCATGCCTTTTGATGAATGAAGAACTTTCGGGAACCCTTGAGACTAACTCCTTAAGTTGAGAAGGTATCTTCACAAAATTGATCCAGATAGTGTTTCTGCGAATGGAAGCCATAACCTACAAAATAGAACAAAGATAAATCCCTAGGTCCTTGAAATGGTTATTGAAAATGATATGACATGATTTCATAATGTTATGATGTCATGCTCGAACCATTAATCATACACAAGGTCTTAGGTTTAAGTTTTTATGGAGTTTATAGGTAAGTACCCTCTTGAAGTTTTAGTTGGCTCAACCTGTCCTAAAAGAAGTAATTGGATTCTAGGAGCCTCAATATCACTGATCTTTCTTCTCGGTCATTGTTTCAGCACAAGCATCAGAACTGCAACCGAAATATCCCGATATTCCGATTTCAATGAGTGTAGTATCAATTATTAACCAACTTCAGTCTGCACCAAAGTCGACTATCTCACTACTTTCTAATGGCTAAGTTGTTAAACTAAGGTTCTACAGTCAGTTAGTGCTTTATGACACCATACAGCGGCCCCGTATTCTCCTTGGTTCAACTCAAGGGACATCGGTACCAACAAATGTGTCACACTAACATAGCCACCGCTTCAACCCTATCGGTCTATGTCGTATAGTTTTCACGATCTATTGCTACTTACCTAAAATGCCCCAGATCCGGGTATAGGATCTATACAAGAAATAAACCCAAGCATAACCCCTAAATGTAAAGCATACAAATCAAGCAAGTAAAGAATTTTAAAATGTGATTTATCTCTAAGGTAACTCACTTTTAGTATCCTCCTAGAAGAGTCTCCAGTTCTGTAATGCGGTGGGAGAACTGACTTGGTTTTTGTGCTTTATCGCAAATGTTGCGGATAACAAGAGTCACCATCGACTTTTCTTTTATCCAATAAAGGAAAGGTTGAAAAGAACATGAAAGACATTTTGAGATTTTTCTTGAGTTCGGGGGGTAAGTTATGAAAAGGGAAGGTGTTAGCACCCTTTTCATTCGTAGTTATCTACGGGCTCTTAATTGCTAGCTCACTTTGAAAATGCTTTATGTTTGTGTATGTTTGCAAATATTTTGGAAATGCCTAAGTGCGGAAATTTTGAAATGATTCTCGTATCAGTGAGAATGTATACAAAATGTTTGTTTTAAAAATATTTATTGAAAAGGAGTGTTTGGAAAGATGTTTTGGAAATTCCAATGTAAGGAAATTTTGTAATGATTCTCGTATCATTGAGAATGTTACAAGAATGTTTGTTTTGAAGAGTATTTTTGAAAATAGTTATTTTGAAAGTGTGAGGTGTGAAGATTGTTTTAGTTTGTGAGCAAGCGATTACGAGTTGTCTACCTACTCAAAAAGTCTTCGTTCTTTTCTTCCTCCTTTAGATAGTATTATCCTACCATTAGTTAGTAGGAAGCCATATCATTAGATGTGAGGGGAAGGCGTGAGTCATCGTACAGTCATAGAAGGCAACTTGTAGGATGTTTTAGCAATTGTTGTAAGGGACTAAGATCGTTTACCAAAGGCAACGTTGAAGGGTCATATAGGGACTATGATCTTTTAATCGAGGGTCTTTGCTAAAGTATCCCATGTTCGAGGGACATGACTGTTTAAATCCGAGGTAACAAGTGAGGTTTACCCTAGAGGTACATGTGTGAAAAGTGTGTTTGGTTCAATTATTTGTTTTGTATTAGAGTTTTTCTATGATTGTTTTTAATCTTTCCATACAAACCCTAATTACTAACAATAATAAGGAAAGCGGTAAATTGGGGGTGTTATCAAGCAAAAGCAAAAAGGCCCAGGACAACTAAGCCCAAGCGCTGGATGGTTCAGTGACGTTAAGCTCTTAAAGGTGTATCACGCGTTTGCCTTCTGGGGTGTGTGATTTGGCATTGAGATGATCATATGGTGATGGTGAGAGGAACACCATGTGCGCCTTGAACCTGTTGTCATTAGATCTGAAAGAGGAAAATATGAAACAAATAAAGGGTACTGTTGAGGCTCGAACCCAGGTCCCTATGGTCATACACGCGCTTCCTTTACCACTGGGGTGGATGTTTCATCCGGTCATTATACAACAACTATTAAATATAAAATGAACTCATTTCTGAATGTTTTAAGATGCAATTTCATCTTCTTCGTGCGGCCAGCAACAACAACTAAAACTTTGAAAATACTAACTCCTTCATTTCTCAATCATTTCAAAAACTGTAAACACCAAACTTGTTCTAAATCTCAACACAAATTCAGCCATGTAAATAATTTAAGTTAACACTCAAAGATAGTCATGAATTTCTATTGGTGCCAAACTGAACCCTAATTTCTTAGAAACTTCAAATCCAAAATTCACATAATTCAATCAATAAAAACAAAAACTAAGGACATGGTTAGCTTTATAGGCATGATATCTACATTTTATCTTTTAAAGGCAGGTGCAAATGATGCTTAAATAAGGATTTCAAAGTTAGAAAAACTTACCTCTGAAGTGAGAATCGAATCTGGAGTTGGAGCACTCTTGGAGATGTTGTGATGATCTGGATAGCTTTACTAAACTCCTAGGAAGCTATTTCAATGCTTACTTTGGATTGGGAATGCCTCAACTCTTCTGGACAAGTCAAGTTGCAGGGCTCTATTTTTGAAAATGGAGGATGATGGAGATGATGTTACAGTGATGAAACAAGGCCTTGTATAAGTTCTATATGAGTTATAGAAGCTTTGTGAATGATTTAAAATGAAAATGCATGAGTGGATTAGGTGTTTGATGTTCAATGTCAGAAGCTTGCAACAAAATAGAGTTTTAAGGCAATTCTGACTTTGGGAGTGATTGAGGGGGTTTAAAGGCTACTGAACTCGTGTGTTAGCTTGCAAACACTTCCTTTATTTATAGGCAAGAGGTTTGAGAACAAGGATTGATCTGATTTGCAAAATAACATGTTATGGCTAGGTTGGATTGTAAATGAAGCAAGCTTGACGATCATAGTTCCAATGCTTTATACTTTGCTTCATAGAGTTGTTGGATACTTTAAGCATGCTTATCTAATCTTGTATGTTGAGTGTGTGCAAAAGGAACGAGTTAGAGGCTTATGAAGAGTTGACTTTGTGATTAAAGCTACTTTGCAAGAATGACAATGTTAACTTTGTGCCAAAAATGGAATAATAACTTGGACAATGGCTTGAATACTTGGATAATGATTCAATCAGTTATGTAAAAATTTAATTATGGTGATATTTCCAAGTTAGATGTCTGCAAAGCAAGATTTATGCAGCATGGCTTGGAGATTTGATCTCATCTTCATCACAAAATGACTTGTGTTTCAAGTATGGATGCCCAACTTCATCTCTTCGAATCTCCTTGCTCAAGCATGATAAAAATGTGTTCTTGGACATTTTGGAAAGCTTGAAAAAATTTCTACACATTTCATGTTTACCACTTTGGTTAAATCAACTTGGAACTTGGTGAAAAATTTCCAAGAAGTTGGGACAAAAATCTGACCAAACTTGTTGAAATTTTCTCTAAGTGTTAGATAAAAATGCCATGACTTCATGGGCCTATATCTCCTAATCCAAGCATTTTTGGACATCATACCTCAAGGACAAAGTTGTAGAATTTATCATGCTCTATAACTTTCATGTTTAAAGTTTTCCTTGAATCATCTAACATTTTAGTGAAAAATAGTCATGAAGTAGTGAATTTATTAAGAACAAAGCATTAACACTTAGAAAATTTTCTAAGTATTAGAAAATTTCTATCTTTGACTTGTGTTGACTTTATTCATTCTTGATGATCAAGCTCGATAAATTTGAATGTTTTGGTGATTCTTGAATTTCAATGTTGACAACAAAGTCAAAGTTTGACTTTTGTGTGATAGTTGACTTTTTCATCAATCAATTCAATTTTCCAACTATCAGTAATTTGTATCTTTGGAAATGTTTTGAGCCATGTAATTAGGTCAATATATTATATTTGAATCCTTGAGATCATGCTTCAAGTCATTAGGTCATGTACTAGGTCAAAAGTCAATGATCAGTCATTCTCAATTAAAACCCTAATTTTGGCAATTTGGCCCCTTTGGTGATCTGAGGGATCTTCTTGAGGAATTATGATCAACCCTTGATCAAATTATGAATATGACTTCAAATTGTTGATGTTGACCAAAAATCTTGAAGTTTGACTGTATGTAACCATAGTTGACTTTTTACCCAATACAGCTGATTTTCAGTCATCTGAGCAATTGACTGAGTAATTTTGTGATGCAGGACTTGAAACTTGGTATGAGAATTATTGGAGACCTATGATGAATCATGAAAGTCATTTGAGGCATTAAAAGTCCAATTTTACTTGAGAAAACCAAAACCCTAGTCGTGGACCCAATGCTTAGGAGGTGAGCTTGTCTGATATACTCTTGAGAATCCTTAAGCATTTGATAACTTTTGTAAGAAATGTCTTGAGAAAAAAGGGAGGGAAAATTTTGGGGTACAACATTGGTCCATCCCAGATTTTATCCTAGCTCTACTTTTCTTTTCTTTGGGTGTTTATGTTTTAAAGTTTATTCATTTGTACATGTTTATCTCAACATATGTTTGCATTGCATTTTATCGCTTTCCATATTGGTTATCTGTTGTGTTGGCTCTGTTGGTTTTCCATGTTGGGTGGGTGTTACTATTGAGGTAAAAGGCCTAGTATCTAGGCCAGAGTGCACTATATAGGAAACCTACGAATAGAGTATAACATGATGGCTATTGGACGAAGGTCCTACCCGCATGGCCATGTCGTCTATGCTTAGATGAGGTTCAAATGGGTTGTTATCGTCATCCACGTCTGTGGCTTGATGGTAGTGATTTCAGGAGGATCCGTGATTTTGAGTTACCATTGACCTTCCCCGACCTAGTCTTTACCCGTGAGTGGGGAGGGGAAAATCTTTAAAGGTAAAGATGGTGACTTTGCTTTGTTGGTGATCGTGTTTTGTTGATGGCTTGGTTTTCTATGTTTTATGGTCTGAAATTTTGATCTTGGTATTTTTTGCACATTCAGAGACAGTACAACAAATTTCTGATGTTGGAAACTTTGATTCCATGAGTATTTCACTTGCATCATAGCATATTTACTTTTTAATAAAAGAAATGTATAAAAAATGTATGCATGCAGGTTCCTTGGAAATGATTTAACATAGCTTTGCATCCACTCACACACTTCATGCGTCCATGACATGTACTCATAGTGGAGAATTTTTATTCAGGCCCGATATTTTCTTTTCAGAATTGTGAATCTTGACTTCTCACTGCTCTGTGATCAAAATTTAGATATGGAACAACTTCGCGGGGAATTGGATGATTTGAAGGGTCAAATGAGGCTGTTTATTGTGTACATGCAGGTCATGGTCTATGGTCAGAAATCCTTAAGGGAGAAAAATAACCAATTGGAGACCCAGTTGAATCGGGTATGAAAATTCTGAAGACAGTGTCGGCAAAGGAAAGGGATCATGTATATGTTATTTCAACAGAAGCTGTTACTCAACCTCATCCTATGGGACATTTTTCAAATCATGAAATACTTTGTGGGTTTCACCCAGAACTTTGTGTTCCTAGATTTTTTCGTCAACAACTAGTTTCTAATCTACAAGTGAACCCATGAGGCAAAGCTTATCAACAGAGACAGAAGAAACCTGAGAAGCATGTTGACGCAAGCCCAATTCCTTACATCCAATTAATTCCCCGTCCATTAGAAATTCAGTTGATGAAGCTTCGTGCTTTGGGTCCTCACAAACCTCTCTCCTAATTTTGATGCAAATACCAGATGTGTCGCCCATTCTAGGCACCTGATTATGATATTGAAGATTGTAAGAGGTTCAAGTATAAAGTCTGGCACTTGTTTGGCTTCTTTTCCAAAGACCAGTCCCTGTTTGGAAAATTGTTTCATACTCTTGCTCCTCAGCTGAGTGCTTCTTTTGTGTAGTAGAAGATGGGATGATGCTTTTATGATGAAGAAGTATAAGATGTCTAGTTCTTAGACATCTACTATTGTGTAGAAGAAAAACACCTCAAAGGTCGAGTTCTACATTCAGAGTTTATTTTCTGCTATGTCGCATAAGATCATTTGGTACAGTTTCTGGATTTTGCTTCTATGTAGTAGAAGAAGGAGATTCTTTTGTGAAGAAAGAGGTTCCCCAGAATTCAGTTGCTAAAACTTCTCTTTTGTGAAGTAGTAGATTAAGTTTTTTTCTTCTGCGTAGTAGAGGATCCTTTGTTACGGCTTTTGGATATTACTTCTGTGTAGTAGAAGACGATGCTTCTCTTTTGTGTAGTAAGAGATTCTCCGGAATTCAGCTGCCGATTTTCTCCTCTGTGTAGTAGAAGATGGTTGGAATTTCTTCTATGTAGTAGAATAAACTTTGTGATGCAGTTTATGCAAGTTCGCTTGATAAAGCATTCATCACATATTTTGCGGGAATCCTTTGTGATTACCATGCTAGGGAACCTGGCCATTCAACTGAAGGTTGTAAACCATTCAAAGATGATGTGCAAGACTTGCTTAGTGCAAAAGTCATCAATTTCACACCAGATGGTCGGATTTGAAGTCTTCTTCGACTCAGGGAATGTGAAGACTACAAAGCACATCTTTTGAAGTAATAAGTCCATACAGAGTCTAGTCTCTCAACATGGCAATTTCAAATTTCATTTGCATTCTCATTTGTAATCTTTCTTGTTTTGTTATGTACTTTCTTGTATGTAAAACTGGCTTATTTTTTAATATTAATTATAATGCGTTGAATATGTTTTTATTGAATTAATCCATTCATATTCACTCTTAATTGTTTTTCTTTGCTTTTGATACTCAACTCTTTTTAAATAAAGCAAAATACCTCTGGAGGGAGGATGATGAGAAATATACCTAGAATTTCAAACGATATTCTTTCGAGTAAAAACCATGATGACGATGTACAAGCATTATTTCAAATTCTTAAACACCAAAGATATAAGGGAGATAGACCCTTGTTAACCCCTTTGAGCCTAGAAGTAGGATTTTCTTTTCTTGTCATAAAAAACCCTTATTTTTAACTGGGGCAGAGTAAATTTCAATTAATCTGATCGAGCATTCAAATTTCAAAAGGGAGTGAACATTAGAGGATCACCACACCTTATCCATCACCCATCAGGAAGATAAAATATGACGATACAACAATGGTTATCCCTCACCGACCAGAGAATGAACCAGTCACAACTCTTCTAACAAGTCGAAAATGACTCGAAGTCACACGATGTGTTCAAAAGGAAAGAAAATATAATGAATGAAAAAAAAGAAAAAGAAAGAAAGCCTGCTAAGTCGAAAAACTTGAAAATAAGTGACTTAGACAAAAATTAGGGCATCTCGCTGGACTTCAAAATCAAAATCAAAAAGAATTATCCAGGAAAAAGTTAGGGAAAGAAAAAAATGAAAAAAGGGAAAGCCTGAAAGGCGAGAAAGGATTACAAAATGAAGATCCTCAACAAAGAGCAAATTCGTGTGACCAGAAACACAAAAGAAGCAAAGGTGAGTGACTGTCATATCCAAGAAACCTCAATGGTTCCTCAACCATCATAAACTCCTCTCGAGGGATAAGTGATCGTATTGGGTTAACTGAATGTAGGAAGGGAGAACATCATAGAGAATGGGTGGGAACCAAATAATTTTGAGCCTTAAATCTTTTTTCTAAAATCGTGAAATAGGCCACGTTACAACCCTTAAAAGTCCTAAATGAAGCATGGGTTAATTCAAAAGAAAAATTGTAATGAGAGTGTGGTAATCTGACTTCTATGAGGCTTGCTAAAACTTTTGAGTTGGTATCACTCCATATTTTTATCTTCTTTTGTACAAGAAAAAACTTGATGTTTCGACATATTTTCAATAAAAGTATTTAACTTCTAGACAAGCATAGGATTTGCATTAGAATTATCATTCTTAGAATAAACATTATTTGCATATGAACAAGTGCTTTAACATCAAGTGAGCTTGCATAATGAGTATCAGATGAAAGTTTGATTATCTTGAGGGACAAATTGCTTCGGGATACCCTTGAGGGGTAAATCATTTTCGAGAATAATCTTAATCTGGGGCAGACCTTCTATTGAATTCGTTGAGTAAAAGAAGACCAATTTCAGAAATGATCTGAAGTAAAATATGTGAAAGTTTTGATTGCCCAAAAGTCTTCGTTGAGCAATGGTTTATTACTTTCATTTGGTCCTGAAGGACACATTTCCTAAAGTATATGCTAGAACACGAGGCGATTCAATTTGAGAAGTACGGTTATGTACTAACCCACTTTCAAGCCGTAAGTTAATTACCCTTAAAGGGAAAATCTCGATACTCTATTGGGTATGAGCGAGTTAGTTTTCCCGACACTGCTCGTTGTCGAATGCAGCCAGCCTGGGGAAATCAATGTTGAGCAGAAATATCTCAAAAGTATCCAATATGGGGCATTCAAGTCGCGATTTGATCCCTCAAAGTACAGTCAAATTGGGGCAGTTATGTCGAGATTTGACAAATCTCTCAGAGAATCTGTTGATCAAAGGAGAATCATTTCATAATCTGAAGATGCAGGGGTATTCACTCAAGCATGGTTGAAACTACTTCCAACTTTGGTCAGTTCGAGTAAATGTTCTGAAGTTCATAATACTGGGGCATGTTATCGTTATGGTACATATCTCATGAAGTACTTTCGAGGAATGTTTTTTTCAAAGGACATGTAGACTGGGGCAAGAAATTATGTAGAGGCATTCCTTCTCTTCAAGAAGTTGATTAAATTAAGTCTAGGCGCAGGCTAAGCAACTTGTGAATGTTAGGAAGTAAGGTTTGATTATCATTGGCTCATTAAAGGCTTAAGTCCGGGTTATTGGTGTTTCTCCATCGGAAGTCAGGATCATTATCTCCAATTAAAGTTTGGATTGTTATCCTCAGCAGAGTATGGGTAAGAGAACATGAAGTGTGTGAGGTTTTTACCCTTACAAGTTTCATGATGGAAACATTGTTTCCTAGAAGGACTTCTTTCCCCAGTAAATGATCCATTTCTACTTGAAAAAGGTTTGCCTGCTAAGTTATTTCTATCCAGAGATTTTTATTCCCCAGTGAAGCATTCCTCATTTCTCTGCAGGAGGAGAGTGGATCTTCTCCCCGGAAATTTTAAAGTTGTTTGAAGTCAAGTTGATTCCTTTTTAGTGGATTGCAATTTATTTTTGCAGTGTCCTCTCCAAATTCCACTTTTCAGTGGTATTCCTCCTCGGAGTTGACATGTTGGAGTTGCAATATTGCATCACAGTTTTTACCCAGTGGTTGTTAGTTCAGAGTGTTTATTCCTTAGCTAAGGTTTCCATTTTTATACCTGGGACATGATGCTGTAATTTCCCTTGTTGCAGGTACCATTTGGTCTTTTATTACAAGAAGCGTACCAACAAATGAACCAAGGAAGGTCTGTATGCGACCAACATGAGGATCTTTAAAGATGAGGATTTCTGCATAATGGAATCCAATTTCCCTAGTGAATTCTCACCTTTTCTCGAGATAAAACCCTTTGGCCCCTAGTGAAGGTGTAGTCTCGCATGAGAATACTCCTTCTCATTAGGGTAGTCTGTTTCTTTTAAAGTTTCTCGAAAGAATATTTTTTATTTACCAACCAAAGGTTCTTGATATACTCCCTTTGAAGTTGACATTCTGCGGCTTCCCCAGTGAGGTTGGCACTCGTTCTTCCCATGAAGTATGCATTCTCTTCCCCAGTGAAGTTTTCACCTTTCCTCCCCAGTGCGGTCTTCCCATATCAGAGTTTCTTGAAGAGATTCTTGATTATATGTGGGAGATTCTAGTTTGTATCCTCATGAAGACGACCATTATCCCCAATGAAGTGATTTCTTCTCCACAGTACAAAATTCTTGTCGACATGAATCTTGCAGAGATGGCTACACCCACTGCAGTGGGTATTGGTTATGTTACCATCTAAACTTTTTTGGCTCCCCAATGTAAGAGGTAGCTTTTTTATCCAAGTTGAAGTCGAATTTCGATGACCTTCTGGATTAACTTGCCTTTTATTCCCCTAGTGGAGCAAGTTTTCCCCCAGCAAGTGTCTCGTTTTCCCAGTGTGGTATACATGGGAATGCCAATAATAACTCTTTTCATCCCCGATGATAGAAGATTTTGTTGAGATACCCCAGTGGAGCTTCTACCCTAAGAAGCTTTCTTCTTCTCCAAGAGAAGATTTTTACCCCGACAGTGTTATCCCCATCATGGTTTGAGTCGAATTATTTTTATTTAAGAATTTCTATGATCCCCAGTAGGAATTATCTTCGTCAAGAAATTCTACATGAGAAAGTTTCCACCCGGTGAAGCTCTCCTCATTCTAACACAAAATAAAGGGATGTTCCTAAGAAGTCGAAGAGTTAGATCAGAGTTCAATATTTTCTCTGAACTGTAATTTATTTATCTCCCCAGGAAGTTACCTCCCTAGTGATATTGATCTTTAGAAGTTAGTGGTTCTGAATCTCGATTCCCTTTTGAAGTTCAAATTGATTATTTTCTACAGAGGATTAGATGTGCAAGGATGACCATTCAGAAGTCTCTGGTCTTCTCAGTAGTAGATTATTGTTGTGTTTCCCCAAGTGAATTATTAAACATGCATCATTATATTTCATCTACCAAAATAAAACAAAATACAAACATGCATAGGTATAGGCCAATCATGTTTACCTGCAGTAACCAGATTGTTTTGCGCTCAGATTTGAATTACCTCCACAGTAAGCTGAGGGTGATCCTATCATGTTTTCTCAGTGGAGTCTCTTTGATTTACCACCAGTCGGGTCTTTAGTGCTTTCATTTCCCCAGTGAGTCGTGGTTTTCCTTGCCCTTGTAAGCCTTTGGTTATTTTACATGTGTTTGCTTTTCCATTAGAGTGCGAGTAATAGTCGGTGTATAACCTTTCTTATTTCTCAAGTATTTGAGTATCCATACTTGGTGTGGGGTAATTCAGATGATTGCCACTCTTGAAGAATTACACCCCGCCTTTGTCTTGAGGAATATTGTAGTTCTTGCACCTTTGTAACCTTTTAAAGTCCAACGTGTGTTGGCAATCTTTGTCTAGAGTCCAACAGTTGGCTTCTTTTCTAGTTGCAAGTTCTCCTTCGATCGACGTTCTATTCGGGTTTGGTACAAATGTGAAACCCCAGTAAGTTCTTTTCCCTAAGATTCTACCCTCGTCTAGTCTCTTTGTTGTTGCAGGTTCTCCTGTGTTCAAGCGTCCTTTGTTAAGAGTCAGCTCCGACTGGTCTCTTTTTTATATGTGTCTAACTCTGACCAGACATGTATACTTTATCCCTAGTAAGTTCACCTTTGATCGATGTTCTTTCTCCAGGAGTATATCTTTGGTTAGAATTCCTTATTGTAGTCTTCTTCGGTCGGCCTCTTCCTTGTTTGTATGTGTCTAATTTTACTTGGCGTATACCCATTAGCTTTTATGTCCGCTACTAACTCCGGACATGTATATTTGATATTCATTGTTGTACCCCAAAATTTGCCCTCCCATATTTCTCAAAATATTTCAAGAAAAATTCACAAGTCCAACCCGGCGCGTCATATTCAGGTATTCTTTCGCCAAGATATCTCTGATAACGTATTCTCAAATTCAGGTTCGGCTCAAGAGTCAATTCTTTAAAGAAGGTATCCGAATGTGTGAGTTTTCTCGAAGAAATATGGTGAAAAAGTGTGCTGAAAGTGCAGTTTTTACGCGCAAAAAAATTCATAACTTGAAGATCGTGGCTCGTTTTGAACCCGTTCCGGTGGCCAAAATTCCGTCTTGACATTATCTACGTTTTCATCTCTCACGGCTGGAAGCCAATTTCGATCAGAAGGTCTTCAAAAATGTGGATTTATCAAGTATTTTCGTGCAGAAAATTTGTGACAAAAGTTTATTTACGTCATGTTCAAAAAATCATAACTTGGTCGATTTTCATCGTATCGAGCTGGTTCCGGTGCCAAAATTTCACAAATTGAGTTGGCTACATTTTCACAGAAGGTATTGAGTTCAAATGGTATTCAAAAGGCCTTCGTTTTTTTCTCAGAGTGCGTGACACGCTGAAAATCCTGAATGCTGAATATTGTTTCATCTGGGCCGAAACTTCGAAAATTCATAACTCGGTCAATTTTTATCGGATTGGACTCATATTTTTACACAAGGTCACTGACTCATAGATCTACAACTTTTCTTCAAAAGTCGAGACCAAATTATGCACCGATCAATACCAGTTTTTTATTGAAGAACGTGTCGGAGTCGACACTGGAGCCCAAAATAAGTTTGTCTGAGCTGAAACTTCAAAAATTCATAACTAATTCACCGTTTATCCGATTGAGTCGATTTTCGGACAGGAGTTAGTTCTCGATGTCGGCTACATTTTGTTTTCACATTTCAAATTCAAAAAATGCACTTAAGTCCCTGCGATTTAGCCAGGAAAGTGACGAATTCAAGTGAATATTGGAGGCCCAATTGCACATTCAAAGCCCATTTGCTTTACCCTAATTTTCATTATATAATCACCTTCTTTTCACACAAACCAGAGAGGAGAAAAAGAAGAGGAAAAGAGAGAAAAAACCTTGCCACAACACTGTTGGAATATCAAACTCTTTCAAGAACCCTAAAACCTTGAAATCCTTATTACAAATCCCTCTCTCACTACAAACAAGCCATCACAGTTATAAACCAATACCTCACTACTTCTTCAGTAAAGGTAAGGCTAACTTGATCTCCATGATCCTAATTTTCCAATAAGGTATAAAAGCATTCATGTCACTACTTTTCCAGTAAGGCTAAGGTTGATTTGATCTCCATGATCAAAAGGGTATAATCATTCATACATGTCATATTGTGCCTAAACATTAAATTTCTTCATATGTTGGTTTTATTTGAATTTTTATGATTTTATTTAATGTGTTCATGAGGTTGCAGATTTAGACAGGATCCCGTGCAGGTTCATTAAGGAACGTTGAGGCCAAGACACAAATGGCCAAAAGCCAAAAGCCAAATGGCCAAAACAGAACATTTTACACATGACACCAATACATGGCGAGGCAGACATCTTGAGAAGGTTAGGGAACGTTGAGGCCAAAAGCCAAAAGCTAAATGACCAAAGTAGAAAAACTTATGCATGACACCAATACATGGCCAAACCACTCCAATTCACATCCAATTGGGGACAGAACCCCCCAAGGTATTGTATTTCTTTTCTTTTCTTTATTTTATTTGTTTCAATTATTTCTTTTTTAATTAGTTCCTTTAATTTAATTTATTTTCATAAAAAAATAAAACAATATAAAAATCAGAAAAAAGACAAAAAATAAGTATTTTTATTTAATGTTATTTTTTTTGTAAATAAATATCACTAATTAATTTTAGCTTTGTAAAATTAGGTTTAATTCAAACATTTTTCTTAATAAACTTAAAATTGGTAGAATTAGGTTTTAATCAATTTTTATCCTTTTTTTCTTTCTTTCACAATAATTAATTATTAAATATTATTTTTGTAATTAAATTACCATGTAAATAATTAGATTAATCTTAGGTTTAATTTTAATATGTTTTCTTAATAAATTAAAAAACAACTAGAAATAGGGTTAGATTTCATTTAATTCTCTCATAAAAAACCATAAATACAAAAATCTCAAAATAATTTCTTTTTTCATTCTTATTTCATTAATTTAATTATCATAATTTAATTTCCTTAAAAAGGGTCCAACGCCCTCGCTTGCGATTTTTTATTCAATTCGCGCATCTTATTTTATTTCTTATAATATTAATGTAATTCTCCCAAAGCCTTGTAAACTCGGACATTTTATTTCTCGCACTTTACTTCTTTATTTTCTGTCAAATCGGGTTCTGGATTTTAATTTGGCGATGTGGACCCGCTCCTTTGTAATAGTTTAGGAACTTTACCTTTCTCGCATTTTTTTAACTGTTAATAATGACATGCAAGAATGAATGACTAAAATAAAAACAAACGCGTAGATCACCCATGACAAAAGACAAAAATAAATGAACATGACACACAAATCACACACCACCCCTAGGGTACGCCTCACTGTTGCCTTGCCTCGAAAGGTGATCGTCGAGTAGAGGACGTCTTAGTAAGTCCTCATGATCCGGGAACCTGGCATGAGGGTAGCTTCTAAGGTGTCTTCCCATTGCTCTGGTGATCACCATGTCCCGAACCTCAAATTGACCCGAACACCTCCAACGGTGGTGCTACCTACCTCTCAATGGTGGGATGGCACTACTTTAAAGGACATTTACACAGACGAATTCCTTAGGGTAGGTAGACGACTCTAGATACTTGCTCTAAATTTCAAAACAAATCAAAAATACTTTTCACACCGACACATTTTCAAAAAGCTTTCGAAAGCATTTTTCAAACACTCTTGAGGACCGATACAAGAGTCGAACTGAAATTTTCAAAGAAACTTTTTAAAACCCACAGTTGAAAAGCAAACAAACCATTTTTGAAAACACAATGAGCAAGTATCTAAGAGCCCATGGATAACCATGGATAGAAAGGGTGATAACACCTTCCCTTTCTATAATCTACCTCCCGAACCGAGAGCAATCTCTATAAGGAATTTTTCTGTGCTTTTGTCATTTCCATTTAGAGAAAATAAAAGATGGTGGCGACTCTTGCTTACCGCGACATTTCGCGAACCAGCGTTAAACAGTCAGTTCCAGATCCACCGATCACAGAACTGGCGACTCTGCTGGGGACATAAACTTAAAGTGAGGTGTACCTTAGGGATAGTTCATAACTGTGTTTTCAATTGCTTTCTTTGTGTGCTTTAAATTGTGGGACTGTCTTGGGAGTTCTATAGATCCTAACCCGGATCTGGGGATACCTTCTTAGAAAGTAGCAACAAGGCTGTTAGGGAACTGTGCGGGGTATACCGACATGGTTGAAACAGTCTGCTATGTTGATGTGGCACTTTGGTGTGTACCGGTAACCCTTGAGTTCAGTCAAGGAGAGTACGGGGCCTCCGCGTGGTGTCGTGAAGCATCAACAGACCTTAGGAACCTTAATTGAACTATCTTGGCCTCTTTAGGGTAGTGAGATAACTGACTTTGGTGCAGTCCGAGGTTGGTTGATACTCGATACTACACTCAATTGAGGGTTGCTTTCCTGGAATATTTCGGTCGCCAGTTCAGTGGCTAAATCGAAACGATGAACAATGAAAGCAATCCCGTGATATTAGGACCCTTAGAACCCGGTTACTTCTAATAGGACAGGTTGAGCCCACCAACTTCAAGAGGGTAATACCCAGACCCCATGCTGGCCTAAACTCTAAGGGTTTCTCTTGTGTGACTTGCGTGCCTTCGTACTTGGATTACTTGCATGCTTGGTATATGACATCTGAACTTCTTGCAGGATTTGTTTATAGTCCTTAACTAGGACTCATAACAGGGTTTACTGAATTTCCTGCAGGTTTTGTTCATAGTCCTTAACTAGGACTCATAACAAGGGTTACTAAGTTTCTTGCAGGTTTTTGTTTTGGTCCTTAACTAGGACTCATAACAAGGTTTACCGAGTTTCTTGCAGGATTTGTTTTAGTCCTTAATTGGGACTCATAACAGGGTGTACTAAGTTTCTTGCAGGTTTTATTCACAGTCCTTAATCGGGACTCATAACAGGGTTACTCACATTACCCCATGCATAGCATGACATCATACCATTGCATACATCCTGCATAAAAAAACTAATCCATTTCAAGGATCTCAAGGGCTTGTGATGCAGGTCATGGTGAATCAACTATCCCAGCAAGGGGCAAAGAGGATTTATTTTCCTCTAGACAAAGTTGTCAGGGGCTATGACCCACTTGATATGGTGAGCTCTGACTCCTGAAGAAGGTTCCCCTAACCAAGGTTGTTTGGAAATCAAAACCAGACATGATGACTAAAGTCAGGGGCTATGACCCACTGGATATGGTGAGCCTTTGACCCTTGAAGAAGGACTCTCAGCAAACAGGAAGTTCCTTCAATCAAGCTACCGGACCCAAATTCTAACAATTTTTTTTTGTTTATCCCGAGAGGTCCTTGAAAACATTGCACGCATATCATACATATCATTGCATTGCAGGTATCTTTGTTGCAGTTCACTTACCTTTCGCGTTGTTTATTTCAGCAATGACTTCCCAACAAGATAACCAGGACCTTCTTGCTCAAGAGACTCGGTTCGGGGAAATCCTCCTGAATCTATCCAAAGGGCAGGAGGAGCTAAGGAAACTTCTCATGGAGACTTTAGTCAGGAACAGCGCTGAGGACGAACGGCTGAAACACTTGCAAGCTGAAATGGATGCAATGAAAGCCCAAATGCTGGGGCAGGGGACTGCCATTCAAAGCTTAGCTCAAAGACAGGAAGAGCTTGGAGTTCTCGTCAACCAACTGCTTCAGAATAACCAACTGGGGCAAGCGTCTAAGGGTAAAAAGCCAGTCATCGTTCAACCACCTTTGAGACAAGGAGGTAAGGGGAGAGCCCCTCAAATGGCTCCAGTGTCACAAATTCAACATCACGACCAACAAAAGAGCGAGAGAAGGCAGTTCACTCGGCTCAGCATGATCTTATCCCAGATATTGCCACAGTTGCTGGAGACCAAGCTGATAACTCTAAAAGAAGCTCCGAAGAATCAAAATACAACGTCACCGAAGTATAACCCCAACGCCCGCTGCGCTTATCACTCTAACAGCCCGGGGTATACTACAGATGATTGTTGGAGCTTGAAAAATAAGATCCAAGACATGATCGACGCTGGAGAGATTCAGTTTAAGGTACCCAAGACTCCCCACGTGATCACTGCTCCCTTGCCAAAACATGGCTAGGATTGAGAAATTTTTGTTCATTCGAATGTTCAAGTTGCAATTCTCTTTTGTTCAAACATTTACTCATGTTAAACATTGTTATTTCATTAATGCATCGCATATGTCTGTTCTGAAACAATATATTCGTATTCACTAAATGCAAATTATTTTCGTATTTTTTCTGATGATCGACTCTCACTAATTCTAAGCCTCTTGAGGGAGGATGACGAAAATAATACCGCGATCATTACAGTATGCTTTTGAACAGACCTCGCTGATGAGGTACAGGCATTGTTTCAATCCCTAAACACTGGAGTTATAAGGATGATAATCCCTCGTCAACCCATCTGAGCCAAAGAAGTAGGAGTTTTTCTTTTCGAAATTTAAAACCCTTAATCATAACCTGGGGCAGGGTAGTTCTCTCAGTTGATCCAAGTGCACAACGAATAACATCAAAGGAGTCCTTCCAAAAACAAAAGATGGTGATGGTTCTGAATAATCATAAAGACGGGCAGTCATTGTCTCTTAGAAATAAAAACCCATTAAGTCAAAACCTATGAAGGAGACTTACAAAACTGGGGCATCCCGCTGACTGTAATTCCAAAAGGAAACAGTTCAGGCAAAAAAAAATAGGGATAAACAAAATCAAAAAGAAAGAGGGCCTACAAACCCTCAACAAAAAAGGAATGACTGCCTATTCAAAATAAGTTATCAACATCCGAACCATCACCGGAAAATCGGAGCAAAGACTCAAACAAGGTCTAACGTATGATCAACTGAGTTTAGGTTTGGAGAACATCACGAAGAGCGGGTGGGTACAAATAAAATTTGAGCCTTTATCCTTTGTTTCTTAAACCATGAACCAGGCCACGTTATAACCCTTAAAAGTCCTAGCTGAAGCGTGGGTTAGTTCGAAAGCATATTGTACGAAATGTATCCTGACTCCTTAAGGCTTACGGTAAAATATGGAGTTGTCATCACGTTTTACAAACAATCACTTGTTTTATGAAAAGAATGCATTTTCAAAATCTTCAAGATAGACATAAGCTTTGCATTTTTTAACATAACTTTGTTTGCATATAACTTTTTGTTTGAACAACATAGAAGTTCGCACGACGAAGTCTAATGAACAGAAGCACTTCCAATCAAGGGGCATGGCATGATCATTGTCCATTATCTGGGGCAGTTAAGTCAAGATTCGGAGAATCTCTCAAAAGGCCAACCAGCTTGGGACAAATCTCCGCCTGAGTCACTTGGGGCATTCCAGCAACGAATCTTGCCTGATCAAACACTTTCTGGTGGCATGACAAAACACTTCCGACAGGGGCAACTCCCTACATTCTGAGAACATGGACATAGTCGAAAAGATACTACGCATAATCAAAGACCCGCTAGGTTGACACACCTAGGTAAAAATAAGGGCTTCCCGGCGAACCAAAAGGGTTCGGGCAAAATGAAGGGATGAAATGAAAAAATCTGTACACCCGGCAAGTCAAAAACCTGAAAAGGCGGCTTGGGTAAAAATGGGTATCCCGGTGGACTGAAAACCCGAAAGGGCGGTCCAGGCAAAAATTAGGGATCAAAGCGTACGACTATGTCCCGGCATCTTGTCACTTGCCTACCTGAAGAAGGTTTGACCCTCAACAATTATCAGCATCCCACAGGTGCCTCCCCCATAGAAACAGGGGCAATAATGGGTAGTCTAAGCAATCTGATTGTTCTGTCCTCCAGGGTATCAAGGTAGGTTCCGTTGAAAAACATAACCAATACAGTTCAATACTTCCCCAGGAGAGTCCAATCCAGTTTCCCCAAGAAAGTTGGAATCCATCTCCCCAAGCAGTAAGCTTATCCCCAATAGATTCTGGAAGCTTATCGTTGCAGAGCACGAACGCGTCCTCCGGCTTTATTCAAAGAGTTATTTCCTTACCAGGATATAACTAGGTTATCCTCAGCCAAAAGCTACGGAAAGATCATCCTCGACGAAGCCTTCTTATCCCCAGCGAAGTCTATTAGCACTTCCAACATAACAATGGTATCCCCAGTGAAGTTACCATCAACATTTCAGCAAAGTACCCCTCTTCCCACAGAGTATTGCTCCCCAGCAAGATTACTAGAGTACTTGTCTCCCCGCAGAGTAATCCATTCGCCAAGTTTATCCCCCAACGGAGTCATCTTCTCCTACCGGTATACTTGCAACTATCATCCAGCGGAAGCAAAATCTGTTCTCCAACATCAGCCTAGGATATGACTTCCTGGCACCCGTCAAGGATTTATTTTCCTAAGACAACAAGGATACATTCATAAACATCGCATTCCCATACATTATAGCATGCATATACGCATCATATCTTACAAATCTCATTCATGTTGAGAACATCATTGCTTGATCCATATCATGCATTGCATATGACTGGCCTTTACCTTTCAGGAAATATTCAGTTAAGTTCTCAATCATATTTCAAGACCTTGTCTGGTTCAGTTAAATCGACTCCAAAGATTTTCCTAGTTATTATCCAGTCAAAGGCGTTCTCTGGTCTAGTTAAACCAACTCCTAAAGGTTTTTCTTTTGAAGACTCAGTTGAAGACTCCAAAGACCTTGTCTGGTTCAGTTAAATCGACTCCAAAGATTTTCCTGGTTATTATCCAGTCAAAGGCGTTCTCTGGTCTAGTTAAACCAACTCCTAAAGGTTTTTCTTTTGAAGACTCAGTTGAAGACTCCAAAGACCTTGTCTGGTTCAGTTAAATCGACTCCAAAGATTTTCCTGGTTATTATCCAGTCAAAGGCGTTCTCTGGTCTAGTTAAACCAACTCCTAAAGGTTTTTCTTTTGAAGACTCAGTTGAAGACTCCAAAGACCTTGTCTGGTTCAGTTAAATCGACTCCAAAGATTTTCCTGGTTATTATCCAGTCAAAGGCGTTCTCTGGTCTAGTTAAACCAACTCCTAAAGGTTTTTCTTTTGAAGACTCAGTTGAAGACTCCAAAGACCTTGTCTGGTTCAGTTAAATCGACTCCAAAGATTTTCCTGGTTATTATCCAGTCAAAGGCGTTCTCTGGTCTAGTTAAACCAACTCCTAAAGGTTTTTCTTTTGAAGACTCAGTTGAAGACTCCAAAGACCTTGTCTGGTTTAGTTAAATCGACTCCAAAGATTTTCCTGGTTATTATCCAGTCAAAGGCATTCTCTGGTCTAGTTAAACCAACTCCTAAAGGTTTTTCTTTTGAAGACTCAGTTGAAGACTCCAAAGACCTTGTCTGGTTCAGTTAAATCGACTCCAAAGATTTTCCTGGTTATTATCCAGTCAAAGGCGTTCTCTGGTCTAGTTAAACCAACTCCTAAAGGTTTTTCTTTTGAAGACTCCAAAGACCTTGTCTGGTTCAGTTAAATCGACTCCAAATATTTTCCTGGTTATTATCCAGTCAAAGGCGTTCTCTGGTCTAGTTAAACTGACTCCTAAAGGTTTTTCTTTTGAAGACTCAGTTGAAGACTCCAAAGACCTTGTCTGGTTCAGTTAAATCGACTCCAAAGATTTTCCTGGTTATTATCCAGTCAAAGGCGTTCTCTGGTCTAGTTAAACCGACTCCTAAAGGTTTTTCTTTTGAAGACTTAGTTGAAGACTCCAAAGACCTTGTCTGGTTCAGTTAAATCGACTCCAAAGATTTTCCTGGTTATTATCCAGTCAAAGGCGTTCTCTGGTCTAGTTAAACCGACTCCTAAAGGTTTTTCTTTTGAAGACTCAGTTGAAGACTCCAAAGACCTTGTCTGGTTCAGTTAAATCGACTCCAAAGATTTTCCTGGTTATTATCCAGTCAAAGGCGTTCTCTGGTCTAGTTAAACCGACTCCTAAAGGTTTTTCTTTTGAAGACTCAGTTGAAGACTCCAAAGACCTTGTCTGGTTCAGTTAAATCGACTCCAAAGATTTTCCTGGTTATTATCCAGTCAAAGGCGTTCTCTGGTCTAGTTAAACCAACTCCTAAAGGTTTTTCTTTTGAAGACTCCAAAGACCTTGTCTGGTTCAGTTAAATCGACTCCAAAGATTTTCCTGGTTATTATCCAGTCAAAGGCGTTCTCTGGTCTAGTTAAACCAACTCCTAAAGGTTTTTCTTTTGAAGACTCAGTTGAAGACTCCAAAGACCTTGTCTGGTTCAGTTAAATCGACTCCAAAGATTTTCCTGGTTATTATCCAGTCAAAGGCGTTCTCTGGTCTAGTTAAACCGACTCCTAAAGGTTTTTTCTTTTAAAGACTCAGTTGAAGACTCCAAAGACCTTGTCTGGTTCAGTTAAATCGACTCCAAAGATTTTCCTGGTTATTATCCAGTCAAAGGCGTTCTCTGGTCTAGTTAAACCGACTCCTAAAGGTTTTTCTTTTGAAGACTCAGTTGAAGACTCCAAAGACCTCGTCTGGTTCAGTTAAATCGACTCCAAAGATTTTCCTGGTTATTATCCAGTCAAAGGCGTTCTCTGGTCTAGTTAAACCGACTCCTAAAGGTTTTTCTTTTGAAGACTCAGTTGAAGACTCGAAAGACCTTGTCTGGTTCAGTCAGATCGACTCCAAAGATCTCCCTGTCTCTTATCCAGTTGAAGACTCCAAAGACCTTGTCTGGTTCAGTCAGATCGACTCCAAAGATCTCCCTGTCTCTTATCTAGTTGAAGACATTCAAGACCTAGACCGGTTCAGTTAATCGACCCTAAGATTCTCTGTTTCTTATCTAGCCCAAGGCCTTCTCTAGTCAAGTTAAATCGACCCCAAACAGATTTTCCTGATAAAGACTCAGTAGAAGTTATCCAAGGTTCTCTCAATGTTTGCTGTTGAGGTGGTAATCGCCTATGGTTCTCTCCCCGATACTGCGGAGGTGGTAATCCCAGATTTCGCTCAATGATTGTTGTTGAAGTTGAAGTTATCCAAGATTCTCTCAATGATTGCTATTGAGGTTGTAGTCGCCCATGGTTCTCTCTCTGATACTGCGGAGGTGGTAATCCCAGATTTCGCTCAATGATTGCTGTTGAAGTGAAGTTATCCAAGATTCTCTCAATGATTGCTATTGAGGTTGTAGTCGCCTATGGTTCTCTCCCCGATACTGCGGAGGTGGTAATCCCAGATTTCGCTCAATGATTGCTGTTGAAGTGAAGTTATCCAAGATTCTCTCAATGATTGCTATTGAGGTTGTAGTCGCCTATGGTTCTCTCCCCGATCCTGCGAAGGTAGTAATCATCCCAAGATTTTCTCAACGATTGCTGTTGAGGTTAAAGTCATCCAAGGTTCTCTCACCGTTCCTGTTGAGGTAGTAACCATCCCTGGTTCATTCATCACCTTTTGAAGCTCCAGATCCAGCTCCTGTAACCAGTCAGGACACATCTACATAAAAAGTTTGAAGACCAATTCCTGTAACAGGCCAGGTAATCATTTTTCTTTTGCAGGTACGCAAGCTCTCGCTAAGGAATCTATTATGCGATTAACATCCAGATGGCATCTGTAAGCCCATCCACCTATCCATCACATCTTAGCATGGCATCTATAAGCCCATCATCCTATCCACCAATCTCTAAATGGCATCTATAAGCCCATTCCCCCACCATCACACTACTATGTGAGCGCAAATTTCCGGGCACTCTAGTGTCCAATCATCTTCCACCTTCGGATTACGAAAGGCACGTCAGCCAATCTACATCCTCAGGTTTAAGAAGATTGAACAGGGGCAACTGTTGTACCCCAAAATTTGCCCTCCCATATTTCTCAAAATATTTCAAGAAAAATTCACAAGTCCAACCCGGCGCGTCATATTCAGGTATTCTTTCGCCAAGATATCTCTGATAATGTATTCTCAAATTCAGGTTCGGCTCAAGAGTCAATTCTTTAAAGAAGGTATCCGAATGTGTGAGTTTTCTCGAAGAAATATGGTGAAAAAGTGTGCTGAAAGTGCAGTTTTTACGCGCAAAAAAATTCATAACTTGAAGATCGTGGCTCGTTTTGAACCCGTTCCGGTGGCCAAAATTCCGTCTTGACATTATCTACGTTTTCATCTCTCACGGCTGGAAGCCAATTTCGATCAGAAGGTCTTCAAAAATGTGGATTTATCAAGTATTTTCGTGCAGAAAATTTGTGACAGAAGTTTATTTGCGTCATGTTCAAAAAATCACAACTTGGTCGATTTTCATCGTATCGAGCTGGTTCCGGTGCCAAAATTTCACAAATTGAGTTGGCTACATTTTCACAGAAGGTATTGAGTTCAAACGGTATTTAAAAGGCCTTCGTTTTTTGCTCAGAGTGCGTGACACGCTGAAAATCCTGAATGCTGAATATTGTTTCATCTGGGCCGAAACTTCGAAAATTCATAACTCGGTCAATTTTTATCGGATTGGACTCATATTTTTACACAAGGTCACTGACTCATAGATCTACAACTTTGCTTCAAAAGTCGAGACCAAATTATGCACCGATCAATACCAGTTTTTTATTGAAGAAGGTGTCGGAGTCGACACTGGAGCCCAAAATAAGTTTGTCTGAGCTGAAACTTCAAAAATTCATAACTAATTCACCGTTTATCCGATTGAGTCGATTTTCGGACAGGAGTTAGTTCTCGATGTCGGCTACATTTTGTTTTCACATTTCAACTTCAAAAAATGCACTTAAGTCCCTGAGATTTAGCATGGAAAGTGACGAATTCAAGTGAATATTGGAGGCCCAATTGCACATTCAAAGCCCATTTGCTTTACCCTAATTTTCATTATATAATCACCTTCTTTTCACACAAACCAGAGAGGAGAAAAAGAAGAGGAAAAGAGAGAAAAAACCTTGCCACAACACTGTTGGAATATCAAACTCTTTCAAGAACCCTAAAACCTTGAAATCCTTATTACAAATCCCTCTCTCACTACAAACAAGCCATCACAGTTATAAACCAATACCTCACTACTTCTTCAGTAAAGGTAAGGCTAACTTGATCTCCATGATCCTAATTTTCCAATAGGGTATAAAAGCATTCATGTCACTACTTTTCCAGTAAGGGTAAGGTTGATTTGATCTCCATGATCAAAAGGGTATAATCATTCATACATGCCATATTGTGCCTAAACATTAAATTTCTTCATATGTTGGTTTTATTTGAATTTTTATGATTTTATTTAATGTGTTCATGAGGTTGCAGATTTAGACAGGATCCCATGCAGGTTCATTAAGTAACGTTGAGGCCAAGACACAAATGGCCAAAAGCCAAAAGCCAAATGGCCAAAACAGAACATTTTACACATGACACCAATACATGGCGAGGCAGACATCTTGAGAAGGTTAGGGAACGTTGAGGCCAAAAGCCAAATGACCAAAAGCCAAAAGCCAAATGGCCAAAGTAGAAAAACTTATGCATGACACCAATACATGGCCAAACCACTCCAATTCACCTCCAATTGGGGACAGAACCCCCCAAGGTATTGTATTTCTTTTCTTTTCTTTATTTTATTTGTTTCAATTATTTCTTTTTTAATTAGTTCCTTTAATTTAATTTATTTTCATAAAAAAATAAAACAATATAAAAATCAGAAAAAAGACAAAAAATAAGTATTTTTATTTAATGTTATTTTTTTTGTAAATAAATATCACTAATTAATTTTAGCTTTGTAAAATTAGGTTTAATTCAAACATTTTTCTTAATAAACTTAAAATTGGTAGAATTAGGTTTTAATCAATGTTTATCCTTTTTTTCTTTATTTCACAATAATTAATTATTAAATATTATTTTTGTAATTAAATTACCATGTAAATAATTAGATTAATCTTAGGTTTAATTTTAATATGTTTTCTTAATAAATTAAAAAACAACTAGAAATAGGGTTAGATTTCATTTAATTCTCTCATAAAAAACCATAAATACAAAAATCTCAAAATAATTTCTTTTTTCATTCTTATTTCATTAATTTAATTATCATAATTTAATTTCCTTAAAAAGGGTCCAACGCCCTCGCTTGCGATTTTTTATTCAATTCGCGCATCTTATTTTATTTCTTATAATATTAATGTAATTCTCCCAAAGCCTTGTAAACTCGGACATTTTATTTCTCGCACTTTACTTCTTTATTTTCTGTCAAATCGGGTTCTGAATTTTAATTTGGCGATGTGGACCCGCGCCTTTGTAATAGTTTAGGAACTTTACCTTTCTCGCATTTTTTTAACTGTTAATAATGACATGCAAGAATGAATGACTAAAATAAAAATAAACGCATAGATCACCCATGACAAAAGACAAAAATAAATGAACATGACACACAAATCACACACCACCCCTAGGGTACGCCTCACTGTTGCCTTGCCTCGAAAGGTGATCGTCGAGTAGAGGACGTCTTAGTAAGTCCTCATGATCCGGGAACCTGGCATGAGGGTAGCTTCTAAGGTGTCTTCCCATTGCTCTGGTGATCACCATGTCCCGAACCTCAAATTGACCCGAACACCTCCAACGGTGGTGCTACCTACCTCTCAATGGTGGGATGGCACTACTTTAAAGGACATTTACACAGACGAATTCCTTAGGGTAGGTAGACGACTCTAGATACTTGCTCTAAATTTCAAAACAAATCAAAAATACTTTTCACACTGACACATTTTCAAAAAGCTTTCGAAAGCATTTTTCAAACACTCTTGAGGACCGATACAAGAGTCGAACTGAAATTTTCAAAGAAACTTTTTAAAACCCACAGTTGAAAAGCAAACAAACCATTTTTGAAAACACAATGAGCAAGTATCTAAGAGCCCATGGATAACCATGGATAGAAAGGGTGCTAACACCTTCCCTTTCTATAATCTACCTCCCGAACCGAGAGCAATCTCTATAAGGAATTTTTCTGTGCTTTTGTCCTTTCCATTTGGAGAAAATAAAAGACGGTGGCGACTCTTGCTTACCGCGACATTTCGTGAACCAGCGTTAAACAGTCAGTTCCAGATCCACCGATCACATTCATGATGGAGCCCTTTCTTCCGGTATCCTTCGTATATGTTCACTACCAACTCCGAATATATATATTCATGATATCTTTGTAAAGAGTCCTTTCTTCTGGTCTCCTTCGTATATGTTCGCTACCAACTCCAAACATATATTCGTGGTATCTTTATAAAGAGTCCTTTCCTCTGGTCTCTTTCTTGTTATATGTTCGCTACCAACTCTGAACATATATTCTTGATATCGTCGATAGAGTCCTTTATCCGATATTTGTCGCATATGTTATTTCCTCCGAACATGTGGTTATGGTATCTTTCTTAAAGGGTCCTTTCTTCCAGTCTCTTTATTATTATAAGTCTGCTACCAGCTCAAGACATGTAGTATCGATATCTTTGGTTATATATCCTTTCTTCCGGACGTATATTCCTGATATCCTTGGGTTAGAGTCCTTTCCACATTTTAATGTGATCAGTGAGTTTTCCAAGCTATCCAATCAACTATCAAGTGAGTCATCATCATATCAAGCTCTCCTGTGTTACAAGACGCTTTGAATTATGCAGAACGTCAAGCGTTTTAGTTGATTTGAGACGGTGCAGACAGAAATTCAATACGGTGTGTTTCAAGCTTAGAAATTCACAACTCGAGTTCAGAGAATGTTTTGGGATTGATTCTCCAGTCATTAGAACCGTCTTGATGTCATCTTCATTTCATCTATTCATGTCGAAGGCTAATTTTGTGAGGAAGATTTTCTAAAGAGAAAAATACTTGAATTGCGGTATAGAATAGATTTACCGTTTATCTGGTTTTCAGATGCTTAAAAATTCATAACTTATTACTGGAGTATCGTCTTTGAGTGGAACTTGGAGAATTTGAATTGTCTTGTTATTTCCCCCAACTTTCATGTTTGGCTCGAAAGCTGATTCTTTGAGGAAGATCTCCGAATGCGCGAGTACTTTGAAGCTAAACAGTGAAAAAACTGTGAAAATACTATGCTGAACTGTTATTTTGTGGGTGTTCAAAAATTCATAACTTTCATCTGGATCGATGTTTTTGAGCCGTTATTTGGGAAAATATCCGACTTAATTTTATCTTCGATTCATATGTTCGGGCCGAGAGCTAATTCTTTGAGGAAAGTTCCCGAAATTATAGATTACCAGAGAAATAATTATGTTGAACCGAATTTCTGTTACACTGTTTTTCGATATTGTAAAAATCTTAACTTCTTATATTTTTATCGTATCATGATGGTTCTTTCGGCATAATTTCAAAAAAATTGTTAGTTTCAAATTTTCTTCAGACTCCGAGTTCGTATTTTGATCAGAGGATTTTCGTTCGTGGCATTCTTTCCAGACTGAACAATGAAAAAAGCTGAAAACAAAATAAGTTTGTCTGAGACAGTGTCAGTGCATCTTCGAAAATTCATAACTTTCTTGTCGTTTATCCGATTAATCCCGTTCTTTTGGCATCACATCACAAATTTCGCAAGCTTCGATTTTGATGTTGAGCTCCAGTCGAGATTTCACACTGGTGGTGATGTAGCATTTTGTACTCATGTTGCGCGTTAAATTTGCTGACACTCACAAAACAAGGCCCAACCCAAATTCAAATCAAAGGCCCAATTAGAGAGTGTATATATTCAAAGATTCAGAATTTCTCTCATAACTTGACTCACTCCCAAAAAAACTTCTCAATTTTCTCTCTATTCTCTCAAGGATCAAACTTCATTTTCTCTCAATTTTGCTCAAGGACACTAACAACTTCATCACATATTCAAACAAAAAACTCAACAAAATATCCTCCTCTCTCCCCCGATCACCTCCGAGTCAGTCACCACTTTCGTTCCAGTAAAGACCACCGTAACCGAAGCCGCTCCCACCGCCAATAGCCGCCACGATCTGCGGCTAACTCCCTCCAAGACCGTCGCACATCCGCGCGGTATGCTCCCTTCATTTTTTCTCATTTTTATGGAGATTCTCTTTCGCTATTCCAATTGATTTCTCCGGAGATAGCATCAATCCTCTCATCACTTCACTTAGGTAACTCTATACTTGATTCTTCATTTATTGTTTGAATTGCTTAATTGAAAAGTTTAGTTGAAGTTGTGATCGAATTCCATATTTGAATTGTGATGAAAAGTTGAATTATAATGTTGTTGTGTTGAATTGATTCGATAAGCATGAAGTTGATTTGAGATAATATTGTGTTATCATGAGTTAAATTTGTTGCAAATTATGTGTTTGTTAAAATGCATAAACCATGCTTGTTTGAACTTTGAGCTAAATTTGATGAGTTGAATTGTTGTGTGAATTCATTTCTTGAATTGTTGAACATATGTGAACCTTGAGTTATTGAATTATGGAGAATATTGAAAAGAGACATAGGTTGAACAATTTCATAATTGATGTGAATTTTATTTTTGATTTGGTACAAAAATTGTTGAAATGTTAAATACCGAATTATGAGTTCACATTTCAATTATGAATTTGTTGTTGAGATGTTGATTGTGTAATCATGTGTTGATATAACTTCCTATTCATTTTAGGAATAAACTCTCATTTTTAATGTAAAAACTTTTGATTCGGAAACTAAATAAACACTTGATTTTGTGGTTGAAATCCACTTTTTGGGCATGATTTGGTGCATAAGGTTACATGTTGTTGATGGTTAATGCTCGATACACTTGGATTAGATGTTTGGACAATATTTATGGCAAGTTTTACCGCTTAAAGTAGTACTTCCGCATGGAATTAATTTATGAGAACCACTTTTTTGAGTCTGTTGGCACATTTGTAGCTAACCGTGTGATTTTAAGCCAATTTCGTTCCAGAGTTTTGCGCGCCTAATATTTAAATTTTGTGTTTTTTGACACTTTATGGCATGTTCTTTGAGTTTAAACTTTCATTTGATGCGTGCTTATACTTTATTCTTCGTTTATGAACCTTTGTGTTTGAGTTTGCTGTATTCTGATACATTTTTCGGGTTAATTATTCAAATAAGCATAATGCTGCCCCATTTTGTAAAATGCATCCGGATTTGGTTTTAATTGTTGGTTTATACTTCATTGCATTTGTTTTGGTCATTATAAGACATGTGTATCGAGTTGTGTCAGTTTTGGATCGACGTTTTGCGCGTTTCTTTGTGTGACGTACATGCTGCCCGAAATTCACTTTTTATGCTTCCTTACTTGTTGCATTTCACTTTATGCATGATAATACGCCATTTTAACTTGTGATGTCGATTTTTGAGTTACATTTGATATCCCTTGTTATTTTCTAACCTTTCTTATGATATATTGCTAGTTTTGGAAGGCGATTCGTCACGACACATGTGTTCGGATTTTACCATTTGCTTGTGTAGCATGGCTCAACGCAGGATATCGACTTAAGGCGTATTGCTTGCAATTTATTTGCACATTGTACATTGGATGACTGTATTGGATATTATTTCTGATCATTTCATTTGTTGATGCTAGCTTGCTTGAAGTTTTCCAGAGTATTTTTGCTTTGCTTGTTGTATAACAGACATTTTAGCCGTTTGGTATTACTTCACTGCTTGGTTTATCTTTCCGCATTTTGTCACTTTCTAGATGTCATGAGAAGTAGTAAATAAAGAGTGTGCACTCAAAGTTGTTGTTTAAAGACCTGTAATAGGTATTCCGCACTTATTTGCTACTTGTGTTTGTGCTTGTGTTTGCCTCCTTTGTTGACGATTGATGATATCACTCGATTGAGATAATGACTTCGATCTTTGCATGATCCCCATAGGATTTCATGGCTTATTTATTTTGATGATCGATGATGTCACTCGATTATAATTGAGATAACGACTTTGATATATGCATGCTCCCCTTGGGATTTTATCATTTTCCTTTGTTGATGATCGATGATGTCACTCAATTTGAATTAAGACAATAACTTCGATCTTTGCATGTTCCCTATAGGATAGTTATCCTCACCCTTAGGTTTTTGGTATGCTAACTTAGGTAGAGATTTCCCTTTCAAACTCGACCTTAGGACCATAATTGTATGATATCATTAGGGATTATATTTAGGATAGTCTCCCTTAGATGTTTCTTTTCTTTTTGCATCCTTAAAACTAAAACTTTCTTTTTCTCGGGGAATGCATAAAACATCTAAGAACTTTAAAATCCTTTTTCAAAGTAAAAAATATCAACCAATGCAAACTCTTTTCACCTTCGGGCCTCTTTCTTTCAAACTTTCAAAAAGAACATGTTAATTCATTTCTGTGATGACGCGTGAGTCTCCAAAGGTCAAGATGCAGAAAAAATCGAAATTAATATTGTTCATAAGAAACATACAACAAACTGAAACATGTGAGCCGAACTATAACGCTCTGATTCCCTAAAAAGGATACGTAGGCATATGGTCATGGGGCTTAGCCGAGCGAAACTTTGTAATATTTCCTTATTTTCCCTGTGTTTTCTTTTGTATGCATTCCCTATTTGAATTTTCCTTTTAGCTCGTAAGCTTTATATTTGAACAAACCCTTTGATTAGAACAACAAGAGTGGATACCATAGAGTACTACGGGCGTGTGGAGGTGCTAATACCTTCCCTTCGCATAACAAACCTCCTTACCCGATCTCTCAGTCATTTGACCTTGATTTCACCCTTCTCAGGTTTACTCGATGTTTACCTTTCCTTTCCTGTGGGATAAAAATGTTCGATGAAGACTTCATTGATTTCATCTCGATGATTTGTTCAGCCGGTTGTTTCAATCGTGAGTGTGTTGGGCCGAGCTGTTGGATCAATTTAAGATTTAACAGATGCAAAATATTCTAGAATATTATGCTATCCTATGTGGCACTCAGTTTGAGGATTGAAGAAGATTCAAGCTGATTTCAAGGAGAATTCTGACTTTCTAATTATGGAGATAAATTTGGAAGGTTATGATTGCCGCCCTATTTTCATGGAGAAGTTTCTACTGATTTTCTACAATAGATCAGCTGTTGTTCTGAAGCCCAAACCCATTCTCTTGAAGATTATAAAAGGAAGACTTAATCCTAGGGCAAATTAACTAAACCAGTTGTATCAAATTTAGAAAGAAAAATAAGGTTTTAGGATTTCGAAAGTCGTGTACTTTCTTGGGTTGTAAGTCACCCTTTGTATCGACTTGATACATTGTGGTAGATATAGTTTTATGCATATTCAGAAGCTTTTAAGTAATGAATCGTGTGTTATTCTTGGATGAAGCTTTGAAGAAAATCCAAGTATGTTTGTTAGTCAGGAGTCTTGATTGAACAGGTTGTAATTGATATAAATATCACTGAGGTAATTTAGGAAGTGAGATGTCGATTTCTCATATTTAGGGAGAACATAGGTAGAAGTTGTATTAGATAAGGATTAGGCGAGAAGTTGTAAACGAGGGAGTTTAACTTTGAACTAATTCTGCTGATAGTGGACTTCCTTCCTAGCTCGGTAGCCCCTAGAGTAGGTGTTGTTGTACAGCGAACTGGGTTTCATATCTGTGTGTTATCATCTTTATGTTTTGTTCAGTTTTGTTCTTGATCGATTAATAAGCCGTATAAGATATTGGTGTAACACCCCGACTTAGTTAGAATTATTTTATTTAAAATAATTAGATGATCTGGTGTATTTTATGCATTGATGAATTTTATGATGTGTTGTGATGCAAATTGCAGAATGTAGAGGCTTTAGAAACTATAGAAGTTAAGATGATATGGGTGTATGGGTAAAAGCATAGAAGCATAAGGGTGAGAGAGATAATTGACCTATTAGTATTACTTGAATTAAATAATAGATTATTTATTATTTTATAATAATTAAATGTAATTGTTAGTAGAATAATAGAATTCATATTATTTTATTAAATAATTATTTAATTGAGTAAGGGCATAGTTGAGATTAAGTATTAGGGGTCTAGAGATTATTATAAGGAAAAAAAAGGAAGTGAGAGCAGAAGGAGAAAAACAGAACAATCGTAGAACGAGAGAAGAGAAGAGAAGGGAAGAGCTAGGGCAAGAAGGATTTCACAAATTTTGAACGAACAAAGCTTCAAACTAAGATAAGGGGGGTGTCGTAACCCAAATTTGTTCTACCGCGACGATTCTATTTTTTGAGATTTGAAATAAAGGAAATACTTAATTAAAGATGGTACAACAATATCTGGTGGCCCATCTTTATCCAAGACTAGGGGGTGTATTTTAATAGGGGGCTTTTTGAATCAGAAAGACTCATGAACTTATTCGCGAAGCATGTTGGTCTACGGCCCATGAGATTCGAAAACGGAAATTCGTTTCAAAATTAATAATTACTTACTAAGCTATTGAGTCCTTAAGTTTAAGTTGTCTTAAGATAAGTTAATTTAAAGTCAACCCATTAAAGTTTTGTAGTTGGCCCTTTTGTTGTTTTTGGAAAAAAGAAATATTATTATTATTAAAAACAATTCATTATTATAAAGAAGATAAATTATATATATATATATATATATATATATATATATATATATATATATATATATATATATATATATATATATATATATATATATATATATATATATATATATATATATATATATATATATATATATATATATATATATATATATATATATATATATATATATATATATATATATATATATATATATATATATATATATATATATATATATATATATATATATATATATATATATATATATAAAGAAAAGGTAGCATGAGCAAAAAGAATATAAAATACTGATTGATCTTTACTACAATTATGTCAAACATTGTTTTTGTAAATGTTAAAAATATGTTTAAAACAGTTTTGCATTAGGCATGGAAAGGCCAATTGGGCCTGGCTTAAAAAGGAAAAAAACACATCTGGCTGAAGATGTTGGACCAAGAGCGTTTAAGCCCAATTGAATCACAAAAACCATTACTGTTCCAATTACCCCTAAGATAGCGCATGGGTTTTGTTTACTAACAATTACTGTAGGGATCAATCAGATTAAATCAAATCTGAGATACATTTCACTGCAAATCAAAAAAAAAATTGAATCTTCATATCCTGAAGCCTAGATACGATTTACAGAAAGAACAACAAAATCAATTGCAATCCAAATCTAAACAAAATCTGCAAAACTAAATCCAATCTTCACCAAGTCTTTACAAATCCAAAAATAAAATATACAAAAATTGTTGTTACAGAACTAATATCAAGTCTCAGAATCGAATCTAAAATCTAAAAATAACATTACAAATCTCAGATTATAGACAGAATCAAAAGATGACAGAGAGTTAAACCCTAATTGCTTCTGAATCCCTAATTTGCACTAACTATAGCAGTAAATTCTCAAAACCCTTATCAACTAACCTAATCCTATAAATTGAAACGAATTTACAGAGAATAGGGGGGGGGTCGTTGAAGAGAAACAAGAACAAGGAGGTCGTCGAGGGTTTTACAGAGAAAAAATGAAGACGGGGAGAACGAGAAGTTGGAACGACCCCCTTGTGTTGAGGACCCAAAGGGAGAGGTGATTAGAGTTTCCAGATCGGAAACCCTAATCACCCCTTGAACCGCTGCTGGCTATCGCTTTGCCGTTGTGTCAACCTCATCCTTTATCGCCGTCCACTTCAAAGTCCTCTCCAGAACCTGCAAAAGAGAAAGAGGAAGGTCAGAAACCCCAAATCACTCGAAGAAATCCGAACGCGAGATCGTACAAGGGGTGATTGAACTTAGCTTCTCCCTTTTTCTTTGTTGTTCTATGGTTGTTTATGGGTTACTGGAATTGACGGCGGGGAAGGGAAAAGATGAAGCGCCGTTGCGGCCATCATTAGGGTCATAAGTTTGGAGAAGAATAGAGATAGGTTACATAAAGAGAGAGAGAGAGAGAAGGATGAGATAACTAGGAGGGGGTAAATGAGATTAAACTGTAATTGATATTCCATTAGATCCGGTATACTCGCTTAAACAATCATTTATTTATTTTATAGTTTTTTATATATTATATTATATTATATTTATATTATATTTTATTTATATTATATTATATTAATGATTTATTAATAATTATAATTATTATTATTAGTTTTGTAACCATATATTAATAATTATTTATTGTATATTATTATATGATACAATAAATCATTTTCATATAAAAATTGCATATATTATTTTCACGTATATTGCATTAAAATATTTGTAGCATGCATTAATCAAGACTTTTCGCAATTAATACAGTAAAAAACACAAACCAAGCATCAAACTATTTTCCCGAACAAACTAAGCTAATCAACAGTCTTTTTGCAAATAGGGTTTCAAACCAATTTTGGCTTACTGCGTACTCAGTCAAAATCTCTGCAATCACTACTCCCGACCGAGTGCTAAGTGATTCAAAATATGTTTACAAACCCTTTAAAAGACACCAACCCATACGAACTATGAATTGGAACTCTGATTCCTCATAAGAGGATACGTAGGCACGTGATCTAAAATCGTGGCAAGTCTTGCTAATTAAAACTTAAAATCCTGTTTACCCCAAACCTAAAACCTAAGGCTAATATCCTTGTGAACAAGGTAGACGAAAGGTGCCTAACACCTTCCTTTCGCCTAATTGAGTATGTAACCTAGAATCTCTGTCCGCGAATTAGGGTTTTCTGTTAGGTTCCCTTCCTTAGGATAAAAACTAATAGTGGCGACTCTTGTTTTAAAAACCAGTCGTAACAGCTGGCGACTCTGCTGGGGACTCTCCTTAGCCCTAGGTTTTAGGTCTCTTTTGGGTTTTTATTTTTATTTATTTATTTGCATTAATTTATTTATTGCATTTTTTTTCTTGTATATTTTTCTTTATTATTATATATTTACTATGTGGCGGGTTTTTATTTCAAATTTTTTTTTGATAACCCTTAGAAAGAAGGTTCGTCTATTAGCTTAGGGGTTACATCATCCCTGCGAGTTTATGTGACGACTTCGCCTAGAGTCGGTGAACTTCCAAAAAAGGAATACTTATCGAGAGATATCCTCTTGACGAGTAGGACTTTGGAAGGTCACCCATGACTCTTTGTAACGACCTTAACCAAAAATCTCATGACGACACCTTTCACGACTTTGAGATAAAAGTTTCGGTCCGTAAGGAGGCCCCTGTGCCTTTTCCCTTTGGTGTTATTTATGACACCCTTAAGGAAACCACCTCCAGGGAGGGTAGACTAACCGTAGGTCAAAATTAAGGAGCCTACCTTCTAAGGGTTGTTACCACAAAAATCTCGTCACTAAACCACACTTCCCTACCTTACAGAGGTACTTTTTACAAAAATTCTATCACTCAACCTTATACCCACGCATTCATACATTTCATATATTCGTCATGCATTTCATATATTTGTCACCCTACATTTGTCTTATTCACAGGGGGGTATAAAAGATAATAATAAACCCAAGATCTCGGTGACTGTCTTTTAAAATGGATACCGAAGGAAACAACTTGCCCGTGTTAACACGCCAAACATGTCTGAACTCAAGGCCACGAAAAGGAAATAATGTGCTGAAGATTTTCTCAAGCTTTGTCAGGCCAAGGTAGATGACCTCCGGATCAGATATCCGCAGACGCACCTAGAAGACTTATTTCCTTTTGCTTGATTTCACGCAAATAAAGTATTAGTTTAAGATTGTAATATTTTTCAATATCTAAATTATGTTACCTCCAATAAAGGCATTTTGTTTCCATATCTCGTTCGGGTATCTATTTTAAAGATAGTCGCCAAGTAAAATAATAAAGGACAAGTATATACCCAAAGGAATAAGACATTCACATTCATTCACACCCATGCATTCATGAACACCTGCATGTCATGTCAAAACTCATTTTTCCACAAACATCTCTCCAGCTGAACCATTGGTAGAAGAAATCGCCACCTCCTTGGCCTCCGTACCAAACCAGGGCTTATCAATAAAAAGAAATGGAGAAAATAGAGAAACTCTGGAGGCATTCAAAAAGGATCTCGACCAAGAAAAGGGCGGCGTAAGTTCAATGAAAGGAGATTCGTGTTAAGTTCTTCTGGCTTTGAAGAACAATGTTGACAGGCTAGACCAAACTCCAAGGGTAGCTTTCTAAGAAGTAGCCCATACTATTGGTGCACCAAGAGGTCACCAACTAAACAAAGAGTCAGGGGCAGGACTCCAGAAGTCCGTCATGGCCCAACAAGAAGCTAAAACTGAAGGGTTTGTCCTACCGCCACCAAAAGCAAGGGCATCTCATACCCTACAGATTTCAACCAATAATGCAGACTCCCGCTAGGACACAATGAAGCTTTCGAAAAAGCTCTACAAAGGCTAGGGGACCAGGGGATAGTCCAGTTCGGACAATACCCTGAAGAAAAATATAAAGCTACTCTGAAGGGCGAATCACATTTTCCTCCAATCCAAGAGACCTTTGTCAACACTGGAGTAGTGCATGGCGGACATGTGGCAAAGATATACAACAAGGCCAACACCAAAGGGGCAACTGAATTCACCCAAGAATGCGCTCCAGGAGAAAAAAACTCAAAAGATGGAAGACCGTGGAGATTCCTGAGATCTTTTTCTTTCTTAATTAATTTTTCTTGTTTTCGAAAGAACCTATGTCAAGCCCGAGACATAGGGGTTTCTTGTAAGGGTTTCCCCGTTTTGTTTTAGACAATATCCACGATTAATAAAAGTTATATTTTGTTTTCAATCAAGATCCATGTCTTTCCCTTGCATTTCTATCTTAAATTTTTAAAAAATGGAAATATTTTCTCCGCATATGCATTTTCAAATATTTCATACTAAGGTTGCGCCAAAACATGATAAAGGTGCAAATTCAAACCCAAAACCACTGATAATGCTATTGCTGCGATCCGATATAATTTTGATTCACTTATCAACCAAGATGAAAAGGAAGATGATAAATATCTTGAACTCCCTGAGAAAATGGCGAGGGAAATAAAAAAGGAGCTAACAATATGCAACCGTATCTAGAGGCTATCAAGACCATTAACCTGAGTACATGGGAAGACCTGAAAGAAACCAAGCTAAGGGGCAATGTTAGAGCGGAGCCACAAAGAAGCTGATCAAGTTATTGCGCATATCTATGAAAATAGGCCAAAGTCAAATACAGACAGTGCCGTAAAAATAAACAACTACAAAATACCAAGATCTGACGATGAACCCGAGCCAGGGGCACGTTAGGTATCCATGTTCGACGAAGCTTCAAATACACTGGGGTATGATATAGGGGAAATATTGACTCTCCCAAAGAATGCTCACAAAGCCATATACCAATTCAATAGTGAACGGGATACTAAACATCCAAAACTGATTCCCTATCAAGATCATATTTTAAAACCGACTGTGGAATTCACAAAGATCATTTTTTAGTCGCGTCCCACAAAAAGGAAATCAAATTGCGGACACCCTAGCAACTATATCGTCTATGTTCAAAGTAACTTGGTCAAACCACGAATCGCGCGTCACAAACAGATGCTTCGAAGAGCCCGCACATCGCCTTGCTATTAAATAACAACAATATAACAAGCCTTGGTTTCACGACATCCCGAATATGCCTCTAGCATCGACAAACGAACTCTAAAAAAATTATCCTCAAAACTCTTTGAGTAACGGTATACTGTACAAGATGGACTATGACATGGTATAATACTCTAGAAGATTCTGCTACTCCACCTCGTCCCACGTGGCAAATGGACCCCCAATTACGAAAGTTCGTACGTAGTAAAAACAACATTCTCCGGTGGTGGTCTTATCTCCACAACAATGGATGGGAATAACTACTACACCCGTAAAATTCAAACGCTGTCAAAAACACTATGTATAAGAAGCCCGCTAAGCTCGAACCTTAAAAAGGAGACTCAGGCAAAAAAGGAGCGCCCCAGTGGATCGAAAACCCTAAAGGGCGACCCAGGCAAAAATTAGGGGCATATAACAAAAAAATTATCCCGGTGGATTAAAAACCCGAAAGGAAAATCCAGGCAAAAGTTAGGGATTCCACGCAAAAAAATAAAGAACAAAAAGACTGCGATCTAAGAACTGCGACTATGAACCACGAAAGGAGAGACAGATCTGAATCATTCAACTCAGAAGCGAAGGAGATGAGATCATTAAAAGGATATTGGGGCACAACAGTAGCAATTATCATTTCTCATTTTCACTTATAGTTTTAAAACTTTTTGTAACTACCTCTTCCTAGGAACTCCATCTTATACTCTTGCCTATTCAGAGGCATATAAATAAAACATTTTCTTTCTTTGTATCTTTAAAATAGTGTTTTTCTTTTTCTCATACTTGTTTACAAAATACTGCGATCATTACTTGTGAATATTGTCTTGAAATCATTTCGGGGAATTAACAAAATAAAAGCATTTGACAAAACATCAAAAAACTATTTTGATTAGAAATATGTCAAAAGAAAATCCACGTCTACGTCCATGCACATGGCTACTCCTACGCCTTGCAAATCCATACACATGTCTATGCCTGTATCTATGCATATCTACGCTCACGATGCAAAAAGTCTACACATGTCTGCGCCTATGCTTGCATTCGACAATACAAACCCTATGCATATATCTACGCGTCCCTACGCAAAGTCTACGTCCATGTCGGAACCTATGCCTACACTTGCAACACAAAGTCTACGTCTGCACATGCATCCACGCACATGTACATTCCTACGTCTACAATACAAATTCCACACATGTGTCCATGTCTACGCCTATGTCTACGCTCACGATGCAAAAAAAAAAAGACTACGTCCACACTTGTGCCTATGCTTGCACTCAATAATACCAAGTCTATGCCTACATTTAAGCGTCCGCGCAAATTCTACGTCCATGTCAGCGCCTATACATAACTTGCAACACAAGGTCTACGTTCGCACGCGTCCACACACATGTGTACTCCTGCCAATTCTACATATGTCTACGCTTACGCTTGTTCCTGCAACATACAATTCTACATACGTCTATGCTTACGCCTACGCCTATAACATACTAATATGCACATGTCTACGCTTACGCCTCACCTACGACATACGAATCGACATACATCTACGCTTACGAACGTGCCTACGACATACGAATCTACGCTTACGCATGCGACTACAACGTACGAATCTACCTACATCTACGCTTATGCCCGCGCTTACAGAGACCACGTACATACGTCTATGTCGGCATACAAATCTACCCATAGGACATTACCTACGTCTACGTCTACGTCTACGCCTGCATACAAATTTACGCATAGGCTATCATCTACGTCTGCGCCTATGTTTACGCCTGCAATACAAAATCAATGCTCAACTTTTGCTAACATTGTCCACTGTGTTCAAGTTCAACAATACTACGACGACACACCATACATTGCCAGGAGTGGATAACTCTGAACCAATGGGTTCAAAGGAGAGAATGTCAGGAATAGTCTTCATAACATTTCAAGGCATACGCACATCTCACGCCTATTTCATACATACAATTTACACAACATGCATACCCTATACATTTCAATATTCAATACACTCAGGGTTCCATATCAATGTCGAACATCATACATGTCGCGTACATACAACATTCAATACGCATACATACACATGTATCACCTAGAAAATAGGTGAATAATCTCACCCTCGATTCAACTATCAAAGGGTCAACCAACGCAATACTTCTCCTACGATTCAACCTGTCACTTCAGTCTTCATGTCGTGACACATTCAGCCCATCACCTAAGTCTTCCTGCTGTGATGAGCTCCTTACAAACTCAGTACGTTGCCTCTAAGCCGCAACACATTTTCAAAAAACGGTATATTTCTTCTAAGCCGCAATATATTATGCGACTCAAACACATTGCCTCTAAGCCGTAATGTATTTGCAAAACTCAACACATTGCCTCCAAGCCGCAATGTATCTTTCCCGATCAACATATTGCCTCTAAGTCACAATATGTTATCCAAACCAACACATCTCTAAGTCGTAATGTATTCACAAACTTCGTATGTTGCCTCTAAGCCGCAGCATATCTTCAAAGACCCATTACATTTCCTCTAAGCCGCAATGTATCTTTCCAGATCAGTATATTGCCTCTAAGCCGCAATATATCGTCTGACTCAAACATATTGCCTCTAAGCCGCAATGCACCTTCAAACCCAACACGTTGCCTCTAAGCCGCAATGAATTCTCAACACTCTGTACGTTGCCTCTAAGCTGCAACATATTCTCAAAGACTCGTTACATTGCCTCTAAGCCGTAATGTATTGTCCAAGACAACACATTGCCTCTAAGCTGCAATGTATTTGTGAAACTCATTATATTGCCTCTAAGCCGCAATATATCGTCCAACTCAAACACATTGCCTCTAAGCCGCAATGCATTTGCAAAACCCATTATATTGCATCTAAGCCGCAATGCGTTTGCAAAACTCAACACATTGCCTCTAAGCTGCAATGCATTCTCAGAACCCAGAATATTTCCTCTAAGCCGCAATGTATCTTTCCAGATCAACATATTGCCTCTAAGCCGCAATATATTATCTAAATCAGCACATTGCCTCTAAGCCGCAATGCATTACCCAAACTCAAACCATCGTCTCAGACTTCAGGCAACGATGCTCGAAAACAAAACCTAGCTTATCGCCTCAGACTTCACGCAGCTATTTGCGAGCCTAATCCATTGCATCAGACTTCATACAACAATGTATTTCATTACCCAAACTCAGACCATCGTCTCAGACTTCATGCAACGATGTTCGAAACAACACATCTAGCTTATCACATCAGACTCCACGTAGTGATTTGCAAACATAACCCATTGTCTCAGACTTCATGCAGCAATGTATTCCAAACTCTCGACCATCGTCTCAGACTTCACGCAACGATATTCGAAAACCAAATTCATCTTATCACATCAGACTTCATGCAGTGATTCGCAAACCTAACCCATTGCCTCAGCCTTCATGCCACAATGTGTTTCTTCATTCCAAAAAATCCAACCCATTGCACCAGACTTCATGCAGCGATGTCTGAAAACCAAACCTAGCTTATCGTCTCAAACTTCACGTAGCGATTTGCAAAATGGTAACCCATTGCATCAGACTTCAGGCAGCAATACATTTTGTTATTCTCTAAACATCAATCATCGCCTCAGACTTCATCCTGCGATGCTCAAAAGAAAACAAAACTTGACACATTGCCTCTAAGCCGCAATGTATCCGCAAAACTCAGTATATTGCCTTTAAGCCGCAATATATTATCCAGCTCAAAACACATTGCTTCTAAGCCGCAATGTACTTGCAAACCTAACGCATTGCCTCTAAGTTGCAATGTACCCTCGAAACTCAAACACATTTCCTCTAAGCCGCAATGCATTCTTCCAACTCAAACACATTACCTCTAAGCCGCAATGCGTTCTTCAAACTCTAACACATTACCTCTAAGCCGCAATGCGTTCTTCCAACTCAACATATTTCCTCTAAGCCGCAATGTGTTCTTCAAACTCAAACACATTGCCTCTAACCCGCAATGTGCTCTTCAAACTCAAACACATTGCCTCTAAGCCGCAATGCGTTCTTCCATCTCAAACACATTGCCTCTAAGTTTCAATGCGTTCTTCCAACTCAACACATTGCCTCTAAGCCGCAATGCGTTCTTCAAACTCAAACACATTGCCTTTAAGCCGCAATGCACTCTTCAAACTCAAACAAATTTCCTCTAAGCCGCAATGCGTTCTTCCAACTCAAACACATTGCCTCTAAGCCGCAATGTGTTCTTCCAACTCAACACATTGCCTATAAGCCGCAATGCGTTCTTCAAACTCAAACACATTACCTCTAAGCCACAATGCGCTCTTCAAACTCAAACACATTGCCTCTAAGCCGCAATGTGTTTCTTCCAACTCAAACACATTGCCTCTAAGTCGCAATGCGTTCTTCAAACTCAAACACATTACCTTTAAGACGTAATGTATTATCCAACTCTAACACATTGCCTCTAAGCCGCGATGCGTTCTTCAAACTCAAACACATTGCCTCTAAGCCGCAATGTATTATCCAAACCAACACATTGCCTCTAAGCCGCAATGCATTCTTCAGACTCAAACACATTGCCTCTAATCCGTAATGCGTTCTTCAAATTCAAATACATGGCCTCTGAGCCGCAATATATTCATGCTCAAACCATGGCCTCAGTCCTTAAGCAGCCATGCATCATCAATCATTTCTATACTCACCCTCTAAATGGGTGAATAAGCCAAGACATATAGAATTGCGCCATCTGCCTCGTTATCAAACCCGGGTAAGCGACATATCATCAGCTCTACCTACTTACCCAAAGACTCGTAGGGGTATGCTACATCAGTATAACCTTATGTTTATCGGACAAATTTTGAGATACTTCGAGTATTCAATAAACTTTCAATCAAAATGTGCAAGACTCGAGTTTTCTCACGCTATTCGATTGAAAGATAATTGAATAGGGGAAGCTGTCGTAACCCAAATTTGTCCTACCGCGGCGAATATATTTTTTGAGATTTGAAATAAAGGAAATACTTAATTAAAGATGGTACAACAATATCTGGTGGCCCATCTTTATCCAAGACTAGGGGGTGTATTTTAATAGGGGGCTTTTTGAATCAGAAAGACTCATTAATAATTACTTACTAATCTATTAAGTCCTTAAGTTTAAGTTGTCTGAAGATAAGTTAATTTAAAGTCATCCCATTAAAGTTTTGTAGTTGGCCCTTTTGCTGTTTTTGGAAAAAAGAAATATTATTATTATTAAAAACAATTCATTATTACAAAGAAGATAAATTATATATATATATATATATATATATATATATATATATATATATATATATATATATATATATATATATATATATATATATATATATATATATATATATATATATATATATATATATATATATATATATATATATATATATATATATATATATATATATATATATATATATATATATATATATATATATATATATATATATATATATATATATATATATAAAAGAAAATGTAGCATGAGCAAAAAGAATATAAAATACTGATTGATCTTTACTACAATTATGTCAAACATTGTTTTTGTAAATGTTAAAAATATGTTTAAAAAAATTTTGCATTAGGCATGGAAAGACCAATTGGGCCTGGCTTAAAAAGGAAAAAAACATGTGTGGCTAAAGATGTTGGACCAAGAGGCGTTTAAGTCCAATTGAATCACAAAAACCATTACTGTTCCAATTACCCCTAAGATAGCGCATGGGTTTTGTTTACTAACAATTACTGTAGGGATCAATCAGATTAAATCAAATCTGAGATACATTTCACTGCAAACCAAAAAAAAAATTGAATCTTCATATCCTGAAGCCTAGATACGATTTACAGAAAGAACAACAGAATTAATTGCAATCCAAATCTAAACAAAATCTGCAAAACTAAATCCAATCTTCACCAAGTCTTTACAAATCCAGAAATAAAATATACAAAAATTATTGTTACAGAACTAATATCAAATCTCATAATCGAATCTAAAATCTAAAAATAACATTACAAATCTCAGATTATAGACAAAATAAAATGATGACAGAGAGCTAAACCCTAATTGCTTTTGAATCCCTAATTTGCGCTAACTATAGCAGTAAATTCTCAAAACCCTAATCAACTAACCTAATACTATAAATTGAAACGAATTTACAGAGAATAGGGGGGGTCGTTGAAGAGAAACAAGAACAAGGAGGTCGTCGAGGGTTTTATAGAGAAAAAATGAAGACGGAGAGACCGAGAAGTTGGAAAGACCCCCTTGCATTGAGGACCCAAAGGGAGAGGTGATTAGAGTTTCCAGATCAGAAACCCTAATCACCCCTTGAACCGCCGATGGCTATCACTTTGTCATTGTGTCAACCTCATCCTCCATCACCGTCCACTTCAAAGTCCTCTCCAGAACCTGCGAAAGAGAAAGAGGAAGGTCAGAAACCCCAAATCACTCGAAGAAATCCGAACGCGAGATCGTACAAGGGGTGATTGAACATAGCTTCTCCCTTTTGCTTTGTTGTTCTATGATTGTTTATGGGTTACTGGAATTGACAGCGGGGAAGGGAAAAGATAAAGCACCGTTACGGCCATCCTTAGGGTCAGAAGTTTGGAGAAGAATAGAGATAGGTTACTGTGATCGGTGGATCTGGAACTGACTGTTTAACGCTGGTTCGCGAAATGTCGCGGAAGCAAGAGTCGCCACCGTCTTTTATTTTCTCCAAATGGAAAGGACAAAAGCACAGAAAAATTCCTTAAAGAGATTGCTCTCGGTTCGGGAGGTAGGTTATAGAAAGGGAAGGTGTTAGCACCCTTTCTATCCATGGTTATCCATGGGCTCTTAGATACTTGCTCAATGTGTTTTCAAAATTGTTTGTTTGCTTTTCAATGTGGGTTTAAAAAGTTTCTTTGAAAAATTTCAGTTCGACTCGTACGTCAGAGTGTTTGAAAAATTTGCTTTGAAAGCTTTTGAAAAGTGTTGGTGTGAAAAGATTTTGATTTGTTTGAAATTAGAGCAAGTATCCTTGAGAACCTACCTACCCTAAGGAATTCGTCTGTGTAGATGTCCTTTAAAGTAGTGCCATCCCACCATTGAGAGGTAGGTAGCACCACCATTGGAGGTGTTCGGGTCAATTCGATTTTTAGGGACATGGTGATCACCAGAGCAATGGGAAGACACCTTAGAAGCTACCCTCATGCCAGGTTCCCGGATCATGAGGACTTACTAAGACGTCCTCTACTCGACGATCACCTTTCGAGGCAAGGCAATAGTGAGGCGTACCCTAGGGGTGGTGTGTGCGAATTGTGTGTCATGTTTCAGTTATTTGTCTTGTCATGTTTATTTGTGATCTACGCTTGATTTTAATTAGGGCCATTCATTCTTGCATGCATATTTAACAGTTATAAAGTTTGCGAAAAATAAATCTAAGGCTATTACAAATGGCGCGGGTCCACATCGCCAAAATTAAACCGGACCCGATTTAGCGGAAAGTAAAGAAAGCAAATAAAAATGCGAGAAATTTAAGTTACAATGCTTTGGGAGAGATACAAAATTATAACAAATGACATAAAATAAATGCGCAAATTAAATAATTAAAAACAATGGGCGTTGGACCCTTTTGCAAAAATAATTAAATTAATGAGAATTAAAATTACAAATTAAATGTTTTTGGTATTTTTGTATTTTTTAAGATTTAGAAGGAGAAATTAATTAAAATTAAAAAAGGAAGCGTCAAACCCTAATTCTAATGTTTTTTAAGTTTATTGTAAAAATGTTATATTAATCTAAATTAAACCCTAATTTTTACTTATGTACATTTAATTATAAAAATAAAATAAATAAATAAATAATATTGTGAGAAAAAAGGAAAAATTATAAGGAGTGGAAATTATTAAATAACCTAATTCTAATTTTTTTTATTTAATACGAAAAGAATTAAAATTGCAAACATCCTAATTAAAACTAAATTCATTATGTATTAATTTATTTACAAGAAAATAATTATAATAAAAATATTTATTCTTTTTTTTGGCCTTTTCTGATTTTTTAATTAAGTTTTTGTATTTTGTTAAAAAAATAATTAATGAAATAAAACAATAATAATTAAAAAGATATAAGAAAAATAAGTAAAATTAGCAAACCAGGGTGGGGTGTAGTCCCCAATTCAGGAGGCATAGGTTCAGCAAATCAGGCCCAATAAGCATGGCCTTGTGGACTTTTCCAGATTCCATATGGTGCGTTGACTGGAGTTTATTGCGCTTCTGGAATCCATGCCTTTGATTTGGTCGTCTGGGACACGTGTGTGGCTAGATGATGAGAGAATATGGTGTACCTGGATGTTAGCGTAGCATAGGATTTTATATTGAAAAATAATATGAAACTTACACAGACCTGGGACTCGAACCCAGGTCTTAGACAATGCAAGCTTAACACCTGTGCCACTGAACCAAACGCTTTTGATTTAACATATAATATCATATAAATATAATAAATAAAACATGGTGTTAGTGGATGAAAAACGCGCGAGATTTAAAAGGACCACTGGCCGTTGGACACGAGGTCATCTTCCTCAATTTCCTGAAAAAACACAAATATAAGGCAACGGTTTTTGAGCGTTGTTTTAGAGGGCCTTTGAAAAAATAGCGATTAGCGCTATGTGAGTCATAAATTAATCGCGAGGCTTGAGTTTGCTTCGTCTTGACATGACGAATTCGCCTGTACCAGTTTGGTGATCTAATTTTACGCCTTGCTCAAAGCCCCAATTTTGGAACCTTGGAACCCTAGAATCTGTCAATGGTGGAATCTTATACACAGCGAAATAATGCAATTAAACATAGTGGTTAGCTTGTAAACTTCATTATGAGCATGAATACATAAATAAAAATGCAAAAAGATGCTTGAATTATGCTATACGATTTCAAAAGTTTTGCTTTACAGTTTGAGTTCTTGATGCCAATTCCTGGAGCTTTTGTGGTTGATATTGATTGGAATACGATCAGTGAATCACAAGGAAGCTTTTGGGATGGAAATCAAGGCTTGAATCGACCCCTAACTTTGAAATCAGTTTTTGAGTTTTATGGCAATTTTCAAGTTTTGTGATGTCAATTGCTGCGCAGTTTAGAGTCCAAGGCAATTAGGTTTGTGCTTCTGATCATATAGTGAACATATTAGGTCAACAAAACTTGACAAAATCCAAAGCATTCAATGATTTCAATCTTTGATTTTGTAAGATCTTTTTTGAATCTTTTTTCATGTGTATTTGGTTCAATCATGCTCCAATCAACCAAATCTTGCCATAATTGACTAAGCACGAGATATTGAGAGTAGAATGTGCAAAAAAAGATTTTTTTAGGTCAAATTTATATTTTCTACATATTTAAATGATTTAAATGAATTAATATTAATATAAATTCAAATAAATAATTAAAAATTGAGAAAATACTTCCCCTTGGGCTTAATGGTCGTGCATAGGCTTGGCATGAAGAAACTTGGAAGAGAAATGGGCCCATTTGCATTTTTGGATCATTTGAAGTAAAGTTGACTTTCAAAAATTTCCAAAAATTTCCCAACTTCCACAAGGCATAACTTGCTCAATTTTTACGCTTTTCACATGTTCTTGGACATTTTGGAAAGTTCTTTGAGTCCTTTAACCAATGCCTTTGGTCCCATGTCATTTTGATTTACCATTCTCAAGTTATGGCCTTTGACTTAAAGTCCCTTTTTGTTGACTTTTGAAAATGACCTATAATGTTGAAATTGATAACTTTTTGTGAGAGCATTTCTTGGACTTGGAACATGAATATGAATTGTAGGAAATGTCTTTCTCTTCAAAATGAGCTTTGGATGGAATTTTTCTGATAATCCATGTGAAAGTTATGCCTTGGTCAATTTCAGTTGACTTTTTCAACTGTCCAAATATAGTAACTTTTGCATCTTTGATGATTTCTGAGCCAAATTTTGAGAATCATGATCAAGCATTGATCAAATGATGTTTGTGGCTTCAAAATGATATGTTGACCAAAAATTTGAACTTTTGACTGTCAAATGACCATTTTGCCCCTACAGTTGACTGTAGTGCAATCTAGGGTTTTGACTGTGCAATTTTGAGCTGAATGCCTTGAAACTTGATATGAGGATACTTGAACATCTTTGTAGGCATATGGGACTTGATTGGGCCTTTGAAAATTTCCTTTTCTTGATCAGAACCCAAACCCTAGTTTTGACTGTATGGGAAGCTGTTGAGCTGCACAACCCTTGGGGAATTTTGTGACTTGACTTGGCAATTTCTTGATGAATATGGGAGGGAAAATTTTGGGGTGCAACAGTTGCCCCTGTTCAATCTTCTTAGACCTGAGGATGCAGATTGGCGGATGTGCCTTTCGTAATCCGAGGGTAGAAGATGATTGGACACTAGAGTGCCCAGAAATTTGCGCTCACATATAGTAGTGTGATGGGAATGGGCTTATAGATGCCATTTAGCGATTGCTGGATAGGATGATGGGCTTATAGATGCCATCTGGATGTTGATCGCGTAGGAGGTTCTTTAGCTAGAACCTGCATACCTGCAAAATAGAAAATGAGTACCTGACACGTTGCAGGAGCTGACTTTAGATGCTTGGTATAGATATGTCCTGACTGGTTACAGGAGCTGAATCTGGAGCTTCAAACGCTGATGAATGAACCAGGGATGGTTACTGCCTTAGCATGAATGATAAGAGAACCTTGGATGATTTTAACTCCAACAACGCTCGTTGAGAAAAATCTTGGGTGTCTTTAACTTCAACAACGCTTGTTGAGAAAAATCTTGGGTGTCTTCTACTGGAATAAGAATCAAGGAGATCTTAGGGTCGATCTGACTGAACCAGAGAGGCCTTTGACTGGGTAAAAATCAGGAAAATCTTAGGATCGATTTAACTGAACCGGTCTAGGTCTTGAAACATCTTCAACTGGATAAGTATCAGGGAGATCTTAGGGTCGATCTGACTGAACCAGAGAAGGCCTTGGACTGGGTAAGAATCAGGAAAATCTTAGGGTCGATTTAACTGAAACGGTCTAGGTCTTGAAACATCTTCAACTAGATAAGTATCAGGGAGATCTTAGGGTCGATCTGACTGAACCAGAGAAGGCCTTGGACTGGGTAAGAATCAGGAAAATCTTAGGGTCGATTTAACTGAACCGGTCTAGGTCTTGAAACATCTTCAACTGGATAAGTATCAGGGAGATCTTAGGGTCGATCTGACTGAACCAGAGAAGGCCTTGGACTGGGTAAGAATCAGGAAAATCTTAGGGTCGATTTAACTGAACCGGTCTAGGTCTTGAAATATGGTGGAGAATTTCAAACTGCATCTTTCCTGAAAGGTAAAAGCCAGTCATATGCAATGCATGATATGGATCAAGCAATGATGTTCTCAACATAAATGAGATTTGTATGATGCAGTGCGTTATGCATGCTATGATGATGTATGTGAAGTTTTATGTATGTTTTCGTCTAGGAAAGTGAATCCTTGACGGGTGCCGGGAAGTTGTATCCTGGGCTGACGTTGAAAAATAGATTTTGCTTCCACTGGGGATGATAACTGCAAGAATACCGGTAGGAGAAGATGACTCCGTTGAGGAATAAACTTGGCAAATGAAGAGTCTGCGGGGAGAAAAGATACTCTAGTGACTATGCTGGGAAGCGGTACTCTGTGGGGATAGAGATGCTTTGCTGAATTATTGATGACTTGCTGAGGATACCATTGTTGTATGAAGTGTTAATGGACTTCGCTGGGGATAGGAAAGAACTACGTTGACGACGACCTTTCCGTGGCTTTTGGCTGAGGATAACCCAGTTATATCCTGTTAAGGAAATAACTCTTTGAATAAAGCCGGACGACGCGTTCGTGCTCTGCGAGGGATAAGCTTCCAGAATCTACTGGGGATAAGCTTACTGTTTGGGGAGATATGAATTCCAACTTTCCTGGGGACACTGGGTTGGACTGGACTCTTTGGGGAAGTTTTGGATTGCGGGGAAGTGATTCCTTTGAACGTGGGTATGCCGTCGGGGAACAATCTTTAGACCAAGACTGCCGGGGATGCTTGTTTATATGTATTGCTGCTGGGGAAGTATTGAGATCTACTGGAGGATACTCAATTTCCTTGACATTTGATAATTCTGCTTGGAGAAGAATGTACTGTTTTGCTGAACCACTCTCTGGGGGATTAAGGTATACTGATCATGTTCTTTAGCTGAACCTATCTTGGTACCTTAGAGGATAGAACAATTAGGCTGCTTGGACAACTCTTCATTGCCCCTGTTTCTAGTGTCACCTGCAATTAATTCCTTTGTTTCGTATGCAAATATTCATGAATTAGCAAATTATTGTCAATGCATACATCACAAATTGAACCTTGGACGTTCTTCGCAAAACAAAACGGAAAAAAGAAAAACACTTGGCACGTTTAACTGAAGATATATTTGTATTGATTTTGAATGGCCCGAATAGGCGTTTTGTGTACAAGAGGCTGACGTCCTAGTAAGAGGTACGTCGCCGATCAAAAGAGTTTATACAAGTTCTGTACAAAAGAAAATAAAACAGCTGTGTGAAATATGAATGATCCACTGGGTTTTAACTCTGCTATTGTCTTTATAACTCCGAGCGTCTCATCACTTGATGACCTTGGTTGAAGGTGAAGCTGACTGATCGATGCTGTTTGAGCTTGATGCAGATACCGGATTCTGGATGCAAAGTGATCAATGAGACATAGTATTACGCTTTTATCCCTAATTTTTGCCTGGACCGCCCTTTCGGGTTTTCAGTCCACCGGGATACCCATTTTTGCCCAAGCCGCCTTTTCAGGTTTTCGACTTGCCGGGTGTACAAATTTTCTTTATTTTCATCCCTTCATTTTGCCCGAACCCTTTTGGTTCGACGGGAAGCCCTAATTTTTGCCTAGGCATGTCAGCCTAGCGGGTCTTTTTCATGCGTAGTATTTTTTAACTATGTCTGCATTGGCGGGGTGAGGAAGGTCGTCACCATCCATGTTGGTTAAGATCATTGCTCCTTCTGAGAACACATGCTTAACCACAAATGGCCCTTCGTATGTAGGGGTCCATTTGCCCCTTGGATCACTCTGAGGAAGGATGATTCTCTTGATAACCAGATCCCCAACTTGATATTCCTGCGGCCTGACCTTTTTGTTAAATGCCCTGATCATTCGTTTCTGATACGTCTGACCATGGCAGATAGCAGCAAGTCTCTTTTCGTCAATGAGATTGAGTTGGTCAAGTCGTGTCTGGATCCAATCATCTTCGTTCAGATTTGCATCCTTCATTATCCAGAGAGAGGGTATTTGCACTTCGATTGGCAAGACTGCCTCCATGCCATAAACCAGAGAGAAGGGAGTTGCCCCGGTTGACGTCCTGGCTGAGGTACGGTACCCGTGTAGAGCGAACGGTAACATCTCGTGCCAATCTTTATACGTCACTGTCATTTTTTGCACGATTTTCTTGATGTTCTTGTTGGCTGCTTCTACAGCCCCATTCATCTTCGGTCTGTAAGGAGAAGAATTGTGGTGCTGTATCTTGAACTGTTCGCAGAGCTCAGCGATCATCTTGTTGTTCAGATTGGTACCGTTGTCTGTAATAATTCGTTCTGGGATGCCGTACCGACAGATCAGGTTGTGTTGAATAAACCGTGCCATAACAGTCTTGGTTACTGTAGCATAGGATGCTGCCTCAACCCACTTCGTAAAATAATCAATTGCCACTAGGATGAAGCGATGTCCGTTGGATGCCGTAGGTTTGATCTCGCCGATCATGTCTATACCCCACATTGCAAACGGCCAAGGCGCAGTCAGAACATTCAGGGGAACCGGAGGAACATGCACCTTGTCTGCATAGATCTGGCACTTGTGGCATGTCCTGGAATGTTGGTAACAATCAGCTTCCATTGTGGACCAGTAATATCCTGCCCGTAGGATTTTCTTAGCCATAGTGTGCCCACTGGAATGCGTACCGAAGGTCCCTTCATGTAGCTCTTCCATGATTCTTTCCGCTTCAGTCTTATCCACACAACGCAGTAAGGTCGAATCATGGTTTCTCTTGTACAAGATGCCGTTACTTAGGAAGAACTTGGCTGCAAACCTCCTCAGGAATTTCTTATCGTTGACAGATGCACCTTCAGGGTATTCCTGAGCTTCCAGATATCTCTTCACTTCGTGGTACCAAGGCTTCTCAGTTACCAATTCAGTTTCGAGATCACAACAGTATGCCGGTTCGTCCAGTTTCCAGATGATGATCCGGGGAGCTTCATTATCCCATTTAACCTTGAACATTGAAGACATTGTAGCCAACGCGTCCGCTAACTGATTTTCTTCTCTTGGAAAGTGTTCAAAGGTTATCTCCGTGAAGTGGGGAATCAGGGTCAACACACATTCTCTGTAAGGAATCAAGTTTGGATGTTTCGTATCCCACTCTCCTTTGATCTGATTGATCACAAGAGCGGAATCTCCGAAAACACTTAGAAATTTGATCCTTAGGTCAATCGCAGCTTGAAGACCCATGATACACGCCTCATACTCCGCCATGTTGTTGGTACAGTTGAAACACAGCCGGGCAGTGAGTGGAGTATGAGTACCTTGTGGAGATATGATGATGGCGCCGATACCATTTCCCAAAGCATTGGAGGCTCCGTCAAAGTGCATAGACCATCGGGATCCCGGTTCAGGTCCTTCATCTGGTCCCGGTACTTCACAGTCAGTTACAATCATAATGCTTTCATCCGGAAACTCGAAGTTCATTGATTGGTAGTCATCTACAGCTTGATGAGCTAAGTGGTCTGCCAATACACTTCCCTTGATGGCTTTCTGGGTTGTATACTGAATGTCGTATTCCGTCAAGATCATTTGCCATCTTGCAATTCTCCCAGACAGAGCAGGCTTTTCGAATATGTACTTTATAGGATCCATCTTTGAGATCAACAAGGTAGTGTGAGTCAGCATATACTGTCTCAGCCGGCGAGCAGCCCATACCAAAGCGCAGCAAGTTTTCTCAAGCAGTGAGTATCGGGTCTCACAGTCGGTAAACTTTTTGCTAAGGTAATAAATGGCATGCTCTTTTCGGCCAGACTCGTCATGCTGCCCCAGCACACACCCCATTGAGTTGTCCAGCACTGTCAGGTATAGTATCAGAGGTCTCCCTTCAACCGGTGGCATAAGGATAGGTGGTTCTTGGAGATACTCTTTGATTCTGTCAAAAGCAGCCTGACATTCATCGTTCCAACGTACTACCTGATCTTTCTTCAGCAGCTTGAAGATTGGCTCACAGGTAGCGGTCAGATGAGAGATGAATCGAGCGATGTAATTCAGGCGTCCTAAAAAGCCTCTGACTTCCTTCTCTGTCCTAGGAATTGGCATCTCTTGAATAGCTTTGACCTTAGCAGGGTCCACTTGAATTCCCTTGTCACTGACCACGAAGCCTAGCAACTTCCCAGATCTTACCCCGAAGGTGCACTTGTTCGGGTTCAATCTTAGCTTGTATAGTTTCAACCGGTCAAACAACTTCTGCAGATGATCTAGGTGCTCTTCCTCAGTCTGGGACCTAGCGATCATGTTGTCAACATACACCTCGATCTCGTGATGGATCATGTCATGAAATAAGGCAACCATGGCACGTTGGTAGGTTGCCCCAGCATTCTTTAACCCGAACGGCATGACCTTGTAACAGAAGGTGCCCCACTGAGTAACAAATGTAGTCTTCTCCATGTCTTCAGGTGCCATCTTTATCTGATTATAACCTGAAAAGCCATCCATGAAAGAGAATACTTTGTGCTGAGCTGTATTATCAACGAGGACATCAATGTGAGGTAAGGGGAAGTCATCTTTGGGGCTGGCCCTGTTCAGATCCCTATAATCAACACACATTCTGACCTTACCGTCCTTTTTAGGTACCGGCACCACGTTAGCAACCCACTGAGGGTAAGAAGTCACTGCAAGGAAACCGGCATCAAACTGTTTCATGACTTCGGTTTTAATCTTCTCAGACATCTCTGGACGCATCCGACGGACCTTTTGTTTAACTGGAGGGCAGTCCTCCCTAGTTGGCAAGTGATGGACGACAATATCGGTATCCAGCCCTGGCATGTCTTCGTAGGACCAGGCGAAGATCTCCATATAGTCATGTAACATCTTGGTTAACCGTTGCTTCACGCTGAGCTCTAGGTTAGCACCAATCTTTACCTCTCTCCTGTCTGCTTCAGTACCCAGGTTTATAGTTTCCACTGGCTCTTCATGGGGTTGAATTGCCCGCTCTTCCTGAAGCAACAGTCTTGCAAGCTTGCCAGGCACTTCGCAATCATCTTCACCTTCGTCTTCGGCTAAGTTGATCGGATTTTCGAAGTCATAATCGGCAGTAGCAGAGCTGTTATCAGTGAGATCCAGAGTGGATTGGAACCTGTATGAGTGAGTGTGTGTGTAAATACAGCTGTTTTTGAAAATTATGTAAAGGAAAAGAAAGACAGAAAAGGAACACAATATTTGCAATGCGAAAAACGTCCAAGATTTTCATTCATGATGTATAAAATGACAGTTCGTATGCCCTCACAAATAGAACCACGGTGCCTCGGGTAAGACACCGGGCCATAGAGTTTATCATTGTTTATTACAAAATATAACGAAACAAAGAAATTTATTACTGCGTCACAAAGGTCACAGGGGTATGGTCCTTTGCACTCCAATTATTCAATCCGTCTTCGGCCGTCGGATAAATCCAGCTGTTGAATTCTGCTTCATCCACTTCATGATCCTCCCCAACAGCATTCACCTCTGAGCTTTTAATAAATACCGGAGGTCTTCCGATCTTTGCTTTCCTCATAGCTCTCTGACCTTCTGAGGTAAAACCCAGCCCAAGTTTATCAGTCTTCTGGGTGAAGTCTGGAAGTCTGCCCCAGTCGGCACATTCACCCTTCTGCACCACAGCCCTGGCATCCTTCAGGGAAGCCATCTTCAAAGGACCACTTGCTTCTGTTATTTCTGCTGCAATTGGAAACACCTCCTCGAAATGTTGAAAGGGGGTCTCAATGAACTCCCCATCCATCTCAATGTACCTGAAGGAGTTCAGGTGGCTCACCATATATTCTTCCTCTCCTTGCACGGTGACAATCTTCCCTCTGACGGGGTACTTCAGCTTTTGATGCAAGGTAGAGGTCACTGCCCCAGCCTTATGTATCCAGGGTCGACCCAGCAGACAAGAGTAAGATGGACGGATATCCATCACATAAAAAGTGGAGTCGAACACCTGAGAGCCCACACGAATCGGAATGTCAACCTCCCCATGGACCATCCTCTTTGAACCATCAAAGGCCCTGACGATGATGTTGCTGGGTTTCAAATCCAGGCCTTCACAATCTAGACGATCCAGAGCCTTCTTGGGTAGCACGTTCAAAGATGACCCAGTATCAACCAACACATGTGCCAAGGTGGTGCCCCTGCATTCAATTGAGACATGCAGAGCATCATTATGATCTCTCCCCTTCGCGGTCAAGTCAGCATCTGAGAAACCCAAGCCATTATCTGCCGTTAGGCTTGCCACGCAATCAGTGAACTGGATTGCAGAGGTTTCATGTGGCACATGGGCCGTCTTGAGGAACGAGATTAGGGCCTTTGCATGGGCCTCAGAGCACAGCAGTAAAGAGAGCATGGAGATCTTGGAGGGCGTATGCCCCAGCTATTCCACAACATTAAAATCGCTCTTCTTTATAATCTTCAAAATCTCCTCCATCTCTTGTGGGGAGGCCTCAGCAGCTATGGGTATGGGTGCCTCCATCTGGGCAGGCTCAGTTTCAATTCCCTTGCCCCGAGCATTGGATGACTCGGCAGCAGGGGAAACAATCGGATCAGCAGCAGGAACAACAACTTGGTCAGCAACAGGAATAGGTGTACTTGTGGGAATTATCAAGAGCGGTCTTCGGGCAGCAGGTGGCGCAATGTCAGGCGAGAAGAGCCTGCCACTGCGGGTAACTTTGGCCGGGCCAGTGATGTCACAGATGCTGACGCCAGCGTTGAGCTCTTGTTTAACTCCATTTATATATACATCTGCCCCATAGTGCCAAGGGACAGCTTTGTTAGATACATAGGGCAGGGGCCCAGGAACAGTGATAGTAACAGGTGCAACGGTCAGAATTTGAACGGGCTTCTTCTGGAGAGCCGGGATCGGATTATTGAAGATAGTCACCACAGAGACTTCTTCCATTGGAACCAAACAAACAGCAGACTTCTTGAATAGGATCTCCTTACTATCCATTAAGCTTTGGATGCCTAATTTTAGCAAGGGACAACCAGATGGGGACACGGCACAGAATAGGCAACCCTCACTACAACCCGGAAATAAACCGGCCTGCAGTAGGTTCTTCTTGACGATCTTTAGAGGAGTGGCTAGATCATCCACAGAAACAGCATAAACGTCTTCATCAACAGCATTTACCCCGTGCTGAGGCATAGGGGCAGTAACTACATTCGGCTTTACAGGCGCCTCAAATTGTATTTCCTTTGCGTCGATAAGGTCTTGCACCTTATTCTTCAACGCCCAACAGTCATCAGTAGAGTGCCCCGGGCTATCTGAGTGGTAAGCACAACGAGCATTCGGGTTGTACTTGGGGGATGCAGTATTGGGGAACTTTGGCGCCTCCCTGACAGTCACTAAATTAGTTGAGAGCAACTGTGGCAGGATTTGCGACAAAGTCATGTTTAAACGGGAGAATTCTCTCCGGGGTCTTTCCACCTTCTGAGTATTGTTTGGCCGAGGAGCGGCAGCAGGCTTAGCAATCATTACCGCACTGACAGATTGGCGGTGTTCATTTCTCTCTGATCTCCTGGAACCATATACGGCACTAGACTCCTTTTTGAATGGTTTCTTTTCTGAGCTAGATGAGGCACCCTTTGCTATCTTTCCAGACTTCAGCCCAGCTTCAATCCTCTCTCCAGTCAAGATCAAATCAGTGAAACCAGCAGAAGAATTCCCGATGAGATGGTTGAAAAATGGCCCAGATAGGGTCCCCAAGAACATGTCAACCAGCTCCCGATCAGTCAATGGTGGCTGCACCCTGCCAGCCAGGTCTCTCCACTTCTGAGCGTACTCCTTAAAACCTTCACTTGCACCTAACGCCATACCCTGGAGTTGGGTACGTGTGGGGGCAAGGTCGGCATTATACTGATACTGCTTGTAGAAAGCAGTAGCTAGCTCCTCCCAGTTACGAACTTTGGTCCCATCCAGCTGATAGAACCATTCGAGATGAGTCCCTGAAAGACTCTCCTGGAAGAAGTGGATCCATAAATTTTTATCCGCAGAGTACGGCTGAATCTTCCGAACATAGGACCTTAAGTGCAGCTTGGGACAAGACGCCCCGTCATATTTGGAGAAGGAGGGTGCTTTGAATTTGTGTGGAATGATCACACCAGTCGACAAACCCAGATCTCCGAAATCCAGCCCAGGTGCCTGTTGCACCTCCATAGCCTTCAACCTGTCCTCCAGTTGTTTGTACCTGTCATCTGAAGGAGGGTACTGCTCTTCATCAAAATCTGTCTCGTTGTCGGAGACTTCTGGAGTAGGAACCTTTACTTCTGCCTGAGAAGGACTCTTGCCAACAGAAGAACCAGCCTCTTCATGTTGCAGAGTATTGCCAAACCTTCGGCCCGAGTTGAACAGAACAGTTCTTCTCTTCTTCTTCTTCTCCTTCTTCAGGAGCATAGCCTTCAGTTCTTCCTGGCCTTTAGCCAGACCCTTGATTAGTTCTTGGAATTGTGCATTCTGCACCTGGAGAGCCTTGATTGATGTCTCAGTTGATTCAGATCCGGGATTCATGATGCTGAAATAAACAGCGAAGAACTGTAAGCAACCTGAAAAGGGGAAAAACCTGCTATGCACATGATGTATGAAATGCGTATGCAATGCATTCAAGGGTTCGAAAGTTCAAATTTGTTGTAGACAAAAAGGAACACACGTTATCATTAAAGAAAATCATTGTTTAATACATCAAGGCCTCATGGGCAAAAATACAAAAATCAAGTCAATCCCAAAATACACTGCGCATCCTTTTCGGAGCTATGTAGGTGTTGAGGTTCCTCTCCTCATGCAACAGGCGGGTGAGCTCCAAGACCTTCTTTTCGCTGGCATGCAGACTAGTCTCAAGAGAATTCCGCTCCCCCTTAAGCTGGATCCAGCTCTTCTGCATCTCTTCCCAGGATGTGAGCATATCAGGGTGCTGAATAACATGAGACACTTCTCCTTCCAAGACTGGTTCTTTGACTACCGGGAGCATATGAGGATAGGGCATCACTAACTTCTGGGAGCGAGCACGTACCCATTTGAGATAAGGCTCCAAAGGGATGGAGTTCCTATGCCCCAGCGTCTTGCTGTCTATCCTACTTGGCATCCTCCAGGCTCTGATAAATCTCTGGCGAAGTCCTTGAGCATCATTGTCGAAGTCAAAAACTATGTCAGGAATTAACATGTCATGAGGACCATCCCTCCGAGCATAACCAAACTGTCTCCAAGCCAGGCATGGGCTATAAGTAATACCTCCTCTGATTCCAAGTAAAGGAACATTAGGGTACTCCCCACAACGATCAATGATAGTGACATCTTCTCTGGACCTAGGACACCAATGTATATCTGCATGCGTAAGAGTCATCAACCGTTGTGACCATCTCAAACCCCGCTCATTCTTCAGGACTGATTGTGGAAGGTGCGAAATAAACCACCTTCCCAGGAGAGGAGTGCAACACATAAGGACACCTCTTTTTCTCATGGTTCGAGTGTAACATGAGTGAAGGATGTCCCCCAGCAACGTAGGTATAGGATTTCTGGACATAAAGATCTGAACGGCACTGATATCAATGAGCTGATCTGGGTTAGGGAACAACACCAAACCATAAACAAGGAGGGCTACCACTTCTTCAAAAGCTTGCAAGTCAAGGGAGTTCCAACATTCATGGGCCTTTTCAAACAGAAACCTGGCTAAGAACCCTTTGACACCACTTCTAACTTCCCAATGTCCCTTGAGGTCAGATGACTGTAGGTGCAAGGCTTTAGCAATCTCTTCAAGCTTAGGTTCCTTTTCTGTACCGTTGAAGGGTAGCTGATCAAGGATAGGGATCTTCAGGAGCCGGGAGAACTCCTCCAATGTAGGTACCAACTGATAGTCCAAGAAGGTAAAGCAGTGATGCAGAGGGTCAAAGAATTGGAACAAGACCTTTATCATATCTTCCTCAATGTTGGTGTTGACCAAGCTGATGAGGCTTCCATGCCTTTCACTGAATGAAGAGTTCTCGGGAATCCTGGATATGAGCTCCTTAAGCTGAGGAGGGACCCTTACAAGATTGACCTGAATTGTCTTTCTACGAACAGTTTCCATGTCCTACAAAACAAGAACAAAGATGAAAATTCGAACCCCTGAAATGGTTAGTCAATGCATATGATGCTGGATGATGTCATGATGCTATGATTAAACACACCACAGATATTTACAAAGACAAACATGTAAGGCACACAAGGCACACAAGACAAGCCCTTAAGGTTTAAGGCCAGCATGGGGGCTGGGTAGTACCCTCTTGAAGTTGGTGGTTTCAACCTGTCCTAATCAAAGTAACCGGGTTCTAAGGTTCCCAATATCACGGGATTGCTTTCATTGTTCATCGTTTCGATTTAGCCACTGAACTGGCGACCGAAATATTCCAAGAAAGCAACCCTCAATTGAGCGTAGTATCGAGTATCAACCAACCTCGGACTGCACCAAAGTCAGTTATCTCACTACCCTAAAGAGGCCAAGATAGTTCAATTAAGGTTCCTAAGGTCTGTTGATGCTTCACGACACCACGCGGAGGCCCCGTACTCTCCTTGACTGAACTCAAGGGTTACCGGTACACACCAAATTGCCACATCAACGTAGCAGACTGTTTCAACCATGTCGGTATACCCCGCACAGTTCCCTCACAGCCTTGTTGCTACTTTCTAAGAAAGGTATCCCCCAGATCCGGGTTTAGGATCTATAGAACTCCCAAGCAACCCACAATTTAAAGCACACAAGGAAAACAATTGAAAACATAGTTATGAGCTAGCCCTAAGGTACACCTCACTTTAATAATTCCCCAGCAGAGTCGCCAGTTCTGTGATCGGTGGATCTGGAACTGACTGTTTAACGCTGGTTTGCGAAATGTCGCGGAAGCAAGAGTCGCCACCGTCTTTTATTTTCTCCAAATGGAAAGGACAAAAGCACAGAAAAATTCCTTAAAGAGATTGCTCTCGGTTCGGGAGGTAGGTTATAGAAAGGGAAGGTGTTAGCACCCTTTCTATCCATGGTTATCCATGGGCTCTTAGATACTTGCTCAATGTGTTTTCAAAATTGTTTGTTTGCTTTTCAATGTGGGTTTAAAAAGTTTCTTTGAAAAATTTCAGTTCGACTCGTACGTCAGAGTGTTTGAAAAATTTGCTTTGAAAGCTTTTGAAAAGTGTTGGTGTGAAAAGATTTTGATTTGTTTGAAATTAGAGCAAGTATCCTTGAGAACCTACCTACCCTAAGGAATTCGTCTGTGTAGATGTCCTTTAAAGTAGTGCCATCCCACCATTGAGAGGTAGGTAGCACCACCATTGGAGGTGTTCGGGTCAATTCGATTTTTAGGGACATGGTGATCACCAGAGCAATGGGAAGACACCTTAGAAGCTACCCTCATGCCAGGTTCCCGGATCATGAGGACTTACTAAGACGTCCTCTACTCGACGATCACCTTTCGAGGCAAGGCAATAGTGAGGCGTACCCTAGGGGTGGTGTGTGCGAATTGTGTGTCATGTTTCAGTTATTTGTCTTGTCATGTTTATTTGTGATCTACGCTTGATTTTAATTAGGGCCATTCATTCTTGCATGCATATTTAACAGTTATAAAGTTTGCGAAAAATAAATCTAAGGCTATTACAAATGGCGCGGGTCCACATCGCCAAAATTAAACCGGACCCGATTTAGCGGAAAGTAAAGAAAGCAAATAAAAATGCGAGAAATTTAAGTTACAATGCTTTGGGAGAGATACAAAATTATAACAAATGACATAAAATAAATGCGCAAATTAAATAATTAAAAACAATGGGCGTTGGACCCTTTTGCAAAAATAATTAAATTAATGAGAATTAAAATTACAAATTAAATGTTTTTGGTATTTTTGTATTTTTTAAGATTTAGAAGGAGAAATTAATTAAAATTAAAAAAGGAAGCGTCAAACCCTAATTCTAATGTTTTTTAAGTTTATTGTAAAAATGTTATATTAATCTAAATTAAACCCTAATTTTTACTTATGTACATTTAATTATAAAAATAAAATAAATAAATAAATAATATTGTGAGAAAAAAGGAAAAATTATAAGGAGTGGAAATTATTAAATAACCTAATTCTAATTTTTTTTATTTAATACGAAAAGAATTAAAATTGCAAACATCCTAATTAAAACTAAATTCATTATGTATTAATTTATTTACAAGAAAATAATTATAATAAAAATATTTATTCTTTTTTTTGGCCTTTTCTGATTTTTTAATTAAGTTTTTGTATTTTGTTAAAAAAATAATTAATGAAATAAAACAATAATAATTAAAAAGATATAAGAAAAATAAGTAAAATTAGCAAACCAGGGTGGGGTGTAGTCCCCAATTCAGGAGGCATAGGTTCAGCAAATCAGGCCCAATAAGCATGGCCTTGTGGACTTTTCCAGATTCCATATGGTGCGTTGACTGGAGTTTATTGCGCTTCTGGAATCCATGCCTTTGATTTGGTCGTCTGGGACACGTGTGTGGCTAGATGATGAGAGAATATGGTGTACCTGGATGTTAGCGTAGCATAGGATTTTATATTGAAAAATAATATGAAACTTACACAGACCTGGGACTCGAACCCAGGTCTTAGACAATGCAAGCTTAACACCTGTGCCACTGAACCAAACACTTTTGATTTAACATATAATATCATATAAATATAATAAATAAAACATGGTGTTAGTGGATGAAAAACGCGTGAGATTTAAAAGGACCACTGGCCGTTGGACACGAGGTCATCTTCCTCAATTTCCTGAAAAAACACAAATATAAGGCAACGGTTTTTGAGCGTTGTTTTAGAGGGCCTTTGAAAAAATAGCGATTAGCGCTATGTGAGTCATAAATTAATCGCGAGGCTTGAGTTTGCTTCGTCTTGACATGACGAATTCTCCTGTACCAGTTTGGTGATCTAATTTTACGCCTTGCTCAAAGCCCCAATTTTGGAACCTTGGAACCCTAGAATCTGTCAATGGTGGAATCTTATACACAGCGAAATAATGCAATTAAACATAGTGGTTAGCTTGTAAACTTCATTATGAGCATGAATACATAAATAAAAATGCAAAAAGATGCTTGAATTATGCTATACGATTTCAAAAGTTTTGCTTTACAGTTTGAGTTCTTGATGCCAATTCTTGGAGCTTTTGTGGTTGATATTGATTGGAATACGATCAGTGAATCACAAGGAAGCTTTTGGGATGGAAATCAAGGCTTGAATCGACCCCTAACTTTGAAATCAGTTTTTGAGTTTTATGGCAATTTTCAAGTTTTGTGATGTCAATTGTTGCGCAGTTTAGAGTCCAAGGCAATTAGGTTTGTGCTTCTGATCATATAGTGAACATATTAGGTCAACAAAACTTGACAAAATCCAAAGCATTCAATGATTTCAATCTTTGATTTTGTAAGATCTTTTTTGAATCTTTTTTCATGTGTATTTGGTTCAATCATGCTCCAATCAACCAAATCTTGCCATAATTGACTAAGCACGAGATATTGAGAGTAGAATGTGCACAAAAAGATTTTTTTAGGTCAAATTTATATTTTCTACATATTTAAATGATTTAAATGAATTAATATTAATATAAATTCAAATAAATAATTAAAAATTGAGAAAATACTTCCCCTTGGGCTTAATGGTCGTGCATAGGCTTGGCATGAAGAAACTTGGAAGAGAAATGGGCCCATTTGCATTTTTGGATCATTTGAAGTAAAGTTGACTTTCAAAAATTTCCAAAAATTTCCCAACTTCCACAAGGCATAACTTGGTCGATTTTTAAGATTTTCACATGTTCTTTGACATTTTGGAAAGGTCTTTGAGTCCTTTAACCAATGCCTTTGGTCCCATGTCATTTTGATTTACCAATCTCAAGTTATGGCCTTTGACTTAAAGTCCCTTTTTGTTGACTTTTGAAAATGACCTATAATGTTGAAATTGATAACTTTTTGTGAGAGCATTTCTTGGACTTGGAACATGAATATGAATTGTAGGAAATGTCTTTCTCTTCAAAATGAGCTTTGGATGGAATTTTTCTAATAATCCATGTGAAAGTTATGCCTTGGTCAATTTCAGTTGACTTTTTCAGCTGTCCAAATATAGTAACTTTTGCATCTTTGATGATTTCTGAGCCAAATTTTGAGAATCATGATCAAGCATTGATCAAATTATGTTTGTGGCTTCAAAATGATATGTTGACCAAAAATTTGAACTTTTGACTGTCAAATGACCATTTTGCCCCTACAGTTGACTGTAGTGCAATCTAGGGTTTTGACTGTGCAATTTTGAGCTGAATGCCTTGAAACTTGATATGAGGATACTTGAACATCTTTGTAGGCATATGGGACTTGATTGGGCCTTTGAAAATTTCCTTTTCTTGATTAGAACCCAAACCCTAGTTTTGACTGTATGGGAAGCTGTTGAGCTGCACAACCCTTGGGGAATTTTGTGACTTGACTTGGCAATTTCTTGATGAATATGGGAGGGAAAATTTTGGGGTGCAACAGTTACAGAAAGAGAGAGAGAGAGAACGATTAGAGAACTAGGAGGGGGTAAATGAGATTAAACTGTAATTGATATTCCATTAGATCCGATATACTCGTGCCTATGGTAATAATGGTGTTCTTGTCAATCTCATCTGTGTGATCATAAGTGGACGGTCGTGAGGCCAAGTCCACCGTATAACCATACTCCCTCGCACACCTTATCCTCCGGACCACTTTCAAAAATGTGTTGGGCCTGAGCCCAATGCTATGCACGCCCCCCTTCCAAAGGTTACTAACTGGCCAAACGACATACACCCCCTATCCAGAATGGATAATGGGCTTAAGCACAGATCACTAAACAACACCCCCTGTGTTTACTTCGTAACAGGGATTACACCCCTCACCCCCCAGGTTTTGCTTAAACAATCATTTTTTTAATTTATTTTATAGTTTTTTTATATATTATATTGTGATACGGTGGGAGAACTGACTTGAGGTTTTGCGTTTGTTTTCGCAAATGTTTCGGTTGAGGAAGAGTCGCCACCAACTTTTTATTTTATCCTAAGGAAAGGTTAAAAAGCACAGCAAAAACCTTTGAGATGTTTTCTTGGGTTCGAGGAGTAGATTATAGAAAGGGAAGGTATTAGCACCCTTTCTATCCATGGTTATCCATGGGCTCTTAGTTACTTTCTTAGATCAACTTGCCTTGATTTTCAATTGTTTGAAATGGTGCTTTGTGTGTGGGTTTGAAAATGTTTTGAAAAGAGGCCAATGTGGTGGCAACCTTTGTAATGATCCATGTTGGGATGTATACAAAGGTGTACTATCTTTTAAAAAGTTTTCAATGTTTTTTTTAAAGTTGTTTTGAAAGTGTGTTGTGATGTGTGGTTTTGAAAAGTAGGCAAGTGTTTTTGTTTTGCAACTTAGCAAGTAACCAAGAGTTGTCTACTCCTAAATTTACTCAAAGATCTTTGCTATGTTTTAACCCTTTTAACAATTTTGTTCCACCATTGTATTTGGTGGACAATCTTGTGTTAGGATGTGAGCGGGACGGGCGCGGGTCATCGTTTAGACCATGATTACAATGATGCCAAGTGTCTTTGGGCAATTTTTCCTTTAAGGGACTTGATCATTTTTAGGCAACGTTCGAAAGCGTCATCGAGGGACTATGATCATTGGAATTGTTTTTGTTTTGTTTTGCCAAAGACACCTAACATGCAACATGGCCCATTATTGAAGGCATCAAGTGGAGTAACCCTAGGGGTGCAAATGTGATTGGTGTTGCCCATTTTCATGCTTTATTATCTTTGAATTAGGTCAAACTATTGTTGGTTGATTTTTGCATACAAAACCCTAAGTCTATCATGGCATATTTAGAAAGCTTTTAAATGCGGAATTTAAAGGTCCTAAATTATTACACAATGATCATGGGAATGGGGGTACAAATGTTCAAATGGGGATGAGACTTCATAGGAGAGTAGTGTCCAATATTTACAACCAAATTGAATATACAAATTAATTTAATTGTACAATAAAATAAAATAAATATGCAAGATGCAAAAAATGATTTTTATATGTATGTAAAAGTGTTTTTCATGTGACAAATAAACAAAAATAAAAAGGATGATTTTTGGGTGTTTTTATGTTCTTAGGGCAAAACCCTAATTTGCTAAATAAAATGCATTAATTATTTATTATATGCAATATTTATTAATTATGTACAAAAAATAAATAAAAGAAAGTATATTGTAAAAAAGTGATTTTTGAGGTCAAATATTAATAAAAATAAAAATGTATTATTTTTGTATTTTTCCCTAAATATTCTAATAAATATATATGTATTTATATTATTTACTAAATATATTAAATATGTACAAAAAGAAAATATTTATTATTTACAAAAAAAAGTATATTTTTTATAAAATGTTTTCAAAAGATAAAATAAAATAAAATGAGAAAACAAAATGTATTGGTATTATTTCTAGTATTTTAAATAAAAGTATTTATATATTTATTTACATATAAACTAAATGAAACAAAATAAATACCAAATAAAATGCAAAAAATATGAGAAAATAATTTTAATGTTTTTTCATGCTTAAATAAAAATATAGAATCAAAATCAAAAGGAAAAAAATCAAAAATGACAAATATATCAAGCAAAGGGCCAGGGGGTGTGTGTGAAATAAAGTGGTGCAAAAAGGAAAACAAAACAGGCCCAGCCCAAAGGTGGTTGTCTTCAACCTCCAGCACCTTCAAACACAAAAAAGCGCGCGTTTCCCATTGTCCCTGCTATCTCTTGATCCTTTGACTTTTAACAAAAACTTATAACATCAAAAATGTAGGGCATCAAACCACGAATCCATACATATAAAGAACTTGATCTAACTCTCAGAAATGAGAGAGAATTTCTCCTCCCCCAATTCTTGACCTAACCTTTTCCTAATGTTCAGGTTCAAAATACTCTCAGTACACACAACATAAATGCAAAGTGATTATATGTGTAGCTTCAGGGCCATGAGTAGAGCATTTTTCATTCATAAACTTAAAGCTAACTATGCCTGGATAGAGAGGTAGAAGTTCAACAACTTACCTGTTCAGCTTGATTCGTGTATGACAATGGAGGTACTTTCACTGCAATGTGAGGACTTGTATAGCTTGCTTGAAGTCCAGGGATGCTATTCCAATGCTTGGTTTGTTTTGAATCTTGCTGAATCAAGCTATAGAAGTCAACCTGCAAAACAGAAAAAGTGAAAATGGTGAAGTTGGTTAGAGGTGTTACAGTTCGTGTCCAATGCTTGTGATAGTTTGTATGGGTGGTAGGGAGTGTGTTTGAGGTGGTTTGGATGAAAACGCACGATGGAATGTTGTTGGCCAAGTCAATCTGCAACCATGACTCTGTTTTGCAGAAAAAATGTGTTTTGATGGATGAGGAGGTATGGAGGGTCAAGGGCTCGTGTTCTAGTTCAGTTATGGAGTATGAAAAGTGTGGACAAAGTTTTCTTAAGATGGTCCTTGCAGGAATGAGAGATGTGGTTAGTTATGCAAGTTTTCTTCTATGTGAAGCAAGGAAATGTGAGTTCCTATACAAGCCTGTCCCCAGCCCTAAACTATGCTACACACTTGAGTCTTGATCAGTGGGATATGTTCCTGAACTTGTGCCAAAAGGATCTGCCTTGTACTTCTTGGATTGCAATCTTGACATAAAGTGCCACTTTACAAGAATGGATAATGTGCTTTTTCTAATTATGGACTAATCCTTCATGTAATGACCAAATGCATAGAATAATATCTTGGCACAATGGTTTAGCATTTAATTTTTGAGTGTAAATGAGATTAGAGGCCTGTAATGTAGCTTGTACATGCTGAGTTTGAAAATGCACAAGTTATAAACATGGAAATGGCCATGAATCAAAGTGAGTTTTGCCCATATTGACAAATTCGATTCTCCCTAACCACAAGGGTGTTTGAGAAGTTCTTGGACATTTTGAAAGCTTGGAATGTGAACTACAATCCATCTTTGTAATGCAAGTTGAGATTCCCATTGGAAGCATATGAAAAGTGGCCATGAAGTTAGGCAAAAATCCTGCCTAGAATAGGTCAAAATTTTTCTAAGTTAAGAATGTTTTGCACCCTTGTTCCAAAAATCATAACTTGAGCTACAAGCTTCTTTTGAGGAAACTTTGTGAATCAAAGTTGTAAATTTTGCAATGGACTATAACTTTCATGTTTTGAGTTTTGCTTGAATCCAAATTCATCTTGATGAAAAGATGGGACAAAGTTAGGAAAAAATTAGGAACTTTCATAACTTAGAAAAATTCTAAGTTATGAAAATTCTTCATTTCAAACCCTAATTTGTGATTTTTGATTTCTTGATGAACAAGTTTCATGATTTGGCATGTTTTGATGAAAAATGAATCTTGACACTTGACTTTGACCAAAAAGTCAAGGTTTGACTTTTCAGTATACAGTCAATTTTGGCTCAGTTGACTGGAAAATTCATTTGTCAACCTTGTGCATTTGGGATCTTTTGAATTTGTTGAATGTGTCAAGACCATGCCATTGAGTCCTTGAGTCCATATGTGAGATTGGTTTGCTATTGGTTAGGTCAAACAGTCAAAAATTGCCTTTGTGTAGTCAAAACCCTAAAAATGACCATTTTGCCCTTTTGGTGATCTGATCAAATTTCTTGTGAAATTGTGATCCAAACTTGACCAAATGGTTCATATGAGTTCATAATGTTGATGTGGATCAAAAATCATGAGGTTTGACTGTCAATTGACCACAGTTGACTTTTTCCCCAATACAGCTGATTTCTAGGTCAACTGTCCAATTGACTGGGCAAAGATTGGAATCAAGGCTTGAAACTTGATATGGATAAACTTGTGTGTCCAACATGAAGCATGAAAGTCATCTTAGGCATTTTAGGTCAAAACATCTTTGTGCAAACTCAAACCCTAATTTGGGTCAACAGTGCAAGGAGGAGTCTTGAGCAGAGCAAATCCTAACTTGATCTTGAGCTCCAAGAGTCTTGTGGTGAGAAAATATTGAGAAAATGGGAGGGCAAATTTTGGGGTACAACAGCTGCCCCTGTCAATCTTCTTGAACCTGAAGAGTTAGATTGGCAAGTTTGCCTTTTGCGACTCGAGGGTAAAAGGAGATTGGACACTAGAGTGCCCTGAAATTTGCACTCGCATAAAAGAGTATCAGCAGTGTGATGGCGGGAATGGGCTTATAGATTCCTGTTGTACCCCAAAATTTGCCCTCCCATATTCTTCAAGAAATTGCCAAGTCATGCTTCAAAATTCCCCAAGGGTTGCACAGTGCAAGAGCCTCCTATACAGTCAAGATTAGGGTTTGTGTTCTGATCAAGAGAATGAAGTTTCCAAAGGTCCAATCAAGTCTCATATGCCTACAAATATGGTCAAGCATCCTCATACCAAGTTTCAAGACATTCAGCTCAAAATTGCACAGTCAAAACCCTAATTGCACAACAGTCAACTGCAGGGGCAAAATGGTCATTTGGCAGTCAAAAGTTCAAATTTTTGGTCAACATCTCATTTTGAAGCCACAAACATCATTTGATCAATGCTTGATCATGATTCTCAAAGCTTGGCTCAAAAATCATCAAGATGCAAAAGTTTCCATATTTGGACAGTTGAAAAAGTCAACTATAAATTGACCAGGGCATAACTTTCACATGGATTATCAGAAAAATTCCATCCAAAGCTAATTTTGAAGAGAAAGACATTTCCTACAACTCATCTTCATACTTCAAGTCCAAGAAATGATCTCACAAAAAGTTATCAATTTCAACATTATAGGTCATTTTCAAAAGTCAACAAAAAGGGACTTTAAGTCAAAGGCCATAACTTGAGATTAGTAAATCAACATGACATGGGACCAAAGGCATTGGTTAGAGGACTCAAAGACCATTCCAAAATGTCCAAGAACATGAGCAAAGCTTAAAAATTGAGCAAGTTATGCCTTGTGGAAGTTGTGAAATTTTTGGATATTTTGAAAAGTCAACATTGATTCAAATGACCTAAAATTGCTAATGGGCCCATTTTTCTTCCATAATTCATCATCCATGGCATGTGCACGACCACTTGGCCCAAAGGGAAGTATTTCTTCATTTTTTATTTATTTATTTGAATTTTTATTAATAATAATTCATTTAAATCAAATTAAATACATGAAAAATATTTAACCTAAGTTTTACAATCTTTTTGTGCATGAAATCTACTCAATAATTCGTGCATAATTGAATATGGAAAGATTTGGATTGATTGGATCATGATTGGTACAAAATTGCATGAAAAAGATTGGAAAAAATATGATTGAAAATCAAATCTCAAAATCCATGAATGAAAGAGATTTTGATCAGAATTGTTAACCTAATTCACTCAATACATAAGCCTAAACACAAACCTAATCCCATTGACCAAAAAAGCTGCGCAAAACCCCATTATCAAACTTGAATTTTTTTGCAAGAAACTCAATTCTGAAAACCACATTCTAGGGCGACTCAAGGCACGATTTTTGTTTCATTAGCTTGCTGAAGGTTCACTGAACGATTCCCAATCAAAAACATTCATAAAAACCTCAAGAATCGGTATACAGAACTTAAAATATTTCATGAAAAATGCATATTCGTGTTTTGATTTACAGGCATCCTCATGACATTTTGTTCATTGATTCATACTCCTTATGCAATTCTGAAGCTAACCCATGTGTTTGATTGAATTTTTGCAAGCTATATACGATTTCACCATTGTCAATTTTTAGGGTTTACAGGATTCCAAATTAGGGATTTTAAAACAAGGAAAAATTGGAGCATGAGAATTAGACCATTCACTTCAGCATACTCAGACGATCATGAACCTGTACTCGCGCTCAATTTATGAGCACCTAATGGCTAATCGCTATTTTCTCAAATGACCCATTCTGAAACGGTGAAAAAACCGTGGCCTATGTTTTGTGTTTCAGGGACGAAGAAGAAGACGATATCGTGGCGAGATGTGATAGGGTCATTTAAATTTCGCGCACAGAGTCCACTAACGCTTTTGTTTTCTTTTATAATATTTATTCATTATTATATGTTAACAACGTGTGAATTGGTTCAGTGGCAAGGCGTAGTGGTGACAAAGTACATGACCTGGGTTCGAGCCCCAGGTCTTTATTATCTCAATGTTATTTTTCCATTTACGTTCACATGCAGCTTCAGTGTAAAGGCCCACCATACACTCACAAAATCCAGCCCTCCACGCGTATGCCTAGACCAATCCAAGGGCTACAGTTTGAAGGATACCATGAACGTGAGTCAATGCACTCTCACGCTGGGATGAAAGGTCAACGAAATCAGGAGCTTAGTGGGCCTGAAAGTGTTAACAAGCCCTCCACTTTGGGGACGGATACCCCCCTAGGTTTGCCATGTTTTTTTAATTAATTCCATTTTCTTTTAATTATTATTTGTTTAATTAATTTGTTATTTTCATAAATATAAAAAACACACAAAAAATCAGAAAAAAGATAAAAAGATAATAAAAATTTTTATTTCTAGTATTTTCATAAATAAATGCATATAATTAAATTTAGTGTAAATTAGGTTTAATTTTAATACTTTTAATAAAAATCTAAAAAAAACATAGAATTAGGTTTAATTAATTTTCATCCTCTTTTTATTTTTTCTTTCACAATAATCAAATATTTAATATTATTTATTTTAATAATTTTTATAATTAAATTTGTATATAAAAATTAGGGTTAATTTAGGTTAAAATTCAATGTTTTCTTAATAAATTAAAAGCCACTAGAATTAGGGTTAGATTTTAATTTTAATTAATTCTTTTTTTTTTCATATTAAATCCTAAAATACTAAAAAATACCAAAAAACAAGTTCTTTCTTTCTTTTTAATCATTTAATTCCTCATTAGTTTAATTTTGCAAAAAGGGTCCAACGCCCTCGTTTCGATTTAATTCTTATTCGCATATTTATTTTATTTCGTGTAAATATTTATGTATCTCTCCCGAAGCCTTGTAATTAACTTCTCGCATTTTTAATTCCTTATTTTCTTTTGCTTTCTTTATTTTCATGTCAAATCGGGTCCTGGTTTAATTTTGGCGATGTGGACCCGCGCCTTTTGTAATAGCTTAGAATTTTTATTTCTCGCAATATTTTAACTGTTAAACAAATGGCATGAAAGAATGTATGGATTAAAATAAAAACAAGCGTAGAACACCTATGACATGACAAGACAAATTATCTGAAAACGACACACAAATCACACACCACCCCTAGGGTACGCCTCACTGTTGCTTTGCCTCGAAAGGTGATCGTCGAGTAGAGAATGTCTTAGTAAGTCCTCATGATCCGGGAACCTGGCATGAGGATAGCTTCTAAGGTGTCTTCCCATTGCTCTGGTGATCACCATGTCCCGAACCTCGAATTGACCCGAACACCTCCAACGGTGGTGCTACCTACCTCTCAATGGTGGGATGGCACTACCTTTAAAGGACAGTTACACAGACGAATTCCTTAGGGTAGGTAGACAACTCTAGATACTTGCTCTAATTTCAAAACAAATTCAAAAATACTTTTCACACCAACACATTTTCAAAAAGCTTTCGAAAGCAATTTTTCAAACACTCTTGAGGACCGATACAAGAGTCAAACTGGAATTTTCAAAGAAACTTTTTAAAACCCACAGTTGAAAAGCAAACAAACCATTTTTGAAAACATAAATGAGCAAGTATCTAAGAGCCCATGGATAACCATGGATAGAAAGGGTGCTAACACCTTCCCTTTCTATAACCTACCTCCCGAACCGAGAGCAATCTCTTTAAGGAATTTTTCTGTGCTTTTGTCCTTTCCATTTGGAGAAAATAAAAGACGGTGGCGACTCTTGCTTCCGCGACATTTCGCGAACCAGCGTTAAACAGTCAGTTCCAGATCCACCGATCACAGAACTGGCGACTCTGCTGGGGACCCTTTATAAAGTGAGGTGTACCTTAGGGCTAGTTCATAACTGTGTTTTCAATTGTTTTCCTTGTGTGCTTTAAATTGTGGGTTGCTTGGGAGTTCTATAGATCCTAAACCCGGATCTGGGGAATACCTTTCTTAGAAAGTAGCAACAAGACTGTGAGGGAACTGTGTGGGGTATACCGACATGGTTGAAACAGTCTGCTATGTTGATGTGGCACTTTGGTGTGTACCGGTAACCCTTGAGTTCAGTCAAGGAGAGTACGGGGCCTCCGCGTGGTGTCGTGAAGCATCAACAGACCTTAGGAACCTTAATTGAACTATCTTGGCCTCTTTAGGGTAGTGAGATAACTGACTTTGGTGCAGTCCGAGGTTGGTTGATACTCGATACTACACTCAATTGAGGGTTGCTTTCCTGGAATATTTCGCTCGCCAGTTCAGTGGCTAAATCGAAACGATGAACAATGAAAGCAATCCCGTGATATTGGGACCCTTAGAACCCGGTTACTTTGATAGGACAGGTTGAACCCACCAACTTCAAGAGGGTACTCCCCAGACCCCATGCTGGCCTTAAACCCTAAGGGCTTGTCTTGTGTGCCTTGTGTGCCTTACATGTTTGTCTTTGTAAATATTTGTGGTGTGTTTTATCATAGCATCATGACATCATCCAGCATCATATGCATTGACTAACCATTTCAGGGGTTCGAATTTTCATCTTTGTTCTTGTTTTGTAGGACATGGAAACTGTTCGTAGAAAGACAATTCAAGTCGGTCTTGTAAGGATCCCTCCTCAGCTTAAGGAACTTATAGCCAGGATTCCCGAGAACTCTTCATTCAGTGAAAGACATGGAAACCTCATCAGCTTGGTCAACACCAACATTGAGGAAGACATGATAAAGGTCCTGTTCCAATTCTTTGATCCTCTGCATCACTGTTTCACCTTCTTGGACTATCAGCTGGTACCTACATTGGAGGAGTTCTCCCGACTCCTGAAGATCCCCATCCTTGATCAGCTACCCTTCAACGGTACAGAAAAAGAACCCAAGCTTGAAGAGATTGCTAAAGCCTTGCACCTACAATCATCTGACCTCAAGGGACATTGGGAAGTTAGAAGTGGTATTAAAGGGTTCTTAGCCAGGTTTCTGTTTGAAAAGGCCCATGAATGTTGGAACTCCCTTGACTTGAAAGCTTTTGAAGAAGTTGTGGCCCTCCTTGTCTATGGTTTGGTGTTGTTCCCTAATCCAGATCAGCTTACAGATATCAGTGCTGTCCAGATCTTTATGTCCAGGAATCCTATACCTACGTTGTTGGGGGACATCCTTCACTCATGTTACACTCGAACCATGAGAAAAAGAGGTGTCCTTATGTGTTGCACTCCTCTCCTGGGAAGGTGGTTTATTTCGCACCTTCCACAATCAGTCTTGAAGAATGAGCGGGGTTTGAGATGGTCACAACGGTTGATGACTCTTACACATGCAGATATACATTGGTGCCCTAGGTCCAGAGAAGATATCACTATCATTGATCGTTGCGGGGAGTACCCTAATGTTCCTTTACTTGGAATCAGAGGAGGTATTACTTACAGCCCATGCCTGGCTTGGAGATAGTTTGGTTATGCTCGAAGGGATGGTCCTCATGACATGTTAATTCCGGACATAGTTTTTGACTTCGATAACGATACTCAAGGACTTCGCCAGAGATTTATCAGAGCTTGGAGGATGCCCAGTAGGATAGACAGCAAGACATTGGGGCACAGGAACTCCATCCCGTTGGAACCTTATCTCAAGTGGGTACGAGCCCGCTCCCAGAAGTTAGTGATGCCCTATCCTCACATGCTCCCAGTAATCAAAGAACCAGTCTTGGAAGGAGAAGTGTCCTACACTATTCAGCACCCTGATATGCCCACATCCTGGGAAGAGATGCAGAAGAGCTGGATCCAGCTTAAGGAAGAACGGAATTCTCTTGAGACCAGTCTACATGCCAGTGAAAAGAAGGTCTTGGAGCTCACCCGCCTGTTGCATGAGGAGAGGAATCTCAACACCTACATAGCTCCAAAGAGGATGCGCAGTGTATTCTGGGATTGATTTGATTTTTGTATTATTTTGCCCATGAGGCTTTAATGTACTAAACAATTATTTCCTTAATAGTAACGTGTGTTCTTTTTTGTCTACAACAAATTTGAACTTTCAAACCCTTGAATGCATTGCATAAACACATCTCATTCATCATGTGCATAGCAGGTTTTTCCTCTTTTCAGGTTGCTTACAGTTCTTCGCTGTTTATTTCAGCATCATGAATCCCGACTCGTCATCAACTGAGATATCCATCAAGGCTCTTCAGGCGCAGAATGCGCAGTTTCAGGAATTAATCAAGGGTTTGGCTCAAGGCCAAGAAGAGCTGAAGGCTATGCTCCTGAAGAAGGAGAAGAAGAAGAAGAGAAGAACTGTTATGTTCAACTCGGGCCGAAGGCTTGGCAATGCTCTGCAGTAGGAAGAGGCTGGTTCTTCTGTTGGCAAGAGTACTCCTCAGGCAGAAGCAAGGGTTCCTAGTCCGGTAGTCTCCGACAACGAGACTGATTTTGATGAAGAGCAGTACCCTTCTGCAGAAGACAGATACAAGTAACTGGAGGATAGGCTGAAGGCTATGGAAATACAACAGGTGCCTGGGCTGGATTTTGGAGATCTAGGTTTGTCAACTGGTGTGATTATCCCTCATAAGTTCAAAGCACCATCCTTTTCTAAGTATGACGGGGCGTCTTGTCCCAAGCTACATCTCAGGTCCTATGTTCGGAAAATTCAACCGTACTCTGCGGATAAGAATTTGTGGATCCACTTCTTCCAGGAGAGTCTTTCAGGGACTCATCTCGAATGGTTCTATCAGCTGGATGGGACCAAGGTTCGTAACTGGGAGGAGTTGGCTACTGCTTTCTACAAGCAGTATCAATATAATACCGACCTTGCCCCTACACGTACCCAACTCCAGGGTATGTCGTTAGGTTCAAGTGAAGGTTTTAAGGAGTACGCTCAGAAGTGGAGAGACCTGGCTGGCCGGGTGCAGCCTCCGTTGACTGATCGGGAGTTAGTAGACATGTTCTTGGGGACCCTATCTGGGCCATTTTTCAACCATCTTATCAGGAATTCGTCTGCAGGGTTCACTGATTTGATTCTGACTGGAGAAAGAATTGAGGCTGGGTTAAAGTCTGGAAAAATTCCGAAGGGTGCATCGTCTAGTGCTGAAAAGAAACCCTTCAAGAAGGAGGCTAGTGCCGTGTATGGTTCCAAGAGATCAGAGAGACCTGAGCGCCGCCAATCTGTCAGTGCGGTAATGATTGCCAAGCCTGCTGCCGCTCCTCGGCCGACCAATCCTCAAAGGGCCGAAAGACCCCGGAGAGAGTTCACCCGGTTAAATATGACCTTGTCGCAGATCCTGCCACAGTTGCTCTCAACCAAATTAGTGACTGTCAGGGAGGCTCCGAAGTTCCCCAATACTGCATCTCCTAAGTACAACCTGAATGCTCGTTGTGCTTACCATTCAGATAGCCCGGGGCATTCTACTGATGACTGTTGGGCACTAAGGAGCAAGCTGCAGGACCTTATTGACGCTAAGGAGGTACAGTTTGAGGCATCTGAGAAGCCTAATGTAGTGACAACTCCCCTGCCTGCTCATGGAGTGAATGCTATTGGAGACGAGGACGAAGTGGATGAAGCTGAGTTTGATAGCTGGATCTACCCGGCAACCGACAGTGGACTTAACAATTGGAGTGCGAAGGACAATCTATCTGTTTCTCTTGTTACTAAGTAATGAATTCCTATGTTTTGGTATCTGTAATAAACAATAATAAACTCTTTGGCCCGGTGTCTTACCCGAGGCACCGTGGTGTCATTTGTGAGGGCATATAAATTGTCATTTCATATATCATGAATGAAAATCTTGGACGTTTTCTCGCATTGCAAATTTTATGCTCCTTTTCTGTCTTTCTTTCCTTTACATATATTTCAAAACAGTTGTATTTACACACACACTCACTCATACAGGTTTCAATCCACTCTGGATCTCACTGATAACAACCCTGCTACTGCCAGTTATGACTTCGAAAATCCGATCAACTTAGCCGAAGACGAAGGTGAAGATGATTGCGAAGTTCCTGGTGAGCTTGCAAGACTGTTGCTTCAGGAAGAGAGGGCAATTCAACCCCACGAAGAGCCAGTGGAAACAATAAACTTGGGTACGGAGGCAGACAGGAAAGAGGTAAAGATTGGTTCCAACCTAGAGCTCAGCGTGAAGCAACGGTTGACTCAGATGCTACATGATTATATGGAGATCTTTGCCTGGTCCTACGAAGACATGCCCGGGTTGGATACCGATATTGTGGTCCATCACTTGCCAACTAAGGAAGACTGCCCTCCAGTTAAGCAAAAGGTCCGTCGGATGCGTCCAGAGATGTCTGAAAAGATTAAAGCCGAGGTTATGAAACAGTTTGATGCTGGGTTCCTTGCAGTGACTTCTTACCCTCAGTGGGTTGCTAATGTGGTGCCGGTACCTAAGAAGGACGGGAAGGTCATAATGTGTGTCGACTACAGGGATCTGAACAGGGCCAGCCCCAAAGATGACTTCCCCTTACCTCACATTGATGTCCTTGTTGATAATACAACTCAGCATAAGGTATTCTCTTTCATGGATGGCTTCTCAGGTTACAATCAGATCAAGATGGCACCTGAAGACATGGAAAAGACTACATTTGTTACTTAGTGGGGCACCTTCTGTTACAAGGTCATGCCATTCGGTTTGAAGAACGCTGGGGCAACCTACCAACGTGCCATGGTTGCTCTATTTCATGACATGATCCATCATGAGATAGAAGTGTATGTTGACGACATGATCGCTAGGTCCCAGACTGAGGAAGAACACCTAGATCATCTGCAGAAGTTATTTGACCGGTTGAAACTATACAAGCTGAGATTGAACCCGAACAAGTGCACCTTCGGGGTAAGATCTGGGAAGTTGCTAGGCTTCGTGGTAAGTGACAAGGGTATTCAAGTGGACCCTGCTAAGGTCAAAGCTATTCAAGAGATGCCAGTTCCTAAGACAGAGAAGGAAGTCAGAGGCTTTTTAGGACGCCTGAATTACATCGCTCGATTCATCTCACATCTGACTGCTACTTGTGAGCCAATCTTCAAGCTACTGAAGAAAGATCAGGTAGTACGTTGGAACGATGAATGTCAGGCTGCTTTCGACAGAATCAAAGAGTATCTCCAAGAACCACCTATCCTTATGCCACCGGTTGAAGGGAGACCTCTGATACTATACCTAACAGTGCTCGACAACTCAATGGGGTGTGTGCTGGGGCAGCATGACGAGTCTGGCCGAAAAGAGCATGCCATTTATTACCTTAGCAAAAAGTTTACCTACTGTGAGACCCGATACTCACTGCTCGAGAAAACTTGCTGCGCTTTGGTATGGGCTGCTCGCCGGCTGAGACAGTATATGCTGACTCACACTACTTTGTTGATCTCAAAAATGGATCCTATAAAGTACATATTCGAAAAGCCCGCTCTGTCTGGGAGAATTGCAAGATGGAAAATGATCTTGACGGAATACGACATTCAGTACACGACCCAGAAAGCCATCAAGGGAAGTGTATTGGCAGACCACTTAGCACATCAGGCAGTAGACGACTATCAGTTGATGAACTTTGAGTTTCCGGATGAAAGCATCATGATTGTGACTGATTGTGAAGTACCTGGACCGGATGAAGGACCTGAACCAGGATCCCGATGGTCTATGCACTTTGACGGAGCCTCCAATGCTTTGGGTAACGGTATCGGCGCCATCATCATATCACCTCAAGGCACTCATACTCCACTCACTGCCCGGCTATGTTTCAACTGTACCAACAACATGGCAGAGTATGAGGCGTGCATCATGGGTCTTCAAGCTGCGATCGACCTAAGGATTAAGTTTCTGAGTGTCTTCGGAGATTCCACTCTTGTGATCAATCAGATCAAAGGAGAGTGGGATACGAAACATCCAAACCTGATTCCTTACAGAGAATGTGTGTTGACCCTGATCCCCCACTTCACAGAGATAACCTTTGAACACTTTCTAAGAGAAGAGAATCAGTTGGCAGACGCGTTAGCTACAATGTCTTCTATGTTCAAAGTTAAATGGGATAATGAGGCTCCCCGGATCATCATCTGGAAACTGGACGAACCGGCATACTGTTGTGATCTCGAGACTGAATTGGTAACTGAGAAGCCTTGGTACCATGAGGTGAAGAGATATCTGGAAACTCAGGAGTACCCTGAAGGTGCATCTGTCAATGATAAGAAGTTCCTGAGAAGGTTCGCAGCCAAGTTCTTCCTTAGCAACGGCATATTGTACAAGCGAAACCATGATTCAACCTTACTGCGTTGTGTGGATAAGACGGAAGCAGAAAGGATCATGGAAGAGCTACATGAAGGGACCTTTGGTACACACTCCAGTGGACACACTATGGCTAAGAAAATCCTACGGGCAGGATATTACTGGTCCACAATGGAAACTGACTGCTACCAACATTCCAGGACATGCCACAAGTGCCAGATTTATGCAGACAAGGTGCATGTTCCTCCAGTTCCCCTGAATGTTTTGACTGCGCCTTGGCCGTTTGCAATGTGGGGCATAGACATGATCGGTGAGATTAAACCGACGGCATCTAACGGGCATCGCTTCATCCTAGTGGCGATTGATTATTTCACGAAGTGGGTCGAAGCAGCTTCCTACGCTACGGTAACCAAAACTGTTGTGGCACGGTTCATTCGGCATAACCTGATCTGTCGATACGGCGTCCCAGAGCGAATCATTACAGACAACGGTACCAATCTGAACAACAAGATGATCGCTGAGCTCTGCGAGCAGTTCAAGATACAGCACCACAATTCTTCTCCTTACAGACCGAAGATGAATGGGGCTGTAGAAGCAGCAAATAAGAACATCAAGAAGATCGTGCAGAAGATGACAGTGACTTATAAAGATTGGCACGAGATGTTACCGTTCGCTCTACATGGGTACCGTACCTCAGCTAGGACGTCAACCGGGGCAACTCCTTTCTCTCTGGTTTATGGTATGGAGGCAGTCTTGCCGATCGAAGTGCAAATACCCTCTCTCCGGATAATGAAGGATGCAAATCTGAGCGAAGATGATTGGATCCAGACACGGCTTGATTAGCTCAACCTCATTGATGAAAAGAGACTTGCTGCTATCTGTCATGGTCAGACGTATCAAAAACGGATGATCAGGGCATTTAACAAAAAGGTCAGACCCCAGGAATATCAAGTTGGGGACCTGGTAATCAAGCGAATCATCCTTCCTCAGAGTGATCCAAGGGGCAAATGGACCCCTACGTACGAAGGGCCATTTGTGGTTAAGCATGTGTTCTCAGGAGGAGCCATGATTCTAACCAATATGGATGGTGACGACCTTCCTCACCCCGCCAATGCAGACATAGTAAAAAGATACTACGCATAAAAAAGGACCCGCTAGGCTGACATGCCTAGGCAAAAATTAGGGCTTCCCGTCGAACCAAAAGGGTTCGGGCAAAATGAAGGGATGAAATGAAAAAAAATCTGTACACCCGGCAAGTTGAAAACCTGAAAAGGCGACTTGGGCAAAAATGGGTATCCCGGTGGACTGAAAACCCGAAAGGGAGGTCCAGGCAAAAATTAGGGATAAAGCGTAATACTATGTCTCATTGGATCACCTTGCATCCAGAATCCGGTATCTACATCAAGCTCAGACGGCATCGATCAGTCAGCTTCACCTTCAACCAAGGTCGTCAAGTGATGAGACGCTCGGAGTTATAAAGGCAATAGCAGAGTTGAAACCCAGTGGGATCATTCATATTTCACACAGCTGTTTTATTTTCTTTCGTACAAAATTTGTATAAACTCTTTTGATCGGCGGCGTTCTCTTACTAGGACGTCAGCCTCTTGTACACAAAACGCCTATTTACAGGCCATTCAAAAATCAATACAAATATACTTTTCAGTTAAAAGTGCCAATTGTTTTTCTTTTTCTATTTTGTTTTGCGAAGAACGTCCAAGGTTCAATTTGTGATATATGCATTGACCATAATTTGCTAACTCATAAATATTTGCATACGAAACAAAGGATTAATTACAGGTGACACTAGAAACAGGGGCAATAAAGAGTTGTCTAAGCAATCTAATTGTTCTGTCCTCCAAAGTACCAAGGTAGGTTCAGCTAAAGAACATGACCAGTACATCTTAATTCCCTAGAGAGTAAGCAGTCAGTACACTCTCTCCAAGCAAAGTTATCCAACCTTAAGGAAGTTGAGTATCCTCCAGCAGATCTCAAACATTCCCCAGCAGCAATATACATATTCTTAACAAGCATCCCCGGCAGTCTTGACCTAAAGATTGTTCCCCGGCGGCATATCAACATTCAAAGGAATCACTTCCCCCGCAGCTCAAAACCTCCCCAGGAGAGTTCAATCCAATTTCCCCAGAAAAATTGGAATCCATCTCCCCAAGCAGTAAGCTTATCCCCAGTAGATTCTGGAAGCTTATCCCTCGCAAGGCACGAACGCGTCGCCCGGCTTTATTTAAAGAGTTATTTCCTTAACAGGATATAACTGGGTTATCCTCAGCCAAAAGCCACTGAAAGATCGTCGTCAACGCAGTCTTTTTATCCCCAGCGAAGTCTATCAACACTTCCGATACAGCAAAAATATCCTCAGCAAGTTATTATCAATAACTCAACAAAGTATCTCTCTCCCCACAGAGTATTTCTCCCCAGCATGGTCGCTAGAGTATTTTTCTCCCCGCAGACTCTTCCATTCGCCAAGTTTATCCCTCAACGGAGTCATCTTCTCCTACCGGTATTCTTGCAGTTATCATCCCCAGCGGAAGCGAAAGCTTATTCTTCAATGTCAGCCCAGGAGTGACTTCCCGGCACCCGTCAAGGATTTACTTTCCTAGACGAAAACATACATAAAACATCACATACATCATTATAGCATGCATGTATGCATCATATCATACAAATCTCATTTATGTTGAGAACATCATCACTTGATCCATATCACGCATGGCATATGACTGACCTCTACCTTTCAGGAAAGATGCAGTTAAACTCTCAATCATATTTCAAAACTCTAAGACCTTATCTGGTTCAGTTAATCGACTCCTTATCCAGTCCAAGGCCTTCTCTAGTCCAGCTAAATCGACTCCCAACAAATTTTTCTGATGAAGACTCAGTAGAAGTTACCAGATTATAATTTCCTATGGTTCTCTCCCCGACGGTGCGTGAGATGTAATTCCATTTCAGATTATAATTTCCTATGGTTCTCTCCCCGACGGTGCGTGAGATGTAATTCCATTTCAGATTATAATTTCCTATGGTTCCCTCCCCGACGGTGCGTGAGGTGGTAATGCCCTTTCAAGTTATAATTTCCTATGGTTCTCTCCCCGACGGTGCGTGAGATGTAATTCCATTTCAGATTATAATTTCCTATTGGTTCTCTCCCCGACGGTGCGTGAGATGTAATTCCCTTTCAGATTATAATTTCCTATGGTTCTCTCCCCGACGGTGCGTGAGATGTAATTCCATTTCAGATTATAATTTCCTATGGTTCCCTCCCCGACGGTGCGTGAGGTGGTAATGCCCTTTCAAGTTATAATTTCCTATGGTTCTCTCCCCGACGGTGCGTGAGATGTAATTCCATTTCAGATTATAATTTCCTATTGGTTCTCTCCCCGACGGTGCGTGAGATGTAATTCCCTTTCAGATTATAATTTCCTATGGTTCTCTCCCCGACGGTGTGTGAGATGTAATTCCATTTCAGATTATAATTTCCTATTGGTTCTCTCCCCGACGGTTATAATTGCCTATTGGTTCTCTTCCCGATCCTGCGAAGATGGTAATTCCCACCAAGATTTTCTCAACGAGCGTTGTTGAAGTTAAAGTCACCCAAGGTTCTCTCACCGTTCATGCTGAGGTAGTAACCATCCCTGGTTCATTCATCATCTTGAGAAGCTCCAGATCCAACTCCTGTAACCAGTCAGGACACATTTATACAAAGCATCTGAAAACCAACTCCTGCAACGTGTCAGGTATTCATTTTTTCTTTTGCAGGTATGCAGGTTCTCGCTAAGGAATCTCTTACGCGATCAACATCCAGATGGCATCTATAAGCCCATCATCCTATCCATCAACCTCTAAATGGCATCTATAAGCCCATTCCATCATCACACTGCTACTATGTGAGCGCAAATTTCTGGGCACTCTAGTGTTCAATCATCTTCTACCCTCGGATTACGAAAGGCACGTCAGCCAATCTGCATCCTCAAGTCTAAGAAGATTGAACAGGGGCAACTGTTGTACCCCAAAATTTGCCCTCCCATATTCTTCAAGAAATTGCCAAGTCATGCTTCAAAATTCCCCAAGGGTTGCACAGTGCAAGAGCCTCCTATACAGTCAAGATTAGGGTTTGTGTTCTGATCAAGAGAATGAAGTTTCCAAAGGTCCAATCAAGTCTCATATGCCTACAAATATGGTCAAGCATCCTCATACCAAGTTTCAAGACATTCAACTCAAAATTGCACAGTCAAAACCCTAATTGCACTACAGTCAACTGCAGGGGCAAAATGGTCATTTGGCAGTCAAAAGTTCAAATTTTTGGTCAACATCTCATTTTGAAGCCACAAACATCATTTGATCAATGCTTGATCATGATTCTCAAAGCATGGCTCAAAAATCATCAAGATGCAAAAGTTTCCATATTTGGACAGTTGAAAAAGTCAACTGTAAATTGACCAGGGCATAACTTTCACATGGATTATCAGAAAAATTCCATCCAAAGCTCATTTTGAAGAGAAAGACATTTCCTACAACTCATCTTCATACTTCAAGTCCAAGAAATGATCTCACAAAAAGTTATCAATTTCAACATTATAGGTCATTTTCAAAAGTCAACAAAAAGGGACTTTAAGTCAAAGGCCATAACTTGAGATTGGTAAATCAAAATGACATGGTACCAAAGGCATTGGTTAGAGGACTCAAAGACCTTTCCAAAATGTCCAAGAACATGAGCAAAGCTTAAAATTTGAGCAAGTTATGCCTTGTGGAAGTTGGGAAATTTTTGGATATTTTGAAAAGTCAACATTGATTCAAATGACCTAAAATTGCTAATGGGCCCATTTTTCTTCCATAATTCATCATCCATGGCATGTGCACGACCACTTGGCCCAAAGGGAAGTATTTCTTCATTTTTTATTTATTTATTTGAATTTTTATTAATAATAATTCATTTAAATCAAATTAAATACATGAAAAATATTTAACCTAAGTTTTACAATCTTTTTGTGCAAGAAATCTACTCAATAATTCGTGCATAATTGAATATGGAAAGATTTGGATTGATTGGATCATGATTGGTACAAAATTGCATGAAAAAGATTGGAAAAAATATGATTGAAAATCAAATCTCAAAATCCATGAATGAAAGAGATTTTGATCAGAATTGTTAACCTAATTCACTCAATACATAAGCCTAAACACAAACCTAATCCCATTGACCAAAAAAGCTGCGCAAAACCCCATTATCAAACTTGAATTTTTTTGCAAGAAACTCAATTCTGAAAACCACATTCTAGGGCGACTCAAGGCACGATTTTTGTTTCATTAGCTTGCTGAAGGTTCACTGAACGATTCCCAATCAAAAACATTCATCAAAACCTCAAGAATCGGTATACAGAACTTAAAATATTTCATGAAAAATGCATATTCGTGTTTTGATTTACAGGCATCCTCATGACATTTTGTTCATTGATTCATACTCCTTATGCAATTCTGAAGCTAACCCATGTGTTTGATTGAATTTTTGCAAGCTATATACGATTTCACCATTGTCAATTTTTAGGGTTTACAGGATTCCAAATTAGGGATTTTAAAACAAGGAAAAATTGGAGCATGAGAATTAGACCATTCACTTCAGCATACTCAGACGATCATGAACCTGTACTCGCGCTCAATTTATGAGCACCTAATGGCTAATCGCTATTTTCTCAAATGACCCATTCTGAAACGGTGAAAAAACCGTGGCCTATGTTTTGTGTTTCAGGGACGAAGAAGAAGACGATATCGTGGCGAGATGTGATAGGGTCATTTAAATTTCGCGCACAGAGTCCACTAACGCTTTTGTTTTCTTTTATAATATTTATTCATTATTATATGTTAACAACGTGTGAATTGGTTCAGTGGCAAGGCATAGTGGTGACAAAGTACATGAACTGGGTTCGAGCCCCAGGTCTTCATTATCTCAATGTTATTTTTCCATTTACGTTCACATGCAGCTTCAGTGTAAAGGCCCACCATACACTCACAAAATCCAGCCCTCCACGCGTATGCCTAGACCAATCCAAGGGCTACAGTTTGAAGGATACCATGAACGTGAGTCAATGCACTCTCACGCTGGGATGAAAGGTCAACGAAATCAGGAGCTTAGTGGGCCTGAAAGTGTTAACAAGCCCTCCACTTTGGGGACTGATACCCCCCTAGGTTTGCCATGTTTTTTTAATTAATTCCATTTTCTTTTAATTATTATTTGTTTAATTAATTTGTTATTTTCATAAATATAAAAAACACACAAAAAATCAGAAAAAAGATAAAAAGATAATAAAAATTTTTATTTCTAGTATTTTCATAAATAAATGCATATAATTAATTTAGTGTAAATTAGGTTTAATTTTAATACTTTTAATAAAAATCTAAAAAAAACATAGAATTAGGTTTAATTAATTTTCATCCTCTTTTTATTTTTTCTTTCACAATAATCAAATATTTAATATTATTTATTTTATTAATTTTTATAATTAAATTTGTATATAAAAATTAGGGTTAATTTAGGTTAAAATTCAATGTTTTCTTAATAAATTAAAAGCCACTAGAATTAGGGTTAGAATTTAATTTTAATTAATTCTTTTTTCTTTTTTTTTTCATATTAAATCCTAAAATACTAAAAAATACCAAAAAACAAGTTCTTTCTTTCTTTTTAATCATTTAATTCCTCATTAGTTTAATTTTGCAAAAAGGGTCCAACGCCCTCATTTCGATTTAATTCTTATTCGCATATTTATTTTATTTCGTGTAAATATTTATGTATCTCTCCCGAAGCCTTGTAATTAACTTCTCGCATTTTTAATTCCTTATTTTCTTTTGCTTTCTTTATTTTCCTGTCAAATCGGGTCCTGGTTTAATTTTGGCGATGTGGACCCGCGCCTTTTGTAATAGCTTAGAATTTTTATTTCTCGCAATATTTTAACTGTTAAACAAATGGCATGAAAGAATGTATGGATTAAAATAAAAACAAGCGTAGAACACCTATGACATGACAAGACAAATTATCTGAAAACGACACACAAATCACACACCACCCCTAGGGTACGCCTCACTGTTGCTTTGCCTCGAAAGGTGATCGTCGAGTAGAGGATGTCTTAGTAAGTCCTCATGATCCGGGAACCTGGCATGAGGGTAGCTTCTAAGGTGTCTTCCCATTGCTCTGGTGATCACCATGTCCCGAACCTCGAATTGACCCGAACACCTCCAACGGTGGTGCTACCTACCTCTCAATGGTGGGATGGCACTACCTTTAAAGGACAGTTACACAGACGAATTCCTTAGGGTAGGTAGACAACTCTAGATACTTGCTCTAATTTCAAAACAAATTCAAAAATACTTTTCACACCAACACATTTTCAAAAAGCTTTCGAAAGCAATTTTTCAAACACTCTTGAGGACCGATACAAGAGTCGAACTGGAATTTTCAAAGAAACTTTTTAAAACCCACAGTTGAAAAGCAAACAAACCATTTTTGAAAACACAAATGAGCAAGTATCTAAGAGCCCATGGATAACCATGGATAGAAAGGGTGCTAACACCTTCCCTTTCTATAACCTACCTCCCGAACCGAGAGCAATCTCTTTAAGGAATTTTTCTGTGCTTTTGTCCTTTCCATTTGGAGAAAATAAAAGACGGTGGCGACTCTTGCTTCCGCGACATTTTGCGAACCAGCGTTAAACAGTCAGTTCCAGATCCACCGATCACAATGCCATTTGGAGAGATGGTGGATAGGAGGATGGACTTATAGATGCCATCTGGAGGTGTGACCGAGCCTTGTCGGGAATGGGCTTATAGATGCCATTTGGAAGTGTTGATCGCGTAAGAGATTCCTTAGCGAGAACTTGCGTACTTTGAGAAAGGAGGATGATTTCCTGGCTTGTTACAGGTGTTGATCTTCAAACTCTTCATGCAGATATGCCCTGGCTAGATACAGGTATCGAATCTACAATTGGTTGCTCACAGACGTGCCCTGGCTAGATACAAGAATCGAATCCGGAACTCTAAAAGGTTATTTACAGACGTGCCCTGGCTGGATACAAGAATCGAATCTGGAATTGTTGTCTACAGATATGCCCTGGCTGGGTACAGGTATCGAATCTAGAATTGTCATGCAGATATGCCCTGGCTAGATACAGGTGTCGAATCCAGAAGTTGTCGTCTACAGATATGCCCTGGCTGGATACAGGTATCGAATCTGGAATTGGGTTGTCTACAGATATGCCCTGGCTGGATACAGGTATCAAATCTCTAAACTCTTCATGCAGATGTGCCCTGGCTAGATACAGGTGTCGAATCCACAATCAAATACTCACATATTTTCCCTGGCTAGATACAGGTATCGAATCTGGAATTGTTGTCTTCAGATATGCCCTGGCTGGATACAGGTATTGAATCTGGAAAACTGTCTACAGATATGTCCTGGCTGGATACAGGTGTCGAATCTGGAATTGTTGTCTACATATATGCCCTGGCTAGATACAGGTATCGAATCTGGAATCTCTTCATGCAGATATGCCCTGGCTAGATACAGGTATTGAATCTACAATCAAATCAATCACAGATGTGCCCTGGCTAGATACAGGAATCGAATCTAGAATTGTGACAGTTGATAGTAATCATCTTTGGATTGATCTTTTTCCTGAAAAGGCAAAACATCAGTTGTATGCAATGTCATGATGTATGAGATGCATGATGTCATGATGCTCAAAATGAGATAGTGTTGCATGCACTTTATCATGTACGTAAGCAGGATGTATGAAATGTGAAATGTCTATGAATGTATTTTCGTCTAGGAAAATAAATCCTTGACGAGTGCCGGGAACTTGTGGAATCCTGGGCTGATGTTGAAGAGTGGAGTTCTTCGTTTCCGCTGGGGATGATGGTTGCAAGAATAAACCGGTAGGAGAAGATGACTCCGTTGGGGAATAAACTTGTTGGAGAGATTACTCTGAGGGGAATAAAAAAGGTGAAGAGATTACTCTGCGGGGTATTATTCTGTGGGAAGAGATACTTTGCTGAGATTTTGATGAGAGCTCCGCTGGGGATTCCACTGATATGTTATGTTGGGGAATTTGATGAACTCCGCTGGGGAATAGGAAGAACTTCGCCGAGGACGAACTTTTCGCGGTAATCAGCTGAGGATAACCCAGTAATACCTTGGTGGGGAAGTAACCTTTGAATGAAACCGGGGAGACGTGTTTGTATTCTGCAGGGGATAAGCTTCCAGAATCTACTGGGGATAAGCTTCAGAATCTGCTGGGGATATGGATTCCATTTTCCTGGGGAAACTTTGGACTGTACAGGGGAATGGTTCCACTGGGGTGTCTGTATTCCGCCGGGGAACAATCTTATATTAAGACTGCCGGGGATGCTTGCTGAGGAATGTCTATACTCCGCTGGGGAGTGTTGAGATCTTCTGGGGATACCTGATTTCCTTAAGGCTGACAATAGACTAAACTCTGCTTGGGGAGAGTATCGCTGACTTGCTAGGGGAACAAAGTGCCTTTTCGGGGCTGATGGGAGACCAGCTCTGCTTGGAGAGTACTGCTGAATCTTGTCTTACTCTGTGGGGAGTGGAGGTAACTTAGTTACATTCTTCAGCTGAACCTACCTTGGTACCTTGGTGGACAGAGCAACTAGATCGCTTAAACAATTCTTTATTGCCCCTGTTTCTGATGTCACCTGTAATTAGTCTTTTGTTTCGCATGCAAATATTTATGATTAGAAGTTAATGTCAAATGCATATATCAAAAATGAACATTGGACGTTCTTCGCAAAACAAAACAGAAAAAGGAAAAACGATGAGTAATTTGTCTGAAAAATGAAACTTGTATTGATTTTGAAGTTTGCCTGTAAATAGGCGTTTTATGTACAAGAGGCTGACGTCCTAATAAGAGAACGCCGCCGAACAACATAGAGTTTATACAATTTTGAAAAGGAAACAAAATAGCTATGTGAAGAATCCCACTGGGTTCCAGCTCTGCTATCGCCTTTATGTCTTCAAGCGACTCACCACTTTGCTGCTTAGTTGAAGATGAAGCTGATTGATTGGAGCCATTTGAGCCCGATAGTTGATGCCGAATTCTGGATGCAAGGTGACCCAATGAGACATAGTATTACGCTTTATCCCTAACTTTTTCCTGGACCTCCCTTTCGGGTTTTCTGTCCACCGGGATACCCATTTTTGCCCAAGCCGCCTTTTCAGGTTTTCGACTTGCCGGGTGTACAAATTTTTTTCATTTCATCCCTTATTTTTGCCCGAACCCTTTTAGTTCGCCGGGAAGCCCTTATTTTTTCCTAGGTGTGTCAACCTAGCGGGTCCTTAATTCACGCGTAGTATCTTTTTACTATGTCTGCATTGGCGAGGTGAGGAAGGTCGTCACCATCAATGATGGTTAGAATCATAGCTCCTCCTGAGAAGATATGTTTAACCACAAATGGCCCTTCGTACGTAGGGGTCCATTTCCCCCTGGGATCACCTTGAGGTAGAATGATGCGCTTGATTACCAGGTCCCTAACTTGATACTCTTATCGTCTGACCTTCTTGTTAAATGCCCTGATCATCCGTTTTTGGTACGTCTGACCATGACAAATATCAGTGAGTCTCTTTTCATCAATTAGGTTTAATTGATCAAGTCGAGTCTGGATCCAGTCATCTTCGCTCAAACCTGCATCCTTCATTATCCGGAGAGAGGGTATCTGGACTTCAACAGGCAAGACTGCCTCCATGCCATAGACCAAGGAAAAGGGAGTTGCCCCTGTTGACGTCCGTGCTGAGGTACGGTACGCATGAAGAGCAAACGGTAACATTTCGTGCCAATCTTTATAAGTCACTGTCATCTTCTGCATAATCTTCTTGATGTTCTTATTCGCCGCTTCTACAGCCCCATTCATCTTCGGCCGGTAGGGAGAAGAGTTGTGGTGCTGTATCTTGAATTGCTCGCAGAGCTCAGTGATCATCTTGTTGTTGAGATTGGTACCATTATCCGTAATGATCCTCTCAGGTACACCATATCAACAGATCAGGTTGTGACGAATGAACCGTGCCACGACGTTCTTGGTTACGGTAGCGTAGGAGGCCGCTTCAACCCATTTTGTGAAATAATCAATCGCTACCAAGATGAATCGATGCCCATTGGATGCCGTCGGTTTGATCTCGCCGATCATATCGATGCCCCACATTGCAAAAGGCCAAGGTGCCGTCAAGACGTTCAGAGGACCCGGAGGAATGTGCACCTTATCAGCATAGATCTGGCATTTATGACAAGTTCGAGAATGCTGATAACAGTCGGCTTCCATTGTGGACCAAAAATATCCTGCCCGAAGGATTTTCTTCGCCATGGTATGTCCACTGGAATGCGTTCCGAAGGTACCTTCATGTAGCTTTTCCATGATCTTTTCTGCTTCAGTCTTATCCACACAACGCAGTAAGGTTGAATCATGGTTTCGCTTGTAGAGAATGCCGTTGCTGAGGAAGAACTTTGCCGCGAACCTTCTCAGAAACTTTTTGTCATTAACAGATGCACCCTCAGGGTATTCTTGAGCTTCCAAGTACCTCTTCACTTCATGATACCAAGGCTTTTCTATTACCTCTTCAGCCTCAAGATCACAGCAATGTGCAGGTTCATTCAACTTCCAAATAATGATCCGGGGAGCCTCATTGTCCCATTTGACTTTGAACATAGAAGATATCGTAGCCAACGCGTCCGCTAACTGATTCTCCTCTCTTGGGAAGTGTTCAAAAGTTATCTCTTCGAAGTGGGGAAGCAATGTCAGCACATACTCCTTGTAAGGAATAAGATTTGGGTGTTTCGTATCCCACTCGCCTTTGACCTGATTGATCACGAGAGCGGAATCTCCGAAGACACTCAGAAACTTGATCCTTAAGTCAATTGCAGCTTGAAGATCCATGATACATGCCTCATACTCCGCCATGTTGTTGGTGCAGTTGAAACATAGCCGGGCGGTGAGTGGAGTATGAGTGCCTTTAGGGGATATGATCACAGCGCCGATACAATTACCCAAAGCGTTCGAGGCTTCGTCAAAGTGAATAGACCATCGTGATCCTTCCTCAGGTCCTTCATCCGGTCCAGGTACTTCACAATCAGTCACTACCATGATATCCTCGTCTGGAAATTCAAAGTTCATCGACTGATAATCGTCCACTGCCTGATGTGCCAAATGGTCTGCCAATACACTTCCTTTGATTGCTTTTTGAGTCGTGTACTGGATGTCATATTCCGTCAAGATCATTTGCCATCTTGCTATTCTTCCGGACAGAGCAGGCTTTTCGAATATGTACTTTATTGGATCCATTTTTGAAATCAACAGAGTAGTGTGAGTCAACATATACTGTCTCAGCCGGCGAGCAGCCCATACCAAAGCGCAGCAAGTTTTCTCGAGTAGTGAGTACCGGGTCTCACAGTCGGTAAACTTTTTGCTAAGGTAATAAATGGCGTGTTCTTTTCGGCCAGACTCGTCATGCTGCCCCAGCACACACCCCATTGAGTTTTCAAGTACTGTCAAGTATAGTATTAGAGGTCTCCCTTCAACCGGTGGCATAAGAATGGGTGGTTCTTGGAGATACTCTTTGATCTTTTCGAAAGCGGCCTGAAATTCATCGTTCCAACACACTACTTGATCTTTCTTTAGCAGTTTGAAGATTGGTTCACAGGTAGCAGTTAGATGCGAGATGAATCGGGAAATGTAGTTCAAACATCCTAGAAAGCCTCTGACTTCTTTCTCTGTCTTGGGAGTTGGCATCTCTTGTATGGCTTTCACTTTGGCAGGGTCCACTTGAATACCTTTGTCACTTACGACGAAACCTAGCTGTGATCGGTGGAAATAGAACTGACTGTTTTTTAGCTGGTTTCGCGAAATGTCGCGGTAAGCAAGAGTCGCCACCGTCTTTTATGTTCTCCAACATGGAAAGGACAAAAGCACAGCAAAATTCCTTATTCGAAAATGTTTCTCGGTCCGGGAGGTAGATTTATAGAAAGGGAAGGTGTTAGCACCCTTTCTATCCGTGGTTATCCACGGGCTCTTAGGTACTTGCTCTTATGTTTTCAAAAAATGTTTTGCTTTTCAAGTGTGTGTGGGTTTTGAAAAAGTTTCGTTTGAAAAATTTCTAAGTAACTCTTGTATCGGTCCTCAAGAGTGTGTGAAAAATTTGTTGAAAAACTTTTAGAAAGTGTAAGGTGTGAAAAGTTGTTTTGTTTGTTTAAAAGAGCAAGTACCTATGAGAATCTACCTACTCTAAGGAATTAAGCTGTGTAAGAGTCCTTTAGATAGTGCTATCCCACCATTGAGAGGTAGGTAGCACCATCGTTGGAGGTATTCGGGTCAATTCAATTATAGGGACAGTGTGGTCACCGAAGCAATAGTAGGACATCTTAGAAGTAACCCTAATGTCCTAGATCCTTTTTTATCCGAGGCAACCGTTTCGAGGCAACTGGATCTTTAGACAAAGGGTGACCTCTAAGACGTCCTATACTTGATGACTACGTTTCGAGGCAATGAGTGAAGCGTACCCTAGGAGTGGCATGTGTTTCGTGTGTTGTTTTTCAGTTAATGTTTATTTTGTACATGTTATTTGTGAGCTACGGATTAATTTTATTATTCATACATTCTTTCATGCATTGTTAACAGTTAGGGGTGTGGAAGGTAAATTGCGGAAATATAAATTCTACGCTATTACAAGGCGCGGGTCTATACATTGCCGAAAATACAAAGACCCGTTTTGGTAAATAAGTACGAGATATTAAATAAAGCGATAAACCTAATTACTATTACATTCTTGGAAGCAATTACATAATAATCAAAATAAAATGCGCGCGAATAAAAATTAATCGGGAATGCCTTAAGGGTTTTGACCCTTTTAAGAAAAGAATTGAATTTTTTGTCTTTTTTTGAATTAAATGCAATTAATTAAATAAAGCCTAATTACTAATTAATTAATTTATTAAAAGAAAATATTTTTTTGTGTTTTTATGTTTTTAATGAAATAAAATAAAAAGGAGTTAAAATTAAAAGTTAATAACATCTGATTCTAAATTTATTTTAGTTATTAAAAAAAAGATTAAAATTACCTAATTAAACTAATTAATTAATTATAATTTAATTACAAAACAATGAATTAAAGTGAAATTAATAAATAAGAATAATAAAAATATTAGTTTTTTTGATTTTTTTGTTTATGTAAATAATTATCTATGAATTAAATAATAATAATAATAATAGTTAATAATAATAATTAGTTAAAAGAAAATAAAAAAGGAAAAGAAAACAAAAGAAAATATGAAAGAACCATGGGGGTGTTGGCCCAGGTATGGAGGTTTGAGGAAGCAATATGGCCCAATAAGCTTAAGCCTTTGTTGACTTTAGGAATTGTCTGCATGTGCTTTGACTTGGAGCATGGTATCCAGCATCTCATAGCCCCTGGATTGATCTTTGAGGCCACTTGGCGCATGATCGTTTGATGCACATGGTGGAAAGCCTTTGTGAAACCTGCACAGGAACATGTTATAGAAAAATAGAAATAAGCATTTGGGGGACCTGGGATGTTGATGGAGTGCTTGGAAGTAGTTGAATCTGGCTAGATCAGGTCTTTCGAGCTTGACAACTTTAAGGAAATTTTTGCAATTTTGGGGCGTTCTCTAGGCTGTGTGTATTTTTCTGTAATGCTTTCTCATGGCTTGTATTTATAGAGGAGATGGAGGGGACAAAGAAATAAGGCAAGAATCCAAGCCATAAAGCCATGCTTTCAAACCAAAATCCAACAAATTAAAAAGCTTCCAAAATTTGCAAAACTTTCCCTTTCCATGCTTACATGTATCTGGACATCTTGGCACAAATTCAAAATTTTGTGTACAAAAAATAGCTTGCACGAATTTGGCAGCTAGTAAATGGCATATAAAGGTCATTCAAACCACAAAGATCCCCTTTAATTAATTTTTTTGATTTTATTTGAATTTTATGGATTTAAAATGGATTAAATCAATAAAAATTAAATAAAATAGAAAAATTAATGTTTAATCTTGAAATTAATCATGGGACACGTGGGTGGCATGACAAGGCTGAATCAAGTGGAAAAAAGTGGGCCCTTTTGTCAAAAATTAAAGTTTCAAGGATAGTTGACTTTTGCCATTTCACAAAAATTGCCCAACTTCTCCAATGCATATCTTGCTCAATTTTGATCATATGAACATGTTCTTGGACATTTTGGAAAGGTCTTGAAGTCCTATAACTAATGCCTTTGGTCCCATGTCGTTTTGATTTACCAATCTCAAGTTATGGTCTTTGACTTAAAGTGCCTTTTTGTTTACTTTTAAAAATGACCTATAATGTTTAAATTGATAACTTTTTGTGAGAGCATTTCTTGGACTTGGAATGTGAAGATGAGTTTTAGGAAATGTCCACTCCTTCAAAATGAGCATTGGATGGGATTTTTCTGATGAACCATGAAAAAGTTATGCCTTGGTCAAGTTACAGTTGACTTTTCAACTGTCCAAAAATGGAAACTTTTGCATCTTGATGATTTTTGAGCCATTCTTGAGGAATTATGATAAAGACTTGATCAAATGATGATTGTGGCTTCAAAATAATATGTTGACCAAAAATTTTGACTTTTGACTGCCAAATGACCATTTTGCCCCTGTAGTTGATTGTGAGGCAATTAGGGTTTTTGACTGTGCAACTTGACCTTGTGAGCCTTGAAACTTGGAATGTAGATGCTTGACAATGTATATGGGCATATGGGACTTGATTGAGCCCTTGAAAACCTCAACTTCCTTGCAGGAACCAAAACCCTAATTTTGACTGGCTTAGAAGATGGTTTGACTGTGCAATCCTTTGAGAAGACTTGAGCAAATTGAGATGATGCTTGTCAAAACTTTGAAGAATATGGGAGGGAAAATTTTGGGGTACAACAATTGCCCCTGTTAAATCTTCTTAAACTTGAGGATGTAGATTGGCTTGTGGGCCTTTCGTGATCCGAAGGTGGAAGATAATTGAACACTAAAGTGCCCCGAAATTTGCACTCACATAGTAGAGTATCAACAGTGTGATAGCGGGAATGGGCTTACAGATGCCATTTGGAGGGATGGTGGATAGGAGGATGGGCTTATAGATGCCATTTGGAGCTATGTCAGAACCTTGTTGGGAATGGGCTTATAGATGCCATCTAGGTGTCGATCGCGTAAGAGATTCCTTAGCGAGAACTTGCGTACCTGATAAAGATAATTTCCTGGCCTGTTACAGGTGTTGATCCTCACTCAGTCACTCACAGACATGCCCTGGATAGATACAGGTATCGAATCTGGAACTTCAAACGGTTGATGGGTTGTCTCTACTGACAGGTTATCTCAGAAAAATCTTTAGGATTTAACTGAACCAGAGGAGGTTTTGTCTTTCTTGACGAGTTGTCTCTTTGGACGGGTTGTCTTCAATGACGAGTTGTCTTCAATGACGAGCTGTCTTCAATGACGAGTTGTCTCTTTGGACGGGTTGTCTTCAATGACGAGTTGTCTTCAATGACGAGCTGTCTTCAATGACGAGTTGTCTTCAATGACGAGTTGTCTTCAATGACGAGTTGTCTTCAATGACGAGTTGTCTTTAATGACGGGTTGTCTTCAATGACGAGTTGTCTTCAATGACGAGTTGTCTTCAATGACGAGTTGTCTTTAATGACGGGTTGTCTTCAATGACGGGATGTCTTCAATGACGGGATGTCTTCAATGACGAGTTGTCTTCAATGACGGGATGTCTTCAATGACGGGATGTCTTCAATGACGGGTGTCTATACTGACGGGTTGTCTTCAATGACGAGTTATCCTCAATGACGAGATGTCTTCAATGACGAGTTGTCTTCAACGACGAGTTGTCTTCAATGACGAGTTGTCTTTAATGACGAGTTGTCTTCAATGATGGGTTGTCTTCAATGACGAGTTATCTTCAATGACGAGATGTCTTCAATGACGAGTTGTCTTCAACGACGAGTTGTCTTCAATGACGAGTTATCTTTAATGACGAGTTGTCTTCAATGACGGGTTGTCTTCAATGACGAGTTGTCTTTAATGACGAGATGTCTTCAATGACGAGTTGTCTTCAACGACGAGTTGTCTTCAATGACGAGTTATCTTTAATGACGAGTTGTCTTCAATGACGGGTTGTCTTCAATGACGAGTTGTCTTCAATGACGAGTTGTCTTTAATGACGAGTTGTCTTCAATTACGGGTTGTCTTCAATGACGAGTTGTCTTCAATGACGAGATGTCTTCAATGACGAGTTGTCTTCAACGACGAGTTGTCTTTAATGACGAGTTGTCTTTAATGACGAGTTGTCTTCAATGACGGGTGTCTATAACGACGGGTGTCTATAATGACAGGTTGTCTTCAATGACGAGATGTCTTCAATGATGAGTTGTCTTCAACGACGAGTTGTCTTCAATGACGAGTTGTCTTTAATGACGAGTTGTCTTCAATGACGGGTTGTCTTCAATGACGAGTTGTCTTCAATGACGAGTTGTCTTTAATGACGAGTTGTCTTCAATGACGGGTTGTCTTCAATGACGAGTTGTCTTCAATGACGAGATGTCTTCAATGACGAGTTGTCTTCAACGACGAGTTTTCTTTAATGACGAGTTGTCTTTAATGACGAGTTGTCTTCAATGACGGGTGTCTATAACAACGGGTGTCTATAATGACGGGTGTCTATAATGACGGGTTGTCTTCTTTGACTTTAGGAAGTAATTTAACTGGACCTGTCTTCTTTGACTGGATGAGCATCAGAAAAACCTTTGGGATTTAACTGGACTTGTCTTCTTTGACTGGATGAGCATCAGAAAACCTTTGGGATTTAACTAGACTTGTCTTCTCTGACTGGATTTAAGAATTTGACTGCATCTTTCCTGAAAGATAAAAGTCAGCCATATGCAATGCATGATATGAATCAAGCAATGGTGTTCTCAACCTAAATGAGATTGTACGAGATGATGCGTATATGCATGTATCATGATGTATGAAAATGCATGATGTTTGTGAATGTATCTTTGTCTGGGAAAATAAATCCTTGACGAACGCCGGGAAGTTTGTTGAATCCTGGGCTGATGTTTGAAGAGTAGAGTTCTTCACTTCCGCTGGGGATGATGGTTGCAAGAATAAACCAGTAGGAGAAGATGACTCTGTTGGGGAATAAACTTGGTGAAGAGATTACTCTGCAGGGAATTACTCTATGGGAAGAGATGCTTCGCTGAGATTTTGATGAGAACTCCGCTGGGGATTCCGTTGAGAAGTTATGTTGAGGAATTTGATGAACTCCGCTGGGGATATGAAGAACTTCGTCGAGGACGATCTTTCCATGGTAATTAGCTGAGGATAACCCAGTTATAAGCTCTGGTGGAGAATAACCTTTGAATAAAGTCGGGGAGACGCGTTCGCTCTGCAGGGGATAAGCTTCCAGAATCTACTGGGGATAAGCTTCAAGAATCTACTGGGGAGATGGTTCAACTCTCCTGGGGAGACTTTTGAGGTTGTACTGGGGAAGTGGCTCCACTGGGGTGTCTGGTATTCCGCCGGGGAACAATCTTATATTAAGACTGCCGGGGATGCTTGTTAAGGAATATCTGTATACTCCGCTGGGGAATATTGAGATTTTCTGGAGATACCCAACTTCCTTAAGGCTGACTGTAGGCTAACTCTGCTTGGGGAGAGTGTTGCTGACTTGCTGGAGATGTTGTGCCTTTTCAGGGTTGATGGGAGACCAACTGTGCTCGGGGGGAGTTGTTGAATCTTGTCTTACTTAACGGGGAGTGAAGGTATCCTGGTTACGTTCTTCAGCCGAACCTACCTTGGTACCTTGGTGGACAGAGCAACTAGATCGCTTAGACAACTCATTACTGCCCCTGTTTCTGTGGGAGAAGATACATGTGGAGGCGCTTGATGACTGCCGGTTAACAAATCTTCTTCTGGTAGGCAAGTGACGAGATGACGGAATATAGTCGTACGCTTTTGATCCCTAACTTTTTCCTGGACCGCCCTTTCGGGTTTTCAGTCCACCGGGATACCCATTTTTGCCCAAGCCGCCTTTTCAGGTTTTCGACTTGCCGGGTGTACAATTTTTTTTTCATTTCATCCCTTATTTTTGCCTAGGTGTGTCAACCTAGCGGGTCTTTGCTTATGCGTAGTGTTTTTTTTTTCCGACTATGTCCGTGCTCTCAGGATGCCGGGAGTTGTCACTGTCAGTAGTGCAATGTTACCATGCCACCAGAAGATCTTCGTTTGACCGTCCAATGCCCCAAGTGATCCAGACGGAGATTTTCCCCTAGCTGGTTGGCCTTTTGAGAGATTCTCCGAATCTTGACTTGACTGCCCCAGATTATGGACAATAATCATGCCATGCCCCTTGATTGGAAGTGCTTTTCCGTTTGAGGTGACCTTTTGTTGAGAAGACCTTTGTTCACTGGATATTCATCGTGCAAAGTTCTCTGTTGTTCAAACAAATAGTCATATGCAAGAAATGTTATATTAAAAATGCAAAGCTTATGTCTGTCTTGAAGTTTTTTTTTGAAAATGCATTTTTTCAGTAAAACAAACAAATTTTGTAACATGTGATGCCAACTCAAGATTTTACAGCGAGCCTTAAGGAGTCAGGATACTTTTGGTAACAATATGCTTTCGAACTAACCCATGCTTCAGCTAGGACTTTTAAGGGTTATAACATGGCCTGGTTCACGGTTTAAGAAACAGAGGATAAAGGCTCAAATTTATTTGTACCCACTCGTTTTCAGTGATGTTCTTCAAACCTAAACTCAGCTGATCGTGCGTTAGACCTTGTTCGAGTCTTTGCTCTGATATTCTAGTGATGGTTCGGATTTTGACAGTTTATTTTGAATAGACAGTCTTTTTTTTTTGTTGAGGGTTTGTAGGACCTCTTTCTTTTTTTATCTGTTATCCCTGTTTTTTGCCTGAACTGTTTCTTTTGTGATTACAGTCAGCGGGATGCCCCAGTTTCGTAAGTCTCCTTCGTAGGTTTTGACTTATTGGGCGTTTATTTTGAGGGATAATGACTGCCTGTCTTTATGATTATTCGAAACCATCACTGTCTTTTGTTTTGTGAGGACCTCTTTGGTGCTATTCGTTGTGCACTTGGATCAACTAAGAGAACTACCCTGCCCCAGGTTATGATTAAGGGTTTTAATTTTCGAAAAGAAAAACTCCTACTTCTTTGGCTCGAAGGGGTTGACGAGGGATTATCTTCCTTATAACTCCAGTGTTTAGGAATTGAAACAATGCCTGTACCTCATCAGCGGGGTCTATTCAACAGCATACTGTAGATTATGGTATCGTTTTCGTCATCCTCCTTCAAGAGGCTTAGAATTTTCAATCAAGAGTTGATCATCACAAAAACATGAAAACAGTTTGCGTATAGTGAATACGAAATAATTACTTCAAAACAGACATGTGTAATGCATTAATGAAATAACAACGTTTGACATGAATACAATGTGTTGGCTCCTAAATTCGACACCCTTGTTTCATTAATGTCAGCCATTAAAACTGAAGGATGTTTTCGACCAGCTAGGTCCGTCGAAATGCCCATCGAAAGATGGCAAGGTACTTAGAAGATTTCTTCCAAGGGAGAAGTTGGTCGCCTTCGACGTCGAAGGTGTTTCTCGTCGAAGATGCTTCTCGACGAAGGTGTTTGATGGTTCAGAGTGGAACGGTATGAAATTCAAGCGTTTGGAGGGAAAACGGTTTCCAGCGGTTACCAAGTGCAACGTGCAAAGATCTGGAGCGTCGAACGTTGAGAACGTGCCAAGTGGAATCATCTCGAAGCAGTGTAACTGCCCGACGGTTACTTGGGATGTTTTAGTATAAATAGTAGTAGTCATGTAGTTTCTCAGGTGTGTTCACAATTCTATACAAAGTCACTCATATAGATTCGAGTACCCAGCGTGTGAGAAAGAATTGTTGAGAAATGTATGTGTGAAACACCAACTTTATTAATCAAAGTCATTTACTTTTCCAGAAATTTACTTGCTTTCTTCTTTACTTTCCTGTCGAAGTCCTTTACTTTAAGCCGTCATTTCTTTTACCAAGTCCTTTCTTCATGCAATTTACTTAAAGCCTCTTTATTTTATTGTCATTCAACCAATATCCAATTTAGCCAAAACTTCAAAATCAACCTATGTCCTAGGATCAATCTGATCGATCCTGCGAGTAACCAAATAAGTAACCATTTGGAGGATCAGCGGTTATTTACCAATAACCAAGGTAAACAAATTGGCACACCCGGTGGGACTGTGTGTTGATTGTTGAAAATAATCTCATCTCTTCGAGGAGCATTGTATGTTATTGAGAAGTGGTAGAATATACACTAACGATAACAATACTGCCAGAAGAAGGGAAGAGATGGCGAATCCGCCAAACAATAACGAAATCCCATAAACGAATGTGGGAGCAACGGTTACCTCGACCGTAAGTGAAGCGACAACTGTTGGTTCGACACCAGCAGTAACGGTCACAGCAACGGGGCCATTACCTCCGTTCACAGGCCCCAGAGCGCCTTTGGGAACTCCCCCACCAAGGGGAAATTTAGGCACGAGGCCTTTTGTTCCCCCAGGATTTATGCCACTCTATGGCATGCCAACTTCTGACTTGGCTAGCCTGACGAATGCTGCGTCCACTTTTTCAGACACTTTAGTGAGTGCTTCTTCGCCACTCCAAGGTTCTGGAGTAGGCATGGCGAATAGAAATAGGACCCAACTCTTAGGAGGAACGTCCCAAGTAGCCCATGGCCTTACAAATGCCTCGACAGCATTCTTGAGGCAACAAATGGACGAAAGCAACCATGATATGGTGCAAATGTTGGCACAAACTTTGAGTACAGTGCTAAACCCTCTAATACAAAACACTACTCAATCGAATCAGCAAGTGATAGCGCAAATGACGCGTTTGGCTGATTTCTTTGGAGTACCCCAACCTATTCGACAGCCCCAAAGGGCTCAAATAAGGGGAAACCAGGGGATATTCTTAGAGGAAGAAACCACCATCAACCAGGTTCAACAGCCTGTCGAAGAAAACCTTAGGGCACGTTTGGAGCAACCTGTCGAGGAACCTAGGGTAATAACCCCGGAGGTAAGGTTAGTTAACAGAAACCAAAATGCTGACGAAGTAGTTCAGCATATCCAGTACCAAAACACGGGCTTGGAAAACAATCTGGCAACCATGATCGAAAGGATTATGACTCAAAATGGGATGAACATGGGCTTTAGAAGGCCCAACTTTACATCCCCATTGTCAGAATACGTGTTGCAAACGGACTTACCTCCTAGATGCAAAGTCCCCAAATTCACTAAGTTTTCCGGGGACACGACAGAATCTACTGTCGAACATGTGGCGAGATACTTGATCGAAGCAGGAGAGATTTCGAATAACGAAAACCTGAGGATTAAGTACTTCCCAAGTTCTTTAACAAAGAACGCTTTTACTTGGTTTACAACTCTCCCCCCCAATTCGATCCATCACTGGACCCAGTTGGAAAGATTGTTCCATGAACAATTCTACATGGGGCAAACCAAGATAAGCCTGAAAGAATTGGCCAGTGTAAAGAGACGTTTCACTGAACCTATAGACGAATATCTAAATAGGTTTAGGTTTCTCAAGGCGAGATGTTTTACACAAGTGCCAGAACATGAGTTAGTCGAAATAGCCGCAGGCGGTTTAGATTATTCCATTAGGAAGAAGCTAGACACCCAATACCTGAGAGACATGGCCCAACTGGCCGATAGAGTTCGACAGGTAGAACGCCTCAAAGCTGAAAAAGCAAAGGCAACGAAAACTCACAAGAGAGAGAGGATAGCGTACGTTGAGATGGATGACGAAGATCCAGAATCCTTCGACGATACTATAACTGTCGAAGAAGGAGAAGTCGATTTAGCGGAACTAAAACAAGGGCCACCATACTCTTGTAAACTGTTAGTCCCCTCAAGTGGGAAAAATCCCATTGGTCCAGAAAGGACCAACGATAGGTTCCCCAAAAAGACTTATAGTTTTGACATCACAAAATGTGATGAGATCTTTGACTTGCTTGTAAAAGATGGCCAAATGATAGTACCCCCAGGGGTAAAAGTACCTCCTCTTGATCAAAGAAAGAAGAGATGTTTTTGCAAATATCATAATTTTTTGGGCCATAAGACTTCTCAATGTTTTCTTTTCAGGAATCTTGTGCAAGACGCTATCGAAGAAGGGAGGTTGAAGTTTGCTGACAAGACCCCCATGGCTGTCGACTCAAATCCATTGCAGGCTGAAGCCCACTATGCTGAGCCTTCTGAAGTGAACGTGATAGAGGCAACCAGGAGCCAGTCGAAGAGGCCAGGAATCACCATGGTCGAAGTCTCAAAGGACCATATCAACATGCCAATCTTTGGCAGTTTTTCTGGGAATTTATCCAGAAAGACGATTGAAGCAGTTCAGAAAGCGGTCGAAGGACCAAAGCTTGAGACCGTTGAAGCACAAAAAACTGGACCAAAACCCAGTTCCCACTTGGCCACAGTTCAAGGCCAGACGGAGAATTTGGAGATACAAATGAAGCAGCTAACCCTTGCCAACAAAGATACAATGAATATCAACATGGTCGAACTCTCTGACCCAAAAGCATCAGAAGAGGCCATGAGGCAAGAACAAGCTAATAAGACTGCTTTCCCTCGGGAGAATGAAAATCTGGCAGATTTTCTACAAAGATGCCAGAAAAAGAAATCAGAGGTGATGCTGTGTCCAAGATGCAGTTCGATCTTTGACAAGAAAGCTGCTGAGCACATTCAAGGCGTGAGAGCAGCGAACAAGAGAAGGGAAAATGTTGATCTTCGACATGACCCCATAAGAGCCTCCCAAAGGGGTTCGAACCAAGAAAAGAGGCCATTGACTTTCAGGCCTCCAACAAATGTGCCGGTAGATACCTGGTACAAAACCTCTGGTCGAAAAAGGCCAAGTGAGGAGAGATGGCACTCTTTCGACGTGCCAAGGGGTTCATCTTTAACTCAAAAGAAAGAGCCTCCAGTTGCTGCACCTAAAGTTGCACAAGTGTCAAGCAACTACAAAGGGAAAAATCCCATGTCTCGATCTCAATGGAGGAGATACCAAAGGAGACGAAAAGCTGAGAGGGAGGCTGCCAACGAACCAAAGGCAGAAACCAGTTCGAATGTTCCTCAAAGGAAGCAAAGGAAACCTCTAGAAAGAGAGCCAGTAACCAACAGGCTAGTTTGGCCTAACCAAGGTGAAGTCAAGGACGAAGACGGTTCTGAGTCTGATGATACTTTGGACATAATGGTGAATATAGTCTCAGTGCTGCCCAGAGAATTCAACTGACAAGTGGAGGTCGAAGCAAGTGACTGGGAAGTGGAGCAAGAAATGGCCAAACACAGGCCAGTGTGCTATTTTGTCATGGACAATGGCACCACTGAGGAACAAAATGGATTCTTCGAACCACCCACAGAGGCGATGAAAAATCACCTCAAGCCTTTATTTATAAGGGCTAAACTCGAAGAAACTACTGTGAACAAAATATTGGTGGATTGTGGGGCAACCATCAACATTATTCCTCACTCTATGCTAAGGAAAATTAGCAAAAGGGATGAGGACATTAAGCCTCACAATATGGTCTTGTCGAACTATGAGGGCGGCATAGGGACCACTATGGGAGTGATCCAGCTAGATATCAAAGTAGGGTCTATCCTCCGACCAACAATGTTTATGGTCACATCGGCCAAACCTAATTACAATCTTTTGTTGGGCCGTAAATGGATTCATGGTGTTGGAGCTGTGCCATCATCAATGCACCAGAGGCTGCTGCTATGGCGTCCAGATGGGATGGTCGAAAACATAGAGGCAGATCAAAGCTACTACCTGGGCGAAGTGAATCACCTGGGGTTGGCAGATTTCGACAAGAACTTGGCTCACATAGGGCCATGTCCAACACCTGACTTCGACATGGCGCCAGCGCCAAACACTTTTTGTTCCCTATACCTGCATCCTGAGCATGGTTTCCAATGGGACAGAGAAGACTTGTCCCACATAGACTTCAGTGGGTTAACTGATATCCAACCAACTGGTTGGGGAAGTGAATTCAGTGATAATGACTGAGTCACAATCTTTGAAGCGAATTTCGGCTTATGTAGCCGAAACAAAGATGATAACGGCTCTCGAAGCCGAAGTGAAGTACATGGCCACACAGGCCAATGATCAACAGTTATCTGCTGCAGGTCCAGGAAAGGATTTCGATCCAAAACCCCCTGATATCATGCCAGAAGAAATGCAGGAACAGAGGCTCGACGCCATCTATGACGATGAGCCTTTGGGCTTCGAAAAGGACCCCTTGGCGAACAACATTAAAATGTTAGCGCAAGATCCTTTAGAAGAAATCAACTTAGGCGAAGGGTCAGAGAAAAGGCCAACTTACATCAGCGCCAAAATTGACCCAGAACTTAGGTTGGAAGTAATCCAATTGTTGAAAGAGTTCAAGGACTGTTTTGCATGGGATTACGACGAAATGCCTGGTCTCGACAGAGGATTGGTAGAACTTCAGTTGCCAATCAAACCTGGGAAGAAGCCAATCAAGCAAAATCCAAGACGCTTCGCTCCAGAAATACTGTCGAAGATCAAAACGGAAGTCGAAAGACTGCTGAAATGCAAATTCATACGCGTTACAAGGTATGTCGAATGGATTGCAAACATTGTGCCAGTAATTAAGAAAAATGGTACATTAAGGGTGTGCATAGATTTCAGAGATTTGAATGCTGCTACACCCAAAGATGAATATCCTATGCCTGTGGCGGAAATGCTAGTCGATTCTGCCGCTGGCTATGAATACCTGAGTATGCTCGATGGTTATTCAGGATATAATCAAATATTCATTGCTGAAGAGGATGTGTCGAAAACAGCTTTTCGATGCCCTGGGGCCCTAGGCACTTACGAATGGGTAGTGATGCCTTTTGGCCTAAAGAACGCTGGGGCAACGTACCAGCGAGCAATGAATACTATCTTCCATGATTTTATTAACACTTTTATGCAAGTATATATTGATGACATTGTTATAAAATCTGTTTCCAGGAAGAATCATATCGACCACCTTCGACAATCATTCGAAAGAATGAGAGAACATGGTCTGAAGATGAACCCTTTGAAGTGTGCGTTCTGTGTGAAAGCTGGGGATTTCTTGGGCTTCGTTGTCCACAAGAAAGGAATCGAAATCAACCAGAACAAGACGAAGGCAATTCTGGAAGCGAAAGCGCCATCGAATAAGAAGGAACTGCAATCTCTGTTAGGCAAGATAAATTTCTTAAGGAGATTCATATCTAACCTAAGTGGGAAAGCTCAGGCCTTTTCACCCTTACTTTGACTGAATAAAGAGGGGTTCGAATGGGGGCAAGAGCAACAAGAAGCCTTCGACAAAATCAAAGGGTACCTCACTAAGCCACCTATTTTGGTGCCTCCTTGTAGCAATAGGAGTATGAGATTGTACATAGCTGCATCCGACAAAACTTTGGGAAGCATGTTAGCCCAAGAAGATGAGAATGGAGTCGAAAGACCCATTTACTATCTTAGTAGAGTTTTGAACGATGCAAAAACTAGATATAGCGAAGTTGAAAAATTGTGTCTATGTCTGTATTTATCTTGTACAAAACTCAAGCAATATATAAAACCAGTTGATGTGTATGTTTCGTCTCATTTTGATGTTTTCAAGTATATGTTGTCGAAACCTATCTTGCATAGTCGAATTGGCAAGTGGGCATTAGCATTAACTGAATACTCCTTGACCTTTATGCCTCTTAAGGCAGTGAAAGGACAAGTGGTTGCAGACTTTATAGTCGACCACTCAATTCAAGTTGAGGATATTAATTATGTGGAGATAGAACCTTGGAAATTCTACTTCGATGGTTCCAGCCATAAAGATGGAACAGGAGTAGGAGTTTTGATCATTTCTCCTGAAAAAATTCCAACAACATTCAAGTACAAGATATCAGGTTCTTGTTCGAACAATGAGGCTGAGTATGAAGCTCTAATTACTGGCCTTGAAATATTGTTGGAATTGGGGGCAACTCGAGTCGAAATAATGGGAGACTCAGAGTTAGTCATTAAGCAAGTCACAAAAGAATATAAATGCATAAGAGAAAATCTCATTATGTACTTCGTGATAGCAAATCGTTTATTGAAAAAATTTGAAACGGTCAATATTCGACACATACCCAGAGTGGAAAATCAAATAGCCAACGACTTGGCACAGATTGCATCTGGGTATAAGATTTCAAAAACGAGATTACAAAGAGCAATCGAAGTTCGAGAAAAGATAAAAGCAACTTGTCTATCACCAACAGACTTGGAATCGACAAGGCTAGGATATGCTGATCAAAGTAACTTCGAAATTTCGTTCATAGATAATTTGTCAGAGCAAGATTGGAGGAAACCCATTGTGGATTATCTTCAAAATCCAGGAGCTTCGACAGAACGAAAAACAAAGTACAGGGCGTTGAGTTATGTACTCATGGGTAATGAATTATTCAAGAAGATGCCTGAAGGGGTATTGCTGAAATGTTTAAGTGAAACTGAGGCATACATAGCCCTTTCGACTACGCATGCTGGAGCATGTGGAGCTCACCAAGCAGGCCATAAGATGAAATGGTTGTTGTTCCGACAAGGACTATATTGGCCCACTATGCTGGAAGATTGTGTTGAGTTCGCCAAAGGTTGCCAAGAGTGTCAAGTCCATACAGGCATCCAACATGTACCAGCAAGCGAACTTCACTCGATAGTGAAGCCTTGGCCCTTTAGAGGATGGGCGTTGGACCTCATTGGAGAGATTCGACCAGCATCATCAAAGAGTCAGAAATACATACTGGTAGGCATTGATTATTTTACTAAGTGGATCGAAGCTATCCCTTTAGTCAATGTAGACCAAGAAAATGTCATTGAATTTATTCAAAAGAACATTATCTTTAGGTATGGAATCCCTGAGACTATAACTACTGATCAAGGATCAGTTTTTACTGGTCGAAAGATGCAGGAATTCGCTCAGGAAACAGGTTTCAAACTCCTAACATCAACGCCTTATTATGCACAGGCAAACGGTCAAGTCGAAGCAGCAAACAAAGTAGTGATTGGCTTGATAAAAAAGCATGTTGGGAAGAAACCAAAGAATTGGCATAAGACGTTAGACCAGATTTTGTGGGCTTGTCGAACGTCCCCAAAAGAGGCCACAGGTACAACACCATATAGGCTAACTTTTGGCCATGATGCAGTGTTGCCAGCAGAAATTTGTCTTCAATCTGCAAGGGTTCAGAGACATTATGATATTCCCTCTGAAATCTATTGGAATATGATGTTGGACGAACTAGTGGATTTAGACGAAGAAAGATTGCGCGCTCTTGACCTACTCAGGCTTCAGAAGAAAATAGTAGAAGACTCTTATAATAAAAAGGTGAAACCTAAGGTATTTTCGCCTGAAGAGTTAGTTTGGAAGGTGATTCTTCCCATGGATCGAAGCATGGGAAAATGGTCACCCAAATGGGAAGGACCATTCAGAGTTATCCAGACTTTTTCTGGTGGAGCCTATGAAGTCGAAGAGCTAGGTGAAGATAAAAGGCTCTTGAGAGTAAATGGTAAATATTTGAAAAAATACAAACCTACACTCCAAGAGATAAAAATAAAATAACAAGACTAAATTAACCATAAAAAGCCAAAATGGAAAATTTTTATAATTTTAGCCAAGATGGCAATGTTGTCGAATACAGATTACAAAATATGGTTAAGAAACAGAATCAATCAAAAGGGAATAGAGTCCTTGAGTCGAAGGTATTTAATTTGCTGCAGCTCTAATCTTTTCTTGCACCAGGCATTCGCCTGCACAAGCTTGGCAATCTGATCGTCGAAGCCTTGGGCTTTCTCAGCAAATTCTAGGCCTTGTTTGATTTCAGTTTGACTTTCGGTGTCTGGGACGGTCGAGAGAAGTTCCTCCTTGTGCTTAGTGTTGGCATTTATCTTAGCCTCTATTTCTTCGATTTGTGCCCTGAAGGAAGCATTCTCTCGATCGATGGCATCAACTTCTTCCTGTGTAGATGCTTTTTGCTTCGACAACTCCGTAATTCGAGAAGTTGTCTCCGGAACAGCAGTCCATGCAGAAGAACTTTTGCCATATAACACCTCAAGCTGACTATTAAAGCCCCTTTGTCGCCTATAATCTGCTGAGACTTGATCAATAATGGAGTGTAACTCCATGATCAATCCTGAAACTTCTGGAGCTACAGCTAACAAGTCGACAGCATTCAAGACATCCCTCAAGTATGATGGAGCAGTAGGGTCCCCCTCCAAAGCTTTCATCAAGTCCTTCTTGAAAAACTGAGCCTTAACCTTCGCCAAAGCTTCATCGAGAGGAGAAGTTTCAGTGGACTTCCCCGACAGGGTAGGAACCTCCTGACTAGCATCAGACGAACTCTTGCTCTCGATGATGGCGTTGAGATAGCTAACGGGGTCAGTTTGCTTCAAGAGTTCTAAGTCCTCTTTCGACCTGTGCTTTGTTGAGGTAACAGCCCTTGCAACAGCATTGTCTTGGGTTTGAGGCTGTGGAGTGACAGTTGCCTCGACTGGATTCCCTTCGACCTGGACTGTGGCAGCGCCAACGTCATCTTGTTGTCTTTCGCTGGCGTCACCTTGGTTCTCTTCGCCAGCGGCATCTTGATCCTCTTCGCCAGCATTGCCGTGGCCCCCTTCGTCACGATTCTCTTCCGACAGATCCACCACCTGAATCTCTTTTGGCTGTTGTTCTTCTGTTTGAGGATCTTCTTCTGGTTTTTCTACCGTCTCAGCATTGGCCTCATTTATTTCAGTATGGGCTTCGTCATTCTCCAAGCCTTTTTCTTGTGGCCTGCTGAGTTCAGCAGACTCCAATGTTTCAGAAGTCCTTGGCGGTGAGCTTTCAGTGGTGTCCTGAAAAAGAAGAAGAAGAATCTTCAAAATTCGAAAGAGACATAATCGAATGCAGGTATCTACACCTAAGTTACAAAGAGGTCTAAGAGATTACCTGTAAATTAGCTTCAGCCCCAGGGCTGGAATTGTCGCTTTCGACAGGCTTATTGAGAAGAACGTTTAATTCCTCCTCCGTTGGCTCCTCAATGATCACTGGAGGTGGCCTGGGCTTTCTCCCAGCAACCTTTATTCTAATTGTTCGACCCTCAGGAGCAGGAGCAGGAGCGTCCTTCGTCAGCTTTCTCCTTTTTAGAGGAGCATGGGGAGAATCATCTTCTTCGTCGCTCCCAGATTCGACCACCAGTGCTGGCCGTTTCTTGGGCGAAGGTGCCTAAAAAATAAATGGGAATTCGATTTAGCAATTGCATCGAAAGTCAAAAATCGAAAGCCAGAAGAAAATAATGAAAGTCTGGTTACCGATACAGAAGGCTTTTTCGAAGGGCCTTCCCCCTGTTGGTTTGTTGTGGTCTTCGCCGGCGCTATAGTCTTCGCCGGCGGTGGAGGTTTTGTTGAGGGGCCTCCTCCCTGGTGGCCTTCTGCAGCCTTCTTGGTTGCAGGCTTTCGAACAACTGAAAGCAAATAAAATAGTTAACATGCTAACAGTCGAAAGAGAAAGACAAAGTAATGTGAAAGGATGAACTTACATTTCTTTATTTTATCCAAGACGAGGACAAAAGATTTCTGAAGCTCATCCACGAAGTCCTTCTCGTCGAAAAACTCCTCAGCGTAATAACTTTTCCACCACTCCTCGAAGGATGGTGAGCAAAGAAAGTTGAGCTGGTAGTCAAACAACGAGAGAACTGTTCGACCAGCATATCTTCCGATATGTTTAGTGGCAGCTTCTTCGGTGTAGTCATTGCAGAAGTACAACATAGACTTCTCTCTTGGAAAAATTGGAGAAGGTAGGGTTTGAATAATACCAAACTGGCGAGACACCAGGTTTGGTTGATATGCAATCAGACTCAAGTGAGTCTTAGAGCTCCTGAATCGAAGAGGCATGATCCTTGGTGTGAGGAACGCCTCCCACATTGTTGTATGTGTTAGAACAATGTTTGAATCTACTACCCTATATTTAAGTTTTGATGATAACAAAGTGAAAAGATATAGTATTTATATGTTTCATGTTTGAACTATCTGCTGCCTAAAATTATTATGTTCTGACTTGCAGATACGCTGATTGAAACAAGCAAGATCACATCTATTCAGCATCAGAATTTGATTTCATACACCAGCATCAGAAGTTGCTACATCAGAACGTCAAGATCAGATGATCAACTCACGTACATGCTGAAGCCTGATGAACAAGACTGCGCTCAAACACTCTGATACAGAAACACAATAGTTCATCAGCAGCGAAGCAGAATCAGAATGAGCCAAGCCAGAACTTGCGTTAAGTAAGCAACGGTACTGTGCATTGAAAGCTAATTAATTCCAACGGCCTCATTCCAGACAAGATCTGCTCAAAAAGGAAAGCTTGTTATTAGCATTGAATCAAGAATATTGCATTCAACGTTCATCATCTCAAGTGCTATATAAACAAGGCTTTGAAGATTATAATGGCTAATGCTCTCCAAATCTCTACACGCACAAAAGCTGAACCATAATCTTCGTTCTACCAGTTTTGCTAAACCACATACTCTGATATTCCATTACTGTTTAGCAATCTAGTTTCTAAGCTTCATTTTGTGTATACATCACAGTTGTGATAAAGTTTTGTAGAAAACATCCACACACATAGTTTTATCTCTTTGTAAGAAAGTGTTACCTTGACAAACCGGGTTGTGGTTTGAATCAAGAAGGCTTTAGCAGTTGTTAAAGCAGTCTGTAATATTCAGTTGAATATAGTGAATTAAGACCTCGTTGGAGAGAGGAGAAATCACCTTGACGGGTGGACTGGAGTAGTTTGAGATCAAACGAACCAGGATAAAAATATCGTGTTCATTACTTTAGATTTCAGTTTTACAATTCAACCCCCCCTTCTTGTGTTTTTCACCACTTCAATTGGCATCAGAGCACCTGGTTCTGAGCTAAAACACTTAACCGTGTCAGTACAAGATCCAGCGTCAGAAAAACACAATGGCAGGAAACAATTCTCACATCAGCAATGACAACAATGAGGACAGAGACAGATTCAGTGGCAAACCTCCAGTCTTTGATGGAGAAAACTTTGATTACTGGAAAGACAAAATTGAAAGCTTCTTTCTAGCACATGATGCTGATCTGTGGGATATGGTGACAGATGGATACACGCACCCTGTGAATGCAAGTGGTCAGAAGATTGATAGAAAATCAATGTCTGATCAACAAAAGCGTGACTTCAAGAATCACCATAAGGCCAGAACCATCCTCCTCAGTGCCATTTCCTATACTGAGTATGAAAAGATCTCCAACAGAGACACAGCAAAGAACATCTTTGATTCTCTCAGAATGACGCATGAGGGCAACGTTCGGGTCAAAGAAACAAAAGCTCTGGCGCTCATTCAGAAGTATGAGGCGTTCAAAATGGAAGAATCTGAATCCATTGAAACTATGTTCTCTAGATTCCAGATTCTGGTAGCTGGTCTCAAAGTTCTGGACAAAGGATACTCTACTGCTGACCATGTCAAGAAAATAATCAGAAGTTTACCCAAGCAGTGGAGGCCTATGGTTACTGCTCTGAAGCTAGCTAAAGATCTCAACAAAATCACTCTGGAGGAACTTATAAGCTCCCTCAGAAGTCATGAGATAGAGCTAGAAGCTGATGAGCCTCAGAAGCAAGGTAAGCCTTTAGCATTAAAATCTAACAGAAAATTTGAGTCTAAAGTTTTGCAGGCAGTTGAAGAAACATCTGATGGATCCTCATCAGAAGAAGACGAACTTTCCCTTCTCTCCAGAAGAGTAAATCAACTGTGGAAGCAAAGACAAAGGAAGTTCAGGAATCCCAGAAGATCTGATCAGAACGAGTCTTCTTCCAGATACAGAAGGACAGATTCTTCCTCTGGATACAGAAGATCTGAAGGCTCCTCCAGTAGCAAGAAGCCAAACACCAAAGACATCATCTGCTACGAGTGCAATGAGCAAGGACACTACAAGAGTGACTGCCCAAAGCTTCAGAGGGAAAAGCCCAAGAAGAAGTTTGGAAGAGAGAAGAAGAAAAGTCTCATGGCTACATGGGATGACTCTGACTCGTCTGAAGCTGACTCAGAATCAGATGATGAAAGGGAAAACATAGCTCTCATGGCAAACATTTCAGAAGATAGTGAAGCTTCTGAATCAGACTCAGAATCAGACACAGAAGAGGTATTTCCTAACTTCGCTGTTAACTTTACAAAGGCTGAACTTGCTGAAAGCCTTAATGAAATTCTGGAACGTTATAAGCAGATTAGAGCTAAATTCAGAGACCTGAAAAGGAATCTTGAATCTGACTCTAATAAGTCTGAGAGTCTCAAATTGGAAAATTCTGAGCTGAGAGATAAGATTTCAAAATTAGAAAACACTTTACAAAACTCTCAGAAGGAACCAATTTCTGAAACTCCCAGCAACGCTGATGAGATCATCAAGGAGTATGATCACAGTTTCCAGAAGTTCCTAGCTAAAAGCATAGATAGAAGCAGAATGACTTCAATGATCTATGGAGTTAGCAGAAACGGCAGGAAAGGAATAGGATACCAAGGTAAGGTTCCTACACCAAAGAATGTCATGGACTTAACCATTAAACACACTCCTCTAAATTCACACTTTGTGTATGGTCACACACATGACATCAAATATACTAGCAGTAAGCACTCTGTGAAACCAAAATTCAACCAGAGTTTTGGTAAAACTAACAAATCAGGACCCAAGAAAATCTGGGTACCTAAGGATAAAATAATACATGTTGTAGATATCTTTAGCAGCAAGTCAGAAACACCAGTCATGGTACCTGGACTCTGGCTGCTCACGACACATGACGGGAAGAAGGCATATGTTCCAAAGCCTGGAACTTAAGCCTGGAGGCCACGTTGGCTTTGGAGGCAATCAGAGGGGAAAGATAATTGGCTCTGGAACTGTAGGTAATGGAAATCTTCCCTCTATTAATAATGTTCTGCTAGTAGATGGATTGATGCATAATCTGTTATCCATAAGTCAATTAAGTGATAACGGTTATGATATAATCTTTAATCAAAAATCATGTAAAGCTGTTAGTCAGAAAGATGGGACTATCCTGTTTAATGGTAAGAGAAAAAACAACATTTACAAAATCAAACTTTCTGAACTAAAGAGTCAGAATGTAAAATGTCTTCTGTCTGTTAACAACGAGCAGTGGATCTGGCACAGAAGATTGGGGCATGTTAGTATGAGAAGAATATCTCAGATTAACAAACTCAATCTGGTCAGAGGACTTCCTAATTTGAAGTTCAATTCAGATGCTCTGTGTGAAGCATGTCAGAAAGGCAAATTTGCAAAACCTTCTTTTAAATCCAAAAATGTTGTTTCCACCTCTAAGCCATTAGAACTTCTGCACATTGACTTATTTGGACCAGTTAAAACTGCTTCAGTCAGTGGTAAGAAGTATGGATTAGTAATCGTAGATGACTATAGCAGATGGACATGGGTAAAGTTCTTAAGACACAAGGACGAGTCACACTCTGTGTTTGTTACCTTCTGTAACCAAGTTCAGAATGAAAAAGATCTTAGAATCGTTAAAGTCAGAAGTGATCATGGTGGAGAATTTGAAAATAAAGATTTTGAGTCATTCTTTAATGACAGAGGCATTCTGCATGATTTCTCTTGTCCTAGAACTCCCCAACAAAATGGAGTTGTAGAACGAAAGAACAGAACATTGCAAGAAATGGCCAGAACCATGATCAATGAGACAAACGTTGCTAAGACTTTCTGGGCAGAGGCAATAAACACAGCGTGCTACATTTAGAATAGAATCTCAATAAGACCTATTTTGGAAAAGACTCCATATGAATTGTGGAAGAACAGAAAGCCCAACATTTCATATTTTCATCCATTTGGATGTACTTGCTTTATATTAAATACAAAGAATTATTTGAACAAGTTTGACTCTAAAGAACAGAAGTGTATTATGTTAGGATACTCTGAACGCTCAAGAGGGTACAGAGTATACAATACAGAAACACAGATTGTGGAAGAATCAATCAGTGTTCGTTTTGATGATAAGCTTGACTCTGAAAAGTCAAAGCAGAATGAAATTTTTGCAGGTATAGAAATTGAATTTGCAGGTTCTGAAGACAAGTCATCAGAAGCTCTCAACACAGACATTCCTTCAACGTCTGAAAGGAGCACTGCTAGAAATCCTACAACAGCTGCTGATCAACCTCAGAAGAGATTACCCAGAAGCAGCTTGGATCACCCAGAAGAGACTATCCTAGGAAGAAAGGAAGATCCAATCAGAACAAGAGCAAGCTTCATAAACTCCGAAGAAACTCTTATGGGACTGGTGTCTCTGATTGAACCTTCTTCTATTGATGAAGCACTTCTGGATAATGACTGGATTCTGGCAATGCAAGAAGAGCTGAATCAATTCACCAGAAACGACGTATGGGATCTCGTTCCCAGACCAAAAGGATTCAACGTCATTGGAACAAGATGGGTGTTCAGAAACAAGCTAAATGAACAAGGTGAAGTCATCAGAAACAAGGCACGACTGGTTACACAAGGTTATAGTCAGCAAGAGGGGATAGACTATACAGAAACCTTTGCCCCAGTCGCCAGGTTAGAATCTATCAGACTTTTAATTTCATTTGCTGTTAATAGAGGCATCACTCTGTATCAGATGGATGTCAAAAGTGCATTCTTAAATGGTTATATAGAAGAAGAAGTTTATGTTCACCAACCCCCAGGTTTTGAAAATACAAAACATCCAGAACATGTTTTCAAACTAAAGAAGTCACTGTATGGTCTGAAACAAGCTCCCAGAGCTTGGTATGAAAGGCTAAGTAACTTTCTGCTTGAAAATGAATTCACCAGAGGGAAAGTGGACACTACTCTATTCTGTAAAACAGTTAAGAGTGACATCTTAGTCTGTCAAATTTATGTTGATGATATTATTTTTGGTTCTACTAATCCTTCTCTTGGAAGAAAATTTGCTAAGTGTATGCAGGCAGAATTTGAGATGAGCCTCATGGGGGAACTGAAATTCTTTCTAGGAATTCAGATCAATCAAACTCCAGAAGGAACTTACATTCATCAGAGCAAATACATCAGAGATCTTCTGAAGAAATTTGACCTCTCAGAATGTAAGCCATCAAAGATTCCAATGCATCCCACGTGCATTCTGGAAAGAGAAGAGGTAAGCAAAAGTGTAGAACAGAAAGTCTACAGAGGTATGATTGGTTCTCTCCTCTATCTGACTGCTTCAAGACCTGACATATTATTCAGTGTTTGTATCTGTGCTAGATTCCAATCAGATCCTAGAGAATCTCACTTAACAGCTGTTAAGCGAATTTTCAAGTATCTGAAAGGTACTACTAATCTGGGTTTGTTTTATAGAAAATCTAGTGATTACAGCTTAGTAGGCTACTGTGATGCTGATTTTGCTGGAGACAGAGTGGAACGTAAAAGTACTTCTGGAAGCTGCCAGTTTCTGGGAGAAAATCTGATCTCTTGGTCCAGCAAAAGGCAATCAACAATTGCTCTGTCAACAGCAGAAGTTGAGTACATAGCAGCAGCAGGATGTAGCACACAAATGCTCTGGATGAAAAGTCAGCTTGAAGACTTCCAGATTTTTGAGAGTAACATTCCTATACTTTGTGATAATACTTCTGCTATTTGCTTAAGTAAAAATCCTATTTTACATTCTAGGGCTAAGCATATAGAAATAAAACATCACTTCATTAGGGACTATATTCAGAAAGGTATTTTGAACTTAAAATTTATAGATACAGACCATCAATGGGCTGATATCTTTACTAAACCCCTTTCAGAAGATAGGTTTAATTTCATTCTGAAACATCTCAGCATGAAAGTGTGTCCAGAGTGAAAATGTTTTAATTCCATATATTTACTTTCAGAATGTAATTATTTTACTGTGAACTTCTGATCAATCTCCTTTCAGAAAGATAGAACATGCAGATTGTATCAGATGAAAGTCTAAAGATCTGAGAGTCTAATCTCAAAGACAGGCGTGCTGATCACTACATCAAACAAGTGTCATCCAATCATCAGCATATCTCTGAAGCAGAACGCGTGCACGCTTCTGAGAAGGCAAAGCGCTGATTGGGTGCATTGAGACACATGTCTGGTAACTGTTTTTAAGTATCTTTCTCAAATCCCCCAAAATCAGCAAGCATTTAATGTAAAGTAATCATGCTTTTAAATGGCAATCATGATTTTTTTTCTCTCTCTTAAAAACGTTTATCTTTTCAAAATAATTTTGAAAACTCTATTTAAGCACATTAATCTTTCATTTATTCTTTACGCTTTCTCATTAACACTCAAGCATTTTCTGCATATTTCTGAGTTCATCTCTTGCAAACCTTTTTCTTCAATTCATTCTCAAAACCCCTTTTAGTGTGAACAATGGCATCCTCCAGCAGCGTTTCTGCAGGTAATCAGAAGAAAGCAACCTCTGAGCAATATCAAGTGCCACTCAGAACTCTCCTCACTCCGGTGAAGAACCTTGAAGTGCTCTCTGAGTTAATCATTGACTTTGAAAGCTTGAAGGAGAATGGTTTTGACCTAACTGAAGAAATTAGGGCTCAAAAGTGGGAAAGGTATTTCGATAGGTTGGTTGGACCCACATTCCCAGCGCTGGTCAAGGAATTTTGGATTCACGCCAAGGTTTCAAAACATCTAGTCATCTCCTCTGTTATGGGGAAGAAGATTGTGATTTCTGAAGATCTCATTGCAAGGCTAATCGGTCAAAGTGGTGGTGGCGTCCGTTGTGTGGACATGGCTGAAAGATGTGCTGATACAGGTGTGGTAGCTAACAGGATTTTCACTCTTGGGATGCCCAGCAGCAAGATTAAAGATCTGAAGGATCACTGCAGAGTATGGGCTAAGATTGTTCTGGGATGCTTCAACCACATGAAACCAACAAGTTCTCCTGATTATATAAATGTGGATCAGCAGTTTCTGATCTACTTTATTGATCAGAATATAAAGATCAATCTGGCTCACTTCTTGTTCAACCATCTCAAAACCAGTGTGAAAGAAACAAGGGAAGAAGAAAGAACCAAGAGGGACTGGATACCGTTTGGAAGGCTAATATCAGATATTCTGACAGAGAATAGGCTGATTGAACATCTGATAGAAGCTCAGGAGCTGAGCACTATTGAACCAACAATTGGGAAACCTCTGAACGCAAAGAATCTGAAAAAGATGAAGCTGATAGAGAATATTCAGAAGGAACCCAGAGCTACTTCCACTGCTGATATCTCCAGTAGAAGAGTGCCTCTGAGTGATTTTCCGGTATTTTCTGAAATGGAATCCAAACCAGAGATGTTTCTCAGGTACCCAGATGCGTACAAGGCAGATGATACAGATCCAAAGCTGAATATCAGAGATCTGCATCAACCCCAACCAGAAGTGACTTTGAAGAAGACAAAGAAGAGGAAAGCGCCATCAGAAGGATCATCTCAGCAGACTCCAAAGAAAAGAGGTATTTCATCTGCTGCCCCTATTTCAAAGTCTTTTACTATTCCAGCATCTATCCCTCCTCAAACCTCTCACAGAATATCAATTCCCATCCCTACCATTGATGAAACCATACAAGAAGAAGACCCTTCTGAGGCATTAAAACTCAGAAGACCTAGAACCAAACAACCCAAACAACCAACAATTTCAACAACAACAACACTTGACCAAGTGCTGGCTGATATTGAGCGTCAACATGCCTCTGCTCAACCAAACTCTGAACCACCAAATGTTCCTCCTCCACAACCAGAACAACAACAACAACAACCAGAACCAGAACCACAACAACAACCACTCTCAGAAGAACCTCTGATCCCTGAGCAATCAGAGATTCCACCTCCCTCTCCCCAACCAGAAATTAATCCACCTTCACCACAAACAGAGTTTCACCACTCTGAAACCCCTTCTCCTCATCAATCTGACCCTCACTCACGTCAACCATCACCGCTGGCAATCCAGTTGCCATGTGGAACCACCGTTTTCATGTCCCAGTTACCATCCTCATCAGAATCGACACCACCAAAAACTCCCAAAACACCACCCACTCCAATCGAAATATCTGACTCTGATACCCCTCCTCCAAAACAAACAGCCTCTCAGAAAACCTCTGAAAACCCCAGCAGGACTTTCATTGACTTAACCAGTCTTGACCGTCTTGCTGATCTAAAACACAAAATTGCCATCCCAAAACCAAAGCAACCAGATGTTGGCTCTGGTATTTTGAATTTTGAAACAGGTGTGCTGCAATGGATTGCTTCTTTGAAGCAAGTCTGTCCTGGGATGATTGACCCAGCTGCTTCTGATCAGCTCTGATCACAGTTCAGACGTTGGGTACGTGCTGAAGCCCTCAAGTTGCAGGATATCAACTATGAGCAGGCACAACAGAACTTCAGCAAGCTGCTGAAGGAAGTTGAAAGTCAGCTGCCTCAGGAAGTTGTGCTCCCTCTGGACAGTGAACCTTGGTCTGAGAAACAGCAAGCTGCAAAGGTGCAACCATCAGAAGAAGACAAGACCATTCAGGCTGAAGAAAATCAAGCAGAGGATGTCGCTGAAAGTTCTGAGAAGCCTCCTCCTTCTGATGCTTCTCAAGCTGCCTTGGACAGGCAGACTCTGGAAGAACTAAGGCTGAATGACTTGCGTCTACAACAGCGAATGGATGAAAACGATCAGAAGATGAAAGCAAGAATGGATGTGCAGGACAGCAAGATTGACACTGTTGTCAGCATGGTGCAGAAGCAAAATGAGACTTCTGAAAAGATTCAAGCGATGCTGGAGAGCCTGTTCACGTGCTTGCCCCCTCAACCTTAAATCTTTTTTCATGCATGACCTTTTTCATGTTTTCCCTGATTTTCTGATGTACTGTTTTGATTATGTTTTTGTAATATTTTCTTGCTCTGATTCTGAACTATATTAATATGATTAGTTTTTTTGATCTTAATTGTTTTAGCACATCACCAACACTTTTTGATTGCTGACAAAAAGGGGGAGAACCAGAATGATATTTAAATCAATAACGGCTAACTAGACAGAAATTCTCAAACATTCTAACTTTATTACTTGAAATGTTTTTTCTGTTTTGTTTAAAGTCTACAGGCACTAGGAAGCTCCTGGACACTCTGAAGACTAGAAGCTTTGATCAATGTTGCTCTGATCAATATGAACTTCTGATCTTCCTAATACTCTGATCCAAAGCAAAGCTCTGACAAGAAAAGCTCTGAAGCTCTGCTCTCTGATAAGTCAAAGACTCTGATAATCTGATGTTCAAAGAAAGAAAAAGATCTGATCCTGAAGAACACGTATAATCAAAGGGAAGTAATAAACTCAGGGGGAGTATTTCCTTACTCCTTATTCTTTTACTTCTTATTCTGATACATATTCCAGATACCTTTTCACGTTATTTTAATTTAAAATATCTAGTTTTTGTCATCATCAAAAAGGGGGAGATTGTTAGAACAATGTTTGAATCTACTACCCTATATTTAAGTTTTGATGATAACAAAGTGAAAAGATATAGTATTTATATGTTTCATGTTTGAACTATCTGCTGCCTAAAATTATTATGTTCTGACTTGCAGATACGCTGATTGAAACAAGCAAGATCACATCTATTCAGCATCAGAATTTGATTTCATACACCAGCATCAGAAGTTGCTACATCAGAACGTCAAGATCAGATGATCAACTCACGTACATGCTGAAGCCTGATGAACAAGACTGCGCTCAAACACTCTGATACAGAAACACAATAGTTCATCAGCAGCGAAGCAGAATCAGAATGAGCCAAGCCAGAACTTGCGTTAAGTAAGAAACGGTACTGTGCATTGAAAGCTAATTAATTCCAACGGCCTCATTCCAGACAAGATCTGCTCAAAAAGGAAAGCTTGTTATTAGCATTGAATCAAGAATATTGCATTCAACGTTCATCATCTCAAGTGCTATATAAACAAGGCTTTGAAGATTATAATGGCTAATGCTCTCCAAATCTCTACACGCACAAAAGTTGAACCATAATCTTCGTTCTACCAGTTTTGCTAAACCATATACTCTGATATTCCATTACTGTTTAGCAATCTAGTTTCTAAGCTTCATTTTGTGTATACATCACAGTTGTGATAAAGTTTTGTAGAAAACATCCACACACATAGTTTTATCTCTTTGTAAGAAAGTGTTACCTTGACAAACCGGGTTGTGGTTTGAATCAAGAAGGCTTTAGCAGTTGTTAAAGCAGTCTGTAATATTCAGTTGAATATAGTGAATTAAGACCTCGTTGGAGAGAGGCGAAATCACCTTGACGGGTGGACTGGAGTAGTTTGAGATCAAACGAACCAGGATAAAAATAGCGTGTTCATTGCTTTAGATTTCAGTTTTACAATTCAACCCCCCCTTCTTGTGTTTTTCACCACTTCAGTATGTTCATCAACCTGAGGACCACTCGACGTCCTAGGATGTGGCCTTGTGAACCACACTGGGCCTACCTTCCGTCGAGCAAACGGAGCCATAGTCGAAGCAAACTCTTTCCTTCGAGCGAACATCAGAACGAAGTTGGTGAAAGTTTGCTGAAGCTCCAGTCCATCTTCCATAGGAGTCAACAGAGCCAGTCTGGTTCCTTCGACGCGTCTGTTCGCTATCTTTGGAGCCTGCTCATTTATTTGAACCTTCTTAGGCAGGAAAGATTCGAAGGTGGCATTGAGCCACAGTTGGAGCAGCCAAAAAGGTCCAGCAAGCAGCAAACTGGCCCTGTTCTCGATAATCTTCAAAAGAGTCGCCCCATTACTAATCGAATCGTAGAGGCTAGCCAAAATCAATTCTGCCAAACAGATATTTTGGCCATGATGGAGTTGAGTGGCGAGAGTGACCATCTTCTTGGTCACCTGTAAGGACTTCGAGCAAAATACAAAGCGTGTCAGCCATAAGGCTAGAAACGCAATGTGTTCGACATCCGACACAGTATCTGTCGACCTGTCGTGATAGTGATTGATGAAGGTGGTGTAGGTTGGATTTGTGGCAGAGAACCCAATTTGATCCTCTGACATCTCCTCCGGATCGAAGTAATCCCCGGTGGGTCGAAGGCCAGTGATAGCGGCCACATCGAAGAGTGTAGGAGTCAGCATTCCACAGGGAAGATGGAAAGTGAAGTGGGAGTAGTCCCAGAAAAGTAGAGAAGCTATCAACATCTCTGGAGAATAGTTCAGACCTGTCTTCGACAGCATAACCAGGTCGAAAATCCCCATATCTTTCCAGGTCAAAGCTTGGCGTTTCTCCATCTTCTCCAACCAAGCAACGTAATCAGGAGTAAGGCTAGGGCCAGACCTGAAAGCCCTAACACATTTGTTGAAGAAACGAAGGTCGATTTTCTCTTTAGCAGGGTCTTCATTATCCTTTGCATCTTTCTTGGCGCATGCAACCGGTTTTAGTCTCTCAACTACCGGAAAATAACTCTTGATCTTCATGGCCTCAGCAATACTTGGATACAAGGGGCCAGACATAGCAAAGATCTGGTTGGAATATCCAACCGGGATCATAAGGTGGTGTGAGTAAGCATCACGAACAGCGATGTCCAGAGGTTCAGGGACCCTTCGTTGGCCCGTGGGAGTTACTACTGGAGCGGTGACGAAAACCTTAGGTTTGACGTTTCCAGATGGTACGGTGGCGCTAGGAGCATTGGAGGGACCAGATGCCATTGTTAATGGTGAGGATGAAGACGAAGTGAAGAAAAAAGGGTTTGCAAAGTTGACAAGTTTGTATGAAAATGGAGAAGTCTGAAAGCTAGATAGCGTAAAAAGTCCCACAGTGGGTACTTACTGCTATTTATAGTAGTGGGGGAAAATCCCCAAAACCGAGGACATTAAATGCCATTTAATGTTGCAGGAGATAGTGGGACACGTGGCGTCCCCCTGTTGTTTTAGCCGTTCTGCAGAAATGGAGGGGTGCAACGTGCGCCCTCGTTTTTGGGAATTGTCATAATGACAAATTCTGAAATGATGTTTGGCACAATGCACGCCGTACTGAGGTGACGTCTTAGGTACGGATAAATGATGGTTTTCTTGGGATTGCCAGTGGTTGGTAGAAGACAACAAAAAGTGCACAATTTAATTCATGACTAAGCATGAAAAGACAGGTGTCGAATGGCGTTTCAAAGAATGCCTTTTTCTTTCAGAGTCGAAATAAGGCATTCTTGGGGGGCAATTTGTTGGCTCCTAAATTCGACACCCTTGTTTCATTAATGTCAGCCATTAAAACTGAAGGATGTTTTCGACCAGCTAGGTCCGTCGAAATGCCCATCGAAAGATGGCAAGGTACTTAGAAGATTTCTTCCAAGGGAGAAGTTGGCCGCCTTCGACGTCGAAGGTGTTTCTCGTCGAAGATGCTTCTCGACGAAGGTGTTCGATGGTTCAGAGTGGAACGGTTTGAAATTCAAGCGTTTGGAGGGAAAACGGTTTCCAGCGGTTACCAAGTGCAACGTGCAAAGATCTGGAGCGTCGAACGTTGAGAACGTGCCAAGTGGAATCATCTCGAAGCAGTGTAACTGCCCGACGGTTACTTGGGATGTTTTAGTATAAATAGTAGTAGTCATGTAGTTTCTCAGGTGTGTTCACAATTCTATACAAAGTCACTCATATAGATTCGAGTACCCAGCGTGTGAGAAAGAATTGTTGAGAAATGTATGTGTGAAACACCAACTTTATTAATCAAAGTCATTTACTTTTCCAGAAATTTACTTGCTTTCTTCTTTACTTTCCTGTCGAAGTCCTTTACTTTAAGCCGTCATTTCTTTTACCAAGTCCTTTCTTCATGCAATTTACTTAAAGCCTCTTTATTTTATTGTCATTCAACCAATATCCAATTTAGCCAAAACTTCAAAATCAACCTATGTCCTAGGATCAATCTGATCGATCCTGCGAGTAACCAAATAAGTAACCATTTGGAGGATCAGCGGTTGTTTACCAATAACCAAGGTAAACACAATGTTTGAACAATCAAAGAAAAAATACAACTTGAACATTCGAATGAACAAAAAATTTCTAATCCTAGCCACGTTTTGGCAAGGGAGCAGTGATCACATTGGGAGTCTCTGGAGAGTCGTACTGGACTTCCTTTGCATCGATCAGATCCTGAACCTTGTTTCTCAAAGTCCAACAATCATCTGTAGCATGCCCCCGGCTGTCAGAATGATAAGCGCAGCGAACGTTGGGGTTATACCTTGAAGGTGTCCTGTTGGGATTCTTAGGAGGGTCCCTTAGAGTTACTAACTTGGTCTCCAGCAGCTGTGGCAATATCTGGGACAAGGTCATGCCGAGGGGAGTGAATTGCCTTTTAGGTCTCTCTTCCCTTTGTTGGTTGCGATGTTGAGGAGCACTGGCCGGTTTTGAAATAACTACCGCATTGACAGTGCTAGATTCTTTCTTGGATGGTTTCTTCTCAGTGTTCGAGGAATCATTATTCTGTATATTCCCCGACTTGATACCGGCTTCAATTCTTTCCCCAGTCAAGATTAGGTATGTAAACCCAGCAGAAGAATTTCCAATCAGATGGTTGAAGAATGGACCAGATAGGGTCCCCAGGAACATATCCACAAGCTCACGGTCAGTCAACGATGGCTGCACCCTGCCCGCCAGGTCTCTCCACTTTTGCGCGTACTCCTTAAAACCTTCACCCGTCCCCTGTGACATACCCTGGAGTTGGGTACGCGTAGGAGCGAGGTCGGCATTATATTGATACTGCTTATAAAAAGCAGTTGCCAAGTCCTCCCAGTTACGAATATTGGTTCCATCCAGCTGATAGAACCATTCGAGCTGAGTCCCTGAAAGACTTTCCTGGAAGAAATGGATCCATAGATTCTTGTCTGCCGTGTAGGGCTGGATCTTCCTTACGTATGAACGGAGGTGCAACTTAGGACAGGAAGCACCGTCGTACTTCGCAAAGGTAGGTGCCTTGAACTTGTGAGGGATCTCCACCCCAGAAGATAAGCCTAGGTCTCCAAAGTCCAACCCGGGCACTTGTTGAATCTCCATAGCATTTAACCGGTCTTCTAGCTGTTTGTACCGGTCCTCAGCAGGAGGGTACTGTTCATCATTGAAATTTGTCTCGCTGTCGGAGACCACAGGACTAGGAACCTCTCTCCCTTGTGGGCTGTCTTTCCCAGCAGATGGGGTGGTCAGCTCAACATCATTTTGTGATCCATTCCCAGATCTGCGTCTAGGGTTGAACAAAACAGTCATTTTCTTCTTCTTCTTCAAAAGCAAAGTCTTCAATTCCTGTTGCCCTTGGGCTAAGCTCATGACCAGCTCCTGGAACTGGGCGTTCTGGGCCTGGAGGGCCTTGATAGCTTGTTCATTGGATGATTCAGGATTCATGCTGATGGCTGAAATAAACAGCGAAGAAGATTAAGCAACCTGTAGAACAGAGTACCTGTAATGCAATGATATGTATGTATGCATGCGATGTTTTCAAGGATCTCGCGGGGTAAACAGAGAAACTTGTTAGAATTTGAATTTGGGTAGCTTGATTGAAGGAACTTCATGTTGTTGAGAGTCCTTCTTCAAGAGTCAAGGCTCACCATATCGAATGGGTCATAGCCCCTGACTCAAGTCATTAACCTTGGCTAGAGGAAAATAAATCCCCTTTACCCCTTGCTGGACATTTGATTCATCATGACCTGCATCACAAAACCCTTGAGGTCCTTGAAATGGATTAGTCCTTATGTAGGATGCATGCAATGGTATGATGGTATGATGTTATGCTATGCGTGGAGTAATGTTGGTAAACCCTGTTATGAGTCCAGATTAAGGACTGTAAACAAAACCTGCAAGAAACTCAAGTGTCAGATAACAAGTATGCAAGTAGTCAAGTTTGAAGGCACACAAGTCACACAAGACAGCCCTTAGAGTTTAGGCCAGCATGAAGTTTGAGGTACTACCCTCTTGAAGTTGGTGGGCTCAAAAACCTGTCCTATCAAAAGTAACCGGGTTCTAAGGAGCTCAATATCATTGGGTTGTTTTCTATGTTCATTGTTTTGATTTAGCCACTGGACTGGCGATCAAAATATTCCAAGAAAACAACCCTCAATGAGTGTAGTATCGAGTATCAACCAACTTCGGACTGCACCAAAGTCAGTCATCTCACTACCCCTAAAGAGGCCAGGATGGTCAAGTAAGGTTTCTAAGGTCAGTTGATGCTTCGCGACACCACGCGGCGGCCCCGTACTCTCCTTGACTTGACTCAAGGGTTACCGGTACTCACCAAAGTGCCACATCAACGTAGCAAATTGCTTCAACCGTGTCGGTATACCCCACACAGTTCCCTCACAGTTTGTTGCTACTTTCTAAGAAGGTATCCCCCAGATCCGGGTTAGGATCTATGAAACTCCCAAAACAGGCCCACAATATTAAAGCAAACAGATCAAGCAATTGAAAACATGATGATGAACTATTCCTAAGGTACACCCCACTTATTAAGTCCCCAGCAGAGTCGCCAGTTCTGTGATCGGTGGAAATATAACTGACTGTTTTTTAGCTGGTTTCGCGAAATGTCGCGGTAAGCAAGAGTCGCCACCGTCTTTTATGTTCTCCAACATGGAAAGGACAAAAGCACAACAAAATTCCTTATTCGAGAATGTTTCTCGGTTCGGGAGGTAGATTTATAGAAAGGGAATGTGTTAGCACCCTTTCTATCCGTGGTTATCCACGGGCTCTTAGGTACTTGCTCTTATGTTTTCAAAAAATGTTTTGCTTTTCAAGTGTGTGTGGGTTTTGAAAAAGTTTCGTTTGAAAAATTTCTAAGTAACTCTTGTATCGGTACTCAAGAGTGTGTGAAAAATTTGTTGAAAAACTTTTAGAAAGTGTAAGGTGTGAAAAGTTGTTTTGTTTGTTTGAAAGAGCAAGTACCTATGAGAATCTACCTACTCTAAGGAATTAAGCTGTGTAAGAGTCCTTTAGATAGTGTTATCCCACCATTGAGAGGTAGGTATCACCATCGTTGGAGGTATTCGGGTCAATTCGATTATAGGGACAGTGTGGTCACCGAAGCAATAGTAGGACATCTTAGAAGTAACCCTAATGTCCTAGATCCTTTTTTATCTGAGGCAACCGTTTCGAGGCAACTGGATCTTTAGACAAAGGGTGACCTCTAATACGTCTTATACTTGATGACTACGTTTCGAGGCAACGAGTGAAGCGTACCCTAGGAGTGGCATGTGTTTCGTGTGTTGTTTTTCAGTTAATGTTTATTTTGTACATGTTATTTGTGAGCTACGGATTAATTTTATTATTCATACATTCTTTCATGCATTGTTAACAGTTAGGGGTGCGGAAGGTAAATTGCGGAAATATAAATTCTACGCTATTACAAGGCGCGGGTCTATACATCGCCGAAAATACAAAGACCCGTTTTGGTAAATAAGTACGAGAAATTAAATAAAGCGATAAACCTAATTACTATTACATTCTTGGAAACAATTACATAATAATCAAAATAAAATGCACGCGAATAAAAATTAATCGGGAATGCCTTAAGGGTTTTGACCCTTTTAAGAAAAGAATTGAATTTTTTTGTCTTTTTTTGAATTAAATGCAATTAATTAAATAAATCCTAATTACTAATTAATTAATTTATTAAAAGAAAATATTTTTTTGTGTTTTTATGTTTTTAATGAAATAAAATAAAAAGGAGTTAAAATTAAAAGTTAATAAAATCTAATTCTAAATTTATTTTAGTTATTAAAAAAAAAGATTAAAATTGCCTAATTAAACTAATTAATTAATTATAATTTAATTACAAAACAATGAATTAAAGTGAAATTAATAAATAAGAATAATAAAAATATTAGTTTTTTTGATTTTTTTGTTTATGAAAATAATTATCTATGAATTAAATAATAATAATAATAATAGTTAATAATAATAATTAGTTAAAAGAAAATAAAAAAGGAAAAGAAAACAAAAGAAAATATGAAAGAACCATGGGGGTGTTGGCCCAGGTATGGAGGTTTGAGGAAGCAATATGGCCCAATAAGCTTAAGCCTTTGTTGACTTTAGGAATTGCCTGCACGTGCTTTGACTTGGAGCATGGTATCCAGCATCTCATAGCCCCTGGATTGATCTTTGAGGCCACTTGGCGCATGATCGTTTGATGCACATGGTGGAAAGCCTTTGTGAAACCTGCACAGGAACATGTTATGGAAAAATAGAAATAAGCATTTGGGGGACCTGGGATGTTGATGGAGTGCTTGGAAGTAGTTGAATCTGGCTAGATCAGGTCTTTCGAGCTTGACAACTTCAAGGAAATTTTTGCAATTTTGGGGCGTTCTCTAGGCTGTGTGTATTTTTCTGTAATGCTTTCTCATGGCTTGTATTTATAGAGTAGATGTAGGGGACAAAGAAATAAGGCAAGAATCCAAGCCATAAAGCCATGCTTTCAAACCAAAATCCAACAAATTAAAAAGCTTCCAAAATTTGCAAAACTTTCCCTTTCCATGCTTACATGTATCTGGACATCTTGGCACAAATTCAAAATTTTGTGTACAAAAAATAGCTTGCACGAATTTGGCAGCTAGTAAATGGCATATAAAGGTCATTCAAACCACAAAGATCCCCTTTAATTAATTTTTTTGATTTTATTTGAATTTTATGGATTTAAAATGGATTAAATCAATAAAAATTAAATAAAATATAAAAATTAATGTTTAATCTTGAAATTAATCATGGGACAAGTGGGTGGCATGACAAGGCTGAATCAAGTGGAAAAAAGTGGGCCCTTTTGTCAAAAATTGAAGTTTCAAGGATAGTTGACTTTTGCCATTTCACAAAAATTACCCAACTTCTCCAATGCATATCTTGCTCAATTTTGATCATATGAACATGTTCTTGGACATTTTGGAAAGGTCTTGAAGTCCTCTAACCAATTCCTTTGGTCCCATGTCATTTGGATTTACCAATCTCAAGTTATGGTCTTTGACTTAAAGTGCCTTTTTGTTTACTTTTAAAAATGACCTATAATGTTGAAAATGATAACTTTTTGTGAGAGCATTTCTTGGACTTGGAATGCGAAGATGAGTTGTAGGAAATGTCATCCCCTTCAAAATGAGCATTGGATGGGATTTTTCTGATGAACCATGAAATAGTTATGCCTTGGTCAAGTTACAGTTGACTTTTCAACTGTCCAAAAATGGAAACTTTTGCATCTTGATGATTTTTGAGCCATTCTTGAGGAATTATGATCAAGACTTGATCAAATGATGATTTTGGATTCAAAATAAGATGTTGACCAAAAATTTTGACTTTTGACTGCCAAGTGACCATTTTGCCCCTGCAGTTGATTGTGAGGCAATTAAGGTTTTTGACTGTGCAACTTGACCTTGTGAGCCTTGAAACTTGGCATGTAGATGCTTGACAATGTATATGGGCATATGGGACTTGATTGAGCCCTTGAAAACCTCAACTTCCTTGTAGGAACCAAAACCCTAATTTTGACTGGCTTAGAAGATGGTTTGACTGTGCAATCCTTTGAGAAGACTTGAGCAAATTGAGATGATGCTTTTCAAAACTTTGAAGAATATGGGAGGGAAAATTTTGGGGTACAACACTAGCAATTTTCCAGATCTTACCCCAAAGGTGCACTTGTTTGGGTTCAACCTCAGCTTGTACAACTTCAGACGGTCAAACAGCTTCCGTAGATGGTCAAGGTGTTCCTCCTCAGTTTGGGACCTTGCAATCATATCGTCGACGTACACTTTGATCTCATGGTGGATCATATCATGAAATAGAGCAACCATGGCACGTTGGTAGGTTGCCCCAGCATTTTTCAACCCAAAAGGCATGACCTTGTAGCAAAAGGTGCCCAACTGAGTAACAAAGGTGGTCTTTTCCATGTCTTCAGGAGCCATCTTGATCTGATTATAACCGGAGAAACCGTCCATGAAGGAGAAAACTTTATGCTGAGCAGTGTTGTCAACCAGAATGTCGATATGAGGCAGAGGGAAATCATCCTTAGGGCTCGCCCTATTCAAATCCCTGTAATCAACACACATTCGGACCTTACCATCCTTCTTCGACACTGGAACCACTTTGGCAACCCACTGAGGGTAAGAAGTCACTGCTAGAAACCCGGCATCAAATTGTTTCATAACCTCAGCTTTGATTTTCTCAGACATTTCTGGACGCATACGGCGGACCTTCTGTTTTACCGGAGGGCATTCTTCCTTGGTAGGCAGGTGATGAACCACAATGTCAGTATCCAACCCGGGTGTTGTACCCCAAATTTTGACCTAAGATACCATCTCCCATCTGCATCATTACATTGCAAGGGTTTTGACCTATTTTTTTTTATCAACTTTCAAAGCAGTCTTAAAATTCATAACTTTTTCAAGTCGAGAGCTGTTTATCTTTTGAACGCTAAATTTATTAATTGATCAATGCTAAAACAATGTTTATTAATTATTTATTATCTTAAATTTAAATAATTGGAATTTATTTCCAGTTATTATATAATTTAAAGATTTATAAATAATAAAGTAAATATTTGAAAAGGAGTTTATTAATTGATCAAACAATGTTTATTAATTATTTATTATCTTAAATTTAAATAATTGGAATTTATTTTCAGTTATTATATAATTTAAAGATTTATAAATAATAAAGTAAATATCTGAAAAGAAGTTTATTAATTGATCAACAATGTTTATCTAATTATTTATTATTCTAAGTTTAAATAGTTGAAATTTTATTTTCAGTTATTACAATTTAGAGAATTATAAATAATGAAGTAAATAATTGAAGAGAAGTTAATTGGTCAATGATGTTTATTTAATTGTTTATCATTCTAAATTTAAATAATTGGAATTGATTTTCAGTTATTATATAATTTAAAGAATTATAAAAGATAAAATAAATAATTGGAAAGAAGGAGAGAATTGACTGGTAAATATTGGAGTTTTATTCATTTTATTCTAATTGTTACAATTGTTTGTTTAAATACTATACTTATTTAATAAAGTATTTACAATGACAATTTGTTACAATGTTTAAAATGAAATAAAACTATCCTAATTTTTTTTCCTAAGTTCTAAATCTTCATCTTCTATCCAATGCTCATTTGATTTTTACCTGCAAAGAATTAAAAGAAAAAGTCAAAAATAAATAATTAAAACCAGAGATTAATTTAGTGTTCATCATTAAAAGCAAACGGCTGGAATCAGTTTTACCCTTTTTGCAAATCACGGGATTTCTCCCGATTCACAAAAAGGGATGAATTTTTATTGACAAATATGAATGCACAAATTTAAATATGCACAAATTCACTCTTGTCAAAATTGCATTTCAAAATAAACTGCCTATTTCAAAAACCAATATGCATAAATTCAATTTTTGGTCAAAACAGCATATTTCAAAATCAACATAAAATGCATAGCAAACAGCATATGCAAATTTTCAACACAAGGCAAAATGCAACGTTAACTGCCAAAAAAGTATGGAAGAAGTCAAAACATAAGGCTCCCATGCAGTAGACAAAGAGAGCATGCAGTTTTAAAATCAATATGCAAGCAATGTATTTTCCATTTCTCATCATTTTCCAGTTTGCTTTTTCAGAACAGACAGTACATAACAACATTTTAATGTTTCAATTGTACTTAAGAGAGAGAAGAGAGGAAGAGTATGGTTTACAGGTTTTTGGCCTTAGGCAGGAATTGGATAGCAAACAAATCAGCAGCAATACAGTAGAGAAAAGATAAGCATAGAAAAGAATAGAAACAAAACTGATGTAGCAGTAATGTGCAGAGGTCAAAGGCAAAATATAGTTTAAATATACAACCTGTAACGTAAACCTCTAGGATAGAGAAGGGCAAGCGAACTGATATAACACAACAAACCCCCTTCAAAAATTTAGAGAGTTCAACCTGCCTTCAAGTTTCAAACACTGAAAACTGTCAAAAATATCAAGCCAATTCTCAAAACCATAAAACCCATAGAACCTACGGTATCAAGACAGCAAAAACCATAACCATGGCCTAAACCTGTATAAACCAGTAACCATGGCCTAAACCTGCATAAACCAGAACAACCTTATGCCCACAAACCACAAACTAGGCCAAACCTGAAGCAGAACTTACATAAACCAAAAAACATACAACCTGCACAAACCTGAAACCAATATGGCCTAAACCCACAAACCTGAAACCAATATGGCCTAAACCCACAAACCTGAAACCAATATGGCCTAAACAATAAAACCTGTATCAAGACCAAGCCTGAAGCGAAACCAATAAAAGCCATCACCAAAAATTTAAACCACTGTCAAACCATTTCAAGTAAGGCCTAAGCTCATACCAAGGCATCCAGGCAACCAAATTCGAAGGCAACAGAATCACAGTAAAGAAGAAGAGGGAAGCTGGTCAAAACAAAGCATTTCAACGACAGCATATTCAAGCGTACAGAAGCAAAGCAAAAGGAAGAAGAGGGCAAGCTAATCAAAATGAAAACATTTCAACAGTAGCATGTGCAAAGCATACAGTCAGGCCTCAGAATATTCATCATAGGCAAATACCAAAGCATACAGCAAGCTAGCAAGAAGAGGAAAAAGACAAACCAGGGTCAAAGAAGCTCGTGACGCATCACCTTTCCTTCCGCCCTTGGCCTCCTACGCACACCCAACCTTCCTCCTCCGTCTCCAGGTAACGATTTCTCCCTCTCTTACTTCCAAATACCTCAAACAACCATTAATAACAAGAAGTCAGAATCAAATGGATGTAAATCACAGCATGCAGTAATGAAACTAACGAAATAAAAAATGAAATTGTACCGTAAATCTGTCGCCCCCTAGCGTCTAGTTGGAGGGAAGAAGAAGGTCGAGGTACCGGTGGCCGTGGCAAGGAACTCAGGCGAAGTTGGGATAACGCACAAGAAGAAGAAGACGAATTCGTAACGAGAAGGAGATGCGCCGCTCTGTACCAATTTGTTTAACCCTAATTCAACTAAACCAAAACATTTGTTTAACCCAAAAAACAAATTATAAAATGTGAATGGACTCAACTTGTTTTCCCTGCCTAAACCCAACGAAACTGCTTAAAACACCCCCTTTTTTGTTTCTGATTAGGCCCTCTTGAACCCCATTTGGCCCATGCATTGTTTAGTATTTCACCCCCTTTAATTTTGATACACCTCTGCTTCTCTTTTAGTTTTTTTAGAATCTTTATTAATTTAGTTTTATTAGTAATTTAATCAAATAGAGGATTTAATTAAAACATTTTAGATAATTTGATCCTTTTTTATTAAGTTTAAACTTTAGGTTTAGTTTAGTAGTTTTTAGTATTCCTTTTTTTTAAATTAGGTTTAAATTAATAACTTTTAAGTTTTAATTTAGTTTAGAAATATTTAATAATTTTTTAAATAATATTTTATATTAATATTAAAAAACATATAAAAATAGAACATATAAAAATAAAAGCTTTAAAAAACATTTCATTTTTTTTAATTAATTCTCTTGCGTTATTAATGTTAAACAAAAATATAAAAATGCATGTTCACATCCTTTAGTTTATTATTTAATCATTGTTATGGTTGTATATCATTTATCTATCAATTTTTTTTGATTATTTCATCTTTATTTGATTATTCCGTTTACGTCTAAATCCAAGGGAAAAACGATTAAATTTGTTGACTTCATGTCCTCAAGTCCGATCACGCGAATATTTTTCATCTCATTAAAACTTAAGACAATTTTTCCCCAAATATTCAATCTTTTCAAAAATTGATACCTTTTAAGCCAAAAGTTCGACATTAGGTCGTCGTACCTTCAAAAACCCGTTCGTACCCCTTTTCGGCCAAAATAATTTATTTTTAATCAAACGAACAATTTTAATAAACAGATATTTCAAAAGGTTCCTATAGAGTACTATAGATACATTGGGTGCTAATACCTTCCCACTGTATAACCAACCCCCGAACCATAGATCTCTTTTCAAAAATGCCTTGTATTTTTATTACTTTTAAAAGTATTATTTACATTGCATATTTAGGGTTTTATTTCGCTCTTTCCCCTTTTCCCTTGGAAATAATAAAGCGCGGTGGCGACTCTTGCTTTTGTGAGACGAATTAATCAATAATTCGATCTCCGATTTACCCCGCTACATTTTTTATCGCTACAGAATTGGCGACTCTGCTGGGGAAAGATTGACCTTTTGCTGGTCCATCCCTAAGTGGGTTAAGCCTAGTTTGCTTTATCTTTTTTATTATTATTTTATTTGTTTGATTATGTGTTTGAGTTGGGGTGTTTGGGTTTTTGCAAAGGACGAATCCTATACCCGGATTAAGTTACACTTAAGGAATAGGACGGGCGGTACAGTCATGTTAACTTTGAGGGAGTAATCCCGAAGAAGGAGGCATGAGATCCCCCACTCAATGGAAGGCCCTCTTGAACTTAATATTTGTTTACCGAGTAATCGGGAGGACATTATTATTTTCGACCTAGGAGCCAGAGAAATTGAGGACCGTAGAACCCTAACCCATCTTGGCCTTTTAGGTGTAGCGCAGAGACTATAACGGAGTAATTCGGAAGTAGTTGTTACGCGATGATACGCTCGGACGAGTTTCTCTTGAGAATATTGCTAATTATTGAGTAATCAAGACGTTGGTAATATCCGAAGGAGGAATGTAGACTCTGGGAACTCTTAGAACCTTGTCTTACAGGTGTGATTGAACCGTTAGTACATACCTTGGGGTGGGCTTTACCCTTGACTCCATGCTCGAAACGTTGAACCTTTGAACACCATATTTGTGAACTTGTGTGTAACTGTTGCATTATCATTCATTCATGCATTCATCAACGTTTTTGTAAAAAGCTTGTTTTTCAAGGAACTTAGGAATGGTTTTTGCAGACACCTCAGGTATTATGGAATTTGGAAGGAGAAACACTCGAAGTTTTAGTTTTAAGGAGCCCGAGATTGAAGAACTGAAGAGTTTGATTCCTAAGATCAAGAACCCGACGGATTTTCAGAAAAAGTATGGGTCCATTATACCTCTCATGAAGCGCAAGATGAAGGAAGGCATCCTTAATACGTTGGTTCAATTCTACGATCCTTTGTACCGATGTTTCACCTTTCCGGATTACCAGTTGATGCCCACCTTAGAAGAGTACTCCTACATACTTGGTTTACCGATCACCGACTGTGTTCCTTTTTCCGAATTAGAAGAGGAACCCAAATCTCACGAGATAGCGACCATCACCCACTTGAAGAAATCAGAGATAGAGGAGAACATGACTACAAAAGGGGGAATCCGAGGTCTGTCTGTGCAGTTTCTGTTGAGGAAAGCTCGTCACTTCGCTGAGATAAAAGATACTATTGCCTTTGAAGACGTCTTTGCTTTACTCGCTTATGGTCTATTCTTGTTCCCTAACGTTGATAAGTTTGTGGATATCAACGCCATCAGAATCTTCATGATTGGAAATCTGGTCCCTACGCTGCTAGGAGATACCTACTACTCCATCCATCTTCGAAACTCTTATCAAGGAGGGATGATCATTTGTTGTGCACCGTTGCTGTATCAGTGGTATGTTTCTCATCTACCTAGGTCTGATGTTTTTTGGGATCTCGAGAAGGAGCCGCGATGGGCGCCAAAGATTATGGCTCTCACTCATTTCGACGTTGATTGGTATAATCGAGTTTACTATGACGTGAAGATCATCGATAGCTGTGGTGCTTTTCCTAACGTGCCTCTCCTTGGTACGAAAGGTGGAATTAATTATAACCCTGTTCTCGCGCGCCGTCAGTTTGGATACCCGATGAGGGACAAGCCAAACAACATCCATGTGAGTGGTTTCTTTCTACAGGAAGGACAAGATCACCAGGCAGCTAAGAGGGAGATCGAAGGAGCTTGGCGCCACATCCATAGGAAAGGGAGAGACATGTTAGGACATAGGGGTGCCGTTTCTTTGGAGCCTTATCTACAGTGGGTCCGTGCTAGGGCTTGTGCTCTCAAGATGCCCTATAAACCTGAGAAACCTTTATTCCCTACCGTTGCATCATCATCTGTTGATATCCCTATCGAGAATATGGGAGAATACCAAGGAAATCTGGCTAGGATGAAGTCCGAGAGAAATGCTTGGAAAGAAAAGTACAATATGTCTGAATATGAGAATCGGGTCCTGGCTCGACAGCTAAAGGAAAGGGAGGATTTGCTATTTATTCAAGATGGCTGGTTCATTAATCATGATGAGAAGCTTCGTCAAAAGGATGCTTTACTGAAGAAGTATGCTAGTGAAAGGAAGAGAAAGAAGGAAGGTTCGGTAAGCGTTGCTCTCGTTCCTAATCCGCAGAAGGAAATCGTTGATCGACTGGTAGCTGAGAAGAAAGAGATGGAAGACTTTTATAAAGAGAAGATCAGGAAGCTCCGGTTACAGTTGGCATTTGGTCCTTCGTCAGATGATTCTGAGTGATCTTTAGCTTTTAGTTTTATTTTATTTTGTAAAAACTCTGTAAAAGGGCTTCATGTTCCAAGGTTGTAATTTACTACTTTTATTATGGGCTTCATGTTCCAAAGTTGTAATTTATTGTTTTGTTGTTCCAAAGTTGTAAGTTGTAATTTACCGCTTTTGATTAATGGATTGAGTTTTTGTTATTCCAAATTCCTTTACCATTGATGTGTGCAAAATTATTGAAGGTCCTTGAAAAACTGTTAAAATGAATCATCATTTGCATCACACATCATGCATCATTCAACATTCCACTTCACATGTTTTCTAGAGTCTCATCCTTGTTTCTTTTTCCACTCTAATTGGGTTGTCAAGCTGTCTCATCGATACGATACTCGAGCCAATCGACAGAGAAAGATGGAAGATCTGGAACAGGAAAACCACGAGCTTCGTGAGGAGGTAGCTACCCTTCGTGTCAGTATGGAAAAGTTAACTGCGCTAGTGGAAAGTTTGGTGGCTGTTCAGAATCAGCCATCGACTACGGCTGCTGAGATTCAGACTTCAACTACTGTGGTTTCCGAGGTTGTCACCGTTCCAACATCTGTGACTCAAATCAACTCTCCGCTTCAACATCAGATGCCAAAAGGTTTTCCATGGGGAATACCTTACAACTTTGTGCCAGAGGGGTATCAGCCTGTCGTACAGCCTTTGTTTCAACCTGATTTGTCTCTTCCTCAACCAGAGACAACTGCCATGCCACCAGTAATCCCGTCTGTAACACCTTTCCCGCAACCGGTAATGACAATTGTCGCTCCTGTGGTTCACTCCGTGCCATACTTGAATGAACCTACTTATCCTGCCGAGCCTGCTGAAAGTTTGGGTCTCTTTGATAGAATGGAAGAATTTCAGGACCAATTCCAAGAAATGCAGAGAGAGCTCAGAGCATTAAAGGGGAAGGATTTGTTTGGGAAGAACACGCATGACCTTTGTTTAGTTCCGAATGTCAAGATTCCAGCTAAATTCAAAGTGCCAGACTTTGAAAGATATAAGGGTGATTCGTGTCCTCGAAGTCATTTGACTATGTACGTGAGAAAGATGTCTACGTATTCCGATGATCATGACTTGTTGATTCATTATTTTCAAGACAGTTTGATGGGTGCTGCTCTAAAGTGGTATATGGGTTTAGACAGTATTCGGATCCGCAACTTCAACGATCTTAGCGAAGCTTTTGTTCACCAGTATAAGTACAACGTTGACATGGCGCCGAACAGGGATCAACTCCGGGCGATGTCGCAGAGAGACAGAGAATCTTTTAAGGAATACGCCCAGAGGTGGCGTGAAATTGCTTCTCAAATCTATCCACCTCTTGAGGAGAAAGAAATGACGAAGATATTCTTGAAGACTTTAGGTTCCTTTTACTATGAAAGAATGATTGCCAGCGCACCCAGTGACTTCACCGAAATGGTAAGCATGGGCATGCAGTTGGAGGAAGGGATTCGTGAAGGGCGTTTGGTTAAAGAAGGAAGTCCGTCTAGCAGTACTAAGAAGTTTGGGAGTGTTTTCCCGAAAAGAAAAGAGCAGGATGTCAGCGCAATCTTCCCAGGGAGACCGAGGAGAGGTTACTCACACGTTGCGGCAGTCACTCCGGCTGTCCGCCCAGCTTTGATAACCCCAACTCATCAAACCCCACCAACTCAACAACGGCCATTTCAGCAGCAGCCTCGACAACAGGCTTATCCATTCAACAATCAGAACCGTTCACCAAGAAAGCCGCAATTCGATGCCATTCCTATGACTTATACTGAATTGTTCCCTGCTCTTATCAGAAAGAACCTCGTAACGACCAAGCCTCCTCCTATCGCACCAAATAGTACTTCTCCGTGGTACAAGGCGGATCAGTTTTGTGAATATCATCAAGGGTCACCGGGGCACAACCTTGAGAATTGTTTTGTTCTAAAGGCGGACGTGCAGAGGTTGATTAAGAACGGTATCTTGTCTTTCAAGGATGTTAACCCAAATGTCAGAGATAATCCTTTGCCTCGACATGGGGCAGCTTCAGTGAATATGGTGGAAGGTTTTCTGGGGAAGTTTCGAGTTTTTCAAGTTGAACACATAAGAGAGTCGTTGATCAGGTTACATCAGAGTTTAAGAAGACTTGCCTTTGTTAGGCATCAGCATGATTATGATGTTTGTGAATTTTGTTCAAGAGAGGTTGATTGCCCTATTGTGAAGGAGGATATTCAAAAGTTGTTAGACCAGAGGGTTATCACCATTACATATGACAGAAATCTGGAGGATGAAGTGAATGTTATAATACCACATTTCAATTTGCCTGAATCAGTTGAGTTCGTTTACGACAGTCAGACTGCACCTGTTGCTCCTTTGATCATTTACCCACCTGGTCCTGTGCCTTACAACTCAGACCAAGCTATACCGTATAAGTATAATGCCACAATGATTGAGAATGGGGTAGAAGTCCCTATACCAACCAGGCCGTCTTTTGTTAACATTGCTGATGTGAGTAGAGTTACGAGAAGTGGACGTGTCTTTGCAGCAATACCTTTGAAGAGACCAGAAGTTCAAGTTAGGAGGCCCATACCGGCAGAAATTCCAGCGAGAAATGTTGAACCAAGGGTTGAGATAGGCCGATCCAGTGAACCTATCCCACATCCTGAGGATGATGAGATTCTGAAGCTCATCAAGAGAAGTGAATATAAGATTGTGGACCAACTATTGCAAACTCCTTCCAAGATTTCTTTGCTTGCTTTACTGAGAGATTCTGGTGCCCATAGAAAAGCTTTGATGAAGGTCTTGGACCAGGCATTCGTGGATCATGATGTGACGGTTGACCAGTTTGATGGAATTGTGGGAAATATTACTTCGTGTAATAATCTTGGTTTCAGTGATGAAGAGCTCCCGGAGGAGGGAAGGAACCATAATATGGCTTTGCATATCTCAATAAGTTGCGGAAATGATACTTTATCAAGTGTGTTGGTAGATACAGGTTTGTCGTTAAATGTAATGCCCAAAACTACATTAGCTCGACTCTCATATCAAGGTGCTCCCGTGAGACCTAGTGGAGTAATTGTCAAAGCGTTTGATGGTTCTAGGAAGACTGTCATTGGTGAAGTGGATCTTCCTATAGTAATTGGCCCTCATACTTTTCAGATCACTTTTCAAGTAATGGATATTCGTGCCTCCTACAGTTGCCTATTGGGTCGTCCATGGATCCACGATGCAGGGGCAGTCACTTCCACGCTCCATCAGAGATTGAAGTTTGTAAGGCATGGAAAGCTGGTGATGATTGGTGGAGAGCAGGCTATGATGGTAAGCCATTTGTCATCTTTCTCTTTTATTGATGTTGATGAGGATGTTGGAACCCAATTCCAAGCTCTATCTGTTGCTAATAGTGAAGTGAAGAAGCAAGGGACATCTATTTCTTCTTTTAAGGATGCGCGACGAGTGGTCGAAAGTGGTTCGGCTGAAGGTTGGGGCCAGGTGTTGACTTTGCCCGAGAACAAGTCTGGAGAAGGTCTTGGTTTTCATCCCGTGTCTACAAGGTTCAAGCAGGAAGTGGTTACTCGTCCGATTCAAGAGGTTTTCCGAAGCGCAGGTTTTATCCATCCGACTCCTCCTGAAGTTGATGCTATAATAGGAGACGATTCTGAAGAGGATTTACCCGATTTTGTGACGCATGGAGTGGTTTTCCAGAACTGGATTGCTGTCGATGTTCCTGTTGTGATGCACATTTCTGAGTAATGTTTTTTTTTATTTTTGAAAAAAAAAACTTTCGCTCTGCCCAAGGCGAAAAGTATTTGTGTCGGGCTATGATGAAAGTAAATCCTTTTGCTCTGCCCAAGGCAAAAGAGAAATGTCTGGGCTCTTTGTTTCAAGTATTTCCCGTCATGAATAAAAATGTTATTTTGTCCACTACTGTTTTATTTTTCACTTTTTCTGGGAAATAGTAATGAAAATTAATTGGTAGTAATAGGAAAATATAATAATATTTTGTTTCATTTGTACAACATTCATATTAATCGATTTCTAAAATAAAGCATAATCATATGTGCAGATTAATCCATGACTTAACCATTGAAAACAATGATCTTATGCCCTCTCCCAACTTTGAATTCCCTGTGTTTAGAGCCGAAGAAGAGGATGGTGAAGAGATTCCTGATGAAATTTCCCATTTGCTTGAGCACGATGAAAAGGATATTCAACCGTTTGAAGAACCTGTAGAGTTGATCAATTTGGGTGATGAAGAAGATAAAAAGGAAGTCAAGGTCGGAGCATTGCTTATCCCAGAGGTCAAAGAGAAAATGTTGGAGCTTCTCAAAGAGTATGTGGATGTGTTTGCTTGGTCCTACCAAGATATGCCAGGTTTGGACAACAATATTGTGGAGCATCGTTTACCGTTGAGACCTGAATGTCCGCCGATTAAGCAGAAGTTGAGAAGGACTCGTCCCGATATGGCTGACAAGATCAAAGAAGAAGTTCAAAAACAGATTAATGCAGGTTTCCTTGTTACATCGGTCTATCCTCAGTGGTTAGCCAATATAGTGCTTGTTGCTAAGAAAGATGGCAAAGTCCGGATGTGTGTAGACTATAGATATCTGAATAGAGCTAGCCTAAAGGATGACTTCCCATTACCGCACATTGACGTATTGGTCGATAGTACCGCAAAGTTCAAAGTCTTTTCTTTCATGGATGGTTTCTCTGGTTACAATCAAATCAAGATGGCACCAGAAGATATGGAGAAGACAACTTTCATTACACCTTGGGGAACATTTTGTTATCGGGTTATGCCGTTTGGTTTGAGGAATGCTGGTGCAACATACCAAAGGGCCATGACTGCTTTGTTCCATGACATGATGCATAAAGAGATAGAAGTGTATGTAGATGACATGATTGCCAAATCACAAACTGAAGAAGATCATTTGGAACACTTATTGAAGTTATTCCAGCGTTTGAGAAAATATAAACTCCGTCTGAATCCCAACAAGTGCACTTTTGGTGTTCGTTCTGGAAGACTTCTGGGTTTCATTGTCAGTCAGAAAGGTATTGAGGTAGATCCTGATAAAGTCAAAGCTATTCGGGAAATGCCTGCACCCAAGACGGAAAAACAAGTAAGAGGATTCCTTGGGAGACTGAACTATATTTCTAGATTTATATCTCATATGACTGCTACCTGTGGGCCGATTTTCAAGCTTCTCCGAAAGAACCAAGGATGTGTGTGGACAGAAGATTTTCAGAGAGCTTTTGATAGCATCAAAGAATATTTACTTGAACCTCCCATTTTGATTCCTCCGGTGGAAGGAAGACCTTTGATTATGTACCTGACTATATTGGAAGATTCCATGGGATGTGTGCTTGGTCAACAAGATGAGACTAGAAGAAAGGAACATGCCGTATATTATCTGAGTAAGAAATTCACAGACTGTGAGTCTCGGTACTCATTGCTTGAGAAAACCTGTTGTGCTTTAGCTTGGGCTGCTCGCCGTCTGCGCCAGTATATGATTAACCACACCACTTGGTTTATCTCCAAAATGGATCCGATCAAGTATATCTTTGAGAAACCCGCCTTATCTGGAAGAATAGCCCGTTGGCAGATGTTGTTGTCCGAATATGACATTGAGTATCACACTCAGAAAGCAATCAAAGGGAGTATTTTAGCCGATCATTTGGCTCACCAACCAATTGAAGATTATCAATCCATCAAGTTTGATTTCCCAGATGAAGATGTTATGTACTTGAAAGCTAAAGATTGTGAAGAGCCGTTACCTGAAGAAGGACCTGATCCCGAATCGCATTGGGGTTTAATTTTTGACGGAGCTGTAAATTCTTATGGAAATGGAATTGGGGCAATCATCGTCACTCCCCAAGGTACTCATATCCCGTTCACGGCGAGATTGAAGTTTGACTGCACGAACAACATGGCTGAATATGAGGCATGTATTATGGGTCTCGAAGAAGCAGTGGATCTAAGGATTAAGATTCTTGATATTTACGGAGATTCGGCATTGGTAATTAATCAAATCAAAGGAGAATGGGAGACTCGTCATCCTGGTTTGATCCCTTACAGAGACTATGCTAGAAGATTGTTAACTTTCTTCAACAAAGTGGAATTACATCATATCCCTAGAGATGAAAACCAAATGGCTGATGCTTTAGCTACTTTGTCTTCAATGTTTCAAGTGAATGGTTGGAACGATGTGCCTACAATCCGAGTTATGCGCCTCGATAGACCTGCTCATGTGTTCTCAGTAGAAGAGGTCACCGACGACAAACCGTGGTTCTATGACATTAAACGTGTTCTTCAAACTCAAGAGTACCCGCCTGGGGCATCCAATAAGGATAGGAAGACGTTGAGGAGATTAGCAAGCAGTTTCTTCCTTAATGAGGAAGTTTTGTATAAGAGGAATTATGACATGGTCCTACTCAGATGTGTAGACAGACGTGAAGCAGACATGCTGATGCAAGAAGTACATGAAGGATCTTTTGGCACTCATGCCAACGGACATGCAATGGCTAGAAAGATGTTGAGAGCTGGTTACTATTGGATGACAATGGAATCTGATTGCTGCAAATATGTGAAGAAATGTCATAAATGCCAGATTTATGCGGACAAGATACATGTGCCACCGACCCTCCTTAACGTTATCTCTTCACCTTGGCCTTTCTCTATGTGGGGCATTGATATGATCGGAATGATTGAACCCAAAGCTTCAAATGGTCATCGTTTTATCTTGGTAGCGATCGATTATTTCACTAAATGGGTGGAAGCAGCATCTTATGCCAATGTAACCAGACAGGTGGTAGTCAAATTTATCAAGAATCAGATCATTTGTCGATACGGTATTCCGAGCAAGATCATCACGGATAATGGTTCGAATTTGAATAACAAGATGATGAGAGAGCTTTGTGAAGAGTTCAAGATCGAACATCATAATTCTTCTCCTTACAGACCGAAGATGAATGGGGCTGTTGAGGCTGCTAACAAGAACATCAAGAAGATTGTCCATAAGATGGTGGTAACTTATAAAGATTGGCATGAAATGCTTCCGTTTGCTCTGCATGGATACCGTACTTCAGTTTGAACTTCAACGGGCGCAACCCCTTTTTCCCTGGTTTATGGTATGGAAGCAGTACTCCCCGTGGAGGTTGAGATTCCGTCTCTGAGAGTGTTGATGGAAGCTAAACTTTCTGAGGCTGAATGGTGTTAAAGTAGATATGATCAGTTAAATTTAATTGAAGAAAAGAGATTGACAGCATTATGTCACGGTCAACTGTATCAGCAGAGAATGAAGAAGGCTTTTGATAAGAAGGTTCGACCACACGAGTTCAGAGAAGGTGACCTTGTGCTCAAGAAGATATTATCTTTCCAACCTGATTCTAGGGGAAAGTGGGCTCCGAATTATGAAGGACCGTATGTTGTTAAGAAAGTTTTCTCTGGAGGTGCCTTGATTCTCACCAATATGGACGGTGAAGAGCTCCCGCGTCCCTTGAACGCCGATGCAGTCAAGAAATATTTCGCTTAGGTTTGAGTTGACAGTTTGCTAAGTTGAAAACCCGAAAGGGCGGCTTAGGCCAGCTTTTGGTCAGACCAGTCTTGGCATTTGAACACATTTCGGAATTCGAAGTTGTTAGGGAGAATAGTGATCATTGTTTTTGTGTAACCTTTTTCGTTCATGTACTATTTCCCAAACTTTTGTAAACCGTTGGATTCGCGTTGTTAGCGAACTACCATCTTATTAATGAAATTTGAGCATTTACCTTTTGTGGGCAAAACTTTAATTTTTACGGAAATATTTGAAACAAAGTTGTTTAAAGCATTTTTATTTTAAAAAATGCGTCATAAATAATGAAAGGAATATTAACAGTTGTTCCGAGGATGGTCAAGCCATGAAATGCAAAATAATACAGTAATTTATCCTTGCATGATGAACATGTTTTATTTCAAAATCGCCATGAGGTGTTGGTTGTGTGAAACTTGCGCTTCTCGTGTTACTAAGTTTGGTGACTCCCCAGTTTTTCCAGTTAAGCGTTGTTTTGGGTTATCTTTATTTGGGAGATTTCTGAAGTGTGGTACGCTTTGTCTCATGCCAGTGGTCTATTGGTATTAGAAATTTGGATTTGAATACTTTTCTCCTCAGAAGATTTGAGCCTTGTAGCGTGGTACGCTCCGACGTTGCTCTGTGGCTCCAGTTCCAGTTATCGTCCGTCTTTTTAAGATTGGCCGAGTATCTATTGTGTCGTGACATCTTATCGTCTTCAAGATATTCCGTCTGCTTGTTTTGTCAGCATAACATTCATTTATTCATTTACACTTATATCACGCATGCATATTCACATTTGCCGTTGATTTTGGGTTGTACTTTGTTTTTAATACAATGTACAGTCTCTTTCCAAGTAGAAGGTTAGCTTAGGCAGAAAATGTGCTTCCTTTCTAAATTCCCCAACTGAGCTAATCCTTGTGGATGATTTTTGATTTAGCTTACTTTGTCCATTTCTGGATAGGATGAATTCCCCAATCGAGTTACTTTCTCATTGGGTGAAGTCTTGTTTGACTGTTTTCCCTCTAGTTTATTCCTGGATGAAGTTGTTGTCTCTTGCATAGGCTATCTCATGATTTTCCCCAGTGAAGTCGCGACCTAGACGAATGGTGCATTTATTTTGCACATTTAAGTATCTGATCTCCTCGGGAAGGATTGATTCATGATTCTCTTTGACGAAGATTTTATTCTCTGCCAGTGTCATCGCAATTTCCTTCTGAGTTATTTTTGGAAAACGACAAGCGGCAGCTCTTCACGAGCAACTTGTACGTTATCATTTTGGAAAACGGCAAGCGGCGGTCTCTTCGTGAGCAACTTGTACGTTATAGACATTGTTGGAAAACGACAAGCGACAGCTCTTCACGAGCAACTTGTGCGTTATTATTATTATTGGAAAACGACAAGTGGCGGTCTCTTCATGAGCAACTTGTACGTTATAGACATCGTTGGAAAACGACAAGCGGCAGCTCTTCACGAGCAACTTGTGCGTTATTATTATTTTCGGAAAACGACAAGCGGCAGCTCTTCACGAGCAACTTGTACGTTATTATTTTTGGAAAACGACAAGCGGCAGCTCTTCACGAGCAACTTGTGCGTTATTATTATTTTGGAAAACGGCAAGTGGCAGCCTCTTTATTTGAGCAACTTGTACGTTATTATTTTTCTGGAATACAGCAAGTGGCAGCTTCTTTATTTGAGCAGCTTGTATGTTATTGATATCCCTGGACGACAGCAAGTGGCAGCCTCTTTATTTGAGCAACTTGTATGTCATATTATTTTTGGACGACAGCAAGTGGCAGCCTCTTTATTTTAGTAGCTTGTATGTCATAATATTTTTTGGAAGACAGCAAGTGGCAGCTTCTTTATTTGAGGCAACTTGTGTATCTACAACCTTATTATTTCAGCATTAATTGGTATATCTCCGGAAATCTCGCAGAGAAGCTTGTCATGAATCTTTATCTTCAAAAGTTGGTAGTCCATCATCAGCAAATTTGATACTTTTTGTCTATCGTTGACCTTGAGTCGTGAGCTCACTGATATTTTTGGGTCAATAATCTGTTTTATGGCCTATGCAAGATGCCTTCTTTGTTAGGGTCAGAGGTCGTATTCCCTCAATTTTACTCGCTGTCAAGAGTTTGTCATTTGAAGTCGATGGCTCGTTTCCCCAGTAGTGTATAATCCACGTCTCTGTGTTTTGTTGGTGTTTGATTTCTCCAGCATTGTCTTGTTTCCTACAATATCATCCTTTGCGAATTCAATCACTACATTCATATCAAACATAATGGCGGTATCTTAGGGCAAAAATTTGCGTATTATGTATTTAAGTACCTTCAATCTCGTCGAGACGAAGATTTTAATCTTCATATCTCCGGATAGAAGAAACTTAAATAGGGGCAGCTGTTGTACCCCAAATTTTGACCTAAGATACTGTGATACGGTGGGAGAACTGACTATGAGTTTTGCGTTTGTTTTTGCAAATGTTTCGGTTGAGCAAGAGTCGCCACCGACTTTTTATTTTATCCTAAGGAAAGGTTTAAAAAGCACAGCAAAAACCTTTGAGATTTTTCTTGGGTTCGGGGAGTAGATTATAGAAAGGGAAGGTATTAGCACCCTTTCTATCCATGGTTATCCATGGGCTCTTAGGTACTTGCTTAGATCAACTTGCCTTTTGTTTTCAATTGTTTGAAATGGTGCTTTGTGTGTGTGGGTTTGAAAATTGTTTTGAAAAGAAGCCAATGTGGTGGCAACCTTTGTAATGATCCATGTTGGGATGTATACAAAGGTGTATGTCTTTAAAAGAGGTTTTCATTTGTTTTTGAAAGTTGTTTTGAAAGTGTTGTGAGATGTGGTTTTAGAAAATAGGCAAGTGTTTTGTTTTTGCAAGTTTGATTCAAGTAACTAAGAGGTTATGTACTCCTAAATTTCTCAAGGTTTATTGCTATGTTTTAACCCTTTTAACAAGTTTGTTCCACCATTGTATTTGGTGGACAATGTCATGTTAGGATGTGAAAGGGAAGGGCGCGGGTCATCGTTTAGACCATAATTGCAATGGTGCCAAGTATCTTTGGGCAATTTTCTTTAAGGGACTTGATCATTTGATTAGGCAACATTTTGAAAGCGTCATCGAGGGACTATGATCATTTGATTGTTTGTTTTGCCCAAAGAGACTTAACATGCAATATGGCCCATTTATTGAAGGCAACAAGTGGAATACCCTAGGGGGTGCAAGTGTGATTTGTGTGTCCATTTTCATGCTTGTTTATCTTGAAATTAGGTCAAAACTATTTTCGTTGTTTTTTCGCATACAAACCCTAATTCTAACATGGTATAATTAGAAAGCAATAAAGTGCGGAAAATAAATTTACTAAGCTATTACAACACCATATATGGGAAGGGGGGTACAAATGTTCAAATGGGGATTTTGACAAGGAATTTAAACCTAACTATTACATCAATATTGAATTATTTACAAAGATATTTATTTGCACAAATTAAATGAAATAAGAATAAATATGTAAGATGCAAAAATAGTTTTTGTATATATAAAAAAAAAAGTATTTTTATGTATCAAAATAAACAAAAAGAAAAGTATTATTTTTGGGAGTTTTTCATGTTTAGGGTTAAACCCTAATTCTATTAAATAAAATGCATTATTTATTTATTATGTACAAGTATTTATTTATTGTATACAAAAATAAAATAAAATAAAGTATATTTGTCAAAAGATATTTTTATATTAAATATTAATAAGAAAAATAAAAGTGTGTATATTTTGTAATTTAACCTAAATATGTTAATAAATATATATTTATATATGTATTATTTCAAATATGTATTATATATACAAATTAATAATATTTAATATTAAAATAAAAAGTATTTTTTATATAAAATATTTTCAGAAGGTAAAACAAAAAAAATGAAAATAAAAGTGTTTTTGCATATTTCTTAGTATTCTTTAATAAAATGTATATATTTATTTATTTGTGAATAAAACTAAACTAACAAATAAATACCTAATAAATTCAAAAATGGTGTAAAAAATTATTTTTATATTTTTTATATTATGAGGAAAAATAAATAAGTCAAACCAAAAAAAGAAAAGTCAAAAAACATTAAAAATAAACAAAATGGGCTCAGGGGGTTCAGAAGCAAATGTATGGTGCAAATAAGAAAAACATTCCAGGCCCAGCCCAGAACCAATTATCTTCAACCTCAGAACAAAACTTGTTCAAGCAATCACGCGTTTCCTATCTCCCAATTCCTGGACTTTTAAGCAAAACTTTCAACATGAAAAGTGTAGAGCATGAGAAGACGAATCCAGGGATATAAAAAACTTGACTTAACTCTCTAAGATGAGGGAGAATTTCTTCTCCCCCAATTCCTGACCTAGTTTTTCATCAATGTTCAGACTCAAAATTCTTGCAGCACACATAATATAAATGAAATCTAATCATATGGGCATGTTCAGGGCTATGATTGTGACATGTTTCCTTCATAAACCTAAAGCTAACAATGCCTATACTGAGAGATAGAACCTCATGAACATACCTGTTCAGTTGGAATCGTGCCTTGCAATGGGGAAGTTTTCAAAGCAAGATGATGCCTTGTACAGCTTCCTTGAAGTGTGAGGATGCTATTCCAAGTTCTACTTTGTCCTGAAACTTCTTGAATCGTGCTAGAGAACTCCAACTGCAAAACAAGAAAATGAAAATGGTGGAACTGGTTAGAGGAGTTACAGGTCGTGTTTTAGGTTTTGGTTAGCTTGTATTGATGGTAGGGAAGGTGTGTGAAGAGCTTTTAGCAAGAAAGCATGAAAGGGATGAGAGTTGGAACTCAATCTGCAGAGGTTTCTCTGTTTTGGCAGTTTGATGGTGATTTTGAGTTTGTGGAGGTATTGGAGGTCTTAGGGTCGTGCTTCAACTTAGGACGAATGTTTGGAATATGTTTGATAACTTTCTCTAAAACTTGGTTGACTGATATGGAAGTTGGTATGTCATATGCAATGTTTCTTGAACTTTAAGCAAACAATGGTCACCTTGTGTTCTAGACAGGTAGAGGACCCCTAAACATGCTGCCAAGCCTTGCCTTGATCAGTGCAATATGTCTCATAACTTGTGCCTTTGAGATTTCTTTGTACTTCAAAGATATGAGAACTTGACATAAAGCAATCTTTTCAAAAATGGCTAAAATGCTTTTTCCATTTATGGCCTAATCTTGCATACAATGCTTGGATACACAAAATGAGGCTTTGGCACAATGAGTATGCATTAAATTATTGAGTGTTGGATGGTTTAGAGACCTGTAATGTAGCATAAACCAAGCTGACTTGAAAATGCATAAGTTATAAACATGGAAATTGGTCAATTCAAAAGTGAGTTTTTGCCATATTGCAAAATTCGATACTCTCAAGTTATGAGGTTGTTTGATGAGTTCTTGGACATTTTGGAAATCTTGGAATGTGTACTACAATCCATCTTTGAAGTGCAAATTGAAATTCCAAGTGGAAGTGTATGAAAAATGGTCTTGAAGTTAGGTAAAAAACTTGCCTAAAAAGGTCAAAATTTTCACTAAGTTAAGAATGGTTTGGCACCCTTGTTCCAAAAATTGTAACTTGAGATACAAGCTTCTTTTGGGAAAACTTTGTGCATCAAAATTGTAGATTATACAATAGGCTACAACTTTCATGTTTTTACTTTTGCTTGAATCCAAATGAATCTTGGTGAGAAAGTGGGGCAAAGTTGGGAAAAAATTAGGGTTTTTCATAACTTAGAAAAATTCTAAGTTATGAAAAATTCTCATTTCAAACCCTAATTTGCAAATTTTGATTTCTTGGTGAACAAGTTTCATGATTTGGCATGTTTTGATGAAAAATGAATCTTGACCCTTGATTTTGACCAAAAAGTCAAAGTTTGACTTTTCAATATATAGTCAAAATTGATCAATTGACTGGGAAATTCAACTATCAATCTTGTGTATTTGGGATCTTTTGAACTTGTTGAGCATGTCAAGATAATTCCATGGGGTCCTTGAGTCCATATGTGAGCTTGGTTTGCCATTGGCTAGGTCAAACAGTCAAAAATTGCCCTTGTGCAGTCAAAACCCTAAAAATGACCATTTTGCCCTTTTGATGATCTGATCAAATTTCTTGTGGAATTGTGATCCAAACTTGATCAAATGGTCCATGTGAGTTCATAATGTTGATGTGGGTCAATTTTCATGAGATTTGACTGTCAATTGGCCACAGTTGACTTTTTCCCCAATATAGTTGATTTCTAAGTCAACTGTCCAATTGACTGGGCAAAATTTGGAATCAAGACTTGAAACTTGGTATGGATAAACTTGGGAGTCCAACATGAAGCATGAAAGTCATCTTAGGCATTTTAGGTCAAAATATCTTTGTGCAAACACAAACCCTAATTTGGGTCAACAGTACAAGGAGAAGTCTTGAGCAGAGGAAACCCTAACTGGATCTTGATTTTCAAGGGTCTTGTGATGAGAAAATGTTGAGGAAATGGGAGGGCAAATTTTGGGGTACAACAGTTGCCCCTGTTCAATCTTCTTGAACCTGAAGAGTTAGATTGGCAAGTTTGCCTTTCGTGACTCGAGGGTAAAAGGAGATTGGACACTAGAGTGCCCGGAAATTTGCACTCGCATGTTGGAGTATTAGCAATGTGATGTCGGGAATGGGCTTGCAAATGCCATTTGGAGAGATGGTGGATAGGGAGATGGGCTTACAGATGCCATCTGGAGATTGCGACGGAACTTTGTGGGGAATGGGCTTATAGATGCCATTTGGAAGTGTTAATCGCATAAGAGATTCCTTAGCGAGAACTTGTGTATTTGAGAAAGACAGATGTTTTCCTGGCTTGTTACAGGTGTTTGATCTTCAATCTCCTCATGCAGATATGCCCTGGCTAGATACAGGTATTGAATCTACAATCAGTTGCTCACAGATGTGCCCTGGCTGGATACAGGAGTCGAATCCGGAAATAGTCGTCAATAGATATGCCCTGGCTGGATACAGGAATCGAATCTTCGAACTCTTCAGACGTGCCCTGGCTAGATACAGGAATCGAGTCTGGAAATGTGGTCAACAGATATGCCCTGGCTGGATACAGGAATCGAATCTGGCATTGTGATAGTTGCTAGATATGCCCTGGCTGGATACAGGAATCGAATCTTCGAACTCTTCAGACGTGCCCTGGCTAGATACAGGAATCGAGTCTGGAAACTGATCACTCTCAGATGTGCCCTGGCTAGATACAGGTATCGAATCTGGAATTGTGACAGTTGAAGGTAGTTGTCTTTTGGAATTGTCTTTTTCCCTGAAAAGGCAAAAACACAAGTTGTATGCAATGTCATGATGTATGATATGCATGATGTCATGATGTTCAACATGAGATAGTGTTGTATGCACTTTATCATGTATGTAAGCAAGATGTATGAAAATGTGAAATGTTTATGAGTGTATTTTCGTCTTAGGAAAATAGATCCTTGACGGCCGGTCGGGGAATTGCTCTGTGGAAGAGATACTTTGCTAAAGTTCGATGAGAGGCCTGCTGAGGACTTCAATGATGGATTCCGCTGGGGATAATGATGATAAACTCCGCTGGGTATACCAAAGATAAACTCCGCTGGGGATTGAAAGAACTTTGCCGAGGGCGATCTTCCGTGGCAATTAGCTGAGGATAACCCAGTTATAAGCCCTTGTGAGGAATAACTTTGAATAAAGCTCGGGAGAGACGTCTGTATTCTGCAGGGAACAAGCTTCCAGAATCCACTGGGGATAAGCTTTAAGACCTGCCGGGGATAAGAATTTCCACTTTCCTGGGGAAACTTTTGGAATTGCACTGGGGTACTGATATTCTGCCGGGGAACCATCTTAGATCAAGACTGCCGGAGGCGCTTGCTGATGAATGCATATACTCCGCTGGGGAATGTTGTGCCTTTTCAGGATTGAGGGGGAACCAAATCTGCTTGGGGAAAGTATTGCTGAATCTTGTCTTATTCTGCGGGGAGTTGAGATGATTTGGTCACATTCTTCAGTCGAATCTACCCCAGTACCTTGACGGACAAAGCAACCAGACTGCATCAGACAACTTCATATTGCCCCTGTTTCTGATGTCACCTGTAATTAGTCTTTTGTTTCATATGCAAATATTTATGAATCAGCAATTTAATGTCAAATGCATATATCAAAAATGAACATTGGACGTTCTTCGCAAAACAAAACAGAAAAAGGAAAAATAATGGCAATTTGTATGGACAAGTGAATTTGTATTGATTTGAATTTTGCCTGTGAATAGGCGTTTTTGTACAAGAGGCTGACATCCTAGTAAGAGAATGCCGCCGAATAACATAGAATTTACAATTTTGAAAAGGAAACAAAACAGCTATGTGAACAATCCCACTGGGTTCCAACTCTGCTATCTCCTTTATGTCTTCAAGCGTCTCATCACTTTGCTGCTTGGTTGAAGATGAAGCTGATTGGTCGATACCAAAATCTGAGCCAGATAGTTGATGCCGAATTCCGGATGCGAAGTGATCCAATGAGACATAGTGTTACGCTTTATCCCTAACTTTTGCCTGGACCGCCCTTTCGGGTTTTCAGTCCACCGGGATACCCATTTCTGCCCAAGCCGCCTTTTCAGGTTTTCGACTTGCCGGGTGTACAGATTTTTTCATTTCATCCCTTATTTTTGCCCGAACCCTTTTGGTTCGCCGGGAAGCCCTTATCTTTGCCTAGGTATGTCAACCTAGCGGGTCTTTTATTCATGCATAGTATCTTTTCACTATGTCTGCATTGGCGGGGTTGTTTACCGTGGGAATTGGTAAACAACCGCTGATCTTCCAAAAGGTTACTTATTTGGTTACTCGCATGATCGATCAGATTGATCCTAAGACATGGTTGATTTTGGGGTTTTGACTAAGTTTGATAATGGTTAAATGACAAGAAAATAAAGAAGCTTTATGTAAATTGCATGAAGAAGAGAACTTGATAAAATAAAGGAAGGCTTGAAATAAAGGCTTTCGACTGGAAAAGTAAAGGAGAAAGCAAGTAAAATTGCTGGAAAATAAATGACTTTGATTAATAAAGTGGTGTTTCACACATACATTCTCAACAATTCTTTCTCACACGCTGGGTACTCGAATCTATATGAGTGACTTGTATATAATTGTGAACACACGCGAAAAACTGCGTGAACTACTACTATTTATACTAAACACATCCCAAGTAACCGTCGGGCAGTTATACTGCTTCGAGATGACTCCACTTGGCACGTTCTCAGCGTTCGACGCTCCAGATCTTGGCACGTTACACTTGGTAACCGCTGGGAACCGTTTTCCCTCCAAACGTTTGAATCTCAAACCGTTCCACTCTGAGCAATCGAACACCTTCGTCGAGAAGCATCTTCGACGAAAAACACCTTCGACGTCAAAGGCAACCAAATTCTCCCTTGGAAGAAATTCTCTAAGTACATTGCCATCTTCTGATGGGCATTTCGACAGACCCAGCTGGTCGAAACCATCCTTCAGCTTTAATGGCTGATATCAATAAAAACAAGGGTGTCGAATTTAGGAGCCAACAAATTTCCCCCCAAGAATGCCTTATTTCGACTTCTGAAAAAGAAAAAGGCATTCTTTGAAATTCCATTCGACACCTGTCTTTTCATTCTTAGCCACAAATTAAACTGTGCACTTTTTGTCTTCTACCAACCACTGACAATCCCAAGAAAAAAGCCATTATTTCATCCGTACCTAAGACGTCACCTCAGTACGACGTGCAGCGTACCAAATGTCTCTTCACAAATTGTCATCATGACAATTTCCCAAAAACGAGGGTGCACGCTGCACCCTTTCATTTCTGCAGAACGGCTATGTCAACAGGGGGGCGCCATGTGTCCCACTACCTTCTGCAACATTAAATGGCATTAAATGGCCTCGAATTTGGGGATTTCCCAACACTATAAATAGCGCCAAGTACCCATTGTGGGACTTTTTCACGCTATCCTGCCTTCTAACTTCCTTGAACACAAAATCTCTGCAAACTTTGCAAACACCTTGTTCTTCACTTCATCTTCAACCATAACATCAACAATGGCCTCCGGTTCTTCTACCGCTCCTAGTTCTAACATCCCCTCCAGAAATGCTAAACCCAAGATCTTCTCCACTGTCCCTGTAGTTACTCCTACAGGCCAACGAAGGGTTCCTGAACCCCTAGAGATTGCTGAACGTGAAGCCTACTCACACCAACTCATGATTCCGGTTGGATACTCCAACCAAATCTTCGCCATGTCTGGCCCGCTAAACCCAAGCATCGCTGAAGCCATGAAGATCAAAAGATTATTTCCAGTGCTTGAAAAGCTCAAACCCGTTGGATGCTCTAAAAAAGATGCAGAGGATAACGAAGATCCCGCTAAGGAGAAAATCGATCTTCGCTTCTTCAACAGGGGTGTTAGGGCTTTCAGGTCTAGCCCTAGCCTCACTCCTGACTACAGTGCTTGGCTGGAAAAAATGGAAAAAAGCCAGGCTTCGATCTGGAAGGATCTGGGGATATTCGACCTAGTTATGTTGTCGAAGACGGGTCTCAACTACTCCCCAGAGATGTTGATAGCTTCCTTACTCTTCTAGGATTACACTCATTTCACCTTTCACCTTCCCTGTGGAATGCTAACACCCACGCTGTTCGACGTGGCTGCCATCACTGGCCTTTGACCCACTGGGGATTATTTCGACCCAGAGGAAATGTCGGAGGATCAGATTGGATTCTCAGCTACGAAACCAACCTACACCACTTATATCAACCATTACCACGATAAGTCGACGGCCACTGTGTCGGATGTAGAGCATATCGCGTTTCTAGCCTTATGGCTGTCACGCTTTATGTTCTGCACAAAGTCTTTACAGGTGACAAAGAAGATGGTCACCCTCGCCACCCAACTCCACCATGGCCAAAATATTTGTTTGGCAGAATTGATCTTGGCGAATCTGTACGAGTCGATTAGCAGCGGAGCGACTCTTTTGAAGATCATCGAGAACAGAGCCAGTCTGCTGCTTGCAGGACCTTTTTGGCTACTTCAGCTGTGGCTCAATGCCACCTTCGAGTCTTTCTTACCTCAGAAGACTCAAATAAATGAGCAAGCCCCGGAGATAGCAAATAGGTGCATCGAAGGCACCAGATTGGCTCTACTGACCCCAACTGAAGATGGGCTGGAGCTTCAACAAACTTTTGCAAACTTCGTCTTGATGTTTGCAAGAAGGAAAGAATTTGTTTCGACCATGGCTCCCTTTGCTCGACGAAAGGTTAGTCCATAATGGTTCACGAGGCCCCATCCTAAATCGTCAAGTGACCCTCAGGTCGAAGAACATACAATAATGTGGGAAGCATTTCTCACACCAAGAATAATGCCCATGCGCTTCAAGAGCTCCAAGACTCACTTGAGCCTGATCGCGTATCAACCAAACTTGGTCTCTCGCCAGTTTGGTATCATTCAAACACTTCCTTCTCCTATTTTTCCCAGGGAGAAGTCTATGTTATATTTTTGAAACGACTACACTGAAGACGCTGCCACCAAGCATATCGGCAGGTATGCTGGTCGAACAGTCCTTTCGTTGTTCGACTATCAGCTTAACTTTCTCTGCTCACCATCCTTCGAAGAGTGGTGGAAAAGTTACTACGCTGAAGAGTTCTTCGACGAGAAGGACTTTGTGGACGAACTTCAGAAGTCTTTTGTTCTAGTCCTGGACAAAATAAAGAAGTGTAAGTTCACTCTCCAAATTATTTTATCTTTCCATTTCGACTGGTAGCCTGTTAATTATAACTTGTCTTCTTTCAGTTGTTCGAAAGCCTGCAGCCAAGAAAGCTGCAGAAGGCCATCAGGGAGGAGGTCCCTTGACAAAACCTCCACCACCGGCGAAAACTATAGCACCGGCGAAAACTACAACAAGCCATCAGGGGGAAGGTCCTTCGAAAAAACCTTCTGCACCGGTAACCAGACTTTCATTATTTTCTTCTGGTTTTAACATTCTGACTTTCGATGTAGCTTCTAAATCGAACTCCAATTGGTTTTTTAGGCACCTTCACCCAAGAAACGACCTGCTCTGACGGTCGAATCCGGGAGTGACGAAGAAGACGACTCTCCCCCTGCTCCTCTAAAGAGGCGAAAACTGAAGAAGGATGTTCCTTCTCCTGAGACTCGAACAATCAGAATAAAGGTTGCTGGGAGAAAACCCAGGCCACCTCCAGTAATCATTGAAGAGCCAACGGAGGAGGAACTAAATGTTCTACTCAATAAACCTGTCGAAAGCGACAATTCCAGCCCTGGGGCTGAAGTTCCTCTGCAGGTAATTTCTTTGACCCTTTTTTAACTCAGGTGTCGATACCCACGTTCGATTGTGTCTCTTTCTAACCTAGAAGATTCTTCTTCTTCTTTTTCCAGGAAACCACTGAAAGCTCAGCGCCAAAGACTTCTGAAACATTAGATTCTGCTGAACTCAGTAGGCCACAAGAGAAAGACTTGGCGAACGATGAAGCCAATGCTGAAACAAATGAAGCCAATGCTGAGACAGAAGAACAACAAACAGAAGATCAACAACCAAAGGAGATTCAAGTGGTTGATCTGTCAGAGGAACAACATGATGAAGGGGATCACGCTGACGCTGGAACTGCTGAAGTTCAAGTCGAAGAGAGTCAAGTCGAGGCAAACGCTGATCAACAGCTTCAACCCCAAGACAACGCTGCTGCAAAGGTTACCACCTCAACAAAGCATAGGTCTAAAGAAGACTTAGCCCTCTTGAAGCAAACTGATCCTGTTGGCTATCTGAATGCCATTATCGAGAGCAAGGGAAGTTCGTCTGATATTAGTCAGGAGGCTTCTACTCAGTCGGGGAAGTCCACTGAGACTTCTCCTCTCGATGAGGCTTTGACGAAGGTTAAGGCCCAGTTCTTCAAGAAAGATTTGATGAAAGCTTTGGAGGGGGACCCTACTGCTCCGTCGTATTTGGGAGCTGTTTTGAATGCGGTTGACTTGCTCGCTGTGACTCCAGAGGTTTCGAGCTTTATCATGGACTTAAACTCCATTATTGATCAAGTCTCAGCAGACTATCAGCGACAGAGGGGCTTCAACAGCCAGCTTGAAGCGTTATATGGCAAAAGTTCTTCCGCCTGGACTGCTATAGCAGAGACGACTTCTCGAATTGCAGAGTTGTCGAAGCAAAAGGCATCTAAGCAGGAAGAAATTGATGCCATAGATCGAGAGAATGCTTCCCTAAAGGCGCAAATCGAAGAGCTGGAGGCCAAGATGAATGCCAATACTAAGCTCAAGGAGGAACTTCTCTCGACTGTTCCAGACACCGAGAGTCAAGCTAAAATCACACAAGGCCTAGAATTTGCTGAGAAAGCTCAAGCCTTCGACGACCAAATTGCCAAGCTTGCCCAGGCGAATGCCTTGTGCAACAAAAGACTGGAGTTGCAGCAGGCGAAGTACCTTCGACTCAAAGATTCCATCCCCTTCTGATTGACTCAGCCCTTTAACCATATATTGTAATATGTATTTGACAATATTGCCATTTTGGCTAATTTATAAAATTTTCCATTTTGGCTTATTTATGGTTAATTTAGTCGTTACTTGCTATTTATTTTGATCTCTTGGAGTATAGGTTTATACTTTTTCAAATATTTTCCATTTACTCTCAAGAGTCTTTTATCTTCACCCAACTCTTCGACTTCATAAGCCCCACCAGAAAAAGTTTGGATAATTCTGAATGGTCCTTCCCATTTGGGTGACCATTTTCCCATGCTTCGATCCCTTCGATCCATGGGAAGAATTACCTTCCAAACTAATTCTCCAGGCGAGAATGCCTTAGGTTTCACTTTTTTATTGTAAGAGTTTTCCACTCTTTTCTTCTGAAGCCCTAGTAAGTCGAGAGCGCGCATTCTTTCTTCGTCTAAATCTACTAGTTCGTCTAACATCATATCCCAATAAACTTCAGAGGGGATATCATGGTGTCTCTGAACCCTTGCAGATTGAAGACAAATTTCTGCTGGCAACACTGCGTCATGACCAAAAGTTAGCCTATATGGTGTTGTACCTATGGCTTCTTTTGGGGACGTTCGACAGGCCCACAAGATCTGGTCTAACGTCTTATGCCAATTTCTTGGCTTCTTCCCAACATGCTTTTTTATCAAGCCAATCACTACTTTGTTCGCTGCTTCGACTTGCCCGTTTTCCTGAGCGAATTCCTGCATCTTTCGACCGGTGAAAACTGATCCTTGATCAGTAGTTATAGTCTCAGGGATTCCATATCTAAAGATAATGTTCTTTTGAATAAATTCAATGACATTTTCTTGGTCTACATTGACTAAAGGAATAGCTTCGATCCACTTAGTAAAATAATCAATGCCTACCAATATATACTTTTGGATCTTTGATGATGCTGGTCGAATCTCTCCAATAAGGTCCAACGCCCATCCTCTAAAGGGCCAAGGTTTCACTATCGAGTGAAGCTCACTTGCTGGTACATGTTGGATGCCTGTATGGACTTGACATTCTTGACAACCCTTGGCGAACTCGATACAATCTTTCAACATGGTGGGCCAGTATAGTCCTTGTCGAAACAACAACCATTTCATCTTATGGCCTACTTGGTGAGCCCCACATGCTCCAGCGTGCGTAGTTGAAAGGGCTATGTATGCTTCCGTTTCACTTAAGCACTTTAGCAATACCCCTTCAGGCATCTTTTTAAATAACTCATTACCCATGAGTACGTAACTTAACGCCCTATATTTTGTTTTTCGTTCTGTCGAAGCTACTGGATTTTGAAGATAATCCACAATGGGTTTCCTCCAATCTTGCTCTGACAAATTGTCTATGAACGAAATTTCGAAGTTACTTTGATCAGCATACCCTAGTCTTGTCGATTCCAAGTCTGTTGGTGACAAACAAGTTACTTTTATCTTTTCTCGAACTTCGATTGCTCTTTGTAATCTCGTTTTTGAAATTTTGTACCCAGATGCAATTTGTGCCAAATCATTGGCTATTTGATTTTCCAATCTGGGTATGTGTCGAATGTTGACCATTTCAAATTTTTTCAACAAACGATTTGCTATCACAAAGTACATAATGAGATTTTCTCTTATGCATTTATATTCTTTTGTGACTTGCTTAATGACTAACTCTGAGTCTCCCATTATTTCGACTCGAGTTGCCCCCAATTCCAACAATATCTCAAGGCCAGTAATTAGAGCTTCATACTCAGCCTCATTGTTCGAACAAGAACCTGATATCTTGTACTTGAATGTTGTTGGAATTTTTTCTGGAGAAATAATCAAGACTCCTACTCCTGTTCCATCTTTATGGTTGGAACCATCGAAGTAGAATTTCCAAGGTTCTATCTCCACATAATTAATACTCTCAACTTGAATTGAGTGGTCGACTATAAAGTCTGCCACCACTTGTCCTTTCACTGCCTTAAGAGGCATAAAGGTCAAGGAGTATTCAATTAATGCTAGTGCCCACTTGCCAATTCGACTGTGCAAGATGGGTTTCGACAACATATACTTGAAATCATCAAAATGAGACGAAACATACACATCAACTGGTTTTATATATTGTTTGAGCTTTGTACAAGAGAAATACAGACATAGACACAATTTTTCAACTTCGCTATATCTAGTTTCTGCATCGTTCAAAACTCTACTAAGATAGTAAATGGGTCTTTCGACTCCATTTTCATCTTCTTGGGCTAACATGCTTCCCAAAGTTTTGTCGGATGCAGCTATGTACAATCTCATACTCCTGTGGCTACAAGGAGGCACCAAAATAGGTGGCTTTGTGAGGTACTCTTTGATTTTGTCGAAGGCTTCTTGTTGCTCCTGCCCCCATTCGAATCCCTCTTTGTTCAATCGAAGTAAGGGTGAAAAGGCTTGAGCTTTCCCACTTAGGTTAGATATGAATCTCCTTAAGAAATTTATCTTGCCTAATAGAGATTGCAATTCCTTTTTGTTCGATGGCGCTTTCGCTTCCAGAATTGCCTTCGTCTTGTTCTGGTTGATTTCGATTCCTTTCTTGTGGACAACGAAGCCCAAGAAATCTCCAGCTTTCACACAGAACGCACACTTCAAAGGGTTCATCTTTAAACCATGTTCTCTCATTCTTTCGAATGATTGTCGAAGGTGGTCTATATGGTTCTTCCTGGAAACAGATTTTATAACAATGTCATCAATATATACTTGCATAAAAGTGTTAATAAAATCATGGAAGATAGAAGTCATTGCTCGCTGATATGTTGCCCCAGCATTCTTTAGGCCAAAAGGCATCACTACCCATTCATAAGTGCCTAAAGCCCTAGGGCATCGAAAAGCTGTTTTCGACACATCCTCTTCAGCAATGAATATTTGATTATATCCTGAATAACCATCGAGCATACTCAGGTACTCATAGCCAGCGGCAGAATCGACTAGCATTTCCGCCACAGGCATAGGATATTCATCTTTGGGTGTAGCAGCATTCAAATCTCTGAAATCTATGCACACCCTCAATGTACCATTTTTCTTAATCACTGGCACAATGTTTGCAATCCATTCGACATACCTCGTAACACGTATGAATTTGCACTTCAGCAGTCTTTCGACTTCCGTTTTGATCTTCGACAGTATTTCTGGAGCGAAGTGTCTTGGACTTTGCTTGATTGGCTTCTTCCCAGGTTTGATTGGCAACTGAAGTTCTACCAATCCTCTGTCGAGACCAGGCATTTCGTCGTAATCCCATGCAAAACAGTCCTTGAACTCTTTCAACAAATGGATTACTTCCAACCTGAGTTCTGGGTCAATTTTTGCGCTGATGTAAGTTGGCTTTTTCTCTGACCCTTCGCCCAAGTTGATTTCTTCTAAAGGATCCTGCGCTAGCATCTTGATGTTATTCGCTAAGGGGTCCTTTTCGAATCCCAAAGGCTCATCGTCGTAGATGGCGTCGAGCCTCTGTTCCTGCATCCCTTCTGGCATGATATCAGGAGGTTCTGGATCGAAGTCCTTTCCAGGACCTGCAGAAGATAACTGTTGGTCATTGGCCTGTGTGGCCATATATTTTACTTCGGCTTCGAGAGCCGTTATCATCTTTGTTTCGGCTACGTAAGCCGAAATTCGCTGCAATGATTGTGACTCAGTCATTGTCACTGAATTCACTTCCCCAACCAGTTGGTTGGATATCAGTTAACCCACTAAAGTCAATGTGGGACAAGTCTTCTCTGTCCCATTGAAAACCATGCTCAGGGTGCAGGTATAGGGAACAAAAAGTATTTGGCACTGGCGCCAAGTCGAAGTCAGGTGTTGGGCATGGCCCAATGTGAGCTAGGTTCTTGTCGAAGTCTGCCAGCCCTAGGTGATTTACTTCGCCCAGGTAATAGCTTTGGTCCGCTTCTATGTTTTCGACCATTCCATCAGGACGCCATAGCAGCAACCTCTGGTGCATTGATGATGGTACAACCCCAACACCATGAATCCATTCACGGCCCAACAAAAGATTATAGTTAGGTTTGGCCGATATGACCATGAACATAGTTGGTCGAAGGATAGATCCCACCTTGATATCCAGTTGGATCACACCCATAGTGGTCCCTATGCCGCCTTCATAATTCGACAGGACCATGTTGTGAGGCTTGATATTCTCGTCACTTTTGCCTATTTTTCTTAGCATAAAGTGAGGAATGATGTTGATGGTTGCCCCACAATCTACCAAGATTTTATTTACTGTGGTTTCTTCGAGTTTAGCCCTTATAAATAAAGGCTTGAGGTGATTTTTCATCGCCTCTGTAGGTGGTTCGAAGAACCCATTCTGCTCTTCAGTAGCGCCATTATCCATGACGAAATAGCACACTGGCCTATGCTTGGCCATTTCTTGCTCCACTTCCCAATCGCTTGTTTCGACCTCCACCTGGCGGTTGAACTCCCTGGGAAAAACTGAGACTATGTTCACCATGATGTCCAAAGTGTCATCAGACTCAGAACCATCTTCGTTGTCAACTTCACCCTGGTTAGGCCAAACTAGCCTATTGGTTACTGGTTGTCTTTCCAGAGGCTTCCTCTGCTTTCTTTGAGGAACATTTGAACTGGATTCTGCCTTTGGTTCATTAGCAGCTTTCCTCTCAGCTTTTCGTCACCTCTGGTATCTCCTCCATTGAGATCAAGACATGGGATTTTTCCCTTTGTAGTTGCTTGACACCTGGGTCACTTTGGGGGTAGCAACTTGAGGCTCTTTCTTATGTGTTAAAGATGAACCTCTTGGCACATCGAAGGAGTTCCATCTTTCCTCGCTTGGTCTCTTTCGACCAGATGTTTTGTACCATGTATCTACTGGTGTTGTACCCCAAAATTCGCCCTCCCATATTCTTCAAGAATTGCAAAGTCAAGCTTCAAAATTCCCCAAGGGTTGCACAGTGTAAGGGCCTCCTAAACAGTCAAAATTAGGGTTTTGGTCCTGACCAAGAAAATGAAGTTTCCAAGGGTCCAATCAAGTCCCACATGCCTACAACTATGGTCAAGCATCCTCATACCAAGTTTCAAGACTTTCAGCACAAAATTGCACAGTCAAAAACCCTAATTGCACTACAGTCAACTGTAGGGGCAAAATGGTCATTTGACAGTCAAAAGTTCAAATTTTTTGTCAACATCTCATTTTGAAGCCACAAATATCATTTGATCAATGCTTGATCATGATTCTCAAATCTTGGCTCAAAAATCATCAAGATGCAAAAGTTTCCATATTTGGACAGTTGAAAAAGTCAACTGTGAATTGACCAGGGCATAACTTTCACATGGATTATCAGAAAAATTCCATCCAAAGCTCATTTTGAAGAGAAAGACATTTCCTACAACTCATCTTCATACTTCAAGTCCAATAAATGCTCTCACAAAAAGTTATCAATTTCAACATTATAGGTCATTTTCAAAAGTCAACAAAAAGGGACTTTAAGTCAAAGGCCATAACTTGAGATTGGTAAATAAAAATGACATGGGACCAAAGGCATTGGTTATAGGACTCAAGGACCTTTCCAAAATGTCCAAGAACATGAGCAAAGCTTAAAAATTGAGCAAATTATGCCTTGTGGAAGTTGGGAAATTTTTGGATATTTTGAAAAGTCAACATTGATTCAAATGACCTAAAATTGCTAACGGGCCTCTTTTTCTCCCACAATTCATTATCCAAGGCATGTGCACGACCATTTGGCCCAAAGGGAAGTTTTTCTTCATTTTTTATTTATTTATTTGGATTTTTATTATTAATAATTCATTTAAATTAATTAAAATACATGAAAAATACTAAACCTGGGTTTTTCAATCTTTTTATGCATATAATATCTCCAAGATTTCGTGCCTAACCAAATATAGAAAGAATCAATGGAATTGGACATGATTTGTATCAAAAACATGTGAAAAAGATTGCAAAATAATGGCTTGAAAATCAAATATATTTTTCATCAATTCATGGATTTTGGATCTATTTTCTTTGACCTAATCACTCACATACAAATACCAAGTGCAACCCTAATGATCATAGACTGGAAGCTGCGCCATAGACAAGAAACAACACTTGAATTTTTTGCTTGAAAACTCAAATCTGAAAACACACTTGCAGGTCGATTCAAGCCTCAATATTTATTCCATTGGCTTGCTGAGAGTTCAAGGAACACATACAGATCAAAATCATCGCCCCTAACACAAGGAATAGGTAGCACGACCATGGCCGGTTCAAGCTTTTTTCAGTTTTCTTGAAACATCGTTCATGCATTATTTGTGAATTCTAATATTGGATTTGTGCTTATTATGTCATTCTGATGCTAACTGTGTAACTTAATTGTGTTTTTATCACCTCTATGCGATTTCACCATTGTTGGACATTAGGGTTTTCCAAACTGTGAATTGGGGTTTTTCATTTAAGGAAAAATTAGCACTCGAGACCTGGACCATTGAATCAAGCATGCTTGGACGAAGAGAAACCAACCCTCGCGCCTAATTTATGAGGCCATATGGCCTATTCGCTATTTTTTGTATTGTTGCTTTTGGGAACGGTCCAAAACCGTTGCCCATTCTTTTCATGTTTCAGGAAAATAAACAACCCACGAAGACGATGATTTGGTGGCAGGCAGCAAGTGGTTGGTTTTGAATTTTCGCGCCAGGCTTCCACTAACCCTTATTTTCATTTATATTATTTGTGTGTTATTTTAGATACAAAACGCGTTGAGTGCTTCAGTGGCAAGGCTTGTTAGTGGTAATCTCTAGGACCTGGGTTCGAACCCCAGGTCCCTCACCCTTTCCATATTATTTTTTCACTAATATTCTTATGCAGTATTTCTCCTGAAGACCATCATGCATCCACGTTATCAAGCCATCCACGCGTCCCACTGGACTCAATCAAAGGCCAGGATCTGAAGACTATGGTGGACCTGAGTCAACACCCCACACGCATCCTGAAAAGGTCAAAAGGGCCTGATATGAATGGGCCTGAAATATTGGACTTCACCTCCAAATTAGGGGCAGAACCCCCTAGGTTTGCATTATTTCTTTTCATTATTTTGGTATTATTTCCAATTATTGTCTTTATTTTAATTAATTTCTTTTAAATTATTATTTTCATAATATATAAAAAACACCAAAAAAATCAGAAAAGATAAAAAAATAATAAATATTTTATTTAACTAGTATTTTTGTAAATAAAGTTAATTAATTAACTTAGTTTTTAATTTAGGTTTTAACCTTAACTTTTTTAATAAAAATCTAAAATTGGTAGAATTAGGGTTTATAATAATTTTTATCCTTTTTTCTTTTCTTTCATAATAATTAAATATTTACTATTATTTATTTTTGTAATTAAATTGCATGTAAATAATTAGATTAAGTTTAGGTTAAAATTTAATTCTTTCTTAATAAATTAAAAAACAATTAGAATTAGGGTTAGTATTTTAATTCCAATTAATCTCATTAAATTCTCATAAATACAAAAAACCAAAAAAATAATTTCTTTTTCTTTTTAATTTTAATTAATTTAATCATTTAATTTAATTTTGCAAAAAAGGGTCCAACGCCCTCGTTTTTAATTCTTATTTAATTCGCGTGTTTATTTCTTTTTTCGTATAATTTTTATGTACCTCTCCCAAGGCCTTGTAAACTCGGATAATTTAATTTCTCGCACTTTACCTTTATTTATTTACTTTCTGTCAAATCGGGTCCTGGAAATTTTGGCGATGTGGACCCGCGCCTCTTGTAATAGCTTTAGAACTTTTATTTCTCGCAATATTTTTAACTGTTAACAAATGCATGCAAGAATGAATGACAAAAAAATAAAAACAAACGCATAGATCACCTTGACATGAATAAGACAAAATAACTGAACATGACACACAAATCACACACCACCCCTAGGGTACGCCTCACTGTTGCCTTGCCTCGAAAGGTGATCGTCGAGTAGAGGATGTCTTAGTAAGTCCTCATGATCTGGGAACCTGGCATGAGGGTAGCTTCTAAGGTGTCTTCCTATTGCTCTGGTGATCACCATGTCCCGAACCTCGAATTGACCCGAACACCTCCAACGGTGGTGCTACCTACCTCTCAATGGTGGGATGGCACTACTTTAAAGGACATTTACACAGACGAATTCCTTAGGGTAGGTAGGTTCTCGTAGATACTTGCTCTAATTTCAAAACAAATCAAAAAAATACTTTTCACACCGACACCTTTTCAAAAAGCTTTCGAAAGCATTTTTTTCAAACACTCTTGAGGACAGATACAAGAGTCGAACTGGAATTTTCAAAGAAACTTTTTAAAACCCACAGCTGAAAAGCAAACAAACTATTTTTGAAAACACAAATGAGCAAGTATCTAAGAGCCCATGGATAACCATGGATAGAAAGGGTGCTAACACCTTCCCTTTCTATAATCTACCTCCCGAACCGAGAGCAATCTCTATAAGGAATTTTTCTGTGCTTTTTTCCTTTCCATTTGAAGAAAATAAAAGACGGTGGCGACTCTTGCTTCCGCGACATTTCGCGAACCAGCATTAAACAGTCAGTTCCAGATCCACCGATCACAGAACTGGCGACTCTGCTGGGGAGATATTATAAAGTGAGGTGTACCTTAGGACTAAGATCATTGTGTTTTCAATTGCTTTCCTTGTGTGCTTTAAATTGTGGGTTGCTTGGGAGTTCTATAGATCCTAACCCGGATCTGGGGGATACCTTCTTAGAAAGTAGCAACAAGGTTGTGAGGGAACTGTGCGGGGTATACCAACATGGTTGAAACAGTCTGCTACGTTGATGTGGCACTTTGGTGTGTACCGGTAACCCTTGAGTTCAGTCAAGGAGAGTACGGGGCCTCCGCGTGGTGTCGTGAAGCATCAACAGACCTTAGGAACCTTAATTGAACTATCTTGGCCTCTTTAGGGTAGTGAGATAACTGACTTTGGTGCAGTCCGAGGTTGGTTGATACTCGATACTACACCCAATTGAGGGTTGCTTTCCTGGAATATTTCGGTCGCCAGTTCAGTGGCTAAATCGAAACGATGAACAATGAAAGCAATCCCGTGATATTGGGACCCTTAGAACCCGGTTACTTTGATAGGACAGGTTGAGCCCACCAACTTCAAGAGGGTACTACCCAGACCCCATACTGGCCTTAAACCCTAAGGGCTTGTCTTGTGTGCCTTGTGTGCCTTATATGTTTGTCTTTGTAAATATCTGTGGTGTGTTTAATCATAGCATCATGACATCATCCAGCATCATATACATTGACTAATCATTTCAGGAGTTCGAATCTTCATCTTTGTTCTTGTTTTGTAGGACATGGAAACTGTTCGCAGAAAGACAATTCAAATCAGTCTTGTAAGGGTCCCTCCTCAGCTTAAGGAACTTATATCCAGGATTCCCGAGAGCTCTTCATTCAGTGAAAGACATGGAAGCCTCATCAGCTTGGTCAACACCAACATTGAGGAAGATATGATAAAGGTCTTGTTCCAGTTCTTTGACCCTCTGCATCACTGTTTCACCTTCTTGGACTATCAGCTGGTACCTACATTGGAGGAGTTCTCCCGGCTCCTGAAGATCCCTATCCTTGATCAGCTACCCTACAACGGTACGGAAAAGGAACCTAAGCTTGAAGAGATTGCTAAAGCCTTGCACCTACAGTCATCTGACCTCAAGGGACATTGGGAAGTTAGAAGTGGTATCAAAGGGTTCTTAGCCAGGTTTCTGTTTGAAAAGGCCCATGAATGTTGGAACTCCCTTGACTTGCAAGCTTTTGAAGAAGTTGTGGCCCTCCTTGTTTATGGTTTGGTGTTGTTCCCTAACCCAGATCAGCTCATAGATGTCAGTGCTGTCCAGATCTTTATGTCCAGGAATCCTATACCTACATTGCTGGGGGACATCCTTCACTCATGTTACACTCGAACCATGAGAAAAAGAGGTGTCCTTATGTGTTTCACTCCTCTCCTGGGAAGGTGGTTTATTTCGCACCTTCCACAATCAGTTTTGAAGAACGAGCGGGGTTTGAGATGGTCACAACGGTTGATGACTCTCACACATGCAGATATACATTGGTGCCCTAGGTCCAGAGAGGATGTCACTATCATTGATCGTTGCGGAGAGTACCCTAATGTTCCTTTACTTGGAATCAGAGGAGGTATTACTTACAGCCCGTGCCTGGCTTGGAGACAGTTTGGTTATGCTCGGAGGGATGGCCCTCATGACATGTTAATTCCTGACATAGTTTTTGACTTTGACAACGTTGCACAAGGACTTCGCCAGAGATTTATCAGAGCTTGGAGGAGGCCCAGTAGGATAGACAGCAAGACACTGGGGCACAGGAACTCCATCCCGTTGGAACCTTATCTCAAGGAGAAGTGTCCTACACTATTCAGCACCCTGATATGCCCACATCCTGGGAAGAGATGCAGAAGAGTTGGATCCAGCTTAAGGAAGAACGGAATTCTCTTGTGACCAGTCTACATGCTAGTGAAAAGAAGGTCTTGGAGCTCACTCGCCTGTTACATGAGGAGAGGAATCTCAACACTTACATAGCTCCAAAGAGGATGCGCAGTGTATTTTGGGACTGATTTGCTTTTGTATTATTTTGCCCATGAGGCTTTGATGTACTGAACAATTATTTCCTTAATGATAACGTGTGTTCCCTTTTGTCTACAACAAATTTGAACTTTCGAACCCTTGAATGCATTGCATAAACACATATCATTCATCATGTGCATATCAGGTTTTTCCTCTTTTCAGGTTGCTTACAGTTCTTCGCTGTTTATTTCAGCATCATGAATCCTGACTCGTCATCAACTGAGATGTCCATCAAAGCTCTTCAGGCGCAGAACGCGCAATTTCAGGAATTAATCATGGGTCTGGCTCAAGGCCAAGAAGAGCTGAAGGCTCTGCTTCTGAAAAAGGAAAAGAAGAAGAAGAGAAGAACTGTTCTATTCAGCTCGGGCCGAAGGTTTGGCAATACTCTGCAGAATGAAGAGGTTGGTTCTTCTATTGGCAAGAGTACTCCTCAAGCGGAAAAAGGTCCTAGTCCGGTAGTCTCCGACAACGAGACTGATTTTGATGAAGAGCAATATCCTCCTGCAGAAGACAGATACAAGCAGTTGGAAGACAGGTTGAATGCTATGGAGATACAACAGGTGCCTGGGCTGGATTTTGGAGATCTGGGTTTGTCTACTGGTGTGATCATTCCTCGGAAGTTCAAAGCACCATCTTTCACTAAGTACGACGGGGCGTCTTGTCCCAAGCTACATCTCAGGTCCTATGTTCGGAAGATTCAACCGTACTCAGCGGATAAGAATTTGTGGATCCACTTCTTCCAGGAGAGTCTTTCAGGGACTCATCTCGAATGGTTCTATCAGCTGGATGGGACCAAGGTTCATAACTGGGAGGAGTTGGCCACTGCTTTCTATAAGCAGTATCAATATAATGCCGACCTTTCCCCTACACGTACCCAACTCTAGGGTATGTCGTTAGGTTCAAGTGAAGGTTTTAAAGAGTACGCTCAGAAGTGGAGGGATCTGGCTGGCAGAGTGCAGCCTCCGTTGACTGATCGGGAGTTGGTAGACATGTTCTTGGGGACCCTATCTGGGCCATTTTTCAACCATCTTATTGGGAATTCTTCTGCAGGGTTCACTGATCTGATTCTGACTGGAGAGAGAATTGAGGCTGGGTTGAAGTCTGGAAAGATTCCGAAGGGTGTATCGTCTAGTTCTGAGAAGAAACCCTTCAAGAAGGAGGCTAGTGTTGTATATGGCTCCAGAAGACAAGAAAAATCTGAGCGCCGCCAATCTGTCAGTGCGGTAATGATTGCCAAGCCTGCTGCCGCTCCTCGGCCAACCAATCCTCAAAGGGCTGAAAGACCCCGGAGAGAGTTTACCCGTTTGAGCATGACCTTATCGCAGATCTTGCCACAGTTGCTATCCACCAATTTAGTGACTGTCAGAGAGGCACCCAAGGGTGTAAACACTGCATCCCTCAAATACAACCCAAATGCCCGCTGTGCGTACCATTCTGATAGCCCGGGGCATTCCACTGATGACTGTTGGGCATTAAGGAAGTGCAAGACCTTATTGACGCAAAAGAGATACAGTTCGAAGCGCCTGAGAGGCCGAATGTGGTTACTGCTCCTATGCCTCAGCATGGGGTAAATGCTGTTGATGAAGAAGTGTACGCTGTCTCTGTGGTTTGTCTAGCTACTCCTCTGAAGACTGTCAAGAGGAACCTGCTGCTGGCCGGTTTATTTCCGGGTTGCAGTGAGGGTTGCCTGTTCTGTGCTGTTTCCCTATCTGGTTGTCCCTTGCTGAAGTTAGGCATCCAAAGCCTGATGGACAGTAAGGAGATTCTGTTTAAGAAGTCTGTTGTTCAGTTGGTTCCGGTAGAAGAAATTTCCGTGGTTACCATCTTCAATAATCCAATCAAGGCTCTCCCGAAGAAGCCTGTTCAAATCATGACTGTTGCACTTGTGGTTATTACTGTTCCGGGGCCTCTCCCCTACGTATCTGATAAGGCTGTCCCCTGGCACTATGGGGCAGATGTATATGTGAATGGGATCAAACAAGAGTTCAACACTGGCGCCAGTATCTGCGATATCACTGGTCCAGCCAAGGTTACCCGCAGTGGCAGGCTCTTCTCGCCTGACATTGCACCGCCCGCTACTCGAAGACCCCTCCTCATAACACCTACAAGTGTACCTGTTCCTGTTGCTGACCAAGTTGTTTCCCCTGCTGCCGAGTCATCTAATGCTCGGGGCAAAGGAATTGAAGACGAGCCTGCCCGGATGGAGGCACCGATACCTCTAAATGATGAAGCCTCCCAACAAGAAATGGAGGAAATCCTAAAAATAATAAAGAAGAGTGATTTCAACGTTGTCGAGCAGCTGGGGCATACGCCCTCCAAGATCTCCATGCTCTCCTTATTGCTATGCTCCGAGGCCCATGCTAAGGCCTTAATCTCATTTCTCAAGACGGCCCATGTGCCACAGGAGACATCTGCAGTCCAATTCACTGACTGCGTAGCAAACCTGACAGCGGACAATGGCCTGGGTTTCTCAGATGCTGACCTGACTGCGAAAGGAAGAGACCACAATGATGCTCTACATGTCTCTATCGAATGCAGGGGCACTACTCTGGCACATGTATTGGTGGATACTAGTTCTTCCTTGAATGTTCTACCAAAGAAGGCTTTAGACCGTTTGGATTGTGAAGGCCTGGAATTAAAACCCAGCAATATCATCGTCAGGGCCTTTGACGGTTCAAAAAGGATGGTTCATGGAGAGGTTGACATTCCTATTCGTGTGGGCCCTCAGGTGTTTGACTCTACTTTTTATGTGATGGATATCCGTCCATCGTACTCTTGTCTACTGGGTCGACCTTGGATCCATAAGGCTGGGGCAGTGACCTCTACCTTGCATCAGAAGCTGAAGTACCCTGTCAGAGGGAAGATCGTCAGAGGGAAGATCGTCACTGTGCAAGGAGAAGAGGAGTATATGGTGAGCCATTTAAATTCCTTCAGATACATTGAGATGGACGGGGAGTTTATTGAAACCCCCTTTCAGCATTTCGAGGAGGTGCTTCCAATTTCAGCAGCAGCAGAAACAGCGGTCGAAGAGAATGTTCCATTGAAGATGGCTTCCCTGAAGGATGCCCGGGCTGTGGTTCAAAAAGGTGAAATCGCTAACTGGGGCAGGCTTCCCGACTTTACACAGAAAACTGACAAATTTGGGATGGGTTTTACTGCAGAGGGACAGAAAGCTATGCGGAAGGCAAAGACCAGAAGACCTCCTGTGTTCATTACAAATCCAGGAGTGAATGCTGTTGGGGAAGACAATGAGGTGGATGAAGCTGAATTCAATAGCTGGATCTACCCGAAAACCGATGGCGGATTGACCAATTGGATTGCTAAGGACCATACTCCTGTTACTTTTGTTACGCAGTAATAAACTTCTTTGTTTCATTATTTGTAATAAACAATAAATAAACTCTATGGCCCGGTGTCTTACCCGAGGCGCCGTGGTTTCATCTGTGAGGGCATATAAATTGTCATTTCATATATAATAAATGAAAATCTTGGACGTTTTCTCGCATTTCAAATCTCATGCTCCTTTTCTATCTTTCCTTCCTTTACATATTTTTCAAAACAGCTGTATTTACACACACACTCACTCATACAGGTTTCAATCCACTCTGGATCTCACTGGTAACGACTCTGCTACTGCCAGTTATGACTTCGAAAATCCGATCAACTTAGCCGAAGACGAAGGTGAAGATGATTGCGAAGTGCCTGGCGAGCTTGCAAGACTGTTACTTCAGGAAGAGAGGGCAATTCATCCACATGAAGAGCCAGTGGAAACAATAAACTTGGGTACTGAGGCAGACAGGAAAGAGGTAAAGATTGGTGCCAACCTAGAGCTCAGCGTGAAGCAACGGTTGACTCAGATGCTACATGATTATATGGAGATCTTTGCCTGGTCCTACGAAGACATGCCCGGGTTGGATACCGATATTGTGGTCCATCACTTGCCAACTAAGGAAGATTGCCCTCCGGTTAAGCAAAAGGTTCGCCGTATGCGTCCAGAGATGTCTGAGAAGATCAAAGTCGAGGTTATGAAGCAGTTTGATGTCGGGTTTCTTGCAGTGACTTCTTACCCTCAGTGGGTTGCTAATGTGGTGCCGGTACCTAAGAAGGACGGTAAGGTCAGAATGTGTGTCGACTACAGGGATCTGAACAGGGCCAGCCCCAAGGATGACTTCCCTTTACCTCACATTGATGTCCTTGTTGACAATACAGCTCAGCATAAGGTGTTCTCTTTCATGGATGGCTTTTCAGGTTACAATCAGATCAAGATGGCACCTGAAGACATGGAGAAGACTGCCTTTGTTACTCAGTGGGGCACCTTCTGCTACAAGGTCATGCCTTTTGGACTGAAGAACGCTGGGGCAACCTACCAACGTGCCATGGTTGCTTTATTTCATGACATGATCCATCATGAGATAGAAGTGTATGTTGATGACATGATCGCAAGTTCCCAAACTGAGGAAGAGCACCTAGATCATCTGCAGAAGTTGTTTGATCGTCTGAAGTTGTACAAGCTGAGGTTGAACCCGAACAAGTGCACCTTCGGGGTAAGATCTGGAAAGTTGCTAGGCTTCGTTGTAAGCGATAAGGGTATTCAAGTGGACCCTGCCAAGGTTAAAGCTATTCAAGAGATGCCAGTTCCTAAGACAGAGAAGGAAGTCAGAGGCTTTTTAGGACGCCTGAATTACATTGCTCGGTTCATCTCACACCTGACTGCTACCTGTGAACCAATCTTCAAGCTGCTGAAGAAAGATCAGGTAGTACGTTGGAATGATGAATGTCAGGCTGCTTTTGACAGAATCAAAGAGTATCTCCAAGAACCACCCATCCTTATGCCACCGGTTGAAGGGAGACCTCTGATACTATACCTGATAGTACTTGACAACTCAATGGGGTGTGTGCTGGGGCAGCATGACGAGTCTGGCCGAAAAGAGCATGCCATTTATTACCTTAGCAAAAAGTTTACCGACTGTGAGACCCGATACTCACTGCTTGAGAAAACTTGCTGCGCTTTGGTATGGGCTGCTCGCCGACTGAGACAGTATATGCTGACTCACACTACCTTGTTGATCTCAAAGATGGATCCTATAAAGTACATATTTGAAAAGCCTGCTCTGTCTGGGAGAATAGCAAGATGGCAGATGATCTTGACAGAATACGACATTCAGTATACAACCCAGAAAGCCATCAAGGGAAGTGTATTGGCAGACCACTTGGCACATCAGGCCGTGGACGACTATCAGTCAATGAACTTCGAGTTTCCGGATGAGAGCATCATGATAGTAACTGATTGTGAAGTACCTGGACCGGATGAAGGACCTGAGGAAGGATCCCGATGGTCTATGCACTTTGATGGAGCCTCCAACGCTTTGGGTAACGGCATCGGCGCTGTAATCATATCCCCTCAAGGCACTCATACTCCACTCACTGCCCGGCTATGTTTCAACTGTACCAACAACATGGCGGAGTATGAGGCGTGCATCATGGGTCTTCAAGCTGCAATCGACCTAAGGATCAAGTTTCTGAGTGTCTTCGGAGATTCCGCTCTCGTGATCAATCAGATCAAAGGAGAGCGGGATACGAAACATCCGAATCTTATTCCTTACAGAGAATGTGTGTTGACATTGATCCCCCACTTCACAGAGATAACCTTTGAACACTTCCTAAGAGAGGAGAATCAGTTGGCGGACGCGTTAGCTACGATGTCTTCTATGTTCAAGGTCAAATGGGACAATGAGGCTCCCCGGATCATCATCTGGAAACTGGACGAACCGGCATACTGTTGTGATCTTGAGACTGAATTGGTGACTGAGAAGCCTTGGTACCATGAGGTGAAGAGATACTTGGAAGCTCAGGAATACCCTGAAGGTGCATCTTTCAACGATAAGAAGTTTCTGAGGAGGTTCGCAGCGAAGTTCTTCCTTAGCAACGGCACCTTGTACAAGCGAAACCATGATTCGACCTTACTGCGTTGCGTGGATAAGACTGAAGCAGAAAGGATCATGGAAGAGTTACATGAAGGGACCTTTGGTACACACTCCAGTGGGCACACTATGGCAAAGAAAATCCTTCGGGCAGGGTATTTCTGGTCCACAATGGAAGCAGACTGCTACCAACATTCCCGGACGTGCCACAAATGCCAGATATATGCAGACAAAGTGCATGTTCCTCCAGTTCCTCTAAATGTTCTGACTGCGCCTTGGCCGTTTGCAATGTGGGGCATATACATGATCGGAGAGATTAAACCTACGGCATCCAACGGGCATCGCTTCATCCTGGTGGCAATTGATTACTTCACGAAGTGGGTTGAAGCAGCTTCCTACGCTACGGTAACCAAGACTGTTGTGGCACGGTTCATTCGGCATAATCTGATCTGTCGATACGGCATCCCAGAAAGAATCATTACAGACAATGGTACCAATCTCAATAACAAGATGATCACTGAGCTCTGCGAGCAGTTCAAGATACAGCACCACAATTCTTCTCCTTACAGACCGAAGATGAATGGGGCTGTAGAAGCAGCAAATAAAAACATTAAGAAAATCGTGCAGAAGATGACAGTGACTTATAAAGATTGGCACGAGATGTTACCGTTTGCTCTACATGGGTACCGTACCTCAGCCAGGACGTCAACCGGTGCAACTCCTTTCTCTTTGGTCTACGGCATGGAGGCAGTCTTACCGATCGAAGTGCAAATACCCTCTCTCCGGATAATGAAGGATGCAAATCTGAACGAAGATGATTGGATCCAGACACGACTTGATCAGTTAAACCTTATTGACGAAAAGAGACTCGCTGGCATCTGTCATGGTCAGACGTACCAAAAACGGATGATAAGGGCATTTAACAAAAAGGTCAGACCACAAGAATATCAAGTTGGGGATCTGGTAATCAAGCGAATCATCCTTCCTCAGAGTGATCCAAGGGGCAAATGGACCCCTACGTACGAAGGGCCATTTGTGGTTAAGCATGTGTTCTCAGAAGGAGCCATGATTCTAACCAACATGGATGGTGACGACCTTCCTCACCCCGCTAATGCAGACATCGTAAAAAGATACCACGCATGAAAAAAAGACCCGCTAGGCTGACATGCCTAGGCAAAAATTAGGGCTTCCCGGCGAACCAAAAGGGTTCGGGAAAAATGAAGGGATGAAATGAAAAATCTGTACACCCGGCAAGTCGAAAACCTGAAAAGGCGGCTTGGGCAAAAATGGGTATCCCGGTGGACTGAAAACCCGAAAGGGCGGTCCAGGCAAAAATTAGGGATAAAGCGTAATACTATGTCTCATTGATCACTTTGCATCCAGAATCCGGTATCTATATCAAGTTCAGACGGCATCGATCAGTCAACTTCATCTTCGATTAGGTCATCAAGTGATGAGACGCTCGGAGTTATAAAGGCAATAGCAGAGTTGAAACCCAGTGGGATCATTCATTTCACACAGCTGTTTTATTTTCTTTTGTACAAAATTTGTATAAACTCTCTTGTTCGGCGGCGTTCTCTTACTAGGACGTCAGCCTCTTGTACACAAAACGCCTGTTTTCAGGCCATTCAAAATCAATACAAATATATTTTAAAAGTGCCAATTGTTTTTATTTTCCTGTTTTGTTTTGTGAAGAACGTCCAAGGTTCAATTTGTGATATATGCATCGACAATAATTTGCTAACTCATGAATATTTGCATACAAAACAAAGGACTAATTACAGGTAACATTAGAAACAGGGGCAATAAAGAGTTGTCTAAGCAATCTAATTATTCCATTCTACAAGGTATCAAGGTAGATTCAACTAAAGAATACAACCAGATATGCTAATTCCCCAGAGAGTGAGCCAGCAAGTCAGTACACTCTCCCCGAGCAAAGTTACAATCAAACTTAAGGAAGTTGAGTATCCTCCAGCAAATCTCAACATTCCCCAGCAGCATATATATTCCTAACAAGCATCTCCGGCAGTCTTGGTCTAAAGATTGTTCCCCGGCGGTATACCAAACATTCAAAGGAACCACTTCCCCCCGCAGCTCAAAACTTCCCCAAGAGAGTCCAATCCAGCTTCCCCAGGAAAGTTGGAATTCACCTCCCCAAGCAGTAAGCTTATCCCCAGTAGATTCTGGAAGCTTATCCCCACAAAAGCACAAACGCGTCGCCCGGCCTTATTCAAAGAGTTATTTCCCTACCAGGATATAACTGGGTTATCCTCAGCCAAAAGCCACGGAAAGGTCGTCGTCAACACAGTTCTTTCTTATCCCCAGCAAAGTCTATCAGCACTTCCAACACAGCAAAGATATCCCCAGCAAGTTATTATCAACAACTCAACAAAGTATCTCTCTCCCCACAGAGTATTGCTTCCCAGCAAAATCGTTAGAGTACTTTCCTCCCTGCAGAGTTATTCCATTCGCCAAGTTTATTCCCCAACAGAGTTATCTTCTCCTACCGGTATTCTTGCAACTATCATCCCCAGCGGAAGCAAAATATATTCTCCAACATCAGCCCAGGAGTGACTTCCCGGCACCCGTCAAGGATTTATTTTCCTAAGACGAAAAAAAATACATTCATAAACATCGCACTTCCATACATCATTATAGCATGCATAGACGCATCATATCTTACAAACCTCATTTATGTTGAGAACATCATTGCTTGGTTCATATCATGCATTGCATATGACTGACCTTTACCTTTCAGGAAAGATTCAGTTAAATTCTCAATCATATTTCAAGACCTTGTCTGGTTCAGTGAAATCGACTCCAAAGATTTTCCTGGTTATTATCCAGTCAAAGGCGTTCTCTGGTCTAGTTAAACCAACTCCCAAAGGTTTTTCTTTTGAAGACTCAGTTGAAGACTCCAAAGACCTAGACCGGTTCAGTTAATCGACTCCAAAGATTTCTTCTCCAGTCCAAGGCCTTCTCTAGTCCAGCTAAATCAACCCCAAACAGATTTTTCTGATGAAGACTCAGTAGAAGTTATCCAAGGTTTTCTCAATGATTGCTATTGAGTTGTAATCGCCTATGGTTCTCTCCCCGATACTACGGAGATGATAATTCCATCCAAGGTTTTCTCAATGATTGCTATTGAGGTTGTAATTGCCTATGGTTCTCTCCCCGATCCTGCGGAGATGATAATTCCACCCAAGGTTTTCTCAATGATTGCTATTGAGATTGTAATTGCCTATGGTTCTCTCCCCGATCCTGCGGAGATGATAATTCCATCCAAGGTTTTCTCAATGATTGCTATTGAGTTGTAATCGCCTATGGTTCTCTCCCCGATACTGTGGAGATGATAATTCCATCCAAGGTTTTCTCAATGATTGCTATTGAGGTTGTAATCACCTATGGTTCTCTCCCCGATACTGCGGAGATGGTAATTCCCACCAAGATTCTCTCAATGTTTGCTGTTGAGGTTGTAGTCGCCTATGGTTCTCTCCCCGATACTGCGGAGGTAGTAATCATCCCAAGATTTTCTCAACGATTGCTGTTGAGGTTAAAGTCATCCAAGGTTCTCTCGTCGTTCCTGTTGAGGTAGTAACCATCCCTGGTTCATTCATCATCGTTTGAAGCTCCAGATCCAGCTCCTGTAACCAGTCAGGACACATCTACACAAAGAATTTGAAAACCAGCTCCCGTAACAGGTCAGGTAATCATTTTTCTTTTGCAGGTATGCAATTTCTCGCTAAGGAAGCTCTTACGCGATCAACATCCAGATGGCATCTATAAGCCCATCCACCTTCCATCATCTCTTATCATGGCATCTATAAGCCCATCATCCTATCCATCAATCTCTAAATGGCATCTATAAGCCCATTCCACCATCACACCGCTACTATGTGAGCGCAAATTTCTGGGCACTCTAGTGTTCAATCATCTTCCACCTTTGGATTACGAAAGGCACGTCAGCCAATCTGCATCCTCAGGTCTAAGAAGATTGAACAGGGGCAACTGTTGTACCCCAAAATTTTCCCTCCCATATTCTCCAAGAATTGCAAAGTCAAGCTTCAAAATTCCCCAAGGGTTGCATAGTGTAAGGGCCTCCGAAACAGTCAAAATTAGGGTTTTGGTCCTGACCAAGAAAATGAAGTTTCCAAGGGTCCAATCAAGTCCCACATGCCTACAAATATGGTCAAGCATCCTCATACCAAGTTTCAAGACTTTCAGCACAAAATTGCACAGTCAAAAACCCTAATTGCACTACAGTCAACTGTAGGGGCAAAATGGTCATTTGACAGTCAAAATTTCAAATTTTTTGTCAACATCTCATTTTGAAGCCACAAATATCATTTGATCAATTCTTTATCATGATTCTCAAAGCTTGGCTCAAAAATCATCAAGATGCAAAAGTTTCCATATTTGGACAGTTGAAAAAGTCAACTGTGAATTGACCAGGGCATAACTTTCACATGGATTATCAGAAAAATTCCATCCAAAGCTCATTTTGAATAGAAAGACATTTCCTACAACTCATCTGCATACTTCAAGTCCAAGAAATGCTCTCACAAAAAGTTATCAATTTCAACATTATAGGTCATTTTCAAAAGTCAACAAAAAGGGACTTTAAGTCAAAGACCATAACTTGAGATTGGTAAATCAAAATGACATGGGACCAAAGGCATTGGTTAGAGGACTCAAAGACCTTTCCAAAATGTCAAAGAACATGAGCAAAGCTTAAAAATTGAGCAAGTTATGCCTTGTGGAAGTTGGGAAATATTTGGATATTTTGAAAAGTCAACATTGATTCAAATGACCTAAAATTGCTAATGGGCCTCTTTTTCTCCCACAATTCATTATCCAAGGCATGTGCACGACCATTTGGCCCAAAGGGAAGTTTTTCTTCATTTTTTATTTATTTATTTGGATTTTTATTATTAATAATTCATTTAAATTAATTAAAATACATGAAAAATACTAAACCTAGGTTTTTCAATCTTTTTATGCATATAATATCTCCAAGATTTCGTGCCTAACCAAATATAGAAAGAATCAATGGAATTGGACATGATTTGTATCAAAAACATGTGAAAAAGATTGCAAAATAATGGCTTGAAAATCAAATATATTTTTCATCAATTCATGGATTTTGGATCAATTTTCTTTGACCTAATCACTCACATACAAATACCAAGTGCAACCCTAATGATCATAGACTGGAAGCTGCGCCATAGACAAGAAACAACACTTGAATTTTTTGCTTGAAAACTCAAATCTGAAAACACACTTGCAGGTCGATTCAAGCCTCAATATTTATTCCATTGGCTTGCTGAGAGTTCAAGGAACACATACAGATCAAAATCATCGCCCTTAACACAAGGAATAGGTAGCACGACCATGGCCGGTTCAAGCTTTTTTCAGTTTTCTTGAAACATCATTCATGCATTATTTGTGAATTCTAATATTGGATTTGTGCTTATTATGTCATTCTGATGCTAACTGTGTAACTTAATTGTGTTTTTATCACCTCTATGCGATTTCACCATTGTTGGACATTAGGGTTTTCCAAACTGTGAATTGGGGTTTTTCATTTAAGGAAAAATTAGCACTCGAGACCTGGACCATTGAATCAAGCATGCTTGGATGAAGAGAAACCAACCCTCGCGCCTAATTTATGAGGCCATATGGCCTATTCGCTATTTTTTGTATTGTTGCTTTTGGGAACGGTCCAAAACCGTTGCCCATTCTTTTCATGTTTCAGGAAAATAAACAACCCACGAAGACGATGATTTGGTGGCAGGCAGCAAGTGGTTGGTTTTGAATTTTCGCGCCAGGCTTCCACTAACCCTTATTTTCATTTATATTATTTGTGTGTTATTTTAGATACAAAACGCGTTGAGTGCTTCAGTGGCAAGGCTTGTTAGTGGTAATCTCTAGGACCTGGGTTCGAACCCCAGGTCCCTCACCCTTTCCATATTATTTTTTCACTAATATTCCTATGCAGTATTTCTCCTGAAGACCATCATGCATCCACGTTATCAAGCCATCCACGCGTCCCACTGGACTCAATCAAAGGCCAGGATCTGAAGACTATGGTGGACCTGAGTCAACACCCCACACGCATCCTGAAAAGGTCAAAAGGGCCTGATATGAATGGGCCTGAAATATTGGACTTCACCTCCAAATTAGGGGCAGAACCCCCTAGGTTTGCATTATTTCTTTTCATTATTTTGGTATTATTTCCAATTATTGTCTTTATTTTAATTAATTTCTTTTAAATTATTATTTTCATAATATATAAAAAACACCAAAAAAATCAGAAAAGATAAAAAAATAATAAATATTTTATTTAACTAGTATTTTTGTAAATAAAGTTAATTAATTAACTTAGTTTTTAATTTAGGTTTTAACCTTAACTTTTTTAATAAAAATCTAAAATTGGTAGAATTAGGGTTTATAATAATTTTTATCCTTTTTTATTTTCTTTCATAATAATTAAATATTTACTATTATTTATTTTTGTAATTAAATTGCATGTAAATAATTAGATTAAGTTTAGGTTAAAATTTAATTCTTTCTTAATAAATTAAAAAACAATTAGAATTAGGGTTAGCATTTTAATTCCAATTAATCTCATTAAATTCTCATAAATACAAAAAACCAAAAAAATAATTTCTTTTTCTTTTTAATTTTAATTAATTTAATCATTTAATTTAATTTTGCAAAAAAGGGTCCAACGCCCTCGTTTTTAATTCTTATTTAATTCGCGTGTTTATTTCTTTTTTCGTATAATTTTTATGTACCTCTCCCAAGGCCTTGTAAACTCGGATAATTTAATTTCTCGCACTTTACCTTTATTTATTTACTTTCTGTCAAATCGCGTCCTGGAAATTTTGGCGATGTGGACCCGCGCCTCTTGTAATAGCTTTAGAACTTTTATTTCTCGCAATATTTTTAACTGTTAACAAATGCATGCAAGAATGAATGACAAAAAAATAAAAACAAACGCATAGATCACCTTGACATGAATAAGACAAAATAACTAAACATGACACACAAATCACACACCACCCCTAGGGTACGCCTCACTGTTGCCTTGCCTCGAAAGGTGATCGTCGAGTAGAGGATGTCTTAGTAATTCCTCATGATCCGGGAACCTGGCATGAGGGTAGCTTCTAAGGTGTCTTCCTATTGCTCTGGTGATCACCATGTCCCGAACCTCGAATTGACCCAAACACCTCCAACGGTGGTGCTACCTACCTCTCAATGGTGGGATGGCACTACTTTAAAGGACATTTACACAGACGAATTCCTTAGGGTAGGTAGGCTCTCGTAGATACTTGCTCTAATTTTAAAACAAATCAAAAAAATACTTTTCACACCGACACCTTTTCAAAAAGCTTTCGAAAGCATTTTTTTCAAACACTCTTGAGGACAGATACAAGAGTCGAACTGGAATTTTCAAAGAAACTTTTTAAAACCCACAGCTGAAAAGCAAACAAACTATTTTTGAAAACACAAATGAGCAAGTATCTAAGAGCCCATGGATAACCATGGATAGAAAGGGTGCTAACACCTTCCCTTTCTATAATCTACCTCCCGAACCGAGAGCAATCTCTATAAGGAATTTTTCTGTGCTTTTGTCCTTTCCATTTGGAGAAAATAAAAGACGGTGGCGATTCTTGCTTCCGCGACATTTCGCGAACCAGCGTTAAACAGTCAGTTCCAGATCCACCGATCACAACTGGTACATTAGTCGGAGGCCTGAAAGTCAGTGGCCTCTTTTCTTGGTTTGAACCCCTTTGGGAGGCTCTTCTGGGGTCATGTCGAGTATCAACACTTTCCCTTTTTCTATTTGCTGCTCTTACACCTTGAATACGTTCAGCAGCCTTTTTGTCGAAGATTGAACTGCATCTAGGACACAACATCACTTCTGACTTCTTTTTCTGGCATCCATGCAGGAAATCTGCCAGATTTTCATTTTCCCGAGGGAAAGCAGTTTTGTTGGCTTGTTCTTGCCTCATGGCCTCCTCTGATGCTTTTGGTTCAGAGACTTCGACCATGTTGACATTCATGGTGTCTTTGTTGGCAAGAGTCAACTGCTTCATTTGAATCTCCAAATCCTCTGTCTGGCCTTGAACTGCAGCCAAGTGAGAACTGGGTTTTGTTCCATATTTTTGGGCTCCAATTGTCTCCATCTTTGGGCTTTCGACCGCCTTCTGAACCGCTTCAATTGTCTTTCTGGATAGATTCCCAGAAAAACTGCCAAAGATTGGCATGTTGACATGGTCCTTTGAGACTTCGACCATTGTGATTCCTGGCCTCTTCGACTGGCTTCTGGATGCCTCGATCACGTTCACCTCTGAAGGTTCAGCATAATGGGCTTCAGCCTGCAACGGATTAGAGTCCACAGTCATGGGGGTCTTGTCAGCAAACTTCAACCTCCCTTCTTCGATAGCGTCTTGCACAAGATTCCTGAAAAGAAAACATTGAGATGTTTTATGGCCCAGAAAATTATGATATTTACAAAAGCCTCTCTTCTTTCTTTGATCAAGAGGAGGCACTTTTACCCCTGGGGGTACTATCATTTGGCCATCTTTTACAAGCAAGTCAAAGATTTCATCACATTTTGTAATATCAAAACTATAAGTCTTTTTGGGGAACCTATCGTTGGTCCTTTCTGGACCAGTGGGATTTTTTCCACTTGAGGGGACTAACAGTTTGCAAGAGTATGGTGGCCCTTGTTTTAGTTCCGCTAAATCGACCTCGCCTTCTTCGACGGTTATAGTTTCATCGAAGGTTTCTGGATCTTCGTCATCCATCTCGACATACGCTATCCTCTCTCTTTTATGAGTTTTCGTTGCCTTGGCTTTCTCAGCTTTAAGGCGTTCTACCTGTCGAACTCTATCGGCCAATTGGGCCATGTCTCTCAGGTATTGAGTGTCTAACTTCTTCCTAATGGAATAATCTACGCCGCCTGCGGCTATTTCGACTAACTCATGTTCTGGCACTTGTGTAAAGCATCTTGCTTTGAGTAACCTAAACCTATTTAGATATTCGTCTATAGGTTCAGTGAAACGTCTCTTTACACTGGCCAATTCTTTCAGGCTTATCTTGGTTTGTCCCATGTAGAATTACTCATGGAACAATCTCTCCAACTGGGTCCAATGATGGATCGAATTGGGGGGGAGAGTTGTAAACCAAGTGAATGTGTTCTTTGTTAAAGAACTTGGGAAGTACTTAATCCTCAGGTTTTCGTTGTTTGAAATATCTCCTGCTTCAATCAAGTACCTCGCCACATGTTCGACAGTAGATTCTGTCGTGTCCCCAAAAAATTTAGTGAATTTAGGGACCTTACATCTAGGAGGTAAGTCTGTTTGTAACACGTATTCTAACAGTGGGGATGTGAAATTGGGCCTACGAAATCCCATGTTCATCCCATTTTGAGTCATGATTCTTTCGATCATGGCTGCCAGATTATTTTCCAAACCCATGTTTTGGTATTGGATATGCTGAACCACTTCGTCAGCATTTTGGTTTCTGTTAACTAACCTTACCTCTGGGGTTATAACCCTAGGTTCTTCGACAGGCTGCTCCAATCGTGCCCTAAGGTTTTCTTCGACAGGTTGCTGGACTTGGTTGATAGTGGTTTCTTCCTCTAAGAGTATACCTTGGTTTCCCCTTATTTGTGCCCTTTGGGGCTGTCGAATAGGTTGGGGTACTCCAAAGAAATCAGCCAAACGCATCATTTGCGCTGTCATCTGCTGATTCGATTGGGTGGTGTTTTGTATTAGAGGATTCAGCACTGTACTTAAAGTTTGTGCCAACATTTGAACCATATCATGGTTGCTTTCGTCCATTTGTTGCCTCAAGACCGCTGTCGAGGCATTTGTAAGGCCGTGTGCTACTTGGGACGTTCCTCCTAAGAGTTGGGTCCTATTTCTGTTCGCCATACCTACTCCAGAACCTTGGAGTGGCGAAGAGGCACTCACTAAAGGGTCTGAAAAAGTGGACGCAGCGTTCGTTAGGCTAGCCAAATCAGACGTTGGCATGCCATAGAGTGGTTCTCGATTATGACCGCCTGTCATAAATCCTGGGGGAACATAAGGCCTTGTTCCTGGATTTCCCCTTGGTGGGGGAGTTCCTAAAGGCACTCTGGGGCCAGTGAACGGAGGTAATGGACCCTTCGTTGTGACCGTTACTGCTGGTGTTGAACCAGCGGTTATCGCTTCACTTACGGTTGGGATAACCGTTGTTCCCACATTCGTTTGTGGGATTTCGTTATTGTTTGGCGGATTCGTCATCGCTTCTCTTCTTCTGGCAGTATTGGTATTGTTAGTGTATATTCTACCACTTCTCAATAACATGCAATACTTCTCGAAAAAGGTGATATTTTGTATGAAAAAGGTTAAACTTCAAAATCAACACACAGTCCCACCGGGTGTGCCAATTTGTTTACCGTGGGAATTGGTAAACAACCGCTGATCTTCCAAAAGGTTACTTATTTGGTTACTCGCAGGATCGATCAGATTGATCCTAAGACATGGTTGATTTTGGGGTTTTGACTAAGTTTGATAATGGTTAAATGACAAGAAAATAAAGAAGCTTTATGTAAATTGCATGAAGAAGAGAACTTGATAAAATAAAGGAAGGCTTGAAATAAAGGCTTTCGACTGGAAAAGTAAAGGAGAAAGCAAGTAAAATTGCTGGAAAATAAATGACTTTGATTAATAAAGTGGTGTTTCACACATACATTCTCAACAATTCTTTCTCACACGCTGGGTACTCGAATCTATATGAGTGACTTGTATATAATTGTGAACACACGCGAAAAACTGTGTGAACTACTACTATTTATACTAAACACATCCCAAGTAACCGTCGGGCAGTTACACTGCTTCGAGATGACTCCACTTGGCACGTTCTCATCGTTCGACGCTCCAGATCTTGGCACGTTGCACTTGGTAACCGCTGGGAACCGTTTTCCCTCCAAACGTTTGAATCTCAAACCGTTCCACTCTGAGCAATCGAACACCTTCGTCGAGAAGCATCTTCGACGAAAAACACCTTCGACGTCGAAGGCAACCAAATTCTCCCTTGGAAGAAATTCTCTAAGTACATTGCCATCTTCTGATGGGCATTTCGACAGACCCAGCTGGTCGAAACCATCCTTCAGCTTTAATGGCTGATATCAATAAAAACAAGGGTGTCAAATTTAGGAGCCAACAGGGGTGAGGAAGGTCGTCACCATCCATGGTGGTTAGGATCATGGCTCCTCCTAAGAACACATGTTTAACCACAAATGGCCCTTCGTACGTAGGGGTCCATTTGCCCCGGGGATCACTTTGAGGAAGGATGATGCATTTGATTACCAGGTCCCCAACTTGATACTCTTGTGGTCTGACTTTCTTGTTAAATGCCCTGATCATCCGTTTTTGATACGTCTGACCATGACAGATAGCGGTGAGCCTCTTTTCGTCAATCAGGTTTAATTGATCAAGTCGAGTCTGGATCCAGTCATCTTCATTCAAGTCTGCATCCTTCATTATTCGGAGAGAGGGTATCCGGACTTCAATTGGCAAGACTGCCTCCATGCCATAGACCAAGGAGAAAGGAGTTGCCCCGGTTGACGTCCTTGCTGAGGTACGGTACCCATGAAGAGCAAACGGTAACATCTCGTGCCAATCTTTATAGGTCACTGTCATCTTCTGCACAATTTTCTTGATATTCTTATTAGCTGCCTCTATAGCCCCATTCATCTTCGGCCGGTAGGGAGAAGAGTTATGGTGCTGTATCTTGAATTGTTCGCAGAGTTCAGTGATCATTTTGTTATTGAGATTGGTACCATTGTCCATAATGATTCTTTCCGGGACGCCGTACCGACAGATCAGATTATGCCGGATGAAACGTGCCACGACGCTCTTGGTTACCGTTGCGTAGGAAGCTGCCTCAACCCACTTCGTGAAGTAATCGATTGCCACCAAGATGAAGCGATGCCCGTTGTATGCCGTCGGTCGGATCTCACTGATCATATCAATGCCCCACATTGCAAAAGGCCAAGGTGCCGTCAGGACGTTCAGAGGAACTGGAGGAATGTGCACCTTGTCAGCACAGATCTGGCATTTATGACAAGTTCGAGAATGTTGGTAACAGTCGGCTTCCATTGTGGACCAGAAATATCCCGCCCGAAGGATTTTCTTAGCCATGGTGTGTCCACTGGAATGTGTCCCAAATGTACCTTCATGCAGTTCTATCATGATCTTCTCTGCTTCAGCCTTATCCACACAACGCAGTAGAGTTGAATCATGATTCCGTTTGTAGAGAATGTCGTTGCTGAGGAAGAATTTTGCCGCAAACCTCCTCATGAACTTCTTGTCATTGACGGATGCACCTTCAGGGTATTCCTGAGCTTCCAAGTACCTCTTCACCTCATGATACCAGGGTTTTTCAGTCACCTTTTCGGCCTCAAGATCACAGTAGTATGCCGATTCGTCCAACTTCCAGATAATGATCCGGGGAGCCTCATTGTCCCATTTAACTTTGAACATTGAAGACATCGTAGCTAGTGCGTCCGCTAGCTGATTCTCCTCTCTTGGGAAGTGTTCAAAAGTTATCTCTTCAAAGTGGGGAAGCAAGGTCGACACATACTCCTTGTAAGGAATAAGATTTGGGTGTTTCGTATCCCACTCGCCTTTGATCTGATTGATCACGAGAGCGGAATCTCCGAAGACACTCAGAAATTTGATCCTTAAATCGATTGCAGCTTGTAGACCCATGATACATGCCTCATATTCTGCCATGTTGTTGGTGCAGTTGAAACATAATCGGGCGGTGAGTGGAGTATGAGTTCCTTTGGGAGATATGATTACAGCGCCGACGCCGTTACCCAAAGCATTGGAGGCTCCGTCAAAATGCATAGACCATCGGGATCCTTCCTCAGGTCCTTCATCCGGTCCAGGTACTTCACAGTCAGTTACCACCATGATGTCTTCGTCCGGAAATCAAAGTTCAATGATTGGTAATCGTCCACAGGTTGGTGTGCCAAATGATCTGCCAGTACACTTCCTTTAATTGCTTTCTGAGTTGTATACTGGATATCATATTCTGTTAAGATCATTTGCCATCTTGCTATTCTTCCAGACAGAGCAGGCTTTTCAAATATGTACTTGATGGGATCCATCTTTGAAATCAACAAAGTGGTGTGAGTCAGCATATACTGTCTCAGCCGGTGAGCAGCCCATACTAGAGCGCAACAAGTTTTCTCAAGCAGTGAGTAATGAGACTCACAGTCGGTAAACTTTTTGCTCAAGTAATAAATAGCGTGCTCTTTTCGGCCAGACTCGTCATGCTGTCCCAGCACACACCCCATTGAATTGTCAAGTACTGTTAAGTATAGTATCAGAGGTCTCCCTTCTACTGGTGGCATAAGAATGGGTGGTTCTTGGAGATATTCCTTTATCTTTTCAAAGGCAGCCTGACATTCATCGTTCCAGCATACTATTTGATCTTTCTTCAGTAATTTGAAGATTGGCTCACAAGTAGCAGTTAGATGTGAGATGAATCGGGAAATGTAATTCAATCGTCCCAGGAAGCCTCTGACTTCTTTCTCTGTCTTTGGAGTTGGCATATCTTGTATGGCTTTCACCTTGGCAGGGTCCACCTGAATACCTTTATCACTTACAATGAAACCTAGCAATTTTCCGGACCTCACCCCAAAGGTGCATTTGTTGGGATTCAACCTCAGCTTGTATAACTTTAGTCGGTCAAACAGCTTCCTTAGATGATCAAGGTGCTCCTCCTCAGTTTGAGACCTTGCAATCATGTCATCAACGTATACCTCAATCTCATGATGGATCATATCATGAAATAAAGCAACCATGGCGCGTTGATAGGTTGCCCCAGCATTTTTCAACCCGAATGGCATGACCTTGTAACAGAAGGTGCCCCACTGAGTCACAAAGGTAGTCTTTTCCATATCTTCCGGAGCCATCTTGATCTGATTATACCCTGAAAAACCATCCATGAAGGAGAACACCTTATGTTGAGCAGTATTGTCGACAAGAACGTCGATGTGAGGTAGCTGGAAATCATCCTTGGGGCTTGCCCTGTTCAAATCCCTGTAGTCGACACACATCCTGACTTTTCCGTCCTTCTTTGGCACTGGCACCACGTTGGCAACCTATTGAGGATAAGAAGTTACCGCTAGAAACCCGACATCGAATTGCTTCATAACCTCAGCCTTGATCTTTTCGGACATCTCTGGGCGCATGCGGCGGACCTTTTGCTTTACCGGAGGGCAGTCTTTCTTGGTTGGCAGGTGATGAACTACAATGTCGGCATCCAAACCAGGCATGTCTTCATAGGACCAAGCAAAGATCTCCATGTAATCATGTAGCATCTGGATCAATCGTTGCTTCACACTGAGCTCTAGATTAGCCCCAATCTTGACTTCTTTCCTATCTATCTCAGTACCCAGGTTAACTGTTTCCACCGGCTCTTCATGTGGTTGAATAGCCCTCTCTTCCTGGAGTAGCAGTCTTACGAGTTCACCAGGCACTTCGCAATCATCTTCACCTTCGTCTTCGGCCAAGTTGATCGGATTCTCGAAGTCATAACTGGTGGTAGTAGAGTTGTTGCCAGTGAGATCCAGAGTGGATTGAAACCTGTATAAGTGAGTGTGTGTAAATAGCTGTTTTGCAATATATAACACAAAGAAAAAGAGCACAAGATTTGAAATGCAACAAACGTCCAATGTTTTGATTGATGATATATGGAAATGTCATACAAAAAGCCCTCACAAATGGAGCTACGATGCCCCGGGTAGGACACCGAGCCAACAAAGTTTTAACATATTGTTTGTTACAAATTGGAAATCAAAAGAATTAATTACTGCGTGACAAATGTGATAGGTGTAAAATCCTTTGTCGTCCAGTTGCTTGGTCCGTTGCTGGTGGTTGGATAGATCCAACTGTCGAACTCTGCTTCCTCTACATCCTCCTCGATAGCATTCACCCTTGGATTGGTGATGAACACTGGAGCCTTTCTGATCTTTTCCTTGCGCACAGCCCTCTGAGCCTCTGTAGTAAAGCCCAGCCCAAACTTGTCGTTCTTTTGAGTGAAGTCAGGAAGCTGACCCCAGTTTGCACAATTGCCTTTCTCGATTACAGCCCGGGCATCCTTCAAGGACGCCATCTTCAACGGAAAGTCTTATTCAACCACTGTTTCAGCTAATGCCAACGTTGGAGGTACCTCCTCAAAATGATGAAAGGGGGTTTCAATAAACTCCCCGTCCATCTCGATATACCGGAATGAATTCAAGTGACTAACCATGTATTCCTCCTCACCCTGCACAATAACAATCTTCCCTTTGACAGGGTATTTGAGCTTTTGGTGTAGAGTGGAGGTTACTGCCCCAGCCTTGTGAATCCAGGGTCGACCCAACAAGCAGGAGTAAGATGGACGAATATCCATTACATAGAACGTTGAGTCGAAGACTTGGGAACCCACACGAATAGGGATGTCTACTTCACCGTGCACCATCCTCTTAGAACCGTCGAAGGCACTAACAATGATGTTACTAGGTTTCAGCTCCAGACCCTCACAATCCAAGTGGTCCAATGCCTTCTTGGGCAAAACATTCAGGGAAGAGCCGGTATCCACTAACACGTGTGCGAGAGTAGTGCCCCTGCATTCTATGGAAACATGCAGGGCATCATTGTGATTTTTCCCTTTGGCGGTAAGGTCAGCATCTGAGAACCCCAAGCCATTGTCAGCCGTCAAATTAGCCACACAGTCGGTGAATTGATCTGCAGAGGTCTCTTGCGGCACATGGGTTGTTTTCAGAAATGAAATCAGGGCTTTTGCATGGGCCTCTGAGCATAGCAGCAATGATAGCATAGAGATTTTGGAGGGTGTATGCCCCAACTGTTCAACAACATTGAAGTCACTCTTTTTGATGATTTTAAGAATTTCCTCCATTTCTTGTTGGGAGGCTTCCACAGCAGTCTTTTTTGGTGCCTCCATCCTGGCAGGCAAATCGGTAGCAACTTCTTTGCCCCGAGTATCATAGGACTCGGCGGCAGTAGTGGACACAGGAACTTGATTCGGAACATGTACACTTGCGGGTGTGATGGTGAGAGGTTTTCGGATAACTGGCGGTGCAATGTCAGGCGAGAAGAGCCTTCCACTGCGGGTAATCTCGGCGGGACCAGTGATGTTACTGATACTGGTATTGGTGTTGAACTCCTGCTTCACCCCAAGCACATACACGTCGGCCCCATAATGCCATGGGACCGCTTCATCAGACTCATAGGGGAGAGGCCTCGGAACAGTAATAGTAATGGGTGCAACAGACAAAATTTGGACTGGCTTCCTCGGAGGAGCTTTGGTAGGATGGTAAATTGTGACAACAGATATTTCTTCAACGGAGACAAACGGAACAGCAGTTTTTTTGAACAAAATTTCTTTGCTATCCATCAGGCTTTGGATGCCTGATTTCAGCAGTGGATAACCGGTAGGGATAACAGCATACAGGAGGTAACCCTTGCTACAACCTGGAAATAAACCGGCTAGTAGTAAGTTCCTCTTAACAGTCAAAAGAGGGGTAGCAACATCATTCACCGAAACATCATACAAATCTTCCTCGATGGCATTTACTCTATGTTGGGGCATAGGAGCAGTTACAACATTTGGCCTCTCAGGCGCCTCAAACTGAATTTCCTTTGCGTCGATAAGATCTTGCACTTTGTTTCTCAAGGCCCAGCAATCATCAGTAGTATGCCCGGGGCTATCAGAATGATAAGCACAACGGGCATTCGGGTTATACTTAGGAGATGCAGTATTAACGACCTTAGGAGCTTCTTTGATGGTCACCAAGTTGGTTGATATCAGTTGCGGTAAAATTTGTGATAAGGTCATACTCAGCCGAGTATACTGCCTCTTGGGCCTTTCACCTCTTTGTTGATTGTACTGCTGAGGAGCGGCAACAGGTTTTGAAATGACCAAAGCATTGACGACTTGGCGACTTTCTGGCTTGACTTGTCTTCTAGGACCATAGACTGCACTTGCTTCTTTCTTGAAAGGCCTCTTCTCAGTACTTGGGGAGGCAGCTTTTTGTATCTTTCCTGACCTGATGCCAGCTTCAATTCTTTCTCCCGTCAGAATCAAATCCGTAAACCCAGCGGAGGAGTTACCAACCAAATGATTGAAAAATGGACCAGACAAAGTCCCTAGAAACATATCAACCAGCTCACGATCAGTCAATGGAGGCTGCACCCTGCCAGCCAAATCTCTCCATTTTTGTGCATATTCTTTGAACCCTTCGCCCGTTCCTAGAGACATACCCTGAAGTTGGGTACGCGTAGGAGCGAGATCAAAATTGTATTGATATTGTCTGTAGAATGCGGTTGCCAAATCTTCCCAGTGTCGGATGCTAGTTCCATCTAGTTGGTAGAACCATTCAAGCTGTGACCCCGAAAGGCTATCCTGGAAGAAGTGAATCCAAAGGTTTTTATCTGCCGTGTAAGGTTGGATCTTCCTTACGTACGACCTTAGATGCAGCTTTGGACAGGAAGCCCCGTCATATTTGGCAAAGGCAGACGTCTTAAACTTGTGTGGGATTACTACCCCAGAAGATAACCCCAAATCCCCGAAATCCAGCCCCGGCACATTCTGAATCTCCATGGCGCTCAAGTGGTCTTCCAATTGCTTGTATCTGTCAGCAGCAGATGGGTATTGTTCGTCATTGTAGTCTGTCTCGTTGTCAGAGACTGCAGGACTAGGAGCACCTCCCCCTTGGGGACTGTTTTTCTCAGCAGAAGAAGTAGTTGGTTCAGCTTCATTATGGAGTGTGTTCCCAAATCTGCGTCCAGTGTTGAATAACGCAGTCCTCTTTTTCTTCTTCTTCTTCAAGAGTAGAGTCTTTAACTCTTGCTGACGTTGGGCCAGGCTTAGGACCATCTCTTGAAACTGGGCACTTTGGGCCTGAAGGGCCTTGATTGCTTGCTCACTGGATGAGTCTGGATTCATGATGACTGTTCAAATAAACAGCGAAGAAGATTAAGCAACCTGTGAAATAGGGTACCTGCTATGCATATGGTGCAATGAGATGCGTATGTTTTATGTTTTCAAAGACAAACAAGATTCAACTTTGTAGACAAAAGGGAAACACACTTCATTAGATTAAAATTTTAATTGTTCAACAACTTGCCCTTAGGCATTACAGGAATGAAAAATACTGGAAAGGAAATAAAAGCTATAAAAGGAAATATCCAAAGCCCATCAGTGCTCCCATGGCCTCCTCTTCTCAGTGTTGATGTAGTTATTCAGAACCCGCTCTTCCTCCAATTGCTTAGTCAGCCTCTGGATCTTCCGTTCCTGTTCGTTGAACTTTTCTCGATAGAAATCCCGTTCTTCCTTTAGTTGCGCCCAAGATCTCTTCATTGTGTCAAAATCAGTGGGTATCTGAGGAGGGAGGACAGTTGGAGGAACCCCATCTTCATCAGGAGATTTAAGAATGATCGGTCGGACAGCTTCGTACGGCATACCTAACTTCTGAGCACAGATGTGGACCCATTAGCAATAGGGTTCCATTGGTAGAGAAGTCTTTGGTCCCAACTCATGTGGGTCAGCTTTGTGAATTCTGTCCCAAGCTCGAATGAATCCATGGCGTAGTTTGTCACTGTCTGCCTGAAACTCAAAATGGAAGTGAGGAACCAACATTTCATGAGGCCCAACTCTTCTGGCTCTTCCAAACTGGCGGAGAGCTAAGCATGGATTATAAGAGATTCCTCCTTGGATACCGATCAACGGAACATTAGGGTATTCTCCGCAACGATCAATAACAGCTACCTCATCCAAACCTCTGAGAGCCCAAGTGATGTCATTATCAGTGAGAGACATTAGCCTACAAGCCCAACCCTTTCCTTCTTCATTCTTTAGCACGAACTTAGGAAGGTGCAAAATAAACCACCTCACTAACAAAGGAGCACAACACCATGGAGTTCCCCGCTTTCGGGCAGTACGAGCATAGAGTTGTTGCAAGATATCACCCAAAAGAGTGGGTACAGGGTTCCGAGACATGAAGATCCTTATGGCATAGATACTGATAAAGGTGTCAGGATTGGGAAACAGTACCAGACCATAGATCAAAAGAGCCAGAATATCCTCGTACGCCTTGAAGTCCAAGTCATTCCAGAAATCATTAGCTTTGCCAACCAGAAATTTGACCAAAAAGCCCTTAACTCCACTTCTAGTTTCCCAGTTAGCCAATACCTCTTCTTTGGTCAAGGGGAGAACTGCAGCAACCTCTTCAGGCCTAGGAGTCTTTTCCAAACCAGTGAATGGAGTTTACTCCAAGACAGGGATCCCAAGCAAATAAGAGAATTCTTCCAGGGTAGGAACCAGCTGGAAGTCTTGAAAGGTGAAACAATGATACAGGGGGTCATAAAACTGGGTCAGAACACTTATCAGTTGTTGGTCCCATTTTGCAGTGATCAAGCCAAGGAGAGAACCATGCCTGTTGATGAAGGAGGAGGTGTTTGGAATCCTACCAACCAAATCCTTGAGCAAAGTTGGTGGTTGAACAAAGTTGAGCCGGATAGTATTCCTACACACGGGCATCATGATGTCCTACAAAACTGAGCAAAGATGAAACTTTTTTGTCTTTGAAATGGGTTAGTCCTTTATACAGGATGCATGCAATGGTATGATGGCATGATGCTATGATGAAGCACACCACAAGTATTCACACAGGCAAACATGATAAGGCACACAAGTCACACAAGACAACCCTTAGGTTTCAGGCCAGCACGAAGTTTAGGTATTACCCTCTTTTGGTTTCGTTGGTTAAAACCTGTCCTATCAAAAGTAACCGGGTTCTAGAGGATCTCAAATCATTGACTACCCTCAATCGGTAATAACTCCAGCATCGCAATCTTTTCTTGCGGCCAGAACCATCGCGAGAGTTTAGCCTCAATGAGTGTAGCATACTGCTACTGTCCTAATGGCCAAGTTTGGTCAATTTAGGGTTCTAAGGTTGGTTGGTGTTTAATGACTCCTTAGAAGACCTATATTCTCCTCATTGAAACACAAGAGATATAGGTACAGACCAAGGTGCCACACCAATGTAGCCACTGCTTCACCCATGTCGGTCTACGCCGGACAGGTCCCTCACAGATTATGCTACCTAAGAAGGGTATTCCCCAGATCCGGGTTAGGATCTACGAAACTCCGATGCAAAGCCCACAAATATAAAAGCAAACAAAGCAAACAATTGAAAACAAAGGTGATCTAAGCCCTAAGGTTACTCCACTTTTAAAATTTTTCCCCAGCAGAGTCGCCAGTTCTGTGATACGGTGGGAGAACTGACTATGAGTTTTGCGTTTGTTTTCGCAAATGTTTCGGTTGAGCAAGAGTCGCCGCCGACTTTTTATTTTATCCTAAGGAAAGGTTTAAAAAGCACAGCAAAAACCTTTGAGATTTTTCTTGGGTTCGGGGAGTAGATTATAGAAAGGGAAGGTATTAACACCCTTTCTATCCATGGTTATCCATGGGCTCTTAGGTACTTGCTTAGATCAACTTGCCTTTTGTTTTCAATTGTTTGAAATGGTGCTTTGTGTGTGTGGGTTTGAAAATTGTTTTGAAAAGAAGCCAATGTGGTGGCAACCTTTGTAATGATCCATGTTGGGATGTATACAAAGGTGTATGTCTTTAAAAGAGGTTTTCATTTGTTTTTGAAAGTTGTTTTGAAAGTGTTGTGAGATGTGGTTTTAGAAAATAGGCAAGTGTTTTGTTTTTGCAAGTTTGATTCAAGTAACTAAGAGGTTATCTACTCCTAAATTTCTCAAGGTTTATTGCTATGTTTTAACCCTTTTAACAAGTCTGTTCCACCATTGTATTTGGTGGACAATCTCATGTTAGGATGTGAAAGGGACGGGCGCGGGTCATCGTTTAGACCATAATTGCAATGGTGTCAAGTATCTTTGGGCAATTTTCTTTAAGGGACTTGATCATTTGATTAGGCAACATTTTGAAAGCGTCATCGAGGGACTATGATCATTTGATTGTTTGTTTTGCCCAAAGAGACTTAACATGCAATATGGCCCATTTATTGAAGGCAACAAGTGGAATACCCTAGGGGGTGCAAGTGTGATTTGTGTGTCCATTTTCATGTTTGTTTATCTTGAAATTAGGTCAAAACTATTTTCGTTGTTTTTTCGCATACAAACCCTAATTCTAACATGGTATAATTAGAAAGCAATAAAGTGCGGAAAATAAATTTACTAAGCTATTACAACACCATATATGGGAAGGGGGGTACAAATGTTCAAATGGGGATTTTGACAAGGAATTTAAACCTAACTATTACATCAATATTGAATTATTTACAAAGATATTTATTTGCACAAATTAAATGAAATAAGAATAAATATGCAAGATGCAAAAATGGTTTTTGTATATATAAAAAAAAGTATTTTTATGTATCAAAATAAACAAAAAGAAAAGTATTATTTTTGGGAGTTTTTCATGTTTAGGGTTAAACCCTAATTCTATTAAATAAAATGCATTATTTATTTATTATGTACAAGTATTTATTTATTGTATACAAAAATAAAATAAAATAATGTATATTTGTCAAAAGATATTTTTATATTAAATATTAATAAGAAAAATAAAAGTGTGTATATTTTGTAATTTAACCTAAATATGTTAATAAATATATATTTATATATGTATTATTTCAAATATATATTATATATACAAATTAATAATATTTAATATTAAAATAAAAAGTATTTTTTATATAAAATATTTTCAGAAGGTAAAACAAAAATAAAAATGAAAATAAAAGTGTTTTTGCATATTTCTTAGTATTCTTTAATAAAATGTATATATTTATTTATTTGTGAATAAAACTAAACTAACAAATAAATACCTAATAAATTCAAAAATGGTGTAAAAAATTATTTTTATATTTTTTATATTATAAGGAAAAATAAATAAGTCAAACCAAAAAAAGAAAAGTAAAAAAACATTAAAAATAAACAAAATGGGCTCAGGGGGTTCAGAAGCAAATGTATGGTGCAAATAAGAAAAACATTCCAGGCCCAGCCCAGAACCAGTCATCTTCAACCTCAGAATAAAACTTGTTCAAGCAATCACGCGTTTCCTATCTCCCAATTCCTGGACTTTTAAGCAAAACTTTCAACATGAAAAGTGTAGAGCATGAGAAGACGAATCCAGGGATATAAAAAACTTGACTTAACTCTCTAAGATGAGGGAGAATTTCTTCTCCCCCAATTCCTGACCTAGTTTTTCATCAATGTTCAGACTCAAAATTCTTGCAGCACACATAATATAAATGAAATCTAATCATATGGGCATGTTCAGGGCTATGATTGTGACATGTTTCCTTCACAAACCTAAAGCTAACAATGCCTATACTGAGAGATAGAACCTCATGAACATACCTGTTCAGTTGGAAACGTGCCTTGCAATGGGGAAGTTTTCAGAGCAAGATGATGACTTGTACAGCTTCCTTGAAGTGTGAGGATGCTATTCCAAGTTCTACTTTGTCCTGAAACTTCTTGAATCGTGCTAGAGAACTCCAACTGCAAAACAAGAAAATGAAAATGGTGGAACTGGTTAGAGGAGTTACAAGTCGTGTTTTAGGTTTTGGTTAGCTTGTATTGATGGTAGGGAAGGTGTGTGAAGAGCTTTTAGCAAGAAAGCATGAAAGGGATGAGAGTTGGAACTCAATCTGCAGAGGTTACTCTGTTTTGGCAGTTTGATGGTGATTTTGAGTTTGTGGAGGTATTGGAGGTCTTAGGGTCGTGCTTCAGCTTAGGATGAATGTTTGGAATATGTTTGATAACTTTCTCTAAAGCTTGGTTGACTGATATGGAAGTTGGTATGTCATATGCAATGTTTCTTGAACTTTAAGCAAACAATGGTCACCTTGTGTTCTAGACAGGTAGAGGACCCCTAAACATGCTGCCAAGCCTTGCCTTGATCAGTGCAATATGTCTCATAACTTGTGCCTTTGAGATTTCTTTGTACTTCAAAGATATGAGAACTTGACATAAAGCAATCTTTTCAAAAATGGCTAAAATGATTTTTCCATTTATGGCCTAATCTTGCATACAATGCTTGGATACACAAAATAAGGCTTTGGCACAATGAGTATGCATTAAATTATTGAGTGTTGGATGGTTTAGAGACCTGTAATGTAGCATAAACCAAGCTGACTTGAAAATGCATAAGTTATGAACATGGAAATTGGTCAATTCAAAAGTGAGTTTTTGCCATATTGCAAAATTCGATTCTCTCAAGTTATGAGGTTGTTTGATGAGTTCTGTGACATTTTAGAAAGCTTGGAATGTGTACTACAATCCATCTTTGAAGTTCAAATTGAAATTCCAAGTGGAAGTGTATGAAAAATGGTCTTGAAGTTAGGTAAAAAACTTGCCTAAAAAGGTCAAAATTTTCACTAAGTTAAGAATGGTTTGGCACCCTTGTTCCAAAAATTGTAACTTGAGATACAAGCTTCTTTTGGGAAAACTTTGTGAATCAAAATTGTAGATTATGCAATAGGCTACAACTTTCATGTTTTTACTTTTGCTTGAATCCAAATGAATCTTGGTGAGAAAGTGGGGCAAAGTTGGGAAAAAATTAGGGTTTTTCATAACTTAGAAAAATTCTAAGTTATGAAAAATTCTCATTTCAAACCCTAATTTGCAAATTTTGATTTCTTGGTGAACAAGTTTCATGATTTGGCATGTTTTGATGAAAAATGAATCTTGACCCTTGATTTTGACCAAAAAGTCAAAGTTTGACTTTTCAATATACAGTCAAAATTGATCAATTGACTGGGAAATTCAACTATCAATCTTGTGTATTTGGGATCTTTTGAACTTGTTGAGCATGTCAAGATAATTCCATGGGGTCCTTGAGTCCATATGTGAGCTTGGTTTGCCATTGGCTAGGTCAAACAGTCAAAAATTGCCCTTGTGCAGTCAAAACCCTAAAAATGACCATTTTGCCCTTTTGATGATCTGATCAAATTTCTTGTGGAATTGTGATCCAAACTTGATCAAATGGTCCATGTGAGTTCATAATGTTGATGTGGGTCAATTTTCATGAGATTTGACTGTCAATTGGCCACAGTTGACTTTTTCCCCAATACAGTTGATTTCTAAGTCAACTGTCCAATTGACTGGGCAAAATTTGGAATCAAGACTTGAAACTTGGTATGGATAAACTTGGGAGTCCAACATGAAGCATGAAAGTCATCTTAGGCATTTTAGGTCAAAATATCTTTGTGCAAACACAAACCCTAATTTGGGTCAACAGTACAAGGAGAAGTCTTGAGCAGAGGAAACCCTAACTGGATCTTGATTTTCAAGGGTCTTGTGATGAGAAAATGTTGAGGAAATGGGAGGGAAAATTTTGGGGTACAACAAATACCATCTCCCATCTGCATCATTACATTGCAAGGGTTTTGACCTATTTTTTTTTATCAACTTTCAAAGCAGTCTTAAAATTCATAACTTTTTCAAGTCGAGAGTTGTTTATCTTTTGAACGCTAAATTTATTAATTGATCAATGCTAAAACAATGTTTATTAATTATTTATTATCTTAAATTTAAATAATTGGAATTTATTTTCAGTTATTATATAATTTAAAGATTTATAAATAATAAAGTAAATATTTGAAAAGGAGTTTATTAATTGATCAAACAATGTTTATTAATTATTTATTATCTTAAATTTAAATAATTGGAATTTATTTTCAGTTATTATATAATTTAAACATTTATAAATAATAAAGTAAATATCTGAAAAGAAGTTTATTAATTGATCAACAATGTTTATCTAATTATTTATTATTCTAAGTTTAAATAGTTGAAATTTTATTTTCAGTTATTACAATTTAGAGAATTATAAATAATGAAGTAAATAATTGAAGAGAAGTTAATTGGTCAATGATGTTTATTTAATTGTTTATCATTCTAAATTTAAATAATTGGAATTGATTTTCAGTTATTATATAATTTAAAGAATTATAAACGATAAAATAAATAATTGGAAAGAAGGAGAGAATTGACTGGTAAATATTGGAGTTTTATTCATTTTATTCTAATTGTTACAATTGTTTGTTTAAATACTATACTTATTTAATAAAGTATTTACAATGACAATTTGTTACAATGTTTAAAATGAAATAAAACTATCCTAATTTTTTTTCCTAAGTTCTAAATCTTCATCTTCTATCCAATGCTCATTTGATTTTTACCTGCAAAGAATTAAAAGAAAAAGTCAGAAATAAATAATTAAAAGCAGAGATTAATTTAGTGTTCATCATTAAAAGCAAACGGCTGGAATCAGTTTTACCCTTTTTGCAAATCACGGGATTTCTCCCGGTTCACAAAAAGGGATGAATTTTTATTGACAAATATGAATGCACAAATTTAAATATGCACAAATTCACTCTTTTCAAAATTGCATTTCAAAATAAACTGCCTATTTCAAAAACCAATATGCATAAATTCAATTTTTGGTCAAAACAGCATATTTCAAAATCAACATAAAATGCATAGCAAACAGCATATGCAAATTTTCAACACAAGGCAAAATGCAACGTTAACTGCCAAAAAAGTATGGAAGAAGTCAAAACATAAGGCTCCCATGCAGTAGACAAAGAGAGCATGCAGTTTTAAAATCAATATGCAAGCAATGTATTTTCCATTTCTCATCATTTTCCAGTTTGCTTTTTCAGAACAGTACAGTACATAACAACATTTTAATGTTTCAATTGTACTTAAGAGAGAGAAGAGAGGAAGAATGTGGTTTACAGGTTTTTGGCCTTAGGCAGGAATTGGATAGCAAACAAATCAGCAGTAATACAGTAGAGAAAAGATAAGCATAGAAAAGAATAGAAACAAAACTGATGTAGCGGTAATGTGCAGAGGTCAAAGGCAAAATATAGTTTAAATATACAACCTGTAACGTAAACCTCCAGGATAGAGAAGGGCAAGCAAACTGATATAACACAACAAACCCCCTTCAAAAATTCAGAGAGTTCAACCTGTCTTCAAGTTTCAAACACTGAAAACTGTCAAAAATATCAAGCCAATTCTCAAAACCATAAAACCCATAGAACCTACGGTATCAAGACAGCAAAAACCATAACCATGGCCTAAACCTGTATAAACCAGTAACCATGGCCTAAACCTGCATAAACCAGAACAACCTTATGCCCACAAACCACAAACTAGGCCAAACCTGAAGCAGAACTTACATAAACCAAAAAACATACAACATGCACAAACCTGAAACCAATATGGCCTAAACCCACAAACCTGAAACCAATATGGCCTAAACCCACAAACCTGAAACCAATATGGCCTAAACAATAAAACCTGTATCAAGACCAAGCCTGAAGCGAAACCAATAAAAGCCATCACCAAAAATTTAAACCACTGTCAAACCATTTCAAGTAAGGCCTAAGCTCATACCAAGGCATCCAGGCAACCAAATTCGAAGGCAACAGAATCACAGTAAAGAAGAAGAGGGAAGCTGGTCAAAACAAAGCATTTCAGCGACAGCATATTCAAGCGTACAGAAGCAAAGCAAAAGGAAGAAGAGGGCAAGCTAATCAAAATGAAAACATTTCAACAGTAGCATGTGCAAAGCATACAGTCAGGCCTCAGAATATTCATCATAGGCAAATACCAAAGCATACAGCAAGCTAGCAAGAAGAGGAAAAAGACAAACCAGGGTCAAAGAAGCTTGCGACGCATCACCTTTCCTTCCGCCCTTGGCCTCCTACGCACACCCAACCTTCTTCCTCCGTCTCCAGATAACGATTTCTCCCTCTCTTACTTCCAAATACCTCAAACAACCATTAATAACAAGAAGTCAGAATCAAATGGATGTAAATCACAGCATGCAGTAATGAAACTAACGAAATAAAAAATGAAATTGTACCGTAAATCCGTCGCCCCCTAGCGTCTAGTTGGAGGGAAGAAGAAGGTCGAGGTACCGGTGGTCGTGGCAAGGAACTCAGGCGAAGTTGGGATAACGCACAAGAAGAAAAAGACGAATTCGTAACGAGAAGGAGATGCGCCGCTCTGTACCAATTTGTTTAACCCTAATTCAACTAAACCAAAACATTTGTTTAACCCTAAAAACAAATTATAAAATTTGAATGGACTCAGCTTGTTTTCCCTGCCTAAACCCAACGAAACTGCTTAAAACACCCCCTTTTTTTGTTTCTGATTAGGCCCCCTTGAACCCCATTTGGCCCATGCATTGTTTAGTATTTCACCCCCTTTAATTTTGATACACCTCTGCTTCTCTTTTAGTTTTTTTAGAATCTTTATTAATTTAGTTTTATTAGTAATTTAATCAAATAGAGGATTTAATTAAAACATTTTAGATAATTTGATCCTTTTTTATTAAGTTTAAACTTTAGGTTTAGTTTAGTAGTTTTTAGTATTCCTTTTTTTTAAAATTAGGTTTAAATTAATAACTTTTAAGTTTTAATTTAGTTTAGAATTATTTAATAATTTTTTAAATAATATTTTATATTAATATTAAAAAACATATAAAAATAGAACATATAAAAATAAAAGCTTTAAAAAACATTTCATTTTTTTTAATTAACTCTCTTGCGTTATTAATGTTAAACAAAAATATAAAAATGCATGTTCACATCCTTTAGTTTATTATTTAATCATTGTTATGGTTGTATATCATTTATCTATCAATTTTTTTTGATTATTTCATCTTTATTTGATTATTCCGTTTACGTCTAAATCCAAGGGAAAAACGATTAAATTTGTTGACTTCATGTCCTCAAGTCCGATCACGCGAATATTTTTCATCTCATTAAAACTTAAGACAATTTTTCCCCAAATATTCAATCTTTTCAAAAATTGATACCTTTTAAGCCAAAAGTTCGACATTAGGTCGTCGTACCTTCAAAAACCCATCCGTACCCCTTTTCGGCCAAAACAATTTATTTTTAATCAAACGAACAATTTTAATAAACAGATATTTCAAAAGGTTCCTATAGAGTACTATAGATACATTGGGTGCTAATACCTTCCCACTGTATAACCAACCCCCGAACCATAGATCTCTTTTCAAAAACGCCTTGTATTTTTATTACTTTTAAAAGTATTATTTACATTGCATATTTAGGGTTTTATTTCGCTCTTTCCCCTTTTCCCTTGGAAATAATAAAGCGCGGTGGCGACTCTTGCTTTTGTGAGACGAATTAATTAATAATTCGATCTCCAATTTACCCCGCTACATTTTTTATCGCTACACCGGGCATGTCTTCGTAAGACCAGGCAAAGATTTCCACATAGCCATGCAGCATCTGAATCAACCGTTGTTTCACACTGAGCTCTAGATTGGCACCAATCTTGACTTCCTTTATGTCTGTCTCAGTACCCAGATTTACCGTTTCCACTGGCTCTTCATGTGGCTGAATGGCCCTCTCTTCCTGGAGTAGCAGTCTTGCAAGTTCACCAGGCACTTCGCAATCATCTTCACCTTCACCTTCGTTACCAGTGAGATCCAGAGTGGATTGGAACCTGTATAAGTGAGTGTGTGTAAATATAGTTGTTTTGCAATATATAATAAAGAAATAAAAGGAGCGCAAGATTTTGAAATGCAACAAACGTCCAATGTTTTTATTGATGATACATGGAAATGACACACAAAAGCCCTCACGAATGAAGCTACGGTGCCTCGGGTAAGACACCGAGCCATAAAAGTTTCAAAATATTGTCTGTTACAAATTCAAAACAAAAGAGTTCATTACTGAGTGACAAAAGTAATAGGTGTGAAGTCTTTGGCAGTCCAGTTGCTTGGTCCACCGTCAGTTGTTGGGTAGATCCAGCTGTCGAATTCAGATTCCTCCACGTCGTCTTCAATAGCATTCACTCCCGGGTTGGTGATGAACACAGGAGGTCTTCCAATTCTTGCCTTACGAACAACCCTCTGAGCCTCTGCAGTGAAGCCCAAACCAAACTTGTCGGTCTTTGGAGTAAAGTCAGGAAGTCGGCCCCAGTTTGTGCACTCACCCTTCTCAATCACAGCCCGGGCATCCTTCAAGGAAGCCATCTTCAAAGGAGGGTCTTCAATCACAGTTTCAGCTGATGCCAATGTCTGAGGAACCTCTTCAAAGTGTTGAAAGGGGGTCTCAATGAATTCCCCATCCATTTCTATGTACCGGAACGAGTTGAGGTGGCTGACCATATACTCTTCTTCCCCCTGAACTATAACAATCTTCCCCCTGACCGGGTACTTCAGCTTCTGATGTAGTATGGAGGTTACTGCTCCAGCCTTGTGGATCCATGGACGACCCAGCAAACAAGAGTATGATGGTCGGATGCCCATCACATAAAATGTTGAATCAAAAACTTGAGAACCAACCCTGATTGGAATGTCAACTTCCCCATGTACCATCCTTTTCGAACCGTCAAAGGCTCGGACAACAATGTTACTAGGCTTGAGCTCTAAACCCTCACAATCCAGCCTGTCTAGAGCCTTCTTGGGTAATACGTTTAAAGAAGAACCGGTGTCTACCAACACATGGGCAAGAGTAGTGCCCCTGCATTCAATGGAGACATGCAGGGCGTCGTTATGGTTCTTTCCTTTGGCGGTCAGATCGGCGTCAGAGAAGCCCAACCCATTATCGGCAGTCAAGTTGGCCACACAATCGGTAAATTGATCAGCAGACGTTTCTTGTGGCACATGGGCCGTCTTCAGGAAGGAAATCAGGGCCTTGGCATGGGCCTCTGAACACAACAACAGTGATAGCATAGAAATTTTTGATGGGGTGTGCCCCAGCTGCTCAACTATGTTGAAATCACTCTTCTTGATAATCTTGAGGATCTCTTCCATCTCTTGCTGGGAAGCCTCAACAGTGGTTGTCTTTGGTGCCTCCGTCAAGGCAGGCAAATCAGTAGCAATCCCTTTGCCCCGAGCGTCAGATGACTCGGCGGCAGGGGTAGAAACAGGAACTTGATTAGGAAGGGAAGCAGGCACACTTGCAGGTGTGATGATAAGGGGTCTTTGAATAGCTGGTGGCGCAATATCTGGCGAGAACAGCCTACCACTGCGAGTAATCTTGGCAGGTCCGGTGATGTTGCTGACACCGGTACTAGCATCAAATTCTTGTTTTATTCCAAGCACATAAACATCTGCCCCATAGTGCCATGGGACAGCTTTGTCGGATGTATAGGGGAGAGGCCCCGGAACAGTAATGATGATAGGAGCAATCTTCTGAGTGGACGTAATTTTGACAGGCTTCTTTGAAGGAGCCTTAGGAGGGTTGTTGAAAATAGTGACAATAGAAACTTCTTCAGCGGGGACAGCAGGAACAGCAATCTTCTCGAACAAGATTTCTTTGCTATCCATCAGGCTTTGGATACCTGATTTCAGCAAAGGATAACCAACAAGTGAAACAGCACATAGAAGGCAACCTTTACCACATCCCGGAAATAAACCGGCTAGCAACAGGTTCCTTTTGACAGTCATCAACAGAGTAACAATCTCTTCCACGGAGGCTACATACCGGTCTTCTTCCACAACATTCACTCCATGCTGGGGCATGGGAGCAGTCACAACATTGGGCCTTTCGGGCGCCTCAAACTGTATTTCTTTAGCATCAATAAGGTCCTGAACCTTATTCCTCAGAGCCCAGCAATCATCCGTAGTATGCCCCAGGCTATCAGAGTGATAAGCGCAACGGGCATTGGGGTTGTACTTTGGAGAAGTTGTGTTCACTACCTTTGGAGCTTCTTTGACAGTTACCAGATTGGTTGACAGTAGTTGCGGCAAAATCTGAGATAGGGTCATACTGAGCTGAGTGTACTTCCTCTTGGGTCTCTCACCCCTTGGTTGGTTGTACTGCTGAGGAGCAGCAGCAGGCTTTGAAATTACCAATGCATTGACAGCTTGGTGGCGTTCCGGCTTATTCTGTCTCCTGGGACCATAAACAGCACTGGCTTCCTTCTTGAAGGGCTTCTTCTCAGCACTTGTGGAGGCACCTTTCTGTATCTTCCCCGACTTGATACCAGCTTCTATTCTCTCACCAGTCAAGATCAAATTTGTAAACCCAGCAGAGGAATTACCAATCAGATGATTGAAGAATGGACCAGACAGGGTCCCCAGGAACATGTCAACAAGTTCACGATCAGTCAGCGGTGGCTGTACCCTGCCAGCCAGGTCCCTCCACTTTTGGGCATACTCCTTGAATCCTTCGCCCGTCCCCAGTGACATACCCTGGAGTTGGGTACGCGTGGGAGCGAGATCAGAATTATACTGATACTGCTTATAAAAGGCAGTAGCCAAGTCCTCCTAGTTTCGGATACTGGCTCCATCCAGCTGATAGAACCATTCGAGTTGAGACCCCGAAAGGCTATCCTGAAAGAAATGAATCCACAGGTTCTTGTCTGCAGTGTAAGGTTGGATTTTCCTTACATATGATCTGAGATGTAGCTTAGGGCAGGAAGCCCCGTCGTACTTCGCGAAGGCATGTGCCTTGAACTTGTGTGGGATCACCACCCCAGAAGATAAACCTAGATCTCCAAAATCCAGCCCCGACACATGTTGAACCTCCATGGCACTTAAACGGTCCTCTAGTTGCTTGTACCTGTCTTCGGCAGGAGGGTACTACTCATCATTGTAATCCGTCTCATTGTCGGAGACCGCGGGACTAGGAACCCTTCCTTCTTGGGGACTAGCTCTCCCTACAGAGGAAGTAGCTTGATCAACCTCATTCTGCAGTGTATTCCCAAACCTCCGTCCGGTGTTGAACAGCACAATCCTCTTCTTCTTATTCTTCTTCAAGAGTAGAGTCTTCAACTCCTGTTGACCCTGGGCTAAACTCATGACCAGCTCTTGAAACTGGGCATTCTGGGCCTGGAGGGCCTTGATAGCTTGTTCGGTAGTAGGCTCGGAAGACATGATGATTGAGTGCTGAAATAAACAGCGAAGAAGATTAAGCAACCTGTAGAAGAAGGGTACCTGCTATGCATATGATGCAATGAGATGCGTATGATTTATGCTTTCAATGATAATCGGGATTCAACTTTGTAGACAAAAAGGAAACACAACTTCATTAGATTCAAACTTTAAATTGTTCTTAGGCATTACAAGAATGAAAATAACTGAAAAGGAAATAAAAGCTGTAAAAGAAAACATCCAAAGCTCATCAGTGCTCCCATGGCCTCCTCTTCTCAGTACGGATATAGTCGTTCAGGATCCGCTCCTCCTCCAATCGCTTAGTCAGCTTCTGGATCTTTTGCTCCTGTTCGTTGAACTTTTCCCGATAAAAATCCCGTTCTTCCTGTAGCTGCGCCCAAGATCTCTTTAGTGTATCAACATCAGTGGGTATCTGAGGAGGGAGGACAGTTGGAGGAACCCCGTCTTCATCAGAAAATTCAAGAATGACAGGCCTGACAGCTTCGTATGGCATACCTAACTTCTGAGCACGGATGCGGACCCATCTGCAGTAGGGTTCCATTGGTAGAGAAGTCTTCGGTCCCAACTCATGTGGGTCAGCTTTGTGAATTCTGTCCCAAGCCTTAATGAATCCATGGCGCAGTTTGTCACTGCCTACCTGAAATTCAAAACTGAAGTGAGGAACCAGCATCTCATGAGGCCCTGCTCTTCTGGCTCTTCCAAACTGACGGAGAGCTAAACATGGATTATAAGAGATTCCTCCCTGGGTACCGATCAATGGAACATTAGGATATTCTCCGCAACGGTCAATAATGGCTACCTTATCCAAACCTCTGAGAGTCCAGATGATGTCATTGTCAGTGAGAGACATTAACCTATGAGCCCAGCCTTTTCCTTCTTCATTCTTCAGCACGAACTTAGGGAGGTGCGAAATAAACCACCTCACTAACAAAGGAGCACAACACCACAGAGTTCCCCGTCTTCGGGCAGTACGAGCATAGAGTTGTTGCAGGATATCACCCAAAAGAGTGGGTACAGGGTTCCGAGACATGAGAATCCTTATGGCATTGACATTGACACAGTTATCAGGATTTGGAAACAAAACTAGACCATAGATTAAGAGAGCCAGAATGTCTTCGTACGCCTTGAAGTCTAAGTCATTCCAAAAACTGTTAGCTTTACCAATCAGAAACTTAGCCAAAAAGCCCTTAACTCCACTTCTAGTTTCCCAGTTAGCCACTACCTCTTCTTTGGTCAAGGTAAGGACTGCAGCAATCTCTTCAGGCCTAAGAGTCTTCTCCCAACCAGTGAATGGAGTCTGCTCCAAAACAGGGATACCAAGTAAATCAGAGAATTCTTCCAAGGTAGGGACCAACTGGAAGTCTTGAAAGGTGAAGCAATGATACAGGGGATCATAAAACTGGGTCAGGACACTCATCAGTTGTTGGTCCCACTTTGAAGTGACTAACCCAAGGAGAGAGCCATGCCTCTTGATGAAGGAAGTAGTGTTTGGAATCCTATCAACCAAATCCTTGAGCAAAGTAGGTGGTTGAACAAAGTTGAGCCGGATAGTATTCCTACGCACGGGCATCATGATGTCCTACAAAAAAGAGCAAAGATGAAACCCTCTTGTCTTTGAAATGGGTCAGTCCTTATGCATGCAATGGTATAATGGTATGATGTTATGATAAAACACACCACAAGTATTCACAAAGGCAAGCATGACAAGGCACACAAGTCACACCAGACAACCCTTAGGGTTTAGGCCAGCATGAAGTTTAGGTATTACCCTCTTTTAGTTTCGTTGGTTAAGACCTGTCCTATCAAAAGTAATCGGGTTCTAGAGGATCTCAATATCATTGACTACCCTCAATCGGTCATAACTCCAGCATCGCAATCTTTTCTTGTGGCCAGAACCATCGCGAGAGTTTAGCCTCAATGAGTGTAGCATACTGCTACTGTTCTATGGCCAAGTTAGGTCAATTTAGGGTTCTAAGGTCGGTTGGTGTTTAATGACTCCTTAGAAGACCCATATTCTCCTCGTTGCAACACAAGGGATATCGGTACAGACTAAGGTGTCACACCAACGTAGCCACTGCTTCACCCATGTCGGTCTACGCCGGACAGGTCCCTCACAGATTATGCTACCTAAAAGGGTATTCCCCAGATCCGGGTTAGGATCTATGAAACTCCAATGCAAAGCCCACAAATGTAAAAGCAAACAAAGCAAGCAATTGAAAACAAGGTGATCTAAACCCTAAGGTTACTCCACTTTTAAGTTTGTCCCCAGCAGAGTCGCCAGTTCTGTGATACGGTGGGAGAACTGACTTGAGGTTTTGCGTTTGTTTTCGCAAATGTTTCGGTTGAGCAAGAGTCGCCACCGACTTTTTATTTTATCCTAAGGAAAGGTTAAAAAGCACAGCAAAAACCTTTGAGATGTTTTCTTGGGTTCAGGGAGTAGATTATAGAAAGGGAAGGTATTAGCACCCTTTCTATCCATGGTTATCCATGGGCTCTTAGTTACTTTCTTAGATCAACTTGCCTTGATTTTCAATTGTTTGAAATGGTGCTTTGTGTGTGGGTTTGAAAATGTTTTGAAAAGAGGCCAATGTGGTGGAAACCTTTGTAATGATCCATGTTGGGATGTATACAAAGGTGTACTATCTTTTAAAAAGTTTTCAATGTTTTTTTGAAAGTGTGTTATGATGTTTGGTTTTGAAAAGTAGGCAAGTGTTTTTGTTTTGCAAGTTAGCAAGTAACCAAGAGTTGTCTACTCCTAAATTTACTCAAAGATCTTTGCTATGTTTTAACCCTTTTAACAATTTTGTTCCACCATTGTATTTGGTGGACAATCTTGTGTTAGGATGTGAACGGGACGGGCGCGGGTCATCGTTTAGACCATGATTGCAATGATGCCAAGTGTCTTTGGGCAATTTTTCCTTTAAGGGACTTGATCATTTTTAGGCAACGTTCGAAAGCGTCATCGAGGGACTATGATCATTGGAATTGTTTTTGTTTTGTTTTGCCAAAGACACCTAACATGCAACATGGCCCATTATTGAAGGCATCAAGTGGAGTAACCCTAGGGGTGCAAATGTGATTGGTGTTGCCCATTTTCATGCTTTGTTATCTTTGAATTAGGTCAAACTATTGTTGGTTGATTTTTGCATACAAAACCCTAAGTCTATCATGGCATATTTAGAAAGCTTTTAAATGCGGAATTTAAAGGTCCTAAATTATTACACAATGATCATGGGAATGGGGGTACAAATGTTCAAATGGGGATGAGACTTCATAGGAGAGTAGTGTCCAATATTTACAACCAAATTGAATATACAAATTAATTTAATTGTACAATAAAATAAAATAAATATGCAAGATGCAAAAAATGATTTTTATATGTATGTAAAAGTGTTTTTCATGTGACAAATAAACAAAAATAAAAAGGATGATTTTTGGGTGTTTTTATGTTCTTAGGGAAAAACCCTAATTTGCTAAATAAAATGCATTAATTATTTATTATATGCAATATTTATTAATTATGTACAAAAAATAAATAAAATAAAGTATATTGTAAAAAAGTGATTTTTGAGGTCAAATATTAATAAAAATAAAAATGTATTATTTTTGTATTTTTCCCTAAATATTCTAATAAATATATATGTATTTATATTATTTACTAAATATATTAAATATGTACAAAAAGAAAATATTTATTATTTACAAAAAAAAGTATATTTTTTATAAAATGTTTTCAAAAGATAAAATAAAATAAAATGAGAAAACAAAATGTATTGGTATTATTTCTAGTATTTTAAATAAAAGTATTTATATATTTATTTACATATAAACTAAATGAAACAAAATAAATACCAAATAAAATGCAAAAAATATGAGAAAAATAATTTTAATGTTTTTTCATGCTTAAATAAAAATATAGAATCAAAATCAAAAGGAAAAAAAAATCAAAAATGACAAATATATCAAGCAAAGGGCCAGGGGGGTGTGAAATAAAGTGGTGCAAAAAGGAAAACAAAACAGGCCCAACCCAAAGGTGGTTGTCTTCAACCTCCAGCACCTTCAAACACACAAAAAAGCGCGCGTTTCCCATTGTCCCTGCTATCTCTTGATCCTTTGACTTTTAACAAAAACTTATAACATCAAAAATGTAGGGCATCAAACCACGAATCCATACATATAAAGAACTTGATCTAACTCTCAGAAATGAGAGAGAATTTCTCCTCCCCCAATTCTTGACCTAACTTTTTCCTAATGTTCAGGTTCAAAATACTCTCAGTACACACAACATAAATGCAAAGTGATTATATGTGTAGCTTCAGGGCCATGAGTAGAGCATTTTTTATTCATAAACCTAAAGCTAACTATGCCTGGATAGAGATGTAGAAGTTCAATAACTTACCTGTTCAGCTTGATTCGTGTATGACAATGGAGGTACTTTCACTGCAATGTGAGGACTTGTATAGCTTGCTTGAAGTCCAGGGATGCTATTCCAATGCTTGGTTTGTTTTGAATCTTGCTGAATCAAGCTATAGAAGTCAACCTGCAAAACAGAAAAAGTGAAAATGGTGAAGTTAGTTAGAGGTGTTACAGTTCGTGTCCAATGCTTGGGATAGTTTGTATGGGTGGTAGGGAGTGTGTTTGAGGTGGTTTGGATGAAAACGCACGATGGAATGTTGTTGGCCAAGTCAATCTACAACCATGACTCTGTTTTGCAGAAAAAATATGTTTTGATGGATGAGGAGGTATGGAGGGTCAAGGGCTCGTGTTCTAGTTCAGTTATGGAGTATGAAAAGTGTGGACAAAGTTTGCTTAAGATGGTCCTTGCAGGAATGAGAGATGTGGTTAGTTATGCAAGTTTTCTTCTATGTGAAGCAAGGAAATGTGAGTTCCTATACAAGCCTGTCCCCAGCCCTAAACTATGCTGCACACTTGAGTCTTGATCAGTGGGATATGTTCCTGAACTTGTGCCAAAAGGATCTGTCTTGTACTTCTTGGATTGCAATCTTGACATAAAGTGCCACTTTACAAGAATGGATAATGTGCTTTTTCTAATTATGGACTAATCCTTCATGTAATAACCAAATGCATAGAATAATATCTTGGCACAATGGTTTAGCATTTAATTTTTGAGTGTAAATGAGATTAGAGGCCTGTAATGTAGCTTGCACATGTTGAGTTTGAAAATGCACAAGTTATGAACATGGAAATGGCCATGAATCAAAGTGAGTTTTGCCCATATTGACAAATTTGATTCTCCCTAACCACAAGGGTGTTTAAGAATTTCTTGGACATTTTGAAAGCTTGGAATGTGAACTAAAATCCATCTTTGTAATGCAAGTTGAGATTCCAAGTGGAAGCATATGAAAAGTGGCCATGAAGTTAGGCAAAAATCCTGCCTAGAATAGGTAAAAAATTTTCTAAGTTAAGAATGTTTTGCACCCTTGTTCCAAAAATCATAACTTGAGCTACAAGCTTCTTTTGAGGAAACTTTGTGAATCAAAGTTGTAGATTTTGAAATGGACTATAACTTTCATGTTTTGAGTTTTGCTTGAATCCAAATGCATCTTGATGAAAAGATGGGACAAAGTTAGGAAAAAATTAGGAACTTTCATAACTTAGAAAAATTCTAAGTTATGAAAATTCTTCATTTCAAACCCTAATTTGTGATTTTTGATTTCTTGATGAACAAGTTTCATGATTTGGCATGTTTTGATGAAAAATGAATCTTGACACTTGACTTTGACCAAAAAGTCAAGGTTTGACTTTTCAGTATACAGTCAATTTTGGCTCAGTTGACTGGAAAATTCATCTGTCAACCTTGTGCATTTGGGATCTTTTGAATTTGTTGAATGTGTCAAGACCATGTCATTGAGTCCTTGAGTCCATATGTGAGATTGGTTTGCCATTGGTTAGGTCAAACAGTCAAAAATTGCCTTTGTGCAGTCAAAACCCTAAAAATGACCATTTTACCCTTTTGGTGATCTGATCAAATTTCTTGTGGAATTGTGATCCAAACTTGACCAAATGGTTCATATGAGTTCATAATGTTGATGTGGGTCAAAAATCATGAGGTTTGACTGTCAATTGACCACAGTTGACTTTTTCCCCAATACAGCTGATTTCTAGGTCAATTGTCCAATTGACTGGGCAAAGATTGGAATCAAGGCTTGAAACTTGATATGGATAAACTTGTGAGTCCAACATGAAGAATGAAAGTCATCTTAGGCATTTTAGGTCAAAACATCTTTGTGCAAACTCAAACCCTAATTTGGGTCAACAGTGCAAGGAGGAGTCCTGAGCAGAGCAAATCCTAACTTGATCTTGAGCTCCAAGAGTCTTGTGGTGAGAAAATATTAAGAAAATGGGAGGACAAATTTTGGGGTACAACATATATTATATTTATATTTTATTTTATTTATATTATATTTTATTAATTATTTATTAATAATTATAATTATTAATAGCTTTGTAACCATATATTAATAATTATTTATTGCATGTAAGTATTATTATATGATAAAATAAATCATTTTCATGTAAAAATTACATATATTATTTTAACGTATATTGCATTAAAATATTTGTAGCATGCATTAATCAAGACTTTTCGCAATTAATACAGTAAAAAACACAAACCAAGTGTTGTACCCCAAAATTTGCCCTCCCATATTCTTCAAGAATTGCAAAGTCAAGCTTAAAAATCTCCCCAAGGGTTGCACAGTGTAAGGGCCTCCTAAACAGTCAAAATTAGGGTTTTGGTTCTGATCAAGTAAATGAAGTTTCCAAGGGTCCAATCAAGTCCCACATGCCTACAAATATGGTCAAGTATCCTCATATCAAGTTTCAAGACTTTCAGCACAAAATTGCACAGTCAAAACCCTAATTGCACTACAGTCAACTGAAGGGGCAAAATGGTCATTTGGCAGTCAAAAGTTCAAATTTTTGGTCAAAATCTCATTTTGAAGCCACAAACATCATTTGATCAATGCTTGATCATGATTCTCAAAGCTTGGCTCAAAAATCATCAAGATGCAAAAGTTTCCTTATTTGGACAGCTGAAAAAGTCAACTGTAAATTGACCAGGGCATAACTTTCACATGGATTATCAGAAAAATTCCATCCAAAGCTCATTTTGAAGATAAAGACATTTCCAACAACTCCTCTTCACACTTCAAGTCCAAGAAATGCTCTCACAAAAAGTTATCAATTTCAACATTATAGGTCATTTTCAAAAGTCAACAAAAAGGGACTTTAAGTCAAAGGCCATAACTTGAGATTGGTAAATCAAAATGACATGGGACCAAAGGCATTGGTTAGAGTACTCAAATACCTTTCCAAGATGTCCAAGAACGTGAGCAAAGCTTACAAATTGAGCAAGTTATGCCTTGTGGAAGTTGGGAAATTTTTGGATATTTTGAAAAGTCAACATTGATTCAAATGACCTAAAATTGCTAATGGGCCTCTTTTTTTTCCACAATTCATCATCCAAGGCATGTGCACGACCACTTGGCCCAAAGGGAAGTTTTTCTTCATTATTTATTTATTTATTTGGATTTTTATTATTAATAATTCATTTAAATTAAAATAAATACATGAAAAATACTAAACCTACTATTTCAAATCTTTTTGTGCATATAATATCTTCAATAATTCGTGCATGATCAGATATGGAAGAATTGGAATTGATTGGATATGATTTGTACAAAATAGCATGAAAAAGATTGAAAAAGATCTTGAAAAATCAAATCTTTCAAACCATGAATGCCAAGGTTTTTGATTGTTTTCTTTGACCTAATTCACTCCATACATAAGCTAGATCAAGACCTAATGCCTCAGAACCACAAAGCTGCGCAGAAAACACCATTTGAACACTTGAAATTTATCAAAAAAACTCAATTCTGAAAACCTAGTTCTAGGACGATTCAAGGCCAAATAGGTATTCCATTAGCTTCCTTAAGGATCATAGAACGTGTTCCAATCATTCCCTAAGTCCCATACTCAAGAAAACACGAAATCATCATTGAAGTTGGTAAGGAAAATTCCAAAATCGTTTTCCATCATTCATGCGTTTTTGACATATTTCATTGTTGTTTTTGTGTTTAGAATGATGTTTGCAAGCTACCTGTGTAATTTGATTGGAGTTTCATGCCAAAACGAAGGATCCACCATGAGAGCATATTAGGGTTCCGTGGAAATTGATTTAGGGGTTTTCAAACCTGGAACAATTAGGCCATGAGAGATACATCATTGGATTCGTGAGAGAGAGACGGTTCTAATGGCCCTAGTCCGAACAATTTATACATATTCGTGTGCTATTCGCTATTTTCTCTAATGATGCCTTTTAGAACGGTGTAAAAACCGTTGCCAATGTTTGTTATATTTTCAGGAAAAACAAAACAATGAGGAAGATGACTCGGTGGCATAAGCTGAATGGCTGGTTCAAAATCTCGCGCGAAAAAAGAAGCGTTGGTGCTTGTTTGTTTTATTATATTTATTGATTATCTTATTTACAGATAGACAAAATAGCACGGTTGGTGAAGCGTTTGGTTGGTAATGTTCAGGACCTGGGTTCGAGCCCCAGGTCCTCACCCCCCTTTCATATTATTTTTCATTTAGTATTCATATGCAGTTTCAATGTAGTGGATCACCATACACCTTCAAAATCAAGCTGTTCACGTGGCCAATGGATTCAATCAAGGGTCATGATCTGGAGAGCACGATGAACGTCAGTCAACGGAGACCCATGCCAACGCAATAGTCAACCAGGCCAAAAGGTTGATGGGCCCAGATTGCTAAAAGAAAACCTCACAATTAGGGGCAGACCCCCTAGGTTTGCCATTTATTTTTACATTCTTTCTTTTTATTATTTCTATTTTCTTTTAATTATTGTTTTTAATTAATTTATTATTTTCATAATATATAAAAAACCCAAAAAAAATCAGAAAAGATAAAAAAAAATAATAAATATTTTATTTTAGTATTTTGGTAAATAAAGTCCATTAATTAATTTTAGTTATTAAATTAGGTTTAACTATAACGTTTTCATAATAAAAAACCTAAAATTAGTAGAATTAGGGTTTAATTAATTTTTTATTCCTTTTTATTTTCTTTCATAATAATTAAATATTAAATATTTATTTTTGTAATTAAATTGCATGTAAATTAACTAGGGTTAATTTTAGGTTAAAATTCGATCTTTTCTTAATAAATTAAAAAACAACTAGAATTAGGGTTAGCATGTTATTTTAATTAATTCTTTTTTCATTAAAACCAAAAAATACCAAAAACAATTTCTTTTCTTTTTTAATTAATTAATTCCATCATTTAATTTAATTTTGCAAAAAGGGTCCAACGCCCTCGTTTTTAATTCTTATTTAATTCGCATATTTCTTTCTTTTTCTTTTAATATTTATGTACCTCTCCCAAAGCCGTGTAATATATTTCTCGCATTTTATTTTATTTCTTTATTTATTTTTCTGCCAAATCGGGTTCTGGAAATTTTGGCGATGTGGACCCGCGCCTTTTGTAATAGTTTAGAATTTTTACTTCTCGCAAATATTGTAACTGTTAATTGATGCATGCAAGAATGAATGACCATAAATAAAAACAAGCGTAGAACACCAATAACATGACAAGATAAAATATCTGAAAACGGCACACAAATCACACACCACCCCTAGGGTACGCCTCACTGTTGCCTTGCCTCGAAAGGTGATCGTCGAGTAGAGGATGTCTTAGTAAGTCCTCATGATCCGGGAACCTGGCATGAGGGAAGCTTCTAAGGTGTCTTCCCATTGCTCTGGTGATCACCATGTCCCTACAAACTCGAATTGACCCGAACACCTCCAACGGTGGTGCTACCTACCTCTCAATGGTGGGATGGCACTACCTTAAAGGACATTTACACAGACGAATTCCTTAGGGTAGGTAGGTTCTCGTAGATACTTGCTCTAATTTCAAAAACAAATCAAAAAATACTTTTCACACCGACACCTTTTCAAAAAGCTTTCAAAAGCAATTTTTCAAACACTCTTGAGGACCGATACAAGAGTCGAACTGGAATTTTCAAAGAAACTTTTTTAAAACCCACATTGAAAAGCAAACAAACCATTTTTGAAAACACAAGTGAGCAAGTATCTAAGAGCCCATGGATAACCATGGATAGAAAGGGTGCTAACACATTCCCTTTCTATAATCTACCTCCCGAACCGAGAGCAATCTCTATAAGGAATTTTTTTGTGCTTTTGTCCTTTCCATTTGGAGAAAATAAAAGACGGTGGCGACTCTTGCTTCCGCGACATTTCGCGAACCAGCGTTAAACAGTCAGTTCCAGATCCACCGATCACAGAACTGGCGACTCTGCTGGGGAAATCTTATAAAGTGAGGTGTACCTTAGGGCTAGTTCATAACTGTGTTTTCAATTGCTTTCCTTGTTTGCTTTAAATTGTGGGTTGCTTGGGAGTACTATAGATCCTAACCCGGATCTGGGGAATACCTTCTTAGAAAGTAGCAACAAGGCTGTGAGGGAACTGTGCGGGGTATACCGACATGGTTGAAACAGTCTGCTACGTTGATGTGGCACTTTGGTGTGTACCGGTAACCCTTGAGTTCAGTCAAGGAGAGTACGGGGCCTCCGCGTGGTGTCATGAATCATCAACAGACCTTAGGAACCTTAATTGAACTATCTTGGCCTCTTTAGGGTAGTGAGATAACTGACTTTGGTGCAGTCCGAGGTTGGTTGATACTCGATACTACACTCAATTGAGGGTTGCTTTCCTGGAATATTTCGATCGCCAGTTCAGTGGCTAAATCTAAACGATGAACAATGAAAGCAATCCCGTGATATTGGGACCCTTAGAACCCGGTTACTTTGATTGGACAGGTTGAACCCACCAACTTCAAGAGGGTACTACCCAGACCCCATGCTGGCCTTAAACCCTAAGGGCTTGACTTGTGTGCCTTGTGTGCCTTACATGTTTGTCTTTGTAAATATCTGTGGTGTGTTTAATCATAGCATCATGACATCATCCAGCATCATATGCATTGACTAACCATTTCAGGGGTTCGAATCTTCATCTTTGTTCTTGTTTTGTAGGACATGGAAACTGTTCGCAGGAAGACAATTCAAGTCAGTCTTGTAAGGATCCCTCCTCAGCTTAAGGATCTTATATCCAGGATTCCCGAGAACTCTTCATTCAGTGAAAGACATGGAAGTCTCATCAGCTTGGTCAATACCAACATTGAGGAAGATATGATAAAGGTCCTGTTCCAGTTCTTTGACCCTCTGCATCACTGTTTCACCTTCTTGGACTATCAGTTGGTACCTACCTTGGAGGAGTTCTCCCGGCTCCTGAAGATCCCTATCCTTGATCAGCTACCCTACAACGGTACGGAAAAGGAACCTAAGCTTGAAGAGATTGCTAAAGCCTTGCACCTACAGTCATCTGACCTCAAGGGACATTGGGAAGTTAGAAGTGGTATCAAAGGGTTCTTAGCCAGGTTTCTGTTTGAAAAGGCTCATGAATGTTGGAACTCCCTTGACTTGCAAGCTTTTGAAGAAGTTGTGGCCCTCCTTGTCTATGGTTTGGTGTTGTTCCCTAACCCAGATCAGCTTATTGATGTCAGTGTTGTCCAGATCTTTATGTCCAGGAATCCTATACCTACGTTGCTGGGGGACATCCTTCACTCATGTTACACTCGAACCATGAGAGAAAGAGGTGTCCTTATGTGTTGCACTCCTCTCCTGGGGAGGTGGTTTATTTCGCACCTTCCACAATCAGTCTTGAAGAATGAGCGGGGTTTGAGATGGTCACAACGGTTGATGACTCTCACACATGCAGATATACATTGGTGCCCTCGGTCCAGAGAGGATGTCACTATCATTGATCGTTGCGGGGAGTACCCTAATGTTCCTTTACTTGGAATCAGAGGAGGTATTACTTACAGCCCATGCCTGGCTTGGAGACAGTTTGGTTATGCTCGGAGGGATGGTCCTCATGACATGTTAATTCCTGACATAGTTTTTAACTTCGACAACGATACTCAAGGACTTCGCCAGAGATTTATCAGAGCCTGGCGGATGCCAAGTAGGATAGACAGCAAGACACTGGGGCACAGGAATTCCATCCCGTTGGAACCTTATCTCAAGTGGGTACGAGCCCGCTCCCAGAAGTTAGTGATGCCTTATCCCCATATGCTCCCTGTGATCAAAGAGCCGGTCTTGGAAGGAGAAGTGTCCTACACTATTCAGCACCCCGATATGCCCACATCCTGGGAAGAGATGCAGAAGAGCTGGATCCAGCTTAAGGAAGAACGGAATTCCCTTGAGACCAGTCTACATGCCAGTGAAAAGAAGGTCTTGGAGCTCACCCGCCTGTTGCATGAGGAGAGGAATCTCAACACTTACATAGCTCCAAAGAGGATGCGCAGTGTATTTTGGGATTGATTTGCTTTTGTATTATTTTGCCCATGAGGCTTTGATGTACTAAACAATTATTTCCTTAATAATAACGTGTGTTCCCTTTTGTCTACAACAAATTTGAACTTTCGAACCCTTGAATGCATTGCATACATACATATCATTGCATTCCAGGTACCCCTTTTACAGGTTGCTCACCCTCTGCGCTGTTTATTTCAGCATCATGAATCCTGACTCAACATCAACCGAGATGTCTATCAAGGCCCTCCAGGCTCAGAATGCCCAGTTCCAAGAGCTGATCATGAATTTGGCCCAGGGGCAACAAGATCTGAAGACTCTGCTCCTGAAAAAGAAGAAGAAGAGGACTGTTTTGTTCAGCCCTAGACGTAGACCTGGGAATACACTGCAGATTGAAACTGAGAGGACTACTCCATCTGTGAGGGAAGGCAGTCACCATGAGAGAGAGGTGCCTAGTCCAGTGGTCTCCGACAACGAGACAGATTTCAATGACGAACAATACCCTCTTGTGGAAGACAAGTACAAACAGTTGGAAGACCGTCTGAATGCCATGGAAATTCAACAAGTACCTGGTTTGGATTTCGAGATTTGGGTCTAACTTCTGGCGTGGTGATCCCACACAAATTCAAAGCACCCTCTTTTGCTAAGTACGATGGGACATCCTGTCCCAGGCTGCATCTCAGGTCTTATGTGCGGAAGATTCAACCGTATACTGTGGACAAGAACTTGTGGATCCACTTCTTCCAGGAGAGTCTTTCAGGGACTCATCTCGAATGGTTATATCAGCTGGACGGAACCAAGATTCGTAACTGGGAGGAGTTGGCTACTGCTTTTTACAAGCAGTATCAGTATAATGCCGACCTCGCTCCTACGCGTACCCAACTCCAGGGTATGTCGTTAGGATCGGGAGAAGGTTTTAAAGAATATGCGCAGAAGTGGAGGGACCTTGCTGGAAGGGTACAACCACCTCTGACTGACCGCGAGCTCATCGACATGTTCTTGGGGACCCTGTCTGGTCCATTCTTCAACCATCTGATTGGGAACTCTTCTGCTGGGTTTACAGATCTGATCTTGACTGGGGAGAGGATCGAAGCTGGTATCAAGGCTGGGAAGATACAGAAGGATACTTCATTGAGCACCGATAAAAAACCTTTTAAGAAGGAATCCAATGCCGTCTATGGTTCAAAGAGACAGAATAGACCAGAACGCCGCCAAGCTGCCAATGCAGTGGTGATCTCAAAACCTGCTGGTGCTCTGCAACATCACAACCAACAAAAGAGCGAGAGAAGGTAGTTCACTCGGCTCAGCATGACCTTATCCCAGATATTGCCACAGTTGCTGGAGACCAAGTTGGTAACTCTAAAAGAAGCTCCGAAGAATCAAAATACAACGTCACCAAAGTATAACCCCAACGCCCGCTGCGCTTATCACTCTGACAGCCCAGGGCATACTACAGATGATTGTTGGAGCTTGAAAAATAAGATCCAAGACTTGACTGACGCAAAGGAGATTGAGTTCGAGGCGCCCGAGGCTCCCAACGTGATCACTGCTCCCATGCCAAAACATGGCTAGGATAGAAAGCACTTTTTTGTTCATTTGAATTCAAGTCGTATTTTTCTTTGTTTATTCAAACAATAATATTCATGTCAAACATTGTTATTTCATTAATGCATTACATATGTCCGTTTTGAAGTAATTATATCGTATTCACTATATGCAAACTGTTTTCATATTTTTGTGATGCTCAACTCTCGATTATTAATTCTAAGCCTCTTGAGGGAGGATGACGAAAACGATACCATAATCTACAGTATGCTTTTGAACAGACCCCGCAGATGAGGTACAGGCATTGTTTCAATCCCTAAACACTGGAGTTATAAGGATGATAATCCCCCGTCAACCCATCTGAGCCAAAGAAGTAGAAGTTTTTCTTTTCGAAATTTAAAACCCTTAATCATAACCTGGGGCAGGGTAGTCTCTCAGTTGATCCAAGTGCATAACGAATGGCACCAAAGAGGTCCTTACAAACCAAAGAAAAACGGTGATGGTTCCGAATAATCAAGAAGGACAGGCAGTCATTATATCTCTCAAAATAAAAAAGCCCATTAAGTCAAAACCTATGAAGGAGACTTACAAAACGGGGGCATCCCGCTGACTGTAATCACAAAAGAAACAGTTCAGGCAAAATTCAGGGATAGCAAAATCAAAAAGAAAGAGGTCTTACAAACCCTCAACAAAAAAGGAAGGACTGCCTATTCAAAATAAGTTATCAATATCCGAATCATCACCGAAAAATCAGAGCAAAGACTCAAACAAGGTCTAACGCACGATCAACTGAGCTTAGGTTTGAAGAACATCACGAAGAATGGATGGGTACAAATAATTTGAGCCTTTATCCTTTGTTTCTTAAACCGTGAGCCAGGCCACGTTATAACCCTTAAAAAGTCCTAGCTGAAGCATGGGTTAGTTCGAAAGCATACTGTACGAAAGGTATCTTGACTCCTTAAGGCTGGTGGGAAAATAACGAGTTGACACCACAATTTACAAAACTTGCTTGTTTTATGAAAAAGAATGCATTTTCAAAATCTTCAAGACAGACATAAGCTTTGCATTTTTAACATAACTTTGTTTGCATATGACTTTTTGTTTGAACAACATAGAAATTCGCACGACGAATGCCTAATGAACAGAAGCACTTCCAATCAAGGGGCATGACATGACTATTACCCATCATCTGGGGCAGTCCAATCAAGATTCGGAGAATCTCTCAAAAGGCCAAATAGCCTGGGGCAAATCTCCGCCTGAGTCACTTGGGGCATCCCAACAACGAATCTTGCCTGATCAAACACCTTCTGGTGGCAGGACAAAACACTTCTAACAAGGGCACCTCCCTACATCCTGAGGGCATGGACATAGTCGAAAAAATACTACGCGTAATCAAAGACCCACTAGGTTGACACACCTAGGCAAAAATAAGGGCTTCCCGGCGAACCAAAAGGGTTCGGGCAAAATGAAGGGATGAAATGAAAAAATCTGTACACCCGGCAAGTCGAAAACCTGAAAAGGCGGCTTGGGCAAAAATGGGTATCCCGGTGGACCGAAAACCCAAAAGGGCGGTCCAGGCAAAAGTTAGGGATCAAAGCGTACGACTATGTCCTATCATCTTGTCACCTGTCTACCAGAAGAAGGTTTGTCCATCAACAACTATCAGCACCTCACAGGTCTTCCTCTCCCACTTTAGAGACAGGGGCAATAAAGAGTTGCCTAAGCGATCCAATTGTTCTATCCTCCAAGGTATCAAGGTGGGTTTAGCTAAAGAACATAACCAGACATCTTAATTCCCCAGAGAGTGAGCCAGCAAGTCAGTACACTCTCCCCAAGCAAAGTTACAGTCAACCTTAAGGAAGTTGAGTATCCTCCAGCAGATCTCAACAGTCTCCAGCAGTATATACGCATTCTTAACAAGCATCCCCGGCAGTCTTGAGCTAAGATTGTCCCCCGGCGGCATATCAAACATCCAGTGGAGTTACTTCCAGCGCATCTCAAAAGTTCCCCAAGAGAGTCCAATCTAGCTCCCCCTGGAAAGTTGGAATCATCTCCCAAGCAGTTAAGCTTATCCCCAGTAGATTCTGGAAGCTTATCCTCGCAGAGCACGAACGCGTCCCCCGGCTTTATTCAAAGAGTTATTTCCTTACCAGGATATAACTGGGTTATCCTCAGCCAAAAGCCACGGAAAGATCGTCGTCAACACAGTCTTCTTATCCCCAGCGAAGTCTATTAACACTTCCAACACAACAAGGGTATCCCCAGCAAGTTATTATCAACATTCCAGCAAAGTATCTCTCTCCCCACAGAGTATTGCTTCCCAGCAAGATCGTTAGAGTACTTTTCTCCCCGCAGAGTAATCCATTCGCCAAGTTCATTCCCCAACGGAGTTATATTCTCCTACCGGTATTCTTGCAATTATCATCCCCAGCGGAAGCAAAATCTATTCTCCAACATCAGCCCAGGAGTGACTTCCCGGCACCCGTCAAGGATTTACTTTCCTAGACGAAAACATACATTCCTAAACATCACATACATCATTATAGCATGCATAGACACATCATACAAATCTCATTTATGTTGAGAACATCATTGTTTGACCCATATCATACATTGCATATGACTGACCTCTATCTTTCAGGAAAGATTCAGTTAGATTCTCAATCATATTTCAAGACTCTAAGACCTTATCTGGTTCCGTTAAATCGACTCCAAAGATTTCTCTGGTTATTATCCAGTCAAAGGCCTTCTCTGGTCCAGTTAAATCGACCCCAAACAGATTTCTCTGATAAAGACCCAGTTGAAGACATTCCAAGACCTAGACCGGTTCAGTTGAATCGACTCCAAAGATTTCTTATCCAGTCCAAGGCCTTCTCTAGTCCAGTTAAATCGACCCCAAGCAGATTTTCCTGATAAAGACTCAGTAGAAGTTATCCAAGGTTTTCTCAATGATTGCTATTGAGATTGTAATCGCCTATGGTTCTCTCCCCAATGCTGCGGAGATGATAATTCCATCCCAGGTTTTCTCAATGATTGCTATTGAGATTGTAATCGCCTATGGTTCTCTCCCCAACGCTGCGGAGATGATAATTCCATCCCAGGTTTTCTCAATGATTGCTATTGAGATTATAATTTCCTATGGTTCTCTCCCCGATCCTGCGGAGATGATAATTCCATTCCAGGTTTTTCTCAATGTTTGTTTTTGAGATTATAATTTCCTATGGTTCTCTCCCCAATGCTGCGAAGACGATAATTCCATTCCAGGTTTTTCTCAATGTTTGCTTTTGAGATTATAATTGCCTATGGTTCTCTCCCCGATCCTGCGGAGACGATAATTCCATTCCAGGTTTTTCTCAATGTTTGATTTTGAGATTATAATTTCCTATGGTTCTCTCCCCAATGCTGCGGAGATGATAATTCCACTCCAGGTTTTTCTCAATGATTGCTTTTGAGATTATAATTTCCTATGGTTCTCTCCCCAATGCTGCGGAGGTGATAATTCCACTCCAGGTTTTTCTCAATGATTGCTATTGAGATTATAATTGCCTATGGTTCTCTCCCCGATACTGCGGAGATGGTAATTCCCACCAAGATTTCGCTCAATGATTGCTGTTAAAGTGAAGTTATCCAAGATTTTCTCAACAATTGCTGTTGAGGTTAAGGTCATCCAAGGTTCTCTCACCGTTCCAGCTGAGGTAGTAACCACCCTTGGTTCATTCATCACCTTTTGAAGCTCCAGATCCAGCTCCTGTAACCAGTCAGGACACATCTATACAAAGAGTCTGAAAACCAGCTCCTGCAACATGTCAGGTACTCATTTTTTTCTTTTGCAGGTACGCAGGTTCTCGCTAAGGAATCTCTTACGCGGTCGACATCCAGATGGCATCTATAAGCCCATCATCCTATCCATCAATCTCCAAATGGCATCTATAAGCCCATTCCCATCATCACCCTGCTACTATGTGAGCGCAAATTTCTGGGCACTCTAGTGTTCAATCATCTTCTACCCTCGGATTACGAAAGGCACGTCAACCAATCTGCATCCTCGGGTCTAAGAAGATTGAACAGGGGCAACTGTTGTACCCCAAAATTTGCCCTCCCATATTCTTCAAGAATTGCAAAGTCAAGCTTAAAAATCTCCCCAAGGGTTGCACAGTGTAAGGGCCTCCTAAACAGTCAAAATTAGGGTTTTGGTTCTGATCAAGTAAATGAAGTTTCCAAGGGTCCAATCAAGTCCCACATGCCTACAAATATGGTCAAGTATCCTCATATCAAGTTTCAAGACTTTCAGCACAAAATTGCACAGTCAAAACCCTAATTGCACTACAGTCAACTGAAGGGGCAAAATGGTCATTTGGCAGTCAAAAGTTCAAATTTTTGGTCAACATCTCATTTTGAAGCCACAAACATCATTTGATCAATGCTTGATCATGATTCTCAAAGCTTGGCTCAAAAATCATCAAGATGCAAAAGTTTCCTTATTTGGACAGTTGAAAAAGTCAACTGTAAATTGACCAGGGCATAACTTTCACATGGATTATCAGAAAAATTCCATCCAAAGCTCATTTTGAAGATAAAGACACTTCCAACAACTCATCTTCACACTTCAAGTCCAAGAAATGCTCTCACAAAAAGTTATCAATTTCAACATTATAGGTCATTTTCAAAAGTCAACAAAAAGGGACTTTAAGTCAAAGGCCATAACTTGAGATTGGTAGATCAAAATGACATGGGACCAAAGGCATTGGTTAGAGGACTCAAAGACCTTTCCAAAATGTCCAAGAACATGAGCAAATCTTACAAATTGAGAAAGTTATGCCTTGTGGAAGTTGGGAAATTTTTGGATATTTTGAAAAGTCAACATTGATTCAAATGACCTAAAATTGCTAATGGGCCTCTTTTTCTTCCACAATTCATCATCCAAGGCATGTGCACGACCACTTGGCCCAAAGGGAAGTTTTTCTTCATTATTTATTTATTTATTTGGATTTTTATTATTAATAATTCATTTAAATTAAAATAAATACATGAAAAATACTAAACCTACTATTTCAAATCTTTTTGTGCATATAATATCTTCAATAATTCGTGCATGATCAGATATGGAAGAATTGGAATTGATTGGATATGATTTGTACAAAATAGCATGAAAAAGATTGAAAAAGATCTTGAAAAATCAAATCTTTCAAACCATGAATGCCAAGGTTTTTGATTGTTTTCTTTGACCTAATTCACTCCATACATAAGCTAGATCAAGACCTAATGCCTCAGAACCACAAAGCTGCGTAGAAAACACCATTTGAACACTTGAAATTTATCAAAAAAACTCAATTCTGAAAACCTAGTTCTAGGACGATTCAAGGCCAAATAGCTATTCCATTAGCTTCCTTAAGGATCATAGAACGTGTTCCAATCATTCCCTAAGTCCCATACTCAAGAAAACACGAAATCACCATTGAAGTTGGTAAGGAAAATTCCAAAATCGTTTTCCATCATTCATGCGTTTTTGACATATTTCATTGTTGTTTTTGTGTTTAGAATGATGTTTGCAAGCTACCTGTGTAATCTGATTGGAGTTTCATGCCAAAACGAAGGATCCACCATGAGAGCATATTAGGGTTCCGTGGAAATTGATTTAGGGGTTTTCAAACCTGGAACAATTAGGCCATGAGAGATACATCATTGGATTCGTGAGAGAGAGACGATTCTAATGGCCCTAGTCCGAACAATTTATACATATCCGTGTGCTATTCGCTATTTTCTCTAATGATGCCTTTTAGAACGGTGTAAAAACAGTTGCCAATGTTTGTTATATTTTCAGGAAAAACAAAACAATGAGGAAGATGACTCGGTGGCATAAGCTGAATGGCTGGTTCAAAATCTCGCGCGAAAAAAGAAGCGTTGGTGCTTGTTTGTTTTATTATATTTATTGATTATCTTATTTACAGATAGACAAAATAGCACGGTTGGTGAAGCGTTTGGTTGGTAATGTTCAGGACCTGGGTTCGAGCCCCAGGTCCTCACCCCCCTTTCATATTATTTTTCATTTAGTATTCATATGCAGTTTCAATGTAGTGGATCACCATACACCTTCAAAATCAAGCTGTTCACGTGGCCAATGGATTCAATCAAGGGTCATGATCTGGAGAGCACGATGAACGTCAGTCAACGGAGACCCATGCCAACGCAATAGTCAACCAGGCCAAAAGGTTGATGGGCCCAGATTGCTAAAAGAAAACCTCACAATTAGGGGCAGACCCCCTAGGTTTGCCATTTATTTTTACATTCTTTCTTTTTATTATTTCTATTTTCTTTTAATTATTGTTTTTAATTAATTTATTATTTTCATAATATATAAAAAACACAAAAAAAAATCAGAAAAGATAAAAAAAAATAATAAATATTTTATTTTAGTATTTTGGTAAATAAAGTCCATTAATTAATTTTAGTTATTAAATTAGGTTTAACTATAATGTTTTCATAATAAAAAACCTAAAATTAGTAGAATTAGGGTTTAATTAATTTTTTATTCCTTTTTATTTTCTTTCATAATAATTAAATATTAAATATTTATTTTTGTAATTAAATTGCATGTAAATTAACTAGGGTTAATTTTAGGTTAAAATTCGATCTTTTCTTAATAAATTAAAAAACAACTAGAATTAGGGTTAGCATGTTATTTTAATTAATTCTTTTTTCATTAAAACCAAAAAATACCAAAAACAATTTCTTTTCTTTTTTAATTAATTAATTCCATCATTTAATTTAATTTTGCAAAAAGGGTCCAATGCCCTCGTTTTTAATTCTTATTTAATTCGCATATTTCTTTCTTTTTCTTTTAATATTTATGTACCTCTCCCAAAGCCGTGTAATATATTTCTCGCATTTTATTTTATTTCTTTATTTATTTTTCTGCCAAGTCGGGTTTTGGAAATTTTGGCGATGTGGACCCGCGCCTTTTGTAATAGTTTAGAATTTTTACTTCTCGCAAATATTTTAACTGTTAATTGATGCATGCAAGAATGAATGACCATAAATAAAAACAAGCGTAGAACACCAATAACATGACAAGATAAAATATCTGAAAACGGCACACAAATCACACACCACCCCTAGGGTACGCCTCACTGTTGCCTTGCCTCGAAAGGTGATCGTCGAGTAGAGGATGTCTTAGTAAGTCCTCATGATCCGGGAACCTGGTATGAGGGAAGCTTCTAAGGTGTCTTCCCATTGCTCTGGTGATCACCATGTCCCTACAAACTCGAATTGACCCGAACACCTCCAACGGTGGTGCTACCTACCTCTCAATGGTGGGATGGCACTACCTTAAAGGACATTTACACAGACGAATTCCTTAGGGTAGGTAGGTTCTCGTAGATACTTGCTCTAATTTCAAAAACAAATCAAAAAATACTTTTCACACCGACACCTTTTCAAAAAGCTTTCGAAAGCAATTTTTCAAACACTCTTGAGGACCGATACAAGAGTCGAACTGGAATTTTAAAAGAAACTTTTTTAAAACCCACATTGAAAAGCAAACAAACCATTTTTGAAAACACAAGTGAGCAAGTATCTAAGAGCCCATGGATAACCATGGATAGAAAGGGTGCTAACACCTTCCCTTTCTATAATCTACCTCCCGAACCGAGAGCAATCTCTCTAAGGAATTTTTCTGTGCTTTTGTCCTTTCCATTTGGAGAAAATAAAAGACGGTGGCGACTCTTGCTTCCGCGACATTTCGCGAACCAGCGTTAAACAGTCAGTTCCAGATCCACCGATCACACCAAGCATCAAACTATTTTCCCGAACAAACTAAGCTAATCAACAGTCTTTTTGCAAATAGGGTTTCAAACCGATTTTGGCTTACTGCGTACTCAGTCAAAATCTCCGCAATCACTACTCCTGACCGAGTGCGAAGTGATTCAAAATATGTTTACAAACCCTTTAAAAGACACCAACCCATACGAACTACGAATTGGGACTCTGATTCCTCATAAGAGGATACGTAGGCACGCGATCTAAAATCATGGCGAGTCTTGCTAATTAAAACTTAAAACCCTGTTTACCCCAAACCTAAAACCTAAGGCTAATATCCTTGTAAACAAGGTAGACGAAAGGTTCCTAACACCTTCCTTTCGCCTAATTGAGTCTGTAACCTAGAATCTATGCAAACTCTTGTTTTAAAAACCCGGCGTAACAGGGGGTGAATGAGTTCTCTAAATGGTGATTATAACATGAGAGGGTAGTGATGGTTCCTTTCTCTCTTTAGGTTTTTGTATAATTGATGTATGACTCTCCTTTTTGGTTGATTGATGTTGCTTGTATATGATTTTATATGAAATTGTGAATCTTATGATGTTAATGTTGTAATTGTTGCTGAGTATTGTTGCTATTATGAAGTTACCACATGAAAACCCCAATCTAGAGATTATAGGTATAGGAGGAAGATGAATAATAAGGATTTAGATGTGAAAATGTTTTATGGGATAATAGATCAATGAATTAGATGAAGTCTATAGGTTGTGATACATAAAAAATACTGCTTTAGACCAAAATTTGAAGGGTGAAAGTCCCCAAAATGGGGGAAAATCAGATTGGTTTTTGCAGGAAATCGCAACAGGACAATCTTGTTCCTGCAGGATCATCGGGCGATGAGGGACGTGTCGCCGGGCGATGGAGTTTTTGCCAGGCGAATGAGGAAGCGATGGAAGAGGTGAAAATATGAAAGTTTCTGTAATGTGCCGCTTCTAGTGTCACTGAGAAAAGGGTGGCGCGAAAGTAACATCGTCGGGTGACGGAGGATGTCGCTTGGCAACGGATGGCAGATTTAAATGAGCATACTATTTTTCTTAAAAATACCACAACTTGAGTTTTAGAACTCCAATTGATGCACCGTTTAAAGTGTTGGATAGATAACGAAACAAAATACATTAGAGGGGAATAGAATAAGGAAAGGGATATTTATTTCTAATACTTAGGATAAGGGAGAGTTATATTCTTATGAAAACAGTTAGGATGATATGCGCGGTATGATGAATTATGGATACTATGATGTATGTGGCTTGATGATGATGATCTTAGTGGCCTGAATTGGCATATTATTGAAGGCTTATGCCATGTGGTCGCATAATTTATGTTGTTTTATGTCGATGTTGCATGCATTTCATTGGTGAGGGATTACGCTTTTTTGTTGGCCTGTAATGGAGTTATGTTAAGGGCTTATTCTTTGTTGTTTCCCAATTGGCACTATCTTGGGGGATTATGCCCTGATGGTATCGCGTGCATTGAGTTGATGTCAGTCTCATTGCATTGAATTATTATTGAATTGATGTTATATGATGTGAATGATGGATTGAGTTGCGAAGTGTTATGTGATATGTGAATTTGTGTGAATTACTACTCCTTAGCATGTGATATTCACCGTATTCTTATTGAATGTAATTCTCACCCCTTTTGTATTGTTGTGTTCGTGCTCCTCGAGAGTACAGATAATCAGGTACCCAAGTAATGCTTGAAGAGCGTGTTATCTGATCGAGTCTTAGGAGTCGCTCTGATACGTAACACGGGATTTGGGAATTTATTATATTTTCATATTGTTTTATTTGTCACGTATCATACTTTTATACTTATGATGGACCACATGTTTGTGAAGTTTTATTATTATTGAGGCTTTATGCCATGGAAGTGAATTATTTTGACTATTCTGCAACCGATTTAACTATTAAGAATAAATGAAGGAAATAAAGTGATTTGAGACTTTATGAAATTTTGAATTATGTGACATCCTATGTGTAGACTCTGATATATTTCGTGTTTGTTGAATATAATTATTCTTATGGGAAAATGTGGTGTTACAGTTGGAACATCTGTTACGACTCTGGACTAATAAGTTTTGTATCAGTCAAATGTACTTTGTCCATGTGTTATTTTGCAGAGATCAATGTCTCAACATGTGTTAGGACATTTGTGATATGTATACCAGAATTTCAAGTGTTATGTTTCATCAAAAAGTCATCTAAAACCTATCCAACATACATCATATAAATTATTAAAATTCATGGAAATCCTTTATAAATCATAAGCATACAAGATCCCCAATCAATTTAACAAAATTATAAAATTTCACATTGCAGGTCGCGCTAAGCGCGCTCTTTGGTGCTAAGCTCCCTCAAGTCAATAGCTTTCATGCTAAGCACGGAAATTCGTGCTAAGCACACTCTGTGAATTTTGAAAAATAAACTCTACGAAGACATCATTACACCAGTCCGAGTTTTAACTCCAAAAATCCATTTTCTCACCCAAGTTTCTACAATTTATGGCATTAAAGTACATACCTAACATGCAGTTTCTATTTAGAACATCCAAACACGATTCAAACATCAATTTCATGGATTCCACTCAAAACCCTAACATGTTAAAATCTAGAAATGGAAGAACAAATCCCTAAATCATGTAGCTACCCATTAGATACATCATATATCCCATAATCAAACAAAAACCCACTCTTATTTGGATGTATATCCTTCTAGGGTTCTTCCCCTTTCCTCTTCTCTTTTCTCCCTTTTCTCCTCTTTTCCTCTTTCTTCTCTTCTCTTGTTTCGACAACTTCTTTCTTACTAACTCTATTTTTCCTTGTTTTATCAAAACCTATGTTTCACTAGTAGGATTATCTAACCCACTCACACTAATTTATTACATAAGGCCCAATTAATTAATAATGTTATTCTCACACCCAATAACCCAATACACATATAACACATATATTCACCAAATCACAATTAATTAATTATTATATTATATAATAATTAATAACAAATAAAATAACTAGTAAATAGAAATTAGGGTGTTACAACTCTCCCCCACTTAAAAGATTTTCGTCCTCGAAAATTACCTCAAACAAACAACTCAGGGTAAAACTCCCTCATCTGACTCTCGAGTTCCCAAGTCACTTTTCCACCCGCCATTCCTCCCCAAGCTACCTTCACCAAGGAAATCTCTTTACCATGAAGTTTCTTCAACTCCCGGTCCTTTATCGGCATAGGTGATGTCTCCACAGTCAGGTTATCTCTTACTTGTACATCATCTAATTGGACCACATAAGACGGATCCATAATGTATCTCCTCAACTGAGACACATGAAACATATCATGGAGATTAGCAAGCGACGGTGGAAAAGCAATCTGATAAGCCACTTCACCCATTTTGTCTAAAATTTTAAAAAGGACCAATAAAACACGACATCAATTTATGCGACTTAAACGCTTGACTAACACCTGTTACCAGAGTAACTCGAAAAATCATGATCTCCCTTCTTAAACTCAAGTGCTTTCTTCCTCTTATCATGATAACTCTTCTGACGACTCTAAGAATCCTTCTTCTTCTCCAGAATCATCTTAATCTTATTAATAGTCTGATAGACTATATCAGGTCCAACCACAACACCCTTTCCCGATTCATGCCAACACAAAAGGCACCCTACACCTCCTACCTTATAAAGTCTCAAATGGTGCCATTCTAATACTCGAATGGAAACTGTTGTTATAAGTAAACTCAATTAAAGGCAAGTAGCTATCCCAAACACCTCATTGTTTCAATACACAAGCTCTCAAAATATTCTCAAGTGACTAAATCATCCTCTCAGTCTGACCATCTGTTTGCAGATGATAACTAGAACTCAAACGTAACATCATACCCAACGCATTTTGCAAACCTTCCTAAAATCTCAAAGTAAATATCAGATCCTTATATGATAAAACTCTAGATGGAATACCATGCAAACTGACAATCCTCTCAATGTACAACTTTGCTAACTTCTCCATTGGATAATCCATTCTCATCAAAATAAAGTGAGCAGATTTCGTCAACCTGCCCACAAAACCCAAATAGCCTCAAAAGTACCCGGTGTTCTAGGTAAACCAGAAACAAAATCCATAAAGATACTATCCCATTTCCATTTAGGAATAGATAGCGGTTGCATCAAACCAGATAGTTTCTGATGCTCAATCTTCGACTTCTGACAAATCAAACAAGAATACACAAATTTCGCAATCTCTTTCTTCATGCCTGGCCACCAAAATAATTTCTTCTAATCTTGACACATCTTAGTAGCTCCAGGATGAATACTCAATCCACTATGATGCCCTTCCTCAAGAATCCTCTTCTTCAAATTGCCTATATTCAGAACACAAACTCTATCACGACATCCCATGATACCATTCTCATTAATCTAAAAATTACCACCTCGACCTTGATTGATTAACATCAATCGATCCACCAAAATTAAATCATATTTATGACCTTCTCGAATCTCATCATGAATGCCACTAGTAACCTTAAACATACCAAGCTTAACTCCAGAAGAAGTCTCTTCACAAACCAAACTCATATCTCGAAATTGCTCAAGTAATTCCAACTCTCGCACCATCAACATCGATATATACAACGACTTCCTACTTAATGCATCAGCCATAACATTTGCTTTACCCTGGTGGTATTTCAAACCAAAATCATAATCCTTCTAGAATTTCAACCATCTTCTTTGCCTCATATTCAACTCTTTCTTATCAAACTCTTGTGATCACTAAACACATCGAATCTTAATCCAAACAAATAATTCCTCTAAAGTTTCAATACAAACACAACAACAACTAACTCTAAATCATGAGTTGGATTATTCCTTTCACGTACTTTAAGTTGACTTGAAGTATAAGCTATAACTTGTTGATTGTGCATCAACACACCTCCTAAACCCATCAATGAAGCGTCACAATACACAATAAACGGTTATGCCAAATCAAAATCAAAATAGGAGCGATTGTCAACCTTCTCTTAAGCTCTTTAAACCAGCTTCACACTGTGCAGTCCAAATAAAGGTTTTACCCTTCCTAGTCAATTGCGGTAACGGCAAGGCTAACTTGGAAAATCCTTCAATAAACTTCCGATAATAACCTGATAAACCAAGAAAACTTCTAATCTCAGAAACAGATTTTAGAGCTTCCCATTGATCCACAACCTTAATCTTCGACGAATCAACAACAATACCACCTTTCAATATCACATTCCCAAGGAAACTCACTTCCTTCAACCAAAACTCACACTTAGAAAACTTAGCATACAATTGCTTCCCTGTCAACTCAGATAGCATAATCTTCAGATGCTCAACATGATCCTCTTCACTCTTTGAATAGATCAAAATATCATCGATGAAACAACAACAAACTTATCCAAATACTGATGAAAAATCATGTTCATGTATTCCATAAATACACCAGGTGTATTGGTCACACCGAACGACATCACATAATACACATAATGACCATACCTTGTTCTAAAAGCAGTCTTCTGAATATCTTCAACCTTCACACGAATATGATGATACCCAAACCTCAAATCTATCTTACTGAACACACTTGCACCAACCAACTGATCGATCAAATCATCAACCCTCAGAAGTGGATACTTATTCTTGATAGTCACCTTGATCAGTTGTTTATAACCCACACATAACCTCATAGTACCTTCTTTCTTCTTAACCAACAAAATCGGTGCACCCCACGGTGACAAACTAGGATGAATGAATCTCTTCTCAAGAAAATCTTCAAGTTGACTCTTCAACTCTTTCAATTCAGATGCTGACATCCAATATGGAGCCATCGATACTGGACTAGTTCCAAGAACTAAATCGATCGTGAACTCTACTTCACTCTCTAGAGACAAATCACTTACATCTTCAAGAAATACTTCAGGAAAATCACGAACTATTGCTAATTCACCAATCATTCATTTCCCACCAATATCCAATGTTTCTATCAAAGCCAACAACACACCACCATCCTGCACAAACTTACTCACTTGCTTGGAAATCATAAACAAATCTCTCTCAAAACTAGAATCAAGAAAAATAACTATCTTGCCAAAATAGTTGATATAAACATGATTGTATTCCAACCAGTTCATCCCAAGAATAACATCAAGTTGATCTAACGGAAGACACATTAAATCAACTCCAAAGTATTTACCAAAAATACTCAATGGACAATTCAAACACACATATGAAGTAGTCACCGAAACCATAGCAGGAGTGTCAATAACCATACTTCCATTCATACCAGATAACTCAAGATTCAATCTCTTAACACAATCCAAAGAAATGAAATAATGTGCACCAATATTAATAATAGCAATCAAATGTGTACCATTAATAAAGCACGTACCTAGGATTAGTCTATCCTCAGCAGCAGTCTCAGAACCAGATAAAGCAAACACTTTTCCCTTAGCTTGTTACTTTTTCGACTTGTCACACTTGGTACTAATGTCCCCTTGCTCACCACCATTGTAGTAAGTCACACTCGTACCTCCTCTATAATCATGAGATTTGTGACCTAGCTTGACACACTTGAAACACTTCACATCCGTACTTATGCACTCAAGAGCACAATGTCCTTCGACACCACACCTGTAGCACCTAACTGGAGTAGGAGCTCCTCCCCCACTCGAATTCTTGTCATAACCAACTTTCTGTTTCCCCTTATCAGCAGGAGTCATATACGACTTTCCTCTTAATTTCCTTTTTCCCTTATTGTCATTCAAAGCCTTATAGTGAGCAACGTTATCTCTATTATCCTCATCATAGATCCTACTCTTATTAACCAGCTCAGAAAATCGTGTAATATGCTGATAACCCATAACCTTCTTGATCTCAGGTCTCAAACCATACACAAACTTAATACACTTAGATCTCTTAGCATTAGCAGTGTTGTAATGAGGACAAACCTTAATAAAATCCTCGAACCTTACAACATACTCATCCACATTTCCATTACCTTGATTCAGCTCAAAAAACTCAATCTTCTTTTTCCCATGCACATCCTCTGGAAAATACTTATCCAGAAATGCATCTCTGAAAAGTGCCCAAATGACCTCAATCCCATCTTCTTAAAACCTTTGAACAATGTTACTCCGCCAATACTCAGCTTCCTTCTCAAGCATATGGGTTCCAAACTGCATCTTCTACGCATCCAAACAATTCATGACTCAAAAGATATTCTCAATCGCTTTCTTCCATACTTGTGCTTTGTCAGGTTCATGAGCTCCTTCAAAGATAGGAAAATTATTCCTCTAAAACTTCCCCAAAGCACGAAATTCGTCACCATCTCATTTTCCAGCATTAACATGCGACTGCTGACCAATCGCATCGATAAAAATTGCCAATGCCTCATCAATAGCATCGTCCTTCCTCCCTGTATCTATTGTCCTGAGATTTCCAATCAACCAATAATTCTTATCAAACAAACAGTACCAATTGTGTCATATACACACATCCAATACAAAAAGGAAATAAACATATTAATAACCAGGCCAACTGGCCGACCATGCTTTGATACCACTAATGTAACACTCTTTAAACCCCTGTGCAAAATATATGGCATAATCAGAGTAAATTAGCATGCATATCAAAAGAGGACGTCACATGTATTTCATAACCAACACAAATACACCGATCATGCTTACAACACACATTTAAATTCATGTTTTATACACTAACCCATATGCATATCGCATCAGAATAATTCTCTTTATAATGATACCAATAATTGAAATCCCATAATGATAATTATATAAAAAAACAACAGGCACTAAAGGACACTCATCACATAGTCTCAAAAGACGACATAAATAAAAGAGAGTATAACAAGCATCTCTTAAAACAACATGAGTTCAAATGTTCCCCGTGTTACATGACCAGGGAATCACTCACTACCTAATAAGCGAATAAAACAAGAACTAGATCCTCTGACTAATCCTCGTAAGAAGCACCACTATCCTCGGTACCTGAGAAATGTCGTATAAAATATCATTTCAACAGAAGGGTGAGAATTCATATCATTATAGAAATATATAATAATAAGTAATGCATAACATACATTCATCAATTGAATTCATCACACTTCACATAATCATGTATTCAACATATTCCAATCCAATTCACATGTTTACTTTACAACATTGCTCAACAATCCAAAATTCAAAGATAATCAATTACAAATACCATAAATGTAACATTCACATCAATATCACATATTTAACACCAAATTAACATTTCACATCGACACATATGACTCGAATGAAACTCGATGCAATATGCATGTGCTAACAATTTTTATCCTTAATGATTTTTACATTTAAATCGTGTCCATCCCTCAGACATATAACCACCAAAAAGCCCGTCCCCTAAGCTTCAAACCAATCCCCTAGGTTTGGGAAAAGTCACTAGCTTCCACGAAATAAGAAAACATTGCCTCTTGACAACAAATGATATATGTACAATCTCAACAATCATAGGTAATTAAGACCGTTACTCAATCTTAATCATACAAGCATACATCACATAATTCATCATATTTGAATTCTAATCACCATTGCACAAACATACATATCACATGTTATCAATCACATACAATGCATTCTCATAGCATTAGTTAACTCAACACACCACAATAACACATAGAAAATAATGCCAAAACATGTTATTCTCATTCATCATCAATTAACAACATACATAAACACAAAATCAAGTGTTATGTTTCATCAAAAAGTCAACCATAACCTACCCAACATACATAGAATAAACTACTAAAATTTATGGAAATCCCTTATAAATCATAAGCATACAAGACCCCCAATCAATATAAAAAAATTATAAAATTTCACATTGTAGGTCGCGCTAAGCATGCTCTTTGGCGCTAAGCGCTCTCAAGTCAGTAGCTTTCGTGCTAAGCATGGAAATCCAAACTAGCGAGCTCTGTAAATTCTGCAAAATTAATTTTGTGAAGACAACATCACACCAGTCCGAGTTTTAACTCTAAAAAGCCATTTTCTCACCCAAGTTTCTACAATTTATGGCATTAAGATACATACCTAACATGTAGTTTCTATTTAGAATATCCAAACATGATTCAAAGATCAATTTCATGGATTCCACTCAAAACCTTAACATGTTAAAATCTATAAATGGAAGAACGAAATCCCTAAATCATGTAGCTACCCATTACATACATCATATATCCTATAATCAAATGAAGCCCCGCCCTTACTTAGGATGTAGATCCTTCTAGGGTTCTTCCCTCTTCCTCTTCTCTTTTCTCGCCTTTCTCCTCTTTTCCTATTTCTTCTCTTCTCTTGTTATGACAACTTCTTTCTTACTAACTATATTTTCCTTGTTTTATCAAAACCTATGTTTCTCTAATTGGCTTATCTCACCCACTCACACTAATGTAACACATAAGACCCAATTGATTAATAATGTTATTCTCACACTCAATGACCTAATACACATATAACACATATATTCACCAAATCACAATTAATTAATTACTATGTCATACAATAATTAATAACTAATAAAATAACTAGTAAATAAAAATTGGGGTGTTACAACTCTCCCCCACTTAAAATATTTTCGTCATCGAAAATTACCTCAAACAAACAACTCAACATAAGACTCTCTCATCTGACTCTCGAGTTCCTAAGTCATGTTTCCACCCGCTGGTCCTCCCTAAGCTACCTTCATCAAGGAAATATCTTTACCACGAAGTTGCTTCAAATCCCAGTCCTCTATCTGCATAGGTGATGTCTCCATAGTCAGGTTATCTCTTACCTGTACATCATCTAATTAGATCACATGAGACGGATCCGCAATGTATCTCCTCAACTGAGACACATGGAACACATCATAGTGATTAGCAAGCAACAGCGAAAAAGCAATAAGATAAGCCACTTCACCCACTTTCTCTAAAATCTGATAAGAAACAATAAAACATGGCGTGAATTTATGCGACTTCAACGCTCGACCAACACCCGTTACCAGAGTAACTCGAAGAAACACATGATCTCCCTTCTCAAACCCAAGTGTTTTCCTCCTCTTATCATGATAACTCTTATGATGATTCTGGGAAGCCTTCATCTTCTCCTGGATCATCTTAATCTTATCAGTAGTCTGCTAGACTATCCCAGGTCCAACCACAACACCCTATCCCGATTCATACCAACACAAATACGTCATACACCTCCTACCATACAATGTCTCAAATGGTGTCATTCCAATTCTTGAATGGAAACTGTTGTTATAAGTAAACTCAATTAAAGGCAAGTAGTTATCCTAAGTACCTACTTGTTCCAATACATAAGCTCTCAAAAGATTCTCAAGTGAATGAACCGTCCTCTCAGTCTGACCATCTATTTGTGGATGATAAGTAGAACTCAAATGCAATTTTTCATCCAATAAATTTTGTAAACCTTCCAAAAATCTCAGTAAATCTTGGATTCTTATCTGATACAATGCTAGATGGAGTACCATGAAAATTGACAATCCTCTCAATGTACAACTTTGTTAACTTCTCCATTAGATAATCCATTCTCAGCGGAATAAAGTGAGCAAATTTCGTGAACCTGTCCACAAAAATCCGAATAGCCTCAAAATTACTCATTATTCTAGGTAAACCAGAAACAAAATCCATAGATATACTATCCCATTTCCATTTAGGAATAGATAACGGTTGCATTAAACCAGGCGATTTCTGATGTTCAATCTTCGATTTCTTACAAATCAAACAAGAATACACAGATTCCATAATCTCCAGGATGAATACTCAATCCACTACAATGTCGTTCCTGGTACTTTCTAACTTAGACGGTAGAGCAAATAAGTTTCCTCTTTTTTGGGGATCATCTTCCTTTAGTTTTATTTCATGACTTCTAGGAGAACTAACCAATTCTTTAAGAGTAATGTTGTTTAGATCCTTAGAAAACTTCAGAGTAGTAACCATAGGCCTCAATTTAGATGACAAGCTTCTGATGATTCCTTTTGCGTGATCTGCATTACCGTATTCTTTGATCAAGACAATTAAGCTGGCTATCCGGAGTCTTGAATCTTGAGAACTTGTGTCCAATGATTCTATCTTCATATTCTGATTCAAGTCCAGAACCTTGGAGAAGAAACCATTTCTTTCGTTTGAGTTCATAGCAGCCATAATTTTTCTCTTACTGGATCTCTCTACACGGTTAAGTGTTTGATTAAAAAAATAAATAACAGAATTGGGCTCGGATACCAAATGAAGGTAGAGAAAAACACTAGAAAAGGGGGTTTGAATTGGGTTTTAACAAAACTTTTCCTTTAACTTTTCCCTTTAGAAATTCTAATCACTCAAATGATGAAAGATATGGAATGCTCAGAAGATAAATATGATACTTTCAGTTTATACAAGTTCACCTTAGAAAAGGCTACTTTTGTCCACACGTCAAGGTGATTTTGCCTTAGAAAAGGACTTAATCCACTAATCATAAAAATGATTACAATTACATGGGCTACCCACTGGTGACTAACAATCAAAGCAATGATCAACCTGTTAGTGGTCTCTTAAGAATTCTTACCTACCCGGTCCCCTAAAAGATATAACGATCACTAACTCCTTAAGGCTTCTGACCTACTCGATCCCTTGAAGCATATTTCTCTAAATGCACGGGCTACCCGTCGGTGACTAACAACAAAGCAATGATAATCTGTTAGTGATCCCTTAAGAATTCTGACCTACCCAGTCCCCTAAGAGATATAACGATCACTGACTCCTTAAGGCTTCTGACCTACCCGGTCACTTGAAGGATATTTCTCTAAATCTTCTTGAGTATTAAGACTAACACCTTAGTCACTCAAGAAATAATCAACTTACAGTTGAATAACTATTTGTGTTTACAAGATTGTTTCTTACAAGCGGATTACACAAATGTTAACTATAAGAGATATTAACACAAAAGTGTTAAGCAAGTTATGGGCAACAACTCCTTGCTTTTACATATTTCTATATAGATGTACTTGATCAAAGTTTTGTGTAGCATCTTGTAGATTTCTTCTTTCTTTTCTTTCTCTCCATCTTTGTTTTATTTTGGTTGGATTCAACGAGTTCCTCATCAACAACTTGAATTGAATCCTTTGATCTTCTTTTATAGCCTTCAAAAAGGCGTTGTAAGGATATGAAGGTCCTTTCCAATTTCAACGGCTAGTTCCCAATGGATAATATCAAGCGTAGGTGTTAGATAGTATGAAAAGTCACTTTCCTTTTGTTGCACCCCAAAATTTGCCCTCCTAATTTCTTTTATTCTTGGCTTATACTTTTGCATTCATCTGCATCTATTTCATTAGGTCACTAACATGGCATACATTTCATTCAATATAGCTCTGAGGTTCAAAGTTTAGTGGTTGTGCGATACTAGGGTTTCATAGTAGTTAAGGCGCTCATATCCAATAAAGGACTTCTTCTCCCTCAAGCAGCGAGGCTATTATCTTCTGATAAACAACCGATTGTAGGTCATTCTGGTCAAGAACTCTAGGACGCGACCTAGCATATGTGGGCTTCGAATCATGACGTCCTTTCCTATAAGTATGCTTGTCATTTGATTAGGATTAATGACTGTGACATGACAATCGTCTACTCCTCAGTTAATCAAATTAGGTTTTGTTGAATCATGGTTCAAAGATGTTTTATCCGGATATTTCTCTGTGCGTCTGAACGAGGAATCAAGATTGTGAGGGTTTCACATCAAGGGAATTCTTTTGTGATTCAGACTTTATCATCCATCTGTAAGATGTTCCTTATGACACTAATCTCAAGTTGAAATAACCGATCGCTAAGGGCTGAGGATTGAAATGTGAAGCATGGTTCATGACCTAAGATATGAATTCATAGATTTCTCCTTAACCAAGGCCATCATTATCCTCGTCATTGTCATTTGTTATCTGCGATGTGAGTAGGTTTGGATTGAAGTAGGTTTCCCATAGAAGAATTCATGCAAGGTAATTCAAGGTTCAAGGCATTCAAGGCAGGGTTTGTTCAACATGGCATACCTGGTTGATGGGCTTACAAGCTCTTATGAGACCTTGAGATGCATAATCATGGGCCAAGTTCAAACATACGAGGATAAGATCTGTTGACTTCGGTTAAAGTAAGCTTTGAACAATTAACTTTGGGGCCAAGGTCTCCCTTGAATTTTCATCTAATATGTGTTGGGAATTCGAGTTGCATTTGAAGAATGTTATGGTAAAGGAAAATAAATATTGGTTCAGAAAAGGAAGATTTCATTAAAAAATCAGGGTTTCTATGAATTAATAAATGTTCAAGTAATTGAAGATTAGGGGAAATAAGGTTTCATGTTAATCTTGATCATGTTATTTCATTATCATTTGTGTACATCTTTGATGATTAAAGGTCGTCAATTAGAGAAGGGCCTCGTCGAGATAAGAAACTTATGGATTAAAGGTCGTCAAGGTTGTGAATTTTTAGGATCAAGATCTTATTGGCTATTCAAATTATTTGTCATTCAAGTTGATTTGGGATTCAAGATTGAAGTTAGGAGTTCATTGAGAATGCAAGTGCGATTTGGATTTGAAGTTTGATTTGAGTTCAAGATGTTCGAAAGTGTTTGATTGGATTAAAGTTGGCAAAGAGCCTTAAGTATTGGTCATATGAGTTTCTTGGAAGGTAAAGTACAGACTGCGAGGTCTTGTTTCAAGTCGGAGTTTATACGCATTACAAAGACGTTCATCGTTATTCCAGATTCAAGTTGACATGTGTTCAAAGTTTATTCGAACCCTTTCATTCATGATTCAAGAAAATACTATCCAATTCCATTCAATTTCATTCAAGTGTAACAATACCTTACAAGAAAATTTGATGCTTTCATGTCTTCAAGCATTTTTTCAAGACTTTATCATTTAAACTCCGTCCAAAAAAAATCCATCACCCAACATTTCAAGCTCAAAGGTCATTTACAATTCACGCTATAAATTTCAAGTTCATCCAAACCAAACATTCATTATAAAATCATTACAATCCCATTACACCAATATTCTACAAAGAAAAAAATTGTTACAAAATACACTCGAACAAAATTCTTTAGTCCTAAAGTTGTTAAAATTCCATGAGTAAACTTCTAATTCCATGCCATGCCAAAGTTCTTCATCTTCAGTTCATGACCTGCACATTCATACAAAAAAATCCAAGTCAATACAAGCAACCATGCCAAAATATCCTATGCTCATACAAATTACTCGACACATGAAAAACCATTAATTAACCCAAACCAAATGCTAAACACATATATGGAACAACCTGCATACCTTAACTTTGGAAGAGAATAGGTCCACATCATTCAAACTAACTGCAATTGAAAGGAAAATCAAATTCAGCTTCGGAACAATGTCCAAAAATAACCATAATCACACATTTCCAATTGCAGCTACTTTTGTTCATGCTCTTGTTGCTAAATCTATGTCAAGAAACTTCAGGGCTAATACAGTTTGAAGCCTCGTTAAAATGGAAACAAAGTCTCCCTCGACAACGAATTCTTGATTCATAGATCATTAACAATTCAAGTTCAACTTCAACACGAATACCATGTTCATGGAGAGGTATCACTTGTGATTCAAAAGGAACTGTCACAATTCTAAACTTGGCATATACTGAACTTCAACAGGGGGTCCAATTAACCAAGATAGCACCAGAGTACTCTATGGATGAGCCTGAAAATCAGCTTGCTCAAAAGGAAGATCTCTGTTTTAGATCTGAGAAGCCACATTGGATGCCTTCAGGCTTCATTTCCCTAAGCGGTGGTGCAGAAATGACAAAGGAAGAGAACATTGACTAAGGCTATAAAGAATATTCTTAGTGAGAATTTTGATGATGATGAAGCAACAGAGTCTCAGACTCTATTGTATAAAAATCTATGGCTTGAGGCTGAGGCTGCATTATGTTCCGTCTCTCACAAAAATCGCTACAATCAAATGAAGATTGAAATGGAGAAACAGTCATACAAGCAAAGAGACATAGAGCAGCATTCAAAATCAGAAGTTATTCCTAGTTTAAGCAGGAGTGAGAGTTCTGCAATTGAAGTTAATAAATGTCTAAACTCTGATTCTTCTGCTGCTACCATTCCAAAGGAACTTTCCCAGTCGAAATTTTCTTCTGATATGAACAGGCTTGATTCATTGACACCTGAAGCAGATGGTGGTCAAAACTTGTATAATTTCATCCACAATTATGTTGTTTCTGGCATAAACAAGGAAGTGGCCGGAAATGACGAGGCTTCTGTTATGGCCAGATACAATGTTATTAAATCCAGGGATGACAATTCGTGCATCAACGCTAATGATTTGGAGACACCATCGGACACAGCAGACATCTTGGCAGCTCAAGTAGCAGATAATCAAAACCAGATTTCATTTTCTCAAGTCCCGGGCTGCTGAAGATTCAAGTTATGTATCTTCAACAGAGAAATTGTTTAAATTTTTTGGTGAAGGAACAAAAGAGACTGAAGGAAGATGGAGAAAATTTAACTACAAAAGCGCAGGCAACAAACATCTTGACTTCCTGCTCTCGAATTTGAGGTGACAAGCAGCAACTCTGGGCTGCTGCCACACAGGATTATAGTTGCTGGTTCGGTCTGGTCCTGGAACAGTGCTGCTTGAAACTAATTGGATCACTCTTAATTTCGGAAGGGTCATTTTACACTAGGCATATCTGGATTTTGTGCAATGTCGCGCTGCTTTCCATTTCCACCACTAGGGTATGAAAAGAAGACTAGAACGGATGATGTTGACTTACCAAAAAAGGAAAGGCATAGAAAAAAAGCACAAAAAAAGATAAGGACAAGCTGAAGGTCTCAATGCAGGTAAACTCCAAAAGGAAATCAAGCCTGATAAGAAGGATGTCTTTGTCGATAATAAAATTATCAAACAGTATACTGGTAATAATGGGGAGATGGTTAGAGAGATTAATCATCTGGCTAAGGAGAACAAGGATTCTAAATTCCTCCTGGAGTTTGAGAGGAGAATTAAGGAGGGTAATGGAGCGGCTGGTAATCAATTGGTTCAGAAGTTTACAAATTCAGACCATAGAAAAGATGAGGGGACTGTTGGGTTGTTGGCTAGGAATAGTGGCACCCTGCGCGATGACAATGAAAAGCTCAAGGACATGGGTTTTGATGCTAAGAAGATTGCGAGGAAAGGAGTTAATGCCCAGGTACGGCCTTTTGGAAATGCAACAGTTCAGAACCACGCCGACAATTTTCATCCTAAAGCAGATGGAGTCCCCAAACTTTTGGGGAAGTATATGGACAGGAATTTGGAAGCAACAGTTGGGGGAAAAGAAAAGTCCTAAAGGAAAAGTGACTAAGGAATCTCTTAATGATTACAAACTGTGATATGGTGGGAGAACTGACCAGGGTTTTGCGTTTGTTTTCGCAAATGTTTCGGTTGAGCAAGAGTCGCCACCGACTTTTTATTTTATCCTAAGGAAAGGTTTAAAAAGCACAGCAAAAACCTTTGGGATTTTTCTTGGGTTCGGGGAGTAGATTATAGAAAGGGAAGGTATTAGCACCCTTTCTATCCATGATTATCCATGGGCTCTTAGGTTCTTGCTTAGATCAACTTGCCTTGGTTTTCAATTGTTTGAAATGGTGCTTGATGTGTGGTTTTGAAAATGTTTTGAAAAGATGCCTTGTATAGGCTACCCTTGTAACAATTCTTTACTCGAATGTTTTACAAAAGGTGTTTTGTCTTTTAAAAAGATGTTTCAAGGTTTTTTGAATGTTGGTTTTGAAAGTGTTTGTGAAGTGGGTTTTGAAAATAGGCAAGTGTTTTCTTTGCAAATTGGCAAGTACTTAAGAGTTATCTACCCTAAAGTTTTCTCAAAGATTTTTGTTATGTTTTGAACCTTTTGACAATTTTGTTCCACCATTGCATTTGGTGGACAATCTTGTCTTAGGAGGTGAAAGGGACGGGCGCGGGTCATTGTTTAGACCATAATTGCAATAGTGTTAAATGTCTTTGGGCAATTTTTTCTTTTAAAAGGGGACTTGATCATTCATTTAGGCAACATTTTGAGGGACTATGATCATTTGATTGTTTGTTTTACCCAAAGAAGTTCAACATACAATATGGCCCAATTATTTGAAGGCAACAAAGTGGCATACCCTAGGGGTGCAAGTGTAAAATGTGTTGTCCATTTTCATGCTTATTTATCTTGAGATTAGGTCCAACTATTTTGTTCGTTTTATTCGCACACAAACCCTAATTCTAGCATAGTATGTTTAGAAAGCATTTAAAGTGCGAAATTTAAATTCCTACACTATTACAACACAATAATATGGGGAGGGGGGTACAATGTTTCAAATGGGGTATATTTAGGCAAGAATTTAAACCTAACTATTACATCATTTTCTTTGAATATTTACAAGACAAATAATTGTATAATTAAATGGAAATTGAAATAAATATGCAAAATGCAAAAAAGAATTTTTATGTGTATGAAAAAAAGAATATTATTTATGTGAAAATAAAAAGAGAAATAAAAAGGTATTATTTTTGGAGTATTTTCAAATTTAGGGCAAAACCCTAATTTTTAATCAAAGGGGTATTTATCAATTAATTCATATAATATTTATTATTTACATACAAAAATAAAATAAAATATAGTATATTTGTAAAAAGGGCATTTTTTTTTAGTATTAAATATTAGAAAATAAAATATGTACATTTTTGGTATTTATATCCTAAGTGTATTAATATATACCTATTTATTTATATTATTTACAAAATATGTATTATATATATATATATATATATTAATAATATTTAATATTTAAAAAAAAGTATTTTCCTATAAAATATTTTCAGGGAGCAAAAATAAGATAAAAGTGTATAGAATATATTTGTGCTATTTTAATATTTTAAACAAAAAAGTATATTTATTTATTTATGTTCAAACTAAAAGAAAAATCAAATAAATACCTAATAAAATCAAAAATGGTGAGAAAAAATATTTTTAAATTTTTAATATGCTGAGAAAAAATAAATGAGCCAATCAAAAAAAGCAAAAGTCAAAAACATTAAAAAATGAATGAAATGGGCTCAGGGGGTGTAAAACAAAAAAAGTGGTGTGAATAAGAAAAACACTCAGGCCCAGCCCAAGAAGCCACTGTCTTCAACCTTCAGACAGAACCAGTTCAAAAAACGCGTGCCCTTCTTCTCAACTTCTAACTCCTGATTCCTGGCTTTTTAATGAAAACTCATAACATAAAAAATGTTCAGCATGAAGAGACGAATCCAACCATATGCAGAACTTGACCTAACTCTCTAAGATGAGGGAGAATTTCTTCTCCCCCAAATCCTAACCTAGATTTTCTGCCATTTTCAAACCTCAAATTCTCACAACTCAAGTAAAAGAAATGAAAAGTAAAAACATGTACATGTTCAGTGGCATGAGTAGAACATTGTTTATTCACAAACTTAGAGCTAATGATGCTGCATAAGAGAGATAGAAGTTCACCAAGATACCTGTTCAGCTGAAGTTCTATCTGGCAATGAGGAAGCTTTCAGTGCAAGGTGATGATTGGAAAAGCTTCCTTGAGGTCCAGGGATGCTATTCCAATGTTTACTTTGTCTTGAAAGCTTTTGAATCGTGCTAGAGCACTTCACCTGCAAAACAAGAAACTGAAAATGGTGGAAGTGGTTAGAGGGATTACAGGTCGTGTTTCAAGTCCTGGTTAGCTTGCATAGGTGCTAGGGAATGTATGTGAATTGGTTTGGGCAAGAGAGCTTGAGGGAAATGGAAGATGGCACTCAAACTGCAGGCCTGGCCCTGTTTTTGCAGTTTGAAGGTGATTCTGGGATTTGGGGTGTATGAGAGGTGTTAGGGTCGTGCAATAGCTTGGTTGAGATGTCTTGAGTGTGTTTCACAAGTTCACTTAAGTGTTTGCAAGCTGATATGAGAGTTGTCCTAAGTTATGATGTGTTTCTTACACTTTAAGCAAGCAATGGTTACTTTGTGCCTCTAGCCTGTACAGGCCCTCATACTATGCTGCATAATCCCTCCTTGATCAGTGTGATTAACACATAAACTTGTGCCAATTAGATATGGACTGTACTTCTTGGATTTGTAATTGGACATAAAGCTACCTTTTGCAAAAATGGAAGAAATGCTTTATCTATTTTGGGATTAATCCTTTATGCAATGCTAGAACACAAAGAACATGGCTTTGGCACAAAGAATATGCATTAAATTTATGAGTGTTGGATGGTTTAAGGACCTGTAATCAAGATATGCAAGCTGAGATTGAAATGCATAGTGTTATGAACATGTACATGGCCAAGAACAAAAGTGACTTTTTCCCATTTTGCAAAATTCGATTCTCCCTAACCATGAGGTTGTTTGAGAAGTTCTTGGACATTTTGGAAAGCTTGGAATGTGTACTACAATCCATATTTGAAATTCAAATTGAAATTCTAAGTGGAAGTGTATGGAAAATGGCCTTGAAGTTGGGTAGAAAACCTTGTCAAAATAGGTTAAAATTTCACTAAGTTAAGAATGGTTTAGTGCCCTTATTCAAAAATTTGTAACTTGAGATAAAAGCCTCAAATGGGAAAACTTTGTGAATCAAAGTTGTAGATTATGCAACAAGATACAACTTTCATGTTTTGACTTTTGTTTGAATCCAAATGGATCTTGGTGAAAAAGTGGGGCAAAGTTGGGAAAAAATTAGGGTTTTTTATAACTTAGAAAAATTCTAAGTTATGAAAAATTCTAATTTCTAACCCTAATTTGCATTTTGTGATTTCTTGGTGAACAAGTTTCATGATTTGGCATGTTTTGATGAAAAATGAATCTTGACTCTAGATTTTGACCAAAAAGTCAAAGTTTGACTTTTCAGTATACAGTCAAAATTGATCAATTGACTGGGAAATTCAATTGTCAATCTTGTGTACTTGGGATCTTTTGAGTTTGTTGAGCATGTCAAGATAATTCCATGGGGTCCTTGAGTCCATATATGAGCTTGGTTTGCCATTGGCTAGGTCAAACAGTCAAAAATTGCCTTTGTGCAGTCAAAACCCTAAAAATGACCATTTTACCCTTTTGGTGATTTGATCAAATTTCTTATGGAATTGTGATCCAAACTTGATCAAATGGTCCATATGAGTTTATAATGTTGACTTGGGTTAATTTTCATGAGGTTTGACTGTCAATTGGCCACAGTTGACTTTTTTTTCCCAATACAGCTGATTTCTAGGTCAACTGTCCAATTGATTGAGCAAAACTTGGAATCAAAGCTTGAAACTTGGTATGGATAAACTTGGGAGTCCAATATGAAGCATGAAAGTCATCTTAGGCACTTTAGGTCAAAACATCTTAATGCAAACACAAACCCTAATTTGGGTCAACAGTGCAAGGAGAAGTCTTGAGCAGATGAAACCCTAACTGGATCTTGGGCTTCAAAGGTTTTGTGATGAGAAATCATTGAGAAATGGGAGGGCAAATTTTGGGGTACAACAGTTGCCCCTGTTCAATCTTCTTGAATCCGAAGAGTTAGATTGGCAAGCTTGCCTTTCGTGACTTGAGGGTAAAAGGAGATTGGACACTAGAGTGCCCGGAAATTTGCACTCGTCAAAGCAATGCATGCGGGAATGGGCTTAGAGATGCCATTTGGAGATGGGCTTAAAGATGCCATATGGAGTGAGTATCAGGAAAGTGTCCATGCTTTGGACCATTCTGAACTGGGGATATGAATAAGCAATAGATTGGCATCCGTTGTTGGGAGGAATCCGTAAACTGTTTTCAAAAGTTTGAGAAGAGTCTGAACAAGCGATAGGTTAACATCCGTTACTTGGAGAACCCGTGAACTATTTTCAGAAATCTTGAAGTTGAATAAGCAATGGAGCAGCATCCGTTGTTGGGAAGCGTCTGTAAACTGTTTTCAGAAAGTTGCATCTGAACAAGTTGATAGATTAACATCCGTTGTTGGGAAGAATCCATAGACTATTTTCAGAAGTCTGGAGAAGAAACTGAACAAGCGATAGGTTAACATCCGTTACTTGGAGAACCCGTGAACTGTTTTCAGAAGTCTTGAAGTTTGAATAAGCAATAGAGCAGCATCCGTTGTTGGGAAGCGTCCGTAAGCTATTTTCAGAAAGTTGCATCTGAACAAGTCGATAGATTAACATCCGTTGTTGGGAAGAATCCATAAACTGTTTTCATAAGTCTTGAGGTTGAATAAGCAATAGAGCAGCATCCGTTGTTGGGAAGCGTCTGTAAGCTGTTTTCAACGGTTGAGAAGAGTCTGAACAAGTGATAGATTAACATCCGTTATTGGGAAGAATCCGTAAACTATTTTCAGAAGTCTTGGATTTGAATAAGAACCGGTGTAGGGTTGCTTGATGATGAGTCCGTGTAAAACTGCATCTGAAACTGTTAAGGATAGCTTTTTATTCTTATCCTGAAAAGGACAAAATGTCAGTTGAACACAAAATTATGTTGCATGAAATGTATGATGCAATATATGTTATGTCAATGTTTATGATATGAATGTAATGAATGCGCATGTAAACTGGTGAACTGTCTTGCTAGGGATAGATGAATCTTGGATGGCTGAAGATAAAAGCATCCTGACTGATGCCGGGAAGAACAAATCCTTGGCTGTGACTGGGGAATAAGGAGCTTGGGTTGCATACCAAACCTCTGGGGAATTCCTGATGACTTCTACTGGGGAGCACCAATCTAGCAGACTTATGCTGGGGATACGAGACCGGGAATCTTCAGTTCGGTGGGAAGTACCTCTGGCGACTTCACCGGGGAACTCAAGATTTATTCTCCTAAAACTCTGTGGGGAAAAGGTTCATTAGTCTGGCTCCGCTGGGGATTGATAATTTGAAGCTTTAGCTCGGCTGGGGACACTGAAACTTAAACTCTGAGGGGAATTGAATTCCAGAGGATCCTTTGGCTGGGAAATTGCAAAGATAAGTTACTGCTGGGGAATTTTGATGAACTCCGCTGGGGATAGGAAGAATTTTGGCGAGTGCGATCTTCCGCGGTTGCTAGCTGAAGATAACCCAGTTATAAGGCCTTGTGAGGAATAACTTTGAATAAAACTCGGGAGAGACGTCCGTTCTCTGCGGGGAATAAGCTTCCAGAATCTACTGGGGGTGAGTTTCAAGATTTGCTAGGGATATGGATTCCGACTCTCCCGGGGGGTTTCCTTTGAAAGGGTATCAGGTTATCCAACTGTACCTTCGACCTATCAGTAATCCTCTTTCTTGGTTTATAAGGAAATGATTATGTTTCAAATGCATATGCCTATTTAACAAAACATTGGACGTTTCTCAAAATAAACAAATAGTGCAAGAGAAAAGAAAAGGAAATGACACAAATTTCAGGGAAAAGTATTTGTATTGATTTTCTATGAGTATATTTGTACAAAGGAGACAATCATCCTAGTAAGAGGATTTTGTCGTAAATATTTGAAAGGTTTATACAAAATAAAGATGGCTATGTGAAATAATTCCATGGGATTCCATCCTGCTATAACTTTCACAACCCTGAATATCTGTCCATTCAATGCTTTGCTTGACGATGACTGGATTGATCAGAAGCCTGGAACCGGTTGATGAAGAGATTGTCTTTGAAGTGATCCGACGAGACATAGTCATACGCTTTAATTCCCTAACTTTTGCCTGAATCGCCCTTTCGGGTTTTCGATCCACCGGGATACCCATTTTTGCCCAAGCCGCCCTTTCGGGTTTTCAACTTGCCGGGTGTACAGATTTTTTATTTATTTTTATCCCTAATTTTTGCCTGAACCGCCCTTTCGGGTTTTCGGCTCACCGGGATGCCCATTTTTGCCCAAGCCGCCCTTTCGGATTTTCAACTTGTCGGGTTATTTTATGCGTAGTATCTTTTGACTATGTCTGCGTTCGCAGGGTGCGGCAAATCGTCGCCGTCCATGGTGGTCAGAATCATTGCACCACCAGAAAATATGCTTTTGATCACAAATGGTCCTTCATATGTAGGAGTCCATTTGCCCCTGGGATCACTCTGTGGCAAGATAATTCGCTTGATTACGAGGTCTCCGACTTGATACACTTGACGTCTGACTTTCTTATTGAAGGCCTTGATCATTCGCTTTTGATACGTCTGACCATGGCATATAGCAGCAAGTCGCTTTTCGTCGATCAGATTGAGTTGATCAAGTCGGGTCTGCATCCAATCATCTTCATTCAAACCTGCATCCTTCATAATCCTTAGAGAAGGGATCTGGACTTCCATAGGCAAAACAGCTTCCATGCCATAAACCAAAGAAAATGGGGTTGCCCCGGTTGAAGTACGTACCGTCGTACGGTATCCCTGCAGAGCAAACGGTAACATCTCATGCCAGTCTTTGTAAGTGACTGTCATTTTCTGAATTATTTTCTTAATGTTTTTGTTCACAGCTTCAACAGCACCGTTCATCTTCGGCCGATAGGGAGATGAATTGTGATGATAAATCTTGAACTGTTCGCACAATGCAGTGATCATTGTGTTATTCAGATTTGTACCGTTGTCTGTGATGATCCTGTCTGGAACACCATACCGACATATGAGATTTTGCTTGATAAAGCGGGCAACCACGTTTTTAGTGACAGAGGCGAAGGAAGCTGCTTCGACCCATTTAGTGAAGTAGTTAATGGCAACCAGGATGAAGCGATGTCTGTTGGAAGCCGTGGGCTTGATCTCTCCAATCATATCAATCCCCCACATTGCAAAGGGCCACGGAGCAGTCAGGATGTTGAGAGGAACCGGAGGAATATGAACTTTGTCAGCATAGACTTGACACTTGTGGAAAGTACGGGAATGTTGATGGAAGTCAGCCTCCATAGTAGACCAGTAATAGCCTGCCCTTAGGATCTTCTTAGCCATTGTATGCCCGCTCAAGTGAGTGCCAAATGTGTCGCTGTGTATATCAGTCATGATCAACTCTGCTTCAGCTTTATCTACGCATCGGAGTAATACACAATCATGGCTTCGTTTGTAAAGGATGTCGTTGCTCAGGAAGAACTTAGCAGCAAATTTCCTTAAGAACTTCTTGTCATTCACGGAAGCTCCTTCAGGATAATCTCGGGTCTCGAGATACCTTTTAATTTCATGGAACCAAGGTTGTTCCACTACTTCTTCGGTATTAATCTCGTGGAAATGCGCTGGTTCATCCATTCGCTCGATGGTGATTTGGGGAGCCTCGTTATCCCAGTTGAGTTTAAACATGGAGGACATTGTGGCTAGAGCATCTGCTAGCTGATTCTCTTCTCGCGGGAAATGCTCGAAGGTAATCTGCTCGAAATGCGACAACAATGTCAGGACATGTTCTTTGTATGGGATGAGATTAGGATGTTTGGTATCCCATTCTCCTTTGATTTGACTGATAACCAAAACCGAGTCCCCAAATACGATCAAAGATCTGATCCCCAAGTCTATAGCAGCCTTGAGACCAAAGATGCAGGCTTCATACTCAGCCATGTTGTTTGTGCAACTGAAGCAAAGTCGGGCCGTGAAAGGTGTGTGACAACCTTCCGGAGAAATGAGTATTGCGCCAATACCGTTTCCCAGCGCATTTGAAGCACCATCAAAGTACAGGGTCCATCGGGATCCCTTTTCAGGTCCGTCATACGGTCCGTCACCTTCAACGTTGTCCAAATTCATGATGTCCTCGTCTGGGAAGTCAAATCTCATGGGTTGATAGTCTTCGATAGCCTGATGAGCCAGATGGTCAGCTAATACACTCCCTTTTATAGCTTTTTGGGTGGTGTACTGGATGTCGTACTCAGTTAAGATCATTTGCCATCTAGCTATCCTTCCAGATAAAGCGGGCTTTTCGAAGATATACTTGATAGGATCCATTTTGGAAATCAACAAGGTAGTATGAGTCAGCATATACTGTCTTAGTCGGCGAGCAGCCCATACCAAAGCGCAGCAAGTTTTCTCGAGCAGTGAGTAGAGAGTCTCACAGTCGGTAAACTTTTTGCTAAGGTAATAAATAGCATGCTCTTTTCGACCAGACTCGTCATGCTGGCCCAAAACACACCCCATTGAGTTATCCAAGACGGTCAAATACATGATCAATGGTCTTCCTTCGACGGGTGGCATCAGAATAGGAGGTTCTAGCAAATACTCCTTGATTCTATCAAAAGTAGCTTGGCAATCGTCGTTCCATTCCACTACCTGATCTTTTTTCAAGAGTTTGAAAATCGGTTCACAAGTAGAAGTCAGATGTGAGATGAATCTGGCAATATAGTTTAAGCGCCCCAAGAATCCTCTAACTTCCTTCTCAGTACGGGGGGCAGGCATCTCTTGTATTTCTTTTACTTTTGCGGGATCGACTTCAATGCCTTTGTTGCTTACAATGAATCCCAGGAGTTTACCAGACCTAACTCCAAAAGTGCATTTACTTGGATTCAGCCTGAGCTTGTATTCTTTTAACCTGGAAAACAGCTTCTCTAGATGTTCAAGGTGCTCTTCCTCTGTTTGTGACCGAGCTATCATATTGTCTACGTAAACTTCAATCTCATGATGTATCATATCATGAAATAAAGCTACCATGGCGTGTTGATAAGTTGCCCCCGCGTTCTTCAGCCCGAACGGCATCACCTTGTAACAGAAAGTGCCCCATTGTGTGACAAAAGTTGTTTTCTCCATATCCTCGGGGGCCATTTTGATTTGATTGTAGCCCGAGAATCCATCCATGAAGGAAAACACTTTATGCTGAGCTGTATTGTCGATCAAGATGTCAATATGAGGTAGCGGGAAATCATCTTTAGGGCTGGCCCTATTCAAATCCCGGTAGTCCACACACATTCTGACTTTGCCATCTTTCTTCGGTACTGGCACGATGTTAGCGACCCATTGAGGATAGGACGTAACAGCCAGAAAGCCAGCATCGAATTGTTTCATTACTTCTGCTTTGATCTTTTCAGACATGTCAGGCCTCATTCGGCGAACTTTTTGCTTGATCGGTGGACAGTCTTCTTTTGTGGGGAGACGGTGAACCACGATGTCTGTGTCTAAACCTGGCATGTCTTCATAAGACCAAGCGAAGATCTCAACATACTCATTCAACAACTGTATCAGGCTTTCCTTGACATTCGGTTTCAAATTGGCACCCACTTGCACCTCCTTCCGGTCTTCCTCGGTCCCTAAGTTGACAGCTTCCAATGGCTCTTCATGCGATAAGATGGCCCTTTCCTCTTGTTGCAGAAGTCTGGCTAGTTCCCCGGGTACTTCACAACCTTCGTCATTTTCATACTCGGCTAGATTGACCAGATCTTCAGAGTTATTGAAAGATATAGCAGAATAGTCACCCATGGAATCCAGAGTGGATGGGTACCTGCATTGGTGAGTGTGGGTGTGTGTAAGGGATAGCCATCCTTAAACAAAAAATGCAAAAGGAAAGAAAATGAACACAAGCAGTTTATCACATGAAAAACGTCCAATGAATCATTAAACATGGCATATGGATATGAAAAATAATCAAAACCCTTACAAGTGGACCTACATGCCCCGGGCAAGGCAGGAGGTGAGAAGATAGTGTACGGATTGTTTTGAAAATAAATATTACAGACCAAATAAGAAATGTTTAACAGATAAATTACTGATGAATAAAAGTGATGGGGACAAAGTCCTTTGCCTCCCAATTGCTCAATCCTCCTCCGACAGTTGGATAAATCCACTCTTCAATGTTGCTCTCCTTGTCTTCATCTTCCAGGGCGTTGATCCCGTAGGGAGAAATTTTGACTGGCGCCCTTTCAATCTTCGCACGGCGCATGGCTTTCTGGCCGGCGGCTGTGAACCCTAACCCAAACTTGTCAGTCTTATGCGGAATGTCAGGTAACTGCCCCCATGCTGAATTCTTCCATTCTTTTATTGCGGCCCTTGCATCCTCCAGAGATGCCATCCTGGCCATCTGTCTCGGTGTCTCAGCCGTCAACTTCGCTACTGCTATTTCAGGAAGGACTTCTTCGAAATGTTGAAACGGTGTCTCAATGAACTCTCCTTCAACCTCCACATACCGGAAAGAATTTAAGTGGCTAATCATGTACTCTTCTTCGCCATGGACAGTGATGATCTTTCCCTTGACAGGATACTTCAACATCTGATGTAAGGAGGAGGTGACTGCCCCAGCATGGTGTATCCACGGCCTACCCAGCAAGCAAGAGTATGACGGACGGATGTCCATCACATAGAAAGTGGATTTAAACACCTCAGTGCCTATCTTGATGGGAATTTCAACCTATCCATGGACCATTCTCTTCGAACCATCGAAGGCTCTGACAACAATATCACTCGGCTTCAATTCCAACCCTTCACAATCTAGTCGGTCCAAGGCCTTCTTAGGCAAAACATTCAGCGACGAACCGGTATCAACCAAAACATGTGCAAGAGTGGTTCCGCGACACTCGATTGAAATATGCAAAGCATCATTGTGGTTTCTGCCTTTAGGGGTTAGGTCGGCATCAGAAAAACCTAGTCCATTGTCCGCAGTCAGGCTAGCCACACAATTTTGAAATTGATCCGCAGAGGTTTCCTGGGGCACATGGGCTGCCTTCAGGAATTTTATCAGAGCTTTAGCGTGCGCTTCCGAGCAAAGTAGTAGTGCCAGCATGGAGATCTTGGAGGGGGTTTGCCCCAACTATTCCACCACATCATAATCACTTCTCTTGATTATCCTCAAAATCTCGTACATTTCCTTCTTGGAGGTTTCCGGGATTACTAAGGGTTGAGCCCTCGTCCTGACGGGTTCATCTTGGATTCCCTTACCTTTGTCAGCAACAGTAGGAGGGACAGTACTAGGAACAACAATGTCTTCGATCAGAGGAGTTCTAGCAGAGAGCTTTATTGGTGCAGGGATGACCTCGTTAGCTGATGAGGGTCCAAAGACTGCTCTTGGAGGGGCAATCTCTGGAGAAAATATTCTCCCGCTCCTGGTGATTTTGCTGGTGCCCGCAATGTTACTAATGCTGGCTTCTTCATCATCCGAACTTTCTTTAATTACCTCGATTTGCTTGATACCATGGTAGTAGATGTCACTGCCATAGTTCCAAGGTATCGACTTCTCAGAAACATAGGGAACAGGTCCTGGCATTGTTATCTTCAAAGGAACAGATTTTGCAGCTGGTGTAATCTTAACAGGCTTTTTGACGGCCTTGGAAAGATTGTCGTGAATGGTTATGATTGAGACATCTTCAGTATGAACTGGAACAGCAGAAACTTTTTCAAACAAAATTTGTCGACTATCCATAAGGCCTTGGATGCCTTTCTTCAATAACGGACAATCAAACGGCAGAGAGTAACAACAATAACAGTCTTCCTTACATCCCGGGAAGATCCCGGCCCTTAACAAATTCAACTTAATGGTTAGCAGTGGAGTGGTCAGATCACTGACATCAGCAACATACGAATCTTCTTCAATGGCATTGACATTTAGGCCGTGCTTCGGCATAGGTGCAGATATCATATTAGGCTTCTCTAGAGCGTCAAACTCTACCTCCTTAGCCTCTATCAGGTCTTGGATTTTATGCTTGAGTGCCCAACAATCATTGGTGTCGTGTCCAACACTGTCTGAATGGTAGGCGCATTTAGTATTGGCATGATAATGCGGAGAGGACGTATTCATATTCTTTGGTGCCTCCTTGATGGTGGCGAGGTTCAACTTCAATAGATGGGGAAGCACTTGCGCTGGAGTCATGTTAATGCGGGTGAACTGCCGTTGTGGCCGTTCCACCCGTTGTTGATTTGGTCTATACTGGTTATAGCGAGGCTGCTCGCTTGGAGTGTTTTGAATCATTACGGCCCCCACAGTTGGCCGACGCTCCATCTTCCCTGCTCTTCTCTGAGAATATACCATAGTTGTCTCCTTCTTAAAAGGCTTCTTCTCAACACTTGCAGCAACACCCTTCTGAATCTTTCCTGACTTGATGCCAGCTTCTATTCTTTCGCCTGTTAAGATCAAATCGGTAAACCCGCGGAAGAGTTACCAATTAGATGATTGAAAAATGGCCCAGATAAGGTCCCAAGAAACATATCAACGAGTTCACGGTCGGTTAAAGGAGGTTGCACCCTGCCAGCCAAATCCCTCCATTTTTGTGCATATTCTTTGAATCCCTCGCTTGTTCCTAGTGACATACCCTGAAGTTGGGTACGAGTAGGAGCAAGGTCAGAATTATACTGGTATTTTTTGTAGAAAGCGGTGGCCAAATCTTCCCAATTTCTGACACTGGTTCCTTCTAGCTGATAAAACACTCCAACTGAGCTCTCGACAGGCTGTCTTGAAAGAAATGAATCCAGAGGTTTTTATCTGCTGTATAGGGTTGAATCTTTATCACGTAGGACCTGAGATGCATTTTGGGGCAGGACAGCCCATCATACCTCACAAACACTGGCACTTTGAATTTTGGGGGAATCACAATCCCGGCAACCAAGCCCAAGTCTTCAAAATCCAAACCCGATACTCTTTGTAGTTCCATGGCAGCCAATCTGTCTTCTAAACCCTTGTATTTATCATCAGCTGGAGGATATTGCTGGTCAGAATAATCTTCATCCTCTTCAACCTCTTCTTCCTCCGCATCAGACTCGGAAGGCACCGCAACTCCATCTCTTTTACTAGTCCCTTCATCAGAAGTCGGAGGAAATTCAAGCACTCTCCGAGCTTCTCCGTCAAATCTTCTCCCCAAAATAGCCACCCCAATCCTCTTTTTCTTCTTTTTTACTGGGTCCTTATTCCCCAACTGAGTCTTGATATCCTCCTGACCCTTAGCCAAGGTCATCAGGAGTTGCTGGAATTGTGCATTCTGAGCCTGTAGGTCTTTGACTGTTTGCTCGAGATCCATCCTACTGAAATAAACAGCAGACAGATAAGGAAACCTGGAGTGAGACCTGCTTATGCACATGATGAATGGTATGCTTATGTATGCAATGCATTCAAGGATTTGGAACATTCAAAATTGTTTCAGACAAATAAGAACGCACGTCATATTAATAAGAAGAAATTTGTTAGTACATAAATGCCCCATGGGCCAAATATTACAAAATAAACTTCTTAAGGCAGAAAGACATTGCGCATCCTCTTTGGTGCGATGTAGGTGTTGAGGGCCTCTTGCTCGTGGAGTCGGCGGGTAAGCTCTAGAACCTTCTTTTCACTGGCGTAGTAGCTAGCTTCAAAAGTATTCCGTTCCTCCTTGAGCTGAATCCAACTTTTCTGCATTTCCTCCCACGATGTAGGCATGTCTGGATGTAGGATGGTGTAGGGGACCTCTCCTTCATTGACGGGCTCTTTAATCACTGGGAGTACATGAGGATAAGGCATCATTAGACTTTGGGCTCGGGCTCGTACCCACTTGAGATAGGGCTCAAGAGGGATGGAGTTCTTGTGTCCCAGAGTCTTGCTATCAACCTTGTTGAGTTTTCCCCAAGCTCTGATGAATCTTTGGCGAAGTCCTTGCGCATCGTTTTCGAAGTCAAAAACTAGGTTAGGAATCAACATGTCATGAGGGCCATCCCTCCGTGCATATCCAAATTGCCTCAAAGCTAGGCAAGGGTTGTAGGTGATACCTCCCCTGATTCCAAGTAAAGGAACATTAGGAAATTCTCCGCAGCGATCGACAATGATGACATTTTCTCTGGACCGAGAACACCAATGCACATCAGAATGAGTAAGAGTCATCAACCGTTGGGACCACCTTGTACCTTGGTCATTCTTCAAGACAGATTGTGGAAGGTGCGAAATAAACCACCTTGCAAGGATAGGAGTACAGCACATGAGAACACCTCTCTTTCTCATTGTTCGTGTGTAAAATGAGTGAAGGATGTCCCCAAGCAATGTTGGTATTGGATTTCTGGACAAAAAGATTTTGACGGTGTTGACATCTACCAATTGGTCAGGATTTGGGAACAAGACCAACCCATAGATAAGGAGTGCCGCAATTTCTTCAAAGGCTTGTAGGTCCAATGAATTCCAACATTCTTGTGCCTTCTCAAACAAGAATTTTGCTAAGAATCCCTTGACGCCGCTTCTGGTTTCCCAATGCCCCTTGATGTCGGATGGTTGTAGATGTAATGCTCGAGCAACATCTTCCGGCTTTGGTTCCTTTTCCGTACCTTTGAAGGGTAGTTGATTAAGGATAGGAATTCTCAGGAGTTGAGAAAACTCCTCCAAAGTGGGTACCAACTGATAATCAGGGAAAGTGAAACAGTGGTGAAGAGGGTCAAAGAACTGGAATAGCACTTTCATCATGTCTTCTTCAATGTTGGTGTTGACTAGGCTGAGTAGTCTACCATGTCTTTCACTGAAGGATGAATTTTCCGGAATTCTTGAGGTGAGCTCCTTGAGTTGAGGAGAGATTCTCACAAGGTTGACTTGAATGGTATTTCTGCGAGGAACTTCCATGACCTACAAAACAGGAACAAAGATGAAGATCCAAACCCTTGAAATGGTTAGTAAATGCATATGATGCTTCATGATGTTTATGATGTATGCACAAAACATATGTACAAGCAAATCACACCAAACCCTAGTTTCAAGCTTGCATGGGGTTTCATAGGTAAGTACCCTCTTGAGTGTAGTTGGCTTAAAAACCTGTCCTATAAATAGTAACCGGGTTCTAAGGAGCTCAATATCACTGGATTGTTTTCAATGTTCATTGTTTTGGTTTAGCCACTTAACTAGCGACCAAAATATTCCAAGAAAACAACCCTCAATGAGTGTAGTATCGAGTATCTACCAACTTCGGACTGCACCTAAGCCGGTCATCTCACTACCCCTAATAAAAGGCCAAGATGGTCAAGTAAGGTTCTAGGTCATTAGTGCTTAGTGACATCACTCAGCGGCCCCGTACTCTCCTTGATTGAACTCAAGGGTTACCGGTACTCACAAATATGTCGCACTAATATAGCTATTGCTTCGACCGTGTCGGTATACCCCGTACAGTTTCCACAACATATTGCTATCTATGAATGTTTCCCAAAATCCGGGTGTAGGATTGCAAACCCAAACAATAGAGCCAAGATATAAAGCAATCAATTCAAACAATTAGTCATACAAGAGGGTGATATAAGCCCTAAGGTTACTCCACTTATAATTTTCCCCAGCAGAGTCGCCAGTTCTGTGATACGGTGGGAGAACTGACCAGGGTTTTGCGTTTGTTTTCGCAAATGTTTCGGTTGAGCAAGAGTCGCCACCGACTTTTTATTTTATCCTAAGGAAAGGTTTAAAAAGCACAGCAAAAACCTTTGGGATTTTTCTTGGGTTCGGGGAGTAGATTATAGAAAGGGAAGGTATTAGCACCCTTTCTATCAATGGTTATCCATGGGCTCTTAGGTTCTTGCTTAGATCAACTTGCCTTGGTTTTCAATTGTTTGAAATGGTGCTTGATGTGTGGTTTTGAAAATGTTTTGAAAAGATGCCTTGTATAGGCTACCCTTGTAACAATTCTTTACTCGAATGTTTTACAAAAGGTGTTTTGTCTTTTAAAAAGATGTTTCAAGGTTTTTTGAATGTTGGTTTTGAAAGTGTTTGTGAAGTGGGTTTTGAAAATAGGCAAGTGTTTTCTTTGCAAATTGGCAAGTACTTAAGAGTTATCTACCCTAAAGTTTTCTCAAAGATTTTTGTTATGTTTTGAACCTTTTGACAATTTTGTTCCACCATTGCATTTGGTGGACAATCTTGTCTTAGGAGGTGAAAGGGACGGGCGCGGGTCATTGTTTAGACCATAATTGCAATAGTGTTAAATGTATTTGGGCAATTTTTTCTTCTAAAAGGGGACTTGATCATTCATTTAGGCAACATTTTGAGGGACTATGATCATTTGATTGTTTGTTTTACCCAAAGAAGTTCAACATACAATATGGCCCAATTATTTGAAGGCAACAAAGTGGCATACCCTAGGGGTGCAAGTGTGAAATGTGTTGTCCATTTTCATGCTTATTTATCTTGATATTAGGTCCAACTATTTTGTTCGTTTTATTCGCACACAAACCCTAATTCTAGCATAGTATGTTTAGAAAGCATTTAAAGTGCGAAATTTAAATTCCTACACTATTACAACACAATAATATGGGGAGGGGGGTACAATGTTTCAAATGGGGTATATTTAGGCAAGAATTTAAACCTAACTATTACATCATTTTCTTTGAATATTTACAAGACAAATAATTGTATAATTAAATGGAAATTGAAATAAATATGCAAAATGCAAAAAAGAATTTTTATGTGTATGAAAAAAAGAATATTATTTATGTGAAAATAAAAAGAGAAATAAAAAGGTATTATTTTTGGAGTATTTTCAAATTTAGGGCAAAACCCTAATTTTTAATCAAAGGGGTATTTATCAATTAATTCATATAATATTTATTATTTACATACAAAAATAAAATAAAATATAGTATATTTGTAAAAAGGGCATTTTTTTTTAGTATTAAATATTAGAAAATAAAATATGTACATTTTTGGTATTTATATCCTAAGTGTATTAATATATACCTATTTATTTATATTATTTACAAAATATGTATTATATATATATATATATTAATAATATTTAATATTTAAAAAAAAAGTATTTTCCTATAAAATATTTTCAGGGAGCAAAAATAAGATAAAAGTGTATAGAATATATTTGTGCTATTTTAATATTTTAAACAAAAAAGTATATTTATTTATTTATGTTCAAACTAAAAGAAAAATCAAATAAATACCTAATAAAATCAAAAATGGTGAGAAAAAATATTTTTAAATTTTTAATATGCTGAGAAAGAATAAATGAGCCAATCAAAAAAAGCAAAAGTCAAAAACATTAAAAAATGAATGAAATGGGCTCAGGGGGTGTAAAACAAAAAAAGTGGTGTGAATAAGAAAAACACTCAGGCCCAGCCCAAGAAGCCACTGTCTTCAACCTTCAGACAGAACCAGTTCAAAAAACGCACGCCCTTCTTCTCAACTTCTAACTCCTGATTCCTGGCTTTTTAATGAAAACTCATAACATAAAAAATGTTCAGCATGAAGAGACGAATCCAACCATATGCAGAACTTGACCTAACTCTCTAAGATGAGGGAGAATTTCTTCTCCCCCAAATCCTAACCTAGATTTTCTGCCATTTTCAAACCTCAAATTCTCACAACTCAAGTAAAAGAAATGAAAAGTAAAAACATGTACATGTTCAGTGGCATGAGTAGAACATTGTTTATTCACAAACTTAGAGCTAATGATGCTGCATAAGAGAGATAGAAGTTCACCAAGATACCTGTTCAGCTGAAGTTCTATCTGGCAATGAGGAAGCTTTCAGTGCAAGGTGATGATTGGAAAAGCTTCCTTGAGGTCCATGGATGCTATTCCAATGTTTACTTTGTCTTGAAAGCTTTTGAATCGTGCTAGAGCACTTCACCTGCAAAACAAGAAACTGAAAATGGTGGAAGTGGTTAGAGGGATTACAGGTCGTGTTTCAAGTCATGGTTAGCTTGCATAGGTGCTAGGGAATGTATGTGAATTGGTTTGGGCAAGAGAGCTTGAGGGAAATGGAAGATGGCACTCAAACTGCAGGCCTGGCCCTGTTTTTGCAGTTTGAAGGTGATTCTGGGATTTGGGGTGTATGAGAGGTGTTAGGGTCGTGCAATAGCTTGGTTGAGATGTCTTGAGTGTGTTTCACAAGTTCACTTAAGTGTTTGCAAGCTGATATGAGAGTTGTCCTAAGTTATGATGTGTTTCTTACACTTTAAGCAAGCAATGGTTACTTTGTGCCTCTAGCCTGTACAGGCCCTCATACTATGCTGCTTAATCCCTCCTTGATCAGTGTGATTAACACATAAACTTGTGCCAATTAGATATGGACTGTACTTCTTGGATTTGTAATTGGACATAAAGCTACCTTTTGCAAAAATGGAAGAAATGCTTTATCTATTTTGGGATTAATCCTTTATGCAATGCTAGAACACAAAGAACATGGCTTTGGCACAAAGAATATGCATTAAATTTATGAGTGTTGGATGGTTTAAGGACCTGTAATCAATATATGCAAGCTGAGATTGAAATGCATAGTGTTATGAACATGTACATGGCCAAGAACAAAAGTGACTTTTTCCCATTTTGCAAAATTCGATTCTCCCTAACCATGAGGTTTTTTGAGAAGTTCTTGGATATTTTGGAAAGCTTGGAATGTGTACTACAATCCATATTTGAAATGCAAATTGAAATTCCAAGTGGAAGTGTATGGAAAATGGCCTTGAAGTTGGGTAGAAAACCTTGTCAAAATAGGTTAAAATTTCACTAAGTTAAGAATGGTTTAGTGCCCTTATTCAAAAATTTGTAACTTGAGATACAAGCCTCAAATGGGAAATCTTTGTGAATCAAAGTTGTAGATTATGCAACAAGCTACAACTTTCATGTTTTGACTTTTTTTTGAATCCAAATGGATCTTGGTGAAAAAGTGGGGCAAAGTTGGGAAAAAATTAGGGTTTTTTATAACTTAGAAAAATTCTAAGTTATGAAAAATTCTAATTTCTAACCCTAATTTGCATTTTGTGATTTCTTGGTGAACAAGTTTCATGATTTGGCATGTTTTGATGAAAAATGAATCTTGACTCTTGATTTTGACCAAAAAGTCAAAGTTTGACTTTTCAGTATACAGTCAAAATTGATCAATTGACTGGGAAATTCAATTGTCAATCTTGTGTACTTGGGATCTTTTGAGTTTGTTGAGCATGTCAAGATAATTCCATGGGGTCCTTGAGTCCATATATGAGCTTGGTTTGCCATTGGCTAGGTCAAACAGTCAAAAATTGCCTTTGTGCAGTCAAAACCCTAAAAATGACCATTTTGCCCTTTTGGTGATCTGATCAAATTTCTTATGGAATTGTGATCCAAACTTGATCAAATGGTCCATATGAGTTCATAATGTTGATGTGGGTTAATTTTCATGAGGTTTGACTTTCAATTGGCCACAGTTGACTTTTTTTTCCAATACAGCTGATTTCTAGGTCAACTGTCCAATTGACTGAGCAAAACTTGGAATCAAAGCTTGAAACTTGGTATGGATAAACTTGGGAGTCCAATATGAAGCATGAAATTCATCTTAGGCACTTTAGGTCAAAACATCTTAATGCAAACACAAACCCTAATTTGGGTCAACAGTGCAAGGAGAAGTCTTGAGCAGATGAAACCCTAACTGGATCTTGGGCTTCAAAGGTTTTGTGATGAGAAATCATTGAGAAATGGGAGGGCAAATTTTGGGGTACAACACAAACTAACAAAAATTCTAACAGCCCTGTAACTATTAACAAAACCACTAACAGAATCACCAACTGTAACTGAAAATAGTTTAACTAACTACTAACCTCTAACAAACCAAGCCTAACAGAATCTAATCTCTAACTGTCATAATAGAAAAACTAACAGAAATATCTTAGCAACTGACTCTAACTGTCTTAACCAATTTTTGCCAGCTCACTGTAACTAACTCATGAGAGATTCAATCCCTACCATTCATTGCTCTATCTGATTCTCAAATTCAAGGGCCCATATTTGTTCACCTGTAACAAACTTAGCTGCTATATAACAAAGTCTGCATTTCACAATTTGGAAGGGATTCATTTTCCACGATTCACAGAAAATCACAAAAACTCACCTTGACACTCTCTGAAAATCACACCATTGCACCTGTTTTATTCCTCTGCATCCTCTTCATCTTCATCACATCAATTGTCTTCATCTCCTTCATATCATAGCGTCTCTATCAAGTTTATGGAAACATCAATATTTCACAGAAGCGAAGCAAATTCGGAAATGCAAAAAGAACAGAGAAGAAGAAAGAGAAAGATATCATAAGATCTTACCCGACCTGTTTCTTGAAGGATTCTCTCGATTCTTATTCCGATTATCAGCAATCAACGAAACACCGTCGGAGCGTCTCCGACCGGTAAGATCTGGAACCTCACTTTTTTCGTCTTCTTCATGACTTCTTGATGCGAGTATGTAGAGAAAAGCGTGTAGACTAACGGCCCTATGGTGGCGCATGCTAGAGTCCCTTCATCCTTGTTTAATTTGCATCCTCGAAGATTGAGGGTTTATGTGTTTTTGATAAGATTTAGAACGGGTGAATTGAAACTAATGAAAAATGTTGACCAATTCCTATGGAGAGGGTTGAGATAAAGAGATTGGAGTGTGATTTAAGCCTTGCGGTCATTTGGCGGTGGCATTTACGGAGGAGAAGGCTCGCCGGAAATCGCACGAAGAGACTCATTTTTGCAAGGTCACAGGGATAATCAAAACGCAACGTTCTGGCTTTATCATTATTAAATTTTGTATTCCTTGTTAATTTTCTTTTTTTATTTTTTTGTTTAATTACTGCCAATTACATTTGGATAGCATGGGCCATAATTCTATTGGTACTACCAGTACTACTGCTTGCACCCTTATCTAGACCCAAGACCATATCTTAACCCATTGCACTATTTTTGGACAAACTGAATCTTATATGACAAAAAATATAATTAGGCCTTGTGTTGGATGCGCTTAGTATTGCATTGGGCTTAGAGGTTGCTGATTCTAAATATATATATATGTAAAGAAATTAATAAAAAATTAATAGAGGATAATAGAATTTTCCCCACAAAAAAACTAATAAAAATACTTTTTCTTTTAGTTTTATTCATATTTTATTATGTTGTGCCTCGTTATTTTTGATACGTTTGTTCATTGTGGGAGGAATTTCTGATTATGCTTTGCATTTGCAATACGCGTTCGCTTTTATCTTAGTTATATATTGTTTCTGACTCTGTTCGTTTCTTGGTGAAGCTTGCTCGACGTGCACTCCTTGATTTTTCAGTACTATTGATTCGCTCTTGACGACTTGCTCACTTTGGTAGCCTCCGCTGCTACTCTTACACTTCTCTTCACTTTATTGCATTTCTTTATCGCAATCCATATGCATGCTAATATTAGGTAGAAATTCCCCCTTTAACCCGAATCTTATGGCTACTAATGCACAATAACATTAGATTTAGAAATAGGCTAGTCTTCCTGTGACTTTCGTCTTCCTGTGACTTTAGTCTTCCTGTGACCTTCGTCTTCCTGTGACTTTCGTCTTCCTGTGACTTTTGTCTTCCTGTGACTTTCGTCTTCCTGTGACTTTCGTCTTCCTGTGACTTTCGTCTTCATGTGACTTTCGTCTTCCTGTGACTTTCGTCTTCCTGTGACCTTCGTCTTCCTGTGACTTTCGTCTTCCTGTGACTTTCGTCTTCCTGTGACTTTCGTCTTCCTGTGACTTTCGTCCTCCTGTGACTTTCGTCTTCCTGTGATTTTCGTCTTCCTGTGACTTTCGTTTTCCTGTGACTTTCGTCTTCCTGTGACTTTCGTCTTCCTGTGACTTTTGTCTTCCTATGACTTTCTTTCCTCCTTTGCATATGCAGTTAAAACCAAAAAAAAACTTTTTTACAAACTTCAAAAATACATAAAAATTTACTGACAAAAACCATGTCTTGGCTAAGTTTGAGAGATGATGAGCGGGTTTCTTCTCGACATTATTATTCTCTTGTTCTAAGCTTTGGTATGATTCAAGTCTCAAAGACTCATTTCATGAATAAATAGAGAAATGGATAAAATCTCTCTCTTAAGGTTAACTAGCTATTATCTACAAGCAAAATCACCAACAAACATAAAAATCTTTTTGCCCTCGGGCCTTTCTTTCAAAACCTTTTTCAAGAGAGCATGTTAATTCACTTCTGTGCTGACGCGTAAGTCTCCAAAGGTCGAGTTGCGGCAGAAGGCGAAATTGATATTGTTCAGTAAAAAAATACAAACAAACAAAAACATGTAAGCCGAACTACGGCTGCTCTGATTCCTTAAAAGGGATACGTAGGCATCGGGGTAGGGCCCGAACAAGCACAATTTTATTTTCCCTACATTCTTTTCTCCTTTATTTTGCATGCATTCTCCCTTAGTATAGTAAACAGTAAGCATAGATTGATCACACCCATAAGATAGATAACAAGAGTTGATACCGTAGAGTACTACGGGCGTGTGGGGTGCTAATACCTTCCCCTCGCGTAACAGACTCCCTTACCCGATCTCTCGGTCGCAAGACCGTGACTTCTCCCTTCTCAGGTTTTCTCGATGTTTACCTTTCCCTACATGTGGGATAAAAGACGTTCGATGGCGACTTCATTGTTTTGATGATTTTTAGCCGGTTGTTTCAGCTGGCGACTTCACTGGGGAACTGGTCGACCAAATGCTGGTCCATCCCGGAGTCGCTCCTAGCTCTTGCTTTCTTTTCTTTGGGTGTTTATTTTTATGCTTTCAGTTTACTTATTTGTACATGTTTGCCTGAGCATAAGTTTGCGTTGCATTTTATTGCTTTCCCTATTTGTTATCCATTATGCTGGACTCGGTTTTCCATGTTGGGTGGGGATGTCACTATTGAGGTAAAAGGCCTAGTACCCAGGCCAGAGTGCCCTAGGACACTAGGAATAGAGTGGGGGCATGACGGCTATAGGACGTGGTCCGATTAGTGCAGTCTTGTCATATACCACGCTCGGATGAGGTTCAAATGAATTACTATCGGCGCCCACGTCTGTGGGTAAGCCCATAGTACTTTCAGGCGGACCCATGATTTTCGAGTTACCATTGTCTTACCCTGACCTAGTCTTCACCCGTGAGTGGGGAGGGATTTGTCATTACAGGTACAGTTGGTGCTATGTTCAAATGGTTATTCATGCTCAGATGGAGACTGTGATCGGATGGTGATTAGTGGTTCTAATGATCATGTTATAGACTTCTGTCAATGACTTATGCATATGGTGTTCTGTTGATGACTATATGGGTCTCAGATTTATTTTATTTTTTTCTGGATTCCGTATTCAGGATGGTTATCTAGTTATGTTCCGGACCTTTGATCCTGATATATTTTACTTGGTCAGAGATTATACAACGGTTAATCATGGTACTTGGTTCCATTGTATGATGAATTTGGTTCTGAACCTTTAATCCTGTGATATCCATATTATTCAGCAGATTTATACAGCAATTATCCAGAGGATTGTACAATTGTCATGCTGAACTTTTGAACTTATGTCATTGCACCTTGCATCATAACATGTTTATTTTACACAAAAAAGGAAATGTGAAAGATTATATGCAAAAAAAAAATGTTTGAACATGGCATTGCATCCGCTCATTCACCTCATGCATCCATAGCAGGTACTCCGAAGGTATTCAGTAATGGGGAATCCTTATTCAGACTCGGTATTTTCTTTTCAGAGCTGCAAATCTTGACTTCTCGTCGCTTCGTGGTCAGATTCAAGATATGGAACAACTTCGTGGGGAATTGGACGAGATGAAAGAACAGATGGGATTCATGGTACTAGACATGCAGGATTTGGTCCGTGGACAAGAACTCCTGAAAGAAGAGAACACTCAGGAAGACTCAATTGAATTTGGTTATGGAAATTTTGGGGACAATGTTGAAGAAAGAAGATGTTTCTATGCCTGCCACAATAGGAGTTACCATTCCTCCCCATAACCTGAGGACTCTTGTAGGTCAGGGAGTATCTCCTCCGCAACCGTGCATTCCAGGATCCTCCCATCCGCAACAAGTTGTCACTTCCCGAGAGGACCCAAAAGGCAAAGTCCGTCAGCAGAGGCCAAAACAGCCTGAACGAAAATTTGATCCTATTCCAATGTTGTATGCACAATTGCTTCCTCCCCTGCTAGAATTACATTTGGTTAAACTCCGAATTTTCACTACACATGAAAAACGCCCTCATGGCTTTGACGACAATGCTAGGTGCGATTTTCATTCTAGGACACCTGGTCATGATACTGAAGATTGCGTAGCTTTTAAGCACCAAGTTCAGGACTTGCTTGATGCAGGGACAATTCTCTTCACTCCCGAAGGTCTGAGTGTGCAAATCAATCTTATGCCAACCACTACAAATAATAGGGCTACGCCTTCTCCTCTTCAAAGTTCTATCTCACGATTGGAGTCACGTCATCCACAACCTATAATCCCGGAAAGTTCTCACCAGCAGTCGTTTGTAAGTTGTGGAAATCGGTTGGTTAATCAAAACCAGAATGTTCCTCGTGTTCACTTGGCTCAGTGTGCTACTCGGCAACAAACCTATCAACAAATACATACGCAACAAGGTAAGCAAAAGGATAAGAAGCCAAAGAGGGTGTTCAACATTGTTTCCTTGACTTATGGCCAGCTGTTCTCTCAGTTGCTCAAGCTTTCCTTGGTGGAACCCAAGCCACTGAAGCATGTCATTCCTCCTTGTTCTATGGATTCCAATCCTAAGGTGCAGTGTGATTACCATGCTGGGGCACTAGGTCATTCCATTGAAGACTGCTGGGCTTTCAAAGAAAGTGTGCAAGACCTGCTTGATGCAAAGGCTATCAATTTCGGGCAAGTCAGTTAAATTTGAGGTCTCCTTCGACTCAGTAAATGTCAAGATTGCCAGATCATCATCTGAAGCAGCAAGTCCATACCGAGACTGGTCTCCTCAACGTAGTAATTTCTAGTTTCATTTTCAATTCTCATTTGTAATCTTTCTTGCTTTGGTTCAGTACTTTCTTGTATGCAAAACTTGTTGATTCCTGAATATTAATCATAATGCATTGAATATGTTTGTCTTGAATTAATCCATTCGTATTCACTCATTAATGTTTTTTTTCTTTACTTTTTGATACTTAACTCTTGTTAAATAAAAAAATATCTGAAGGGAGGATGATGAGTAATATACCAAAAATTTCAAACGGTGTGCTTTTGAGTAGGACTCTGCTGACGATGTACAGGCCTTGTTTCAAATTCCCAAACACCGGAGATATAAGGGAGATAGACCCTCGCCAACCCCTTTGAGCCTTGAAGTAGGAGTTTCTTTTCTTTTCAGAAAAACCCTCACATTTAACCCGGGGCAGGGTAGATTTCAGTTAATCTGATTGGGCATTCAAAACTCATTAAAAGTGCACATCAAAGGATATAACAAAGGTTATCCTTCAGAAGGTTGAGAAAGAACAAAACCACAGTGGTTAAACTCTTATATATCAGCAGTGTGCATCAATGATAATGATATCCTAATAGATATCTCTCGCACATCGAAAGGTCAAAAGGTGACGATACCATAATGGCTATTTCCCGTCAACAAAACAGCAAGGCAGTCACACCTTTTTCAACAAATCAAATAATGACTCAAAATCACACGACTGGTTCAAACTAAAAGAAATAGTAAAAGAAAGAGACAAAAAGCCTTGCTAAGTCAAAACTTGAAAAACAAGTCGCTTAGGCAAAAGTCAGGGTATCCCGCTGGACTTCAAAATCAAATTCAAGAGGAATTTGTCCAGGCAAAAGTTAGGGAATACAAAAAGAAAGCGAAAAGCGCGAAAAGAGAAAAAGGGGATTACCAAATAAAGATTCTCCACAAAAAAATAAAGTCGTGTGATCAAAATACCAATAATGAAAGGGTGAGTGAATGCCATATCCTTCTCAACCATGGTAAACTCTTTTGAGGGATGAGTACTCGTATTAGTTTAACTGAATTTAGGATTGGAGAACATCATGGAGAATGGGTGGGCACCAAATATTTTGAGCCTTAAATCCGTTTTTTTTAAACCATGAACCAGGCCACGTTACAACCCTGAAAAGTCCTAACTGAAGCAAGGGTTAATTCGAAAGCACACTGTAACAAGAAATACGGTAATCTGACTCCTAGGAAGGCTTGCAAAAACTTTTGAGTTGGTATCACTCTATCTTTTTACTATCTTTCATGCAAATTTTTGATGTTTCTTTTAACTTCAAGACAAACATGAGCTTTGCATTACAATTATCATTCTTATAATAAACATTCTTTGCATATGAGCAAGTGCTTAAATATCGAGTAAGTTTGCATAATGAGCATCAGATGAGAATTTAATTATCTCAAAGGATAAATTGCTTCAGGACACCGTTTTAAGGTAAATCATTTGTGGGAATGGTCTTAACCTGGGGCAAATCTTCTATCGACTCCGTCGAATAAAAGAATACCAGTTTGAGAAATGATCTGAAGTAGATTGTAAAACTTGGTCGCCCAAAGTTTCTGATAAGCAGTGGTGCATTACTTTCAGTTGGTCCCAAGGGACATATCTCTTCAAGTATCTGATTAGAGATTGAAGCAGTTCAAGTCGAGGAGTATGGTTGTGAGGTAACCTATATTCAAGAGCCAACCACCCTAAGGTTATGTTGTCTTCAAAAAATACTCAAGCCTTCATCTCTCCATGAGCATGGGACAAGGAAAAGGTTTGTCGAGATTCTGTTAAGCAAGAGGCAGGTGTGTAGAATATTCCGTCGAGTAGGTATTCAGCCAATCTGAGGCATTCAAGTCGGGATTTCATCCCTCAAAGGACAGTCAAACTGGGGCAGTTACGTCGAGATTTGACAAATCTCTCTAAGAATGCATTGATCAGAGGAGAATCTTCCTAGAATTTGAAGGTGTATGAGCACTCGCTCAAACATAGTTGGAATCCTCTCCAATTTCGGTTATCTGAACATCATGCAATTATGTCGAGATTTGATAAATCTCTCCAAGAATTTGTTGATTAGGGGAGAATCTTTTTAGAATTCAGAGATGCACGAGAATTCAATCAAGCATTGTTAAAGTTATTTCCAACTTTGGTTAGCCATCGGCAGTATTCTGAAATTCATAACACTGGGGCAGTTTTTCTTGGTGGTATAAATCTCAAAAAGTCCTCTCGAGGCAATTTCTCTGCAAAAGCCTTACAGACTGGGGCAAGAATTCATGTAAGGGCTTTCTCTCTTCTTGAGTGGTTGATCAGATCACATCCATGTATAGGCTAAACGACCTATGAATTTGGAAATCATGTCGAGAAGTTAAGATTGTTATCTTCAACTTATCAGAGACTCAAGACCATTTACCGATATCCTTTGTCCTAAGTTAAGGTCATTATCCCCAGTTGAAGTTTGGATTGTTATCCTCAGCAGGATATGAGCAGTAACGTAAAGATCATTTGAAGATTGTTTACCCATACAAGACGTAATGGAAGTGTCGTTTCATAGGAGGACGCCTCTCCCTAGTATAAGATCCGTTGCTACTTGACAAAAGTCTGTCTACCAAAGGGTTTCTCTTCTGAGATCTTTATTCCCCAGAAAGCATCCTCATTTCTCTGCAAGAGGAGATTGGTTCTTCTCCCTAGAAATTCAGAATTTGTTTAAAGTCAAGATGATTTATTTTCAGTGGACAGAAATTTATGTTTGCAGCATCTTCTCCAAAGTCCACTTTTCAGTGGCATTCCTCCTCAGAGTCGACGCGATCACATTTGTTTTTACCCATCGATTGGTGGTTCAAATTGCTTATTCATCAGTGAAGTTTTCCATTCCACGCATGGGGCATATTGCCACAATTTTCTATTTTGCAAGTATTGTTGGTCTTTTATGACAAGAAGCATAACAGCAAGTGAATCAAGAAAGGTCTGCATGTGACCAACATGAGGATTTCTGTAGAATGGGATTCAATCTCCCGAGTGAATGCTCACTTCTTCTCAAGACAGAATCATGTATCCCCAATAAGGGCGTACTCTCTCCCAGACATAAATCCTTATCTCCATTAAAAGTATGTCTGTGCGTAATCCCCACTGAAGTCAGTACTCTCAATGAGAGTTTGTTTAAGAGTTTGTCCCTCCCATAAGACTTATCTATGAATAAATGCATTTCAACAAGTTTTGTATAAACTTCTTCATCAGCATAGTCTACTCAGCTTCGATAAATCCTGGAAAGATCATTTCATTGGATTGTAGACCTTTGTTATATCCTCTCGAAGTCAGTACCATATATCTCCGTGGTAGGTATTTATCTCCCTAGGGAGGTTGCTGTTCATCGTCTCTTTAAAGTTCGTATCTTTTCTCCCTAGGGAAGTTTTGCCCAAGTCAGGTTTTCTTGAAGAGATGTTTGATTAACAGGTTTGTTATGCCCAGCGGAGCAGGTCTCCTATATTTTTTTTTTCTGGGGCAGAATACATGGACAAATGCCGTTTAAAATTCTTTTATCCCAGTGATGGGATATGGATGAAATATTTCCTCGGTAGAGTTCCAAACCTCAAGCTTATGGTTCAAAGATGACCTTCTCTTCCTCAAGTGAAGATTGTTACCCTCGACAGTAGTATCCTCTGTGTGGTCTGAGTAGAATTCTATTTATTTAAGAATTTCTATACTCCCCAGTAGAAGCTATCTTCGTAAAGAAGTTATGCGCAAGAGAAAGCTTCCATCCCCAGCGAAGCTCTCCCCGTTCTAACAGAAGATAAAGTATCTATCCCCCAGGAATTTGGAAGTTTGATCAGAATTCAAGATTTTCTCTCAAACTGCAATTTACTTTTTGCAGTATTACTACCTAGGAAGTTATTTCTTCAATGTTATCAATCGTTCGAGGTTGATGGTTTCGAATCTCGATTTCCTACTAAAGTTCATATTGCATGTTCTCTACAGAAGATTAGATGTGCAAGAATAATCATTTGAAAGTTCATTGTCTTCCCAACATCCGATTATTGACGTGGTCTCCCCAGTGCATTACTAAACATGCATCATTACATTACATCATTACATCGCATCTACTAAAATGCATATCATTTCCATTGCATGGAGCATTACGCTATAAAAAATTCAAACATGCATAAGTATAAGCCAATTATGTCCACTTGTGGTAACCAGATTGTTATGTGCTCAGATTTGATTTATCTCCACAACAAGCCTAAAGGTGACTCTATTATGTTTCCCCAGCGGGGTTTGTTTTTGATTCACCATCAGTCGGGTCTTTGGTATTCCTCCATCTCCCCAGTAGGTTTGTGGTTTGCGCTTGCCTTTGCAAGCCTTTGGTTATTTTACCCGTGTTCGCTTTGCCGTTAGAGTGCGAGTAAGAGTCGGCGTATAGCCTTTCTTATTTCTCAAGTATTTGAGTGTCCATACTTGGTGTGTGGTAATTCAGATGATTGCCACTCTTGAAGAATTACACCCCGCCTCTGGCCTGAGGGATTTTTTTAGTTCTTGCGTATTTGCAACCTATCGAAAGCCTAACATGTTTTTCTTTGTTAGAGTCTGCTTGGACCAGTCCCTTTCTCTTGCAGAGTTCATATTCGATCGGTGCTCTTTGAAGGTCCTGCTTAGTCGGTTCTTTGTTTTGGTTTATCCACGTTAGTCGGGTCCTCCTTTTGTTATCCTAGCTAATCTTTTATGTTAAGAGTCTTTCAGTGTCTCTTCAAAGTCTAGTTGTCTAGCATCCTTATTTAGGCGAATGCGCCCTTTTATTGGGGCTTTCTTCGGTTAGTTTCGTTCCTGTTTTCGCTAGCAATTCTAAACATTTGTTTCTTGATGATCAACTTCTCTCTTGTGTATCTAACTCTGACCAGACATGCATACCTGTATCTTTCAAAACCCCGCTTCGGTTGGTATCTTTTATCAAAATCCCGCTTCGGATGGTGTCATTTCTTTTAAATCCACCTTCGATTGACATCATTTGTCCGGAGTCCCATTCGTTTGGTCTCCTTCCTCAGTAAGTCCGTCTTCGATTGGTGTTTCTTTGCAAGAGCTTTCTTCGGTCCGTCTCTTTCGTACGTATCCGATACCAACCCCGGATATGTGTCTCTGATATTTTTTCGTATGTCTACTACAGGCTTCAGGCATATATCTTTTGATATCTTTCTTACAGGTGTTTGTTACTAAATCCCAACAGATGTTCCTTGATAACCAAGTTATTCTGCTATGTGTCAAACTCTGGTTAAACATACATCTAACCCTGATAATCCTTTTTACCAAAAAAAAATATATATAGAAAATACAGAAAACCAAAGATATAATAATACCTGACTGACTCCGGAGCGCAAATTTTCGGGTTCTTTTAGTATTTAATCTTCCTCCACCCTAAAAGTTCGAAAGGCTGACGCCAATCTCACCTTCAGGTTGAAGACGATTAAATAGGGGCAGTTGTTGCACCCCAAAATTTGCCCTCCTAATTTCTTTTATTCTTGGCTTATACTTTTGCATTCATCTGCATCTATTTCATTAGGTCACTAACATGGCATACATTTCATTCAATATAGCTCTGAGGTTCAAAGTTCAGTGGTTGTGCGATACTAGGGTTTCATAGTGGTTAAGGCGCTCATATCCAATAAAGGACTTCTTCTCCCTCAAGCAGCGAGGCTATTATCTTCTGATAAACAACCGATTGTAGGTCATTCTGGTCAAGAACTCTAGGACGCGACCTAGCATATGTGGGCTTCGAATCATGACGTCCTTTCCTATAAGTATGCTTGTCATTTGATTAGGATTAATGACTGTGACATGACAATCGTCTACTCCTCAGTTAATCAAATTAGGTTTTGTTGAATCATGGTTCAAAGATGTTTTATCCGGATATTTCTCTGTGCGTCTGAACGAGGAATCAAGATTGTGAGGGTTTCACATCAAGGGAATTCTTCTGTGATTCAGACTTTATCATTTGTCTGTAAGATGTTCCTTATGACACTAATCTCAAGTTGAAATAACCGATCGCTAAGGGCTGAGGATTGAATTGTGAAGCGTGGTTCATGACCTAAGATATGAATTCATAGATTTCTCCTTAACCAAGGCCATCATTGTCCTCGTCATTGTCATTTGTTATCTGCGATGTGAGTAGGTTTGGATTGAAGTAGGTTTCCCATAGAAGAATTCATGCAAGGTAATTCAAGGTTTAAGGCATTCAAGGCAGGGATTGTTTAACATGGCATACCTGGTTGATGGGCTTACAAGCTCTTATGAGACCTTGAGATGCATAATCATGGGCCAAGTTCAAAGATACGAGGATAAGATCTGTTGACTTCGGTTAAAGTAAGCTTTGAACAATTAACTTTGGGGCCAAGGTCTCCCTTGAATTTTCATCTAATATGTGTTGGGAATTCGAGTTGCATTTGAAGAATGTTATGGTAAAGGAAAAGAAATATTGGTTCAGAAAAGGAAGATTTCATTAAAAATCAGGGTTTCTATTCATTAATAAATGTTCAAGTAATTGAAGATCAGAGGAAATAAGGTTTCATGTTAATCTCGATCATGTTCTTTCATTATCATTTGTGTACACCTTTGATGATTAAAGGTCGTCAATTAGAGAAGGGCCTCGTCGAGATAAGAAACTTATGGATTAAAGGTCGTCAAGGTTGTGAATTTTTAGGATCAAGATCTTATTGGCTATTCAAATTATTTGTCATTCAAGTTGATTTGGGATTCAAGATTGAAGTTAGGAGTTCATTGAGAATGCAAGTGTGATTTGGATTTGAAGTTTGATATGAGTTCAAGATGTTCGAAAGTGTTTGATTGGATTAAAGTTGGCAAAGAGCCTTAAGTATTGGTCATATGAGTTTCTTGGAAGGTAAAGTACAGACTGCGAGGTCTTGTTTCAAGTCGGAGTTTATACGCATTACAAATACGTTCATCGTTATTCCAGATTCAAGTTGACATGTGTTCAAAGTTTATTCGAACCCTTTCATTCATGATTCAAGAAAATACTATCCAATTCCATTCAATTTCATTCAAGTGTAACAATACCTTACAAGAAAATTTGATGCTTTCATGTCTTCAAGCATTTTTTCAAGACTTTGTCATTTAAACTCCGTCCAAAAAAAATCCATCACCCAACATTTCAAGCTCAAAGGTCATTTACAATTCACGCTATAAATTTCAAGTTCATCCAAACCAAACATTCATTATAAAATCATTACAATCCCATTACACCAATATTCTACAAAGAAAAAAACTGTTACAAAATACACTCGAACAAAATTCTTTAGTCCTAAAGTTGTTAAAATTCCATGAGTAAACTTCTAATTCCATGCCATGCCAAAGTTCTTCATCTTCAGTTCATGACCTGCACATTCATACAAAAAAATCCAAGTCAATACAAGCAATCATGCCAAAATATCCTATGCTCATACAAATTACTCGACACATGAAAAACCATTAATTAACCCAAACCAAATGCTAAACACATATATGGAACAACCTGCATACCTTAACTTTGGCAGAGAATAGGTCCACATCATTCAAACTAACTGCAATTGAAAGGAAAATCAAATTCAGCTTCGGAACAATGTCCAACAATAACCATAATCACACATTTCCAATTGCAGCTACTTTTGTTCATGCTCTTGTTGCTAAATCTATGTCAAGAAACTTCAGGGCTAATACAGTTTGAAGCCTCGTTAAAATGGAAACAAAGTCTCCCTCGACAACCAATTCTTGATTCATGGATCATTAACAATTCAAGTTCAACTTCAACACGAATACCATGTTCATGGAGAGGTATCACTTGTGATTCAAAAGGAACTGTCACAATTCTAAACTTGGTATATACTGAACTTCAACAGGGGGTCCAATTAACCAAGATAGCACCAGAGTACTCTGTGGATGAGCCTAAAAATCAGCTTGCTCAAAAGGCAGATCTCTGTTTTAGATCTGAGAAGCCACATTGGATGCCTTCAGGCTTCATTTCCCTAAGCGGTGGTGCAGAAATGACAAAGGAAGAGAACATTGACTAAGGCTATAAAGAATATTCTTAGTGAGAATTTTGATGATGATGAAGCAACAGAGTCTCAGACTCTATTGTATAAAAATCTATGGCTTGAGGCTGAGGCTGCATTATGTTCCGTCTCTCACAAAAATCGCTACAATCAAATGAAGATTGAAATGGAGAAACAGTCATACAAGCAAAGAGACATGGAGCAGCATTCAAAATCAGAAGTTATTCCTAGTTTAAGCAGGAGTGAGAGTTCTGCAATTGAAGTTAACTAATGTCTAAACTCTTATTCTTCTGCTGCTACCATTCCAAAGGAACTTTCCCAGTCGAAATTTTCTTCTGATATGAACAGGCTTGATTCATTGACACCTGAAGCAGATGGTGGTCAAAACTTGTATAATTTCATCCACAATTATGCTGTTTCTGGCATAAACAAGGAAGTGGCCGGAAATGACGAGGCTTCTGTTATGGCCAGATACAATGTTATTAAATCCAGGGATGACAATTCGTGCATCAACGCTAATGATTTGGAGACACCATCGCACACAACAGACATCTTGGCAGCTCAAGTAGCAGATAATCAAAACCAGATTTCATTTTCTCAAGTCCCGGGCTGCTGAAGATTTAAGTTCTGTATCTTCAACAGAGAAATTGTTTGAATTTTCTGGTGAAGGAACAAAAGAGACTGAAGGAAGATGGAGAAAATTTAACTACAAAAGCGCAGGCAACAAACATCTTGACTTCCTGCTCTCGAATTTGAGGTGACAAGCAGCAACTCTGGGCTGCTGCCACACAGGATTATAGTTGCTGGTTCTGTCCGGTCCTAGAACAGTGCTGCTTGAAACTAATTGGAGCACTCTCAATTTCGGAAGGGTCATTTTACACTAGGCATATCTGGATTTTGTGCAATGTCGCGCTGCTTTCCATTTCCACCACTAGGGTATGAAAAGAAGACTAGAACGGATGATGTTGACTTACCAAAAAAGGAAAAGCATAGAAAAAAAGCACAAAAAAAGATAAGGACAAGCTGAAGGTCTCAATGCAGGTAAACTCCAAAAGGAAATCAAGCCTGATAAGAAGGATGTCTTTGTCGATAATAAAATTATCAAACAGTATACTGGTAATAATGGGGAGATGGTTAGAGAGATTAATCATCTGGCTAAGGAGAACAAGGATTCTAAATTCCTCCTGGAGTTTGAGAGGAGAATTAAGGAGGGTAATGGAGCGGCTGGTAATCAATTGGTTCAGAAGTTTACAAATTCAGACCATAGAAAAGATGAGGGGACTGTTGGGTTGTTGGCTAGGAATAGTGGCACCCTGCGCGATGACAGTGAAAAGCTCAAGGACAAGGGTTTTGATGCTAAGAAGATTGAGGGGAAAGGAGTTAATGCCCAGGTACGGCCTTTTGGAAATGCAACAGTTCAGAACCACGCCGACAATTTTCATCCTAAAGCTGATGGAGTGCCCAAACTTTTGGGGAAGTATATGGACAGGAATTTGGAAGCAACAGTTGGGGGAAAAGAAAAGTCCTAAAGGAAAAGTGACTAAGGAATCTCTTAATGATTACAAACTAACAAAAATTCTAACAGCCCTGTAACTATTAACAAAACCACTAACAGAATCACAAACTGTAACTGAAAATAGTCTAACTAACTACTAACCTCTAACAAACCAAGCCTAACAGAATCTAATCTCTAACTGTCATAATAGAAAAACTAACAGAAATATCTTAGCAACTGACTCTAACTGTCTTAACCAATTTTTGCCAGCTCACTGTAACTAACTCATGAGAGATTTAATCCCTACCATTCATTGCTCTAGCTAATTCTCAAATTCAAGGGCCCATATTTGTTCACCTGTAACAAACTTAGCTGCTATATAACAAAGTCTGCATTTCACAATTTGGAAGGGATTCATTTTCCACGATTCACAGAAAATCACAAAAACTCACCTTGACACTCTCTGAAAATCACACCATTGCACCTGTTTTATTCCTCTGCATCCTCTTCATCTTCATCACATCAATTGTCTTCATCTCCTTCATATCATAGTGTCTCTATCAAGTTCACGGAAACATCAATATTTCACAGAAGCGAAGCAAATTCGGAAATGCAAAAATAACAGAGAAGAAGAAAGAGAAAGATATCATAAGAGCTTACCCGACCTGTTTCTTGAAGGATTCTCTCGATTCTTATTCCGATTATCAGCAATCAACGAAACGCCGTCGGAGCGTCTCCGACCGGTAAGATCTGGAACCTCACTTTTTTCGTCTTCTTCATGGCTTCTTGATGCGAGTATGTAGAGAAAAGCGTGTAGACTAACGGCCCTATGGTGGCGCATGCTAGAGTCCCTTCATCCTTGTTTAATTTGCATCCTCGAAGATTGAGGGTTTATGTGTTTTTGATAAGATTTAGAACGGGTGAATTGAAACTAATGAAAAATGTTGACCAATTCCTATGGAGAGGGTTGAGATAAAGAGATTGGAGTGTGATTTAAGCCTTGCGGTCATTTGGAGGTGGCATTTACGGAGGAGAAGGCTCGCCGGAAATCGCACGAAGAGACTCATTTTTGCAAGGTCACAGGGATAATCAAAACGCAATGTTCTGGCTTTATCATTATTAAATTTTGTGTTCCTTGTTAATTTTCTTTTTTTCTTTTTTTGTTTAATTACTGCCAATTACATTTGGATAGCATGGGCCATAATTCTATTGGTACTACCAGTACTACTGCTTGCACCCTTATCTAGACCCAAGACCATATCTTAACCCATTGCACTATTTTTGGACAAACTGAATCTTATATGACAAAAAATATAGTTAGGCCTTGTGTTGGATGCGCTTAGTATTGCATTGGGCTTAGAGGTTGCTGATTCTAAATATATATATATGTAAAGAAATTAATAAAAAATTAATAGAGGATAATAGAATTTTCCCCACGAAAAAACTAATAAAAATACTTTTTCTTTTAGTTTTATTCATATTTTATTATGTTGTGCCTCGTTATTTTTGATACGTTTGTTCATTGTGGGAGGAATTTCTGATTATGCTTTGCATTTGCAATACGCGTTCGCTTTTATCTTAGTTAAATATTGTTTCTGACTCTGTTCGTTTCTTGGTGAAGCTTGCTCGACGCGCACTCCTTGATTTTTCAGTACTATTGATTCGCTCTTGACGACTTGCTCACTTTCTTTATCGCAATCCATATGCATGCTAATATTAGGTAGAAATTCCCCCTTTAACCCGAATCTTATTGCTACTAATGCACAATAACATTAGATTTAGAAATAGGCTAGTCTTCCTGTGACTTTCGTCTTCCTGTGACTTTCGTCTTCCTGTGACCTTCGTCTCCCTGTGACTTTCATCTTCCTGTGGCTTTCGTCTTCCTGTGACTTTTGTCTTCCTGTAACTTTCTTTCCTCCTTTGCATATGCAGTTAAAACAAAAAAAACCTTTTTTACAAACTTCAAAAATACATAAAAAATTTACTGACAAAAACCATGTCTTGGCTAAGTTTGAGAGATGATGAGCGGGTTTCTTCTCGACATTATTATTCTCTTGTTCTAAGCTTTGGTATAATTCAAGTCTCAAAGACTCATTTCATGAATAAATAGAGAAATGGCTAAAATCTCTCTCTTAAGGTTAACTAGCTATTATCTACAAGCAAAAACACCAACAAACATAAAAATCTTTTTGCCCTCGGGCCTTTCTTTCAAAACCCTTTTCAAGAGAGCATGTTAATTCACTTCTGTGCTGATGCGTAAGTCTCCAAAGGTCGAGTTGCGGCAGAAGGCGAAATTGATATTGTTCAGTAAAAAAATACAAACAAACAAAAACATGTAAGCCGAACTACGGCTGCTCTGATTCCTTAAAAGGGATACGTAGGCATCGGGGTAGGGCCCGAACGAGCACAATTTTATTTTCCCTACATTCTTTTCTCCTTTCTTTTGCATGCATTCTCCCTTAGTATAGTAAACAGTAAGCATAGATTGATCACACCCATAAGATAGATAACAAGAGTGGATACCGTAGAGTACTACGGGCGTGTGGGGTGCTAATACCTTCCCCTCGCGTAACAGACTCCCTTACCCGATCTCTCGGTCGCAAGACCGTGACTTCTCCCTTCTCAGGTTTTCTTGATGTTTACGTTTCCCTACATGTGGGATAAAAGACGTTCGATGGAGACTTCATTGTTTTGATGATTTTTAGCCGATTGTTTCACCTTTTACTGCAACTTGCAACGTTATCATGAGATCATGGGAGACAACTTCTATGAATAGTACAAACATCTTCTTCATAGTCTATTTTGTTACATACTGTTGTACTATATTATTTTTTAGCAAGTTTCTTGACCTTATTTTCAAAAAGGATATACTTCTGATCTGAAGTAGTAAGCTTGGAAGAGATCAACTTCTTGTCTTTGTTCTTCTGATGAATTATCTGATGAGTAGTTTAAAACTACTTTGTTATGATAGCATGAGAACATCAGAGTAGTCAGAATCAGAATCTTGTCTTTCAAAAATGGTAGCAACAACTTTTCTGAAATACGAAGCTTGATTTCTGATCTGGAACCTAACTTTATCTGGAAGGCTTATATGATATATGATATGAGAAATAAGAATGAATCCATAAGATTTTTCATTGCATTGGTATCAGAATATTTCAGAATTAGAACATTGTCTTCATATATAGAAAGCAGCAACTTATCTGAGGAACATGTCTTTGTCTATAGGTGAAAGCTTTTCTGATTCAGAAGCCTTGATATATGATCTTTCAGTCTTGACTTATGGTCTACATATCTAATGTCTGATATCTTGATTTATGATCTTGATATTTATAAGCCACGTCATGATTTTTGATATCCTGGTTACTGAGCCTTTGATTCCCGATCTTTATCTTGACTTTGTCTTCAGAGTTAGAAGCAACAAATCCTTTGAAGAATAAATCTGGACTTTTGATCTTTGATGCAAAAGCTTGTTTCTGGTGCAATCTTATTTTCTGATCTTGGAGCAGAAGCTCTAACAGAAATCCCTTCTTCTAGAAACCCTTGTGACTTCTGAAGCAGCAACTTATTGAGAAGTGCATGTTAAGAACCTTTTCTGGTGAACATTCAACATTCTTCAGAACTATCGATGTTTCTTCAGAAGCAGATGCAATAGTCTTTCTGATCTGTGCTTAGTATATTTTTTATAATTCTTCAGACAACAATCCTGAATCAATTAGACTTTCTAGTTTGGACACTCAAGAAATTATTAGAAACAAAATTGTTTACATATAAAATATATGTATTGTTATCATCAAAATCCAGAGATTAATTGCAGAATCCAAATCTTGTTCTAACAATCTCCCCCTTTTTGATGATGACAAAACCGTGTATTTTGATGTAACAATTTTACAAGGTAATATCATAATCGAATCCGAGTTAAGAAGAAAACTTCCCCTGATTAGCGTGAGCTCCCCCTGAGTCTAAGACTTACAGTTTTTAGAAGGAAGGGATATCTGAGCGTTGCTTAGAAAATTCCCCATGAGTTAAACAATCTCCCCCTAAATCTAAAACTTAAGACCTTATCTGAAAGTAGGGTTTTACGAGCTTGACTAACATTATCTAGAACTCTGATTGAAGCATATGGAAGCAATTTATAAGAGTTTCTTTATCAGAATTTCTTTCTCCATTAGAACCTTCTAGTCGTCAGAGAGGTTCGTAATCATAGCTTGATCTATCAGACCATTCTCAATGTTTGAAGTTCGTTATGAACACTTGACCTATGAGAACATTTTATACCCTAGAATTTATTTATCAAAGTTTGATCAACAGACCCTTCCAATCATTAGAAGTTCTTTGTTCATATATCTTTCTTCTGAATGTACCTGAAACACATTCTAAATACTTTGCATATATATATATATATATATATATATATATATATATATATATATATATATATATATATATATATATATATATATATATATATATATATATATATATATATATATATATATATATATATATATATATATATATATATATATATATATATATATATATATATATATATATATATATATATATATATATATATATATATATATATATATTAGAAATGTAAGCAATGAGATTTAGAGAGTTAGGTATGCATCAAAATCATCATTATGATTTCTCCCCCTTTTTGTCATGATAAAAAGACTTAAGATTATTCAAGGATGAGAAGAAATTATTAAGTACACCAGACTTACTATACTTCCATACAGTTCACAACTTTTGAAGTATCCAAGTCATCTTTCATCATAACTTTCAGAAAGCTCACACCTTATGAACAACTTGACTTATCAAACATCATTTTCACAGCTTTTGGAAGGCTTGAGTAATCAGAACATTATCACCATAATTTTCAGAGAGTTAACAACTTCTGAACAACTTGATATAATACAATTAATGTGATGTTTAACAAACCAACATATTTTTAGAGAGTTCACAACTTCTGAACAATATGTGTTGCCATTTCACACGTTGTTTAAAACACACATTGTTTTGGTCTTACTTCAAAAATATGTGACTTCTAAAGTACCAGAATCTAGTTATCACAAATTTCAAAGAGTTCATAACTTTTGAAAAGTTTGATTTCAAATGAAACAATAGTTTTGACGACCCATACATTGACAAAGCACATGTTGGAATTTCTTCAAAAATTTCACAAATTTTGAAGCGTCAAAGTCGGATCACCAAACCTTTAGAAAGTTTACAACTTCTAAAGAATAGATGATATCAAAGCAAGAATTTCCAAACTTATAAAAAGTTCACAATCTTCTGAACAGTGGGAAATATAAAGCTTGATATAACAATATTTCCAGGAAGTGTACAAATTCTGAAACATATATGGTATCATAACCAACTTCATTCAGAGAGTTCACAACTTCTGTAGAAGGCTTTGAATCAGAAACTATATTTGTTTAATAAGAATTCACAACTTCTCACGAATCACAAAGTTCCTTAGATTATTACTTATCAGAGAGTAATCTTTCTGATCTGAATGTCAATTCGTTGAAAAGAGTCCACGAGTTCTAACGAATGCATTGCTTGGATGATTTAGCTCATCAGAGCTTTCCTCTTGCATCTTGCGTCTTTCCTGATTTTCATGTTGATTAATATATCAATGATGTCAACATGGTGATCTTTTGATAGCTTATATAACCTGTCTATGAATACTAGTGAACTTTCACAAGTTCCTGAATGAAACACTGAAAACTCACTTTTGACATCCATTTGATATAAAATGATATTATTATTAACAACAAATGAGATTAGAGGATGAATAGATTCTAACCTGGATACTGGAGTAAACGTTTCATTGTAGTTAATAACTTCTTGTTGATGATAACCTTGTGCAACCAGTCGTGCTTTATTTCTGACGACTTCCCCCTTTCTCATTCAACTTGTTTTTGTAAACCCACTTAGTTCTAATAACATGAGTTCCTTTAGGTTTAGGCACTAGATCCAAAACATCATTTTTGGAGAAATGGTTTAACTCTTCTTGCATTGTCAGACTCCATTCATTATCCCGAATTTCTTCTTCACAAGAGGTTGGTTCTATCAGAGACACCAATCTCATAAGCGTTTCTTGAAATTATTTAAAAGTGGGTCTTGTTCTTACAGGTTCAGCTTTATCTCCCAGAATCAAATCTTCATAAATAGTTTGTCTTTGCCTATTCCTTTTATGAACTGATAGACATTCAGGTGTGTCTGACGTGTCTTTATTTCTGACGAGCTTACTATCAGAATCTTTTCTCTAGAACTTGTAAGTGATATCTTTAAGATTTTCGATTTCTTCACTTTTCTTGTTCATCAGATTATGACCTTTCACTTGAGTCCCATTAGACTTAGATTCCAGATTCCAATCATCATTTCTGATTCTTTTTATTCTTTATTTCTGAATTCTTCTGAAGCATCATACCAAGCATTTTTAGATTCTAGGTTTTGGAACATATGCTTTCTTTTTGTTGTATGTCACAAGCATCCAGAGTCCAAGTGCCATGATTGGTGTTTCAACTTTGCATGATAGAATATATGCAACATACACAATCTTATCTTTTGGTACCCAAAGACTCGTCAGAGTTAGGCTTTGTTTCTTATGTGTTTCCTCTTGAAGTGGTAGCCATGAATGTTATGTTGGCATGTTATATTTTTCAGATTCTGATCCTTTAAAGTTAGAATCATCCCGTGTTGTCATGATACCTTTCTTCTTTCCTTTGAAATTACTTTTCTTGAAGCTTTCTTTTATGATGCTTTCTTTCTTGAGAGTTGCACAATCATTTCTGTAGTGTCCAGGTTCCTTGCATTCGTAGCACATTACTTCCTTATTTTCTCTTCCTCTAGCAGATGTTTCTAAATGATCTCCTCTGCTTCTGGATCCTTGGAAGTCATTTTGTCTTTACTTCCAGATTCGTTTGACTTTTCTAGACAAAAGTGACAATTCATCCCATGTTGTCACGATAATTGCAGACATGTTGTCGATCTTCATGGTAATTTCTCCATGATTCTTATCTGTAATCTCTTCTACCAAGTTCATCATCCATGTTACTTGACATGCAAAAAGAGAAGCAAATATATACTCCGCTTCACACGACGACAATGCCAATACTGGTTCTTTTTTCGAACTCTAAGCAACGGGTGCACCATAGCATAAACACATTCTAACTGTGGATTTTCGATCTTCATCATCACTATACCAACTTGAGTTAGTGTATCCTACTAACTGACATTATTTTCCTTCATCGTCTGTAGAAAACATAATGTCATAGTCGAGAGTTCCTTTTAGATACCTTAGTATCCTTTTTGTCGTTGCTAGATGTGATACCTTTGGCTTTTGCATGAATCTACTCACCATTCCCTCACTAAATGCTAGATTAGGAATTGCGTGAAAAAGGTATCTTAATGACCTAATAAGTATTTTGTATTGGGTTGGGTTGACATCATCTTTATCTAAGTCTTTCGACAATTGTAGACTTAGTTTTCTAGGTATCAAAGTCCAATTGCAGTCTTCCATCTCAAATCTCTTGAGTATTTTATTTGCATATCTTCTTTAATGCATCATCAAACTCTAACACTATTGTAGAATTCAATGCCAAAGAAATATGAAATGTCTCCCAGATTAGACATTTCGAATTCCTTGCTAAGACCACCTTTGAAGTCTTCGATCTGTTTCTTGCAGCTACATGTTATTAACAAGTCATCGACATAGAGACATAGTATAAGAAATTCACTCTTACTTCTTATTACATGTACTCCATGCTCAGTTGTGCACTTTAAAAATTCCTTCTCCCTAGGAAACTATCTATCTTCTTATTCCAAGCCCAAGTAGCTTATTTGAGTCCATACAAGGCTTTATGCAGCATGTACACCTTTCTTTATTTGACTTGTTTCACAAACCCAACTGGTTGTGAAACATAAACTTCTTCGTCTAAGGGGCCATTCAGGAATGCAAATTTCACATCCATCTGACACATGTGCCAATTGTTCATGTTTTCTAGACCAACAACCGACCTGATTGTTTCGATCCTAGCAACAGGTGCAAGCTATTCTCTAGTTGTCTCCAGGATACTCAAGTATCATTTGCGAGCCGCTTGTTGATCCCCTAGGATTATACTGACTCACCTATCGGGGAGAGAATATTTCAAGGTTAGGTACAAAGTGGATGTGATCGCTCTTAGAGCGTTGATAGTCTGTCTCCCAAGGATGATGTTGTATAGTGATACAACATCCACAATGAGGTAATTAACATCGACCGCCCTGACATCAATTTCCTATCCACATGTGGTTTCTAAGGTTATGTGGCCCATTGTTTGTACCTTCTTACTTGATAACCCCTTCAAAGAACCACATACCATTTTTATGTTGTTTAGGTTGAATTGTAAATTTTGGAAAGAGTCTTGAAATATGAGTTCAGCAAACCTGCCAGGGTCTATCAAGACACGTTTAATGTCATAGATCCCCTATTACATAATGATGAGCAACAGATTATCATTGTGATGGTTGAGTCTGAGGGAGTCCCCCTCGAAGAAGATGATATTAACCCCTTTTTTCCATTGAGAAGCTTTGGGTATGCCAGGGGATATTACATTTGTCACAAATAGATGCCTTGCCTTCTTCTTTAGGGAAGATCTAGAATTTCCTCCACCAGTGAAGCGTATGCGATGGTGTTTGCGTTGTAGGTTGTGGTTTTTTCGGTCATCTTCAGGGGAATATGGAGAAAGTTAGAGTATAAATACAGCCCATGTTAGTTTTACTGGGGCCCTATGGTGGGTACCACTGCACTGGTCAAAAAGTATAGGTGTGCAGTTCCCCCTGCAAGGGCAAGGAGACTCAGATGCCTTAGTAAGTTTGTAACACGATATGGTGGTGAAGGTTTTCCCATGACAGCGAGAATCCATGTACTATGGTATTTTGAGGTAGTTTAAGAGACATACCCAGTGAGGTGAGAGGTTATGCTAATGACCGGTGATGCTTGGTAGCAAGCATATAATTCCTGGTGGTCGTGTATTAAGGTTGTAGTGAGTGTTAGACATTTTATTTCAAAAGCAGGGAACTACATGCAAAATCATGTTGGGAATTACACCAAACCTACAGATAGTTCCAAATCAATATTGATGAACAAGATTCAGTCAACCTGGTCGAAATCCCTTGTTCTTCACTTTTCAATCGAGTGAATCAACCTGTTGCAACTGGTTTTAAATTCAGAGTTGTCACCCTTAATTTTTATCCTAAAGGAAGGGAGTATAAAGAAATAACCTTAAAAGTTAGAGATTCTAGGTTTAGACTCGGTTCTAGACGAGGGGAAGGTGTTAGACACCCCTTATCTACCTTGTTCACAAGGATACTAGGTTTAGAAGCACGATGTTTAGGAAATAGGGTTTTAAAGTATAATTAAGGGGAAAGGGGTTTGAATTTTAGTTAGGGGGAAAGGGTTTGAATTTTAGTTAGCGGGACTCGCCACGATTTTGATCGTATGCCTACGTATCCTCTTATAAGGAATCAGAGTCTCATTTCGTAGTTCGCAGTTGGTTAGTGTCTTTTATAAGATTGCATAAAAAAAATTTTGAATTAATCTTGAACTTTGTTTGGGTTGTAAATTGAGTGATTATAGACGCAGTTCACAGTTTGATTTGAAGACAACACTATTTAATCCTTTTAAAAAAAAGATCTTGAAGTTTTGATTAAATTAGTAGAAAAATAGTTTTAGTTATTGGTTAGCTTTTTTGGAGTTGATTGATCGAAGATGGTAGGACATGGAGCAGGGGAGTCAAATATAGTCTCCTCATTACGTGGTCAGATATTGGCAACGTGTTGCTCATTGGTGAATTGCGTGGGTTTTAATATTCGATTTTGAATAATTAACTGGTAAACGATGCATCAATCAATCACTTATTCAAGAACATGGTGGATGAAATATCTACCAATCCTATTATAAAAATATTGAATTAATTTGATTTGAAAAGAAGCACGATTAGTATACTCGAGTTTATTTGAATTTAATCAAGAGGATTTAATAATTATATGAGTAATTGCTTTTAGTTATTATAATAATTAAAGAACTAAACTAATTAATCCAAATTAATTGAAATAATTAAAACTAATTTAATGACTAAATTTAATTAACTAAGGGTTAACTAAACTAATCTATAGAAAAAAAACTAAAGAACATAGGGTGTACCAAATGAGAATGAAGGTAAATTAGTAAAATAATAGAAACACATAATTGGACCTAACTCAATACTGAAGCAAATCAACCCTACAAGAAACAATAAAAACTTTGTTAATAGAGAAAAAAACAAGCTACATGGGCGGTGCATCCTCATGACCCAAAGAACTATTAAAACAGTATAAATCAAACTCATATTTTCTCAACACGTTTTGAATCTAGAAAATCAAGGCGCGACACATGGAACTTATTTTAATAATAATAAAAAACCAATATACAAGTATTAGAGTCCAAATTCGTGAAAACTGTTAAATTGTAATTCATAGTGTCAAAGAAGATTTGATTTATTTTAGATTTAAATAGATTTGATTTAAGTCCAGAATAGATTTGATTTGATTTGATTTAGTAACAAAAAGATATTTTGGGCTTTGGGTTTAGGGTGTAAGCTCAGTTATAAATAGAGGGAGTAACTGTTGGTGTAAGCCCTAGAGGCCAATACTTTTGGTACTTGTATCGAATTATTTATTAATAATAAAAGGCATTTCTTTATTATGTTTGCTTTCCAAAATAATAAAGTCCATAGAATGGTTTATTTGTTTAATGAAATGTTAAGTGTGACTTAATCATGAGATCCCATTAAACATAAGACACTATTCTTAAAGTATCCATAGTCAAGCTTTAATGTGAAGTGGGATAACATTAAAGCATTGAGATTATTATGAAGATAGATTGATGATCACATCTCATGGATCATAGATAAGGAGTTATCAAGTCTTGACATAGGTATGAATATTAGGAGTAATATTTATACTGGATTGACCCGCTATGAGAATACTACATAGAATGTTATGCAAAGTGTCATAAGTTATTCTCATGATGATAATGGTGTATACCACCCTTCGACCTGAAACCACTATGGACCCTAGATGTAGAGTCAAGTACTTTATTGTTGATCAAACGTCATCCGTAACTGGATGACTGTAATGACGGTTGATGGGTACTTCACAAAGCATGCTAAGGGACATGAGTGACCTAGATGGAATTTACTCATCCTGCATAACATGATAAATGTCTAAGGGCCCAATATTGAACTGGACAAGGGTGACACAGTGTATGCCTTGTGTTCAATATAGACATGAGGGCAAAAGGGTAATTGTACAACATAAATATTATCACGGAAAAAGTTTGGTCAGATCACATGACATTTTCGTGACTTGGGTAACAGTGATGTGTTGCTAGATACTGCTCACTGTTTATTATATTAAATGTGTGATTTAATATAATTGCCAACGTCGCGAAAACCTACAGGGTCACACACATAAGGACAGGTTGATGAGAGATAGAATAAATAAGGAACACCGTAAGGTACAGTGCACTTAAGTGTAATACGGAAAGTGGTAAGGTACCACGTGGATAAGTGATATATGGTACGTCATAAGGTATGATGTCCATAAGCTTAATTGGGCTTTTAGCTTATAGCCTTAATTGGGCTTTTAGCTTGTAGCCCACACGAGTGATTCTATAAATAGATCCCTTGTGATGAAGCAATTTCACTTGATGCAATTTTGTTTTTGATTCTCTCTCTCACTCAAAGTTTCCGTTCGTGATCAGCTAGCACTGTGACCGGAAGCGATCTGTTCGTGTGGACTGAGTAGAGGCGTTGTTCTTCATCAACGCTCGTGATCACAACATCAAAGGTCTGAATCGCCACAAGAGGTAAATGTTTCTATCACTGACCATGCTCATTCGTAAGGATCGCAAAGGAAAATTTTATATTCCGCTGCGCTTTTGTTCGCAATTTTCCTTCAGTAACCCCTATTTTTCAAAGTAAGTCAAGCAAGTTATTCACAGTATTTTGCAGTTGCAAAGTGAATAATAAAGTTTTCACAGTTTGTGAGCAGAGAGAAACTCTGCAGAAATTATTTGTCTTGTCTTCTTTTCTTTGTTTGTCTCATAATTAAATTGTCATTGTGGTAGAAATTCATCATAGAATTTGGTGGATTTCCAACATCTGGTATCAAGAGCTTTTGTTTCGATTCAAGGGAAGTGTCAATCAAGAACGATTGAAGAATTCACGATGACAAGTTATGGGAATGCAAACTATCCAGCAATGCTACCAATTCTGAAAGTTGACAACTATGAGAATTGGTGCAAACAGATGAAAGTCTTATTCAGGTGTCAAGGTCTTTGGGACCTTGTAAAAGATGGAGTCGAAGCGCTTGGCGAAAACGCTTCAGAAGAAGAAAAGAAGAAATACACAGAATCTGAGAAGCTGAGTTATAAAGCATTATTTATAATTCATCAATGTGTCAGCCCAAACAATTTCAAAAAGGTTAGTGATTCAGAGTCTGCAAAAGAAGCTTGGGAGATCCTTGAGAAGTCTTTTGGAGGCGCTGAGAAGGTGAAAGAAGTGAGGTTACAAACTCACAAAAGGACCTATGAACTGCTTCAGATGGAAGACAGTGAAAACATATCTGATTTCTTCACTAGAGTTACAAAACTAGTAAATCAAATCAAGATATGTGGAGAAGCGTTAACAACAAGAGTTGTTGTGTCGAAGATCTTGAGATCTTTAGCTCCTAAGTTCGACCATATAGTGGTGGCGATAGAAGAGGGGAAAGACTTGTCGAAATTGACAAAGGAAGAGCTTCAAGAGACGCTTGAATCTCATGAACAACGAATGAACGAAAGAGCTGCAGGAAAATCGAAGAGTGATGTGGCCTTGCAGGCACATTCAACAAAAGAGACCAAAGGCAAAGGAAAGTGTTTCAACAGAGGTAGAGGTGGCTACAACAAATCGAATGGTAGAGGAAACCAAATCGAAGGAGACGTGTCGAATCAAAGAAGACCATACCAAGGCAACCAAAGAGGTGGTGTTGCAAATAGAGGAAGAGGTGGTGGTCAAAAACTTGATAAGAGTCACATTCAATGTTACAATTGTCAGAAATATGGACACTATTCGAGTGATTGTCCAGAAAAACGAAAGAATCAAGAAAGTGATGCAAAGCTTGCAAAACATGAAGAAGAAGAAGAGATGATGTTGATGGTCACAATAAGAGATGAAGATAGATTCAAGGACCAATGGTACTTGGATTCAGCATGTTCATCACATATGTCTGGAAGGAAAGATTGGTTTGTCAATATAAAGCCCTCAAAGAAAAATATGGTAAAATTTGCAAATGACAATACCCTGGCAGCTGAAGGTATTGGTGATGTTATGATTATGAGGAAAGATGGCAAAAGGTCAGTAATCTCCAATGTGTTGTACATACCAGGCATGAAGAACAATTTGCTCAGTATAGGGCAGTTGGTCGAAAAGAATTATAAAGTGTCAATCGAAGATAAGTTGATAAGAGTCGTTGATGCAAATGGGAGAGTAATCTTGAAGGCTCCTATGTCTCAGAATCGAACCTTCAAGATTGAACTAAATGTGATGGAGCACAAGTGCCTTTCGACTGCAGCTAGCAGAGATGAATGGATATGGCATTATAGACTAGGTCATCTCAACTTCAGAGACATCAGAGATTTGAAGAGAAGAAATATGGTTTCAGGATTGCCAGAAATTGACATTCCAAACGAGGTATGTGAGGAATGTGTGCAGGCGAAGCAACACAAGAATAACTTCAGCAAGGATGCAGGAAGCAGATCGAAGGATAGTCTTGAAGTCATATACTCTGATGTATGTGGACCAATCCAGGTGGATTCGATGGGAGGTAACAAATACTTTGTTACATTCATAGATGATTTCAGTCGAAAGCTATGGACTTACCTGATCAAGAAGAAAAGTGAAGTGATCGAAGTATTTACCAGGTTTAAGTCTATGGTCAAAAGATAAAGTGGTCGAAAGCTCAAAGTTTTGAGAACTGATGGTGGTGGAGAATATGTGTCGAAAGACTTCGACAGATTATGTGAAAAGGAAGGGATTGTGCATGAGGTGGTGCCACCCTATACTCCACAACAAAATGGAATTGCAGAAAGGAAAAATCGAACCATCATGAATATGGTGAGAAGTATGTTGAAAGGCAAGAGTTTACCTAAAGAGTTTTGGGGTGAAGCTGTTTCGACTGCAACATACATTTTGAACAGATGTTCTACAAAGAAGCTAGAAGGAATTACTCCAGAAGAATGTTGGTCTGGTGTGAAGCCTAGCTTGAGTCATATGAAGGTATTTGGATCTATTGCACATAGACATGTGCCAGATCAGTTGAGAAGAAAACTTGATGACAAGTCAAGTCAAATGATCCTAGTTGGATATCATTCGACAGGAGGCTACAAGTTGTTCGATCCAGAGAACAAGAAGATTGTGATTAGCAGGGACGTGATCATATATGAGTTTAAAGAATGGGATTCGACTGCAAATCTCAAGAAAGATTCAGTGGGAATCCTATTCGAAGAGCCAAAAACTCAAGTCGAAAGAGAAGTTCGACAAGAGGAACCAGCAGATATACCAAGTACAAGCAGACCTCAAAGAACAAGACGCATGCCTGCAAGATTGTGTGATTACATCAGATGATGTAATAGATAATGAAGGTGAGCTGGTACATTATGCTTTCTATGCAGATGTCGAACCTGTTAATGCAGCTGAAGCATTAAAAGATTCGAAGTGGGTGAAAGCAATGAACTAAGAAGTAAAGTCTATCGAAGACAACAACACTTGGTCACTTGTCGAATTGCCTCAAGGCAAGAAGACAATTGATGTCAAGTGGGTATACAAAGTGAAAACGAAAGGTGAAGTAACTCGACACAAAGCAAGACTTGTGGCGAAAGGATTTCTACAGAAAGAAGGAATAGACTTCGACGAAGTTTTTGCACCTGTTGCTAGGATCGAAATAATCAGGTTGGTTGTTGGTCTAGCAGAAATAAACAGTTGGCACATATGTCAGATGGACATGAAGTGTGCATTCCTAAATGGACCCTTAGATGAAGAAGTCTATGTTAAACAACCAGTTGGGTTTGTGAAACATGACGAAGAAAGAAAGGTGTACAGGCTACATAAAGCCCTGTATGGATTGAAACAAGATCCAAGGGCTTGGAATAAGAAAATTGATAGTTTTCTAAGGGAGAAGGAATTTGTGAAGTGCACAACTGAACATGGAGTATATGTAAGAAGAAGCAAGAGTAAATTGCTTATACTATGTCTCTATGTAGATGATTTGTTGATAACAGGTAGCTGTAAAAGTGAGATCGAAGACTTCAAAGGTGATCTCAGCAAGGAATTCGAAATGTCTGATTTGGGTGAGATTTCATATTTCCTTGGTATCGAATTCTACAAGAGCAGTAGAGGTTTGATGATGCATCAAAGAAGATATGCAGAAGAAATTCTCAAGAGGTTTGAGATGGAAGAATGCAACTCAACTTCGACACCTGCAGAACCAAGACTGCAACTGTCGAAAGATGCAGATGAAGATGATGTTGATCCAACCCAATACAGAAGACTTATTGGATCATTAAGATATCTTTGTCATACAAGGCCTGACTTAGCATACAGTGTAGGTATGGTAAGTAGATTTATGCAGAAGCCAAAGGTATCACATCTAGCAGCAGTGAAGAGGATACTGAGGTATCTCAAAGGAACTTTCGATTATGGCATTTTGTTTCCTGCAGTTGATAAAGGAAAAGAATGCAAGTTAGTGGGATACACTGATTCGAGTTGGTGTAGTGATGCTGAAGATCGAAAGTCAACAGCAGGATATGTGTTTATGCTAGGTGGTGCACCAATTGCTTGGAATCCAAGAAAGTAACCAGTAGTGGCATTATCATCATGCGAAGCAAAATACATAGTTGCTTCTCTTTGTGCATGTCAAGCAACTTGGATGGTGAACTTGGTCGAAGAGATAACAGGGAAAAATCATGGAGTAATTACCATGAAGATAGACAGCATGTCAGCTATTAATCTGGTAAAGAACCCAATAGAACATGGTCGAAGTAAGCACATCAAAATGAGATTCCATTATCTTCGAGAGCAGGTAGCAGATGGGAAGATGAATTTGGAACACTGCAAAACTGAGAATCAGATTGCAGACATCATGACGAAGGGAGTGCAAGTCGAAGTATTCAGAAAGCTAAGAGCCATGATGAACATAGACAGTTTAGACACAATGAATTAGGTGGTGTGTTAAATTGTAATTCATAGTGTCAAAGAAGATTTGATTTATTTTAGATTTAAATAGATTTGATTTAAGTCCAGAATTGATTTGATTTGATTTGATTTAGTAACAAAAAGATATTTTGGGCTTTGGGCTTAGGGTGTAAGCTCAGTTATAAATAGAGGGAGTAACCCCTATTTTTCAAAGTAAGTCAAGCAAGTTATTCACAGTATTTTGCAGTTGCAAAGTGAATAATAAAGTTTTCACAGTTTGTGAGCAGAGAGAAACTCTGCAGAAATTATTTGTCTTGTCTTCTTTTCTTTGTTTGTCTCATAATTAAATTGTCATTGTGGTAGAAATTCATCATAGACTTTGGTGGATTTCCAACAAAAACAAATGCAAAGTTTCTCTCTTCTTTTTTCGATCCCTGCCTATCTCTTTCCTAATCTCTCTTCACCAAATATAGTTTCTTTACATTCTCATCAATCAAAGAACAACACAACATGAATTAAGTGTTGGAAATCCACCAAATTCTATGATGAATTTCTACCACAATGACAATTTAATTATGGGACAAACAAAGAAAAGAAGACAAGACAAATAATTTCTGCAGAGTTTCTCTCTGCTCACAAACTGTGAAAACTTTGTTATTCACTTGCAACTGCAAATTCTGTGAATACAACTTGCTTGACTTGCTTACAAAAATAGGGGTTACTCCCTCTATTTATAACTGAGCTTACACCTTAAGCCCAAAGCCCAAAATATCTTTTTGTTACTAAATCAAATCTAATTTATTCTAGACTTAAATCAAATCTATTTAAATCTAAAACAAATCAAATCTTTTCGACACATAGTTTCGACACATTGGATTATAATTTAACACACCACCTAATTCATTGTGTCTAAACTATCTATGTTCATCATGACTCTTAGCTTTCTGAATACTTCGACTTTCACTCCCTTCGTCATGATGTCTGCAATCTGATTCTCAGTTCTGTAGTGTTCCAAATTCATCTTCCCATCTGCTACCTGCTCTCGAAGATAATGGAACCTCATTTCGATGTGCTTACTTCGACCATGTGCTATTGGGTTCTTCGCCAGATTAATAGCTAACATGTTGTCTATCTTCATGGTAATTGCTCCATGATTTTTCCCTGTTATCTCTTCGACGAAGTTCACCATCCAAGTTGCTTGACATGCACAAAGAGAAGCAGCTATGTATTCTGCTTCGTATGATGATAATGTCAGTACTGGTTACTTTCTTGAATTCCAAGCAACTGGTGCACCATCTAGCATAAACACATATCCTGCTGTTGACTTTCGATCTCCAGCATCACTACACCAACTCGAATCAGTGTATCCCACTAACTTGCATTATTTTCCTTTATCAACTACAGAAAACAAAATGCCATAATCGAAAGTTCCTTTGAGATACATTAGTATCCTCTTCACTGTTGCTAGATGTTATACCTTTGGCTTCTGCATGAATCTACTTACCATACCTACACTATATGCTAAGTCAGGCCTTGTATGACAAAGGTATCTCAATGAACCAATAAGTCTTCTGTATTGGGTTGGATCAACATCATCTTCATCTGCATCTTTCGACAGTTGCAGTCTTGGTTCTGTAGGTGTCAAAGTTGAGTTGCATTCTTCCATCTCAAACCTCTTGAGAATTTCTCCTGCATATCTTCTTTGATGAATCATCAAACCTCTACTACTCTTGTAGAATTCGATACCAAGGAAATATGAAATCTCACCCAAATCAGACATTTTGAATTCCTTGCTGGGATCACCTTTGAAGTCTTCGATCTCTTTCATGCAGCTACATGTTATTAACAAGTCATCGACATAGAGACATAGTATAAGAAATTCACTCTTGCTTCTTATTACATATACTTCATGCTCAGTTGTGAAATTTAAAAATTCCTTCTCCCCAGGAAACTATCTATATTCTTATTCCAAGCTCTTGGAGCATATTTGAGTCCATACAGAGCTTTATGCAGCATGTACACCTTTCTTTCTCCGCCTTGGTTCAGAAACCCAAGTGGTTGTGCAACATAAACTTCTTTGTCTAAAGGGCCATTCAGGAATTCAAATTTTATATCCATCTGACACATGTGCCATTTGTTCATGTTTGCTAGACCAACAACCAATCTGATTGTTTTGATCCTAGCAACAGGTGCAAAAACTTCACCGAAGTCGATTCCTTCTTTCTGAAGAAATCCTTTTGCCACAAGTCTTACCTTGAGTCGAGTTACTTCTCCTTTGGGACTCAACTTCACCTTGTATACCCACTCCACATGGATTTCCATCTTACCTTGAGGCAATTCGACAAGTGACCAAGTGTTGTTGACTTCGATGGACTTCAGTTCCTCATTCATCGCTTTCATCCATTTTGAATCTTTCAATGCCTCAGTTGCATAGACAGGTTCGACATCTGCATAAAAAACATAATGTACCAGCTCACCTTCATTATTGACCACATCATCTGATGTAATCATGATCCACTGTCGCACACAGGTCAAAAACGAGTAAATTAAACTGTAGTTAGGGAAGCGACACACGAGTCATATTGCAAGAACTCTTGGAAAAATTAACCAACTAAAGTAACAATTTATGGGGGTTTTAGGTTTGATTAAGAAAACAGGGAAAATAAGTGATTATCAAATAAGCTAAAGCAAATCAACCTACTGTTCGGTTTCCCAACTTATCATCGGTAATTATAAATCTAATCCCGAAGCAGATTCTAATCCCTTTTTGATTACAGTACCAATTAATAAGCGAAATTGACCCTATGCCGTTTATACTCCTATTATTTAACGGTAAAGCAACACTAAAACGCAATACAGATCATGGAACATAAACCATTCAAAATAAATCAACATGAATCTATAAAATTTGAGTTAAACATATAAATTATATAGAATAATATTGAAAGGGAAAATAAATTAGATTGAAAATATAAAACCTCAAAGTATTGGTGGAAACATGAATCAATAGGTCAATCCTTGGTGATTAGTTCTCCATGAATCGTTCAAGCAATATTTTATCGTGAAAATTTAAAATGATTAATGTAACCGTGTTTTTAATTTTAAGTAATACAAGGGAATTCGGGCCCTAATGACAACTGACCTGAATATTACAAAACAGACCAAAAAACAATGTATTTTCTTAAGTCTGAAAATTAAACGAATTTTCCGAATCTTCTAAATTTCGAATCAAATTTTGACTTTAAAATTAAATTTATAGCTTATCCTCTCATTTTTCCAAGAAATATTAGAACACATCAATTCGATTCCCGTAACTCAAGTTCTGGTTTGCACAGTGAGAAGGTATCAGTTAACAGTAACATCTGAAATTAAAGTACAAAAATAAAATAAAGCCTGAAATAAACTTAAATATAAAAACACTCTAAAATAGTAAAAATACTAAAATTAACTATATAATTGCCTAAGTACAATAGTAGAAGAATGTGCAACAAAATGCACCGATCAAATCACACATTCCCGCTACCTTGTAGGCATGCGCCTATTTCTTTGAGGTATGCTTGGGCTTGTTTCACCTTTGACTTCTTCTTGTCGAACTTCTTCTCTTTCGGCTTCAGTGGATGGTTCTTCACATAAGATTCTTACTAAATCTTTCTTCACATTTTCAGTCCAATCTCATTCCTTAAGCTCATCTATGATCACGTCCCTGCTGATCATTACTTACTTGTTCTCTAGGTCGAACAACTTGTATCTTCCAGTCAAATGATATCCTATTATGATCATTTGACTCGACTTATCATCAAGTTTTCTTATAAATTGATTTGGCACATGTCTATGTGCTATAGATCCAAATACTTTCAGATGACTCAAGCTAGGCTTGACACCAGACCAATATTCTTTTGGCATAATTCCTTCTAGCTTCTTCGTCAGACATCCATTTAAAATGTATGTTGCAGTCGACACAACTTCAACCCAAAACTCTTTAGGTAAATTTTTGCCTTTCAACATACTTTTCACCATATTCATGATGGTTCGATTCTTCCTTTTTGCAGTTCCATTTTGTTATGGAGTGTAGGGTGGCACCACCTAATGCACAATCAATTCTTTCTCACATAACAAATAAAAGTCTTTCGACACATATTCTCCACCATCACTAGAACTATGAATCTTGAGCTTTCAACAACTTTGTCTTTCGACAATATATTTAAACTTGGCAAGTACCTTGATCAGTTCACTTTTCTTCTTTATCAGGTAAGTCCATAATTTCCGACTGAAATCATCTATCAATGTGATGAAGTATTTATTTCCTCTAATCGAATCTACCTGGATTGGTCCACATACATCAGAGTATATGACTTTAATAATTGCCTTCGACTTGCTTCATGCATCCTTGTTGAAGTTGTTCTTGTGCTACTTTGCCTACACACATTCCTCACACACCTTGTTTGGAATGTCGATTTATGGTAATCCTGAAACTATATTTCTTCTTTCAGATCTATGATGTCTTTGAAGTTGAGATGGCCTGGTCGATAGTATCATATCCATTCATACCTACTAGCTGCAGTTGCAAGGCACATGTGATCCATCACATTAAGTTCAATCTTGAAGGTTCTATTTCGAGACATAAGAGCCTTCAAGACTAACCTTTCTCTTGATTCGATAACTCTCATCAACTTGTATTCAATCGACACCTTGTAGTTCTTTTCGACCAACTTCCATATACTTAGCAGATTACTTTTCATGCCTGGTATATACAATACATTGGAAATCACTAAAGTTTTTCCATCTTTCCTCATAATCAGAACATCACCAATACCTTCAGCTGCTATAGTATTTTCATTGGAAAATTTCACCATGTTCTTAATTTAGGGCTTTATGTTGACAAACTAATCCTTCCTTCCAGACATGTGTAATGAGCATCCTGAGTCCAAGTATCATTGGTCCTTAAATCTCTCTTCATCTCTTGTTGTGACCAGCAACATCATCTCTTCTTCTTCATGTTTTGTAAATTTTGCATCATTGTCTTGATTCTTCTGTTTTTCAGGACAATCACTATAGTAGTGATCATACTTCTGGAAATTTAAACACTAAATATAACTTTTGTCAGGCTTTAAACCATCACCCATTCCTCTATCTACAACACCACCACGTTGGTTTCTTTGGTATGAGGGTCTTCTATGATTCGACCAATTTCCTTCTTGTTGGTTTCCTCGACCAGTAGAATTGTTATAGCCTCCTCTACCTTATTGTCTAACCACTTTCCTTTGTCTTTCTTTTCTTTTGCTGACTACGCTTGCAAAGCTACATCACTCTTTGACTTTCCTGCATCTTTTTCATCCATTCTTTGTTCATGAGACTCAAGCGTCCCTTGAAGCTCTTCCTTTGTAAATATTGAAAAATATTTCATTTTCTATGGCTACCACCACACGGTCAAACTTTGGAGCCAAAGACCTCAAGATCTTTGAGACAACTGATCTTGACGTCAATGCTTCTCCATCTACCTTGATTTAATTCACCAGTTTCATAATCCTAGTGAAGAAATCAATTATGCTTTCACTTTCTTCCATATGAAGCAATTCATACATTCTCTTGTGAGTTTGTAACCTCACTTCTTTCACCTTTTCAGCTCCTCCAAACAATTTTTCCAGAATTTCCCATGCTTCTTTAGCTGATTCAACATCACTTAGCTTCTCAAAATTGTTTGAATCAATACATTGATGAATTATAAAGAGAGCTCTATAATATATATTTTTTCAATTCTTTGTGTACAACCTTTTCTTCATATGTCGCTTCTTCTACAAGCGATGATACACCTTCCTTCAAAAGATCCCTAAGATCTTGATAATAGAAAACTAACTTCATCTGCTTGCACCAATTCTCATAATTCTAACTCATCATAATCAAAAGATTTTCCAGAAAATATCCATTCAGATGATTTAGTATCATCCCTATTGCTAGCCTCGAATCGCTCAGCCAAAGCTAAATACTAGATGTTGGGAATGACACCAAACATATGGAGAATTCCAAATCAATCTTGATGAACAAGATTCAATCAACCCGATCGAAATTCCTTGTTCTTCACTCTTCACTCGAGTGAATCACCCAACCTTGGTTCCAAGATGATTCTACACAACAATTAACAATGGAGAAATAAAGAAAATAGAATTGAGAATAAGAAGATTAGGGTTTGAACAAAGGAACAAGAAAGTATTTTCTACAAAGATTCTCTCAGCTCATAAACTATGATTTACTATGCAATTGCAAGTAAAATGATTACAAAATAGGGGTTACTCCCTTTATTTATAGTTTTAGGTTTTCTTGATCCCTAAGTCAAAGCCCAAAATATAAAATCCAAAAATACTCAATTCAGTTAACACTACTAAAATAGGTCTAAGTCGAAATCCTGTAGTGGCAACTCCTTCGACATTTCAACGCACACACTAGGATAATTTCAACACCCTCTTGTATCTGTCGAGCAAACTTGATTCTACAAAAGGAATTACAATCTCAACAAATCCCTCCATTTAGCCTATAACTTTCTATTAGACATCACTCCTCTCTGTAGCGGTGACAAATTAAGATCAAGTCATTGATTGACTAGACTCTCAAAGTGAAAGTCGCCACTGCACTTTATTATTTCTAAGGGAATTGAAAAAGATCGAATAAAACCAAAAATAAACATGAAAAGGAAGAAACAAGGCTAAAAGTAAAGCAATAAAGCAAAGCACAAAAAGAAAAAAGGGTACGAGAGTCAGTTATGCAAAGAAAATGTATTAGCACCCTAAACATTCGTTGTACTCAACGAGATCCACTATGTTTGTTCTAATTAAAGGGTATGTTATATCTAGAGCTTACTTGCTAAGGAAATGCATAAGAGAATTAAATAAAGGAAAAAAAGTTTTCTTATTATTAAGTTCATGAATTTTGCAACTTAATGCCTACGTATCCTGAAGAAATCGAAACACCGTAATTCTTCTGAAAAATATTTGTTTGTTGATTGTTTTTAAATGAATAGATATGTTGTCATATTCGAGTAGAAAACTTAATCACTACCCACGATTATGAGGAAGGAGCATTTGCATCATCTTAAGGTGGAGGATTTTGCTTGGATTGAAATCAACAAGACAATCGCTCAACACCTCAGTGAAAAATGTCACCACTTCACTATATATTATAGAAGTATAGTAGTTTGCATCACTACAAGAATAAAAAAGAGTCTAATATTTGAGAAAAGATTTTAAAGTGAAAAAATACACAATTTTTTTTTGAATGGGTTGAAGTATTTTGTTAGGAGAACACATCAAGTGTTCCCTTAAACTAGGGGTACTTAAATACTTCTCCTTTAGTTTTGAAAGTGTCCAAGTATGATTATGTGTTTTGAATTTTTGATCAAGAAAGAATTTTAGTCTTACAAGAATATGCAATGCAACAAATAAAACAAAAAATCTAAGAGAACTTGCTCCTATTTATTATCATGCAATGATGATCCCAAAGTTGGGATTAAAAGGGGAATTTCTACCCTAGAAGTTGTCATGTAAGATGAACTTAATTTAAGGATACAAGGGAAATCCTAACTATGTTATCATGCTTGGATATCAATCCTAAGGTCTATCTCAATCCAAATATTAAATAAGATAGAATCAAGAGATCCTAAGGGTGCATGTTATCACACAAAGTAAGTATGTAACGAACACATCAAAGTGTGAAGATAACCTCAAATCAAAATATCAAGTGCTTAACCAAGACTCAAGACAAAGTCACTCTTAACCAACGCAATACTTCAAACAAATAGATCCTAAGCCTAACAAGACTCAAGACAAACAAGAGATACCTAATTAAGCAATAGGTAAACATGCAATTAAGACCCTCATCACACAATAAATTCAAGATTCTCAAGTAACAAACAAGATAACATTAAAGCATGTTATCAAGACATGGCATCAAGATATGATTCACAAATGAATCAAGCAAGTCCCTAAGAAAAGTACTATCATGTTATGAGAAAACTTAAGGCAAAGTGTGCAAGACATGCATCATCAAGAAGTAACAACTCCACATTGAAAATTTAATTCAAACATCAAACAAGTTTTAGAGGTAGAAATCTAATTAACATAGCAAGACCTTAAGGAAATGACTCAAAGGAGTTAATGTCAACGAGATATGTCAACAACATTTAAGTCATGAATAAAGATTCAGCCATCACAAACTAAGTTCAAAACATCAAGGTAACTACCTAATCATGCTTCCACTTAAACCTAACAAAGAAATGTAAAGAGTTTTCAAAAAAGGCATCAAATACATGTCAAAAGATAGCCATCAAAGACAAATTCCAGCCCCCTAAGATTTATGCTACTAAGGGTCATGCATTATAGTTTCAAATACTTAAACAAAACATCCACATCATGTACACAAGCAAACAAGTATTCAATCATCAATATGTTGTCAAATCTTAGCACACAAGGAATTTTGGAAACATACAAGATAGACATGAATTCAAAGGCAACAAAATACCTAAGATGATTCATTCAATCATGGCTAAAAGTAAAGTGAAGTTCAATTGAAGCAAATCACGCGTTAAGCCAAAGATTAGGCAAACAATCTACAATTCACATCACAAAGTTAGTTCACTTAGAAAATGATATGTAATTGATCAAGACATCAAAACATTTAGGTATTTAGGTATGGCAGCAACTTAAACACAAGATGTTCAATTCAAACATGGTTCAAAGCATGAATAAGTTGAAAGGAACAAACTCATCCAACTATGACAAAGTTTAAACAAACACCTACAACTTGTATCACAAATGATTCATTTAATCAAGGCACAATATTGATTAAAGTAGCATGGTATATCTTATTCACATGACAAGCAACTTCAAAACATGTCAATCTATTGCATCAAACTCACAAAGCAAACAACACTTAGTCATAGCTCCAAGTTCAAGAGAAAATATTTTAATGAATTTTTTATGTGAAAAGAAAATTAAATTTGAAATTAAAATTGAAAAGAAACAAATATTGAACAAATAGTAAGCAAGGGGTGTGAAACACCAATGCAGGATACACTACAATTAGTTATAACGTGCCTTGGGTCTGGAATTCGAGGGGTGTGAATAAAACAAATGCGTGGCCAAGTCCAGATACCAAACAATCTCCAAAAATTCAGAAATATTATTCAAAGTAGGACTTCAGATGCATCTTAGTATACTTCTACCATGCCATTAAAGCCCTAGAATGAAGCGTGAGAAAAGTGTAAAAAAGAGTTTCGGATTTACCTAACAGAGAACAGTCCGTTTGCTTCTTAAACGCATTCAAAGCTTAAGAAAACTCTACAGACGGACTCTTGAACTTCACTGATGATGAACAAGTGCTTAAACTGCTTTAAATCCCTCTGAAGCTTCAGATTCGAATTCAGTTGCCTGAGGATGAAGATGAAGATGAACCAAGCTATATGATGAACACAAACGAGATCTGATGCATACAGAAGATTCTATGCATTGTAGTGATGAGGATTAAAGCAAGAGAAGAGAGAAATATTCAATGAATTGAGAGAAAATTTCTTCTAAACATGAGAGAATGAGAGAGAATTTTGTAGATCTAAAAAATGGTGTAATCGTGTAAATGTTGATGCCTTGGTTAAGGGTGCCAGAAATGCTTTTATAGTGAGGCTTGAGTGAAGTTAGAGGAGAGAACCAAGGGTAAAAAGTTTGTTAGGCTTGAGTGGGTGGAATGAGATTCTCGTGAAAGAGAGTTTTTGTTGTTGTTTTATCAAGGAATGAAGTGTGAGAATGAGGTGAAATTTAGCAAAAAAAGATGAGCTGGCAAGGAGTGATCTTAATGAACAAGTTTTGCACAAGATTCCTTTTACTATTTTTGGTCATAAGGCGAGCATGTAATGCATGCATGAAGAAGGGCTTGTTTGGGCATTTAGGGTAATGGTGAGATATTGATGCGTGTGGACTGAGCTGATGTGATGATAACAATTAAGCAAAAATGACTTCAAACCAAATGGAAAGATTGTGGTTTTGATGAAATAAGCCCATACAACTGACTTTGAATTAACATATCTTGAAGCATGGTGATTCAATTGATGAGGTTTTGGTGGTATGAAGATGAACAAATTTGATGTTGGAAGAAATTTCAAAAGATGCCTCTAACATCATGAAATTTATCCTCAAATTTGCATCATCAAAACTGCACTAAACACTTTAATAAAATTCTAAGTTTGTCAAATTAATCAACTTGATACTTTGACTTTACATGCCTTTATCTCTTAGCACAAAGACTTAAAAGTTGAACTATTGGCATCAAAAGGAAGAACTCATGAAGTAGAGCAACTTTGGTGTTGGATGGAACTTGAAAAGAAACTTGGAACACCAAGTAAATTGGCCTTGAAGTTGTAACACCAAAACTGATCTAAACACTTAGAATTTTTTTTAAGTTTTTAACATTTAACCAACTTTGAAACCTTAACTTCACCTTCAAATATCTCTTGATTCAAATAGGCTTTTGACTTGTAATATTTTGCAAACATGTAGTATCAAGTATCCTCTTCAAATTCAGACCTTGAGTGTTGAAAATAGATCCTTGGATTGGTCAGAAACTCATTTGGAAGTCATGCATATGACAATGCTCCAACACTTAGAAATTTTTTTTAAGTCCTTTGCCATTTCACAAACTTGAAACTCTTGACTTCAACTTCAAATATCTCTTGATTAAGGAATTTCGAGTTCAATCCTTTTGCAAACATGTAGTAAAAAGCAAGATCTTCAATTATAGCCCTTGGTTGAAATTTTTTTATCATTGAGGAGAGAGATACAACTCTAGAAAGTCATGTATATGACCATGCAAATTTGTACTTAGAAAATTTTACAAAACCCTAATTTAGTAACTTTTTGTGATTTTGATGATTCTTCTTTATGCAACTTGATCAAACCTCATATTTTCATGAACTTTGACTTTAAATGCTCATGGTTAACCAAAAACTCAAAAGTTGACCTATGACTTTGATAATCTGTTGACTTTTTCTCAATTGAATCAATTCATCTTCTATCAAATTGTAATCATTTGAGACACCTTGGGAGGATCAATGATGTACTCACGAATGTATTGAAATATATGTTGAACATTAGAATCCATTTTTTTACTCCAAGAATCAACCCTAAGCTACCTTTGATCAAAACCCTAGCCAGAGCCAATCTTGATTTAAACTTGTGATCAACCTTGAACAGTGAAACCCTAATCTTCTAAGGATCTTGAGAGTGCCTTGGATGATGTAAAATTGAAGCTTGAGGATAGTGTGACCTAAGATTATAGGTCAAACTTGAAAAATAAGCCTTTGAGATTTGTAAGTGCCCTGGCTGGAGAGTTGGCTTCATTTGTAAAACAAATAAGAAAGCAAGTTTACCCATATTCCCTCTGTTGTTTTAATATGTTGGGTTGAAGAAGTTCAACATCTGGACCAACATGTTATGTAAGATGTCACAACATCAGCATATGACATCGCGCCTGAAATTAAGTACTAATTAAGTAACTATGTTATATGTTGAATGTTTGTAACAGCTGTGACTTGTAACCTAACTATTTTAAGTGATCTAAATTATGAAAGAGGTTATTTGTTGTGTTGAAGAAGTTCAACATCTAGGACAACATGTTAGATGTAATGTCATGACACCTGACTTGACATCACGTCAACGGAATTGGTAATTCAGTTACAGTTCTGGTACTTAAATACTCTGAGAATATATGTGGTGTTTCTTATGGAGAATCTGAAGATCAATCAAGAATCAATCAAAATATTTGAAGAAAATATTGTTTCTAAATATGGAGATATTTTAGGAACTAGAAGATTGAAGACCTTGATTATAGCAGAAGTTTGCTGCTGAGTTGTAACAGCAAGGAGAAAAGCTTGCTGAGATTTTGAAGGCCCAAATCCAGTTGGGTAATAGGTTATAAATAGCAGATTGTAACCTAGGGTTTGTAAGCCTCACATAATGTAACATTGGGGGTGTTTTGTTAGGTAAACCTGTCGGTCTGTGGCAAGGTTACCATGTGTGTAACTCGATACCTGTAGGTAAGAGTTTGTGTGTTCTTGGACGAAGCTATGAAGCAAGTCTAAGTATTTCTGCATTACTTCATATTCATTGTAATGTAGGAAACCAAGTGGGAGGGCACTACTTCTTGAGTAGGAGTAAGACTTCTGTTGCTGCGGCAATAGGAATGGAAACTGGTAGGTTTCTATCTAGGAGTTCCTAGGTATAGGTTGCACTGGGTAAATGATTAAGTGAAGGATGGGAACTTGTGAAGTTTAGTCCTGAATTAATATTGCTGATAGTGGATCTTCTTCCTGGCTTGGTATGCCCCCAGAGTAGGTGTGTTTCACCGAACTGGGTCAACAACTGATTTGTGTTTTTACATTCAACACTTTATAATTCTGTCTGTTATATATCAAGGTAAAACTGTAATGTTGTAACAGATGATGTCTCAGAACATGTTAAGACATCATGCTGATATCTGTGTAGGAGAAACAGAACTGTGAAGGTTGTTTGCTCTCTGCTGATCATGTGCAACAGATGAACAGAACTAGGTACATCGTTGTTCTATCCTCTGCACCTTCAAAGTATATCTAGCACAGCTTGGTTAAACTGTGCTTCTGTTACTCTTTAGTACTGTAACACGAAAAATTGGGTATCTACCTTGCAGTGCATTTATTATGTCATATCAGATGTCTAGACATTGAGTATAACATCTGAAGACTGGCATACACCAGAATTTCAATTGGTATCAAAGCAGGCATCCTGTTCTGTTTCTGGATGAGATCCATGGGTGATACTTTCTGGTATCTGCAAGGTCAATCTTAGTACTGGAGATTGTAACCTGGAAAGGTTTATTATTTCCCTGAATGGTCCCTTAAAGTGGGAGGATGGACTATTCATGACAGGAACTGTGTGATTGGCATTTGGCCTGGTTGTGTGGTAGTTGTTCTAGGTTTGATTTATTTTCAAACCTAGGATTTGTGTACGCCTAAAGTGTGTGTGCAAAGATTGAGTTGTATTATGTTCTTCCGCTGTGTAATACTTGGCAAAACTCAAGCTCTGATGTGTTTCCCCTCTTGTGGATTGAAGGCTACTGTATTCAAGAATTCAACATAAGCTATTGAAGATGTCACCGATACTTGAGTCCTCTCAAGTCCACTCATGAAGACGTTCTTCATTCAGAATGCATGCAGCTACTAGTTGAAGAGCATATGTTTTGGGTGTCAAACAAAGGGATACTTTTGTTTGGGACCTACTCCTGACCTGGAAGAGGAGACATCTGTGTGTGCAAAGTTGACAATGGTAGAGTCAACTATGTCTGTGTGCTCCCGAAGGTTACTTTTAGGAGTCAGAACTCTAGAAGTGAAGCTGGTTGAGATGTGACATTGATCAAGGGCTGAGCAGCTGTTCCCTGGAGTACTGTGGTGTGAAGAAAGACAAGCTCATTGGTTAATAAAAGTCAATAATGGTGCAGCATTATCGCTCCTTCATAGAAGTAGATTGGGATCATGAATCTTGTCATTTAAACATCATGATTAGAAGTGGAAGATCTTTCAAGATGTGAGAATTTGAAGACTCAGAATTTGGTTAAGGTAGTATGTTCTGGCAATACATATCTGCTGATGATTGGTGTTGTCGTCTTCTCTGAAGTACTTAAGGTCAGCTGAAGTCTGATTGGAGTGATTGGAGTATGAACAGGTATAACTCTTGGAGTTACTTGAATCTGGTAGGGATGTCATATGTCATGTCGAGACATTTGTGTACAATGCATGGATATTTTGTGTGGAGCTTCCATGATTGGTAGTTTGAGGGGGAGATTTGGTTAACCTCCTCACATTAGTTCAGCCTGGTGTTTAGCTAGCTGTTGACCTATGTCACATGGGTTCTGGGTGTTGTGTGACATATTTGCAAGGAAGGATTCATCTCTCTCATTCCTAAGGATGAATCTGATCTGGTAGGAGTTTCAAATCTGTTGAGGTGAGTAGAGTTTGTTCAGAGAAAATTCTATTTACTTGAGTCAAGGGTGGCAACCTAGATATCTCAACTCTTTGGTCTCTCAAAGAAAGAACTTGCAAGAAGAAGATATTAACACACGAAGAGTATGTCAAAGTATTCAAATGGTGAAAGTATCTTACAGGATAATGGGAAGGATTTATGATCAATTGCTATTTGTGACAAGCACGAGTATTTAATTGATTATCCTTGGAGTTCAAGATAACTGATGTTCTTAAAGATGTGGGAACATTCCTTCTTCTAGACCCTGTGAAGAATCACAGGAAGAGTGATGCTTTAGAGCTATCTTTTTGGTGACAGCAAAATCATTTGATCCTTGAAAAGGTTTCCTGGAAACATGTTCAGACTTAAAGCTACAAGAAGAAGAAGACATCATAATCTTGATGATGGTCACTTGGATCAGTCTGGAGCTGAATTCAACAACTAGATGTTATAACATAATGCTGTGACATTTGGTTCAACATCAGATTCTTGGTTGGTGAAGTGGCACATCAACTTAAGATAGGATGATCTACGAAGTTGAAGATTAGATCCTTCAAAAAGATCGTCTCTTTGCAGCTCTTTGGAGTTGTTGGGTGGAGAAGATGTTACATGTTCCTGTCTTAGTGTATCTAAGCCTTTTGTGATAACTTGTAGCTTGAAGTTCAAATTTCAATTGGAAGGTCAGAATATCTTTGGGAGAAGTCTGATAAACATGGAGATAATCAAACAGTGGCATTTGGTCTATCTCAGCAGTGGATTCAGAGAATCAAGATAATCAACATGTGGCAGCTGATTATTATCGAGAAAGTTTGATTCACAGTATGAATGCGTTCAACCAATATTGTTGAACAGAGGGTGCGCTCTTGAAAACATGAAGATGCGTCTTATGTTTTCCATTCATCAAGGGGTCTTATTTACCTTGAATCAGAAGTTGTCTTGAAGGTCCAACTGAGTATTGAATGTGACCTACTTGTTTCCATGAGGAGAAGTGATTGTCCCTAACAAGGGGAGTATTGGTTTGTACGAAAGGTCTTCATCAAACTCGTAGGATATAAAGTGTGGCACCTTATTAACTATTGGGATGATGTGTTCAAGACTGAAGAGGACTATGTCTGACCGAATGTCATCACATTGGTAATGACATTGTTCCTAATTTCCTCTAAAACTACAGACAGGAGGAAAATTGGATGAAGTGTGGATTATTATTAATAAACCCATGTGTGTACAGCTGTATGACTCAGAGGGAGTAACCATCCTCTTTGTGAAAATGGAATGGTTTCAAATTGCTAATATGAAAATAGCAGAATAGGATGTGAGCGTGTTTTCATCTGCTAAGAAAACAGGGCGGTTGTGTCTCATTATGGAGCAGTTTAGTGAGCTGGAATGTTTGGGTGATAACTTGTCATCTAATAAAGGTATTATATAACTGAGGCAGAGTGTAATATGCCAACGATGTTTCTTGGATAGGGGATCCTAAGAGAAGTACATAAAGGGAGGAGTCGGTTCTAAAAGACAAATGTCTGTTTTAAAAAGGGCAAGACATACTTCATCCTGACAATGGTCAAAGGGTCAAACCCAAGGGTAGGTACCTGCATTAAAACCAGTCCTAGGGTACTGAAACTGTCAGAGTAAAGTACCAAGATCGTTACTATCTATGCCAAAGTTGCATTATTTATGAAGACTCTCTCTATTCTTCCTCTTCATCAGAGGGTTTCAACAATATGAAGTTTGTTAGCATCTGGGAATATTGTGCATGGGTATGGATCTGTATGGGCAGTCTTTGTCAAATTCTGGCCAAAAAGGGGGAGAAAGATAGGGACCCAGACTCAGGCGAGACTCTGGTGAAAGCAACAGACGGCAATGTCCAGCAAGACTCAGGTGAAAGCAACATGATCACAAGTAAGTGACTTTGTTTGTGTCTTGTGTTCTGAGTTAAGAGGATAGTTGTGACTTGTGATCTGAGTTACATGATCACAAGTAATCAGTATCAAGATTATCAACAATAATCTTGAGAAAAGAAATCCTCTTGGGCCATCGATGGCTTGGAGTGGCTCACAGATGAGGGATAGAGGTTTGTTGTTTGCTCAAAGGACATCAGCCTCTACAAAGAAGATGTTGGACAAGATGTTGTAACATCTCAACTGTGTTGTGGTCTGGTCCCAAAATGCAACTTGCACTTATTTGTTTTTAGCCAAAATTTGCCAAAGGGGGAGATTGTAAGTGCCCTGGCTGGAGAGTTGGCTTCATTTGTAAAACAAATAAGAAAGCAAGTTTACCCATATTCCCTCTGTTGTTTTAATATGTTGGGTTGAAGAAGTTCAACATCTGGACCAACATGTTATGTAAGATGTCACAACATCAGCATATGACATCGCGCCTGAAATTAAGTACTAATTAAGTAACTATGTTATATGTTGAATGTTTGTAACAGCTGTGACTTGTAACCTAACTATTTTAAGTGATCTAAATTATGAAAGAGGTTATTTGTTGTGTTGAAGAAGTTCAACATCTAGGACAACATGTTAGATGTAATGTCATGACACCTGACTTGACATCACGTCAACGGAATTGGTAATTCAGTTACAGTTCTGGTACTTAAATACTCTGAGAATATATGTGGCGTTTCTTATGGAGAATCTGAAGATCAATCAAGAATCAATCAAAATATTTGAAGAAAATATTGTTTCTAAATATGGAGATATTTTAGGAACTAGAAGATTGAAGACCTTGATTATAGCAGAAGTTTGCTGCTGAGTTGTAACAGCAAGGAGAAAAGCTTGCTGAGATTTTGAAGGCCCAAATCCAGTTGGGTAATAGGTTATAAATAGCAGATTGTAACCTAGGGTTTGTAAGCCTCACATAATGTAACATTGGGGGTGTTTTGTTAGGTAAACCTGTCGGTCTGTGGCAAGGTTACCATGTGTGTAACTCGATACCTGTAGGTAAGAGTTTGTGTGTTCTTGGACGAAGCTATGAAGCAAGTCTAAGTATTTCTGCATTACTTCATATTCATTGTAATGTAGGAAACCAAGTGGGAGGGCACTACTTCTTGAGTAGGAGTAAGACTTTTGTTGCTGCGGCAATAGGAATGGAAACTGGTAGGTTTCTATCTAGGAGTTCCTAGGTATAGGTTGCATTGGGTAAATGATTAAGTGAAGGATGGGAACTTGTGAAGTTTAGTCCTGAATTAATATTGCTGATAGTGGATCTTCTTCCTGGCTTGGTATGCCCCCAGAGTAAGTGTGTTTCACCGAACTGGGTCAACAACTGATTTGTGTTTTTACATTCAACACTTTATAATTCTGTCTGTTATATATCAAGGTAAAACTGTAATGTTGTAACAGATGATGTCTCAGAACATGTTAAGACATCATGCTGATATCTGTGTAGGAGAAACAGAACTGTGAAGGTTGTTTGCTCTCTGCTGATCATGTGCAACAGATGAACAGAACTAGGTACATCGTTGTTCTATCCTCTGCACCTTCAAAGTATATCTGGCACAGCTTGGTTAAACTGTGCTTCTGTTACTCTTTAGTACTATAACACGAAAAATTGGGTATCTACCTTGCAGTGCATTTATTATGTCATATCAGATGTCTAGACATTGAGTATAACATCTGAAGACTGGCATACACCAGAATTTCAAGATTCAGTTTTTTGACTTGGAAAACTCACAATCCTAATTGAAGCATTATCACGTGAACTTTCTGATCCAAAGCCCTATCATGCAAAAAAGACAAAAACTAACAAGAAATATTTTTGAATTTTGGTTAGGAGTTAGTGAAATATAAAATAAAAGATATACAAAAACAAATGAATGCTTGGTGATTCCTACAAAGTAAAATTGAGAGAGAGAGAGAGAGAGAGAGAGAGAGAGAGAGAGAGAGAGAGAGAGAGAGAGAGAGAGAGAGAAAGGTGACCAAGTTTATGATCTTGATGTGATGCATGATACAAAATGATGACATATGATCTTAGGATTAAAAATTAGGGTATGACACTCTCTTGCTTCTTCTTAATTGCTTTCTATATGAACCACTCTCCACATGGCCTCTTGGACCATGTGATGCAGTTAGTAATTCATCATCTTTTGTCTCATTTCTGTAAGTGATTTCCTTGATTACTGGACCAATAATTTCTTGAGTTACCTCACCCTTGTCACTCATAACACATTACCTCCACAAGCTATTGGGTTTCAACTTCATCATTAAGTACAAGGCAAGCTCTACCAATTCAGAAGTCTGAACAATTTTATGAGGCTCATTCACAATTACATCAAGAGAATTTAAGTTCTTTACTCAGTTAGAGATGAAAAATACCACCATGAAAGACCTTAATGATATTCATCGAAGGGTGCAAAAGAATATGGGAAAAGATTCAAGCTATTTGTGATATGATCACATCCTTATGTTTAGGGGGGGTGTTATACATGAGAACTAGAGGTGGGAATAGGTTAAACTGACCGACATGAGCCTACAATCCATTACGTAGGCTTAGACTAGTTCCGATTTTTTTTTAAATAGAGAAGGCTTAGGATTATTTGTAATTCTATTTTGCAAAAAAATGTTAGACCACATTTCATAAAAAAAAATTATGTCTAGTAGACCGACCAACATAAGTAAATATTAATAATATTTTTTATTAATAATGCTTATTTTATTATACTTTGTACCTTGTTATAAACTTATTAACATTTCTAGTAACTTATGAAGAAGTGAAAAACACAAGAAGGGGGGTTGAATTGTTAAAACTTGAAATCAAATGCAGACAACACGTTATTTTTATCCTGGTTCGTTTGATCTCAAACTACTCCAGTCCACCCGTCAAGGTGATTTCGCCTCTCTCCAACGAGGTCTTAATCCACTATATTCAACTGAATATTACAACTGCTTTAACAACTGCTAAAGCCTTCTTGAGTCTAAACCACAGACCGGTTTCTCAAGGAAATTCTTTCTTACAGATAAATGAATACTATGTGTGTTGAATGTTTTCTACAAAAACTTTATATCACAACTGTGATAATACACAAATTAAGCTTATGTGAAATTGGGATGCTATGACTATAGAGTAAACAATTTGAGAGATATAGCAAGTTGTATGAGTGAGGATGAAGATGATTTGCTTTAGGCGTGTAAAGAGTTGTAGAGCATTAGCCAATTCATTTATCACTGACTTGTTTATATAGCCTTGGAAAAGATACGTTGTAGTCAATTATTCCATTTCAATGCCCATTACGTTCTTTCCATATTGAGAAGATCTTTGTCTTGGAATACAGCCGTTGGTAATAAAGTGTCTTGAATGCACAGTACCGTTGTCAATTAAGCGTGTTATTGGCTTTGGCTTATTCTGACGCTTCTAGGCGCTGATGATATTGTTTTGGTCTTGATCAGAGTTTAGAGTATGTTAAGCGCAGATATGTTCATCAAGCTTCAGCGTAAGCACATGCTTTGATCTTCTGATGCTGGCATATGATATTTCATCTTCTGATGCTGGCATATGATATTTCATCTTCTGATGCTGGCATATGATATTTCATCTTCTGATGCTGATGTTGACATTCTTATACTGATATCCATTAGAGTTTCTGTAAATGCACAATATAATTTTTAGGTAGCATATATGTCTCATATGAATTATACAATTTATTTAATCTAGCATTTTGTTATCATCAAAACTTTAACTTAGGGTAGTAGATTCAAACTTTGTTCTAACAATCTCCCCCTTTTTGATGATGACAAAAACCATATATTTTCAATTGAGGTTTAAAGAAAAAATATCAGAGATAACCAAATAATAAATTTGTATCAGCGATAAACAGAAAGGTATCAAAGATAAGAAGATAGGGAATAAAAAGGTATCAGAGTTATGATCAGAAAAACTCCCCCTGAGTTTATTACTTCCCTTTTAATTTCATGAGTCCTTTAGCATCAGATCTTTATTGACTTTCTTTGAGCATCAGATCTTTCCTTTACTAGAGCAGAGCTTCAGTGTATTAGAGTTCATCAGATTCTTGTACCTGTAAGCTTATGCAGAACAAAGAAACATTCAAGTATATCAGAGTGTTAGAATGTTTGAGACTTTTGTCTCAGTAATCCGTTATTGAAAAATATCATTCTTTCTCCCCCTTTTTGTCAGCAATCAAAAAGTGCAAATAATTGAAGTTAAAAACGACCAGTGCAGAAAAACGATTGTATTCAGTTCAGAGCTCAGAAAATATTACAGATAACATGTAAAGAAAATAGTGAAAACATCAAGAATCAAAATCTAAGAACGGGGAGGAAGGCGTGTGAACAGAGCTTCTAGCATGTTCTTAATCTGATCAGTGGTTTCCTTCTGCTGATGCACCATGCTGACTACTGAGTCAATCTTACTATCCTGAACATCCATCCTTTCCTTCATTCTAAGATCATTTTGCTTCAGCTCTTCAAGAGTCTGCCTGTCCAATGCAGCTTGAGAGATGTCAGAATCAGGATGCTTCTGAGAGCTTTCTGCAATAACTTCTTCTTGACTTGAATCTACTACCCTAAGTTAAAGTTTTGATGATAACAAAATGCTAGATTAAATAAATTGTATAATTCATATGAGACATATATGCTACCTAAAAATTATATTGTGCATTTACAGAAACTCTAATGGATATCAGCATAAGAATGTCTCATATGAATTATACAATTTATTTAATCTAGCATTTTGTTATCATCAAAACTTTAACTTAGGGTAGTAGATTCAAACTTTGTTCTAACAACTTAAACATATTAGCACTTTTTTTTTTAAATTTAAATGTGTTATTATTATGTAGAAGTGAAATATGATATTTTATATAGTTCTATTTAATAAAATTTGATGTTAAATATCAAATTAAAGTTTATCTATCTTAAAGAACTTATGAAAATAAGTTGAAAACAACCTATGAAAAATGAAATAAGGTGCTTTTATAAGTTCTTCTAGACAAATGATCTCACAAAACTTATGTATAAGTCAATTCAAGCAAATGTTAGTCTCATTGGTCTCTTTAAACATAAATCAAATTATTAATTTAAATATGTTCAAAAGAAATATGATTTTAAGTAAGATGAAAGGTCAATAAGACTTTCGAATAGACCATACTCAAATCTAAGGTTATTACTGACTACAGGCCAGACCTAAACCTTGATTTTTTTGAAAGGTCAAGATTATGTTTGTGTTAGGAATGAGGTAGATAAACCTAGAGTTTGATGACTAGGGACCACTAGCGAATTTAGATAGAGATAAAATTGGGATACATCTTGCTTATTTTATTCCTTCCATAAATGCATTCTTAGGAAGAACCTAGATAGTATTATTACTAGATTTGGGCTAGCCAATGTTGAGTTACCAACTCAGCTCCTCTTAACTGAATCTGTTGCACCTATTGTAATATACTCTCTCCATTCTCATTTATAAGCAAATTTTGACTTTTTAAATTCATTGATTAAATGATGTATTTGGACTATTTATAGACTATATACATCAATTATTTAATGAACCTAAAAAGTTTAAATTTTCTTATAAAAGAGAATGGAGGGAGTAGTCTTCTAAATGCTTTGGCATGATGATCTTTTTTTTTAAACTTCCCTCTTTCCTTATTGTAGTCCACTTCAACTATATTTTCTTTTTCCCTTATGCTATCAGTGCCCGACGAGCTCTAAAATAAGTCTCCAAAATGCCTCCAATATCCTTTTCAAATAAGTTTCCTCTTGAGACAGATCGTCATGAAGATAAACATAAGTCTCGACCTTCACTATGAAATGGTTTTGATGTCACAATTTTGGAAACCTCTTTGAATATTTCGAGTGCGCATCAAATTGGATGTCACATATACTCTCGTGAGCAACCTCAGAGAGATCAATAACTAAGAAGTACCATTCTTACAAATTCTTCACACTATTAGAATAGTCTTCGAACATCTTTTAAAATTTCCTAATAGAAAGAAATCCTTAACCATGGGCCTATTCATCTGATCGATGTTAGAAGTTGAAGATGGAAAAATAGTGTCAAGGTCGATGCACTTTTCTTATTCTCACACATTATTTGAAGATTTTGAGGTAGGCCCAATTTTGTGGATACAATTATGAGAGAGAAACACACACCTCAAAATAATTGAAAGAAAGATGGTGGCATATAAAAAAATAGACATTTTTGAAGAAGGATAACACACACCTTAAACTTGATTCATATCCTCTTATCTCCTTTGAGAGGGAGCAAGCCTCAGTCTGAAGGAGAACCCACCTCAGTGAAAGCATGACCCGGACCACCCTCACCTTCAAATAGGGAAACAACATCCAATGTTTCCTGATTAACCTACACAACTGAATTGTCCTCCCTTGCGGTCTGGGTTTCTTGACGAGTGTAACAATCCATTACAGGATTATTGCCCACACACAAAAAAGAACGGTAGAAAATATAAGCAAATGATTGAGATTTTAACCACTACATTACTTTGTTTTCTATGAGGTCACAATCAAACGCACAACGATACACTCTAATGTAAGTTTGAGTTTTCTGTTCTTGCTTGAAGTCATCAACAGCAGTTGGGCTCATAAAATGGAAAGGCATGAAAAATGAAACCTTTAGCAACCTCCTTGAGATCAAGGCTACCAACCATCATTTAATCTTCAACCGCAATTCCTTCCTTCCAATCTTTAATAACCATTTCTCTCAGAAAGCCTAGTAAAAAGGAAACAATTACAAAAGAGAAAGATATCAATGTCTAGCCTAAAAACACACATTAAGTTCTTTCCACGAAACATGGCAGTTACGAGAAGATAATTTAATGTGCATGTTCCCAATGCAACTATGTTCTCCTAAAAAAAAATTTCTTCCCTCAACGGAATACCAACTTGAAAAATTGAAGGACGATCAATGGTAGCCTAAACAACACAAACATGCTTTTACAAGGAGTAACAAGGGCTTGGAAGACAATTGCTTCGGGTCGTTCACAAGGCCCATGAATAAAGACCTAATCACGGACCCATAATGAAAGGTGAAGACAATAATTAGGAACAAAGGAGGGAAACAGAGTTCCACACAACGCATCAGATTGAATATGAACAATTTTAACTGTTCACCCTATTGTTGAATACTTCACTAGCTTGAACATCAAAATGTTAACCTTACCGCTTTACCCAATTCTGTCGTATCAGAAGCATTCACCGGCCCACAAAAAAATCTCTCTACCATCCTGCTTCCTAGTTCCATTACATAACTTTTAAGATACACTTATGTGCGAGTAAAAAAAATTATGCTCTCAATACATAACAATTAATCTTTTACAATATTTACACATTGCTTGTGAAAATTTTAAATTAATGAACTTATTCAAACTATGTATAATTGAATGCATGTTTGGATTAAATTATTTAGTTATTTAACCAAAAGACCAAAACTAAACTGAACCAAATATTGTTTTTGTCTTTAAATTGAATGACTTATAAACACATGATTCAACCCATAGTTTACCAACTATCACATAGTTTGCCAGAGTTGGGACAGGTGGAAGAGATCAATTATCTTATATTAAAATTTTAAATTTGTAGGACAAACTTTAGTTGGATTACTAATATACAACACTACTACGAAAAACCCATTTAACAACGGTTAAAAAAATATATATAACAACACGGGCCCAAAAATTGTTATGTAGAATGTCGTTGAATATATGATACTTACAATCATGGTCAAGTGACCGTTGTAGTATTCTACAAAGTGTGTGCCATATCACAACGGTTATTTAATCCAACTATTCTTCCAATTTTTTATCCTGTAACTATTACAACCATATAAGATAATTTACAACAACTCGTATTTTTGTTAACCATGCAGAAAGAGCATAAAAAATAGCTAACAATATGCATCAAAAGCCAAGATTAATATTTACATCAAAGACAATATGCGTAGGTCAAAGTAATATTCACATCATCATTTACAGAAATTAATAAGTCATTAGCACATCTCAATAAATCAAATAGAAGGACCCTTAAGCACATTATAGATAAACGGTCAATGCCTATGAAGATCGACAAAGTCCTCAATGGGGAATGGGGTTACGTTGTTTAACATCTACTTAAGAGAGAGCAAAAAAGTGTTTAAAATATATGTCAACTTATATATTAATATATGTAAACATATTATGACATATATACCTTATCCCATGAATCAACAATGTCGGCAAGGACAATGTTTAACATGTGTTTCATGACATAATACTCACACTCGTATGTCCCTGGTTGTTTCCTCGTCTACAAATAAATGTAACCACACATGAATGTAAATGAAAGAAACAGGTAATCGGGCCACTTACTTTAAGAGTGATCTATGAGGGCTTTCTTCTAACATTGTTCATCATATTCAATTGCTCCACAATACTGTACATTAAATATGAATTAAACATATTACATGCTAAACTAATTACAATATCAAAGAAAATGAATTAAACATACACTTACAAATTAATAATATCTTTCATTGTCTTGTTTAGTGGATCATGCAAGAAACACAATACAATTATCGTATTCGTCCTAAATGATATTATGATCAATTGATAATGACCACTGAATAAACATGAGCATATATATTATTAGTATTTTCTAAAAAAACTGAATATAGAATACATAAACATCAATTACAAAAATACTTACGAACAGATAAATGGTGCCAAGTAATATTCTTTTCCTCCCTCATTTAAAAGTTTTTTTAAGTACTCTTGAATGTCTTTTGGTTCATTATACGCCCATCGAGTAAAAAGCGGATTCAAGATTCCATAAACACTCAATTTATTCAACTCTATAAAAACACGGTGGATGTACCTAAATGGTTAAAGAAAATGAATAAGTTAATTGAGGAAATACAAATTATGATAATGTATATATTCAACTATATACTTACATGCACCGAACATGCAAAATCTCTACATCCAGACACTTAAATCCACCGAGAAAATCCCTTACATCTTCAAGATTGTAATAGAATAATTCCACATATGGACAATGTTCTAGCAGGAGAGGTTGCACATCAATCATCACCGTAACTTACAAGTATAATATGGTGATTTCATTTGAGTTAGGATCCAATAACTCATTGCGGTTATCCGGAGGGGGGAAGATGATGAACAATTACTTCCTTTTGTAGAAGTACGGCATACAACACTTCTACTTGGAGTTTGATCATGATCACGATCATCATCACCATCAATATAACATTGATCTTCGTTTGTACGTTGTTTGAGATTTTCACTTAATCTCTACATCATAATATTTAGTTAGATAAAAAATACGCACAATATATATATATATATTTCATACATTTCCGATAAAACACTAAAATCTCAAGTAAAGCACATACCGAATATAACTCTTGAAACATTTGCACGTCTTTCTCCCTTTTTCCCTCTCCTCTTCAAACAATCTCTTTTGTTCTTCTAATTGCTTCTCAAAAGACTCAATCTTTTATTTTTGTGCATTTAATTCTGAGCTTTCGATACTTTTTCTTTGAGACCTAAAGAATAACCTCAAGCCAACACCTTCTCCAACACCACAGACACGCCCATCATGCTCCTCTGTTCCGATTGCTTATACTAATATGTCGTGTCGTGCTTCTGGAACAAACGTGCCTTCACGAGCCGCCTAAACCAAATTATTCTACACAACATGAACACTTATGTATATTGTTACCAACTCATTTAAATAACAAATAACATAAGCAAAATAAATCATACTTCAAATTTTCTCGGCAACTACTCTTGTTGCCTCAGAGGTGTACTCTCCATTTGGTCTTAATCGAGCCCTCTTCTATTTTTCATGTCTCGACGGTGGGGATGGGATGCGATCATCTCCTGTTTGTGCGTATTTTTCAAGCATTATTCTTTTCTCAAGTTTCCTGTAATCCCCACGAGACAATCTACGGGGGTACACGTTCTTTGCCTTGTTTCGTATTCCTACTTCGCTTTTAAGCAGTTATTAATATAGTGAAAAATATATATGATTAGTATCTGTAACTCATTATCATAACATTATCGGTTAAATAAAACTGGTACTAACCCTAAATTCCTCAGAATGACGTATCCTCACAAACTTCTTCCATTGCTTCTTTGATATAAAGCTATATATTTCCCATGGAAGAGCAAGACCGCTCTTAGGCTTCCTAATATAGTCAGTTGTGAGTTGTAACTTAAATCCCCTCCAACGAGTACTGGCATAAGAGATCCACTTTTTTTGGAACTTTGAGTCATCGGTAAACTCAAAATTCAACTACATTTAAATCAATGTATTAGAAATTATAGGTAGTCATATCTAATATATGAAAATATTAGTATGTAATACCTTAACGTCGGTCCATATGCTTTCTTTGACTTTCGCATCCACTAATTTCCAATCATCTATCAATATACTTACTTTGCCCCGTCCAAGGAACGCAACATAACTCTTAAGAGTTTAGTAGTATTCACAATCAACTACTCTGTAGTACGAATCAAATTTGGTCAAAATTTTTTCACATGATGAGTTGTAGACTGATGTGAATTGGAGCATCATTGTGACACCTCTTTGTGATCTTTTTGATTGAGAACCATCGGTTTGAGTTTCATTCGCACAACACTCATTTGTTTCAGTTTCTTCGCTACAATCTGATGAACAACTCGATAGGGTTTATTCTCTTTGTGACATCTCTTTTCTTTGTGACATCTTTTTTCTTTGTCACATCTTTTTTCTTTGTGACATCTATGTTCAAAATCAACAACAACAACATGAACATCAATAACATAAACAACAACAACAATGACAAATGAAGTTTACTGTAGATGCATGGGGAAAATATTTTACGTATCCTAAACGTGATGACTAAGTAAATGAGGTTGGTGTCGTTGTCGTTTTCCTTCTTCCTTCGTTACGGCAACGACAATGTTGTTGTCGTCTTCCTTCTCGACGGTGTTGTTGTACACTTCCTTCTTGATGGCGATGACGATCGTGATGGTCTTGTCAAACTTCTTGACGATGATGACGAAAAGGACGAATAAAAAGTGAATAATGGATACTGAAGAGACAAACTAGGGTGAACGATGGTGTATTGTTTCACAGTACGAACGTTAGGGTTAAGGGTTGAAATCATGTATTGTTTCGTCTAGTTTCTTTTTTCAATGGAAAAATGATACTGAAGAGACAAGCTAACTAGAAGAGTATAATATTATAAGAATACCACCACGGCCAAACCCAGAAACCGTTATGATATATTACTTTTATATATATGAAATTTCATAAAGAAGCGTCAGAGTTTAATTTACCATTAAATTTTTTTAATAAAAATACAAATTAAATAAAATCACAATGGGTGAAACGAAACAACCGTAGTCATAACCCTTTAAATATTTTTATTTAAAAATAAATAAAAAAGAAAAGACACGCATTAATGTTAATGAAATAATATATATGATGACGCTAAAGTTCGAATCCATGACAACTTAACTATTTCACCACAGTTGACTCAATAACCGTCATTATATACAATTAATTTTAAATTAAAAAACAAAAATAATATGAAAACGTTTTAGTTTAGAGATGTCATTACGATATAAGAAACAACTGTGAAAACCATAGCATTGTTGTTTACGTGTTTTATATAACTTTCTAATACTTTTGAATTGTAATGATTAAGAATCTTAACTTTGCTGATATAGTCAAACTCAGACATATTTAAATGTCTCACACATCATATAGTATCTTTCAAACATTTATTTTTGTGGGGTTTATGAAAGCATACCTATAAGTAGCATGAAATTCACGTTCCAATATATTATTGAGATATTTGGTGCTGCATTTTATAATCAATATTTTGAACCAACCGACAAGTAGAGTAACAAGTGTGTCAGACTTTCTTCAGTGAGTTGGAATTAGTGGTTAACATCCAAAGGAAAATACATAATTAATTGTACAGATACATTAACAACAGTTTAAGAGATATGTGTTTTGGTTTCTAAGCATAGTAATAGATATTTGCTAGACATTACTAACAGTTACACATTAAGGTTCAGCAATAATAATAAATAATAAATTAATTAGACTTTTAATATGGTGTAGAAACCATAACATAACATAACATAATGATACCACTTGATGACACCAACACTATATGCTTGCCCTCAAGTGGAAGGAACCAATGCTGTGTTGAAGTTGTTGTCAATGTTGTTAACTGCTTTTGATGATGAAGAGGCATAAGGTGCTTTGCCACGTACCCTTTATTAAAGAATCAAACACAAATGGATTCAATCAAAAAAGTTACAACATTGGAAATTCTAAACTGAATTCAAACATGATATACATACCTGATCCTTCTCTTCTCAAGAAAACTTTGAAGTGACTGTCTGCGTGCTAATGGAAATTCTGAACACAAAACATTATTCATCAATATAATGATACTATATGTATGAAACACAGACATCAGAAACACGATACTTTCATAAGTGGTGGTGTTGGTTTCAGACACACCTTTTCTCAGAAGTGTTGGTGCTACGGAGTACTATATAGTTGTCTCGAATAATATAATGAAGGAGTTAGTACCTTGCATCCTGCAAATGGAACTCTTGTCAGCAGCAGGAAAACAGACTGATGGAGGAGAAGGCACATTGTTAGAAGTTCCTTGTGGAGAAGAAGGGGCGGCACTGGAAAAGAGTGAAGTGAATGGAATTCCAATTTTCATTTCAGAAGACTTAGCAGTGGCAGCAGCCATCAACATTATTTCTTGCACCTGTTGTTAATAAGCATAGAATAAACAAATGACTTGTGTTAAAACCATGATAGATGAAGTGAACTAGTGAAGGTGATTGAATGAAATCTTCCTATAGGTATTTTACCTTTTCTGCAGGAATTCCATCATATACACACATACTTCCATTATAGACAATGGCAAATTGACCTTTTGCATTCAGTCCACATGTTGACATTGGCCTGAAGAGCAACAAGGGAGAAAACACATAAGTTTTACATTTGTTGGTAACATAGTTTTGTAGGATCCTCGTATTTGAGGGTGTGTAAGTCAGACGACAACACATTATACTCAAAATTTATCACAGTAAAATCGTAGGTAAATAAGATCTCATAAAATATTGTCATGATTCAATATTTATTTTGTCATGGTTAAACTACAGTTAAGTCTCTAAAAACTCGAGACTCTAAAAACTTGAGACGGCTCTGGTGATTATACGCATTCAACCACATCTAGACCGTTTTATCAAGATCAGATAAACTAAATCTTAAAAGAATCAAATTTCTAGCGAACCACTTAGAAGAAGTACTAGTATACATACATGGTTCATATATGCTAGCAACAACTTTATCAGATCTGATTAACTTAGTGAATTCAAACTATGCTTCCAAGTTCAAACTAAAACGTTTCCATAGCCTAGAACATAAGCAAACACTAATCATAAACTCTAACCAAAATAATCATTCCTCACCTATCATTCAAACACTAGATTACTATGACCCTTTTCCTTAAAACCAAAGGATTAAAACCAAAAATACTCATAAGATATGATATGAGTTTATAGAAGAGTTACCAGTTAGCAAAAAAACTCTTGACAGAACCATCATCACTGGCACTGTTACTGTCAAGATTACTGATACCATCAGTATTTGCCATGGTTGAGAATGAACTCAAGAAGATAATTGAACAAGTTAAGTTAAAGAGAGGTACTTGCAACTCATTGAAGAGTAAGAGGCTCTAATTGGTTGTGGTGGGACCTTCTTCTCTGCAATTGAAACATGATTTATCTATTGTTTCTTAATAAACACGAGTTTTTTGTGCTTCTATTCTTTACCTTTTTATATGTTCTGTATTTAAAAAGTGTAGTTGACTGTTGATTTTTTGGTTTCTTCTCTATTGTTACATCCTATGGAAAGTTCTACTTTGACCTTGAGGATTATTAATATTTTCATTCAGTTTTATAGAGTATATATGCTTTAGATTTGTCTTCTACTTATCAAAAACTAATCTCAACTTCAGAAAACATTATTGTTTTTTTATATGCTGCTGGTTGGTATTTTTTAGTTACTCTTATTTTTTAATATGTGGTTTAAAAGTATTATGGAAAGGCAAAAGTTTGATTAAGGGTAAGATTCAAAATATCAAGTTTAATAATGTAAAGTCCAATCAAAATTATTTATCATATATAATTGACATGCATGGGACTTAAGTTTTTTTTTTTTAATGTTATAATTTCACTACCCTCGTATTTATTTTGAACTCTGTAACTTATTTAAATTTTGGAGAGTTAATCTTGTCGTTTCACCCCTGCACTGTCATATCGAAGATCAGTATCACTGCATCAGGAGTCAATTATCATCAATCAATCACAATTCTAGTTCCAATATAGAACAGTGGTGTCGCTTGTGGAAATCGACTTTTGGTCCCTACGAAACTCCACGATCAAATCTCATTTGATCCAAAGATAGATCGCGATGGGATCATAAGAGGAATTTATCCCCAACCTCAGGGAAGACAACTCCTCTGAACCTCTCGAGCCAACGATCGATTCTGATAACTGCAATTAGGAAATCGAGATGGAATCAGTGCACCAACGACAATCTCCTATTGCCACATCTCACCCTTTCAAAAAAATAAATTGAAAGAATTCGTGAACCAACGCTATCACGACACAGTAAGCGAACTTTCGAAGCAAATTCGAAATTCATCCATATCATCATGACACATTGTACCACTCTAGAATACTCAAGCTACAATAGAAGTTTGACTGATCCAAACGTAATGCGAAATGAACATGAAGGTAGATATCAAGCGCATAAATCGAGGTAGGAATCGGAAGAGGAAAACTCTATGCATCCAACGAATTTGTCAACCTTCTACGAAAGAAGGGGTACATGTCGAAGGGAAAGACCATTGGAAGAAAACAGTTAAGTAACTACCAATAGTTTCCAATCGAGTTAAACTATCAAAACATGCATCACTTAAGTAACGAGGCAGTGATATGCCGATCATCAAATATGAAAAGAATCTATGTAATTCACTTTGATACTTGAAAGAGGCAGAAAGTCGAAGAAATTTTGGATCATAGTTCAGGGAAAACACTAGATACGAAAACCTTTGGAAGTCGAACCCTCAGTTCAACGTAGAAAGGATAGACCCATCAAGAAATAAATACTTTTGCCCTAGAAACCCCGAGACTAAGTGTCTAAAATTCTCTAGCATGAACCTAATTAGAGGAAAAATGAAGTCAATCCAACTATCAAATGATCACATGTAAACACCTCAGTATGGATGGTCGAAGGAACGTGCGCAAATCCTCAGACCGTGCAAGATAAATATTACTCGAGGCTCTCCGAAAATTAAAACAAATGAATATTTTATCTAACAAGATACTTTCCGCATGAATAACTTTCTAGTACTCGCCAATATGGCATAAGTTCTCTTTGTAAAACATGATCCCACTAAGCGGAATGCGCTAAAGCACAACTGGCGCACTCCCTATTAAGAACTAGCCACTCAAAGATTGTAGGCGGTGATGCCCAGGAGACGTCCACCTCGAATCGAGATAAAAATTAGAAGGAAGAGACGGGAACCTCACCCTTGTCTAGGAATGGTTCCTAGTAACGCTGAAGACTTACTCCAGCTCTAATTGAATAGGATGGGTAACAACAAAGCTTAGTGATTGCGCTATCTCCCTTTGAACAAGATGTGTAATAATAATTTAGTCGTTACACCAGTTCCCATTGACCAAGACGGGTAGCAACAAAGCTTTATGGTTACAATAACACTCATCAAAGGGACGAGTGACCACAAGTTCCAAAGGCTCTGCTAGTTGTTTCCCAAGGGAAAACCTGAGGTAGGACAACATAAATGGCACAAATTCAAATTAAAATAATCAAATTAATCAAAGCATAGTAAGGCCATAAATCACAAGCTTCCTAAATGCTAAGAGATAGAGTCGAGATTAAGCTTGCCGATATAACAGGGAGACTACGGAGAATATTAAAAAAAATACCGTGAGCATTAAGATACATGGAAAGATAGGTAAATAAATAAATATTATTGTTTGTATATGTTACAGGAAACATCGGGGGATAATGGCCAATACAATTTATATGTAAGCCCAAAAGGATGCATCATCGTCCTGTGGCTTAGCACCGTCATCCTCCACCAAAGATCCATCTTAGACCACCCTATGTGGGTCAATTTGCAAACGGAGAACCTGAACGCCAAACAAAGTGCCTCTAATTGGTCGAATACTTGGTCGAAGGCACCATACACCCTTTTTAGGGTATGTTCGAGTGTCTCGTTGACTTTCTTCCTTAAGTTGGCCAACTTCCCTTCACTGGCCTCTCTCTCCTTTTTTGAGACTCGCTCTCCTACTAAAGATCCTCTACAAGCATGTTAGTATAAGATGTCTTTACTGTGTAATAGTGATAGACTCTTCACAAGACTTCTTTTTCACCTCTAGAGAATACTGACACTCTTCATTCCTAGAAACCAGAGAAAAAGGAGATCCATAAACCTTTGCTTCCTCCTAAAAAGACTCAAACATGCCCCCTCTTCCTAAAGAGCCATCAATTTTTCTAGATTTGGGATCTCTCGTGCTCAGTTGATTTGCATTTACCCTTCCAAGTATCCCTTTAATTAGAGGAATTTCCCATGGCTAGAACATCACCTCGGCCAGTAGCAGCCATGGAAAACAAAGAAGTCATTTGGTAAGCATAAAAAGTTTCCTTCAAAAAGAGTTCCATCTTCTCTGCTTCCGGAAGATTCAGGAGATATGCAAGGTCTGCCTCAGAAAGGGAAGCAAGCGCCTCCTGATAAGTGCAAGGAATCCTAGACAGAAGGATAGCCGACAGTTTAAGCAGAGCAGAAGATGGTATGACATTGGCTACAACAAGTCCGACAAAAGCTTCTTTTGATGGAGAAGGACTCTAATCCTGGTCCTAATCCCTCTTAATATGCATAGGAGAGGACACAACCTAGTTTCAACCTTTAAGGAAGCATCCCTAACAAAAGGTTGAACTTGGCCAAAAGAGCCAGAGGAAATTTTGGTGGGGGCAGAGATGACATACTCATTCAGAGGGGGGGGGGGGGGGGGGGAGGGGGGGGAGGGGGGGGGGGGTTGAGCCGAAGAAGTCATGACGAAATCTTTAGGCTCCCACTCTCTTTGGCAAGATCAAGAATATTTTTCAAGACAAACATTTTATCTACACAAACAAGAACAACTCACATAAAAAGGAGCTGCGAAGGGATGATTCTCCCACAATAGAACGGGTGTCAAGCATCTACTTGCTCTAAACGGGAGGCTTTACCTCGAAAGGTCTAAAACTATCTTCATAATCGAGACCCTAATATAAAACATCAAGGTTTTTCTTCATCTTAATCTATATATTCCCAGGGGACCGCATACTCACTAGTCTCACATTAAAATATGCCCAGGCCCAATTCTTTTAAAACTTATATGTACATGTACTATGAGGCAAGTCCCAGAAACTAGAAGAAAAAGGAAGCTACTTGGAACCTAGAATAATTAGGTGTGAGCCTATAAAGTACATGGTTTTACCAACAAAAAACAATCTCATAAATTATTGCAGTTCTCTACGCAAGTTCCAAACTATAGAACATCACGACACTGTGAGATGAACCTTTGATCATTAATATTATTCTGTGAAGTATGCACCACAATAAAAATATTGGAAAATAGTCAATAGGAGGGCTTCCAAAGGTGGTAATTATCCAAGAGTTAGATATCCCTTATGAAAGCCTAAGAAATGGGACAAAGCTGTGAGGGGAAATCTTCAAGAACTTCAACACCTTATCTTTAAATTCGATCGAAGTTAACCACATATGTATCCGAGTAAACAAGCACTCGTATACAGTAATAGATCATTCCCCGAAGCTATAACCAATACTTTTACTTTATTCCATGATAAGAACCAACCAACCAAAGAGAGTATCTAATTTTGTGTTAGACTCCCTCACGATTGCATGATTATCTAAAGTAGAGAGGGTTCTCAATATTTCACAGCCCCCTAACTATACTTGCTCGCATCATCCGAATCGACAAGACCGGTACTTCTTTGATATATATCATTAGCGTGAAAGATATTGAAGGTGAGAAAATACAAAAGAAGGGGGTTGAATTGTGTATCTGATAACTTATGCTTTTTCAAAATAACATCTTCTGTATTTGACCAAGTTTAGATTCTAAGCTAGAGTATGCATCAGCAGAATATTTAAAGTACAAAAGTTATAAGTAAATCAAACAAAAAGTTATCGTGGTTCCTCTATAACTAGAGTAGTCTTGTCCCCTTGCCACAAAATATATTTTTACTATAATCAGAACCTGATTACAATTTGCTTAGACACACTAGTCTAAGACTTCTTGCTCAATCTCACTAGAAAGAGACTTCTTGCCCAAACCAAATGTCCACGACTTATTTGCTCAATCAACCTGAAAGAGACTTCCTTGCCTAAACTAATTGTTTAGGACTTATTTGCTCAATTAAACTATAAAGATACTTCCTTTCCTAAACCAACTGTTCAAGACTTTATTGCTCAAACACTCAGCCTAAGACTTCTTTGCTCAAACACTCAGATTGAGATTTTTACAAATTCTAAACAAATTGTTTAGGATTATAAAAAGATGTACTTGATATTTAATCATAGGTACAAATAATAGAATACACGAAAAGACCTTGATACTTGAGATTTCTAAGATATACAAGTGTAAGAACCTCTTAAGTCTATGTCCAATACAACAACTATAAACTGTAACTTGGAGTGAGTGACAGTTCTTGCAATATTCAAATTTATGTTGTTGTTCTTGTTATTATTCTTGTTACTTTGTTTGAGTCATTAGCTTATTATATAAAGGGAACAAAAGAGACGTTGGAAGCTTTCTTGCACAAATGTCTTTTTTGAAGAAGCGGTTTCCAAGAGTAAGACGTTGAAGTTGGTACGATGAGGATCTTTATCTTCAAAATAATTGTTTTATCCATTTTGTCTTTCTCAAGTAAGGCGGCCATAGGCATGGGATAATAGAATGAATAAATCATATCATTTAGCCTTGAGCCTTGTGCTAAAACCTCTAGTTGACTTGCTCCATAATTCTAGCCATCGACAAGATTTTGCACAGAGTACATACATAAGAGCTTGTACTATGTTTCTAGAAGAGTGCTTAAAGTTCCGTTTGAATCATCAGGGGCAAATTCAATGTAGCATTGAAGTTCCCTTCGGACATCAGAGACTGAAATAATAAGGAGTTGAGTTCTTATATGAAATTCATATTCCGGTCCATTAGAATCTGGATTTACTTGCTTCTACTTTACAAGCCATTAACTTGGTCGGAACCTAGTTAATTACAAGCTTAATGATCCTGCGCATTTAACCAAACATTAGTATACACTATTATTCTTTAATTACTTTTGTTATCATCAAAACTCAAGGAGTATGAGCTACATAAGTGTGAACATATTTTGGTCCAACAATCTCCCCCCTTTTGAAGATGACAAACATAAGTATTTTAAGAACAATTGGTTGGTCAATTTTAATAATTTGAAAACATCAGAGTATGAGGTTTGTAAGCTCCATTTGATCTAACAGTCCATAGGTTGAGGTTTGTAACCTCCACCTAAGTTCCATCCAAATTATCTAAACTATTTTTAATAACTTAACAACTTCAGAGCCTGAGGTTTGTAAGGTCTCTATGAGTTTAATAGTTCATAGGTTGATGTTTGTAAGATCCCCCTAAGTTATATCCAAGTTATTAAACCAGTTTTAGTAACTTGCCAATTCCAGAGCCTGGGGTTTGTAAGCTCTCTCTGAATTTAATAGTTTGTAGGTTGAGTTTTGTAAGCTCCCCCAAAGTCATATTTAAGATATTAAACCAGTGGTTTTCATATTTTAATCACATAACATTAAAATGGATAAGTGTTTTCACAATTTAAGCACATAACATTTAAAGTGGGTATGTTGGGTTCAGGATCCTGATAAAAACACATAAATTGTTTTTATTATTCTCTTTAAATACTTACATATTTCTCCCCCTTTTTTCATCAACAAAAAGTAATAAAATAAAATAAAAGAGAGATAGAGAAAAAGATACATAACAGAAAAAAGATTTTTCTAGTGAGAGTATAAAAGAGTGAAAGAGGTAGTAGGTGAACAATCAGTGAAAAGACAGAAACGTGTTGATGGATAAGCAATCAGACTACAAATTCCTAGATGGTTAGAGTGAGATTTTGACATAATAGCATAGGTAGAAAGGTTCGAGAAGCATGTCCATAAGATTCTGAAAATATTTTCCAAGGAAAAGTTTCTCTATAAAAGCATAGGCCATTGAGCTTAACTGGACCATCTTTCTCTTTTGGGTTTGTCCAGTCCATCAACACGGGTAGACAAAAACCATCAAAATTATAAAGGGATACCAAGAAGACTGTGAAACACAAGAATCAAGCCAAGTAAAAGAAATAAATGGCTGATAAGGAATCACTAACTCATGTTTACTTTGTTGTTGACTTAGCAAGTACTTCTGCTAGAGTTACTACTCGAAGCAGAAGCAAAGTTGTTGAAGCAGTACAAAGAACCATAAGGGAAGATTCTTCTTCATCTGAAGACGAGGAAGACCAAGAATATTTGGATTATTTAGAATAATACCAGAGAGCTCCATAGATGGTTCTTAGGCTTTCTTGTCTTTAAAATGTAACAGCCATAAGTTCTATCTTTGTACTAGTTTCTTTTAATGAATGCACAAGTCTTTATGTTACTATGTTTTTCTCACTTTAACACATGAACTAGACTATTAGAGTTTGCTTAACCATCAATGAGTTTAAAAATTTTAAAGAATTTACACTGTTAAAATAGTTTTTCAAAACTTTATTGGCAGGATAGAAGGCAAGCATTATTTCTACAACTTTCAAGATAGATAAGATCGGATATTAAAAAAAGTGTCTTTAATGCATATTTATACAATACCCAATATCTTCTTCTATAAATACAAATATTCTGTGTGAACTTTCTCATCTCATCCCATTTCAAAGACAAGAATGGGAAATAAAAAACAGTTCAAGGCACAAAAGAAGGATTGTAAGAAGGAGATAACAAATATGTTTAAAAAGAAAGCAAGAGAAGAGAAGATAAAGGAAAAGGAGGCATCAAGGGTATTGACTTCCTTAGCTGTAGGAGTATTATCATAAGCTGAAGATCTTCCTATGAGAAGAACTTCAAAGAGGTTGATGAAAAAGCTCAAGAATCAGAAGGAGGATTCAGACGAAGAACGAGACGAAGACCGGGTGGCTTATATAAATTCATTAAGTAAGACATATGATGGCATCTAAGAAGAGTCTTCTTAAGAATCATTTTAACAGTCTTTTGTAATGCCTCTTCTTGATTAGTAAAGAATTTCCTTTATCCGTTATTATTAATTCCTCGAATTATCAAATCTATAACTTGTAATAATGCTTGTTAGTATTCCAATAAAAAACAAGAAATAAATAAGAAGCTTTATTGTTAGAAAAACTAACAAGAAAGTAAAAAAGAATTAATATTAAAAAATAGAATATTTTAAACAAGAGAAGATCAATTCCAAGAGACCATCTGGATTTTAGCCTTCAATTTTTCACTCAAAGATTTAGAATAGTTATCCTCAGAAGTTAAAAGTACTCATTGGAGGATGAAGAGTTTGGACAGAACTCGTCCATAAGGAATGAAGAAAGACTTTCCTTCATGGAAGGACAAGCGAGTCTTTTTCAAGTAGTCAAACATGAGTTGAGGAAAACTTATCTGAACACCAGAGGTAAGAAGAAGAAGAAGAGCTTTTTCATCAATATCTAAATAATCTAGATCATCATTCCTTGGCAATAAGTTGGTGTTCAGAAGTTGATGCCACACAGTTACGTTGGAACAAAGATTAGAGACATTAGAGGTGTTAGATGGATCAACAAAGATACGATCAATAAGAAAATAGTATTCCCACAACATTATATTCAGAGGAACCCCATCGTCTTCATAGTTTATAGCATTAGCAATAGTAGTTACGGTAACAGTGATAAGAACACCAAATATTAGTGTTGTACCCCAAAATTTGCCCTCCCATTTCTCAAAGATTCATCCTGGACTCTCAGTTTTGCTTCTATCAAGTTCCAAGTCTTGAATTATCACTTTTCAAGGAAATCATCCATAAGGGCAAAATGGTCAAAAGCACACTGAAAAAAGTCAAACTTTGAATTTTTAATCAAAATCAAGTTCTAAGAATCATATTTCATTAAGGCATGGAATTGGTTCATCAAAAATCAGAAGTCAGAAGTTACTTTGAAAAAATCAAATTTTCTAAACATTTAGAAAATTTTCTAAGTGTCTAGAGAATATGATACTTCAGAACTTCTGAGCCAACCTTTATGCAAAGTGCAGTCAGAAGTTGCAAACATGGTCCAGAACATGACGCTTCAATCAAAACATGCAGAAGCGTTGCTCTTTAGTCAGAACATAACGCTTCAATCAGAACATGCAAAAGCGTTGCTCTTTGGTCAGAACATAATGCTTCAGTCAGAACATGATTCTTCAGCATAGGGAGGCTATGTTCAACACTCTGGTTAGAAGATGTCCCTTCAGAATTTGGAGGTTACATTTCTGATCTTCTGCAATCAGAACATCACCAAACCCAAACCCTCGTTTAAGTAACCTGCTGCCCTATTATGGCACAGTCCTGCAACCAGCTGCCACAATGCTCCAAATTGCTGCTGACCCAGTCCACGCCTGCACTTTCTCAAACCCCATACTTGCATCAAATTGGCATACGAAAACTGTGACTAAAAAGCAATGGAACAGTATACCAAAAAGGTTTGAATCCCTTTCCCCCCCCCCCCAAAACCACAACAAACCCATCTATAAATACTTTGCTCCATCACACGTTCAGGGGGCTGACTTTTGGAGAGAGAGAATCACCAAAAAGAAAGAAAAAAAAGCTTTGAACCCCTGCAAAAATTCCAAGAATCCAAAAAAATTGTAAACACCAAAATAAAAAACCTTAGCATTTGATTCTAGCATCAAAACTCCAGTGTTCCTTGACTAAAACCATCCCCACAATTGTTGATTAGAAGCTATTCTAACTTATGTATTCATACTGCCGTACACTCTCCATTCACCTCCACCTCAAAGAAGTCAGAATATCATCCTTGGGCTGTTCCAGAAATTAAAAACTTCCATCCTATTGAGTACGTGAAGAAGTGGCTCAGAACATCACCAGAGTTCAGGACCAACCTCCAGTTCACAGAATCTTTGCAGCTGCAAGGTAAGCTTATGCTGAATCTTATCACTTTACTTAAGCATTACCAGATTTGCATGTTCAAAAATACAACGTAGACATCATGTTTCTGATGTTGTACATATTCTGAGGCTTCACGTATTTATCTGCATAAGTATGGAATAAATCAATTCAGAACTTCTGGAAGAAATTAGAACTCAGAATTAGGATTAGAAAATTCACGCTTGCCTCTGATTTATAGTTCTAATATTTCTTGTTTCTGAAATGCTATGAAACCTGTCATAACTGTTATATGCGCAACTTCTGTTCTGTTGAAAAATGACTAAGTTGCAGATGTTCTGACTAGCACGGAGAGAGAGAGACGAAGTTCTGTCAGTTGGCATCAGAACTTCTGAAGACTTTTGTGTTCGCAGCAGACCCAAAACTTCTGACTTTCCCTCTTTCTATTAACGTTTGTTTCTGTTTGTGCAGCACGTCAGAGTCAAAACTTCTGACCTCTTCTGTTTCAGCATTTACGCTGATTCTGTTTTCTTTCCTTCTATCATTTTTTTTCCATCTCTTTTATTTTTCATCAATCATAAAAGACCAAAAAATATTTTCTTAAACAAAACTTATTTCTTTTCTTAAATAAATAAGCAATTTACGTTTCTTGCACATTCTGATCCATTTCAATATGGTTCTAATAGTAACTTAGGATTTAATTTTACTTGTAACCCCCATTCATAACTATGTACCCCCATCCCCCTAATGATTGTAATAGCGTAGGATGTTTACTTTTCACACTTTTATTGCTTTCACATATTGCTAGTAATTAGGGTGTGTATGGAAAGATAAAAATAACAAATAGACAACCCTAAGCAAGACTAAATACATGCAATCAAACACACTTGCACACTAGCACCCTTAGGGTAATCTCACTTTGTTGCCTACCGGAAAAATAGTCATGTCCCTCGAACATGGGTGTTTTAGCAAAAGACCCTCGATAAAAGATCGTAGTCCCTCGATGACCCTCGATGTTGCCTTCGGTAAACGATCTAGTCCCTAAAATGACATTGCTAAAACGTCCCATGGGTTGCCTTCTATGACTATACAAACGTCCCAAAGCCCTTCCCTTCACATCAAACGATGAGGCTTCTTACTAAATCAATGGTAAGATAGCAACATCTAAAGGAGGAGGAAAATCACATTTAAGACCTTTCGAGTAGGTATATTCGCTCTTAGTTACTCGCTTGCTCACAATAAAAACATTTTATGCACCCACACTCTCACTTTGAAACATTTTCAAAAGACAAACACTTTGTACGCGTTCTTATAGAGACGAGAGTCATTACAAAGAATACACCTTTTCAAAATACTTTCAAAACACATCTCACAAACAGATCTTTGAACTATTTTCGAAATAAACACTTTGTATGCATTCTTATAGAAACGAGAATCATTACAAAGTTACATTTTCAAAATACTTTCTAAACACACACCACAAGCACATTCAAACAAAAGCAAGTGATCTAGCGAGTAACTAAGAGCCCATGGAAAACCATGGATGAAAAGGGTGCTAATACCTTCCCTTTTCATAATCTATCCCCCCGAACTCAAGAAAACATCTCTAAAGGTCTTTCTGATGCTTTTTCACCTTACCTTTTGGATAAAAGAAAAGTCAGTGGCGACTCTTGCTAAACCGCAACATTTGCGAACACAAACGCAAAACACCTCAAGTCAGTTCTCCCACCGTATCACAGAACTGGCGACTCTGCTGGGGAATAATATAAAAGTGGGGTTACCTTAGGGTTATATCATATTTACTTGCCTTCATTTATTTGAATTGCTTGCTTTACATTATTGATTCCTTGTTTGGGTTTGTTTTGATCCTCTACCCGGATCTGGGGCACCTTTTTTAGGTAAGTAGCAATAGATTATGGAAACTGTACGACGTAGACCGATATGGTTGAAACAATGGCTACGTTAGTGTGACATATTTGTGGGTACCGGTATCCCTCGTGGTGAATCGAGGAGAATACGGGGCCGCTGAGTGGCATCGTGAAACACTAATTAACTTTAGAACTCTAATTGAACAACTTGGCCATTATGACGTAGTGAGATAACCGGTTTCAGTGTAGAGCTGAAAATTGGTTGATACTCGATGCTACACTCATTGAGGATAGACTTTTGGGATATCTCGGCTGCAAGAAAATATTGATTGTGCTGAGACAATGCCTAAGAGAAAGGTCAGTGATATTGAGATCCTTTAGAACCCAATCACTATTACTAGGACAGATTTAGCAAACCAAACTTCAAGAGGGTACTTACCTATAAAACCCAATGCAACCCTAAAACATAGGGATTTGTTTTCTTTGTGCGTATATATTTGTACATAACATCATAAGCATCATGAGCCTGCTTACTAACCATTTCAAGGATTTAGAAGTTTATCTTTGTTTTTGTTTTGTAGGTCATGAATTCCGTCCGAAGGAACACCATCCTTATCAACTTTGTAAAAGCACACCCTCAACTTCAAGAGTTAGCCTCAAGAGTGCCCGAGGATTCTCCTTTTACCAAGAAATACGGTCTACTCCTCAGTTTGGCTACATCCAGTTTCCAAGAAGAAATGATGTGTGTACTGTTCCAATTCTTTGATCCCGTACATCATTGTATCACTTTCCCGGACTATCAGTTGGTACCCACACTGGAAGAGTTCTCTTTACTCTTAGGGGTGCCCATGCTTGATCAGATACTGTTCACCGGTCTAGAGGGGATTCCAAAACCTGAAGTCATCGCCAAAGCTTTGCATCTGAAGAGAGCCGACATCATAGCCAATTGGGAGACAAGAAGCGGGGTCAAAGGTTTCCTAGCCAAGTTTCTATTGGAGAAGGCTCATTCATTCTGGGACGACATGGATTTCCAAGCTTTTGAAGATATCCTGGCTCTTCTCATTTATGGTTTGATTTTTTTCCCCAACTCAGACCAATTCATAGATGTTAACACCATCAAAGTCTTTCTCTCTTACAATCCCATACCTACTTTACTAGGAGACATCTTGCATTGCCTTCATACTCGCACCATGAAGAAAAGAGGTACTCTTTTGTGTTGTATTTCCCTACTCTCTAAGTGGTTCACTTCACACCTACCTCAATCAGCATTGAAGAACGAGCAAAGACTGACATGGTCCCAAAGGATGATGTCCTTCACCCACTCTGATATTCGTTGGTGTTTGAGATCTTTGGAAGATGTCTCTATCATTGACCGCTGTGGGGAATTCCCTAATGTACCTCTGCTTGGTATTAGGGGAGGTATCACCTACAATCCCTGTCTAGCTCTTCGACAGTTTGGATATGCCCGAAGAGATGGTCCTCACGAGATGCTCATCCAAGGTTTGGTGTTCGACTACGAAAAAGAAGACCAAGGTTACCGCCAGAGGTTTACACGAGCTTGGAGAATGGTGAACAAGGTGGATAATAGAACTTTGGGACACAAAAACTCTATCCCTCTCGAGCCTTACCTTAGGTGGGTGCAAGCTCGTGCTCAGAGTTTCGTGATGCCTTATCCTTCCACCCACCTTGTTATCATAGAGCCTGTTGTTGAAGGAGACGTCCCATAGACCGTCCTTCATCCTGACATGCCTACCTCTCTCGAAGATTTGCAGACAGCTTGGGTTCAGTTGAAGGATGAGCGAGACACCTTTGAAGCCCAGTTTTACACCAGTGAGAAGAAGGTTCTAGAGCTCACCAAACTGCTTCATGAAGAGAAAAACCTGAATGCCTATATTGCTCCAAAGAGGATGCGTTCAACCTTCTTGTCTTAGGAGTTTTTGTTGTATTCTGTTTCTTTCATTGTAAGCCCGAAGAGGCATGATGTATTCAAACTTGGATTTAATATAACGTGTGTTCTTTTGGTTTGAACAAATTTAAATCTCTAATTTCCTTGAAATCATTTGCATATTGCATCTTCATTCATCATAACATCACACAAGTTTCTAATAACAGGTCTCCTTATCCTTCTACTATTTATTTCAGTGTGATGGATATTGAACAGATAGTGAAAGATCTTCAGGCGCAGAACGTCCAGTTTCAACAAATGCTCTTGACTCTGACAAAAGGACAAGAGGAGTTGAAGAATCTACTGGCCAAAGAGAAGAAGAAGAAAGCGAAGAAACCAACCGGTATTGTGATCATGGGAAGAAGGTTCAAAGGACAAGCCAGACGGACTTTGGACTTTGCAACATCATCGGGTGAAGGAGATAATCAAGGAGACGGGACCCAGGAAATGAACAACGACCCAACATCCGAGGAAGAGAAAGAACCTGATTACTCTGAGGAACAATATCCTCCTGCTGATGATAAATACAAACAGCTAGAGGATCGTTTGAATGCTATGGAGATTCAGAGGGTACCCATATTGGATTTTGAAGAATTAGGACTGTTCTCAGAGGTTGTCATCCCACAGAAATTCAAGGTCCCTACTTTCGCCAAATACGACGGTGTCTCTTGCCCAAAGCTACATCTAAGGCCATACGTCAAAAAGGTTCAACCCCATATGGCTGATAAGAATCTGTGGGTGCATTTCTTCCAAGAGAGCTTGTCAGGGACGCATTTGGATTGGTTCTATCAATTGGAAAGGACTAATGTTCGCAATTGGGAAGATTTGGCTGCCGCCTTCTACAAACAATATCAGTATAATGATGATTTATCTCCAACTCAGATACAATTGTAAGGCATGTCTATGGGAACAGGTGAAGGTTTTAAAACCTATGCTCAGAAATGGAGGGATCTCGCAGGAAGAGTCCAGCCCCCTCTATCTGACAGAGAATTAGTGGATATGTTCCTAGGTACCTTATCAGGTCCATTCTTCAACCACCTGACCGGAAGTTCTTCAGCTGGATTTACTGAACTGATCATGACTGGTGAGCGGGTCGAAGCCGGTATAAAAAATGGAAAAATTCAAAAAGATGCATCTTCGAGCATAACAAAGAAACCGTTTACTTGTAAGAAGGAGGCCAGTGCCATTTATGACCCGAGAGATCAAAGCAGAGCGGGATACCGTCCAACGGTAAGTGCTGTAATAATACATAGGCATGCAGTTGCCCCACAACGCAACAATCAACAAAGGGTAGAAATACCACAAAGGCAATTCACCCGGATCAACATGACATTGAAAGAGGTTCTACCCCATCTGTTGAGATCCAACTTGGCAACTTTAAAAAAGGCTCCCAAGAATCCTAATACATCTTCTCCTCGTTACAATCCGAACGCTAGGTGCGCCTATCATTCTGGGAGTCCTGGTCATGACACAAATGATTGTTGGACTCTAAGAAATAAGGTATAAGACCTGATTGAAGATAAGGAGATTGAGTTCGACGCTCCGGAGAAGCCCAATGTCATAACTGCTCCCATGCCTAAGCACAACCATGGAGTTAACGCCATTGATACTAATCTATTTGTAACCTCGGTGGACGAAGTTTCCACTCCTCTTATGATTGTTAAAAAGAATTTGTTGTTGGCCGGTTTATTTCCAGGTTGTGGTGAAGGTTGCCACATGTGTTCATTCCTACCTTCTGGTTGCCAATTGCTGAGGTCAGGTGTTCAACGCCTGATGGACAGTGAAGAAATTTTGTTCGAGAAAACTCTGGTTCCCATTATTCCATCTGAAGACATTATTGTTATAACCATTTCCGCCAGTCCTTCCAAGGCCTCCTCGAGAAGACCTGTTAGGATTACACCCACTACGAGAATTGCTCCGCTGATAATCACATGTCCTGGTCCTATCCCGTACGCCTCGGACAAAGCCGTCCCTTGGAATTATGGCGCCGATATTTACTATCATGGCATTAAAAAAAACTTGAAGGCCGAAGAAGTTGATCCTGATGTCGGTAACATTGTCGGGACCAACAAGATTACTAGAAGTGGAAGGGTTTTCTCTCTTGAGATTTCCCCTAAGACTGTCAACAAGCCTATTATCATTCCATCTGCTATTCCTGCTAGCACATCAACTACTGTTCCTGCTCTCACTCCAGCTGTCACCCCTACCGATAAGTCATCTGGGACTCACGGCAAAGAAGTTGTAGGTGAGCCTGCCCAGATGGAGGCACCTAGAAAGATTGTTGTGGAAGCCTCTAAGCAAGAGATAGAGGAAATTTTGAAAATAATCAAAAAAAGTGACTACAATGTGGTCGAACAGTTGGGGCAGACCCCCTCAAAGATATCCATGTTATCCCTGTTGTTGTACTTTGAGGCCCATGCGAAGGCTTTGATTGCATTCCTCAAAACTGCACATGTGCCGCAAGAGACTTCAGCTGATCAATTCAAAGATTGCGTGGCTAGCCTGACTGCCAATAATGGGCTAGGTTTCTTAGATGCCGACTTGACACCGAAGGGAAGAAAGCATAATTATGCTCTGTATGTCTCGATTAAATGCAGAGGAACCACTATGGCTCATGTACTGATAGATACTGGGTCTTCACTGAATGTTCTGCCAAAGAAAGTGTTGGACTGGTTGGATTGTGAGGGTTTAACTTTAAAGCCTAGTAACATTGTGGTAAGGGCTTTTGACGGATCAAAGAGAATGGTGCATGGGGAGGTGAACATCCCTGTCAAAGTAGGCTCTCAGACGTTCGGGTCCACCTTCTATGTGATGGATATCAGGCCATCATACCCCTATTTGTTGGGTCGTCCTTGGATCCACGAAGCTGGGGCTGTTACTTCCACACTTCACCAAATGCTGAAGTATCCGGTGAAAGGAAAGATTGTCACAGTACGGAGTGAAGAAGAATACATGGTGAGCCACCTCAATTCCTTCTGCTACGTAGAGATGGACGGGGAATTTATAGAGACTCCTTGTCAAAACTTTGAAGAGGTTCCCTAGATTTTGGCGTCAACTGAAACCACTACCAGTACCAAATCTCCTCTGAAGATGGCTTCTCTCAGGGACGCAAGAGCAATAGTTGAAGAAGGCAGGAATACCAATTGGGGACAGCTTCCTGAGTTTATTCACAAAACTGACAAGTTTGGCTTGGGCTTTACTTCAGGAGCTCAGAGGGTTGTTCGACGCGCTCGAGTTGGAGGACCTCCCCTATGCATCAACAATCGAGAGGTCAATGCTATTGAAGACAGTGAAAAAGACTCTGATTTCGACAGCTGGATTTACTCGACTACCAACGGTGGACCGAGTAATTGGACGACCAGAGATTTCATGTCAGTTTCTTTTATTCCGTAGTAATTGTCTTATTTGTTTTTAAATTTTTAACGAACAATTTAAACTTTATAACCTTGTGTCTTACCCGAGGCACGATGGCTCTATCTGTGAGGGTTATTATATGTCATCTCATATATCATCAATGAAACATTGGACTTTATTTACATATAAATTTCGCACTCTCTGTTTTTCTTTTTTGCCTTTGCTTCATCAATACAGCTATGCTCTTACACACACTCACATATCAAACTGCAGATCCATATCCACTATGGATCCCATTGATAACAATCCTGCTATTGCCAGTTATGACTTCGAAAATCCAATCAACCAAGCCAAGGACGAAGATGAGGACGATTGTGAGGTACCTGGAGAACTTGCTAGACTTATACAACAGGAAGAGAGGGCTATACAGCCTCATGAAGAGCCAGTTGAGACAATAAAATTGGATACAGAAATAGACAGAAAAGAGGTTAAAATAGGTGCAAATCTGGAGCTTAGCATCAAACAGAGGTTGATACAAATGTTGCACGACTATGTTGAGATATTCTCCTGGTCCTATGAAAACATGCCTGGTTTGGACACTGATATTATAGTACATCGCCTGCCGACTAAGGAAGGCTGCCCGCCAGTTAAACAGAAGACCCCCCGTATGCGCCCTGAAATGTCAGAGAAAATTAAGGTAGAGGTTATAAAGCAGTTCGACGCAGGATTCTTAGTTGTCACCTCCTATCCGCAGTGGGTTGCTAACATCGTCCCGGTGCCTAAGAAGGACGAAAAGGTACAAATGTGTGTGGATTACAGAGATCTGAATAGGTCAAGCCCCAAGGATGACTTCCCGCTTCCTCACATTGACGTTCTGGTCGACAACACCGTGGATCACAAAATCTTTTCCTTTGTGGATGGTTTCTCTGGCTACAACCAGATCAAGATGGCTCCCGAAGACATGGAAAAGACAACTTTCGTTACACAGTGGGGCACTTTCTGCTACAAGGTGATGCCTTTTGTGTTAAAGAATGTTGGGGCAACCTATCAGCGGGCCATGGTCGTTTTGTTCCAAGATATGATTCACCATGAAATCGAAGTTTATATTGATGACATGATAGTCAGGTCTCAGACTGAGGAAGAGCACATTGATCATCTCCAAAAGTTGTTCGACAGGTTAAAGTTATACAAGCTAAGGTTGAATCTGAACAAGTGCACCTTCGGGGTAAGGTCTGGTAAGCTTCTGGGTTTCATCGTCAGTGACAAAGGTATTCAGGTAGACCCTGCGAAGGTAAAGGCCATACAAGAGATGCCTGCTCCCCGTAAAGAGAAGGAAGTTAGGGGTTTTTTGGGACGTTTGAATTATATCGACAAGTTCATTTCACATCTAACTGCTACTTGTGAGCCGATCTTCAAGCTTCTGAAGAAAGATCAAGTGGTAAAGTGGAATGATGAATGTCAGGTTGCTTTTGAAAGAATCAAGGAATACCTTCAAGAACCACCAATTCTGATGCCTCCAGTTGAAGGGAGACCTTTGATATTGTACTTAACAGTATTAGACAATTCAATGGGGTGTGTGCTGGGGCAGCATGATGAGTCTGGTCGAAAAGAGCATGCAATATACTACCTTAGCAAAAAGTTTACCGATTGTGAGACACGGTACTCACTGCTCGATAAAACTTGCTGCGCTTTGGCATGGGCTGCTTGCCGACTGAGACAGTATATGCTGACTCACACTACCTTGTTGATATCTAAGATGGATCTGATCAAGTATATTTTCGAGAAGCCCACTCTCTCCGGAAGAATAGCAAGGTGGCAAATGATGTTAACTGAATACGACATACAATATACAACCCAAAAAGCAATAAAGGGGAGTGTATTGGCTGATCATTTGGCTCATCAGGCCGTGCATGACTACCAGTCCATGAATTTTGAGTTCCCGGATGAGAGTATCATGTTAGTAACCAACTGTGAAGAACTTGGACCGGATGAAGGACCTGAGGAAGGATCCCGATGGTCTATGTATTTTGATGGAGCTTCAAACGCACTGGGTAATGGTATTGGTGCCGTGATCATATCTCCCGAGGGCTGTCATACTCCATTCACCGCCCGCTTATGTTTCAACTGCACCAACAACATGGCGGAGTATGAAGCATGTATCATGGGTCTTCGAGCTGCTATTGACCTAAGTATCAAGTTCTTGAGTGTATTCGGGGATTCAGCCTTAGTGATAAGTCAGATCAAAGGTGAATGGGATACGAAGCACCCGAATCTCATTCCTTACAAAGAGTACGTACTGACATTGCTCCCACACTTTGAGGAGGTAACTTTTGAACATTTCCCATGAGAGGAGAATCAGTTAGAGGACGCGCTAGCTACCATGTCTTCCATGTTCAAAGTCAAGTGGGACAATGAAGCTCCCCGAATCACCATTGAGAGGTTGGATGAACTGGCACACTGCTGTGAAATCGATACCGAGGAAGTAATAGACAAACCCTGGTTTTACGAAGTCAAAAGGTATCTCGAGACTCAAGAGTATCCCGAAGGGGCATCTGTCAATGATAAAAAGTTTTTGAGAAGGTTCGCTGCAAAGTTCTTCCTCAGTAATGGAATCCTCTATAAACACAACCATGACTCTACCTTAATGCGGTGTGTAGACAAGGGAGAAGCAGAGAGGATCATGACAAATCTACATGAAGGCACCTTCAAAACCCATTTCAGTGGATATACCATGGCTAAGAAGATCCTATGGACGGGATATTACTGGTCCACTATGGAAGCCGATTGTTATCAGCAATCTCGAACTTGCCATAAATGCCAAATCTACGCTGATAAGGTGCATGTGCCTCCGGTCCCCTTGAACGTCTTGACAGCTCCGTGGCCCTTTGCAATGTGGGGCATCGATATGATCAGAGAAATCAGGCCCACCGCCACTAATGGGCATCGCTTCATCCTAGTAGCCATTGATTACTTCACGAAGTGGGTTGAAGCAGCCTCTTTTGCCACAATAACCAAGAGAGTGGTGGCGCGGTTTATCTGACATAATCTGATCTGTCGATATGGTGTGCCAGAGAGGATCATTACTGACAATGGTATGAATCTCAACAACACAATGATCACCGAGCTCTGTAAACAATTCAAGATACAACATTATAACTCTTCTCCCTACCGGCCGAAGATGAAGGGCGTTGCCGAAGCAGCTAACAAGAACATCAAGAAGATTGTACAAAAGATGACAGTGACATACAAAGACTGGCATGAGATGCTACCATTCACTCTTCATGGGTACCGTACCTCAGCACAGACATCGACAGGGGTAACACCCTACTCTCTGGTATATGACATGGAGGCAGTCCTACCCATTGAGGTTCAGATTCCTTCCCTAAGGATTATGAGAGATGCAGGCCTGAACGAAGACGATTGGATCCAAACCTGACTTTATCAGTTAAATCTAATCGATGAAAAGAGACTTACTACTATCTGCCATGGTCAGACGTATCAAAAGCAGATGATCAAGGCTTTTAACAAGAAAGTCAGGCGTCAAGAATATTGAGTCGGAGGTCTTGTGATCAAGCGCATCATACTGCCACAAGGTGACCCCAGGGGCAAATGGACTCCCACATACGAGGGGCCATTTGTGGTTAAAAACATTTTCTCAGGTGGAGCCAAGATTCTGACCACCATGGACGGTGACAACCTTCCTCACCTTGTCAATGCAGACATAGTGAAAAGATACTATGCATGATAAAAGACCCTCTAGGTTGACTAGCCTAGGAAAAAATAAGGGCTTCCCGGCGAACCAAAAGGGTTCGGGCAAAAATAAGGGATGAAAATGAAAAAAAATTGTACACCCGGCAAGTCGAAAACCTGAAAAGGCGACTTGTGCAAAAAGGGTATCCCGGTGGATCGAAAACCCGAAAGGGAGGTCCAGGAAAAAGTTAGGGATGAAAAGCGTATCACTATGTCCCATTAGATCACCCTGCAATCTGACCTCAGTATTAACTATCAAGCTCAAACGGCATCAATCAAATCTAATCAGCTTCAGACAAGCAGCAAAGTGAGGAGACGCTCGAAGGCATAGTGGCAATAGCAGATTTAAAACCCAATGGGATTGTTGCACATAGCTGTTTTCTTTCTGTTGTACACAATATTGTATATCCTTCATTTTTATGGCGACATTCTCTTACTAGAGCGTCATCTTCCTTGGACAAAAGCGCCTGTTATAGGCCAACTTCAAAATTAATACAAGTCATTTTTACAAAACTATTTGTTTTTATTTTTCTGTTTTATTTTTGCAAGAACGTCCAATGATTTATTCTTGACATATGCATTTGAATATGATTGTTGTTCACAAATATTTGCATAAAGAAACCAAAGACAATTACTCGTAACTCCAGAAACAGGGGGCGAAAATAGGAAATGTCAAACCCGACAGTTACTCTGTCCAAGCAGGTACCGGGAGGGACAACTTTGGAGCACAGTCATCAGTACATGTGACCTTGCAACATCTATATTCCCCACGGAGTAGAGGTAATCAAAGCATTGATATCAGTTCTCTCAAAACGGGAAGTATTCTCTCTAGCCAAGGTCGCCCAGAAACCTGACGTCCATATCCCCCGGCCATATTCCATAATCACGAGTGGATCATCATAAATTTCTGACTCCCCAAGCAGAGTTTTTTTCCTCCGGATACAGGAGCTCAATCCCCGACAGAAGTACATTCACTTCCATTCATCATCCCCAGCGGAAGTAGAAGAGCCATATTTCTCTACAACAGTCAGGAATTCTATTTTCTCCAGCAGCGGTCAGGGATTTATTCTCCCGGACTCGATATGTCACGACCAACATCCCATGCTCATACATCATGACATGCGCATACATATCACATACAACATAATCTCGAGAACATCATCTCACAATGCATTTCATGCATCGCATATAACTAACCTTGTTATCTTTTCAGGAAAGACAGTTATCACCAACAATTCCAGCAGTTATACATGTCATATATGCAGGCAACCAAGAGAAAATAAGTTCCCGAAACCAAATGGGTCAACTAATCTACATGATCTAACGAAGTAACCATACTACCAAGGTTCCTTCTCACAGCCCTACTATCAAGGCTTTCATTTCGAAGTAACCCTACTATCCAGGTTCCTTCTTGCAACCCTACTATCCAGGCTTTCATTTCGAAGTAACCCTACTGTGATACGGTGGGATAGAACTGACTGTTTTTTGGAATGCTGGTTTGCATTTTGCATTTTGTATTCGCAAAATGTAGAGGTAAGCAAGAGTCACCACCGTCTTTTATTTTATCCAACCAGGAAAGGGAAAAAGCACAGAGAAATTCCTTTTTTCGAGATGTTTCTCGGGTCCGGGGGGTAGATTATAGAAAGGGAAGGTGTTAGCACCCTTTCTATCCATGGTTATACACGGGCTCTTAGGTACTTGCTCAATGTGTTTTCAAAAGTTTGCTTTTCTTTATGTTTGTGGTTTTGAAAGAAGTTTTTGTTTGAAAGGTGTAAGTGCGAAAAGTTTTGTTTTGTTTTGAGAGAGCAAGTACTTAAGAACCATCTACCTACTCGAAAAAGGAATCAATTTGTGCTAATGTCCTTTAGACAATGCTATCCCACTATTGATGAGTAGGTAGCATCGTCGTTGGAGTTTTAAGGGTCAATTCGATTAAGCGACGTGCGGTCACTAAAGCAATGTTAGGACGCCTTAGCGGTAACCCTAATGTATTAGATCATTTTTCCGAGGCAACCGTTTCGAGGCAACTATGATCTTAGGACAAGAGGGCGACCTCTAAAACTTCCTATACTCAATGACCATGTTCGAAGGCAACCAAGTGAGGTGTACCCTAAGAGTGCGCATGTGCGAGTGTGTTGTTTCAGTTAATTTCATCTTTGTACATGTCAATGGTTATTGTTGTACCCCAAAATTTGCCCTCCCATATTCTTTAAGATTTGAAAAGAGCATGCTTCAAAATCTCCCCAAGGGTTGCACAGTTCAAGGGCCTCCTAACAGTCAAAAACTAGGGTTTTGGTTCTGGCAAAGAAATTGAAGTTTCCAAGAGTCCAATCAAGTCCCACATGCCTATAAACATTGTCAGGCATCCTCATGTCAAGTTTCAAGACTCACAGCACAAAATTGCACAGTCAAAAACCCTAATTGCTCAGCAGTCAACTGTAGGGGCAAAATGGTCATTTGACAGTCAAAAGTTCAAATTTTTGGTCAACTCAATGGGGTGTGTGATGGGGCAGCATGACGGGTCTGGCCGAAAAGAGCATGCCATTTATTACCTTAGCAAAAAGTTTACCGACTGTGAGACCCGATACTCACTGCTTGAGAAAACTTGCTGCGCTTTGGTATGGGCTGCTCGCCGGCTGAGACAGTATATGCTGACTCACACTACCTTGTTGATTTCAAAAATGGATCCTATAAAATATATATTTGAAAAGCCTGCTCTGTCTGGGAGAATAGCAAGATGGCAAATGATCTTGACAGAATATGACATTCAGTACACAACTCAGAAAGCCATCAAAGGGAGTGTATTGGCAGACCACTTGGCACATCAGGCAGTAGACGACTATCAGTCAATGAACTTCGAGTTTCCAGACGAGAGTATCATGATTGTGACTGATTGTGAAGTACCTGGACTGGATGAAGGACCTGAGGAAGGATCCCGATGGTCTATGCACTTTGGCGGAGCCTCCAATGCTTTGAGTAACGGCATCGGCGCTGTAATCATATCACCTCAAGGCACTCATACTCCACTCACTGCCCGGCTATGTTTCAACTGCACCAACAACATGGCGGAGTATGAGGCATGCATCATGGGTCTCCAAGCTGCGATTGACTTAAGAATCAAGTTTCTGAGTGTCTTCGGAGATTCTGCTCTCGTGATCAATCAGATCAAAGGAGAGTGGGATACGAAACATCCGAATCTTATTCCTTACAGAGAATGTGTGTTGACATTGATCCCCCACTTCACAGAGATAACCTTTGAACATTTCCCAAGAGAGGAGAATAAGTTAGCGGACGCGTTAGCTACGATGTCTTCTATGTTCAAAGTCAAATGGGACAATGAGGCTCCCCGGATCATTATCTGGAAACTGGACGAACCGGCATACTGTTGTGATCTTGAAACTGAATTGGTGACTGAGAAGCCTTGGTACCATGAGGTGAAGAGATACTTGGAAGCCCAGGAATACCTTGAAGGCGCATCTGTCAACGATAAGAAGTTTCTAAGAAGGTTCGCAACGAAGTTCTTCCTTAGCAACGACATTTTGTATAAGCGAAACCATGATTCGACCTTACTGCGTTGTGTGGACAAGACAGAAGCAGAAAGGATTATGGAAGAGCTACATGAAGGGACCTTCGGAACACATTCCAGTGGACACACTATGGCAAAGAAAATCCTTCGGGCAGGGTATTTCTGGTCCACAATGGAAGCCGACTGCTATCAACATTCTCGGATATGCCATAAATGCCAGATTTATGCAGACAAGGTGCACGTTCCTCCAGTTCCCCTAAATGTTCTGACTGCGCCGTGGCCGTTTTCAATGTGGGGCATAGATATGATCGGTGAGATTAAACCTACGGCATCCAATGGGCATCGCTTCATCCTGGTGGCAATTGATTACTTCACGAAGTGGGTTGAAGCAGCTTCCTACGCTACGGTAACCAAGACTGTTGTGGCACGATTCATTCGGCATAATCTGATCTGTCGATATGGAGTCCCAGAAAGAATCATTACAGACAACGGTACCAATCTTAACAACAAGATAATCACTGAGCTCTGTGAGCAGTTTAAGATACAACACCACAACTCTTCTCCTTACAGACCGAAGATGAATGGGGCTGTAGAAGCAGCAAATAAGAACATTAAGAAAATCGTGCAGAAGATGACAGTGACTTATAAAGATTGGCACGAGATGTTACCGTTCGCTCTACATGGGTACCGTACCTCAGCCAGGACGTCAACCGGGGCAACTCCTTTCTCCTTGGTCTACGGTATGGAGGCAGTCTTACCGATCGAAGTGCAGATACCCTCTCTCCGGATAATGAAGGATGCAAATCTGAATGAAGATGATTGGATCCAGACACGACTTGATCAGCTAAACCTTATTGATGAAAAGAGACTTGCTGCTATTTGTCATGGTCAAACGTACCAAAAACGGATGATCAAGGCATTTAACAAAAAGGTCAGACCACAAGAATATCAAGTTGGGGATCTGGTAATCAAGCGAATCATCCTTCCTCAGAGTGATCCAAGGGGCAAATGGACCCCTACGTATGAAGGGCCATTTGTGGTTAAGCATGTGTTCTCAGGAGGAGCCATGATTCTAACCAATATGGATGGTGACGACCTTCCTCACCCCGCCAATGCAGACATAGTAAAAAGATACTACGCATAAAAAAGACCCGCTAGGTTGACATACCTAGGCAAAAATTAGGGCTTCCCGGCGAACCAAAAGGGTTCGGGCAAAATGAAGGGATGAAATGAAAAATCTGTACACCCGGCAAGTCGAAAACCTGAAAAGGCGGCTTGGGCAAAAATGGGTATCCCGGTGGACTGAAAACCCGAAAGGGCAGTCCAGGCAAAAGTTAGGGATAAAGCGTAATACTATGTCTCATTGGATCACCTGGCATCCAGAATCCGGTATCTACATCAAGTTCAGACGGCATTGATCAATCAACTTCATCTTCGGTTAGGTCATCAAGTGATGAGACGCTCAGAGATATAAAGGCGATAGCAGAGTTGAAACCCAGTGGGATCATTCTTTTCACACAGCTGTTTTATTTTCCTTTGTACAAATTTGTATAAAACTCTTTTGCTCGGCGGCGTTCTCTTACTAGGACGTCAGCCTCTTGTACATAAACGCCTAGTTTACAGGCAAATTCAAAATCAATACAAAAATCACTTTTCAGTTAAAATTGCCATTTGTTTTTCCTTTTCTGCAAAGAACGTCCAAGGTTCAATTTGTGATATATGCATTGACAATAATTTGCTAACTCATGAATATTTGCAAAGGATTAATTACAGGTAACATTAGAAACATGGGCAATAAAGAGTTGTCTAAGCAATCTAATTATTCTGTCCTCCAAGGTACCAAGGTGAGTTCAGCTGAAGAATAGAAAAAGGTATCTTAATTCCCCAGAGAGTGCGTCAGCAAGTCAATGCACTCTCCCTAAGCAAAGATATTATCAGCCTTAAGGAAGTTGGGTATCCTCCAGCAGATCTCAACATTCCCCAGCACAATATACAGACATTCTTAACAAGCATCCCCGGTAGTCTTGGTCTAAAGATTGTTCCCCGGCGGTATATCAAACATTCAGTGGAGTTACTTCCAGTACAGTTCAAAACTTCCCCAGGAGAGTCCAATCCAGTTCCCCCAGGAAAGTGGGAATACATCTCCCCAAGCAGTAAGCTTATCCCCAGTAGATTCTGGAAGCTTCTCCCCTGCAGGGCACGAACGCGTCTCCCGGCTGTATTCAAAGAGTTATTTCCCTACCAGGATATAACTGGGTTATCCTCAGCCAAAAGCCACGGAAAGACCGTTCTCGGCACGGTCCTCTTATCCCCAGCAAAGTCTATTAACACTTCCAACACAACAATGGTATTCCCCGCGAAGTTACCATCAACATTTCAGCAAAGTAATTTTCTCCCCACAGAGTATTGCTCCCCAACAAGATCGCTAGAGTACTTTTCTCCCCGCAGAGTAGTCCATCTGTCAAGTTTATCCCCCAACGGAGTTATCTTCTCCTACTGGTATTCTTGCAACTATTATCCCCAGCGGAAGCAAAGTATTATTCTTCAACATCAGCCCAGGAGTGACTTCCCGGCACCCGTCAAGGATTTACTTTCCCAGACGAAAAGACACATTCATAAACATCGCACTTCCATACATTATAGCATGCATATCCGCATCATATCTTACAAATCTCATTTATGTTGAGAGCATCATTGCTTGATCCATATCATGCATTGCATATGACTGACTTTTACCTTTCAGGAAAGATCAAGTTAAGTTCTCAGCTATATTTCAAAGACTTTAGTCTGGTTCAGTTAAATCGACCCTAAGATTTTCCTGTTTCTTATCCAGTCAAAGGCCTTCTCTGGTTCAGTCAGATCGACCCTAAGATCTCCCTGTTTCTTATCCAGTTGAAGATTCCAAGACCTAGACCGGTTCAGTTAAATCGACCCTAAGATTTTCCTGATTCTTATCCAGTCAAAGGCCTTCTCTGGTTCAGTCAGATCGACCCTAAGATCTCCCTGTTTCTTATCCAGTTGAAGATTTCAAGACCTAGTCTGGTTCAGTTAAATCGACACTAAGATTTTCCTGATTCTTATCCAGTCAAAGGCCTTCTCTGGTTCAGTCAGATCGACCCTAAGATCTCCCTGTTTCTTATCCAGTTGAAGATTTCAAGACCTTGTCCGGTTCAGTTAAATCGACCCTAAGATTTTCCTGTTTCTTATCCAGTCAAAGGCCTTCTCTGGTTCAGTCAGATCGACCCTAAGATCTCCCTGTTTCTTATCCAGTTGAAGATTTCAAGACCTTGTCCAGTTTAGTTAAATCGACCCTAAGATTTTCCTGTTTCTTATCCAGTCAAAGGCCTTCTCTGGTTCAGTCAGATCGACCCTAAGATCTCCCTGTTTCTTATCCAGTTGAAGATTTCAAGACCTTGTCCGGTTCAATTAAATCGACCCTAAGATTTTCCTGTTTCTTATCCAGTCAAAGGCCTTCTCTAGTCCAGTTAAATCGATCCCTAAAAGATTTTCCTGATGAAGACTCAGTAGAAGACACCCAAGATTCTCTCAGTGTTACTGTTGAGGTAGTAATCGTCCCCAGATTCTCTCAACGTTCCTGTTGAGGTAGTAATCGTCCAAGATTCTCTCAGCGTCCCTGTTGAGGTAGTAATCGTCCCAAGATTCTCTCAGCGTCCCTGTTGAGGTAGTAATCACCCAAGGTTCTCTCAGCGTTCCTGTTGAGGTTGTAACCATCCCTGGTTCATTCATCACCTTTTGAAGCTCCAGATTCAACTCCTGTAACCAGTCAGGGCGCATCTACATAAGAGTTTGAAGACCAGCTCCTGTAACAGGCCAGGTAATCATTTTCTTTTCAGGTACGCAAGTTCTCGCTAAGGAATCTCTTACGCGATTGACACCCAGATGGCATCTATAAGCCCATCCACCTTCCATCATCTCTTAGCATGGCATCTATAAGCCCATCATCCTATTCATCAATCTCCAAATGGCATCTGTAAGCCCATTCCCCACGTCACACTACTATGTGAGCGCAAATTTCTGGGCACTCTAGTGTTCAATCATCTTCCACCTTCGGATTACGAAAGGCACGTCAGCCAATCTGCATCCTCAGGTCTAAGAAGATTGAACAGGGGCAACTGTTGTACCCCAAAATTTTTTAATTTTCTCCCTGATGGAGGGATGGATGGTGGCGACTCTTGCTTCCGCGACATTTCGCGAACCAGCGTTAAACAGTCAGTTCCAGATCCACCGATCACAGTTATCTATGTTGATTTTAGGTTTAAACATTTGATCTTGTCATGCATTCCCTATTATCAAACATCTAACAGTTTATAAGTTGCGGAAATTAAAACTAACTATTACAAGGCGTCGGGTATTTACATCGCAAAAAACAACCCTTGAAATTAAAATACGGAAAATAAATAAAGCGATAAAATAATTAAAGTCCTAATTAAACTATTAAATTCCGGGAAACAAATACAATATTGAATAAATATGGATCGCGTGCGAGAAAATTAAATCGGGCGCATTTTTTAGGGTTTTGACCCTTTGTTTATTAAAGAAAAAGATTTTTGGTTTATTTTTGAATTAAGAAAGAAATTAAATTAGGTTAATTACTAAATTAATAAACTAATTAATTAATTAAAATATTTTTGGATTTTTGATATTTAAAGAAATAAAATAAAATAGATCAAAGTTAATAAAAACCTAATTTTCTACATTAATTTTAATTATTGCAAAAATATTAAAGTTATTTCCTAATTAAACTAAATTAATTGAATTAATATTTATTTACAAAAATAAAGTGCTGAATTTAATTTTAATAAATAAAATATTTTTTTGATTTTTTGATTTTATTAAGAAAAATGTTAATTGGTTAGTGATTAAATAATAAAAATAGCAAACAATTAAATAAAATAAAGAAAAAGACTGAAAGAAATAGAAATAACCAAGGGGGTTTGGGCCCAGATTGGAGGTCTGATTAGCAATTTTGGTGGCCCAATTTCGCTGCAAGCCTGGTTGACTTTTGGATTCAGTGTGCGCCCATTGACTCAACCCCATGATTCAATCTGAGTCACCAGATCTCGCCTTGGGCCATCTGGTGCTTTGATATTTGATGGTGTATGGTAGTCCACATGCTTGAGTTTGTACTGGAATTCCTGAAAGGAAATAATAACAAAGATAATGGGGACCTGGGATTCAAACCCAGGTCTTGTTGGACTATGCACTAACACCTTCGCCACTCAACCACTGCATTTCATTTGTTAATTAAATGGACAGTAATTATTATATGGAGAAAACAATTAATATGCCAGAATTATAAAAAAACACGCGCGAATTATGAATGGTCCAATGGGGAGGGGGCACGTATTCATCTTCTTCGTTGGACCTGGTTATTTACCTGCGGATTTACATCCGCAGCTAAATCCATAGCTTCATCCTAAAATCTATCCTAGGCCATAGAAATTAATTCCAAGACCATAGTTCGATTCGTCTGGGTCTCCTGAGCACGTCTATATCCATCAATTACCCTGATTTTGCCTGAAACTAAAACGCCCAAAAACAAGAACCAAGAACCCTAGATTCGGGTATGGCACTACAGGTCATATAAACACAATCAAATAATACAGAAGGCTTCTAAATGGAACGATAAGCATGAATATGTAAAGATTTTGCCAAAAAAATGCAAGAATATGAGGATACGATTTCAACTGAAAAGTGGTACAACGCGAAGCTTACAATGTGATTGAGAGGGTATGAGAGCTTGTTAGGGATTGGAGGAGATTCAGTGGATATCCAACAAGGGATTGGCGTTGAGATTTGGTTCTGAATTGGCCTCTAAGCACGATTTCAGATTCACACTTTTTCCAAGTTTTCTCAAGTTTGGTTCTTGTGATTTTTCAGCTTCTAACCTCTAATTCGTGCCTCTTTGCATTGTATATGTATGCTGCATTGGATTAGGTCAACAATTGGGTATTGAATCTTTGCACATTGATGTTTGGAGATATGATTTGATCCTCCATTGAAAAGCTTCCAATTTTGTCCAAAATCCAATCTTTTTGCACATGTAATTCATGATACGAATTTGATCAACTTTATGATGATGATTAGGTCCTGAAATAGCCAAAAGGAGGTCCAATAATCAATGTTTGGATTTTATATGATTTAAATTGATTTAAAATGCAATAATTCATTAAAAAATCAAATTAAATAATAAAATTGATAAATGGTCATGAGGCTGAAGCTAGGACACGTGTGTAGTGTGACAAGATCAAATCAGTGGAAAAGAATGGGCCCGTTTGACAAAATTTGAAGTTTTGGGGATAGTTGACTTTTGGCAATTTTGCAAAAATGCCCAACTTCAACAATGCATAATTTTTTCAATTTTGAACTTTTGGAAGGGTTCTTGGACTTTTTAGAAAGCTTGAGATGACCTATAACCAACCCTTTTGGTCTCATCTCATTTTGATATTCCATGCTCAAGTTATAAGCTTTGGAAAAAAAGGTGTTTTTGTTGATTTTCAAAAATGACCTATAATGTCCAAATTTTCAACTTTTTGTGAGTGCATTTCTTGATCTTGGGGTATGAAGATGGATTGTAGTAAATTTCATCCTCTTCAAAATTAGCTTTGGATGGGTCATTTCTCATAAAGTATGAGAAAGGTATGCTTGGTCAAAGTTGAGTTGACTTTTACTATAAAACCCTAATTTAGCAACTTTTGAGTCTTGATGAATTTTGAGCAATCCTTAATGAATCATGATCAACCCTTGATCAAATGATGAAATATCCTTCAAAATGAGAATGTTGACAAAAAATCTTGAAGTTTGAGTATTTGCAGGTCAAAGTTGACTTTTGCCCTAGCACAGTCGATTTAGGGACCTCTTGAGCAATTGACTGACTAAACTTCCTTTGCAAGGCTTGAAATTTGACATGGATGAACTTGAGAACATATTAGGACATTGGGGAGCACTTGAGGTCATTTGGATGCAAGGACCTTGATGCAACACAAAACCCTAATTTGAGGTTGACTGCCTTAGGAGATGACTTGACTGTCCAACTCTTGAGCAATCTTGAGCAACTTGGAGATTTTTCTTGCAATGTCTTGAGAAATATGAGAGGGAAAATTTTGGGGTACAACAGCTGCCCCTGTTCAATTTTCTTAAACCTGAGGATATAGATTGGCTTTCGGGCCTTTCGTGATCCAAAGGTGGAAGATGATTGAACACTAGAGTGCCCAGAAATTTGCACTCGCATGAAGTGGTATCAGCAATGTGATGATATCGGGAATGGGCTTACAGATGCCATTTGGAGACTATTGATAGGTGGTCTGAACTTCAACTGGAATACGAATCAGGGAGATCTTATCGGTGATATGACTGAACCAGAGGAGGTCTTGGATTAACTTTGACTGGATCGGCATCAGAAAAATCTTCAGGAATCGATTTAACTGGACCAGACAAGGTCTTGGAATAACTTTGGCTGGATCGGCATCTGAAAAATCTTTAGGAATTGATTTAACTGGACTAGACAAGGTCTTGGATTAACTTCAACTGGATCGGCATCAGAAAAATCTTTAGGAATCGATTTAACTGGACCAGAGAAGGTCTTGGATTAACTTTGACTGGATCGACATCAGAAAAATCTTTAGGAATCGATTTAACTGGACCAGACAAGGTCTTGGAATAACTTCAACTGGATCGGCATCAGAAAAATCTTTAGGAATCGATTTAACTGGACCAGAGAAGGTCTTGGAATAACTTTGGCTGGATCGGTATCAGAAAAATCTTTAGGAATCGATTTAACTGGACCAGACAAGGTCTTGGATTAACTTTAACTGGATCGGCATCATAAAAATCTTTAGGAATCGATTTAACTGGACCAGACAAGGTCTTGGAATAACTTCAACTGGATCGACATCAGAAAAATCTTTAGGAATCGATTTAACTAGACCAGAGAAGGTCTTGGAATAACTTTGACTGGATCGGCATCAGAAAATCTTTAGGAATCGATTTAACCGTACCAGGAAAGGACTTGGATTAACTTTGGCTGGATCGGCATCAGAAAAATCTTTAGGAATCGATTTAACTGGACCAAACAAGGTCTTGGAATAACTTCAACTGGATCGGCATCATAAAAATCTTTAGGAATCAATTTAACTAGACCAGAGAAGGTCTAGGAATAACTTTGACTGGATCAGCATCAGAAAAATCTTTAGGAATCGATTTAACTGGACCAGGAAAGGTCTTGGATTAACTTTGACTAGATCGGCATCAGAAAAATCTTTAGGAATCGATTTAACTGGACCAGACAAGGTCTTGGAATAACTTCAACTGGATCAGCATCAAAAAAATCTTTAGGAATCGATTTAACTGGACCAGAGAAGGTCTAGGAATAACTTTGACTGGATCGGCATCAGAAAAATATTTAGGAATCGATTTAACTGGACCAGGAAAGGTCTTCCACATAGTTGAGAATTTAACTGCATCTTTCCTGAAAGGTAAAGGTCAGCCATATGCAATGCATGATATGAATCAAGTAATGATGTTCTCAACATAAATTAGATTGTGTGGTATGATGCGTATATGCCTGTATTATGATGTATGGAAATGTAATGTTTTAGCTGGGGAAAATAAATCCCGGATGGCTTTTGGAGACAGGAGCTGAATTCTTCGTTTCCACTGGGGATGATGAACGAAGATGACTGTAAGAATAAACCTGCAAGAGAAGATAACTCCGTTGGGGAATAAACTGATGAGGAGATTACTCTGTGGGGAAGAGATACTCTGCTGAGGAATCCACTGATAAGCTCCACCGGGGATGGATTACCGTTGCTAGTGATATTGAGTCTGTTGAGGATTGAATTCCTGTTTGTGAAAGGAAAGAACTCCGCCGGGGATGATCTTTCAGTTGTGACTTGCTGGGGATAAACCTATGAGTTCTGCTAGGAATGATCCTTTGGACTCGGCTGAGGAGATTTATTTTTGTACTCCGCTGGGGATAAACTTACAGAGTCTACTGGGGATGATGCTTCAACTCTATTGGGGGTAGCTTTTTCAGGCTGTGCTGGGCAAATTTTAACTCCACTGGGGGTATTTGGTATTCTGCCGGGGAAAAATCTTATACTCTTCCAGGGGATATTAAGAATGCCGGGGAACAAGCCTCTTTAGTGCTGATGGTGGATCAACTCTACTTGGGGAGAGCCTTACTGATTCGTTCACAGTTGCAAGTCTCAGCTGGGAGAGCTATCATTACTGCCTTACTCTGCGGGGAGTGAAGGTATCTTAGCCATATTCTTCAGCTGAATATACCTTTGTACCTGGTGGACAGAGCAAATGTACAGCTTGGACAATTCTTATTGCCCCTGTTTCTGATGTTACCCATAATTCATCTTTTGTTTCGCATGTAAATATTCATGAGCAGCAATTAATGTCAAATGCATATATCAAAAATGAACATTGGACGTTCTTTGCAAATCAAAACAGATAAAGGAAAAACAGTTTGAAATTTCTTTGAAAATGAATTTGTATTGATTTTGAAGTTTGGCCTGTAAATAGGCGTTTTTGTACAAGAGGATGACGTCCTAGTAAGAGAACGCCGCCGAGTAATAGAATTTACATAATTTGTGAAAAACAAAACAACTATGTGAACAATCCCAATGGGTTCCAACTCTTCTATTGCATTTATGTCCTCGAGCATCTCATCACTTGGCTACTTGGTTGATGGTAGATCAGATTGATTAGCGCCGTCCGAGCTTGATAGTTGATACCGAAGTCTGGATGCAAGGTGATCCAATGAGACATAGTGTTACGCTTTGATCCCTAATTTTTGCCTGGACTGCCCTTTCGGGTTTTCAGTCCACCGGGATACCCATTTTTGCCCAAGCCGCCTTTTCAGGTTTTCGACTTGCCGGGTGTATAAATTTTTTCATTTTCATCCCTTATTTTTTCCTGAACCCTTTTGGTTCGCCGGGAAGCCCTTATTTTTTCCTAGGCCAGTCAACCTAGCGGGTCTTTGATTACGCGTAGTATCTTTTCACTATGTCTGCATTGACGGGATGAGGAAGGTTGTCACTATCCATGGTGGTTAGAATCATAGCTCCTCCTGAGAAAATGTTCTTAACCACAAATGGCCCTTCGTAAGTAGGGGTCCATTTGCCCCTGGGATCACCTTGAGGTAGAATAATGCGCTTGATTACCAGGTCCCCAACTGGATACTCTTGTCGTCTGACTTTCTTGTTAAATGCCTTGATGCTTTTGGTACGTCTGACCATGACAAATAGCAGTAAATCTCTTTTCGTCGATTAGGTTTAGCTGATCAAGCTGGGTCTGAATCCAGTCATCTTCGCTCAAACCTGCATCCTTCATGATTCGGAGAGAGGGTATCTGAACTTCAATGGGAAAGAATTCCTCCATGCCATATACCAAGGATTAGGGTGTTGCCCCTGTTGACGTCCGTGCTGAGGTACGGTACCCATGAAGAGCAAATGGTAACATCTCATGCCAATCTTTGTATGTCACCGTCATCTTCTGCACAATCTTCTTAATGTTCTTATTAGCTGCTTCGACAGCCCATTCATCTTCGGCCGGTAGGGAGAAGAGTTGTGATGCTGTATCTTGAATTGCTCACAGAGCTCAGTGATCATCTTGTTGTTGAGATTGGTACCATTGTCTGTAATGATCCTTTCTGGTACACCGTATCGACAAATCAGATTATGCCAAATGAACCGTGCCACGACGTTCTTGGTTATGGTAGCAAAGGAAGCTGCTTCAACCCACTTCGTAAAGTAATCAATAACTACCAGAATGAAGCGATGCTCGTTGGATGCCGTAGGTCTAACCTCGCCGATCATATCAATGCCCGGCATTGCAAAAGGCCAAGGTGTTGTCAAGACGTTCAGAGGAACTGGAGGTATGTGCACCTTATCAGCATAGACTTGACATTTGTGACACGTCCGAGAGTGATGATAACAGTCGGCTTCCATTGTGGACCAATAATATCCTGCCCGTAGGATTTTCTTTGCCATGGTGTATCCACTGGAGTGAGTTCCGAAAGTACCTTCATGTAACTCCACCATGATCCTTTCTGCTTCATTCTTATCCACACAACGCAGTAGGGTTGAATCATGGTTACGCTTGTAGAGAATGCCATTGCTGATGAAGAACTTCGCCGCAAACCTCCTCAGAAACTTTTTGTCATCAACAGATGCACCCTCGGGGTACTCCTGAGTTTCAAGATACCTCTTCACCTCATGAAACCAGGGTTTATCTGCTACCTCTTCAGTCTCGATATCACAGCAATGTGCATGTTCGTCCAATCTTTCAATGATGATCCGGGGAGCCTCGTTGTCCTAATTGAGCTTGAACATAGAAGACATCGTAGCCAGCGCGTCCGCCAACTGATTCTCCTCTCTAGGGAAGTGTTCAAAGGTTATCTCCGTGAAATGGGGAAGCAACGTCAATACATACTCTTTGTAAGGAATAAGATTTGGGTGTTTCGTATCCCACTCGCCTTTGATCTGACTGATCACGAAAGCGGAATCTCCGAAGACACTTAGAAACTTAATCCTTAGGTCAATTGCTGCTCGAAGACCCATAATGCATGCTTCATACTCTGCCATATTGTTGGTGCAGTTGAAACATAGTCGGGCGGTGAATGGAGTATGAGAGCCTTTAGGAGATATGATCACAGCGCCAATGCCATTACCCAAAGCGTTTGAAGCTCCATCAAAGTACATAGACCATCGGGATCCTTCCTCGGGTCCTTCATCCGGTCCAGGTGTCTCATAATCAGTTACCAACATGATATTCTCGTCCAGAAATTCAAAGTTCATAGACTGATAATTATCCACTGCCTGATGTGCCAAATGGTATGCCAACACACTTCCCTTGATTGCCTTTTGGGTCGTATACTGGATGTCATACTCAGTCAAGATCATCTGCCATCTTGCTATTCTTCCGGACAAGGCAGGCTTTTCGAAGATATACTTGATTGGATCCATCTTCGATATCAACAGAGTAGTGTGAGTCAGCATATACTGTCTCAGCCGGCGAGCAGCCCATGCCAAAGCGCAGCAAGTTTTCTCGAGCAGTGAGTATCGGGTCTCACAGTCGGTAAAATTTTTGCTAAGGTAATAAATAGCATGCTCTTTTCGGCCAGACTCGTCATGCTGACCCAGCACACACCCCATTGAGTTATCGAGTACTGTTAAGTATAAGATCAGAGGTCTGCCTTCAACTGGTGGCATCAGAATATGTGGCTCTTGGAGATACTCTTTGATCCTTTCGAAAGTGGCATGGCATTCATCGTTCCAACGTACCACTTGATCTTTCTTCAGTAGCTTGAAGATTGGCTCACAAGTAGCAGTTAGGTGCAAGATGAATCGGGAAATGTAGTTCAGTCGTCCCCAAAAGCCTATGACTTCTTTCTCTATTTTGGGAGCTGGCATCTCCTGTATAACCTTCACTTTTTCAGGATCCACTTGAATACCTTTGTCGCTTACGATGAAACCCAGTAGTTTACCAGATCTCACCCCGAAGGTGCACTTGTTTGGGTTTAACCTCAGCTTGTACAATTTCAGCCTGTCAAACAGCTTCTGAAGGTGGTCAAGATGTTCTTCCTCAGTCTGGGACCTTGCAATCATATCATCGACGTATACTTCAATCTCATGATGGATCATGTCATGAAACAAAGCAACCATGGCACACTGATATGTTGCCCCAACGTTCTTCAATCCAAAAAGGCATGACCTTGTAGCAAAAGGTACCCCACTGAGTAATAAAAGTTATCTTCTCCATGTCTTCGGGAGCCATCTTGATGTGATTATAATCGGAGAAACCATCCATAAAGGAGAATACCTTGTGCTGAGCGGTGTTGTCAACCAGAACGTCGATATGAGGAAGAGGGAAATCATCCTTAGGGCTTGCCCTGTTCAGATCCCTATAGTCAACACACATTCGAACCTTACCATCCTTCTTCGGCACTGGAACCACGTTGGCCACCCACTGAGGGTAAGAAGTAACTGCTAGAAAACCAGCGTCAACCTGTTTCATAACTTCAACCTTGATTTTCTCAGACATCTCCAGGCGCATTCGGCGGACCTTCTGTTTCACTGGAGGACAGTCTTCCTTGGTAGGCAGGTGGTGAACCACAATATCGATATCCAACCCAGGCATATCTTCATAAGACCAGGAAAAGATCTCAACGTAGTCACGCAGCATCTGAATCAACCGTTGCTTCACACTAAGCTCCAGATTTGCACCGATCTTAACTTCCTTCTTGTCTATCTCAGTACCCAGATTCACTGATTCCACCAGCTCTTCGTGCGGCTGAATAGCCTTCTCCTCTTGGAGTAGCAGTCTTGCAAGTTCACCAGGCACTTCGCAATCATCTTCACCTTCGTCTTCGGCTAAGTTGATCGGATTTTCGAAGTCATAACTGGAAGTAGCAGAGTCGTTACCAGTGAGATCCAGAGTGGATGTAGACCTGTATATGCGAGTGTGTGTAAAATAGCTGTTTTGCAATATATATAATAAAAGAAAAACAAGGAGCGCAAGATTTGAAATGCAAGAAACGTCCAATGCTTTTATTAATGATATATGAAAATGACACACATAAAGCCCTCACAAATAAAGCCACGGTGCCCCGGGTAAGACACCGGGCCATAAAGTTTGAAACATTATCTGTTACATATTCAAAACAAAAAGTTTCATTACTGGGTGACAAAAGAAATAGGGATGAAATCCTTTGCTGTCCAGTTGCTTGGTCCACCGTCGGTCGTAGGATAGATCCAGCTGTCGAACTCAGACTCTTCCATGACGTCTTCAATGGCATTCAATCCCGAGTTGCTGATGAACACGAGAGGTCTTCTGATTCGTGCATTCCGAACAGCCCTTTGAGCCTCTACAGTGAAACCCAAACCAAACTTGTTAGTCTTCTATGTAAAATCAGGAAGTCGAGCCCAATTTGCACACCCACCTTTCTCAACAACAGCCCGGGCATCCTTAAAGGAGGCCATCTTCATAGGAGAATCTTCAACAACAGTCTCAGCGGACGCCAGTGTCTAGGGAACCTCTTCAAAATGTTGGAATGGGGTCTCAATGAACTCCCCATCCATCTCTACATATCGGAAAGAGTTGAGGTGGCTAACCATGTACTCTTCCTCTCCTTGCATTGTCACAATCTTCCCTTTGACCGGGTACTTCAGCTTCTGGTGGAGTGTTGAGGTTATGGCCCCAGCTTTGTGGATACATGGACGACCCAACAAACAAGAATAAGATGGCCAAATGTCCATCACATAGTATGTAGAGTTGAAAACCTGAGAACCAACCTTAATCGGGATATCAACTTCTCCATGCACCATTCTCTTAGACCCATCAAAGGCTCTAACAACAATGTTGCTTGGTTTCAACTCCAACCCTTCACAGTTTAACCGGTCTAGAGCTTTCTTAGGCAAGACGTTCAATGAGGAACCGGTATCCACCAATACATGTACGAGAGTAGTGCCCCTGTATTCAATGGAGACATGTAGGGCATCGTTGTGATTCTTCCCCTTAGCAGTCAAGTCAGTGTCAGAGAAACCCAACCCATTATCAGCAGTCAAATTGGCCATGCAATCTGTAAATTGACCAGCTGATGTCTCCTGTGGTACATGGGCAGTCTTCAAGAAGGTAATCAGAGCCTTGGCATGGGCTTCTGAGCATAGCAACAGTGACAACATAGAAATCTTGGACGGGGTTTGCCCCAGCTGTTCAATTACATTGTAGTCACTCTTTTTGATGATTTTCAGAATTTCTTCCATCTCTTGTTTAGAAGCTTCAACAGTAATCGTCTTCGGTGCCTCCGTCTGGGAAGGCTCACTGGTGGTCCCTTTTCCCCGAGTGTCAGATCACTCGGCGACAGGGGTAAGAATGGGAACTTGAACAGGAATAGTAGCAGGTACACTGGCAGGTGTGATAACAATAGGTTTTCGGGCAGTCGGTGGAGAGATATCAGGTGAGAAAAGTCTACCGCTGCAGGTGACTTTAGCAGGTCCAACAATATTGCTAACGTCAGTATCAACATCCAACTCTTGCTTAACTCCCTGAAAGTAAACATCATCCCCATAATGCCAAGGGATAACTTTATCGGAGGTGTAGGGGATAGGCCCAGGAAAAGTGATGATCACAGGTGCGATTCTTGGAACAGATGTAATCCTGACAGGCTTTCTCGAGGAAGCCTTGGGAGAATTGTCGAAAATGGTAATAATGGTAACTTCTTCAGTATGAACTAAGGGAACAAAAGTCTTCTTAAACATAATTTCTTTACTATCCATTAGGCGTTGGACACCTGACTTCAAGAGATGGCAACCGGTTGGTAGAACAGAACACATACGGCAACCTTCGTCGCAGCCCAGAAAATAAACCGGCTAGCAAAAGGTTCTTCTTCACAGTCATCAAAGGGGTAACAATGTCATTCACAGAAACCACAAACGAGTCTTCATCTATAGCATTCACTCCATGCTTGGGCATAGGAGCAGTCACAACATTAGGTCTTTCGGGAGCCTCAAACTCAATCTCCTTAGCATCAATTAAGTCCTGTATCTTATTCTTCAAAGTCCAACAACCATCTGTATTATGCCCCGGGCTATCAGAGAGATAAGCACAGCGGGCATTAGGGTTATACTTCGGTGATGTTGTATTTGGATTCTTTGGGGCTTCCCTTGGAATCACCAGATTGGTCTTCAGCAACTGTGGCAGAATCTGAGATAAGGTCATGTTGAGACAGGTGAATTGCCTTCGAGGTCTCTCGTCCTTTTGTTGACTGTTGTGCTGAGGAGCACCAACAAATTTTGAAATAACAACCGCATTAACAACTTGGCAGCGTTCAGGTCTATTCTGGTTTTTCGAACTGTAGATAGCACTGGACTCTTTCTTAAAGGGCTTCTTCTCGGTGCTCGATGAAGCACCCTTCTGTATCTTACCAGCCTTAATACCAGCCTCAATCCTCTCACCGGTCATAATTAGCTCTGTAAACCCATACGAAGAGCTTCCAATTAGATGGTTGAAGAATGGACCAGACAAGGTCCCCAGAAACATGTCCACAAGCTCCCGATCAGCCAAGGGTGGTTGTACTATTCCTGCAAGGTCCCTCCACTTCTGAGCATAATCTTTGAAACCTTCACCCGTTCCCATTGACATACCCTGGAGTTGGGTACGCGTGGGAGCGAGGTCAGAGTTGTATTGATACTGCCTGTAGAAAGCAGTAGCCAAATCTTCCCAACTGCGGATACTGGCTCCGTCCAATTGATAGAACCACTCAAGCTGAGTCCCTGAGAGACTGTCTTGAAAGAAATGGATCCATAGGTTTTTATCAGCGGTGTACGGCTGAATCTTCCTTACATAGGACCGGAGGTGCAGCTTCAGACAAGAAACTCCGTCATACTTAGCAAAGGCTGGTGCCTTGAACTTGTGGGGAATCACTACCCCAGATGACAAACCTAGATCACCAAAGTCCAGACCGGGCACTTTCTAAACTTCCATAGCACTCAACCAGTCTTCCAGTTGTTTGTATCTATCCTCAGTCGGAGGATACTGGTCTTCGTCGAAGTCCGTCTCGTTGTCGGAGACCACAGGGCTAGGAGCTCTCCTTTCCTCTTGACTATCTTTCCCTCCAGATGAGGTGGTCAAATCAACTTCATCCCGTAGCCTGTTTCCAAACCGGTGACCTGTGTTAAACAAGACTGTCCTCTTCTTCTTCTTCTTCTTCTTCTTCTTCTTCTTCTTCTCTTTCAGAATCAGGGTCTTCAGATCCTGCTGACCCTTAGCTAGATTCATGAACAACTCTTGGAATTGGGCATTCTGGGCCTGTAGGGCCTTGATTGCTTGCTCAGTTGAAGGTTCAACAGACATGATGAGTGCTGAAATAAATAGCGAAGAAGATAAGAGACCTGTAATGGGTACCTGTTTATGAAGTGCATGGGAAGAAATGCGTATGACATGATTTCAAAGACAATCGAGAGATTCAAATTTGTAAACCAAAAAGGAAACACACTTTTATTAACTAAACTTCGAAATTCAAATTGTTCAACAAATTGCCCTTAAGGCATTACGAGAATGGAAATATTGAAAAGTAAATAAAAATTGGAAAAGAAACAATCAAAGGTCAATCAGTGCTCCCATGGTATCTTCTTGTAGGTGCGGACATAGTCATTGAGAATCCGCTCATTCTCCAGCTGCCTAGTCAACCTCTGGATCTTCTGCTCTTGCTCATTGAACTTTTCTCGGTAAGCATCTCGTTCTTCTCTCAGTTGTATCCAAGATCTTTTCAGTGCCCCAATGTCAGTGGGCATGTAAGGATGGAGGATGGTAGGAAGAACCCCCTCTTCATTAGCAACTTCAACAATGATAGGTCGGACGGCTTCATACGGCATACCCAGCTTTTGGGCACGGATACGGACCCATTTGAGATATGGTTCCATTGGAAGAGAAGTCTTTGGACCCAGCTCATGTGGATCAGATCTGTGAACTCTATCCCAAGCCCTTAGGAATCTGCGGCGTTGCTCGTCGCTATCCCCTTGAAAATCAAAGATGATACTAGGCATTAACAGCTCATGAGGTCCTTCTCTTCTGGCTCTCCCAAACTGACGTAAGGCTAAGCACGGATTATAAGAAATTCCTCCATGGGTTCCTATTAGTGGAACATTGGGGTACTCCCCACATCGATCAATAATAGCCACTTCGTCCATACCTTTAAGAGTCCAAATGATATCATTGTGAGAGAGAGACATAACCCTATAGGCCCAGCGCATGCCTTCTTTGTTCTTCAGCACTGATTTAGGGAGGTGCGAAATAAACCACCTCGCTAATAACGGAGCACAGCACGTCAAGGTTCCCCGCTTTCGGGCTGTACGGGCATAAAGCTGATGAAGAATGTCACCCAAGAGAGTGGGTACAGGATTACAAGAGATGAATATTTTCACCGCATTCACATCAACAAAGGAGTCAGAGTTCGGAAACAATACCAAGCCATATATCAGAAGAGCTAGAATATCTTCGAATGCCTTGAAGTCTAGAGTATCCCAGAAATAATTAGCCTTACCAACCAAGAACTTAGTCAGAAATCCCTTTGCTCCACTTCTAGTCTCCCAATTAGCCATTACCTCATCCTTGGTCATATGAAGGGCTGCAACAATCTCTTCGGGCCTAAGGATCTTCTCCCAACCAGTAAACGGGGTCTGCTCCAGAATAGAGATATCTAGCAGATCAGAGAACTCTTCTAAAGTGGGAACCAACTGGTAGTCATGGAAAGTAAAGCAATGGTACAGTGGATCATAGAATTGGACCAAAACACTCATCATCTTCTCGTCCAATTTGGAGGTGACCAAACTGAGAAGATGGCCATGTCTTCTGATGAAGGAGGTAGTATCAGGCATCTTTGCAACCAATTCCTTAAGCACAATGGGAACCTGGACAAAGTTGATCCGGATGGTATTCCTACGCATAGGCATCATGACCTACAAAACAGAACAAAGATGAATCCCTCCTGTTTTTGAAATAGGTTAGTCCAATGCAAGATGTATGCAATGTTATGATGTCATGATGTCATGATAGAAGGCACATCACAAATATCCACAAATAGCAAACATGGTATAGGCACACAAGTCACACAGAGAGCCCTTAGATTTCAGGCTGGCAAGGAGCTTAGGTACTACCCTCTTTCAGTTCAGTTGGTTTAAACCTGTCCTAAAAATAGTAACCGGGTTCTAGAGGATCTCAATATCACTGACTACCCTCAGTCGGTCACAGTTCCAGTTTAACAACCTTTTCTTGCAGTCGGAATCACCGCGAGAGTTTAGTCTCAATGAGTGTAGCATACTGCTACTGTTCTATGGCCAAGTTGGTCAATTTAAAGGTTCTAAGGTCAGTTGGTGCTTAATGACCCCTTATAGGACCCATATTCTCCTCGTTCCAACACAACAGATATCGGTACAATCTAAAGTGCCACACCAACGTAGCTACTACTTCAACCGTATCGGTCTACGCCGTACAGTTCCCTCACAGTTTATTGCTACTTACCTAAAGGGTATCCCCCAGATCCGGGTTAGGATCTATAGTAACTCCGATACAAGCCCACAAAATTAAAGCATACAGAGCAAACAATTGAAAACACAATGATCTAATCCTAAGGTACACCCCACTTATTAAGTCTCCCTAGCAGAGTCGCCAGTTCTGTGATACGGTGGGATAGAACTGACTGTTTTTTGGAATGCTGGTTTGCGTTTTGCATTTAGTATTCATAAAATGTTGCGGTAAGCAAGAGTCACCATCGTCTTTTATTTTATCCAACAAGGAAAGGGAAAAAGCACAGAAAAATTCCTTTTTTCGAGATGTTTCTCGGGTCCGGGGGGTAGATTATAGAAAGGGAAGGTGTTAGCACCCTTTCTATCCGTGGTTATCCACGGGCTCTTAGGTACTTGCTCAAAGTGTTTTCAAAAGTTTGCTTTTCTTTGTGTTTGTGGTTTTGAAAGAAGTTTTTGTTTGAAAGGTGTAAGTGCGAAAAGTTTTGTTTTGTTTTAAGAGAGCAAGTACTTAAGAACCATCTACCTACTCGAAAAAGGAATCAATCTGTGCTAATGTCCTTTAGACAATGCTATCCCACTATTGATGAGTAGGTAGCATCGTCGTTGAAGTTTTAAGGGTCAATTCGATTAAGGGACGTGCGGTCACTAAAGCAATGTTAGGACGCCTTAGCGGTAACCCTAATGTCTTAGATCATTTTCCCGAGGCAACCGTTTTGAGGCAACTATGATCTTTGGAGAAGAGGACGACCTCTAAAACTTCCTATACTCAATGACCACGTTCGAAGGCAACCAAGTGAGGTGTACCCTAAGAGTGTGCATGTGCGAGTGTGTTGTTTCGGTTAATTTCATCTTTGTACATGTCAATGGTTATCTATGTTGATTTTAGGTTTAAACATTTGATCTTGTCATGCATTGCCTATTATCAAACATCTAACAGTTTATAAGTTGCCGAAATTAAATTGCGGAAATTAAAACTAACTATTACAAGGCGTCGGGTATTTACATCGCCAAAAACAACCCTTGAAATTAAAATGCGGAAAATAAATAAAGCGATAAAATAATTAAAGTCCTAATTAAACTATTACATTCCCGGAAACAGATACAATATTGAATAAATATGGACCGCGTGCGAGAAAATTAAATCGGGCGCATTTTTTAGGGTTTTGACCCTTTGTTTATTAAAGAAAAAGATTTTTGGTTTATTTTTGAATTAAGAAAGAAATTAAATTAGGTTAATTACTAAATTAATAAACTAATTAATTAATTAAAATATTTTTGGTTTTTTGATATTTAAAGAAATAAAATAAATTAGATCAAAGTTAATAAAAACCTAATTTTCTACATTAATTTTAATTATTGCAAAAATATTAAAGTTATTTCCTAATTAAACTAAATTAATTGAATTAATATTTATTTACAAAAATAAAGTGCTGAATTTAATTTTAATAAATACAATATATTTTTGATTTTTTGATTTTATTAAGAAAAATATTAATTGGTTAGTGATTAAATAATAAAAATAGCAAACAATTAAATAAAATAAAGAAAAAGAATGAAAGAAATAGAAATAACCAAGGGGGTTTGGGCCCAGATTGGAGGTCTGATTAGCAATTTTGGTGGCCCTGGTTGACTTTTGGATTCAGTGTGCGCCCATTGACTCAACCCCATGATTGACATTCAATCTGAGTCACCAGATCTGGCCTTGGGCCATCTGGTGCTTTGATATTTGATGGTGTATGGTAGTCCACATGCTTGAGTTTGTACTGGAATTCCTGAAAGAAAATAATAACAAAGATAATGGGGACCTGGGATTCGAACCCAGGTCCTGTTGGACTATGCACTAACACCTTCGCCACTCAACCACTGCACTTCATTTGTTAATTAAATGGACAGTAATTATTATATGGAGAAAACAATTAATATGCCAGAATTATAAAAAAACACGCGCGGATTATGAATGGTCCAATGGGGAGGGGGCACGTATTCATCTTCTTCGTTGGACCTGGTTATTTACCTGCGGATTTACATCCGCAGCTAAATCCATAGCTGCATCCTAAAATCTAACAAATGTAGTCTTTTCCATGTCTTCAGGTGCCATCTTGATCTGATTGTAACCTGAAAAGCCATCCATGAAAGAGAACACCTTATGCTGAGCAGTATTATCAACAAGGACATCAATGTGAGGTAAAGGGAAGTCATCCTTGGGGCTGGCCCTGTTCAGATCCCTGTAGTCGACACACATTCTGACCTTACCGTCCTTCTTCGGTACCGGCACCACATTAGCAACCCACTGAGGGTAAGAAGTCACTGCAAGAAACCCGACATCAAACTGTTTCATAACCTCGGCTTTGATCTTCTCAGACATCTCTGGGCGCATACGACGGACCTTTTGCTTAACTGAAGGGCAGTCTTCCTTAGTTGGCAAGTGATGGACCACAATATCGGTATCCAATCCGGGCATGTCTTCGTAGGACCAGGCAAAGATCTCCATATAATCATGCAGCATCTGAGTCAACCGTTGCTTCACGCTGAGCTCTAGGTTGGCACCAATCTTTACCTCTTTCCTGTCTGCCTCTGTACCCAGGTTTATTGTTTCCACTGGCTCTTCATGGGGTTGAATTGCCCTCTCTTCCTGAAGTAACAGTCTTGCAAGCTCGCCAGGCACTTCGCAATCATCTTCACCTTCGTCTTCGGCTAAGTTGATCGGATTTTCGAAGTCATAACTGGCAGTAGCAGGGTCGTTATCAGTGAGATCCAGGGTGGATTGAAACCTGTATGAGTGAGTGTGTGTGTAAATACAGCTGTTTTGAAATATATGTAAAGGAAAGAAAGACAGAAAAGGAGCACAAGATTTGAAATGCGAGAAAACGTCCAAGATTTTCATTTATGATATATGAAATGACAATTTATATGCCCTCACAAATGAAACCACGGTGCCTCGGGTAAGACACCGGGCCATAGAGTTTATTTATTGTTTATTACAAATACCAAAAACATAGGAATTCATTACTCAGTAACAAGAGAAACAGGTAGGTTGTCCTTCGCACTCCAATTGTTAAGTCCACTGTCGGTTGCCGGGTAAATCCAGCTATCAAACTCAGCTTCATCCACTTCGTCTTCGTCCCCAACAGCATTCACTCCATGAGCAGGCAGGGGAGCTGTCACTACATTAGGCTTCTCAGATGCCTCAAACTGTACCTCCTTGGCGTCAATAAGGTCCTGCAGCTTGCTCCTTAAGGCCCAACAGTCGTCAGTGGAGTGCCCCGGGCTATCAGAATGGTAAGCACAACGAGCATTCGGGTTGTACTTAGGAGATGTAGTATTTGGAAACTTCGGAGCCTCTCTGACGGTCACTAAGTTGGTTGAGAGCAACTGTGGTAAGATCTGCGACAAGGTCATGCTCAAACGGGTAAATTCTCTCCGGGGTCTTTCAGCCCTTTGAGGATTGGTTGGCCGAGGAGCGGCAGCAGGCTTAGCAATCATTACCGCACTGACAGATTGGCGGCGCTCAGATCTCTCTGATCTCTTGGAACCATATACAGCACTAGCCTCCTTCTTGAAGGGTTTCTTCTCAGAACTAGACGATGCACCCTTCGGAATCTTACCAGACTTTAACCCAGCCTCAATTCTCTCTCCAGTCAGAATCAGATCAGTGAACCCTGCAGACGAATTCCCGATAAGATGGTTGAAAAATGGCCCAGATAGGGTCCCCAAGAACATGTCTACCAACTCTCGATCAGTCAACGGGGGCTGCACCCTGCCAGCCAGGTCCCTCCACTTCTGAGCGTACTCTTTAAAACCTTCACTTGAACCTAACGACATACCCTGGAGTTGGGTACGTGTAGGGGCAAGGTCGGCATTATATTGATACTGCTTATAGAAAGCAGTAGCCAGCTCCTCCCAGTTACGAACCTTGGTCCCATCCAGCTGATAGAACCATTCGAGGTGAGTCCCTGAAAGACTCTCCTGGAAGAAGTGGATCCACAAATTCTTATCTGCGGAGTACGGTTGAATTTTCCGAACATAGGACCTGAGATGTAGCTTGGGACAAGAAGCCCCGTCATATTTAGTGAAAGATGGTGCTTTGAACTTCCGAGGAATGATCACACCAGTAGACAAACCCAGATCTCCAAAATCCAGCCCAGGTACCTGTTGTATTTCCATAGCATTCAGCCTATCTTCCAGCTGCTTGTAACGGTCCTCTGCAGGTGGATACTGCTCTTCATCAAAATCAGTCTCGTTGTCGGAGACTACCGGACTAGGACCTTTTTCTGCCTGAGGAGTACTCTTGCCAATGGAAGAACCAGCCTCTTCATTTTGCAAAGTGTTGCCAAACCTTCGGCCCGAGCTAAACAGAACAGTTCTTCTCTTCTTCTTCTTCTCCTTCTTCAGGAGCAGAGCCTTCAGCTCTTCTTGGCCTTGAGCCAAACCCTTGATTAATTCCTGAAATTGCGCATTCTGCGCCTGAAGAGCTTTGATGGATGTCTCAGTTGAGGATGAGTCAGGATTCATGATGCTAAAATAAACAGCGAAGAACTGTAAGCAACCTGAAAAGAGGAAAAACCTGCTATGCACATGATGAATGATATGTGTTTATGCAATGCATTCAAGGGTTCGAAAGTTCAAATTTGTTGTAGACAAAAAAGGAACACACGTTATCATTAAAGAAATAATTGTTTAGTACATCAAAGCCTCATGGGCAAAATAATACAACAGCAAATCAGTCCCAGAATATACTACGCATCCTCTTTGGAGCTATGTAAGTGTTGAGATTCCTCTCCTCATGCAACAGGCGGGTGAGCTCCAAGACCTTCTTTTCACTAGCATGTAGACTGGTCTCAAGAGAATTCCGTTCTTCTTTAAGCTGGATCCAGCTTTTCTGCATCTCTTCCCAGGATGTGGGCATATCAGGGTGCTGAATGGTGTCGGACACTTCTCCTTCCAAGACTGGCTCTTTGATCACAGGGAGCATATGAGGATAAGGCATCACTAACTTCTGGGAGCGGGCTCGTACCCACTTGAGATAAGGTTCCAACGGGATGGAATTCCTGTGCCCCAGTGTCTTGCTGTCTATCCTACTGGGCATCCTCCAGGCTCTGATAAATCTCTGGCGAAGTCCTTGAGTATCGTTGTCGAAGTCAAAAACTATGTCAGGAATTAACATGTCATGAGGACCATCCCTCCGAGCATAACCAAACTGTCTCCAAGCCAGGCATGGGTTGTAAGTAATACCTCCTCTGATTCCAAGTAAAGGAACATTAGGGTACTCCCCGCAACGATCAATAATAGTGACATCTTCTCTGGACCGAGGGCACCAATGTATATCTGCATGTGTAAGAGTCATCAACCGTTGCGACCATCTCAAACCCCGCTCATTCTTCAAAACTGATTGTGGAAGGTGCGAAATAAACCACCTTCCCAAGAGGGGAGTGCAACACATAAGGACACCTCTTTTTCTCATGGTTCGAGTGTAACATGAGTGAAGGATGTCCCCCAGCAACGTAGGTATAGGATTCCTGGACATAAAGATCTGGACAGCACTGATATCAATAAGCTGATCTGGGTTAGGGAACAACACCAAACCATAGACAAGGAGGGCCACCACTTCTTCAAAAGCTTGCAAATCAAGGGAGTTCCAACATTCATGGGCCTTTTCAAACAGAAACCTGGCTAAGAACCCTTTGATACCACTTCTAACTTCCCAATGTCCCTTGAGGTCAGATGACTGTAGGTGCAAGGCTTTAGCAATCTCTTCAAGCTTAGGTTCCTTTTCCGTACCGTTGTAGGGTAGCTGATCAAGGATAGGGATCTTCAGGAGCCGGGAGAACTCCTCCAATGTAGGTACCAGCTGATAATCCAAGAAGGTGAAACAGTGATGCAGAGGGTCAAAGAACTGGAACAGGACCTTTATCATATCTTCCTCAATGTTGGTATTGACCAAGCTGATGAGGCTTCCATGTCTTTCACTGAATGAAGAGTTCTCGGGAATCCTGGATATAAGCTCCTTAAGCTGAGGAGGGATCCTTATAAGACTGATTTGAATTGTCTTTCTACGAACAGTTTCCATGTCCTACAAAACAAAGAACAAAGATGAAGATTCGAACCCCTGAAATGGTTAGTCAATGCATATGATGCTGGATGATGTCATGATGCTATGATTAAACACACCACAGATATTTACAAAGACAAACATATAAGGCACACAAGGCACACAAGACAAGCCCTTAGGGTTTAAGGCCAGCATGGGGTCTGGGTAGTACCCTCTTGAAGTTGGTGGGTTCGACCTGTCCTATCAAAGTAACGGGGTTCTAAGGGTCCCAATATCACGGGATTGCTTTCATTGTTCATCGTTTCGATTTAGCCACTGAACTGGCGACCGAAATATTCCAGGAAAGCAACCCTCAATTGAGTGTAGTATCGAGTATCAACCAACCTCGGACTGCACCAAAGTCAGTTATCTCACTACCCTAAAGAGGCCAAGATAGTTCAATTAAGGTTCCTAAGGTCTGTTGATGCTTCACGACACCACGCGGAGGCCCCGTACTCTCCTTGACTGAACTCAAGGGTTACCGGTACACACCAAAGTGCCACATCAACGTAGCGGACTGTTTCAACCATGTCGGTATACCCCGCACAGTTCCCTCACAGCCTTGTTGCTACTTTCTAAGAAGGTATCCCCCAGATCCGGGTTAGGATCTATAGAACTCCCAAGCAACCCACAATTTAAAGCACACAAGGAAAGCAATTGAAAACACAATTATGAACTAAGCCCTAAGGTACACCTCACTTTAAGTTTATTCCCCAGCAGAGTCGCCAGTTCTGTGATCGGTGGATCTGGAACTGACTATTTAACGCTGGTTCGCGAAATGTCGCGGAAGCAAGAGTCGCCACCGTCTTTTATTTTCTCCAAATGGAAAGGACAAAAGCACAGAAAAATTCCTTATAGAGATTGCTCTCGGTTCGGGAGGTAGGTTATAGAAAGGGAAGGTGTTAGCACCCTTTCTATCCATGGTTATCCATGGGCTCTTAGATACTTGCTCACTTGTGTTTTCAAAATGGTTTGTTTGCTTTTCAACTGTGGGTTTTAAAAAAGTTTCTTTGAAAATTTTAGTTCGACTCTTGTATCAGTCCTCAAGAGTGTTTGAAAAATGCTTTCGAAAGCTTTTTGAAAATCTGTTGGTGTGAAAAGTATTTTTTGAATTTGTTTGAGATTTAGAGCAAGTATCTACGAGAACCTACCTACCCTAAGGAATTCGTCTGTGTAAATGTCCTTTAAAGTAGTGCCATCCCACCAATGAGAGGTAGGTAGCACCACCGTTGGAGGTGTTCGGGTCAATTCGAAGGTTCGGGACATGGTGATCACCAAAGCAATGGGAAGACACCTTAGAAGCTACCCTCATGCCAGGTTCCCGGATCATGAGGACTTACTAAGACATCCTCTACTCGACGATCACCTTTTGAAGGCAAGGCAACAGTGAGGCGTACCCTAGGGGTGGTGTGTGATTTGTGTGTCGTTTTCAAGTATTTTTGTCTTTTGTCATGTTATTGGTGATCTAGCGCTTGTTTTTATTTTTGTCCATACATTCTTTCATGCCTTGATTAACAGTTAAAGATTGCGAGAAGTGAAAGTTCTAAGCTATTACAAAAGGCGCGGGTCCACATCGCCAAAATTTCTTGAACCCGATTTGACAGAAAAATAAATAAAGAGATAAAATAAAGTGCGACAAATAATTTACAAGGCCTTGGGAGAGATACATAAATATTAAACGGAAAAGAAATAAACACGCGAATTAAATAAGAATTAAAACGAGGGCGTTGGACCCTTTTTGCAAAATTAAATTAATGATGGAATTAATTAATTAAAAAAGGAAAGAAATTTTTTTTTGGTATTTTTTGTATTTTATAATTTTAATGAAAAAGAATTAACTAAAATTAAACCTAATTCTACAATTTTCATTTGTTAAGAAAAGATTAAATTTTGACCTAAAATTAACCCTACTTAATTTACATGCAATTTAATTACAAAAATAAATATTTAATATTTTAATTATTATGGAAGAAAAAATAAAAAGGAATAAAAATTATCATGAACCCTAATTCTATATTTTTTAGATTTTTATTATGAAAATGTTATAATTAACCCTAATTTAATAACTAAATGAATTAATGCAATTTATTTATGAAAATACTAAAATAAAATATTTATTATTTTTTCTCTTTTCTGATTTTTTATGTGTTTTTTATATATTATGAAAAATATTAAATTAATTAAAAAAAATAATTAAAAGGAAAATAGAAATAATGCAAAAGAAGAAAAATAAAATGACAAACCTAGGGGGTCTGCCCCAAATTGGAGGTGTTTCTTTTAGCAATCTGGCCCATTTAAATTCCTGGCCTCTTTGACTTTTCCGTTAGCGTGCATAAGCCTTGACCAGGGCTTACCATGGTCTTCAAATCTGTGCCTTTGAGTTGATGAAGTTGGACGCGTGGATGGTTCGATTGTGAAGGTATATCATGGACCACAACGTTGAACCTGCACATGAATATCAATTGGAAAAATATATGGAAAGGGGTGAGGACCTGGGATCGAACCCAGGTCCTAGGGGTTACCAGTGCCACGCTTCACCACTGAGCCATCAAACGCGCTTTGTATATTAAATAACGCACAAATAACATAAGCAATAATATGGATTAATGGAATTCTGGCGCGAATTTTTGAACAAACCAATCAGCGCTTGCCACCACATCGTCTTCTTCATTGATTTGTTTTCCTGAAAAAATAACAAACATTTAACGGGGGTTTTGAACCCCCTCAAAACATGCCTATTCTGATAATAGCGATTAGGCCATGTGGCCTCAGAAATTTGGCGCGATGGTCTCTTCCAATTCGTCCCAACCTGCTGATTTCGTTTATGGCATTGACATGTCTCAATTTTACAGGAATGGAAAACGCCTAAATTAAAAACCTGGAAACCCTAGATATATCTAATGGTGGATCTTCATATGGGGCACGAAAACAAAATCAAACCACACGGTTAGCATCAGAATTGCATAAGGAATATAAATCACATGTTAAAAATTGCAAAAAGCGCATGAATTGAGATGCACGAGTATGAAAATTTTTCGGTACAGATGAGATTGTTCTCACGTTTCTGGGCACGAAAGCTTGTGGTTTTTGATGCAAAATCCTTCTATGAAGCCTTAGCAAGCTAATGAGATCAAAATCTTGCCTTAAATCACCCTAGGACTAGGTTTTCACAATTCACTTTTCAAGCAAAAATTTCAAGTTCTTTGTATGCTTTTCTGCGCAGCTTTTTGTCAATGAGCATGAGGGTTTTGATCCAGCTTATGTATGGAATGATTAGGTCAAATAAAATTGGTCCACAATCCATGAATTGATGAATACAATATTTGATTTTTTTCACCATGATTTTCAAATCTTTTTCACATGCTTTTGCTACCAAATCATGACCAATCCAATTGATTCTTTCCATATATGGTTAGGAACGAAATCTTGAGGATATAATATGCACAAAAAGATTGAAAAACTTAGGTTAAGTATTTTTCATGTATTTAATTGATTTAAATGAATTATTATTAATAAAAATTCAAATAAATAAATAAACAATGAAGAAAAACTTCCCTTTGGGCCAAGTGGTCGTGCACATGCTTGGGATGATGAATTGTGGAAGAAAAAGAGGCCCATCAGCAATTTTAGGTCATTTGAGTCAATGTTGACTTTTCAAAATATCCAAAAATTTCCCAACTTCTACAAGGCATAACTTGCTCAATTTTTAAGCTTTGCTCATGTTCTTGGATATTTTGGAAAGGTCTTTGAGTCCTCTAACCAATGCCTTTGGTACCATGTCTTTTTGATTTACCAATATCAAGTTATGGCCTTTGACTTAAAGTCCCTTTTTGTTGACTTTTGAAAATGACCTATAATGTTGAAATTGATAACTTTTTGTGAGAGCATTTCTTGGACTTGAAGTATGAAGATGAGTTGTAGGAAATGTATTTCTATTCAAAATGAGCTTTGGATGGAATTTTTCTGATAATCCATGTGAAAGTTATGCCCTGGTCAATTTACAGTTGACTTTTTCAACTGTCCAAATAAGGAAACTTTTGCATCTTGATGATTTTTGAGCCAAGCTTTGAGAATCATGATCAAGCATTGATCAAATGATGTTTGTGACTTCAAAATGAGATGTTGACCAAAAATTTGAACTTTTGACTGTCAAATGACCATTTTGCCCCTACAGTTGACTGTAGTGCAATTAGGGTTTTGACTGTGCAATTTTGTGCTGAAAGTCTTGAAACTTTGTATGAGGATTCTTGACCATATTTGTAGGCATGTGAGACTTGATTGGACCTTTGGAAACTTCATTTTCTTGATCAGGACCAAAACCCTAATTTTGACTGTTCAGGAGGCTCTTACACTGTGCAACCCTTGGAGAATTTTGCAGCTTGACTTGGCAATTTCTTGAAGAATATGGGAGGGCAAATTTTGGGGTACAACAATTGCCCCTGTTCAATCTTCTTAGACCTGAGGATGCAGATTGGCTGCCGTGCCTTTCGTAGTCCGAAGGTGGAAGATGATTGAACACTAGAGTGCCCAGAAATTTGCGCTCACATAGTAGCAGTGTGATGATGGGAATGGGCTTACAGATGCCATACTGAGAGATGCTGGAAGGATGATGGGCTTATAGATGCCATCTGGATGTTGATCGCGTAAGAGATTCCTTAGCGAGAACTTGCGTACCTGCAAAAGAAAAAATGAGTACCTGACATGTTGCAGGAGCTGGTTTTCAGATGCTTTGTATAGATGTGTCCTGACTGGTTACAGGAGCTGAATCTGGAGCTTCAAACAATGAATGAACCAGGGGTGGTTACTACCTCAGCAGGAACGGTGAGAGAACCTTGGATGACTTTAACCTCAACAGCAATCGTTGAGAAAAACTTGGTGGGAATTACCATCTCCGCAGGATTGGGAGAGAACCATAGGCAATTATAATTTCAATAGCAAACAATGAGAAAAACCTGGAATGGAATTATCATCTCCGCAACATCGGGGAGAGAACCATAGGAAATTATAATCTCAAAAGCAGACGTTTGAGAAAAACCTGGAATGGAATTATCATCTCCGCAACCTTGGGGAGAGAACCATAGGAAATTATAATCTCAAAAGCGGACGTTTGAGAAAAACCTGAAATGGAATTATCGTCTTCGCAACATCGGGGAGAGAACCATAGGAAATTATAATCTCAAAAGCGGACGTTTGAGAAAAACCTGGAAAGGAATTATCATCTCCGCAGCATTGGGGAGAGAACCATAGGAAATTATAATCTCAAAAGCGGACGTTTGAGAAAAACCTGGGATGGAATTATCGTCTCCGCAACATCGGGGAGAGAACCATAGGAAATTATAATCTCAAAAGCGGACGTTTGAGAAAAACCTGGGATGGAATTATCGTCTCCGCAACATTGGGGAGAGAACCATAGGAAATTATAATCTCAAAAGCGGACGTTTGAGAAAAACCTGGGATGGACTTATCATCTCCGCAACATTGGGGAGAGAACCATAGGAAATTATAATCTCAAAAGCGGACGTTTGAGAAAAACCTGGGATGGAATTATCGTCTCCGCAACATTGGGGAGAGAACCATAGGAAATTATAATCTCAAAAGCGGACGTTTGAGAAAAACCTGTGATAACTTCTACTGAGTCTTCATCAGAAAAAATCTGTTTGGGGTCGATTTAGCTGGACTAGAGAAGGCCTTGGACTGGATAAGAAATCCTTGGAGTCGATTAACTGAACCGGTCTAGGTCTTGAAAGATGATTGAGAATTTAGCTGAATCTTTCCTGAAAGGTAAAGGTCAGTCATATGCAATGCATGATATGGATCAAGCAATGATGTTCTCAACATAAATGAGATTTGTAAGATATGATGCGTATGTGCATGCTATAATGATGTATGTGATTGTTTACGAATGTATGTTTTCGTCTAGGAAAGTAAATCCTTGACGGGCGCCGGGAAGTCATATCCTGGGCTGATGTTGAAGAATAGATTTTGCTTCCGCTGGGGGATGATAGTTGCAAGAATACCGGTAGGAGAAGATAACTCCGTTGGGGGATAAACTTGGCGAATGGAATAACTCTGCGGGGAGAAAAGTACTCTAACGATCTTGTTGGGAAGCAATACTCTGTGGGGAAAGAGATACTTTGCTGAGTTGTTGATAATAACTTGCTGGGGATATCCTTGTTGTGCTAATAGACTTCGCTGGGGATAAGGAGACTTCGTCAAGGACGCTCTTTCCGTGGCTTTTGGCTGAGGATAACCCAGTTATATCCTGTTAAGGAAATAACTCTTTAAATAAAGCCGGACGACGCGTTCGTGTTCTGCGAGGATAAGCTTCCAGAATCTACTGGGGATAAGCTTACTGCTTGGGGAGACAAATTCTAACTTTTCTGGGGAACTGGATTGGACTCTCCTGGAGAAGTTTGAACTGCATCTGGGAAGTGATTCCTTTGAATATTTGATATGCCGCCGGGGAACAATCTTTAGGTCAAGACTGCCGGGGATGCTTGTTATGGATATGTGTATGCTGCTGGGGAATGTTGAGATCTGCTGGAGGATACTCAACTTCCTTAAGGTTGATAACATAGCTTGGAGAGAGTGCACTGACTTGTTAGCTCACTCTCTGGGGAATTGAGATATGTCGGTTATGTTCTTTAGTTGAACCTACCTTGGTACCTTGGAGGACGGAACAATTAGATTGCTTAGACAACTCTTTATTGCCCCTGTTTCTAATGTTACCTGTAATTAATCCTTTGTTTCGTATGCAAATATTCATGAGTTAGCAAATTATTGTCAATGCATATATCACAAATTGAACCTTGGACGTTCTTCGCAAAACAAAACAGAAAAGGAAAACAATTGGCACGTTTAACTGAAAAGTATATTTGTATTGATTTTTTGAATGGCCTGAAAATAGGCGTTTTGTGTACAAGAGGCTGTCGTCCTAGTAAGAGGACACTGCCGAACGAAAGAGTTTATACAAATTTTGTACAAAAGAACATAAAACAGCTGTGTGAAATGAATGATCCCACTGGGTTTCGACTCTGCTATTGCCTTTATAACTCCGAGCGTCTCATCACTTGATGACCTTAGTTGAAGATGAAGCTGACTGATCGATACCGTCTGAACTTGATGTAGATACCGGATTCTGGATGCAAAGTGATCCTAATGAGACATAGTATTACGCTTTATCCCTAATTTTTGCCTGGACCGCCCTTTCGGGTTTTCAGTCCACCGGGATACCCATTTTTGCCCAAGCCGCCTTTTCAGGTTTTCGACTTGCCGGGTGTACAAATTTTTTCATTTTCATCCCTTCATTTTGCCCGAACCCTTTTGGTTCGCCGGGAAGCCCTAATTTTTGCCTAGGCATGTCAGCTTAGCGGGTCTTTTTTCATGCGTAGTATCTTTTTACTATGTCTGCATTGGCGGGGTGAGGAAGGTCGTCACCATCCATGTTGGTTAGGATCATGGCTCCTCCTGAGAACACATGCTTAACCACAAATGGCCCTTCGTACGTAGGAGTCCATTTGCCCCTTTAATCACTCTGAGGAAGGATGATTCGCTTGATTACCAGATCCCCAACTTGATATTCCTGTGGTCTGACCTTTTTGTTAAATGCCCTGATCATCCGTTTCTGATACGTCTGACCATGACAGATAGCAGCAAGCCTCTTTTCATCAATAAGGTTTAGTTGATCAAGTCGTGTCTGGATCCAATCATCTTCGTTCAGATTTGCATCCTTCATTATCCGGAGAGAGGGTATCTGCACTTCGATCGGTAAGACTGCCTCCATACCATAAACCAAAGAGAAAGGAGTTGCCCCGGTTGACGTCCTAGCTGAGGTACGGTACCCATGTAGGGCGAACAGTAACATCTCGTGCCAATCTTTATAAGTCACTGTCATCTTCTGCACGATTTTCTTGATGTTCTTATTTGCTGCTTCTACAGCCCCATTCATCTTCGGTCTGTAAGGAGAAGAATTGTGGTGCTGTATCTTGAACTGCTCGTAGAGCTCAGTGATCATCTTATTATTCAGATTGGTACCGTTGTCTGTAATAATTCTTTCTGGGACGCCGTACCGACAGATCAGATTATGCCGAATAAACCGTGCCACAACAGTCTTGGTTACCGTAGTATGGAAGCTGCTTCGACCCACTTTGTAAAATAATCAATCGCCACTAGGATGAAGCGATGCCCATTAGATGCCGTAGGTTTAATCTCACCGATCATGTCTATGCCCCACATTGCAAACGGCCAAGGCGCAGTCAGAACATTCAGAGGAACTGGAGGAACATGCACCTTATCTGCATAAATCTAGCATTTATGGCATGTCCTAGAATGTTGGTAGCAGTCAGCTTCCATTGTGGACCAGTAATACCCTGCCCGAAGGATCTTTTTAGCCATAGTGTGTCCACTGGAATGTGTGCCGAAGGTTCCTTCATGTAGCTCTTCCATGATCCGTTCTGCTTCAGTCTTATCCACACAACGCAGCAAGGTTGAATCATGGTTTCGCTTGTACAAGATACCGTTGCTAAGGAAGAACTTTGCCGCAAACCTTCTCAGGAACTTCTTTTCGTTGACAGAGGCACCCTCAGGGTATTCCTGAGCTTCCAGATATCTTTTTACTTCATGGTACCAAGGCTTCTTGGTCACCAACTCAGTCTCGAGATCACAACAGTATGCCGGTTCGTCCAGTTTCCAGATGATGATCCTGGGGGCCTCATTGTCCCATTTGACCTTGAACATAGAAGACATTGTAGCTAACGTGTCCGCCAACTGATTCTCTTCCCTTGGAAAGTGCTCAAAGGTTATCTCTGTGAAGTGGGGGATCAAGGTCAGCACACATTCCCTGTAAGGAATAAGGTTCGGATGTTTCATATCCCACTCTCCTTTGATCTGATTGATCACAAGAGCGGAATCTCCGAAGACACTCAGAAACTTGATCCTTAGATCGATCGCAGCTTGAAGACCCATGATGCACGCCTCATACTCCGCCATGTTGTTGGTACAGTTGAAACATAGCCGGGCAGTGAGTGGAGTATGAGTACCTTGGGGGGATATGATTATGCCGCCGATACCGTTACCCAAAGCGTTGGAGGCCCCGTCAAAGTGCATGGACCATCGGGATCCTTCCTCAGGTCCTTCATCCGGTCCGGGTACTTCACAATCAGTCACAATCATGATGCTTTCATCCGGAAACTCGAAGTTCATTGCCTGATAATCATCTACGGCCTGATGTGCCAAGTGGTCTGCCAATACACTTCCCTTGATGGCTTTCTGGGTTGTATACTGAATGTCGTATTCCGTCAAGATCATTTGCCATCTTGCTATTCTCCCAGACAGAGCAGGCTTTTCGAATATGTACTTTATAGGATCCATCTTTGAGATCAACAAAGTAGTGTGAGTCAGCATATACTGTCTCAGCCGGCGAATAGCCCATACCAAAGCGCAGCAAGTTTTCTCAAGCAGTGAGTATCGGGTCTCACAGTCGGTAAACTTTTTGCTAAGGTAATAAATGGCGTGCTCTTTTCGGCCAGACTCGTCATGCTGTCCCAGCACACACACCATTGAGTTGTCAAGCACTGTTAGATATAGTATCAGAGGTCTCCCTTCAACCGATGGCATAAGGATGGGTGGTTCTTGGAGATACTCTTTGATTTTGTCAAAAGCAGCCTGACACTCATCATTCCAATGTACTACCTGATCTTTCTTCAGCAGCTTGAAGATTGGCTCACAGGTAGCAGTTAGGTGTGAGATGAAGCGAGCAATGTAATTCAGGCGTCCTAAAAAGCCTCTGACTTCCTTCTCTGTCCTAGGAACTGGCATCTCTTGAATAGCTTTGACCTTAGCAGGGTCCACTTGAATACCCTTATCACTTACCACGAAGCCTAACAAATTTCCAGATCTTACCCCGAAGGTGCACTTGTTCGGGTTCAACCTCAGCTTGTATAGTTTCAATCGGTCAAACAGCTTCTGCAGATGATCTAGGTGCTCCTCCTCAGTCTGGGACCTTGCGATCATGTCGTCAACATACACTTCTATCTCATGATGGATCATGTCATGAAATAAAGCAAACATGGCACGTTGGTAGGTTGCCCCAGCGTTCTTCAACCCGAAAGGCATGACCTTGTAACAGAAGGTGCCCCACTGAGTAACAAATGTAGTCTTTTCCATGTCTTCAGGTGCCATCTTGATCTGATTGTAACCTGAAAAGCCATCCATGAAAGAGAACACCTTATGCTGAGCAGTATTATCAACAAGGACATCAATGTAAGGTAAAGGGAAGTCATCCTTGGGGCTGGCCCTGTTCAGATCCCTGTAGTCGACACACATTCTGACCTTACCGTCCTTCTTCGGTACCGGCACCACATTAGCAACCCACTGAGGGTAAGAAGTCACTGCAAGAAACCCGGCATCAAACTGTTTCATAACCTCGGCTTTGATCTTCTCAGACATCTCTGGGCGCATACGACGGACCTTTTGCTTAACTGAAGGGCAGTCTTCCTTAGTTGGCAAGTGATGGACCACAATATTGGTATCCAATCCGGGCATGTCTTCGTAGGACCAGGCAAAGATCTCCATATAATCATGCAGCATCTGAGTCAACCGTTGCTTCACGCTGAGCTCTAGGTTGGCACCAATCTTTACCTCTTTCCTGTCTGCCTCTGTACCCAGGTTTATTGTTTCCACTGGCTCTTCATGGGGTTGAATTGCCCTCTCTTCCTGAAGTAACAGTCTTGCAAGCTCTCCAGGCACTTCGCAATCATCTTCACCTTCGTCTTCGGCTAAGTTGATCGGATTTTCGAAGTCATAACTGGCAGTAGCAGGGTCGTTATCAGTGAGATCCAGGGTGGATTGAAACCTGTATGAGTGAGTGTGTGTGTAAATACAGCTGTTTTGAAATATATGTAAAGGAAAGAAAGACAGAAAAGGAGCACAAGATTTGAAATGCGAGAAAACGTCCAAGATTTTCATTTATGATATATGAAATGACAATTTATATGCCCTCACAAATGAAACCACGGTGCCTCGGGTAAGACACCGGGCCATAGAGTTTATTTATTGTTTATTACAAATACCAAAAACATAGGAATTCATTACTCAGTAACAAGAGAAACAGGTAGGTTGTCCTTCGCACTCCAATTGTTAAGTCCACTGTCGGTTGCCGGGTAAATCCAGCTATCAAACTCAGCTTCATCCACTTCGTCTTCGTCCCCAACAGCATTCACTCCATGAGCAGGCAGGGGAGCTGTCACTACATTAGGCTTCTCAGATGCCTCAAACTGTACCTCCTTGGCGTCAATAAGGTCCTGCAGCTTGCTCCTTAAGGCCCAACAGTCGTCAGTGGAGTGCCCCGGGCTATCAGAATGGTAAGCACAACGAGCATTCGGGTTGTACTTAGGAGATGTAGTATTTGGAAACTTCGGAGCCTCTCTGACGGTCACTAAGTTGGTTGAGAGCAACTGTGGTAAGATCTGCGACAAGGTCATGCTCAAACGGGTAAATTCTCTCCGGGGTCTTTCAGCCCTTTGAGGATTGGTTGGCCGAGGAGCGGCAGCAGGCTTAACAATCATTACCGCACTGACAGATTGGCGGCGCTCAGATCTCTCTGATCTCTTGGAACCATATACAGCACTAGCCTCCTTCTTGAAGGGTTTCTTCTCAGAACTAGACGATGCACCCTTCGGAATCTTACCAGACTTTAACCCAGCCTCAATTCTCTCTCCAGTCAGAATCAGATCAGTGAACCCTGCAGACGAATTCCCGATAAGATGGTTGAAAAATGGCCCAGATAGGGTCCCCAAGAACATGTCTACCAACTCTCGATCAGTCAACGGGGGCTGCACCCTGCCAGCCAGGTCCCTCCACTTCTGAGCGTACTCTTTAAAACCTTCACTTGAACCTAACGACATACCCTGGAGTTGGGTACGTGTAGGGGCAAGGTCGGCATTATATTGATACTGCTTATAGAAAGCAGTAGCCAGCTCCTCCCAGTTACGAACCTTGGTCCCATCCAGCTGATAGAACCATTCGAGGTGAGTCCCTGAAAGACTCTCCTGGAAGAAGTGGATCCACAAATTCTTATCCGCGGAGTACGGTTGAATTTTCCGAACATAGGACCTGAGATGTAGCTTGGGACAAGACGCCCCGTCATATTTAGTGAAAGATGGTGCTTTGAACTTCCGAGGAATGATCACACCAGTAGACAAACCCAGATCTCCAAAATCCAGCCCAGGTACCTGTTGTATTTCCATAGCATTCAGCCTATCTTCCAGCTGCTTGTAACGGTCCTCTGTAGGTGGATACTGCTCTTCATCAAAATCAGTCTCGTTGTCGGAGACTACCGGACTAGGACCTTTTTCTGCCTGAGGAGTACTCTTGCCAATGGAAGAACCAGCCTCTTCATTTTGCAAAGTGTTGCCAAACCTTCGGCCCGAGCTAAACAGAACAGTTCTTCTCTTCTTCTTCTTCTCCTTCTTCAGGAGCAGAGCCTTCAGCTCTTCTTGGCCTTGAGCCAAACCCTTGATTAATTCCTGAAATTGCGCATTCTGCGCCTGAAGAGCTTTGATGGATGTCTCAGTTGAGGATGAGTCAGGATTCATGATGCTAAAATAAACAGCAAAGAACTGTAAGCAACCTGAAAAGAGGAAAAACCTGCTATGCACATGATGAATGATATGTGTTTATGCAATGCATTCAAGGGTTCGAAAGTTCAAATTTGTTGTAGACAAAAAAGGAACACACGTTATCATTAAAGAAATAATTGTTTAGTACATCAAAGCCTCATGGGCAAAATAATACAACAGCAAATCAGTCCCAGAATATACTACGCATCCTCTTTGGAGCTATGTAAGTGTTGAGATTCCTCTCCTCATGCAACAAGCGGGTGAGCTCCAAGACCTTCTTTTCACTAGCATGTAGACTGGTCTCAAGAGAATTCCGTTCTTCTTTAAGCTGGATCCAGCTTTTCTGCATCTCTTCCTAGGATGTGGGCATATCAGGGTGCTGAATGGTGTAGGACACTTCTCCTTCCAAGACTGGCTCTTTGATCACAGGGAGCATATGAGGATAAGGCATCACTAACTTCTGGGAGCGGGCTCGTACCCACTTGAGATAAGGTTCCAACGGGATGGAATTCCTGTGCCCCAGTGTCTTGCTGTCTATCCTACTGGGCATCCTCCAGGCTCTGATAAATCTCTGGCGAAGTCCTTGAGTATCGTTGTCGAAGTCAAAAACTATGTCAGGAATTAACATGTCATGAGGACCATCCCTCCGAGCATAACCAAACTGTCTCCAAGCCAGGCATGGGTTGTAAGTAATACCTCCTCTGATTCCAAGTAAAGGAACATTAGGGTACTCCCCGCAACGATCAATAATAGTGACATCTTCTCTGGACCGAGGGCACCAATGTATATCTGCATGTGTAAGAGTCATCAACCGTTGCGACCATCTCAAACCCCGCTCATTCTTCAAAACTGATTGTGGAAGGTGCGAAATAAACCACCTTCCCAAGAGGGGAGTGCAACACATAAGGACACCTCTTTTTCTCATGGTTCGAGTGTAACATGAGTGAAGGATGTCCCCCAGCAACGTAGGTATAGGATTCCTGGACATAAAGATCTGGACAGCACTGATATCAATATGCTGATCTGGGTTAGGGAACAACACCAAACCATAGACAAGGAGGGCCACCACTTCTTCAAAAGCTTGCAAATCAAGGGAGTTCCAACATTCATGGGCCTTTTCAAACAGAAACCTGGCTAAGAACCCTTTGATACCACTTCTAACTTCCCAATGTCCCTTGAGGTCAGATGACTGTAGGTGCAAGGCTTTAGCAATCTCTTCAAGCTTAGGTTCCTTTTCCGTACCGTTGTAGGGTAGCTGATCAAGGATAGGGATCTTCAGGAGCCGGGAGAACTCCTCCAATGTAGGTACCAGCTGATAATCCAAGAAGGTGAAACAGTGATACAGAGGGTCAAAGAACTGGAACAGGACCTTTATCATATCTTCCTCAATGTTGGTATTGACCAAGCTGATGAGGCTTCCATGTCTTTCACTGAATGAAGAGTTCTCGGGAATCCTGGATATAAGCTCCTTAAGCTGAGGAGGGATCCTTATAAGACTGATTTGAATTATCTTTTGTGATCGGTGGATCTGGAACTGACTGTTTAACGCTGGTTCGCAAAATGTCGCGGAAGCAAGAGTCGCCACCGTCTTTTATTTTCTCCAAATGGAAAGGACAAAAGCACAGAAATATTCCTTAAAGAGATTGCTCTCGGTTCGGGAGGTAGGTTATAGAAAGGGAAGGTGCTAGCACCCTTTCTATCCATGGTTATCCATGGGCTCTTAGATACTTGCTCATTTGTGTTTCAAAAATGGTTTGTTTGCTTTTCAATGTGGGTTTTAAAAAGTTTCTTTGAAAATTTCAGTTCGACTCTTGTATCGGTCCTCAAGAGTGTTTGAAAAATGCTTTCGAAAGCTTTTTGAAAATGTGTTGGTGTGAAAAGTATCTTTGATTTGTTTTGTTTTGAATTAGAGCAAGTATCCACGAGTCGTCTACCTACCCTAAGGAATTCGTCTGTGTAAATGTCCTTTAAAGTAGTGCCATCCCACCATTGAGAGGTAGGTAGCACCACCGTTGGAGGTGTTCGGGTCAATTCGAGGTTCGGGACATGGTGATCACCAGAGCAATGGGAAGACACCTTAGAAGCTACCCTCATGCCAGGTTCCCGGATCATGAGGACTTACTAAGACATCCTCTACTCGACGATCACCTTTCGAGGCAAGGCAACAGTGAGGCGTACCCTAGGGGTGGTGTGTGATTTGTGTGTCGTTTTCATTTATTTTTGTCTTTTGTCATGTCATGGGTGATCTAGCATTTGTTTTTATTTTTGTCCATACATTCTTTCATGCCATTATTTAACAGTTAAAAATTGCGGGAAAATAAAAGTCTAAAGCTATTACAAAAGGCGCGGGTCCACATCGCCAAAATTAAACCAGGACCCGATTTGATAGAAAAATAAAGAAAGTAAAGAAAATAAAGTGCGAGCAATTAGTTACACGGCTTTGGGAGAGATACATCAAAATTATAAAGAATAATAATAAACATGCGAATTTAATAAGAATTAAACGAGGGCGTTGGACCCCTTTTGCAAAATTAAATTAAACGATGAATTAATTAAAATTAAAAGGAAAAGAAATTGTCTTTTTGGTATTTTTTTGGCATTTTGTGATTTTAATAAAAAAGAATTAAATAAAATAAATGCTAACCCTAATTCTACAATTTTTGTTTTATTATGAAAAATGTTGAAGTATTAACCTAAAATTAACCCTAATTATTTTATATACAATTTAATTATAAAAATAAATATCTGATATTTAATTATTATGGAATAAAAGAAAAAAAATGAAAATTAATTAAACCCTAATTCTATATTTTTTAGATTTTAATTAAAAAAAGTTAAAATTAGAACCTAATTTAAAACTAATTAATTTATGAATTTATTTACAAAATATACATACTAAAATAAAATATTTATTATATTTTTTTCTCTTTTCTGATTTTTTTTAATTTTTTTTTGTTTTTATGAAAATAATGAATTAATTAAAAACAATAATTAAAAGAAAATAATAATAATGCAAAATAAAGAAAGTAAAAAAAAAACAATTAGCAAACCTAGGGGGTCTGCCCCAAATTGTGAGGGTTTTTTTAGCAATCTGGCCCAAGATTCTGAGGCCCTTTTGACTTTCGTGGCTAGCCTGTAGCTCTCTTGACCAATGCCTATGGTGTCCATCAAGTCTGGTCCCTTGGATTAGCATTGTTGGCCAAGTGGCGCGTTAGATGGAAGCGTGTATGGTAGTCCACTATATTGAATCTGCATGGGAATTTTGATTGAAAAATAATATGGACATAGTGAAGATCTGGGGCTCGAACCCAGGTCATGAATGTTACCAACAACCTTGCTTACCACTGAACCAACCCACGCGCGTTTAACATATAATAATGAATAAATAACAAAAACAAAAATTGGTCAGTGGCCTAAAAATATGAAAAAGCGCGCGCTGAATTCAAAGGAGCCAATCATTGCTGGCCACCGGGTCTTCTTCTTCCTCGTTCCTGAAACATAAAAAACAATGGCAACGGTTTTTTAAGCGTTCTTCTAGGCATGTTTTTGGAAAATAACGAATAGCCCAGTGATGCTCATAAATTGAGCGCGAGGGTGGCCTTCTCTTCGTCCAAATGTGCTGAGCACGGTCATGGCATCGTGGTGGTCTAATTTTGTGGTATTCAAAAACCCCCAATTCAGAGCTCCATAAACCCTAATATGCTCACATGGTGGAATCGTGCACAATGCTCAAAAACACAATCAAATTACATGGTTAGCATTAGAATCTTACAATGAACACAAATCATATACTAAAAATTGCTAAATGCGCATGAATTGAGATGCAAGAGTTTCAAAAAATTTCGGTACACGGTGAGGTCGTGTTACCAATCTAGAGTGTTAGAGTGAATGATTTTGATTGGAAATCCTTCCTTGAAGCTTCAGGAAGGTGATGGGATGATTCTTTTGGCTTGAAACGACCTGCAAATAGGTTTTCAGATTTGAATTTTTTTGCAAAAAATTTCAAGTTTGTGTCTTGGTCTCTAGCGCAGCTGAGTGGTCTTTTGCATTAGGTCTTGCTTGCTTGTATATGTAGGAATGATTAGGGTTAGAAAACTTGATCCAAATCTCTTGCATTCATGAATATGATATTTGATTTTTAAACATGATTTTCAAATCTTTTTTCACATGCTTTTGCTACCAAATCATGACCAATCCAATTGATTCTTTCCATATTTAGCTAGGCACGAAATCTTGAGGATATAATGTGCACAAAAAGATTGAAAAACTAGGTTTAGCATTTTTTCATGTATTTAATTGATTTAAATGAATTATTATTAATAAAAATTCAAATAAATAAATAAAAAATGAAGAAAAACTTCCCTTTGGGCCAAGTGGTCGTCCACATGCCTTGGATGATGAATTGTGGAAGAAAAATAGGCCCATTAGCAATTTTAGGTCATTTGAATCAACGTTGACTTTTCAAAATATCCAAAAATTTCCCAACTTCCACAAGGCATAACTTGCTCAATGTTTAAGCTTTGCTCATGTTCTTGGACATTTTGGAAAGGTCTTTGAGTCCTCTAACCAATGCCTTTGGTCCCATGTCATTTTGATTTACCAATCTCAAGTTATGGCCTTTGACTTAAAGTCCCTTTTTGTTGACTTTTGAAAATGACCTATAATGTTGAAATTGATAACTTTTTGTGAGAGCATTTCTTGGACTTGAAGTGTGAAGAGGAGTTGTAGGAAATGTCTTTCTCTTCCAAATGAGCTTTGGATGGAATTTTTTTGATAATCCATGTGAAAGTTAAGCCCTGGTCAATTTACAGTTGACTTTTTCAACTGTCCAAATAAGGAAACTTTTGCATCTTGATGATTTTTGAGCCAAGCTTTGAGAATCATGATCAAGCGTTGATCAAATGATGTTTGTGGCTTCAAAATGAAATGTTGACCAAAAATTTGAACTTTTGACTGCCAAATGACCATTTTGCCCCTACAGTTGACTGTAGTGCAATTAGGGTTTTTGACTGTGCAATCTTGTGCTGAAAGTCTTGAGACTTGATATGAGGATGCTTGACCATATTTGTAGGCATGTGGGACTTGATTGGACCCTTGGAAACTTCATTTTCTTGATCAGAACCAAAACCCTAATTTTGACTGTTCAGGAGGCTCTTGCACTGTGCAACCCTTGGGGAGATTTTGAAGTTTGGCTTGGCAATTCTTTGAAGAATATGGGAGGGCAAATTTTGGGGTACAACAGTTGCCCCTGTTCAATCTTCTTAGACCTGAGGATGCAGATTGGCTGACGTGCCTTTCGTAATCCGAGGGTAGAAGATGATTGAACACTAGAATGCCCAGAAATTTGCGCTCACATAGTAGCAGTGTGATGATGGGAATGGGCTTATAGATGCCATTTGGAGATGATGGATAGGATGATGGGCTTATAGATGCCATCTGGATGTTGATCGCGTAAGAGATTCCTTAGCGAGAACTGATGTACCTGCAAAAGAAAAATGAGTACCTGACACGTTGTAGGAGCTGGTCTTCAGATGCTTGGTATAGATGTGTCCTGACTGGTTACAGGAGCTGGATCTGGAGCTTCAAACGGTGATGAATGAACCAGGGGTGGTTACTACCTCAACGGGAACGGTGAGAGAACCTTGGATGACTTTAACTTCAACAGCAATCGTTGAGAAAATCTTGGGATTACCACCTCCGCAGGATCGGGAAGAGAACCATAGGAAATTATAATCTCAAAAGCGGACGTTTGAGAAAAACCTGGAATGGAATTATCGTCTCCGCAACATTGTGGAGAGAACCATAGGAAATTATAATCTCAAAAGCGGACGTTTGAGAAAAACCTGGAATAGAATTATCATCTCCGCAGCATTGGGGAGAGAACCATAGGAAATTATAATCTCAAAAGCGGACGTTTGAGAAAACCTGAAATGGAATTATCATCTCCGCAGCATTGGGGAGAGAACCATAGGAAATTATAATCTCAAAAGCGGACGTTTGAGAAAAACCTGGGTTGGAATTATCATCTCCGCAACATTGGGGAGAGAACCATAGGAAATTATAATCTCAAAAGCGGACGTTTGAGAAAAACCTGAAATGGAATTATCATCTCCGCAACATTGGGGAGAGAACCATAGGAAATTATAATCTCAAAAGCGGACGTTTGAGAAAAACCTGAAATGGAATTATCATCTCCGCAACATTGGGGAGAGAACCATAGGAAATTATAATCTCAAAAGCGGACGTTTGAGAAAAACCTGAAATGGAATTATCATCTCCACAACATTGGGGAGAGAACCATAGGAAATTATAATCTCAAAAGCGGATGTTTAAGAAAAACCTGAAATGGAATTATCATCTCCACAACATTGGGGAGAGAACCATAGGAAATTATAATCTCAAAAGCGGACGTTTGAGAAAAACCTGAAATGGAATTATCATCTCCGCAACATTGGGGAGAGAACCATAGGAAATTATAATCTCAAAAGCGGACGTTTGAGAAAAACCTGAAATGGAATTATCATCTCCGCAACATTGGGGAGAGAACCATAGGAAATTATAATCTCAAAAGCGGACGTTTGAGAAAAACCTGAAATGGAATTATCATCTCCACAACATTGGGGAGAGAACCATAGGAAATTATAATCTCAAAAGCGGACGTTTGAGAAAAACCTATCATCTCCACAACATTGGGGAGAGAACCATAGGAAATTATAATCTCAAAAGCGGACGTTTGAGAAAAACCTGAAATGGAATTATCATCTCCGCAACATTGGGGAGAGAACCATAGGAAATTATAATCTCAAAAGCGGACGTTTTGAGAAAAACCTGAAATAACTTCTACTGAGTCTTCATCAGAAAAATCTGTTTGGGGTCGATTTAGCTGGACTAGAGAAGGCCTTGGACTGGATAAGAAATCTTTGGAGTCGATTAACTGAACCGGTCTAGGTCTTGAAATATGATTGAGAATTTAACTGAATTTTTCCTGAAAGGTAAAGGTCAGTCATATGCGATGCATGATATGGACCAAGCAATGATGTTCTCAACATAAATGAGATTTGTATGATGCGCCTATGCATGCTATATTGATGTATGTGATGTTTAGGAATGTATGTTTTCGTCTAGGAAAATAAATCCTTGACGGGTGCCGGGAAGTCACTCCTGGGCTGATGTTGAAGAATAAGCTTTTGCTTCCGCTGGAGATGATAGTTGCGAGAATACCGGTAGGAGAAGATAACTCCGTTGGGGAATAATCTTGGCGAATGGAATAACTCTGCGGGGAGAAAGTACTCTAACGATCTTGCTGGGAAGCAATACTCTGTGGGGAGAGAGAGATACTTTGCTGAATTGTTGATAATAACTTGCTGGGGATATCTTTGCTGTGTTGGAAGTGTTGATAGACTTCGCTGGGGATAAGAAGACTTCGTCGAGGACGCTCTTTCCGTAGCTTTTTGGCTGAGGATAACCCAGTTATATCCTGGTAAGGAAATAACTCTTTGAATAAAGCCGGGCGACGCGTTCGTGCTCTGCGGGGATAAGCTTCCAGAATCTACTGGGGATAAGCTTTCTGCTTGGGGAGATGGATTCCAACTTTCCTGGGGAAACTGGATTGGACTCCCCTGGGGAAGTTTTGATATGCTGGGGAAGTGATTCCTTTGAATGTCGATATGCCGCCGGGGAACAATCTTTAGACCAAGATTGCCGGGGATGCTTGTTAAGAATACATATGCTGCTGGGGAGATGTTGAGATCCACTGGAGGATACCCAATTTCCTTAAGGCCTGATAATATAATTTGGAGAGAGTATACTGACTGCTGGTTCACTCTCTGGGGAATTAAGATATCTTGGTTGTTCTTCGGCCGAACCTATCTTAGTACCTTGGTGGAACAGAGCCATTAGATCGTTTGGACAACTCATCATTGCCCCTGTTTCTGAAGTGGGAGAGGAAGACCTGTAAGGTGCCGATAGTTGTTGATGGACAAACCTTCTTCTGGTAGGCAGGTGACAAGATGCCGGGACATAGTCGTACGCTTTGATCCCTAATTTTTGCCTGGACCTCCCTTTCGGGTTTTCAGTCCACCGGGATACCCATTTTTGCCCAAGCCGCCTTTCCAGGTTTTCGACTTGCCGGGTGTACAGATTTTTCATTTTCATCCCTTCATTTTGCCCGACCCCTTTTGGTTCGCCGGGAAGCCCTAATTTTTGTCTAGGTATGTCAACCTAGCGGGTCTTTGATTATGCGCAGTATTTTTTCGACTATGTCCGTGCTTTCAGAATGTAGGGAGTTGCCCCTGGCTGTTTGTGTTGCCATATTACCAGAAGATGTCTGATCATGCAAAATTTGTTGCTGGAATGCCCCAAGTGACTCAGGCGGAGATTTGCCCCAGGCTATTTTGCCTTTGAGAGATTCTCCAAATCTTGATTGGATTGCCCCAAATGGTAGACCATGATCATGTCATGCCCCTTGATTGGAGGTACTTCTGTTCATTAGGCATTCGTCGTGCGAACTTCTATGCTGTTCAAACAAAAAGTCATATGCAAACAAAGTTATGTTAAAAATGCAAAGCCTATGTCTGTCTTGAAGATTTTGAAAATGAATTCTTTTTTCATAAAACAAATGAATGTTTGTAAAACGTGATGTCAACTCCTTCTTTATAGTAGGCCTTAAGGAGTCAGGATACCTTTCGCCACAGTATGCTTTCGAACTAACCCATGCTTCAGCTAGGACTTTTAAGGGTTATAACGTGGCCTGGTTCACGGTTTAAGAAACAAAGGATAAAGGCTCAAATTTTATTTGTACCCACCCGCTCTTCGTGATGTTCTCCAAACCTAAACTCAGTTGATCATACGTTAGACCTTGTTTGAGTCTTTGCTCTGATTTTCCGGTGATGGTTCGGATGTGATGTTGACAATTTATTTCGAATAGGCAGTCATTTTTTGTTGAGGGTTTGTAGGACCTCTTTCTTGTCTGATTTTTGTTATCCCTTTCTTTTTTGCCTGAACTGTTTCCTTTTTTGGAATTACAGTCAGCGGGATGCCCCAATTTTGTAAGTCTCCTTCATGGGTTTTGACTTAATGGGTCTTTATTTTTGAGATATAATGACTGCCTATCTGTATGATTGTTCGGAACCATCACTGTCTTTTGTTTTGTAAGGACCTCTTTGGTGCCATTTGTTATGCACTTGGATCAACTGAGAGAACTACCCTGCCCCAGGTTATGATAAAGGGTTTTAATTTTCGAAAATAAAAACTCCTACTTCTTTGGCTCAGAGGGGTTGACGAGGGATTATCATCCTTATAACTCCAGTGTTTAGGGATCGAAACAATGCCTGTACCTCATCAGCGGGGTCTGTTTAAAAGCATACTGTAAAGATCGTGGCATCGTTTTTGTCATCCTCCCTCAAAAGGCTTAGAATTTTAGATCAAGAGTTGACATCAGAAAAAATATGAAAATAATTTGCATTTAGTGAATACGAATATATTGCTTCAAAACAGACATATGCGATGCATTAATTAAATAACAATGTTTAACATGAGTAAATGTTTGAACAAAAGAGAATTGCAACTTGAACATTCGAATGAACAAAAAATTCTCAATCCTAGCCATGTTTTGGCAAGGGAGCAGTGATCACGTGGGGAGTCTTGGGTACTTTAAACTGAATCTCTCCAGCGTCGATCATGTCTTGAATCTTGTTTTTCAGGCTCCAACAATCATCTGTAGTATGCCCCGGGTTGTCAGAGTGATAAGCGCAGCGGGCTTTGGGGTTATACTTTGGTGACGTTGTATTTTGATTCTTAGGAGCTTCTTTTAGAGTTACCAGCTTGGTCTCCAGCAACTGTGGCAATATCTGGGATAAGGTCATGCTGAGCCGAGTGAACTGCCTTCTCTCGCTCTTTTGTTGGTTGTGATGTTGAATTTGTGGCACTGGAGCCATTTGAGGAGCTCTCCTCTTACCTCCTTGTCTCAAAGGTGGTTGAACGATGACTGGCTTTTTACCCTTAGACTTTTGCCCCAGTTGGTTGTCCTGAAGCAGTTGGTTGACGCGAAACCAGAGCTCATCTTGTTTTTGAGCTAACCCTTAAATGGCAGTCTCCTGCCCCAACATCTGGACCTTCAATGCATCCACCTCAGCTTGTAGGTGTTTCAGCCTTTCATCCTCAGCACTGTTCCTGACAAAAGTCTCCATGAGAAGTGTCCTTAGCTCTTCCTGCCCCTTGGATAGATTCAGGAGGATTTCCCCAAACCGAGTCTCTTGAGCAAGAAAGTCCTGGTTATCTTGTTGGGAAGCCATTGCTGAAATAAACAGCGAGAAAGGTAAGTGACCTGCAACAAGGGTACCTGTTATGCAATGATGTGTATGACATGCATGTAATGTTTTCAAGGACCTCGCAGGGTAAACAAGAAAATTGTTAGCATCGGAATTTATAGCTTGATTGAAGGAAACCCATGTTATTGAGAGTTCTTCTTCAAGGGTCAAAGGCTCACCATATCCAGTGGGTCATAGCCTCTGACTTTAGTCATCATGTCTGGTTTTGGTTTCCAGACAACCTTGGTTAGGGGAAACTTCTTCAAGGGTCAAAGCTCACCATATCAAGTGGGTCATAGCCGCTGACAACCTTGTCTAGAGGAAAATAAATCCTCTTTGCCCCTTGCTGGGATAGTTGATTCACCATGACCTGCATCACAAGCCCTTGAGATCCTTGAAATGGGTTAGGATGTATGCAATGGTATGATGTTATGGTATGCATGGGGTAATGTGAGTAAACCCTGTTATGAGTCCCAATTAAGGACTGCAAACCAAAACCTGCAAGAAACTCAGTAAAACCTGTCATGAGTCCCAATTAAGGACTAAAACAAACCCTGCAAGAAACTCGGTAAACCTTGTTATGAGTCCTAGTTAAAGACTAAAACAAAAACCTGCAAGAAACTTAGTAAGCCTTGTTATGAGTCCTAGTTAAGGACTATGAACAAAAACTGCAGGAAATTCAGTAAACCCTGCTATGAGTCCTAGTTAAGGACTATAAACAAACCTGCAAGAAGTTCAGATGTCAGATAACAAGCATGCAAGTAATCAAGTACGAAGGCACACAAGTCACACAAGAGAAGCCCTTAAAGTTTAGGCCAGCATGGGGTCTGGGTATTACCCTCTTGAAGTTGGTGGGCTCAACCTGTCCTATTAGAAGTAACCGGGTTCTAAGGGTCCCAATATCACAGGATTGCTTTCATTGTTCATCGTTTCGATTTAGCCACTGAACTGGCGACCGGAATATTCCAGGAAAACAACCCTCAATTGGGTGTAGTATCGAGTATCAACCAACCTCGGACTGCACCAAAGTCAGTTATCTCACTACCCTAAAGAGGCCAAGATAGTTCAATTAAGGTTCCTAAGGTCTGTTGATGCTTCACGACACCACGCGGATGCCCCGTACTCTCCTTGACTGAACTCAAGGGTTACCGGTACACACCAAAGTGCCACATCAACGTAGCAGACTATTTCAACCATGTCGGTATACCCCTCACAGCCTTGTTGCTACTTTCTAAGAAGGTATCCCCCAGATCCGGGTTAGGATCTATAGAACTCCCAAGCAACCCACAATTTAAAGCACACAAGGAAAACAATTGAAAACACAGTTATGAACTAGCCTTAAGGTACACCTCACTTTTATAAGATATCCCCAGTAGAGTCGCCAGTTCTGTGATCGGTGGATCTGGAACTGACTGTTTAACGCTGGTTCGCGAAATGTCGCGGAAGCAAGAGTCGCCACAGTCTTTTATTTTCTCCAAATGGAAAGGACAAAAGCACAGAAAAATTCCTTAAAGAGATTGCTCTCGGTTCGGGAGGTAGGTTATAGAAAGGGAAGGTGCTAGCACCCTTTCTATCCATGGTTATCCATGGGCTCTTAGATACTTGCTCATTTGTGTTTCAAAAATGGTTTGTTTGCTTTTCAATGTGGGTTTTAAAAAGTTTCTTTGAAAATTTCAGTTCAACTCTTGTATCGGTCCTCAAGAGTGTTTGAAAAATGCTTTCGAAAGCTTTTTGAAAATGTGTTGGTGTGAAAAGTATCTTTGATTTGTTTTGTTTTGAATTAGAGCAAGTATCCACGAGTCGTCTACCTACCCTAAGGAATTCGTCTGTGTAAATGTCCTTTAAAGTAGTGCCATCCCACCATTGAGAGGTAGGTAGCACCACCGTTGGAGGTGTTCGGGTCAATTCGAGGTTCGGGACATGGTGATCACCAGAGCAATGGGAAGACACCTTAGAAGCTACCCTCATGCCAGGTTCCCGGATCATGAGGACTTACTAAGACATCCTCTACTCGACGATCACCTTTCGAGGCAAGGCAACAGTGAGGCGTACCCTAGGGGTGGTGTGTGATTTGTGTGTCGTTTTCATTTATTTTTGTCTTTTGTCATGTCATGGGTGATCTAGCATTTGTTTTTATTTTTGTCCATACATTCTTTCATGCCATTATTTAACAGTTAAAAATTGCGGGAAAATAAAAGTCTAAAGCTATTACAAAAGGCGCGGGTCCACATCGCCAAAATTAAACCAGGACCCGATTTGATAGAAAAATAAAGAAAGTAAAGAAAATAAAGTGCGAGCAATTAGTTACACGGCTTTGGGAGAGATACATCAAAATTATAAAGAATAATAATAAACATGCGAATTTAATAAGAATTAAACGAGGGCGTTGGACCCCTTTTGCAAAATTAAATTAAACGATGAATTAATTAAAATTAAAAGGAAAAGAAATTGTCTTTTTGGTATTTTTTTGGCATTTTGTGATTTTAATAAAAAAGAATTAAATAAAATAAATGCTAACCCTAATTCTACAATTTTTGTTTTATTATGAAAAATGTTGAAGTATTAACCTAAAATTAACCCTAATTATTTTATATACAATTTAATTATAAAAATAAATATCTGATATTTAATTATTATGGAATAAAAGAAAAAAAATGAAAATTAATTAAACCCTAATTCTATATTTTTTAGATTTTAATTAAAAAAAGTTAAAATTAGAACCTAATTTAAAACTAATTAATTTATGAATTTATTTACAAAATATACATACTAAAATAAAATATTTATTATATTTTTTTCTCTTTTCTGATTTTTTTTAATTTTTTTTTTGTTTTTATGAAAATAATGAATTAATTAAAAACAATAATTAAAAGAAAATAATAATAATGCAAAATAAAGAAAGTAAAAAAAAAACAATTAGCAAACCTAGGGGGTCTGCCCCAAATTGTGAGGGTTTTTTTAGCAATCTGGCCCAAGATTCTGAGGCCCTTTTGACTTTCGTGGCTAGCCTGTAGCTCTCTTGACCAATGCCTATGGTGTCCATCAAGTCTGGTCCCTTGGATTAGCATTGTTGGCCAAGTGGCGCGTTAGATGGAAGCGTGTATGGTAGTCCACTATATTGAATCTGCATGGGAATTTTGATTGAAAAATAATATGGACATAGTGAAGATCTGGGGCTCGAACCCAGGTCATGAATGTTACCAACAACCTTGCTTACCACTGAACCAACCCACGCGCGTTTAACATATAATAATGAATAAATAACAAAAACAAAAATTGGTCAGTGGCCTAAAAATATGAAAAAGCGCGCGCTGAATTCAAAGGAGCCAATCATTGCTGGCCACCGGGTCTTCTTCTTCCTCGTTCCTGAAACATAAAAAACAATGGCAACGGTTTTTTAAGCGTTCTTCTAGGCATGTTTTTGGAAAATAACGAATAGCCCAGTGATGCTCATAAATTGAGCGCGAGGGTGGCCTTCTCTTCGTCCAAATGTGCTGAGCACGGTCATGGCATCGTGGTGGTCTAATTTTGTGGTATTCAAAAACCCCCAATTCAGAGCTCCATAAACCCTAATATGCTCACATGGTGGAATCGTGCACAATGCTCAAAAACACAATCAAATTACATGGTTAGCATTAGAATCTTACAATGAACACAAATCATATACTAAAAATTGCTAAATGCGCATGAATTGAGATGCAAGAGTTTCAAAAAATTTCGGTACAGGGTGAGGTCGTGTTACCAATCTAGAGTGTTAGAGTGAATGATTTTGATTGGAAATCCTTCCTTGAAGCTTCAGGAAGGTGATGGGATGATTCTTTTGGCTTGAAACGACCTGCAAATAGGTTTTCAGATTTGAATTTTTTTGCATAAAATTTCAAGTTTGTGTCTTGGTCTCTAGCGCAGCTGAGTGGTCTTTTGCATTAGGTCTTGCTTGCTTGTATATGTAGGAATGATTAGGGTTATAAAACTTGATCCAAATCTCTTGCATTCATGAATATGATATTTGATTTTTAAACATGATTTTCAAATCTTTTTTCACATGCTTTTGCTACCAAATCATGACCAATCCAATTGATTCTTTCCATATTTAGCTAGGCACGAAATCTTGAGGATATAATGTGCACAAAAAGATTGAAAAACTAGGTTTAGCATTTTTTCATGTATTTAATTGATTTAAATGAATTATTATTAATAAAAATTCAAATAAATAAATAAAAAATGAAGAAAAACTTCCCTTTGGGCCAAGTGGTCGTGCACATGCCTTGGATGATGAATTGTGGAAGAAAAATAGGCCCATTAGCAATTTTAGGTCATTTGAATCAATGTTGACTTTTCAAAATATCCAAAAATTTCCCAACTTCCACAAGGCATAACTTGCTCAATGTTTAAGCTTTGCTCATGTTCTTGGACATTTTGGAAAGGTCTTTGAGTCCTCTAACTAATGCCTTTGGTCCCATGTCATTTTGATTTACCAATCTCAAGTTATGGCCTTTGACTTAAAGTCCCTTTTTGTTGACTTTTGAAAATGACCTATAATGTTGAAATTGATAACTTTTTGTGAGAGCATTTCTTGGACTTGAAGTGTGAAGAGGAGTTGTAGGAAATGTCTTTCTCTTCCAAATGAGCTTTGGATGGAATTATTTTGATAATCCATGTGAAAGTTATGCCCTGGTCAATTTACAGTTGACTTTTTCAGCTGTCCAAATAAGGAAACTTTTGCATCTTGATGATTTTTGAGCCAAGCTTTGAGAATCATGATCAAGCATTGATCAAATGATGTTTGTGGCTTCAAAATGAGATGTTGACCAAAAATTTGAACTTTTGACTGCCAAATGACCATTTTGCCCCTACAGTTGACTGTAGTGCAATTAGGGTTTTTGACTGTGCAATCTTGTGCTGAAAGTCTTGAGACTTGATATGAGGATGCTTGACCATATTTGTAGGCATGTGGGACTTGATTGGACCCTTGGAAACTTCATTTTCTTGATCAGAACCAAAACCCTAATTTTGACTGTTCAGGAGGCTCTTGCACTGTGCAACCCTTGGGGAGATTTTGAAGTTTGGCTTGGCAATTCTTTGAAGAATATGGGAGGGCAAATTTTGGGGTACAACATCTTTCTACGAACAGATTCCATGTCCTACAAAACAAAGAACAAAGATGAAGATTCGAACCCATGAAATGGTTAGTCAATGCATATGATGCTGGATGATGTCATGATGCTATGATTAAACACACCACAGATATTTACAAAGACAAACATATAAGGCACACAAGGCACACAAGACAAGCCCTTAGGGTTTAAGGCCAGCATGGGGTCTGGGTAGTACCCTCTTGAAGTTGGTGGGTTCGACCTGTCCTATCAAAGTAACCGGGTTCTAAGGGTCCCAATATCACGGGATTGCTTTCATTGTTCATCGTTTCGATTTAGCCACTGAACTGGCGACCGAAATATTCCAGGAAAGCAACCCTCAATTGAGTGTAGTATCGAGTATCAACCAACCTCGGACTGCACCAAAGTCAGTTATCTCACTACCTTAAAGAGGCCAAGATAGTTCAATTAAGGTTCCTAAGGTCTGTTGATGCTTCACGACACCACGCGGAGGCCCCGTACTCTCCTTGACTGAACTCAAGGGTTACCGGTACACACCAAAGTGCCACATCAATGTAGCAGACTGTTTCAACCATGTCAGTATACCCCGCACAGTTCCCTCACAGCCTTGTTGCTACTTTCTAAGAAGGTATCCCCCAGTTCCGGGTTAGGATCTATAGAACTCCCAAGCAACCCACAATTTAAAGCACACAAGGAAAGCAATTGAAAACACAGTTATGAACTAAGCCCTAAGGTACACCTCACTTTAAGTTTATTCCCCACCAGAGTCGCCAATTCTGTGATCGGTGGATCTGGAACTGACTGTTTAACGCTGGTTCGCGAAATGTCGCGGAAGCAAGAGTCGCCACCGTCTTTTATTTTCTCCAAATGGAAAGGACAAAAGCACAGAAAAATTCCTTATAGAGATTGCTCTCGGTTCGGGAGGTAGGTTATAGAAAGGGAAGGTGTTAGCACCCTTTCTATCCATGGTTATCCATGGGCTCTTAGATACTTGCTCACTTGTGTTTTCAAAATGGTTTGTTTGCTTTTCAACTGTGGGTTTTAAAAAAGTTTCTTTGAAAATTTCAGTTCGACTCTTGTATCAGTCCTCAAGAGTGTTTGAAAAATGCTTTCGAAAGCTTTTTGAAAATGTGTTGGTGTGAAAAGTATTTTTTGAATTTGTTTGAGATTTAGAGCAAGTATCTACGAGAACCTACCTACCCTAAGGAATTCGTCTGTGTAAATGTCCTTTAAAGTAGTGCCATCCCACCATTGAGAGGTAGGTAGCACCACCGTTGGAGGTGTTCGGGTCAATTCGAAGGTTCGGGACATGGTGATCACCAGAGCAATGGGAAGACACCTTAGAAGCTACCCTCATGCCAGGTTCCCGGATCATGAGGACTTACTAAGACATCCTCTACTCGACGATCACCTTTCGAAGGCAAGGCAACAGTGAGGCGTACCCTAGGGGTGGTGTGTGATTTGTGTGTCGTTTTCAAGTATTTTTGTCTTTTGTCATGTTATTGGTGATCTAGCGCTTGTTTTTATTTTTGTCCATACATTCTTTCATGCCTTGATTAACAGTTAAAGATTGCGAGAAGTGAAAGTTCTAAGCTATTACAAAAGGCGCGGGTCCACATCGCCAAAATTTCTTGAACCCGATTTGACAGAAAAATAAATAAAGAGATAAAATAAAGTGCGACAAATAATTTACAAGGCCTTGGGAGAGATACATAAATATTAAACGGAAAAGAAATAAACACGCGAATTAAATAAGAATTAAAACGAGGGCGTTGGACCCTTTTTGCAAAATTAAATTAATGATGGAATTAATTAATTAAAAAAGAAAAGAAATTGTTTTTTGGTATTTTTTGTATTTTATAATTTTAATGAAAAAGAATTAACTAAAATTAAACCTAATTCTACAATTTTCATTTGTTAAGAAAAGATTAAATTTTGACCTAAAATTAACCCTACTTAATTTACATGCAATTTAATTACAAAAATAAATATTTAATATTTTAATTATTATGGAAGAAAAAATAAAAAGGAATAAAAATTATCATGAACCCTAATTCTATATTTTTTAGATTTTTATTATGAAAATGTTATAATTAACCCTAATTTAATAACTAAATGAATTAATGCAATTTATTTATGAAAATACTAAAATAAAATATTTATTATTTTTTCTCTTTTCTGATTTTTTATGTGTTTTTTATATATTATGAAAAATATTAAATTAATTAAAAACAATAATTAAAAGGAAAATAGAAATAATGCAAAAGAAGAAAAATAAAATGGCAAACCTAGGGGGTCTGCCCCAAATTGGAGGTGTTTCTTTTAGCAATCTGGCCCATTTAAATTCCTGGCCTCTTTGACTTTTTCGTTAGCGTGCATAAGCGTTGACCAGGGCTTACCATGGTCTTCAAATATGTGCCTTTGAGTTGATGAAGTTGGACGCGTGGATGGTTCGATTGTGAAGGTATATCATGGACCACAACGTTGAACCTGCACATGAATATCAATTGGAAAAATATATGGAAAGGGGTGAGGACCTGGGATCGAACCCAGGTCCTAGGGGTTACCAGTGCCACGCTTCACCACTGAGCCATCAAACGCACTTTGTATATTAAATAACGCACAAATAACATAAGCAATAATATGGATTAATGGAATTCTGGCGCGAATTTTTGAACAAACCAATCAGCGCTTGCCACCACATCGTCTTCTTCATTGATTTGTTTTCCTGAAAAAATAACAAACATTTAACGGGGGTTTTGAACCCCCTCAAAACATGCCTATTCTGATAATAGCGATTAGGCCATGTGGCCTCAGAAATTTGGCGCGATGGTCTCTTCCAATTCGTCCCAACCTGCTGATTTCGTTTATGGCATTGACATGTCTCAATTTTACAGGAATGGAAAACACCTAAATTAAAAACCTGGAAACCCTAGATATCTCTAATGGTGGATCTTCATATGGGGCACGAAAACAAAATCAAACCACACGGTTAGCATCAGAATTGCATAAGGAATATAAATCACATGTTAAAAATTGCAAAAAGCGCATGAATTGAGATGCACGAGTATGAAAATTTTTCGGTACAGATGAGATTGTTCTCACGTTTCTGGGCACGAAAGCTTGTGGTTTTTGATGCAAAATCCTTCTATGAAGCCTTAGCAAGCTAATGAGATCAAAATCTTGCCTTGAATCGCCCTAGGACTAGGTTTTCAGAATTCACTTTTCAAGCAAAAATTTCAAGTTCTTTGTATGCTTTTCTGCGCAGCTTTTTATCAATGAGCATGAGGGTTTTGATCCAGCTTATGTATGGAATGATTAGGTCAAATAAAATTGGTCCACAATCCATGAATTGATGAATGCAATATTTGATTTTTTTCACCATGATTTTCAAATCTTTTTCACATGCTTTTGCTACCAAATCATGACCAATCCAATTGATTCTTTCCATATATGGTTAGGCACGAAATCTTGAGGATATAATATGCACAAAAAGATTGAAAAACTTAGGTTAAGTATTTTTCATGTATTTAATTGATTTAAATGAATTATTATTAATAAAAATTCAAATAAATAAATAAACAATGAAGAAAAACTTCCCTTTGGGCCAAGTGGTCGTGCACATGCTTGGGATGATGAATTGTGGAAGAAAAAGAGGCCCATTAGCAATTTTAGGTCATTTGAGTCAATGTTGACTTTTCAAAATATCCAAAAATTTCCCAACTTCTACAAGGCATAACTTGCTCAAATTTTAAGCTTTGCTCATGTTCTTGGACATTTTGGAAAGGTCTTTGAGTCCTCTAACCAATGCCTTTGGTCCCATGTCATTTTGATTTACCAATCTCAAGTTATGGCCTTTGACGTAAAGTCCCTTTTTGTTGACTTTTGAAAATGACCTATAATGTTGAAATTGATAACTTTTTGTGAGAGCATTTCTTGGAATTGAAGTATGAAGATGAGTTGTAGGAAATGTATTTCTATTCAAAATGAGCTTTGGATGGAATTTTTCTGATAATCCATGTGAAAGTTATGCCCTGGTCAATTTACAGTTGACTTTTTCAGCTTTCCAAATAAGGAAACTTTTGCATCTTGATGATTTTTGAGCCAAGCTTTGAGAATCATGATCAAGCATTGATCAAATGATGTTTGTGACTTCAAAATGATATGTTGACCAAAAATTTGAACTTTTGATTGCCAAATGACCATTTTGCCCCTATAGTTGACTGTAGTGCAATTAGGGTTTTGACTGTGCAATTTTGTGCTGAAAGTCTTGAAACTTTGTATGAGGATGCTTGACCATATTTGTAGGCATGTGAGACTTGATTGGACCTTTGGAAACTTCATTTTCTTGATCAGGACCAAAACCCTAATTTTGACTGTTCAGAAGGCTCTTACACTGTGCAACCCTTGGAGAATTTTGCAGCTTGACTTGGCAATTTCTTGAAGAATATGGGAGGGCAAATTTTGGGGTACAACAATGAGGATACGATTTCAATTGAAAAGTGGTAAAACGCGAAGCTTACAGTGCGATTGAGAGGGTATGAGAGCTTGTTAGGGATTGGAGGAGATTCAGTGGATGTCCAGCAAGGGATTAGCGTTGAGATTTGGTTCTGAATTGGCCTCTAAGCATGATTTCAGATTCACACTTTTTCCAAGTTTTCTCAAGTTTGGTTCTTGTGATTTTGCAGCTTCTAACCTCTAATTCGTGCCTCTTTGCATTGTATATGTATGCTGCATTGGATTAGGTCAACAATTGAGTATTGAATCTTTGCACATTGATGTTTGGAGATATGATTTGATCCTCCATTGAAAAGCTTCCAATTTTGTCCAAAATCTAATCTTTTTGCACATGTAATGCATGATACAAATTTGATCCACTTTATGATGATGATTAGGTCCTGAAATAGCCAAAAGGAGATCCAATAATCAATGTTTGGATTTTATATGATTTAAATTGATTTAAAATGCAATAATTCATTAAAAAATCAAATTAAATAATAAAATTGATAAATGGTCATGAGGCTGAATCTAGGACACGTGTGTAGTGTGACAAGATCAAATCAAGTGGAAAAGAATGGGCCCATTTGACAAAATTTGAAGTTTTGGAGATAGTTGACTTTTGGCAATTTTGTAAAAATGCCCAACTTCAACAATGCATAACTTCTTCAATTTTGAACTTTTGGAAGGGTTCTTGGACTTTTTAGAAATATTGAGATGTCCTCTATCCAACCCTTTTGGTATCATCTAATTTTGATATTCCATGCTCAAGTTATAAGCTTTGGCAAAAAAAGTGTTTTTGTTGACTTTCAAAAATGACCTATAATGTCCAAATTTGTAACGTTTTGTGAGTGCATTTCTTGATCTTGGGGTATGAAGATGGATTGTAGGAAATTGCATCCTCTTCAAAATGAGCTTTGGATGGGTAATTTCTCATAAAGTATGAGTAAGTAATGCTTGGTCAAAGTTGAGTTGACTTTTCCTACAAAACCCTAATTTAGCAACTTTTGAGTCTTGATGAATTTTGAGCAATCCTTAATGAATCATGATCAACCCTTGATCAAATGATGAAATATCCTTCAAAATGAGAATGTTGACAAAAAATCTTAAAGTTTGACTATTTGTAGGTCACAGTTGACTTTTGCCCTAGCACAGTCGATTTGGGGACCTCTTGAGCAATTGACTGACCAAACTTCCTTCGCAAGGCTTGAAATCTGACATGGATGAACTTGAGAACATATTAGGACATTGAGGAGCACTTGAGGTCATTTGGATGCAAGGACCTTGATGCAACACAAAACCCTAATTTGAGGTTGACTGCCTTAGGAGATGACTTGACTGTCCAACTCTTGAGATTTTTCTTGCAATGTCTTGAGAAATATGAGAGGGAAAATTTTGGGGTACAACACCTACTATCCAGGTTCCTTCTCACAACCCTACTATCCAGGATTTCATTCCGAAGTAACCCTACTATCCAGGTTCCTTCTCACAGCCCTACTATCCAGGCTTTCATTCCGAAGTAACCCTACTATCCTGGTTCCTTCTCACAACCCTACTATCCAGGCTTTCATTCCAAAGTAACCCTACTATCCAGGTTCCTTCTCACAGCCCTACTATCCAGGCTTTCATTTCGAAGTAACCCTACTATCCAGGTTCCTTCTCACAGCCCTAATATCCAGGCTTTCATTTCGAAGTAACCCTACTATGCAGGTTCCTTCTCACAGCCCTACTATCCAGGCTTTCATTCCGAAGTAACCCTACTATCCAGGTTCCTTCTTACAACCCTACTATCCAGGCTTTCATTCTGAAGTAACCCTACTATCCAGGTTCCTTCTCACAACCCTACTATCCAGGCTTTCATTCCGAAGTAACCCTATTATCCAGGTTCCTTCTCACAGCCCTACTATCCAGGTTTTCATTTCGAGGTAACCCTACTATCCAGGTTCCTTCTCACAACCCTACTATCCAGGTTTTCATTTCAAAATAACCCTACTATCCAGGTTCCTTCTTACAGCCCTACTATCCAGGCTTTCATTCCGAAGTAACCCTACTATCCAGCTTCCTTCTCACAGCCCTACTATCCAGGCTTTCATTTCTAAGTAACCCTACTATCCAGGTTCCTTCTTCCTTATCTCTAGACAATAGGTTACAACACTGTAAAGCTTATACTCGATCAAATACGGTTGATTTCACAGTTCCCCAGCGAGTTGTTGTACAGCCTGGACCCTGACCAGGTATACAGTCTACTTTCACCTCTTCAATCAAGAGTTAATTCCCCAGTAGAGTAATGGACAACCAAAAGCTCCTAGTGCATAAATAAACATTCCCCAGCAAAGTTCCCCTTGACAGCAGGTACAAGAATTTTCACCCAGGAATCTCTTATGCAACCAATCTTTTCTGGATGGCATCTTTAAGCCCATCTCCTATGATTTCTCGTCGCCTTCCAAATGGAATCTGTAAGCCCATTTCTGACATCACCAATCAGTATTACTTCATACGAGTGCAAATTTCTGGGCACTCTAGTGTTCAATCATCTTTCGCCTTCAGATCACGAAAGGCAGATCATCCAATCTACATCCCCAGGCTTAAGAAGATTAAACAGGGGCAACTGTTGTACCCCAAAATTTTCCCTCCCATTTCTCAAAGATTCATCCTGGACTCTCAGTTTTGCTTCTATCAAGTTCCAAGTCTTGAATCATCACTTTTCAAGGAAATCATCCATAAGGGTAAAATGGTCAAAAGCACACTGAAAAAAGTCAAACTTTAACTTTTTAATCAAAATCAAGTTCCAAGAATCATATTTCAATAAGGCGTGAAATTGGTTCATCAAAAATCAGAAGTCAGAAGTTACTTTGAAAAAAATCAAATTTTCTAAACATTTAGAAAATTTTCTAAGTGTCTAGAGAATATGATACTTCAGAACTTCTAAGCCAGCCTCTATGCAAAGTGCAGTCAGAATTTGCAAACACGGTCCAAAACATGACGCTTCGATCAGAACATGCAGAAGCGTTGCTCTTTGGTCAGAACATAACGCTTCAATCAGAACATGCATAAGCGTTGCTCTTTGGTCAGAACATAATGCTTCAGTCAGAACATGATTCTTCAGCATAGGGAGGCTATGTTCAACACTCTGGTCAGATGATGCCCCTTCAGCATTTGAAGGTTACGTTTATGATCTTCTGCAATCAGAACATCACCAAATCCCAAACCCTCATTTAAGTAACCTGTTGCCCTGCTATGGCACAATCCTGCAACCAGCTGCCACAACGTTCCAAATTGCTGCTGACCTAGTCCACACCTGCACTTTCTCAAACCCCATACTTGCATCAAATTGGCATACGAAAATTGTGACTAAAAAGCAATGGAATAGTATATCAAAAAGGTTTGAATCCCTTTTGTTTTCCCCCCAAACCACAACAAACCCATATATAAATACTTTGTCCATCACACGTTCAAGGGGATGGCTTTTGGAGAGAGAGAATCACCAAAAAGAAAGAAAAAAAAGCTTTGAATCCCTGTAAAAATTCCAAGAATCCAAAAAAACTGTAAACACCAAAATAAAAAACCTTAGCATTTGATTATAGCATCAAAACTCCATTGTTCCTTGACTAAAACCATCCCCACAATTGCTGATTAGAAGTTATTCTAACTTCTGTATTCATACTGCCATACACTCCCCATTCACCTCCACCTCAAAGAAGTCAGAACATCACCCTTGGGCTGTTCTAGAAATTAAAAACTTCCATCCTACTAAGTACGTGAAGAAGTGGCTCAGAACATCACCAGAGTTCAGGATCAACCTCCAGTTCACAGAATCTTTGCAGTTGCAAGGTAAGCTTCTGCTGACTCTTATCACGTTACTTAAGCATTACCAGATTTGCATGTTCAAAAATACAATGTAGACATCATGTTTCTGATGTTGTACATATTCTGAGGCTTCACGTATTTATCTGCCTAAGTATGGAATAAATCAGTTCAGAACTTCTGGAAGAAATTTGAATTCAGAATTAGGATTAGCAAATTCATGCTTGCCTCTGATTTATAGTTCTGATATTTCTTGTTTCTGAAATGCTATGAAACCTGTCATAACTGTTATATGTGCAACTTCTGTTCTATTGAAAAATGACTAAGTTGCAGATGTTCTAACTAGCACAGAGAGAGAGACGAAGTTTTGTCAGTTGGCATCAGAACTTCTGAAGACTTTTGTGTTCGCAGCACACCCATAACTTCTTCCTTTCCCTCTTTCTATTAATGTTTGTTTCTGTTTGTGCAGCACATCAGAGTCAGAACTTCTGACCTCTTCTGTTTCAGCATTTACGCTGATTCTGTTTTCTTTCCTTCTATCATTTTTTTTCCATCTGTTTTATTTTTCACCAATCATAAAAGACCAAAAAATATTTTCTTAAACAAAACTTATTTCCTTTCTTTAATAAATAAGCAATTTACGTTTCTTGCACATTCTGATCCATTTCAATATGGTTGTAATAGTAACTTAGGATTTAATTTTACTTGCAACCCCCATTCATAACTATGTACCCCCATCCCCCTAATGATTGTAATAGCGTAGGATGTTTACTTTCCATACTTTTATTGCTTTCATATATTGCTAGTAATTAGGGTGTGTATGGCAAGATAAAAACAACAAATAGACAACCCTAAGCAAGACTAAATGCATGCAATCAAACACACTTGCACACTAGCACCCTTAGGGTAATCTCACTTTGTTGTCTAGCGGAAAAATAGTCCTGTCCCTCGAACATGGGCGTTTTAGCAAAAGACCCTCGACAAAAGATCGTAGTCCCTCGATGACCCTCGATGTTGCCTTCGGTAAACAATCTAGTCCCTAAAAAGACATTGCTAAAACATCCCATGGGTTGCCTTCTATGACTATACAAACTTCCCAAAGCCCGTCCCTTCACATCCAATGATGGGGCTTCTTACCAAATCAATGGTAAGATATCAACATCTAAAGGAGGAGGAAAAGCACATTTAAGACCTTTCGAGTAGGTAGATTCGCTCTTAGTTACTCGCTTGCTCATAACAAAAACATTTTATGCACCCACACTCTCCCTTTGAAACATTTTTAAAAGACAAACACTTTGTAAGCGTTCTTATAGAGACGAGAGCCATTACAAAGAATAAGCCTTTTCAAAATACTTTCAAAACACATCTCACAAACACATCTTTGAACTATTTTCGAAACAAACACTTTGTTTGCATTCTTATAGAAACGAGAATCATTGCAAAGTTACATTTTCAAAATACTTTCAAAACCCACACCACAAGCACATTCAAACAAAAGCAAGTGATCTAGCGAGTAACTAAGAGCCCATGGAAAACCATGGATGAAAAGGGTGCTAATACTTTCCCTTTTCATAATCTACCCCCCGAACTTAAGAAAACATCTCTAAAGGTATTTCCTGTGCTTTTTCACCTTTCCTTTTGGATAAAAGAAAAGTCGGTGGCGACTCTTGCTAAACTGTAACATTTGCGAACACTAACGCAAAACACCTCAAGTCAGTTCTCCCACCGTATCACAGAACTGGAGACTCTGCTGGGGAATAATATAAAAGTGGGGTTACCTTAGGGTTAGATCACATTTACTTACCTTCATTTATTTGAATTACTTGCTTTACATTATTAGTTCCTTGTTTGGGTTTGTTTTGATCCTCTACCTGGATATGGGGCACCTTTTTTAGGTAAGTAGCAATAGATTGTGGAAACTGTACAACATGGACCGATATGGTTGAAACAATGGCTACGTTAGTGTGACACATTTGTGGATACCGGTATCCCTCGTGGTGAATCGAAGAGAATACGGGGCCGCTAAGTGGCTCGTGAAACACTAATTGACTTTAGAACGCTAATTGAACAACTTGGCCATTAGAACGTAGTGAGATAACCGGTTTTGGTGTGGAGCTTAAAATTGCTTGATACTCGATGCTACACTCATCGAGGCTAGACTTTTGGGATATCTCGGCCGCAAGAAAAGATTGATTGTGCTGAGACAATGCCTAAGAGAAAGGTCAGTAATATTGAGATCCTTTAGAACCTGATCACTATTACTAGGACAGGTTCATCCAACCAAACTTCAAGAGGGTACTTACCTATAAAATCCCATGCAAGCCTAAAGCATATGGATTTGTTTGCTTTGTGTGTATATATTTTTACATAACATCATAAGCATCATGAGCATGCTCACTAACCATTTTAAGGATTTAGAAATTTATCTTTGTTTTTATTTTGTAGGTCATGAATTCCGTCCGAAGGAACACCATCCGTATCAACTTTGTAAAAGGACACCCTCAACTTCAAGAGTTAGCCTCAAGAGTGCCCGAGGATTCTCCTTTTACCAAGAAATATGGCTGACTCCTCAGTTTGGCTACATCCAGTTTCCAAGAAGAAATGATGTGTGTACTGTTCCAATTCTTTGATCCCGTACATCATTGTTTCACTTTCCCGGACTATCAGTTGGTACCCACACTGGAAGAGTTCTCTTTACTCTTAGCGGTGCCCATGCTTGATCATATACCTTTCACCGGTCTAGAGGGGATTCCAAAACCTGAAGTCATCGCCAAAGCTTTGCATCTGAAGAGAGCCGACATCATAGCCAATTGGGAGACAAGAAGTGGGGTCAAAGGTTTCCTAGCCAAGTTTCTATTGGAGAAGGCTCGTTCATTCTGGGACAACATGGATTTCCAAGCTTTTGAAGACATCTTGGCTCTTCTCATTTATGGTTTGGTTCTGTTCCCCAACTCGGACCAATTCATAGATGTTAACACCATCAAAGTCTTTCTCTCTCGCAATCCCATACCTACTTTACTGGGAGACATCTAGCATTGCCTTCATACTCGCACCCCATGAAGACAAGAGGTACTCTTTTGTGTTATATTCCCCTACTGGCTAAGTGGTTCACTTCACACTTACCTCAATTAGCATTGAAGAACGAGCAAAGACTGACATGGTCCCAAAGGATGATATCCCTCACCCACTCTGATATCCGTTGGTGTTTGAGATCTTTGGAAGATGTCTCTATCATTGACCGCTGTGGGGAATTCCCTAACGTACCTCTGCTTGGTATTAGGGGAGGTATCACCTACAATCTCTGTTTAGCTCTTCGACAGTTTGGATGTGCCCGAAGAGGTGGTCCTCATGAGATGCTCATCCAAGGTTTGGTGTTCGACTACGACAAAGAAGACCAAGGTTACCGCCAGAGGTTTACACAAGCTTGGAGAATGGTGAACAAGGTGGACAGTAGAACTTTGGGACACAAAAACTCTATCCCTCTCGAGCCTTACCTTAGGTGGGTGCGAGCTCGTGCTCAGAGTTTCGTGATGCCTTATCCTTCCATCCATCCTGTTATCATAGAGCCTGTTGTTGAAGGAGACGTCCCATACACCGTCCTTCATCCTGACATGCCTACATATCTCGAAGATTTGCAGACAGCTTGGGTTCAGTTGAAGGAAGAGCGAGACACCTTTGAAGCCCAGTTTTATGCCATTGAGAAGAAGGTTCTGGAGCTCACCAAGCTGCTTCATGAAGATAAAAACCTGAATACCTACATTGCTCCAAAGAGGATGTGTTCAACCTTCTTGTCTTAGGACTTTTTGTTGTATTCTGTTTATTTCATTGTAAGCCCGAAGAGGCATGATGTATTCAAACTTGGATTTAATATAACGTGTGTTCTTTTGGTTTGAACTAATTTAAATCTCTAATTTCCTTGAAATCATTTGCATATTGCATCTTCATTCATCATAACATCATACAGGTTTCTCATAACAGGTCTCCTTATCCTTCTACTGTTTATTTCAGTGAGATGGATATTGAACAGACAGTGAAAGATCTTCAGGCGCAGAACGTCCAGTTTCAACAAATGCTCTTGACTCTGACAAAAGGACAAGAGGAGTTAAAGACTCTACTGGCCAAAGAGAAGAATAAGAAAGCAAATAAACCAACCGGTATTGTGATCATGGGAAGAAGGTTCAAAAGACAAGCCAGACGGACTTTGGAATTTGCAACATCATTGGGTGAAGGAGATAATCAAGGAGACGGGACCCAGGAAATGAACAACGACCCAACATCCGAGGAAGAGAAAGAACCTGATTACTCTGAGGAACAATATCCTCCTGCTGATGATAAATACAAACAGCTAGAGGATCGTTTGAATGCTATGGAGATTCAGAGGGTACCCATATTGGATTTTGAAGAATTAGGACTGTTCTCAGAGGTTGTCATCCCACAGAAATTCAAGGTCCCCACTTTCGCCAAATACGACAGTGTCTCTTGCCCAAAGCTACATCTAAGATCATACGTTAAAAAGGTTCAACCCCATACGGATGATAAGAATCTGTGGGTGCATTTCTTCCAAGAGAGCTTATCAGGGACGCAGTTGGATTGGTTCTATCAATTGGAAGGGACCAATGTTCGCAATTGGTAAGATTTGGCTGCCGCCTTCTACAAACAATATCAATACAATGCTGATTTAACTCCAACTCGGACACAATTGCAAGGCATGTTGTTGTACCCAAAATTTGCCCTCTCCTGTCTCAAGGATTCTTAAAATTACTTCAGTCAAGTTTCAAGTCTCATACCACATTTTCTAAGAAGAATCATTCAAATTATCAAAAGGGGGCAAAACGAGCAAAATTGAGTTTTCTGTTGGAAAAGTCAACCGGACGCTAAAAAGGTCAAACTTTGACTTTTTGATCAAATTTGAGTCCCCAAAAAATCACATTATGTCAAGACATCCCAAAAAATGAAACGTGATCATCAAAAATCAAGAGAATAAAAAATCCAACTTTGCAAGACTTTGAAATTTTCTAAGTATTTTCTATACTTGGTTGATTTCATTTTGCTCCACGGCATTTTACTACAATTCCAATTAATTCAAAATGATGCAAGTAATTCAAATTATTACAAAGTGACATTTTTGCAAGATTACAAATTCTAAGACTATATCTTGATTAAAAAAAAATCTTGTCACAATATTTTTGCCTTTGACATAATGTGCATAATATATTCCACAAGACCAAATTTGTGACATGCTAAAATCATGCTGTCCAAGTTGAACAAAATGTGACGTGCCACATTGCCACAACACCCCATAATGCCTTGTAAGAAACCTTGTGCTATGCTGCACCCCAAGGATGCATGCTGTCCAATACAGTCCAAAACTGCTCTATGCAGTCTGTTCAAGCCTGCACCACAACAACCCCAAAATTGCACCAAAATGGCAAAGGAAAATTGTGTGCAGAAAGTATCAAAGCAGTAGGCAAAAACAATTCAAAATGACTTATTTGTTTTCCCCCTAAACCACAGTCAAAGGGTCTACAAAAGAGGATTATCTCATAAGACAAATGGGTTGGATTTTGGAAGAGGGCATAGAGAGAGAGAATAGAGAGTTTTGTTGAGCAGAAAAATAATATTCTGTGCAAACCTTGATTCATTTTTCAAAACCAAGTCTATTCTTGTTCAAAACAAAAAAAACCAATCCATTACTCTACCATACTGTTGTACCTCAAAATTTTCCTTCTCATTTTATCAACATTTCTCATCACAAGACTTTTGGAACTCAAGATCAAGCTAGGGTTTGCTCTGCTCAAGGCACCTCCCTGCATTGTTGACCTAAATTAGGGTTTGAGTTTGCACAGTGATGTTTTGACCTAAAATGCCCAAAGTGACTTTCATACTTTATATTGGACTCACAAGTTGGTCCATACCAAGTTTCAAGCCTTGATTCAAATGTTTGCCCAGTCAATTGGACAGTTGACCTAGAAATCAACTGTATTGGGAAAAAGTCAACTGTGGCCAATTGACAGTCAAACCTCATGAAATTTGATTCGCATCAACATTATGAACTCATATGAACCATTTGATCAAGTTTGGATCACAATTTCACAAGAAATTTGATCAGATCACCAAAAGGGCAAAATGGTCATTTCTAGGGTTTTGACTGTACAAAGGCAATTTTTGACTGTTTGACCTAACCAATGGCAAATCAAGCTCAACCATGGACTCAAGGACTCAATGACATTGTCTTGACCCATTCAAAAATTTCAGAAGATCTCAAGTGCATAGGATTGACAAATGAATTTTTCAGTCAACTGATCAAAATTTGACTGTACACTGAAAAGTCAAACTTTGACTTTTTGGTCAAAATCAAGTGCCAAGGGTCATTTTTCATCAAGACATGCCAAATTATGAAACTTGTTCATCAAGAAACCCAAAAATGCAAATTAGGGTTTAAAATGGAAAAATTTCATAACTTAGAAATTTTCTAAGTTATGAAATTTTCTTATTTTTTCCTAACTTTGTCCCATTTTTTCACCAAGATGCAAATGGATTCAAACAAAACTTGAAATATGAAAGTTGTAGTCCATCACTAAGTCTACAACTTTTATTAACAAAGTTTTCTCAAAAGAGGCTTGTATCTCAAGTTATGATTTTTGGAACAAGGGTACCTAAAACTTTTAACTTACAGAAATTTTGCCCTAGTTTAGGCAGGATTTTGACCCATCTTCTTGGCCATTTTTCACATAGTTCCACTTGGAGTTTCAAGTTTCATTTCAAATATGGATTATATTACATGTTGCAAGCTTTCCAAATTGTCCAAGAAATCCTCAAACACCTTTGTGGTTAGGGAGAATTGAATGCTTGAAGTTGGCAAAAACTTACTTTGATCCATGGCCAATACATGTTCATACAACTTGCATTTTCAAATCAGCATGCTTTGTACTAGCTTGCAGGCCTCTAAAACATTTTACACTCCTTAATTGAATGCAAATCCACTGAGCTAAGGCATTATCTTAGTCATTTGGACATTGCATGCAAAACTAATCCCTATTGGGAAAAAGGTATAATGCCATTTTTGTAAAGTTACACTTTATGTCAAACCAAGATCTTTGAGGCAAGGGGGGCATATCTCTGAGGCAAGATCAAATCCACAAATTGCAAGTATCAAGGGCAAAAGATGCAGCATACAAGATAGGCATTACATGCCTGCATTGACAAGTTAGACATTCTTGCTTCACAAAGAAGAAATTGTCCAAAATCCTCCCAACTTGAAAACCAGTCATTGTTAGCTAAAACAAAGATCACAAACACATTTCACATAACCCTTTGAGTCAGAAGCACGATCCTTTCACCCCTAAAGCACCCTCATACCTAAAATCACAATTTTTCTGCAAAACAGAGCAAGCCCTGCAGAACCACCCCCATCTCCACTTTCCCTCGTGCGTTTTGCCTCAAACTTGTTCCAATACCTTCCACTCAACTCACCTGAACTATCCCAGACCTCCATTGCTAGCTGTAACACCATTAACACACATTGCCATTTTTGTTTCAAAGCTTTACAGATTGAGTTCTGTAGCACGATTCAAGTTGTTTCAAAACCAACTAAGCATTGGGAAAGCTTCATTGGACATCAGGCAAGCTCAAAAGAACCTCAAGCACCCTTGGAAGTTGCTGCATTGTCCAGCTCAAAGTCAGCTGAAACAAGTATTTCATGAACTTCTATCTCTCTATTTAGGAATAGTTAGACTTAGGTTTGTGAATGAAAGATGTTGTACTCATAGCCCTGAAACCATACATGTGCTTAGTTTTCATTTATATTAATCGTGCTAGGAGAATTTTGTTCATGAACTTTCTGAAAAAACTAGGTTAAGATTTAGGGCCATAGAAATTCTCTCTGGTCTTTGAGAGTTAGCTTAAGTTTTTTATATGGTTGGATTCGTTGCTTGATGCTCTACAAGTTTCATGTTATGAGTTTTGTGAAAAAGTCAAGGAATCAGGAGATAGCAATTGATGTACAAAACGCGCATTTTTTGTGAACTGAGGAAGAAGATGAAGTTACTTGGGCTGGGCCTTTTTTCTTTTGCTTCTCACACATACATTTTCAGTTTACACCTCCCTGGCCCATTTATTTGTATATTTGTCATTTTGATATTTTTATTTTTTATTCTGACTTTATTATTTTATGTCTAAATATAAAAAATGCCAAAAAATTATTTTTATATTTTTTCATATTTATTTGATATTTATTTTTATTTTACTAGTATAAAAATGATTTAAATACTTCATATCCCTTTTATTAAAACTCAAAAATAATATAAAAAAATATGTTTATCTTTATTTATTATTTTGTACATACTTGAAAACATTTTCTTGAAATATATACCATGTTGTAAATAATTTATTTTATTTTTATACACACCTAGTATATTTAATATATTTAATATATTTAATACATATACATACATATTTTAATTAAATAATTAAGACAAAAAATACAAAAATATTACATTTTCATTTTTATTAATATTGTATACTAAAAATACCATTTTTTTAATATATTTATATTTTTGTACAAATTAATACATTATTGTAATATAAATAATAAATAATACTATTTATTAAAAAAAATTAAGGTTTTTTCCCTAAAGAACAAAAATAATTAAAATTGATTTTTTTTATTATTTACACTTCATATTCAAAAATACTTTTTACATACATAAAAAAACATTTTTTTGCATAATACACTTTATTGAATATTTATTTATTGTATTTATTTAAATATTGTGTATTTAATATTATGCCTTACCCATTCAATATGGTTGTAATAATTTAGAATTTAATTTCTTGCAAAATAATCCCCAATTCAAATTTGTACCCCCTCCCTATATCATGTTGTAATAGTGTAAAATTTAAATTCTCGCACCTTTAGATGCTTTCAATTATGCCATGATTAGACCTAGGGTTTGTATGCAAAATAAAATCAACAAATAGCTTGACCTAATCCAAAGATAACAATGCATGAAAAACAAACACAATGCACACTTGCACCCCTAGGGTTTCAATCCACTTGTTGCCTTCAAACATGGGCCATGATATGCATGTCAAGTACTTTGGCAAAACAAAAATAAACAAAAGATCATAGTCCCTCGATGACGCTATATGAGTTGCCTAAACAAAATGATCAAGTCCCTCAAAGAAAATTGCCAAAAATACTTGACACCATTGCTATCATGGTCTATACGATGACCCGCGCCTGTCCCGTTTAACATCCTAACATAAGGTTGTTCACCAAATACAATGGTGAAGCAACACTGTTAAAAGGGTTAAAAACATAAGAAAGATCTTTGAGTAAAATAGGGTAGACAACTCTTAGTTACTCGATCAAAGCTTACAAAAACATCCTTGCTATCTTCAAAAACACACTCCACAACACAATTTCAAAACCCTACTTTCAAACATTGAAAACTTTTCAAAAGACAAAAACACCTTTGTATAAATTCCAACAAGAATCATTACAAAGGTTGCCACAATGATGGCCTCTTTTCAAAAAAACTTTCAAAACCACACACAAAGCACCATTTCAAACAATTGAAGAGCACCATTTCAAACAATTGAAAAGCAAAGCAAGTGATCTAAGCAAGTAACTAAGAGCCAATGGATAACCATGGATAGAAAGGGTGCTAATACCTTCCCTTTCTATAATCTACTCCCCGAACCCAAGAAAACATCTCAAAGGTCTTTCCTGTGCTTTTTGACCTTTCCTTAGGATAAAATAAAAAGTCGGTGGCGACTCTTGCTAAACCGAAACATTTGCGAACACAAACGCAAAATCCCAAGTCAGTTCTCCCACCGTATCACAGAACTGGCGACTCTGCTGGGGATAACTTTAAAAGTGGAGTAACCTTAGGGCTTAGATCACCCTTTGCATGATTATTGTTTGCTTTGATTGCTTTACATTTGGCTCTCTTGTTTGGGTTTGAAATCCTCCACCCCGATTTGGGAAATATTCATAGGTAAATAGCAATACGTTATGGAAACTGTACGGGGTATACCGACACGGTTGAAGCAATAGCTATATTAGTGCGACATATTTGTGAGTACCAGTAGCCTTTAAGTCAATCAAAGAGAATACGGGGCCGCTGAGTGATGTCATGAAGCACTAATGAACTCTTAGAACCTTACTTGACCATCTTGGCCTTTTATTAGGGGTAGTGAGATGACCGACTTTGGTGCAGTCCGAAGTTGGTAGATACTCGATACTACACTCACTGAGGGTTATTTTCTTGGAATATTTTGGTCGCTAGTTAAGTGGATAAACCAAAACAATGAACATAGAAAACAATCCAGTGATATTGAGCTCCTTAGAACCCAGTTACTATTTATAGGACAGGTTTGAGCCAACTAAACTCAAGAGGGTACTTACCTATGGAACCTCATGCAAGCCTAAAACTAGGGCTTTGTGTGATTTGCTTGTACATGTGTTTGTGCATACATCATGAACATCATAAAGCATCATATGCATCCACTAACCATTTCAAGGGTTTAGATCTTCATCCTTGTTCTTGTTTTGTAGGTCATGGAATCTCTTCGCAGGAAAACAATTTAAGTCAACCTTGTGAGAATCCCTCCTCAACTCAAGGAGTTTACTTCTAGGATTCCAGAGAATTCTCTCTTCAGTGAAAGACATGGTAGACTCCTCAACTTGGTCAACACTAACATTGAAGAAGACTTGGTGAAAGTCCTCTTCCAATTCTTTGACCCCCTACACCACTGTTTCACATTCCCTGATTACCAGTTGGTGCCTACTTTGGAGGAATTTTCTCAACTCCTGAGAATTCCTATTCTTCATCAACTACCCTACAACGGTACGGAAAGAGAACCAAAGCCTGAAGATGTTGCTCAAGCATTACACTTGCAACCATCTGACATCAAGGGGCACTGGGAAACCAGAAGTGGTGTCAAGGGTTTCTTGGCAAAGTTTCTGTTTGAGAAGGCACAAGACTGCTGGAATTCTCTTAATTTACAGGCCTTTGAAGAGATTGTGGCACTCCTCATCTACGGGTTGGTCTTGTTCCCAAACCCTGATCAGCTTATAGATGTGAACACTGTCAAGATTTTCATATCCAGGAATCCTATACCTACATTGCTTGGGGACATCCTACACTCATTTTACACACGAACAATGAGGAAAAGAGGTGTTCTCATGTGCTGTACTCCTCTCCTAGCAAGGTGGTTTATTTCTCACCTTCCACAATCAGTTTTGAAGAATGAGCAGGGTTTAAGGTGGTCACAACGATTGATGACCCTCACACATTCTGATGTACATTAGTGTTCTCGGTCCAGAGAAAATGTCTTCATCATTGATCGTTGTGGGGAATTTCCTAATGTCCCACTACTTGGCATAAGGGGAGGCATCACCTACAACCCCTCTCTAGCTTTGAGACAGTTTGGATATGCTCGGAGGGATGGCCCTCATGACATGCTGATTCCTGACCTAGTTTTTGACTTCGACAATGATGCGCAAGGACTTCGACAAAGATTCATCAGAGCTTGGAGGATGCCCAACAAGGTAGATAGTAAGACATTGGGGCACAAGAATTCCATCCCCCTTGAGCCTTATCTCAAGTGGGTACGAACCCGCGCCCATAATCTTATGATGCCATACCCTCACATTCTCCCTTTGATCAAAGAGCCTGTTATGGAAGGAGAGGTTCCATACACCATCCTCCATCCTGACATGCCAACATCATGGGAAGAAATGCAAAAGAGTTGAATCCAACTCAAGGAAGAATGATATACTTTTGAAGCCAGCTTCTATGCCAGCGAGAAGAAGGTTTTGGAGCTTACCCGCCGACTTCATGAGGAGGAAACTCTCAACACTTACATCGCACCAAAGAGGATGCGCAATGTCTTTTTACATTAAGAATTTTGTAATATTTTGCCCATGGGGAACTTATGTACTAACAATTTCTTCTTAATATGACGTGTGTTCCTTTTTGTTTGCAACAAATTTGAATTTCTGAATCCTTGAATGCATTACATGAATAACATACCATTCATCATATGCATAAACAGGTCTTCACACCAGGTTTCCTTATCTTTCTGCTGTTTATTTCAGCAAGATGGATTTGGAGCAAACAGTAAAGGATTTGCAGGCACAAAATTCACAATTCCAGCAACTCCTCATGACCTTGGCAAAGGGTCAAGAGGACCTCAAAGCTATGTTGGGTAAGAATAAAGAGAAAAAGAAAAAGAGACCTGGAGTAGCCACTTTGGGAAGGATATTTGAGCATCAGGCTAGGAGAGTTCTCGAGTTCCCCTCAATGTTTGACGAAGGGGCCGGTAAAGGGAAAGGGACTGCTGTACCTTCTGAATCTGAGGTTGAAGAGGAGGAGGAGGAAGAAGACGAAGACTACTCTGAACAACAATATCCACCAGCGGATGATAAATATAAGAATCTTGAGGATAGACTGGCAGCCATGGAGTTGCAGAGGGTACCCGGTTTGGATTTTGAAGAACTAGGACTGGTATCTGGGATTGTTATCCCTCCCAAGTTCAAGGTACCAACATTTTCCAATTACGACAATCTGTCTTGCCCAAAGATGCACCTGAGATCGTATGTCAGAAAAATCCAACCCCACTCATCTGATAAAGACCTCTGGGTACACTTTTTCCAAGACAGTTTGTCTGGCACACAGTTGGATTGGTTCTATCAGCTCGAGAGATCAGAGGTTCACAATTGGGAAGACTTAGCAGCTGCTTTTTACCATCAGTATCAATACAATGCTGATTTGGCGCCCACTCGTACTCAGTTACAAAGTATGGGGATGGCTTCCAATGAAGGGTTTAAAGAGTACGCCCAGAAGTGGCGTGATCTGGCTGAAAGGGTGCAGCCGCCGTTATCAAATAGGGAGTTAGTTGACATGTTTCTGGGGACCCTGTCTGGCCCCTTCTTCAACCATCTAATCGGGAGTTCTTCCGCGAGATTTACTGAACTGATTTTGACCGGCGAAAGGGTCGAGGCCGGTATTAAAAGTGGAAAGATTCAAAAGGATGCTTCTGCATCTACAGCTGTTAAGAAACCTTTCCCGGCTAAGAAATAAGCCTCTGCTGTGTATTCTCAGAAGGGTCAGGGAAGAATCGAGCGCCGATCGACTGTAGGGGCGGTGATGATTCAAAATTCTTCAAATGATCAACCTCGTAACAATCAGTCGAGATCTAATCATTAACGGGTAGAAAGGCCACAGCGGCAGTTCACTCGCATCAACATGACACCAACTCAGGTACTCCCTCACTTGTTGAAGTTGAATCTTACCAGTTTAAAAGAAGCGCCAAAGAATCCTAACACCTCCTCTCCATACTACCACTCCAATGCCAAATGTGCTTACCATTCCGACAGTGTTGGGAACGATACCAATAATTGCTGGGCGCTTAAGAACAAAATCCAGGACCTGATTGATGCCAAAGAAGTAGAATTCGATGCGCCTGAGAAGCCCAATGTGATTTCTGCTCCGATGCCCAAGCACGGTAATAATGTTCATGCTGTTATGGAGGACCTTCATGTTACTGATGTTGTTGACCTGTTGACGCTGTTACTTGTAATTAAAGAAAATTTGATGAGAGCCAGGATCTTTCCTGGTTGTGGTAAAGACTGCTATTTTTGTTTGAACATACGAGGTGATTGCCCAATGTTGAAGTCAGGTGTCCAACGCCTGATGGATACCCAAGAGATACTTTTCCAGAAAACCCCTGTTGATACCTTCAATCCTGTTACTCCTGATACTTTTGCTACTTCAACCAACGATATCGCAATCATAACCATTTCCGACAATCCTCCCAAGGCTTGCAAAAGGCCTGTCAGGATTACACCCAACTCTGAATGTGTACCTTTAAAGATCACCATGCCGGGACCTGTCCCGTACCAATCAAGCAAAACTATACCATGGAACTATGGAGGAGAAATCTTCTATCATGGTATCAAACAAATTGAGGCAGTCCAAGAGATTTCTGAAGAAGAAAACCCTGATATAGGGAACATTGCGGGTGCAAGCAAGATAACCTACTGCGGCCAGATCTTTTCTCCGGAGATTGCTCCCCCTCGAGCAGTTTTCGGACCCTTGAAAGCTTCTGTACCTGTTGGACCGTCTGTGCAAGGCCCAATGATTAAAGAATTGGATACTCCTAAAGTAAGACCATCTGCTGATGCTACCGACAAAGGTAAGGGGATACTAGAAGTGCCTGTCAGGACGAAGGCTCATGCTGTGGTTATCCCCGAAACCACTCAGAACGAAATGGATGAAATCTTGAAAATTATCAGAAAAAGTGACTACGACGTTGTGGAACAATTAGGGCAGACCCCTTCTAAAATTTCAATGTTGGCTCTTCTGCTCTGTTCTGAGGCCCATGCTAAGGCCCTAATCAAATTCTTGAAGGCGGCACATGTTCCCCAAGAGACTTCGGCTGACCAGTTTCAGGAATGTGTGGCCAGTCTTACTGTTGATAATGGCCTTGGCTTTTCCGATGCTGACTTGACTCCCAAAGGAAGGAAACACAACGACGCGTTACATATCTCAGTTGAATGCAGGGGAACCACCCTCTCCCATGTCTTAGTCGATACTAGTTCTTCTTTGAATGTGCTGCCGAAGAAAGCCTTAGACCGTTTGGACTGCGAAGGATTGACCCTCAAACCTAGAAACATCGTTGTTAGGGCTTTTGATGGTTCCAAAAGAATGGTTCATGGGGAGGTTGATATTCCTATCAAAGTAGGCACGGAAGTCTTCAACTCCACCTTTTATGTGATGGATATTCGTCCTTCATATTCTTGTTTGTTAGGGAGACTGTGGATCCATTATGCCGGGGCAGTTACCTCCTCTTTGCACCAAATGCTGAAATATCCTGTTAAGGGTAAAATTATAACAGTGCACGGCGAGGAAGAGTACATGATAAGTCATCTCAATTCCTTCCGCTACGTGGAGTTGGATGGCGAGTTCATCGAAACGCCTTTCCAACATTTCGAGGAAGTGTCTCCTGAGGTAGCAGTTGCGAAGACAATGGTCGAGATGCCTATCGTTCCCAAGCATGTATCTAGGATGGCATCTCTCAAGGACGCAAAGGCGATGATCAAAGAAGGGAAGAGTACAGTATGGGGACAATTGCCTGACTTTCCCCATAAGACATACAAGTTTGGGTTAGGGTTTACTGCTGCAGGACAAAAGGCTATGCGTCGCTCCAAGGTTGGAAGACCACCCGTCAAGATCTCACACCATGGAATCAATGCTGTAGAAGATGAAGATGAAGAGAGCCACTTTGAAGATTGGATCTTTCCGACCGTCGAAGGGGGTTTGAGCAACTGGGAAGCAAAGGATTTTTTTCCCATCACCTTTATCAACCAGTAATTTTATCTTTGAACAATTTCCCATTTATGGTTTGTAATAATTAAAATAATTCGCACACTATTTTCACCTCATGCCTTGCCCGGGGCATGTAGGTCCATTTGTAAGGGCTTGATTTTCTTCATAATCATATGCCATGTTTTAATGAATCATTGGACGTTTTTCATCTATAAACTGTTGTGATCATTTTATTTCCTTTTGCATTTTTGTTTGTTTAAGGATGGCTATCGCTTACACACACCCACACTCACAAATGCAGGTACCCATCCACTCCGGATTCCATGGGTGACTATTCTGCTTTAGCCTTCGATAACTCTGAAGATTTGGTCAATCATGCTGAGTACGAAGTTGACAAAGACTGTGAAGTGCCAGGAGAGTTAGCCAGACTTCTACAACAAGAGGAAAGGGCCATTCTGCCTCATGAAGAGTTGCTAGAAACCATCAACTTGGAGACAAAGGAAGACATGAAAGAAGTAAAAGTGGGTGCCAACCTGGAACCAAGTGTCAAGGAGCGTTTAGTACATTTGTTGAACGAATATGTTGAAATCTTCGCCTGGTCTTATGAAGACATGCCAGGGCTAGACACAGATATCGTGGTTCACCGTCTCCCTACAAGAGAAGACTGTCCACCGGTCAAGCAAAAGGTCCGCCGAATGAGGCCTGACATGTCTGAAAAGATCAAGGCTGAGGTTATGAAGCAATTCAATGTTGGCTTTCTGGCTGTTACTTCCTATCCATAATGGGTTGCTAACATTGTGCCCGTGCCTAAGAAGGACGACAAAGTCATAATGTGTGTGGAATATCGGGATTTGAACAGGGCTAGCCATAAAGAAGATTTTCCGCTACCACATATCGACATCTTGGTTGAAAACACAACTCAACGCAAGGTTTTTTCCTTCATGGATGGATTCTAGGGATACAACAAGATCAAAATGGCCCCCGAGGACATGGAGAAAACTACCTTTGTCACGCAATGGGGTGCCTTCTGCTACAAAGTGATGCCATTCGGACTGAAGAATGCAGGGGCAACCTATCAACGCACCATGGTAGCTTTGTTTCATGATATGATACATCATGAGATCGAAGTTTACGTAGAAAATATGATAGCTGGATCATAGACAAAAAAAGAACACCTTGATCATTTGCAAAAGCTGTTTGCTAGGTTGAAGGAATATAAGCTCAGACTGAACCCAAACAAGTGCACTTTTGGGGTTAGGTCTGGTAAACTTTTGGGATTTATTGTCAGCAACAAAGGCATTGAGGTTGATCCAGCTAAAGTAAAGGCTATACAAGAAATTCCTGCTCCCCGTACTGAAAAGGAGGTTAGAGGATTCTTGGGACGCTTAAACTATATCGCCAGGTTCATCTCTCACCTGACATCTACCTGTGAGCCAATCTTCAAGCTGTTGAAGAAAGATCAGGTAGTTGAATGGAACAATGATTATCAAGTTGCTTTTGATAAGATCAAGGAGTATTTACTAGAACCTCCTATTTTGATGCCACCCGTCGAAGGAAGACCGTTAATCATGTATCTGACTGTGTTGGATAACTCAATGGGGTGCGTACTGGGCCAACATGACGAGTCTGGCCGAAAAGAGCATGCCATTTATTACCTTAGCAAAAAGTTTACCGATTGTGAGACTCGCTACTCTCTGCTCGAGAAAACTTGCCGCGCTTTGGTATGGGCTGCTCGCCGGCTGAGACAGTATATGTTGACTCATACCACTTTGCTGATTTCCAAAATGGATCCGATCAAGTATATCTTCGAGAAGCCTACTTTATCTGGAAGAATCGCTAGATGGCAAATGATCATGACTGAGTATGATATCCAGTATACTACCCAAAAAGCTATAAAGGGGAGTTTACTAGCTGACCATCTAGCTCATCAAGTCGTCGAAGATTACCAATCTATGAGATTTGACTTCCCGGACGAGGACATCATGACTTTGGACAACATTGAGGGTAACAGAACGTATGACGGACCTGAACAAGGATCCCAATGGACCCTGTAATTTGATGGTGCTTCAAATGCACTTGGCAACAGTATCGGTGCGGTACTCATTTCTCCGGAAGGTTGCCATACACCCTTCACTGCCCGACTTTGCTTCAGCTGTACCAACAACATGGCTGAATATGAAGCTTGCATCTTTGGTCTCAAGGCTGCTATAGACTTAGGAATCAAATCTTTGGTCGTATTTGGGGACTCGACTTTGGTTATCAGTCAAGTCAAAGGAGAGTGGGACACTAAACATCCTAATCTTATCCCATACAAAGAACATGTCTTAACATTGTTGCCTCATTTCAAGTAGATTACCTTCGAGCATTTCCCGCGAGAAGAAAATCTGCTAGCAGATGCTCTGGCTACAATGTCTTCCATGTTTAAACTCAACTGGGATAACGAGGCTCCCCAAATTACCATCGAGCGAATGGACAAACCTGCGCACTGTCATGAGATTAATACCGAAGAAGTAATGGAACAACCCTGGTTTCATGAAATCCAAAGGTATCTCCAGACTAGAGAATACCCTGAAGGAGCTTCCACCAATGACAAAAAGTTCTTAAGGAGATTTTCTGCCAAGTTCTTCCTAAGAAATGACATCCTTTATAAGCGCAACCATGATTGTGTTCTACTTCATTGTGTGGACAAAGCTGAAGCAGAGTTGATCATGACTGAGATACACAGTGGCACATTTGGCACCCACTTGAGTGGACATACGATGGCTAAGAAGATTCTAAGGGCAGGCTACTACTGGTCTACCATGGAAACTGATTGTCATCAACATTCCCGTACTTGTCACAAATGCCAAGTCTATGCCGACAAGGTACATATTCCTCCTGTTCCTCTCAACATTCTGACAGCTCCTTGGCCATTCGCAATGTGGGGCATTTATATGATTGGAGAGATAAAGCCCACGACATCCAATGGACATCGCTTCATCTTGGTCGCTATTGATTATTTCACCAAGTGGGTCGAAGCAGCTTCCTTTGCCTCAGTTACAAAGAATGTGGTTGCCCGCTTCATCAAGCAGAACCTCATATGCCGGTATGGTGCCCCCAACAGGATCATCACAGACAATGGTACAAATTTGAACAACACCATGATCACGGATCTATGCGAACAATTCAAGATTTATCATCACAATTCATCTCCCTATCGGCCGAAGATGAACGGTGCTGTTGAAGCCGCGAAAAAAAAATCAAGAAGATCATCCAAAAACTGACAGTCACCTACAAGGACTGGCATGAGATGTTACCGTTTGCTCTGCATGGATATCGTACCATGGCACATACGTCAACAGGGGCAACCCCATTTTCTTTGGTATATGGCATGGAAGCTGTTTTGCCTATGGAAGTTCAGATTCCTTCCTTGAGGATTATGAAGGATGCCGATTTGAGTGAAGACGATTGGATTCAGACCCGGCTTGACCAACTTAATTTGATAGACGAGAAGCGACTTACTGCTGTTTGTCATGGTCAGATGTATCAAAAACGGATGATCAAGGCTTTCAACAAGAAAGTTAGACGTCAAGTATACCAAGTCGGAGATCTTGTAATCAAGCGGATCATCTTACCGCAAAGTGATCCCAGGGGCAAGTGGACTCCTACTTATGAAGGACCATTTGTGATCAAGAGCATCTTCTATGGTGGGGCAATGATTCTGACTACCATGGACGGCGACGACCTGCCACACCCTGCGAACGCAGACATAGTCAAAAGATACTACACATAAGATAACCCGACAAGTTGAAAACCCGAAAGGGCGACTTGGGCAAAAATGGGCATCCCGGTGAATCGAAAACCCGAAAGGGAGGTTCAGGCAAAAATTAGGGATAAAACAAAAAATCTGTACACCCGGCAAGTTGAAAACCCGAAAGGGCGACTTGGGAAAAAAAGGGTTTCCCGGTGGATCGGAAACCCGAAAGGGCGGTCCAGGCAAAAGTTAGGGAATTAAAGCGTATGACTATGTCTCGTCGGATCACCTTAAGAATAATCTCTTCACCAACAAGCTCCAAGCTTCTGAGCAATCCAGTCATCAACGGACGAAGAAGCAAATGGACAAGATATTCAGAGTTGTGAAGGCTATAGCAGAATGGGAATCCCATGGAATTGTCACACATAACCATCTTTCTTTTGTATAAAATTTTTCAGTTTTTACAACAACATTCTCTTACTAGGATGTCTGTCTCCTTTGTACAAAGATACTCACAAAAGTTAAATACAAATATACTTCAAAGTGCAGAAATTTGTTCGCCTTTCTTTTTACACTTATGTTTTATTTGAAAACGTCCAATGTTTTGTTAAATAGGCATATGCATTTGAATATAATCACTGCTTACAAATAAAATGAAATTGAAAAAGGATAATTACTGATAGATTGAAGGTGTAGGAAGATATCTTTATGCCATTTCAGAAGAAATCCCCTACGATACATCATTCAAATCCTCAACAAAGCTAAAATTTGGAGTATATTTCCCCAGCGGAGTTAAGCTTCAAGATCCTCAGCGGAGCCAGTGCATTCTAAAAAACTTGATTCCCCACCTGAGTTAAGTTTCAAAATTCCCATCAGAGTCAAGCTTCAAGATTCCCAGTGGAGCCCGAAAACCCTGAAAATCCTATCCCCAGCGGAACCAGAATAGTGAACATTTCCCCCAGAGTTATCTCCCAGCAAGATCGAAGATTCTCGGTCTCATTTCTCCAAGCAGAAGCCTCCTAGGTTTTAACTCCCCAGTAGAGATTTTTAGAGTTTTCCCTACATCCCAGGAAAGTCATGAGGGATTCTCATTCCCTGCAGAAATTGTTAAAGGTATTGTTAATCCCTGCAAATCACCGAGGAGTTTCATTCTCCAGCTGTGGTCCCAGGATTTATCCTTCTCAACAATCAGAGATCTTTGATCCCCAATCAGTCAGCAAGGATTTCTCATCTTCAGCATTCAAAGATTTTTTGGAATCCCCAGCATCGATAAAATATTTACTTTCCCCGACAGCAATCAACGATTTCATTATCTCCAGTTATCAAGGATTTATTTTCCCCAGCAAGACAGCTGCTCAGTTTACATGCACATCCAGTACATTCATATATCATAAAAATTGATGAAACACAATTCATTGCATCATACATATCATGCAACATAACTTTGTGTTTTAGCTAACATGTTACCCTTTTCAGGATAAGATTAAAAGGTTGTTGATAATAATTATTCAGATACAGTATGGATACACCCCAGACACGGCGGTCATTCTATTACTCATTCACAATTTCAAGTCAAAATACAGTACAGATACACCCCAGACACGGCGGTCATTCTATTACTCATTCACAATTTCAAGTTAAAATACAGTACAGATACACCTCAGACACGGCGGTCATTCTACTACTCATTCAGACTTCAGCAATCCGATACAGACTAGATACGCTCCAGACACGGCAGCCATTCTATCTCTCATTCAAGATTCAACTATCAACCACAAGTTCAGATACTCTCCAGACACGGATGCCATTCTGGCCCTTACACCAGCAGTTTGATTCTCCCCAGTGCAGTTGCCACGGAAGTCATGTTGTCACTTATTCAGATCCCAGTTACAGTCTCAGATACACTCCCGACACGGAAGTCATTCTGCTACTCATACAGATCTCAACTTCAGACACAATACAGATACACTCCCGACACAGAAGTCATTCTGCTACTCATACAGATCTCAACTTCAGATACAATACAGATACACTCCCGACACGGAAGTCATTCTGATATTCATTCAAAGTTCAAATACGGTTACAGCTCAGATACGCTCCAGACACGGACGCCATTCTTTTGCTTATATAAACTCAGTCTCCAGATACAGTTCAAATGCATTCCAAACACGGATACCATTCTGATGCCCATTCTTCTGACCTACAACATTGCAATTCAACAAACATTCTTAGATGGCATCTTTAAGCCCATCTCCAGCAAGATTCTACCATCTCTAAATGGCATCTTTAAGCCCATTTCCTCAGCTATATTTTGACGAGTGCAAATTTACGGGCACTCTAGTGTCCAATCCTCTTTTACCTTCAAGTCACGAAAGGCAAGCTTGCCAATCTAACTCTTCAGGTTCAAGAAGATTGAACAGGGGAAACTGTTGTACCCCAAAATTTTCCTTCTCATTTTATCAACATTTCTCATCACAAGACTTTTGGAACTCAAGATCAAGCTAGGGTTTGCTCTGCTCAAGGCACCTCCCTGCACTGTTGACCTAAATTAGGGTTTGAGTTTGCACAGTGATGTTTTGACCTAAAATGCCCAAAGTGACTTTAATACTTTATATTGGACTCACAAGTTTGTCCATACCAAGTTTCAAGCCTTGATTCAAATGTTTGCCCAGTCAATTGGACAGTTGACCTAGAAATCAGCTATATTGGGGAAAAAGTCAACTGTGGCCAATTGACAGTCAAACCTCATGAAATTTGATTCACATCAACATTATGAACTCATATGAACCATTTGATCAAGTTTGGATCACAATTTCACAAGAAATTTGATTAGATCACCAAAAGGGCAAAATGGTCATTTCTAGGGTTTTGACTGTACAAAGGCAATTTTTGACTGTTTGACCTAACCAATGGCAAATCAAGCTCAACCATGGACTCAAGGACTCAATGACATTGTCTTGACCCATTAAACAAGTTCAGAAGATCTCAAGTGCATAGGATTGACAGATGAATTTTTCAGTCAACTGATCAAAATTTGACTGTACACTGAAAAGTCAAACTTTGACTTTTGGTCAAAATCAAGTGCCAAGGGTCATTTTTCATCAAGACATGTCAAATTATGAAACTTGTTCATCAAGAAACCCAAAAATGCAAATTAGGGTTTAAAATGGAAAAATTTCATAACTTCGAAATTTTCTAAGTTATGAAATTTTCTTATTTTTTCCTAACTTTGTCCCATTTTTTCACCAAGATGCAAATGGATTCAAACAAAACTTGAAACATGAAAGTTGTAGTACATCACTAAGTCTACAACTTTTATTAACAAAGTTTTCTCAAAAGAGGCTTGTATCTCAAGTTATGATATTTGGAACAAGGGTACCTAAAAGTTTTAACTTACAGAAATTTTGCCCTAGTTTAGGCAGGATTTTGACCCATCTTCTTGGCCATTTTTCACATAGTTCCACTTGGAGTTTCAAGTTGCATTTCAAATATGGATTATAGTACATGTTGCAAGCTTTCCAAATTGTCCAAGAACTCCTCAAACACCTTTGTGGTTAGGGAGAATCGAATGCTTGAAGTTGGCAAAAACTCACTTTGATCCATGGCCAATACATGTTCATACAACTTGCATTTTCAAATCAGCATGCTTTGTACTAGCTTGCATGCCTCTAAACCATTTTAAACTCCTTAATTGAATGCAAATCCACTGAGATAAGGCATTATCTTGGTCATTTGGATATTGCATGCAAAACTAATCCCTATTTGGAAAAAGGTATAATGCCATTTTTGTAAAGTTACACTTTATGTCAAACCAAGATCTTTGAGGCAAGGGGGCATATCTCTGAGGCAAGATCAAATCCATAAATTGCAAGTATAAAGGGCAAAATATGCATCATACAAGATATACATTACAGGCCTGCATTGACAAGTTAGACATTCTTGCTTCACAAAGAAGAAATTGTCCAAAATCCTCCCAACTTGAAAACCAGTCATTGTTAGCTAAAACAAAGATCACAAACACATTTCACACAACCCTTTGAGTCAAAATCACGAGCCTTTCACCCCTAAAGCCCCCTCATACCTAAAATCACCATTTTTCTGCAAAATAGGGCAAGCCCTGCATAACCACCCCCATCTCCACTTTCCCTCGTGCGTTTTGCCTCAAACTTGTTTCAATACCTTCCACTCAACTCACCTGAACTATCCCAGACCTCCATTGCTAGCTGTAACACCATTAACACACATTGCCATTTTTGTTTCAAAGCTTTCCAGGTTGAGTTCTTAGCACGATTCAAGTTGTTTCAAAACCAACTAAGCATTGGGAAAGCTTCATTGGACATCAGGCAAGCTCAAAAGAACCTCAAGCACCCTTGGAAGTTGCTGCATTGTCCAGCTCGAAGTCAGCTGAAACAGGTATTTCATGAACTTCTATCTCTCTATTTAGGAATAGTTAGACTTAGGTTTGTGAATGAAAGATGTTGTACTCATAGCCCTGAAACCATACATGTGCTTAGTTTTCATATATATTAATCGTGCTAGGAGAATTTTGTTCATGAACTTTCTGAAAAAACTAGGTTAAGATTTAGGGCCAGAGAAATTCTCTCTGGTATTTGAGAGTTAACTTAAGTTTTTTATATGGTTGGATTCATTGCTTGATGCTCTACAAGTTTCATGTTATGAGTTTTGTCAAAAAGTCAAGGAATCAGGAGATATCAGTTGATGTACAGAACGCGCGTTTTTTGTGAACTGAGGAAGAAGATGAAGTTACTTGGACTGGGCCTGTTTGCTTTGCTTCTCACACATACATTTTCAGTTTACACCCCCTGGCCCATTTATTTGTATATTTGTCATTTTGATATTTTTATTTTTTATTCTGACTTTATTATTTTATGTCCAAATATAAAAAATGCCAAAAAATTATTTTTATATTTTTTCATATTTATTTGATATTTATTTTTATTTTACTAGTATAAAAATGATTTAAATACTTCATATCCCTTTTATTAAAACTCAAAAATAATATAAAAAAATATGTTTATCTTTATTTATTATTTTGTACATACTTGAAAACATTTTCTTGAAATATATACCATGTTGTAAATAATTTATTTTATTTTTATACACACTTAGTATATTTAATATATTTAATACATATACATACATATTTTAATTAAATAATTAAGACAAAAAATACAAAAATAATACATTTTCATTTTTATTAATATTGTATACTAAAAATACCATTTTTTAAATATATTTATATTTTTGTACAAATTAATACATTATTGTAATATAAATAATAAATAATACTATTTATTTAAAAAAATTAAGGTTTTTACCCTAAAGAACAAAAATAATTAAAATTGACTTTTTATTATTATTTACACTTCATATTCAAAAATACTTTTTACATACATAAAAAAATATTTTTTTGCATAATACACTTTATTGAATATTTATTTATTGTATTTATTTAAATATTGTGTATTTAATATTATGCCTTACCCATTCAATATGGTTGTAATAATTTAGAATTTAATTTCTTGCAAAATAATTCCCAATTCAAATTTGTACCCCCTCCCTATATCATGTTGTAATAGTGTAGAATTTAAATTCCCGCACCTTTAGATGCTTTCAATTATGCCATGATTAGACCTAGGGTTTGTATGCAAAATAAAATCAACAAATAGCTTGACCTAATCCAAAGATAACAATGCATGAAAAACAAACACAATGCACACTTGCACCCCTAGGGTTTCAATCCACTTGTTGCCTTCAAAAATGGGCCATGATATGCATGTCAAGTACTTTGGCAAAACAAAAACAAAAAAAAGATCATAGTCCCTCGATGATGCTATCTGAGTTGCCTAAACAAAATGATCAAGTCCCTCAAAGAAAATTGCCAAAAATAGTTGACACCATTGCTATCATGGTCTATACAATGACCCGCGCCTGTCCCGTTTAACATCCTAACACAAGGTTGTTCACCAAATACAATGGTGAAGCAACACTATTAAAAGGGTTAAAAACATAAGAAAGATCTTTGAGTAAAATAGGGTAGACAACTCTTAGTTACTTGATCAAAGCTTGCAAAAACATCCTTGCTATCTTCAAAAACACACTCCACAACACAATTTCAAAACCCTACTTTCAAACATTGAAAAATTTTCAAAAGACAAAAACACCTTTGTATACATTCAAACAAGAATCATTACAAAGGTTGCCACAACGATGGCCTCTTTTCAAAACATCTTTCAAAACCACACACAAAGTACCATTTCAAACAATTGAAGAGCACCATTTCAAACAATTGAAAAGCAAATCAAGTGATCTAAGCAAGTAACTATGAGCCCATGGATAACCATGGATAGAAAGGGTGCTAATACCTTCCCTTTCTATAATCTACTCCCCGAACCCAAGAAAACATCTCAAAGGTCTTTCCTTTGCTTTTTGATCTTTCCTTAGGATAAAATAAAAAGTCGATGGCGACTCTTGCTAAACCGAAACATTTGCGAACACAAACGCAAACTCCCAAGTCAGTTCTCCCACCGTATCACACATACAAAATCTCCTTTAAACCAAACAACTCATCACATACAAAGGTGGTCCAAAACATCACAAAAACAGTTCCTGTGTTGCTATTCATCTCCATCTTCAAAACACCAAAAACATTACAGTACAATCCAACTTAGTTTCAATAGTCCGAAGTAGCTTTCCGGAGATTCATTGAGGTATTCATCACATTTGGAAAAACATTCAGATTTAAAATAGACAGTGCAATCCAGAGGTAAGTCTTCTTGATTTGATATCTCTCCATACATCATCAATGATTTGTTTATTTTGAAGACAAGATGTAGTACTTTAATATATTTTTGAACTAGTCATCTGCACTTTGTTTAGGCTTATTCAATCATTTGTTGTTCATGTTTATCCATCATATGCCATAAGCTAACCTGTACATTCAGTAAAATAATGTTTAAGGTAGGAAAATGCAGCATGTATCGACACATATCCTCATGTGTCGACTCATCCTAGTGAAAAAATAGGGTATGAGTCAACACATAACCCCCATGCATCAACTCATACTGATTTCAAGTTACAAAACAAAAGTGGGAAAAGACTATGAGTCGACACATACGCGTTTCGCGTCGATGCAAGTAGGTGCATGAGTCGACACATCCCATTATGTGTCGACTCATACTGAGCAGATTTTGTTTTACAGGAGCAAGGAAAAGCTATGTGTCGATGCATAGCAGCATCGGTCGACACATAGCAGTTCAAAATGCAGTTTTCTTTTTATTTTACACTGTTTTTACATTGTTTTCATTATCATTCGATATGGTTGTAATATTTCAGTCTCCACTTCATCCCCATTGTAAATTTGTACCCCATCCCCCTAAAGTGATGTAATAGCTTAGGATTTATTTTCTGCATGTTTACTTGCTTTCATATATTGCTAGTAATTAGGATGTATGGCAAGATAAAATTAGCAAATAGATAACCTTTCAAATACAAGCCAAAATGCATGCAAACTAACAAACTTGCACACTAGCATCTCTAAGGTAATCTAATTTTGTTGCCTTTCAAAAAATAGTCATGTCCCTCGAATATGGGACATTTTAGCAAAAAAAACCCTTCGATAAAAAAGGATCATAGTCCCCCGATGACCCTCGATGTTGCCTTCGGTAAACGATCTAGTCCCTAAGCGATATTGCTAAAACATCTCATAAGTTGCCTTCTATGACTATCCAAACGTCCCACACCCGTCCCTTCACGTCCAATGATGGGGCTTCTTACCAAAACAATGGTAAGATAGCAACATCTAAAGGAGGAGGAAAAACACATCTAAGACCTTTTGAGTAGGTAGGTTTGCTCCCAGTTACTCGCTTGCTCGCAACTACAAAAAACACTTTTATACATCAACACTCTTATTTTAAAACATTTCCAAAAGATAAAACACTTTGTATACGTTCTTATAGAGACGAGAACCATTGCAAAGATATTTTCAAAATACTTTCAAAGCCCACATCACAAAGCATATTCAAACGAGAGCAAGTTGATCTAGGGAGTAACTAAGAGCCCATGGAAAACCATGGATGGAAAGGGTGCTAATACCTCCCCTTTTCATAATCTACCCCCCGAACTCAAGAAAACATCTCTAAAGGTATTTCCTGTGCTTTTTCACCTTTCCTTTTGGATAAAATAAAAGTCGGTGGTGACTCTTGCTAAACCGCAACATTTGCAAACACAAACGCAAAAACAAACCAAGTCAGTTCTCCCACCGTATCACAGAACTGGCGACTCTGCTGGGGAAAAAATGAAAAGTGGGGTTACCTTAGGGTTAGATCACCTTTACTCACTTTAATTATTTGATTTGTATGCTTTATATTTAGTTTTTTGTATTGGGCTTTCTTTGATCCTCCACCCGGATCTGGGATACCTTTTTAGGTAAATAGCAATAGATTATGGAGACTGTACGGCGTAGACCGATATGGTTGAAACAATGGCTATGTTAATGTGACACATTTGTGGGTACCGGTATCCTTCGTGGTGAATCGAGGAGAATACGGGGCCGCTGAGTGGCGTCATGAAGCATTAATTGACCTTAGAACCCTAATTGAATAAACTTGGCCGTTATGACGTAGTGAGATAGCCGATTTTGGTGTAAAGCTGAAAATTGGTTGATACTCGATACTACACTCATTGAGGCTAGACTTTTGGGATATCTCGGCTGCAAGAAAAGATTTTTGTGCTGAGACAATGCCTAAGAGAATGGTCGGTGATATTGAGATCCTTTAGAACCCGATCATTACTTCTAGGACAGGTTGAGCTAACTAAGACTTCAAGAGGGTACTTACCTACAAAACTCATGCAAGCCTAAAACATAGGGATCTGTTTATTGTGTGTGTATATGTTTGCTTGTACATAAACATCATAAACATCATATGCATACTCACTAACCATTTCAAGGATTTAGATATTTATCTTTGTTTTTGTTTTGTAGGACATGAATTCTCTCCGAAGAAACACCATTCGAATCAGCTTTGTAAAAGCACATCCTCAACTTCAAGAGCTAGCTTCAAGAGTTCCCGGGGATTCTCCTTTTACCAAGAAATACGGTCGACTCCTCAGTTTGGCTACATCCAACTTCCAAGAAGAGATGATGTTTGTACTATTCCAATTCTTTGATCCCGTACATCATTGTTTCACTTTCCCGGACTATCAGTTGGTACCTACACTGGAAGAGTTCTCTCTACTCTTAGGGGTGCCCGTGCTTAATCAGACACCGTTCACTGGTCTAGAAGGGATTCCAAAACCTGAAGTCATCGCCGAAGCTTTACATGTGAAGAGGGACAACGTCATAGCCAATTGGGAGACGAGAAGTGGGGTTAAATGTTTTTTAGCTAAGTTTCTATTGGAAAAAGCTCGTTCATTCTGGGATGACATGGATTTCCAAGCTTTCGAAGACGTGCTAGCTCTCCTCATTTATGGTTTGGTTTTGTTTCCCAATTCAGACCAATTCATAGACGTTAATGCCATCAAAGTCTTTCTCTCTCGCAATCCTATACGCACCCTACTAGGAGACATCTTGCATTGCCTTCATACCCGCACCATGAAGAAAAGAGGTACCCTTTTGTGTTCTATCCCCCTACTCGCTAAGTGGTTCACTTCACACCTGCCTCAGTCAACATTAAAGAACGAGCAAAGATTGACTTGGTCTCAGAGGATGATGTCTCTCACCCACTCTAATATCCGTTGGTGCTCGAGATCCTGGGAAGATATTTCTATCATTGACGGCTATGGGGAGTTCCCCAATGTACCTCTACTAGGTATTAGGGGAGGTATCACCTAAAACCCGTGTTTAGCTCTTCGGCAGTTTGGGTATGCCCGAAGGGATGACCCTCATGAGATGCTCATCCAAGGTTTGGTATTCGACTACGACAAAGAAGAACATGGTTACCGTCAGAGGTTTACACGTGCTTGGGGAATGGTGAAAAAGGTGGACAGTAGGACTTTGGATCATAAAAACTCTATCCCTCTCGAGCCTTACCTCAAGTGGGTGCGGACTCGTGCCCAGAGTCTCTTGATGCTTTACCCTTCCATCCTTCCTGTCATTATTGAGCCTGTTATTGAAGGTGACGTCCCATACACCGTTCTTCATCCTGACATGCCTACTTCTCTTGAAGACCTGCAAAAAGCTTGGATTCAGTTGAAGGAAGAACGAGACACCTTTGAAACCCAGTACTACGCCAGTGAGAAGAAGGTTCTAGAGCTCACCAAACTGCTTCATGAAGAAAAAATTCTGAATACCTACATTGCTCCAAAGAGGATGCATTCAGTCTTTTTGTCTTAGGAGTTTTTGTTGTATTTTCTTTCTTTCTTTGTAAGCCCAAGGAGGCATGATGTATTCAAACTTGGTTTTTATTTAATATGACGTGTGTTCTTTTTTTGGTTTGAACAAATTTAAATCTCTAAATTTACTTAAAATCATTTGCATATTGCATCTTCACTCATCATAACATCATACAGGTTTCTCATAACAGGTCGCCTTATCCTTCTACTGTTTATTTCAGTGAGATGGATGTTGAACAGACTGTGAAATATCTTCAGGCGCAGAATGCCCAGTTTTAACAAATGCTCATGGCTTTGACAAAAGGACAAGAGGAGTTGAAGACTCTGCTGGCCAAAGAGAAGAAGAAGAAAACAAAGAAACCAACCAGAGTTGTGATCATGGGAAGAAGGTTTAAAGGGAAGACCATGCGAACTTTAGACTTTGAAACATCATCGGGTGAAGGAGATAATCAAGGAGCCGAGACCCAGGAAGTGAACGAAGACCCAGTATCCGAAGGAGAGGAAGAGCCTGATTACTCTGAGGAACAATATCCTCCTATTGATGATAAATACAAGCAACTGGAGGATCGTTTGAATGCCATGGAGATTCAGAGGGTACCCGGTTTGGGCTTTGAGGAATTAGGACTCATCTTGGGGGTTGTCATCCCACAAAAATTAAAGGTCCCAAATTTCTCCAAGTATGATGGTGTCTCTTGCCCGAAACTACATCTGAGGTCATATGTCAGAAAGATTCAACCCCACACGGTTGATAAGAATCTGTGGGTGCACTTCTTCCAGGAGAGCTTATCGGGGACTCAGTTGGATTGGTTCTACCAATTAGAAGGGTCCAATGTTTGCAACTGGGAAGATTTGGCCGCTGCTTTCTACAAACACTATCAGTATAATGCTGATTTGGCTCCAACTAGGACACAATTACAAAGCATGTCTATGGGAACAGATGAGGGTTTCAAAACCTATGCTCAAAAATGGCGGGATCTCGCAGGCAGGGTCCAGCCCCCTTTATCCGACAGAGAATTAGTGGATATGTTCCTAGGCACCTTGTCAGGACCATTTTTCAATCACCTGATTGGGAGTTCTTCATCTGGGTTTACCGAATTAATCATGACTGGTGAGCGGGTCGAAGCCGGTATAAAAAGAGGCAAAATTCAAAGAGATGCATCCTCAAGTATGGTGAAGAAACCTTTTGTTGGAAAGAAGGAGGTCAGTGCTGCATATGACCATAGGAATCAAAACAAAACCGACTGTCGCCCGACAATAGGGGCTGTTATGATTTCTAACCCTGCGCCAAATCAGCAGCGAAATTATCAGCGCAAACCAGAAGCGTCTATGAGACGATTTACCCGGATTAACATGACCATGTGTCAGGTTTTTCCACACCTTCTCAAGACCAATCTGGCAACTTTAAAGGAAGCTCCCAAGAATCCCAATACTGCTTCTCCTCGCTACAACCCGAACGCCCGATGTGCCTATTATTCTGAAAGCTCGGGGCACGATACAAATGACTGTTGGGCCTTAAAGAATAAGGTGCAAGACCTTATCGATGCGAAAGAGATTGAATTTGAGTCCCCAGAAATGCATAATGTAATAACGGCACCAATGCCCAGACATGGCCAAGGTATCAACGCCATTGATAATGATCGTTTTGTTTCTTCTGTGAATGACTTGGTTACTCCTCTGTTGACCATTAAACAAAATCTACTGCAAGCCGGCCTGTTCCCAGGTTGCGATGAAAATTATCACCTATGCAAATCTCTACCGAATGGCTGTTTGTTACTAAAGATAGGCGTCCAGCGCCTGATGACTAGTAAAGAAATCCTATTTGAAAAGCTACCTCTTATCAAAAGCTCTTATCAAGATGTTTCTATAATCACCATTTCCGACAATCCTCCCGAGGTCTCCACCAAAAGACCCGTCAGGATTACATCCGCTCCCAGATCTGCACCATTAATCATCGCTATGCCAAGACCAATACCATACTCCTCGGATAAAGTTGTTCCCTGGAGCTATGAGGCTGACGTTTATTACTATGGCGTCAAGAAAGATCAGTTGGCTGTCAAGAACGAAGTTACGAGAGATATTGATCCCGATATCGGTAACATCACCAGAACCAGCAAAATAACAAGAAGTGGAAGAGTCTTCTCACGTAAGATTTCTCCAAAGACCGTTGCTACTCCTGTGATCATCACTACTGCCACCCCTATCGACACCACCAGTGATACTCCTACTGTTATCCCTACTGCCGATACAAGGGGCAAATAGGCTTTGGTTGAGCCTACCCAAGCAAGAGAACATCCCGAAGTCAGCCTTGAAGCTTCTAGAAAAGAAATAGAAGAAATCCTGAAGATAACCAAGAAAAGTGACTACAACATTGTAGAACAATTGGGGCAGACCCCCGCGAAGATATCATTGTTTTCCTTACTTTTGTGCTCTGAAACTCACGCCAAAGCCTTGGTAAAGTTTCTTAAGACCGCTCACGTACCCCAAGAGACCTCCATCGACCAATTTGAAGACTGTGTGGCCAGTCTGACTGCTGATAACGTATTGGGCTTTTTCGATGCTGATTTAACCTCTAAGGGAAGGAAGCACAATGATGCCTTACATATTTCCATTGAATGCAAGGGCACCACACTTGCCCATGTTTTGGTGGATACTGGTTCATCATTGAATGTCTTTCCCAAAAATTCCCTCGACCGACTGGATTGTGAGGGGCTCATCTTGAAACCTAGCAACATCATAGTGAGGGCCTTTGATGGTTCCAAGAGGATAGTGCACGGAGAAGTTAGTATCCCCATAAAAATTGGGACTCAGACTTTTGACTCAATTTTCTATGTGATGGACATCCGCCCTTCGTACTTTTGTCTGATGGGTCGACCCTGGATCCATGGTGCTGGTGCCGTCACTTCTACCCTACACCAAATGCTAAAATACCCGATCAGAGGAAAGATTGTCACAGTTCACGGAGAAGAGGAGTACATGGTTATCCATTTGAACTCTTTCAGGTATGTTGAAATGGATGGTGAATTCATAGAGACTCCCTATCAGAACTTTGAGGAGTTTCCAGCAACGGTCGCAGCAACCAAGTCGACTCCAAATGTCCCAAAGATTACCAGACCTCCACTGAAGATGGCCTCGTTGAAGGACGCTCGAGCAGTAGTTGAAGAGGGAGGATGTACTATCTGGGGTCAGCTTCCGGATATTCCTTACAAGTCCGACAAATTTGGGTTAGGGTTCACTTCAGAGGCTCAGAAAGTTGTTTGATATTCTCGCGCTGGGGGGCCACCTCTGAGTATCAACAATCAAGGAGTCAATGCAATAGAAGATAATGATGGAAGCTGTGACATGGACGAATGGATTTTTCCGACAATCGGCGGAGGGCTCAACAATTGGGAGGCCAAGGATTTCATTCATATTACTTTTATTCAAGAGTAATTGTCTTTTAATATTTTCAGGCTTGTAATATTTAAACAATTCAGACTTTTTTAAAACCTTGTGTCTTACCCGAAGAACAATGGTCCATTTGTAAGGGTTGTCACTTCATTCTCATATGTCATTAATGAATCATGGACGTTTTGCATCAAATTTTGTTTTCTTCATCTTTTCTTTCTTACATTTTATTTCTTTCAAAGGTAGCTATGCTCTTACACACACTCACATATTAAAAATGCAGATCTACATCCACTCAGGATCCCATGGGTAACAGTTCTGCTATGGCCAATTGTGACTTTGAAAATCTGATCTACCAAGCCGACGACGAAGGTGAGGAAGATTATGAAGTGCCAGGAGAGTTGGCCAGGTTATTGCAACATGAAGAAAGGACCATTCAGCCACACGAGGAGCTAGTCGAAACAATTAACTTGGGAACTGAGGAAGATAAGAAAGAGGTCAAGGTGGGTGCCAACTTGGAACCTAATGTCAAGGAGCATCTGATTCAGCTATTGCACGATTATGTTGAGATCTTTTCCTGATCATACGAAGACATGTCGGGACTGGATGCAGACATTGTGGTACATCGTCTGCCTACAAAGTAAGATTGTCCCCCGAGAAAGCAAAAGGTTCGTCGCATGAGGCCCGATATGTCTGAAAAGATCAAAGTAGAAGTCATGAAGCAATTCAATGCTGGATTTTTGGCTGTCACCTCTTATCCCCAATGGGTGGCCAATGTTATTCCTGTACCTAAGAAAGACGGTAAAGTGCGGATGTGTGTGGACTACAAAGATTTGAATAGGGCAAGCCCCAAAGATGATTGCCCACTTCCCCACATCGACATCTTGGTTGATAATACAGCCTAACACAAAGTGTTTTCCTTCATGGACGGCTTCTCGGGCTACAACCAAATAAAATGGCGCCTGAGGATATGGAGAAAACGAACTTTGTTACACAGTGGGGCACTTTCTGCTATAAGGTCATGCCATTCAGACTGAAGAATATTGGGGAAACTTATCAACGCGCCATGGTAGCTTTATTTCATGACATGATACATCATGAGATAGAGGTCTACGTAGACAACATGATAGCCAGATCGCAGACGGAAGAAGAGCACCTTGATCACCTACAGAAACTGTTTGAGAGGCTGAAGAGGTACAAGTTAAGGTTGAATCCAAACAAGTGCACATTCGGAGTACAGTCTGGTAAACTCTTAGGCTTTATCGTCAGTAACAAGGGTATCGAAGTTGATCCCGCCAAGGTTAAAGCGATACAAGAAATGCCGTCTCCTCGTACTGAGAAAGAAGTCAGAGGATTCTTGGGACGTCTGAATTACATAGCCAGGTTTATTTCTCACCTGGAAACTACTTGTGAGCCAATCTTCAAACTCTTAAAGAAAGATCGAGTAGTCAAATGGAATGACGAATGCCAAGTTGCTTTTTACAAAATCAAATAATACCTGCAAGAGCCTCTTGTGTTGTTGCCACCTGTCGAGGGAAGGCCATTGATCTTGTATCTAACTGTTTTAGAAAATTCAATGGGGTGTGTGCTGGGGCAGCATGACGAGTCTGGCCGAAAAGAGCATGCTATTTATTACCTGAGCAAAAAGTTTACCGACTGTGAAACAAGATATTCACTGCTCGAGAAAACTTGCTGCGCTCTGGCATGGGCTGCTCGCCGGCTAAGACAGTATATGCTGACCCACACTACTTTGTTGATATCTAAAATGGATCCGATAAAGTACATCTTTGAGAAGCCCGCTCTTTCTGGGAGAATAACGAGATGGCAGATGATCCTGACAGAATATGACATACAATATACTACTCAGAAAGCTATAAAGGGCAGTGTATTGGCTGATCATCTTGCTCACCAAGCTGTAGAAGACTATCAGTCCATGAAGTTTAAATTTCTGGACGAAGACATCATGACATTAGACAACTGTGAAGAAACCAGGCCATATGACAGACCTGAACAAGGATCCCGATGGACCCTGTTCTTTGATGGGGCATCCAACGCACTTGGCAATGGTATCGGTGCCGTACTCATATCCCCAGAAGGATGTCATACTCCCTTTACTGCCAGACTTTGCTTCAACTGTACAAACAACATGGCAGAATACGAAGCGTGCATCTTCGGTCTCAAAGCTGCTATAGACTTGGGGATCAAACACTTGGATGTATTTGGAGATTCAACCTTGGTCATCAGTAAAGTCAAAGGGGAATGGGACACCAATCACCCCAACTTTATCCCTTATAAAGAACATGTGTTGACATTGTTGTCGCATTTCGAGAAGATCACCTTCGAGCATTTCCCGCGAGAAGAAAATCAGCTAGCAGACGCATTAGCTATAATGACATGGATGAACCAACCTACTGTCACGAGATTAATACTGAAAAAGTAGTTGACCGGCCTTGGTTTCATGAAGTCAAGAGGTATCTCGAGTCTCAGGAATATCCAGAAGGAGCTTTAGTGAATGACAAGAAGTTTCTAAGAAGGTTTTTGGCTAAATTCTTCCTTAGTAACGACATTTTGTACAAACGCAGTCATGACTCTGTATTACTTTGGTGCATAGACAAGGCTGAGGCTGAAAGGATCATGGGTGAATTACATAAAGGCACTTTTAGTACCCATTCCAGTGGGCATACAATGGCAAAGAAAATCCTACGGACAGGCTATTATTGGTCTACCATGGAGGAATATTGCTACAAACACTCTCGGACTTGCCATAAGTGTCAGATTTATGCAGATAAAGTGCACGTACCTCCGGTTCCTCTGAACTTCTTGACGGCTCCTTGGCCCTTTGCTATGTGGGGAATCAATATGATTGGGGAAATCAAGCCAGCGGCCTCCAATGGACACCACTTCGTCTTAGTGGCCATCGACTATTTTACAAAGTGGGTTGAGGCAGCTTCCTTTGCTTCCGTTACTAAGAATGTGGTCGCTCGGTTTATCAAACAGAATCTCATCTGTCGGTACGGTATCCCAGAGAGAATCCTTACTGATAATGGTATGAATCTAAACAACACTATGATCACCGCCTTGTGCGAGAAATTCAAGATTCAGCATCACAATTATTCCCCTTACCGGCCAAAGATGAATGGTGCTGTAGAAGCTGCTAACAAAAACATTAAGAAGATCATACAGAAAATGACAGTCACATATAAAGACTGGCATGAGATGCTACCATTCGCTCTCCACGGGTATCGTACCACAGCTCGCACATCAACTGGGGCAACACCTTTTTCTCTGGTATACGGCATGGAGGCTGTCTTGCCTATTGAGGTCCAGATCCCCTCTCTAAGAATCATGAAGGATGCTGGTTTGAATGAAGAAGATTGGATCCAGGCTCAGTTTGACCAATTAAACTTGGTTGATGAGAAGAGGCTTACAGCCATCTGTCGTGGTCAGATATATCAAAAACGCATGATCAAAGATTTTAATAAAAAGGTCAAACGTCAGGTATATCGGGTCGGTGACTTGGTAATCAAGCGTATCATTTTGCCACAAGGTGATCCCAGGGGAAAATGGACCCATACATATGAAGGAACGTTTGTAATCAAAATCATTTTCTCTGGTGGAGCAATGATCTTGACTACTATGGATGACGACGACCTCCCGCACCCTGTAAATACGGACATAGTTAAAAGATACTACGCATGATCAAAGACCCGCTAGGTTGACTGGCCTAGGAAAAAATAAGTACTTCCCGGCGAACCAAAAGGGTTCGGGCAAAAATAAGGTATGAAAATAAAAAAATCTGTACACCCGGCAAGTCGAAAACCCGAAAGGGCGGCTTGGGAAAAAAGGGGTATCCCGGTGGACTGAAAACCCGAGAGGGTGGTCCAGGAAAAAGTTAGGGATTGAAGCGTATGACTATGTCCCGTTGGGTCATCTTGCAAACAATCTTCAGCGTCGACCGATCAACTCAAATGGCTCTAAATCAATCCAATCGACTTCGCCGAGGCGACAAGTGGACACGACATTCAGAGACATGAAGACTATAGCAGAATGGGAACCCCATGGGATTATTTCACATAGCTATATTTTCTTTGTATCAATTTTCATTTTTTTACGACGACATTCTCTTGCTAGAATGCTCGTCTCATTGTACAAAAATAGTTATTCAAGTTAATACAAAGATGTCCCTTTGGAAGTGTAAAACCATTGGTTTCTTTTATTTTTTTTTTGTGTTTTGTCCACAAAAACGTCCAATGATTTATTTTTTGAACATATGCATTTGAACATGATTACTGTTACAAATAAATAGAAAACGGAAAGACAATTACTAATGACTTTAAGAAATAGGATAATATCTATAAGCCATTCCATAAGATCCCCACATGTACCTTCTCCAGCAAGAGGGAAAACATTTACATCCTACTACAGGATTATTAACACATCCCCAGCTTGCAGCCTGTTGGTATCAAGCACTCTCGTACCCCTGACAGAGTAAAGCTTCCAGCTACCGCTCCAGAATTTCCCCAGCAAGTTGCCCAACTTCTCAGATTTCCCCAGCAAGTTCTCAGGTTTCCCCAGCAGAACGAAGTTTCAAACTGTTGATCCCCAGTAGAGATCGTCAAATTTCTCAGGATTCCCCAATGAGATTTTATAAACAATATACGACACTTCCCTTCTACAACAGAGTTTATTTCTCGAACAATTGGAAATTCATCCATCAACACATCAACTTCACAAACATGGAAACTTATACTCTACATTCCCAGCAGCAGTCAAGGATTTATTTTCCCCAATCCAATAAGAAGTACAACGGATTAGCTCACATACGCATATCTCGCATCCATATATCATAAACATTGATAACACCAATACATTACACCATGCATTTCATACATCATGACATTGCATACAGCTAATGTTTTACCCTTTTCAGGATAAGATTAATCAAATAAGCTATCATTAACAAATTACAAAGGTCAGAGATTGATGCCTAAGACAAGCCAGGAAAATTATCCACATGACCAACGGAAGTAATCCAGAATAGATACAATACAGTACATATACGATCCGGACATGGACGCCATTCTGATGCTCATTCAGATTCAGTCTTCAGATACAGTACAGATACACTCCAGACACGGATGCCATTCTGATACTCTTTCAAATTCAATTTTCAGATACAGTTCAGATACGCTTCAGACACGGACGCCATTCTGATACTCATTCAAATTCAACTTTCAAATACAGTTCAGATACGCTCCAGACACGGATGCCATTCTGATACTCATTCAAATTCAACTTTCAGATACAGTACAGATACACTCCAGACACGGACGCCATTCTGATACTCATTCAAATTCAACTTTCAGATACAGTTCAGATACACTCCAGACACAGATTCCATTCTGATACTCATTCAAATTCAACTTTTAAATACAGTTCAGATACGCTCCAGACACGGATGCCATTCTGATACTCATTCAGATTCAGACTTCAGATACAGTTCAGATACACTCCAGACATGAATTCCATTCTGATACTCATTCAGATTCAGACTTCAGATACAGTTCAGATACGCTCCAGACACAGACGCCATTCTGATACTCATTCAGTTTCAGCTTACAGACACAATTCAACAATGATTCCTGGATGGCATCTTTAAGCCCATCTCCTACAACTTTCTATCACCTCTCCAAATGGCATCTTTAAGCCCATTCCCCCAACCATCACATCATCAGGTGCAAATTTCTGGGCACTCTAGTGTCCAATCATCTTCCACCTTTAAGTCACGACTGGAAAAACATGCCAATCTAACTATTCAGGTTTAAGAAGATTGAACAGGGGCAGCTGTTGTACCCCAAAATTTGCCCTCTCCTGTCTCAAGGATTCTTAAAATTACTTCAGTCAAGTTTCAAGTCTTAGACCACATTTTCTAAGAAGAATCATTCAAATTATCAAAAGGGGATAAAACGAGCAAAATTGAGTTTTTCTGCTAGAAAAGTCAACCGGACGCTAAAAAAGGTCAAACTTTGACTTTTTGATCAAATTTGAGTCCCAAAAAAATCACATTATGTAAAGACATCCCATAAAATGAAATGTGATCATCAAAAATCAAGAGAATAAAAAATCCAACTTTGCAAGACTTTGAAATTTTCTAAGTATTTTCTATACTTGGTTGATTTCATTTTGCTCCACGGCATTTTACTACAATTCCAATTAATTCAAAATGATGCAAGTAATTCAAATTATTACAAAGTGACATTTTTGCAAGATTACAAATTCTAAGACTATATCTTGATTAAAAAAAACCTTGTCACAATATTTTTGCCTTTGACATAATGTGCATAATATATTCCACAAGACCAAACTTGTGACATGCTACAAATCATGCTGTCCAAGTTGAACAAAATGTGATGTGCCACATTGCCACAACACCCCATACTACCTTGCAAGAAACCTTGTGCTATGCTGCACCCCAAGGATGCATGTTGTCCAATACAGACCAAAACTGCTCTATGCAGTCTGTTCAAGCCTGCACCACAACAACCCCAAAATTGCACCAAAATGGCAAAGGAAAATTGTGTGCAGAAAGTATCAAAGCAGTAGGAAAAAACAATTCAAAATAACTTATTTGTTTTCCCCCATAAACCATAATCAAGGGGTCTACAAAAGAGGACTGTCTCATAAGACAAAGGGGTTAGATTTTGGAAGAGGGCATAGAGAGAGAGAATAGAGAGTTTTGTTGAGCAGAAAAACAATATTCTGTGCAAACCTTGATTCATTTTTCAAAACCAAGTCTATTCTTTTTCAAAACAAAAAAAAACCAATCCATTACTCTACCATACAAACTCTCCTTTAAACCAAACAACTCATCACATACAAAGGTGGTCCAAAACATCACAAAAATAGTTCCTGTGTTGCTATTCATCTCCATCTTCAAAACACCAAAAACATTACAGTACAATCCAACTTAGTTTCAACAGTCCGAAGTAGCTTTCCGGAGATTCATTGAGGTATTCATCACATTTGGAAAAACATTCAGATTTAAAACAGACAGTGCAGTTCAGAGGTAAGTCTTCTTGATTTGATATCTCTCCATACATCATTAATGATTTATTTATTTTGAAGACAAGATATAGTACTTTAATATCTTTTTGAACTAGTCATCTGCACTTTGTTTAGGCTTATTCAATCATTTGTTGTTCATGTTTATCCATCATATGCCATAAGCTAACCTGTACATTCAGTAAAATAATGTTTAAGGCAGGAAAATGCAGCATGTATTAACACATATCCTCATGTGTCGACTCATCCTAGTGAAAAAACAGGGTATGAGTCGACACATAACCCCCATGCATCAACTCATACTGATTTCAGGTTACAAAACAGAAGTGGAAAAAGACTATGAGTCGATACATACGCGTTTTGCATCGATGCAAGAAGGTGCATGAGTCGACACATCCCATTATGTGTCGACTCATACTGAGCAGATTTTGTTTTACAGGAGCAAGGAAAAGCTATGTGTCGATGCATAGCAGCATGGGTCGACACAAAGCAGTTCAAAATGCAGTTTTCCTTTTATTTTACACTGTTTTTACATTGTTTTTAATTATCATTTGATATGGTTGTAATATTTCAGTCTCCACTTCATCCCCATTGGAAATTTGTACCCCCATCCCCCTAAAGTGATGTAATAGCTTAGGATTTATTTTCCGCATGTTTACTTGCTTTCATATATTGCTAGTAATTAGGATGTATGGCAAGATAAAATCAACAAATAGACAACCTTTCAAATACAAGACAAAATGCATGCAAACTAACACACTTGCACACTAGCATCTCTAAGGTAATCTCATTTTATTGCCTTTCGGAAAATAGTCATGTCCCTCGAATATGGGACGTTTTAGCAAAAAAACCCTTCGATAAAAAAGGATCGTAGTCCCTCAATGACCCTCGATGTTTCCTTCGGTAAACGATCTAGTCCCTAAACGATATTGCTAAAATGTCTCATAAGTTGCCTTCTATGACTATCCAAACGTCCCGCACCCATCCCTTCACATCCAACGATGGGGCTTCTTACCAAAACAATGGTAAGATAGCAACATCTAAAGGAGGAGGAAAAGCACATCTAAGACCTTTTGAGTAGGTAGGTTCGCTCTCAGTTACTCGCATGCTCGCAACTACAAAAAACACTTTTATACATCAACACTCTTATTTCAAAACATTTCCAAAAGATAAAACACTTTGTATACGCTCTTACAGAGACGAGAACCATTGCAAAGATATTTTCAAAATACTTTCAAAGCCCACATCACAAAGCACATTCAAACGAAAGCAAGTTGATCTAGCGAGTAACTAAGAGCCCATGGAAAACCATGGATGTAAAGGGTGCTAATACCTTCCCTTTTCATAATCTACCCCCCAAACTCAAGAAAACATCTCTAAAGGTCTTTCCTGTGCTTTTTCACCTTTCCTTTTGGATAAAAGAAAAGTCTGTGGCGACTCTTGCTAAACCGCAACATTTGCGAACACAAACGCAAAAACAAACCAAGTCAGTTCTCCCACCGTATCACACATGTCTATGGGAACAGGTGAAGGTTTCAAAACCTATGCTCAGAAATGGAGGGATCTCACAGGCAGAGTCCAGCCCCCTCTATCTGACAGAGAATTAGTGGATATGTTCCTAGGCACCTTATCAGGTCCATTCTTCAACCACCTGATCGGAAGTTCTTCAGCTGGATTTACTGAACTAATCATGACTGGTGAGCGGGTCGAAGCCGGTATAAAAAATGGCAAAATTCAAAAAGATGCATCTTCGAGCACAACGAAGAAACTGTTCACTGGTAAGAAGAAGGCCAGTGCGATTTATGACCCGAGAGATCGAAGCAGAGCGGGATCTAATTTTTAAAACAAAATAAGAGAATGGATTCTTAAAGACCTAGCCAAGAGTAACGCATGAAAACTTTATTTTCTAAGGGTTCACTAAAGGGCGATCTGTAAGAGGTCCAGAAAAGTTGATAAGAATAAAAAAATAAAGATCTTTCTTAAAAGGAAATATTTTAAAAACCACTGAAATACAAGACGAAAAGAAAGCAAAGATGACCGAAGGAGTAATACGAGGAATATTAAAGAGATGGACATCATTACACAAGAGTTTTTAACCTTGTAGCAACTTAGCCATATAGATAATTATCAGAAGCAAGAGAGACAAATGTCATCAGCTGATATCATAATTTTCAACTTAGGTTCTATTAGCATTAAATAATCCATATCAAGCCTTTAGTGTCTGAAGTAGTTTAGAAGTTACTTTTCATCAGAATTTGTTTATCAGATTCTGACCTAAGCAACTTCTAACTGACATCACACAAGAATACTTTCTTTCAGAACCAAGCATAGATCCCTTAAGGAAGAGATGATAATAATTCTTTTGTTATAAGATATTTAAGTTGGATTTTTTAAGCATATATAATTCATGATGAGAACCTTGTCTTCGTGCCATTGATACTTATCCAGAAGATATATTATTTAGAGTGACTGTGTGCAATTATTCAGCAGTCGATATGAATTCCATATACTCTATAGATAGAATAACAAGTTAATACTTAGCCAAAAAAACTTAGTTTTTACCAATGAGCTGGTATTTTCCACAAGTGGATTTTTTTTTCAATTCAATTCTAAGTAAAATTAGAATAATATAACTCATCTTTAATTGAGCTTATCAGATACTTAGAGAATTCATTAATTTTAATTAAGTGAACTTCTCCAAAATCAGATTGAGATCTTGCATAAAGTCAGACACTAACTAGTATATAAGGCTTAACAGTTGAAAGGTTAATCAAAGAGAATGTATCTCTTGAAAGATATTTTGATCCTTCTTGCTGCAAATATCCTTTAATAATATGAGTAACATGATTTCTACAGGAGTTTCTCAGCTCAGAGATAAACAGTCTTCAAGTTTGAACTTCTTCAGAAGTTTCCATTTGAGAGCTCGGACTAATACATAAAGATTCTAACTTTCTTTGGTTAATTACTTCAGTTTGTAGGTTATCTTACCCTTCTTATTTCCTCCAAAGCCTACAAAACCTCCAAGCTTAAGTTCCAACTTTTGGAACATATGCAACATGACCAGTGTCTTAATGTTACTAAGGATATATGCAACATGAATTATTTTGTTCTTAGATACCCACATCTTTTTGGGTACTTTATGGTTAATTTCCCCAGAGGTTTTATCAACCCACGGTTTCTGTGCAAAATAGATATCATATGTGTGGCCATAAGTATAATGAGAATACATAGCTTTTAGTTTTATCACCATTTATTTGGTTTGATATTTAAACAAAAAGTTCTTTAGTGGAACATAACCAATGCCTATTTTCCCATTTCTACTTACTCCATAGATCACGGAATCCATCTTGCTTCTATCTATGTTTCTTGCTAGAAATTTTTGAAAAGATGTTTCATATTTCTTAGAAACAGACTCAAAGTCTCCTAAAAGAATCTCTGAGTGTGTTTCTAAGAAGAATTTTATTTAGTTTTTCACTTTTTCTTCTGAGAGCAGAGTTTTATTTTTCTAAACTATCAACTTTTTTATTTTAAAATAGAATTTTCTTTTATCATCTCACTATAGGCTCCATAATCGACTACATGGATCTGTTTCAGATTCTTGTATCTTTTTTGGAGTATCTGACTCTTTTCAGTAATCTTAGCTAAAGATGATTCAATTTCATAACGAGTTAGTTGAGAAAATACCTCTTTAGTGTCTTAATCGAATTCTCATTCAGAGGTTTCAGTGCTAGCCATAAACACCATGTTAGCTTGCTCTTCTTCAGAGTTATCTTCGGAAGATTCAAATTTCCATCAGAACCTTGTTCTTTTCTTTGAAGAATTTCATCCTAGGATTTTCTCTATAGAGTTTGGGACACTCATTTATGTAATGACCAAGCTTTTTGCACTCATATCAGATGATCTCCTTGTCAGCTCTAGACTTCTTCTTCCCAGAGGTTAAGTCAAAGCACCCACATGTTCTTCTATAGCCTCTAGACTTATTCTGTCTTTGCTTCTAAAGTCGTTTGGCCCTTCTAGATAGTAGAATAACTCGTCCTCTTCATTAGAGCCTTCTTCAGACTTTTCTTCTTCTTCAACTTGAAGAGCCTTTTCAGACTTTCCTTTAGACTTTAGAGCTACAAACTTCACTTTTCTCATGGGTTTCATCCTCTTCTAGCTCGATCTCATGACTTCTTAGAGAACTTACAATCTCTTCTAGAGTTATTTTATTCAGACACTTTGACACCTCAGTGTTGTCACCATTGGCCTCCATTTCTTTTCCAGGCTTTTGATGATTTTCTTTACATGATCTGTGGTGGCATAACCCTGATTTAAAACTTTCAATCCAATAATTAGAGTTTAAAACCTTGAGAACATATCCTCAATAGTTTCACCTTCTTCGATTATGAAAACTTCATATTTCTGGATCAAGGACAAAACCTTGGTTTCATTCACTTGCTCATTTCCTTCATGAGTCATCCTCATAGAATCAAATATAAACTTAACTGAGTCTCTATTTATAATCTTCTCATACTCAGTATAAGAAATAACATTCAACATGATTGTTTTATATCTGTCATAATTCTTGTTTTCCTTATTTTGTTGCTCATCCATCTTGTTTCTTTCAAGCTTTACACCATTTGAATCCACAGGATGCATGTAACCATCATTTACCATATCCCATAAATTTGCATCATATCCGAGGAAGAAACTTTCTATCCTATCTTTCCAGTAGTTAAACTTTTCACCATCAAAGATTGGAGGTTTGGAAGAATAATGATCTTTATCATTGTTGTTGGTAGATACCATACTTGTGTTTAAGAAAATGAATCTTTATCTGACACAGTTAAGTGTTTGACACAATATAGTTAATACCCGAACCAGAGCTCTGATTCCAATTAAATGTTCAGAAACACAAGAAAGGGGGTTTGAATTGGGTTTCTGATATTATAAAATTTTGTAAACCCAAAGACAAGAACAATAATGATAAAAATACACAATTATTTTTATACGAGTTCACTGTTAACTAAGCTAATCAAATCCACTCGTCAGAGTGATTTCTCCTTCTCAATAAGGACTTAATCCACTAATCAATCAGATTACAACAGAAAGACCAATTGTCAATGACTTCTCGAGGCTACAGACTAAAATTACTCCCTCAAAGAATACAAACTCAAATACAAACTATCAATGACTTCTCGAGGCTACAGACTAAACTTAATCCTCAAGGAACTTAACAAAAGTTAAAATACAAATATTGTGTGTTTACAAGAATGCTTTTAAACAATAAGATACACAAAGTGAATTTCAGAATATAAACTTAAGAAATTATATAATAAAATCTCTTAGTGTAGTGAGTGTCATTTCTCTTGTTTTTTATATTTATCGTGGTGGTTCCTCTCTACTGTTATGATGCACCCTTCTTCAAAATTCCTCGTCCTCTTTAAATAGATGATGAATAGTATCCTTGGAGGATGAAATTGGAAGATGATAAATAGTACCGTTGGAGGGTGGAATTGGAAACTTCATCAATTTCACAGCTATAATAATGGTACGAGTGTTGAGCCATGAATTATGGAGATCTGTTGGTAGTACAGTCCTTTGAGAATTCCAACATATTTGTCCTTTTAAGGGAACATTTGATTTTTCCGCTTGAATGTACTATTTATAGTAATATTCTTTCAATAATTATCCTCTAAATCATTGTCTTTATATTTGATATGATTTGAAGCTTGATTAGAGTTCAGAGCCTTGAAGATTAGACTTCAAAGTCTAGTGAAAGTGAGGCTTGAGTTGTTAGAGTGAATTTGGATTGTTGGTTGCAGAGGCGTTGTCTTGGTTATCCATATGATTGACTATCATGTAAACACTTATTCATATTTAAATTTTTTTTCAGAATATGTTGAATTTCAGAGTCCGCTTTGTTCAGAGTCTAGAGTCTGCTTTGTGCAGCTTTGTCCAAAGTCCAGAGTCTGCTTTCATTATCTTAAGATTCTGCATACTTAATGAAACGATTAGTGTACAAAATTGTTCTCTATACTTTTTTATCATTAAAACATAAGGATTGCAGAGGTAGAGAAAAACTTGTTCCAACACAAATTATTACTGTCAATTAGTTTTCACTCTAAAGGCACTAAGACAACTTTGGTGAAAAGAAAATATTTTAGAAAGATGGGGGAGATAAGAGATATAAATTCTAAATAAATATAGTGCGAGATATTAGATCAAACTCTATTGAGTCGAAGGGTATCTTTTTGGTTCGACAAGTATGACAGAGGTTAGCATGCAGTCGAAGGTCACTCACATGCTGGTGTTGAAGAAGTGTATGCTATAGTCGAAGTATAATCAAGCATGCAGTTGTAAAAAATTCTAGGGTTGTTAGCATGTTGAATTGGGCCTATTTGTTATGTCCAGTTGTTTAAGTTAGCTTATACCCTAAGTTATCTTGTAATGGGTATGTTAGGTTAATTATAAATAGCATACTAGTCTCTCATCATTGCATACAACATATCCTAACTTAGGGTGAGGGGGTTATTTGTTATTTCTGTGTACTTTTAATCTTATTCAAAGATAAAGTAAAGAATATCAGTTAATAACCAATCCCTGTGTTCTTCTTATTTTTCTTTCTTTTTCTACCCTTGTGTTTTTCTTGATCATAGAGAAACTATTTATACTTTATTTCCAAGGCATCATTTTTCCACAACAAATTGATGTGGTGAGCATGAAGAAGATTCCGTCAACAAAGTATGAGATTGAAAAGTTCACCGGAGTGAACAATTTCTGTCTGTGGCGCTTGAAGATGAAAGCCCTATTGGTTCAGCAAGGTTATTTGGAAGCATTAAAGGGATTGGAAGCCATGGATGATGCTTTAACTTAAAAAGAAAAAATGGCCATCATAGAGAAATCCCATAGCGCAATCTTGGCGAGCCTTGGTGATAAGGTTCTTCAATAGATATTAAAGGAGACGACGACATCAAGGTTATGGGTAAAGCTTTAAAGTTTGTACATGACCAAATTATTGGTAACTCGACTCTACCTGAAGAAAGCTTTGTATTCATTCAAAATGATTGAAGATAAAGTATTGGCTGAGCAGTTGGATATGTTAAACAAGATGATTCTTGATCTTGAAAATATTGATGTGAAGATCGATGATGAAGATCAAGCATTTTTGCTGGTTGTGCGCTTTACCAAAAACAAATGCTCACTTCAAAGAAACCCTCTTGTATGGAAGAGAGTCCTTGGCCTTTGAAGAAGTTCAATCATCCTTGTATTATAAGGACTTGAATGAACGAAAGGAGCATAAACCTTCGACAGTTGGTGAAGGTTTGGCCGTTAAAGGAGAATTCTCGCGAAAGGATGGTAAGTTTGACAAGAAGAAAGGTAAAAGTAAGTCAAAGTCTTATAGTGGTGAGGCATATGGTATTCGATGCTATCATTGTAAGAAGGAGGATCAAACAAGAAAGGTGTGCCCTGAACACACTACAAGAAAATTAGTGTTTAACGACACAAAAATTGCGACAGTTATGTGATAACTGTCGTAATTGACATATAGAGACAGTGTTTACGACAGTTGACACCAACCGTCCCTAATATTTATTTTGCGACGGTATATTTAACCATCATAATATTATTATTACGACGGTAAAACAACCGTCGGCCCCCATTTAACACTTTTAACATTGATTTTTCACCAACAACTAGTCACGACGGTAAAATTAACCGTCCTAAAAGGCATATCACGACGGTAAAGCACCCGTCGCACCCTTAAACCTTTCACGACGGTAAAATTATCCGTCCTAAAATTCATTTCACGACGGTAAAACAACCGTCGCACCCAAAACCTTTAAAAATTCTCATGGGCACGACGGTAAAACACCCGTCGCCGTAAAAAAGTTAAAAAAAGCTGAGTTGTACCGCAATTTGATTTTCCGGGCATACGAGAAAAGAGAACTATGCCAATCCCCAATCACCAACTGAAAGAGAAACAAAACTTCCCTATTCTCTAAAGCTTGCCACCCCGTGGAAGGTCATCTAATGTTGTGGCGGCCTTGAGCTCTTCTTCTTTCCGGTGGCCGGGTTAGCACCCCTCTAAGCCCCTGTACCCGAAACAGATGCGGTTTAGCAGGGGCTTGCCAGGTATTTCCTGGGGTTTTCCATCCGGGCTTTAGTGCGGCTAGAGACGGATCCAACGAATAGCTAAGGTTCGTTGACGATCCCTGGCTACAGCTAGCTCATTTCAAGAAAGCAAACAAGTGCCCGTAAGGCGTTCCTCTAGTAAGGCACCATCACCAGCGCACATGAGAAAAGGCCGTTGTTGCATAGCTCAGGTCGGAGCAACGCGCCATCGGACAGCAAGGGCAGTGATTGGCGAATCTATAGTTTCTGGTTCCTCTCTTTCTCGTCCGGGGTAGACGGGTCTACCAGCTACAATCATTTTCTACTCCTGCGTTCACTTTTTCTACTCACGGTGCCGTTCATGCCGTTCTTCTTCACACCGAAAGAAACCCCTTGACACCGAAAGGAATCTCTTCAAACCGCTCATCTTCACACCAAAAAACGCACAGCAAGCAGTTTAACATCCTCTGCGTTCATCTCTTCAAACACAGTAAGTTTTATGTATCACTTTTTGCATTGTTCTCATCTCTCTCATTCTCTGCCATTGATTTCAGCATTGGAGATTCACTTGAATCTTATGGTTGAGCTCTTTGTGATGATTGATTTTGAGTTTGAATATATTGAATTGATGTTAGATTTTCTAATTTGTTGTTTTAGGGTTTTCATTTTCTGACATCTTTTGATCACTATCCTCAGTAGCAACAGCAACTTCAGAGGGATTTTGTTCATCTGTCTTGGCGGCACCATTATTTCCATTGGCTTGTTCATCAGTGCTATTCTTTTCTGAAGGAACTTCCTCAGAAATATATATATAGTTTAATATGGCAATGGTAAGTAACCCATATTTTCTTTTGATAATTGTATTATATACTCTTTTAGAATAGTACTAAAATGATGCTCATCAAGTGTTTGTTGTAATGCTCAACTCAAGGTATGGCTGAGTTTATAGAATTCTGATATGCTATGCTATATAGTGCCTAGTGGGTGCCTAGTGCAGAGTGTGATTCTGACCATTTAAGCAGGTCTATATGTTCATCTCCGGATCGGTCCATACGCTTGTGCAGAATGGAATTACGGGTACAATTGGATCTTTTTAAAGATAGTTCCATATTAGTATATAATCCTTGGCTTTAATTTCTTTGTTTTCTTCTTAAACAGTGGCTTCCCTCTTTGGTTACATTTTATTCCGGGAATTAAGTTCAGAACTGATAATGAACCATTCAAGGCAGAAATGAAACGGTTTACAGCAAAGATTGTGGATTTGATGAAGCAAGAGAATCTCTATGCATCACAAGGAGGGCCTATCATTTTATCTCAGGTTTCATTCTCTTAAAATCATCAAAATACAAGCCAATTTTTCTTTTTTTTGGGGAATTAAGGCCCAGTTATTTGTTTTGTAGATTCTTAATGACCTAATGCATAGTCCTTTAATGTTAAAATATTTACTTGTTTATTCCAGATTGAAAATGAGTATGGAAATATTGATAAAAGCTATGGTCCTGCTGCTAAAACCTACATCAATTGGGCAGCATCGATGGCTACATCTCTTGATACAGGCGTTCCCTGGGTTATGTGCCAGCAAGCAAATGCACCTGATCCAATTGTATGTTTTCTCCTTTTAGCTATCCACAGTTTTATGCAGTTTATGTTTTAGCGGAGTATATTTTTTTAGTCAAAGCCAAAAGAATAGGCTCTGTGCTCATCACACGGTTTGATTTTACTATCTTTATGATAGAGCTATCTTACCATGTTGATGTCTACATTCATCCTACTTGGTTGTTTATTTTCATAAGATTGTGTCTTGAATGCTTATAGATTAATACGTGCAATGGATTTTACTGCGATCAATTCACGCCAAACTCTAACCAGAAACCAAAAATATGGACTGAGAATTGGACTGGATGGTTAGTAGCGGCTTTTCCTATTTATATCATTTTGTAATTTTAATGGAGTACTCAAAATATGATTTGATTCAACTTTTTCCCCCTATTGCAACCTTTTGAAATCATAGTTTTCTTGCATTTGGAGGTGCTGTGCCGTACAGACCTGTAGAAGATCTTGCATTCGCTGTTGCACGTTTTTTTCAGCGAGGTGGAACTTTCCAAAATTACTACATGGTAATGCAACCTCACATGTAGTACTATTGTCAAAGAGTGATTATAACTGTGCTAGAATTTGATCAAACGTTATTGTCTCATAATATGCTACTTACTACAAAATGTTATCAGATAACGGCGGATGCTGCGCTGTAGCACTGCAGCATAGCTGAGTTTTAACAAACCCCTATTTTTTGCTATTCCCTATTGACAATATCGCATGTAGTTTAAACTCAGCTAATATGTAAGATAGTAAACCAACTGATACCCTAACTTTTTTGCTTGCTTGCTCTGAAATAGTACCATGGAGGGACTAACTTTGGCCGAACAACTGGTGGACCTTTCATTTCTACAAGTTATGATTATGATGCACCTATTGATGAGTATGGTATGCAATCTTTCAAATTTCATCTTTATTTTGATGGTATAGAAATATAGAAACTAGCTTGCTTATTCAATCAAGAAGATAAATAAAAAGAGATTGCAACTCAATGTTATTCGATATATAGAAGACAGTAAAAATGAAAAATGTGTTATTGCCTGATGCAGGAATTATTAGACAACCCAAATGGGGGCATCTTAAAGATTTGCATAAGGCCATAAAACTTTGTGAAGAAGCACTTATAGCTACTGATCCAACAATTTCATCTCCTGGTCCAAATCTAGAGGTAATAAATAATAGGCACTTCGAAGCTTTCATCATAGTTTGCTGGTTTAAGTTTTAAGTTAATCACTGACATGAATGGTTTCGTTATATCTCTTAATATTTACTTTTCAATCTCAGACTTCAGTTTACAAGACAGGATCTACATGTGTGGCCTTCCTTGCTAACACCGGCACGAACGATGCAACGGTTACCTTCAACGGCAATTCATATCACTTGCCTGGATGGTCTGTGAGCATTTTACCAGATTGCAAGAGTGTTGTTCTAAATACTGCAAAGGTTTGCCTCATCAACTTCCAGTCACACTATATAGTTCAATTTACTAAACTAATTATTAAACTTCTTGTGATTAATCAATCTATTGGTGATATCTTTTCTTCTATTTATTCTTTCCAAAGTAGCATAAACTAAAGTTATTTTTTCGTACGACAGATTAATTCTGCATCTACGATTTCAAGCTTCGCAACTGAATCTGTAAAAGAAGAGGTTGATTCTTTGGGGAGTTCAAGTTCGGGATGGAGTTGGATTAGTGAACCGGTCGGTATTTCAAAGGACGATGCATTCACAAAATCTGGACTTCTTGAACAAATAAACACGACTGCAGATAGAAGTGACTACCTGTGGTATTCATTAAGGTATAAGGAATTTCAAGGTTGAAATAGCTTTATCTTGACGATTGTTTTTCCGTGCCCATGTTAACCTTTTTCAAATTGTTTTGAAGCATTGATGTTGAAGATACTGCCGGTGCTCAACCTGTTCTTCACATTGAATCCCTTGGTCACGCCCTTCATGCTTTTATAAATGGGAAACTTGCAGGTATCTTTCTTTACTTCAATGACGTGTTTCACGAATCATGTAATGAAATTTCGATACGTTAATACCGAGAACTTTTTCAGGGAGTGGAGTAGGAAACAGCGGAAACGCTAAGGTCAAGGTGGACATCCCTATTACACTTGTATCTGGAAAGAACAAAATTGATCTCCTGAGTTTAACAGTGGGACTACAGGTTCGTATTTTCTGATTATAAAGTACAAAATATGCATCTACGTGTTCATTTCTCAGCTAATGTGAATTTTATGTTCCACAGAACTATGGAGCTTTTTACGACCTAGTGGGTGCGGGGATCACTGGTCCAGTAACATTGAAAGGTTTGAGAAATGGAAGTACTGTTGATCTCTCCTCACAGCAATGGACATACCAGGTTAGTCTTGGCTTAACTTAAGGCCTGTTTTTGTTTCTCCTTCTGAGTTTCTTTAATTAAGTCATAGATTACATGTCTGTATTTTTGTGAATGCAGATTGGTCTTCAAGGTGAAGATTTAGGTTTGTCTAGTGGAAGTGTTGGACAGTGGAATTCACAATCTAACTTACCTACAAATCAACCTTTGACTTGGTACAAGGTAATCTTAATAAGAATAGAGCATTTGTTAAAATTCTCATGTTTTTCTTCAGCTGACTAATCTCAATGTGTTATATTAGACGAACTTCATTGCTCCTTCTGGAAGTAACCCAGTTGCAATTGATTTCACGGGGCTGGGAAAAGGAGAAGCCTGGGTGAATGGACAGAGCATTGGACGATACTGGCCAACATACGTCGCTCCAACTTCTGGCTGTACTGACTCATGCAATTATAGAGGATCCTATTCTTCATCGAAATGTCTCAAGAACTGTGGAAAACCATCACAAATATCATTTCTCCTTTTTTAATGAGCTTCGTTTGGAATGATGATGTTGTCTGCTGTTGATCTAAATCTCACAAAAAATAAACCTAACATTCACTATTTTAGGTCCTTTTGTCAATTTGCTCGTTGCTGACGGATCCAAATCCCGACGACCCTAAACCCTAAACCCTAAACCCTAAAAGGGACAAGGCGAGGACAAAGGAAATTGAACTCTTAATGCAAATGCAGAATTTTAGTGGAAGACAGGTATATTATTTTGACACATTTAAAGTTAAATTTTATGAGTATTATTTTAAAGATTATTATTTTAATACCTTTTTTTAGGGATTGGAATCACCCGCTGATGGTAGACGTTCATCTGAGTCTAGCTACCGTATTGGAGATAATGGAACTTCAGGGGGGACAAATTAGACTTTGCTATGATCGAGATAATTAGATTGTGAACTTTCTCATGTATTTTTGGCATAATGATACTTATTATTATAAGATTAGGAATTGATATATTTTGGGTTTTTTGTACTACTTGACATGATTATGGAACTCGCATTTTACATGATTATGGAACACACATTTTTTTGGATATTATAATGCTTATTTGATGTTAAATATTTTTTATTGAAATTATTTTTACTATATTACAAAGTGATAGAAAATAAAACAAAAAATAATACTATAAATAAATATATTAAAGAAGAAATAATTTAAAGAAAAAAATAACACAAAAAAAAACTATATTTAAAATTTTTTACATAGATAATAATTTAAATAAAAAATATATATAATAGAAAAATAAAAAACAAATCAAGACATAAACAAAAGTCATGGCGACAGTACCGAACCGTCGTAATCAACAAAAGTCATGACGGTATCGAACCGTCGCCAAAAACAATTTAATCAATTTCAAAAGATATTCACGACAGTATCGAACCGTCGCCATCAATAATTAAAAGAAACTCAAAAGATAGTCACGACGGTATCAACCCGTCGTAAACTTGAACGACAGTTTTTGTAACCGTCACGAAATAGGTTGGGGACACACACTTCTGCGACGGTAAAGCAACCGTCGTGGAAAGCAAATTGCGACGGTTTTAACCGTCGTAATCTACAAAAATACCTGTCGCAATCTGCCAATTTTCTTGTAGTGACACCTGAAATATCACAGAGGTAAGGATAATGGCAATGCAGCCATTGTTCAAGATGATTTCGACTCATTGATGTTCTCGTGGTTTCAAGAAGCAACTCGAGTAAGGAGTGTATTATAGATTTAGGTTGCACTTGGCACATGACTCCAAAAAAAGACTTATTTGAGGAACTATGTGATCAAGATGGTGGATCAGTATTGCTGTAAAACAACAAAGCTTGCAAGATTACAAGTGTTGGATCTGTGAGATTCAAGCTCTCTAATGAGTCAATAAAGTTGTTGACTGAAGTTAGGTGTGTACCGAATTTAAAGAGAAATTTGAGTTCTCTTGGTGAATTCGACAAGAAAGGATATGTTTTCCAAGGAGATAAAGATATCCTAAGAGTCATGAAGGGGTCGAAGGAAGTCTTATGAGGCATGAAGAAACAAGGCTTGTATACCCTTGAGGCTGAAAATGTAAGTGGTTCGACAAATGTTGCATCCACAAAACATTTGTCGAAGACAAAAATTTGGCACATGAGATTGGGCCATGTCAGTGAAAGGGGTCTGGTCGAATTGGGGAAAAAATTTTCTTGGTGGAGACAAAGTTGAAAAGCTGAAGTTTTGTGAACCACGTTATAGCGATATAAATGTTGAGACTAAGTCATCGGTTTGACTTGACTCACACAGATCAAATAAGAATCATCACTGCGCTTTATTGTTTCCAGAGGAATGGGAAAATAGTGAATAACCCAAAAAAGAGGGGGAGATAATCTAGGTACGGGGGTTGGTTATGCAAAGAGAAGGTATTAGCACCCTAAACATCTATGGTACTCCACAAGAACCTCTTTGAAAATTTGTGTATTTTGGCTATAAGTGTTGTATACAAAAATAGATGGTGGAGGTGAGAAAAGAAATATTTTTTTACAATATTTTTGCACCTGCCGCGATTGCGAACCTTTAGTTCCCACCTACCACCTTCTGTGTAATAGGGGATCAGGGCACTCGTAGTTCACCTTTAATTTTTTTTAAAAACAGAAGTGTGTTGGTTAATTTTAAGAGATGAGACATCATTGTCATATATGAATGGAAGAACATAGTTACTACCCACGAATTATGAGAAAGGAGAATTTGAATCATCTCAAAATGGAGGATATAACTTGGATTTTAAAATCAAAAAAGCCTCACTCAATACCCAAGTGGAAAATATCTCACTTCACTATATATCGTAGAAGTATAGTAGCTCGCATCACTACAAGAATTGAAAAGAGTCTAATTTTTTGAGAAAAATTTAAAATGAAGAGCCAAAGTGACAAAATGGTTTGAATGAGATTGATTGACTTTTAGTCTCTCACAAAAAAGTCAAAGTATGATTAAGTTGATTAAGGTTTGTTTAATAAAAATATTTTGAAAATGCATGGATCTAAGTCCAAGTGTATTGTGAAAGCGGTTCAAGTTAGAAAAACCAGAAGAATTTTGAAAAGGAGGGAGAAGATTTTGAAATTAAAGAAGATGGAAGGAGATGAAGGGAGTATCCTAAAGCCTAAGGTAAAAGCTAGGGAAAAAAACCATCTAACCAACGAGAGGCCAACACTTGACACAATGACTCAATGTAGAATTCCCATCGTTTGGATTGAAATCAAGCAAACAAAGATACTAAACCTCTTAAGAATACCAAGCCTCAGATGCATTAAGTTTTCACAAAAATTGGGCAGAGTAACAGCTGTATACAGAGGAATTCCCAATCACAAACAAAGCATATAATAAGAATAACCCGAAACATAAATAAAATCAACCCAATGTCTTGGGGAAAACCCCAAGAACTCCAGACAAAATAATAACCAGAAGTTACGAGGTCCCAAAGGTAGTTGTTATACCCCAAAATTTGCCCTCTCATTCCTTAATGCATATCTCACAAGGATTATTAAGATTCAAGCTTGCACAAGTACAATTGGATTTTCCAGTATCAAGTTAAAAAGGAAACTGTCAAAAAAGGGGAAAAACAGATAAAAATAATCTTTTTGACAAAAGTTGGAGAAAAAACAAGCCTCTTCGTTTCAGCTCCTTCGATTGGCCTTTTGGCCTCTTTCGATGCAAGCTTGGCTGGCATCCTTCGACTGGGCATAGGCCTCGGGGGCGATGGCTTTGGCTCATAAGGCAGGAGTTTCTTGTACACCACTTTCGATTGTACCTTTGGTCTCACAGGGTTCACCATGCAATGGCTGCCTATGTGTCTGCTTCGATTGGATATTTGATGTGTGCATACCTATGTTGATTGGACAAATGTTCCCCCATACTTGCTTTGATTCAGAAGCTGATGACTAGTCACATACAAGCTTTCGTTTGAGCCATAATTTCTTTCTTGCGTGCAAAAGGCTTCTCCCATGCTAGCATACACAAGGTACAAAGCCTCCTATAGCTTTCTTCAGTTCCAAGGAAAAGGCCCCCTTTTGGCATCCTTCGATTTGCACTTTTTGCCCCCTGTATGCCTCTTTCGAATCTGAACATTTTGGCCTCCTGCGTGGACCTTTCATTTGGGCATGTGGTTCCCTTCATACAAGCCTTCATTTGGAAAAAGAACTTTTGCATGTTTGCATGAAGTCACAAAGCAGGGACCCCCTACGTACACTCCTTCATTTGGCCACATGGACCTTTGATAGGCAAGCCTTCGACTGGACAGAACCACCTTCACAAGGTTTTGTTTGTAACTTTGATTCCCTTTGAATCATGATCTTTCGAACCCAACTCTGGGCATTCCATTCGAAGGACATGCTTGATGGCCCATTTGAAGGGTTTACAAAGCCCACCTTAAGGCATGTTTTGGTGACCCATCCAAGGGTCACACTTTTGGCTCCTTCGAAGGTTGCACAAAACTATCCCATTTGAAGGATACTTGTTGGAGGAAAATCAAATGATATTGTTGGGAGAAGAATCTAGTCGAAGAAGGGTCAAAACGAAAGGTTGAAATATTCAAAGATGCTTGCTGCCAAGTTCAGGTCTGGTACACTGGCAAAAGCTGCTGCACAACAGTCCTGAAACACTGCCCCATTCTTGCACCAAAATAGCATACAAAGCACTGTCTCTCAAAAGCTACAAAAAGCAGGTTACTCAAATTGTTAAAACTTTTTGTTTTCCTTCCAAAGGCTTCAGGCAGCTTTGCCTATAAATAAAAGGCTTCACAACATGTTTAAGGAGGACTTTTTGGCCAGAGGAACAAATCTTGAAAAATTTCTCAAACACCATAAAGCTCTCAAACACTTAAACCTTCATCAAACACAAACCCAGAATCCAAACACTTGTCCCCTTCGAATCTGAAGCATCCCTGTACCTTGTTACCCTTCGAATCCAGTAGGAAGAACCTCACATTTGTTCTTCTCTTTCGAATCCAGTATCAAAGGCCTAACCCCTGGTTCCTCCCTTCGAATCCAGAAGCACTCAAGGCAACCTCACTGAGTCCAGGCCCAGTTGAAAGGCACTTCCTCACTGCTTTCAACCCCCAGTTGAAGGAGACAGAAAGGTAGATTACATCTTGCACTGATTCCAGGCCCAGTCGAAAGGTATAACATATTGGTCTCAAAGCCCAAATCTGAAGGCACGCCTACACTGGTTCTATCCCCCAGTCGAAGGAGGCATAAAGGAAAATCGAAGGGCATGACTCCACTGACTTCAGACCCCAAGTCGAAGGAAGCCAGAAAGTGCAGAATCGAAGGGTGTTTCTGCCTAAATCGAAAGACCCATTTTTCTTGCTTTTATTTTAGTTTTGCTTTTATATTTTCATGCTATTCAATATGGTTGTAATAGTGTAGGATTTTATCTTTCTTCATTTTATTACTTTTGTATGATTGCTAGTAAAATAGGGTATGTATGGCAAGATAAAAAAACATGTAGACAACCCCTAATCAAAGACTAAATGCATGCAAATCAAACACACCATTCACACGTGCACCCTTAGGGTAATCTCACTTGTTGCCTCGGAAAAATAGTCATGTCCTTCGAATATGGGCATTTTAGCAAAGACCCTCAATAAAATATCGCAGTCCCTCGATGACCCTCAATGTTGCCTTTGGTAAACGATCTAGTCCCTAAACGACATTGCTAAAATGTCCTATAGGTTGCCTTCTATGACTATACAAACGTCCCACGCCTGTCCCTTCACATTCAATGATGGAGCTTCTTACCAAATCAATGGTAAGACCGCAACATCTAAAGGAGGAGTAAAAGAATATTAAGACCTTTTGAGTAGATAGGTTGCTCCTAGTTGCTCACTTGCTCACAACAAAAACATTTTATACACCAACACTTTCATTTTGAAACATTTCCAAAAGATAACACTTTGTACGCGTTCTTATAGAAACGAGAACCATTACAAAGACACCTTTTTAAAATCACTTTCAAAAACACATTCCACAAACATCTCTTTGAACCATTTTCAAAACAACACTTTATACGCTTTCTTATAGAATCGAGAGCCATTACAAATACACCTTTTTAAAATCACTTTCAAAAACACATTCCACAAACACCTCTTTGAACCATTTTCAAAACAACACTTTGTACGCGTTCTTATAGAATCGAGATCCATTACAAAGACGTTTTCAAAATACCTTAAAAACGCACACCACAAGCACATTTTCAAACAAAAGCAAGTGATCTAGCAAGCAACTAAGATCCCGTAGATAACTACGGATGAAAAGGGTGCTAATAACTTCCCTTTTCATAACCTACCCCCAAACTCAAGAAATAATCTCGAAAGGTCTTTCTTGTTTTTTTCAACATTTCCTTATTGGATAAAAGAAAAGTCGGTGGTGACTCTTGCTATTCGCAACAATTACGATCAAACACAAAACACCCAAGTCAGTTCTCCCACCGCGTTACAGAACTGGCGACTCTGTTGGGGATTTTACTTAAAAGTGGGGTTACCTTAGAGCTAGATCACCTTTACTTTCCTTCCTTGTTTGATTTGCTTGCTTTACATTATGGTTCATTATTTGGGCTTATTTTGATCCTCTACCTGGATCTGGGGGCACCTTTTAGATAAGTAGCAATAGATTGTGGAAACTGTACAAGGTATACCGACATGGTAAAAGCAATAGCTATGTTAGTGTGACATATTTGTTGGTACCGGTAGCCCTTGAGTAGTCAAGGAGAATACGGGGCCGCTATGTGGTGTCATGAAGCACTAACTGATTTTAGAACCTTACTTGACCAACTTGGCCATTAGGAAGTAGTGAGGTAGACGACTTTGGTGCAGTACGAAGTTGGTTGATACTCGATGCTACGCTCATTGATATCAGACTTTCGGAATATTTCGGTCTCCATTAAAGAGGCTTGCGCTGAAACAATGCCCGATGAAGAAAGATCAGTGATATTGAGATCCCCTAGAACCCAGTTACTTTCTAGGATAGGTTAAGCCAACTAAACTTCAAGAGGGTACTTACCTATCAAACTCCATGTAAGCCTAAACCTAAGGACTTGTCTGCTTTGGGTATATATGACTATTTGTACATAACAACTTGCTTGCTTTGCATACGTGTTCAAAAAATCATAACATCATACCATAGAATTTTCTATAACCATTTCAAGGATCTCAAGGGCCTATGATGCAGGGTCATATTGAACCAGACGCTTATCAAGGGGTAAAAGGATTCATTCTCTAATCAAACGCCATCAAAGATCAAAGCACGGTGACTCGAGTCAAGGGCCATGATCCACTTGACATGGTGAGCTTAATTCTTATGGAAGGACATCCACCAATATGAAGTTACCCAATAAAAGCTGTAAGTAACTTCTAACATCTTCTTGTGTTTACCCCGTGAGATCCTTGAAAACATTACATCCACATACCATGCATCATATCATGACAAGCTTTTCCACACAGGTCTCTCATCTTCTTACTGCTTATTTCAGTAGAGATGGCTCTAGAACAGACTATCAAGGACATTCAAACTCAAAACGCTTAACTTCAGGAAATGCTCTTGAACCTATCCAAGGGGCAAGACGAGGTGAAGGCACTCCTCACTAGGGGCTTGACCATGAAGAATCCTGAGTACAACAAGGATGACCAGTTGGAACGGCTACAAACTGAAATGGAAACAATGAAGATCTAGATGATGGGACAACTGGTGGGCCAGATGGATATTATCCAAAACTTAGCTCAGGGACAAGAGGAGCTAAGGGCCCTCGTCAACAAACTTCATCAAGACAGTTGCAACTGTATGAAGCAAACAGTCGAGATTGGGGATCAAGTCATTATTCAGCCTCCCATGAGACAAGAAACCGATTTGGTGGAGAGTAGACCTTTCCAATTTGCTGCCGCGTCACGAGCCCAACAACCACTTGTTAACAAGGACAGGGTAATCAGCGTAAACGGGTCCCATCCGATAGGCATTTTACCAAACTCGACATACCGATATTGCAAGTCTTGCAACACTTGCTGAAGTTGAATTCGGTCACATTAAGGGATCCTCCTCAGAATCCTAATACTTCCTCTCCTCGTTACAATCATAGAGAAAGGTGTGCATATAACTTTAATAGTCCAGGGTACAATACTGATAACTATTGGACGTTGAAAAACAAGATTCAAGACCTGATCGACGAAGGAGCGTTGGAGTTCACACAAGACGGTCAACTGGAGCTTTTCTATCACACCTCAAGGGAATCCATATGAAGTGACGATCTGGGCGATGGAATTTTCTGTTTATTTGAATTTTCAGTTGTAATTTCTTTGTCTACTTAAACACTTATCTATATGTCATACTTTGGTCATTTTCATTAATGCATTAAATATGTTTGTCTTGAATTAATCCATTCATTTTCATTATATTTAAACTATGCTTTTTACTCCCTTTATGATATCCAACTCTTGTTTTAAAAGTTGCAAGCCTCTAGAGGGAGGATGACGAAAACAATGCCATAATCTCATACAATATGCTTTTGGACAGACTTTGGTGGCGGCGTACATGAATTCTTTAAATTCCTAAACACTTGAGTTATAAGGAAGATAATCCCTAGTCAACCCTTTCGAGCCAAAGAAGTAGGAGTTTTATTTTTCACACAAATTGAAACCTTTAATAAAAACCTGGGGCAGGGTAGTCTCTCAGTTAATTCAAGTGCGCGTTCAGTCGCAAGTTTTTACTTCGTACACAACGAATGACATCAAAAACATTCCTTCTGAACCAAAAGATGGTGATGGTTCCCTATCAAATAGGCAGTCATTATCTCTCAAAAGAAAAGCCCACTAAGTCAAAACCTACGAAGGAGACTTAAGAAAAATTGGGGGATCCCGCTGACCGTAATCTCAAAAACAAGAACAGTCAGGCAAAATCAGGGATAATAAATCAAAATGAGGTCACTACAAATCCTCAACAACATGAAAAATGTTGCAGAAATGACTGCCTTCTGACAAAATTAACTTGTCTGAACCATCACCAAAACGTCATTTCAGACTCAATTGGAATTCAAACGCACAATTAATTGAGTTTAGGACTGAAGAACATCACGAAGGACGGGCGGGTACAAATACACTTTGAGCCTTATCCTTTGTTTTTTAAACCATGAACCAGACCATGCTACAACCTTTCAAAGTCCTAATTGAAGCATGGGTTAGTTCGAAAGCATACTGTTACAAAAGGTATCCTGACTCCTGTAAGGCTTTACTCCAAATCCTGAGTTGAATTTTCTTACACAAATTCTTTTATCTACTAAAACGCATTTTCAAAACTTCAAGACAAGCATAAACTTTGCATTATTTTGAATACCGCTGTTTGCATATAGCTATTTGTTTGAAAACAGAGAAATTCACATGGCAAATATCCAGTGAATAAAAACGCTCTCAAGAAACGGAATCACTTCAAATAGGAAGACACTTCCAATGACAAATCTCCTATAAGCAAGGGGGCACAACATGATCATTGTCCAACACATTTGGGGCAGTCAAGTCAAGATTCCAAGAAATCTCCCAAGAAATGCTGAATATATCAGGGGCATGTCTGTAGCTGAATTCGTTGGGGCATTGAACGTGAATTCCGACAAAGGGTTGCATACGGTCAAGCCAACATTTCCTGGTAGTACTACAAAAACTTGCTAATGGGGGCAATGACAAATCCCTCACAAAATCCTTTTCATAGGGTGATCCCCAACCAGAGTTTCAATCTCTGAAAACTTCTCCCCAACTGAGTTGATCTCAAGAATCCTCGAGGATTTCTGCCAAAAGAAAATGCCTCTCCAGTAGATTGGAAACAAGGTTTATTTCCCAATCAAACCACAGATTCCCCAGCTTGAGTTTGCTTCTTTGACTACTACAAATCAAAGAACCAAAACTCCTCTTCCCCAGTAGACTGCTCTACAATCCCCTATGAGTTGCTGCAAAGCCTGGAAGCCAAACCAGATAACAGTTGACTTCTTTATCCCTAACAAGTTTTTAATTTCCTTTCTCTTCCATCAAGAGATAACTCTCCAGTAGAGCAACAAACAACTAAGATTCCTGAGCTCTTTTCCCCAAGCAGAAATCAACACTCTCCATAGAGTTTTATTCTCAAGCAAAATCAATAATCCCCAGCGGAAACATTCTAAGCAAAGTTTGAAGATGGGCATACTCTTCTTCCCCAACAGCCATCCGGGATTCAGCTTCCCAAAACTCCCCAGCACTTGTCAAGGATCTATTTTCCAAGACAAAATTACATTCCGACAATATTTCATGCATCATATTTACATACATGATAAATGCATACATCATAATCTCATTTATTTTGATAACAATATTACGCCATGAACTTCATACATCATGACATTGCATGCAGCTAACCTCTTCAGGAAAGATCAGTCAACAAATGACTATCATAAAAATTTTTCAAAAAGGGTCAGAGATTAATACATGATACCAGACAAGATAACTATCTCAAACGTCCAACATTTTCAAGTCCATATTAATACCTGTAACTAGCCAGGAAAACTATCTGTGGACGACTGATCATAGATTAGTTCCTGAAACTAGTTAGGACAATTATATACACGACCAGTTGAAGTAATCCTACACGGGTTCCTTCCCATACACTCTTCTAGAAACAGTTCATATACGATCCAAAGACTGATATTATTTTGATACTTATTCCAGATCCTCTTCTAGAAACAGTTCAGATGCGATCCAGATATGGCTCACATTCTGATACTTATTCCAGATTCTCTTCTAGAAACAGTTCAAATGTGATCCAGATACAGATCATATTCTAACACTTATTCCAGATTCTCTTCTAGAAACAATTTAGATGCGACCCAGATACGACTGACATTCTGATACTTATTCCAGATTCTCTTCTAGAAATAGTTCAGATGCAATCCAGATACGACTGATATTCTGATACTTAATCCAAATTCTTTCTCAAATACAATCCAGATACGGATGTCATTCTGACACTCATTCAACATACATTCCAGATACGATCCAAATACGGATGTCATTCTGACACCCATTCAACATATTTTTCAAATACAATTCAGATACAATCCAAATACGGATGTCATTCTGATACTCATTCAACATGTTTCTCAAATACAGTCCAGATACAATCCAGATACGGATGTCATTCTGACACTCATTCAGCATATTTCTCAGATACGATCTATATACGGATATCATTCTGACACTCATTCAGCATATTTCTCAAATACAGTCCAGATACAATCCAGATAGAGATGTTATTCTGACATTCATTCAGCATATTTCTCAAATACCGTCCAGATACAATCCAGATACGGATGTCATTCTGATGCTCATTCAGTACATCTTTCAGATACGAGTCAGATACAATCCATTTATGGATATTATTCTGATACGCATCCCATTACATCTACTGTTTCAGTATAAATCAATCAGAGATTTGTTCTGATACTTCAATCTAATTTTGGTTACTAATCACTCTCCAAATGGCATCTTTAAGCCCATTCCCTACATAATCAACCACCACATCATCTAGTGAAAATTTCTGGACACTCTAGGTTCAATCATCTTCCACGTTCAAGTCACGAATGGCAGATTTTCCAATCTAACTCTTCGGGTTTAAGAAGATTGAACATGGGCAGCTGTTGTACCCCAAAATTTTCCCTCTCATTCCTTAAGGAATCTCTCACAAGGATTCTCAAGATTCAAGCTAGCACAAGTACAATTGGATTTTCCAGTATCAAGTTAAAAAGGAAACTGTCAAAAAAGGGGAAAAACAGATAAAAATAATCTTTTTGAAAAAAGTTGGAGAAAAAACAAGCCTCTTCGTTTCAGCTCCTTCGATTGGCCTTTTGGATTCTTTCAATGCAAGCTTGGCTGGCATCCTTCGACTGGGCATAGGCCTCTGGCGCATTGGCTTTGGCTCATAAGGCAGGAGTTTCCTGTACACCACTTTCGATTACACCTTTGGCCTCACATGGTTCACCATGCAATGGTTGCCTATGTGCCTGCTTCGATTGGATATTTGATGCGTGCATACCTATGTTGATTGGACAAATGTTCCCCCATACTTGCTTTGATTCGGAAGCTGATGACTAGTTACATACAAGCTTTCGTTTGAGCCATAATTTCTTTCTTGCGCGTAAAAGGCTTCTCCCATGGTAGCATACACAAGGTACAAATCCTCCTATAACTTCCTTTGATTCCAAGGAAAAATGCCCCCTTTTGGAATCCTTTGATTTGAACTTTTTTGCCCCCTGTATGCCTCTTTCGAGTCTGAACATTTTGGCCTCTTGCATGTACCTTTTGTTTGGCATGCGGTTCCCTTCATGCAAGCCTTAGTTTGAAAAAAGAACTTTTGCATGTTTGCATGAAGTCACAAAGCAGGGACCCCCTACGTACACTCCTTCGTTTGGCCACATGGACCTTTGGCAGACAAGCTTTCGACTAGACAGAACCACCTTCATAAGGTTTCATTTGTAACTTTGATTCCCTTCGAATCAGCATCTTTCGAACCCAACTCAGGGCATCCCATTCGAAGGACATGCTTGATGGCCCAATCAAAGGGTTTACAAAGCCCACCTCAAGGCATGTTTTGGTGACCCATCCAAGGGTCACACTTTTGGCTCCTTCGAAGGGTGCACAAAAGTAGCCCATTCGAAGGATACTTATTGGAGGAAACTCAAATAATATTGTTGGGAGAAGAATCTGGTCAAAGAAGGGTCAAAAGGAAAGGTTGAAATATTCAAAGATGCTTGCTGCCAAGTTCAGGCCTGGTAAACTGGCCAAAACTGCTACACAGCAGTCCTGAAACACTTCCCCATTCTTGCACAAAAATAGCGTACAAGGCACTATCTCTTGAAAGCTACAAAGAGCAGGTTACTCAAATTGTTCAAACTTTTTGTTTTCCCTCCAAAGGCTTCAGGCAGCTTTGCCTATAAATAAAAGGCTTCATAACATGTTTAAGGAGAACTTTTTGGCCAGAGGAACGAATCTTCAAAAATTTCTCAAACACCATAAAGCTGTCAAATACTTAATCATTCATCAAACATGAACCCAGAATCCAAACACTTGTCCCCTTCAAATCTGAAGCATCCCTGTACCTTGTTACCCTTCGAATCCAGCAAGAAGAACCTCACATTTGTTCTTCTCTTTCTAATCCAGTATCAAAGGCCTAACCCCTGGTCCCTCCCTTTGAATCCAGAAGCGGTCAAGGTAACCACTTAAAGGCTTAGCACACGTCTCAACCTCAAGCAAGGTAAGTCATTCTTAACCTTGGATCCTTCGTTTCCAGCATAGCATGTAAATGAATTTCCTTTTCGTTTCAAACATGTACATAATATTTGTTCCCCTTTCGTTTACACCCTTTTAGTTTGTTTTTATTGCCTCTCCTTTTGGTTTTGTTCTTTGGTTTGTTAAAATTTTTTTAAGAACTAACCTGGCCCTAAGGTAATGCCAGCATGGCCTTATGCCATGTTGCTATTTAATATCTCAAACGAAAGAAACAGGAGACAGGAGTATGAAACGAAGCTTCAGGCTTCCTCATTGAGTCCAGACCCAGTCGAAAGGCACTCCCTCACTGCTTTCAACCGCCAGTCGAAGGAGACAAAAAGGCAGATTACATCTTGCATTGATTCCAGGCCCAGTCGAAAGGTACAACATCCTGGCCTCCAAGCCCAAATAGAAAGGCACGCCTACACTGGTTCCAGCCCCCAGTCGAAGGAGGCAGAAAGGCAAATCTAAAGACATGACTCCACTGACTCCAGACCCCAAATCGAAGGAAGCCAGAAAGTGCAGAATCAAAGGGTGTTTCTGCCTAAATCGAAAGACCCATTTTTCTTGCTTTTATTTTATTTTTTCCTTTATATTTTCATGCTATTAAATATGGTTGTAATAGTGTAGGATTTTATCTTTCTGAATTTTATTACTTTTGTATGATTGCTAGTAAAATAGGGTATGTATGGCAAGATAAAAACAACATGTAGATAACCCCTAATTAAAGACTAAATGCATGCAAATCAAACACACCATTCACACATGCACCCTTAGGGTAATCTCACTTGTTGCCTCGGAAAAATAGTCACGTCCCTCGAATATGGGCGTTTTAGCAAAGACCCTCAATAAAAGATCGTAGTCCCTCGATAACCCTAAATGTTGCCTTCGGTAAACGATCAAGTCCCTAAATGACATTGCTAAAATGTCCCATAGGTTGCCTTCTATGACTATACAAACGTCCCACGCCTGTCCCTTCACATCCAATGATGGAGCTTCTTACCAAATAAATGGTAAGATAACAACATCTAAAGGAGGAGGAAAATGATATTAAGACCTTTTGAGTAGGTAGGTTGCTCCTAGTTGCTCGCTTGCTCACAACAAAAACATTTTATACACCAACACTTTCATTTTGAAACATTTTCAAAAGACAACACTTTGTACGCTGTGATACGGTGGGAGAACTGACTATTTTTTGTTACTATTGTTTTTGCATTTTTTTTGTTCACTAATGTACGGTAAGCAAGAGTCGCCATCGTCTTTTATTTTATCCAACAAAGGAAAAGGGAAAAATAACATAAAAAACCTTTTTCGAGATGTTTTTGAGTACGAGGGGTAGATTATAAAAAGGGAAGATGTTAGCACCCTTTCTATCCATGGTTTTCCATGGGCTCTTAGGTACTTGCTCATTTTTAAATTGCTTTTGTGTGTTTGTGTGGTTTTGAAAAGTTTTGAAATTGCATTAGTGCGGCGATTCACTTTATGGTAACGCTTGTATCAGTCCTCAAGAGTGTGATAAAGTGTTTTGAAAACTTTAGTTTGAAAAGTTTGTTTGAAAGTGTATGGTGTAAATTTTATTTTGATCAAGTACTTAAGAGTTTCTACCTACTCGAAAAAGGCTATTCGTTTCCTTATTTCCTTCAGACAGCGCTATCCTATTATTAAGGAGTAGGTAGATCCATCGTTGGAGTTTGAGGGACAATTGAAAGGGATGATTACGATCACTAAAGCAATGGTTAGGAAACCTTAGTAGTTACCCTAGAGTCCTAAAGATCTTTCCGAGGCAACATTCGAATGGGTCATCTTTGATCTTTTGGGACTAGAGGGCAACCACTAAAACTCCCTATACTTCATAACCGTTTACCGAAGGCAATCGAAGTGGGGCAAACCCTAGGAGTGAGCATGTGCAAGTGTTTGTTTTTCAGTTATTAATCTTTGCAAATTTAGGGTTTTCTACCGTTTTAAACATTGATTTATCTTTCGCATACAATCCTATTATCAATCATCTAACAGTTTATAATGATAGAAAGTAAAATGCGAGAAATTTAAACCTAGCTATTACAAGGCCTTGGGGAGGGGGATTACATAATCAAAAACTTAGGGAAAATAGTAAATGAAAATAATAATAAACCTAAGTTAAAACTATTACAAACTCGAAGCAAATACAATAATTGGAAAAATAAATAAATTAATGCGCGCGAGAATAAATTAAACGAGGAATTAAAGTTAAATTCAAAAGACATTTAATTAGTGGACAAAGAAAAATATTTTTTGGATTTTTGAGAAAGTAATTAATTTTTCAAATTAATAATTTCTAATTAATTTTAATTATGAAAAAAAGGAATTTAAATTATCCTAATTAACCTAATTAATTAATGAAATTAAATATTCTATGAAAAGAAACCTAATTCAAAGTTTTTTTGTGTTTTTATGATTTTAAAATTTTATTAAAAAGGATTTTTAAAACAATTAAAAATAAATAAAACAAAAAAAAGGTTAAAGAAATTAAAACAAAAATTAAAATAGGCCTGATGCTTGAAGTAATTTGGGAGTGCAGAATTGAATTTGTTAGGCCCAGAATAGCTGGCCCATCTGCCTGGCTCGTGATCTAGTGAAGATCACCTTTGGAGGGTTCACCATGCTCCTAGCTTGCAGTATGTTGGATCTGATCAGTGGATGATCCAAGGCATGAGATGTTGAGGTGTATGGTAAGCACGTTTGGCATTGTACTACTGAATCTGCAGTTAAACATTAAGAAATATATTATGTAGGAGGTAGGGATCGAACCTCCGACCTCCTACACGCGCGCGCCCTGAAACCTTTCCTGCTTGCCACTGGGCCAATTGGCCTTTTGTTAATAGAAATGAACAAAATATAATATATTTAATAATTGTCAGTAATTATAACAAAATGCGCGCGCCATTCAAACTAGCCAACCATCTCTTGCCACGCAGTCTTCTTCCACAATGGCTGTCGTTTTAGGAAGAACTTCTACCTACAGACAAAATCCGTCACTAAAAGACCTGCAAATCTCCAAAATTCACAACAAGCAATATAAATGAAATTTAAAGCCATGGATTAACTGGGTTTGATTCCATGAGCATGATGGTATACATCGTTAGATCTAATTTTCCATGCATCTCAAAACCCTAAAACGAAGGTTAAAACCCTAACAATGACAGTTTGGCATATATGTATCAAAACTGGAAATTAGGTATTCAAATACATTCCAAATGCTCATACAAACAATAATGCATAATTAAAACCTATTTCTAATGTGTGTATGATCAAAATCGAATTCAAAATATGAAGGGCAAACCGTGGTGATGTAGATGGAGATTCTGGATGCAGTGAAGCTTGGGAATGATGTTGTTAGCTTCAGAATTCCCCCAGGAACGGATTGCAAACGTCAACACTCCTTGAATCCTTCTGCAAATATCAAACCGATTGCCACTTTTTTGTGAAAAATTGAAACTTGCAGTCAGTGTTCTATGCGTCCAAAAACCTTTACTATAATGCATTAGGTCAATAAAATTGGATGTAATCTTGAAGATTTTGTGGAAGAAGATTTGATTTGCAATTGATACTTTAAGTTTCAAAATTTAGCCAAAACATGCTCTATTCATCCCAATCATTCCTTGCATGAAAATCTTGATTTTCCAGCTGATTATAGACCTATAATGTGCTCATAATATCCAATCTTTGATTTTATTTTATTATTCCATTTTATAAATTGATTTATTTTGATTTAAAAGAATAAAAATTCAAAACAAATAATAAAAATAATAAAATAATAAGTGGATAAGCTCAAGGGTCGTGGGTCCTCTTTGGAACAAGTTTCAAAGAAGAATACATGGGCCCCTTTGGAAAAAAAAATCAATTTTGATCAATGCTGACTTTATGCACATTTCCAAAATTGGTCAACTTTAGCAATGCATATCTCTCTCATTTTTTACCCTAAGAGGGTGTTCTTGGACTTTTTAGAAAGCTTAGGATGTCCTCTAAATGAAACTTTTGGTTTCATATCAATTGGATCTTCAATGTTCATGTAAGGAGCTTTGCCCCAAAAGGTGTTTTTGTTGACTTTTTGAAATGACCTATAATGTCTGAATTTATATCTTTTCATGAGTGCATTTGTTGAACTTGAGGGATGAAGATGAGTTGTAGGGAATTGGATTCTATTCAAAATGAGCCTTGGATGAGAAATTTCTGACAAAGTATGAGAATGTTATGCCTAGTCAAAGTTTGGTTGACTTTTCCTATAGAAACCCTAATTTAGCAACTTTTCAGTTTTGATGAATTAGTAGCATTCCTTGAGGAATCATGATCAAAACTTGATAAAATGATGGATATAACTTTAAAATGTTGATGTTGACCAAAAATATTGAAGTTTTACTGTATGTGGGTCACAGTTGACTTTTGACCTAGTATAGTTAATTTTCAGGCATTTGAGCAGTTGACTGAGCAAACTTCTTGTGCAAAGCATGAAACTTGGCATGGATGATCTTGAGGATATATTAGGGCCATGGAAACCATTTAGGACCCTTGGAACTCAAACATCTTGATGAGGAGTGAAACCCTAGTTTGAGACTCATTGTCTTAGGAGGAGGATTTGTCTGGTCAATCCTTAGTCAATCTTGAGCAATTGAGGACCTCTAGGAGTATGTTTTGAGTAAAAATGGGAGGGAAAATTTTGGGGTACAATATCTGCCCCTGTTCAATCTTCTTAAACCTGAGGATGTAGATTGGTTGGTCTTCCTTTCGTGATCTGAAGGTGGAAGATGATTGAACACTAGAGTGCCCAGAAATTTGCACTCGCATGAAGTAATACTGATCGATAATACCGAGAATGGGATTACAGATGCCATTTGGAAGGCGACGGAGAATTTTTGGAGATGGGCTTAAATATGCCATCCAGAAAAGATATCAGTCACACAAGAGATTCCTTTACGATAATTCCTGTACCTGCCATTGGGGAGGACTTCGCCGGGGAATGTTGATTTTTGTCTTGGGAAATAGAGTCTAGGAGCTTCGGTTGTCCATTACTCTACTAGGGAGTCATCTCTTGATTGAGGAGACATAAGTGAACTACGTAGCTGGTCAGGATCCAAACTTCACGGTGACAAGTTGAGGATGATAAGGTTGACTGCTATCTGGTCGTATTCCAGGCTTTACAATGACTTACTGGGGAAATGAAATCGACCTCATCTGGTTGGGTCCAGGTTTTACAATGTTGTAAACTGTTGCCTGGAGATAAAACGGAAAGAACCTATATAGGGATTTCTCGGGATAAGTCCATGCAAAACTGCGTCGGGTAGTTCATGACAAGGAGCCTGTATAGTAGGGCTATGAGAAGGAACCTGGGTAGTAGGGTTACTTCAAAATGAAAGCCATGATAGTAGGGCTATGAGAAGGAACCTGGATAGTAGGGTTATGAGAAGGAAGCTGGATAGTAGGGTTACTTCTAAATGAAAGCCTGGATAGTAAGGCTATGAGAAGGAACCTGGATAATAGGGTTATGAGAAGGAACCTGGATAGTAGGGTTACTTCAAAATGAAAGCCTGGATGGTAGGGCTACGAGAAGAAACCTGGGTAGTAGGGTTACTTCGAAATGAAATCCTGAATAGTAGGGTTGTGAGAAGGAACCTGGGTAGTAGGGTTACTTCGAAATGAAAGCCTGAATAGTAGGGTTGTGAGAAAGAACCTGGGTAGTAGGGTTACTTCGAAATGAAAGCCTGGATAGTAGGGCTGTGAGAAGGAACATGGGTAGTAGGGTTACTTGGAAATGAAATCCTGGTTCGTAGGGCTATGAGAAGGAACCTGGGTAGTAGGGATACTTCGGAATGAAAGCCTGGTTCGTAGGGCTATGAGAAGGAACCTGGGTAGTAGGGTTACTTCGAAATGAAATCTTGGATAGTAGGGCTATGAGAAGGAACCTAGGTAGTAGGGTTACTTCAAAATGAAAGCCTGGTTCATAGGGCTGCCTCATTTGATCATGTAGATTAGTTGACCTGTTTGATTTCAAGAACTGGTTTTCCATTAGTTGTCTGCAGATATGACATGTATAACTTCATGGATTTAACCTTGAACTCTTGGAATTGTTGATGATAACCGTCTTTCCTGAAAAGGTACATGATTAATTATATGCGATGCATGGAATGCATTGTGTGATGATGTTCTCAAAATAAATGAGATTATGCTGTATGCAATATGTATGCGTATATCATGATATATGAACATGAAATGCTATCGTGACATATCCGTTTCTGGGAAAATAAATCCCTGACTGCTTCTGGAGAGTAATGGAAATTGAATTCCCAACTATTGTAGAAAAAATGGTTCTTCTACTTCCACTGGGGATGGTGAACAGATATGACTATGTCGTGGATTTACTCCTTTTTGTTTGTGAATATTATGCCAGGGAGAGACTCTGCTTGAGAATAACTCTACGGGGAATAACTCTGTTTGAGAGAGGAGATGCTTTGCTGGAAGATTTTGCCGATTCGAAGAAATAAACTCCACTGGGGAGATGAACTTCCGTAGCTGGAGGAATAAACTCTGTTTGGGATTGAGCTTCTGTATTAAGAGAAATAAACTCAGCTCGAGAGAAAACTTTATGAGCCGCTTGCGATTATACAACTCGACTGGGGAATATAGTCGTCAGCTCTCTGAAGGAACTTTACTGTGGAAAGTAACTCCTGTTTGGGGAAGCCGATCTCAAAGCTTTGGTTGCCTCTACTTTGTGGGGAGTGTAGATGTCACGGGGTCGCATGTAATAGTGACCTTGTTTCAAAACTGTACCCGCCCCTGTACCATGCTGAACAGAGTAACTGTCGAGATTGAAATGTTTTTTTTAATACTTTGCCCCGTTCCTTAAGTCACGAGCAACTGTCTTTCTGTTTCATATGCAAATATTTGTGAATAGAAATCATATTCAAATTCATATGTCAAGAATAAATCATTGGATGTTTTTGCAAAACAAAACAGAAAAAGAAAAACAAACGGTTTTGTAAAAATGACTTGTAATAATTTCTGAAGTTGGCCTATAACAGGCGTTTTTGTACAAGGAAGCTGACGCTCTAGTAAGAGAATGCCGCTGTGAAAATGAAAGCTATACAATATTGTGTACAAAGAGAAGAAAACAACTATGTGTAATAATGCCATTGAGTTTCAATTCTGCTATTGCCGTTATGTCTTCGAGCGTCTTATCACTTTGCTTCTTGTCCAAAGTTGACTGGATTGATTGGTGCCGTTTGAGCTTGATAGTTGATATTGTGGTCTGGTCGCAAGGTGACCCAATGGGACATAGTGATATGCTTTAAATCCATAACTTTTTCCTGGACCTCCCTTTCGGGTTTTCAGTCCACCAGGATACCCTTTTTTGCCCAAGTTGCCTTTTAAGGTTTTCGACTTGCCGGGTGTACAAATTTTTTTGTTTTCATCCCTAATTTTGCCCGAACCCTTTTAGTTCGCCGGGAAGCCCTTATTTTTGCCTAGGACAGTCAACCTAGCGGGTCTTTAGTCATGCGTAGTATTTTTTCACTATGTCCGCATTGAGAGGGTGAGAAAGGTCGTCACTGTTCATGGTGGTCAGAATCATGGCTCCACCCGAGAAAATGTTTTTGATCACAAATGGCCCTTCGTATGTGGGAGTCCATTTGTCCATGGGATCACCTTGCGGAAGTATGATGCGCTTGATCACTAGATCCCTGACTTGATATTCTTGGCGTCTGACTTTTTTGTTGAACGCCTTGATCATTCGTTTTTGATAAATTTGACCATGACACACAACAGTAAGTCTCTTTTCATCGATCAGATTCAGTTGATCAAGTCGAGTCTAGATCCAGTCATATTCATTCAGACCTGCATCCTTCATAATCCTCAGAGAAGGGATATGGACCTCAATAGGCAGGACAACCTCCGTGCAATATACCAGAGAGTAGGGTGTTTCCCCTGTTGATGTTCGTGCCGAGGTGCAGTACCCATGAAGAGCAAATGGTAACATCTTGTGCCAGTCTTTGTACGTTACCGTCATCTTCTGTATGATATTTTTGATGTTCTTATTAGCCGCTTCGACAACGCCATTCATCTTCGTCTGATAGGTAGAAGAGTTATGATGATGTATCTTGAATTTCTTACCGAGTTCGGTGATCATTGTATTGTTGAGATTCGTACCATTTCCGTGATGATTCTTTCGAGGACACCGTAACGACAAAACAGGTTATGCATGATAAATCGCGCCACAACATTCTTGGTAATGGTAGCAAAGGAAGCAGCTTCAACCCACTTCATGAAGTAATCAATGGCCACCAAGATGAAGCGATGCCCATTGGAAGCGGTAGGTCTGATCTCTCCGATCATATCAACACCCCACATTGCAAAGGCCCAAGGATCCGACAAGACATTTAAGGGAATCGGAGGTTCATGTACTTAATTAGCGTAGATTTGGTACTTGTGGCAAGTTCGGGAGTGCTGGTAGCAGTCTGCTTCCATAGTGGATCAATAGTATCCTTCCCGTAGGATCTTCTTAGCCATGGTATGTCTACTTGAGTGGGTTCCAAAGGTACCTTTGTGTAGATCTGTCATAATCCTCTCTGCTTCGCTCTTGTCTACACACCGTAGTAGAGTAGAGTCATGGTTGCGCTTGTAGAGGATTCCATTACCAAGAATTTTGCAGCGAACCTTCTCAGAAACTTTTTTTCGTTGTCAGATGCTCCCTCGGGATACTCTTGAGCCTCGAGATACCTTTTTACTTTGTAAAAGCAAGGTTTGTCTGCTACCTCTTTAGTATTAATCTCATAGCAGTACGCTAGTTCATCCAACCTCTCAATGGTGATTCGGGGAGCCTCGTTGTCCCACTTGACCTTGAACATAGAAGACATGGTAGCTAGCGCATCCGCTAACTGATTCTCCACTCGTGGGAAATGTTCAAAGGTTACCTCCTCAAAGTGTGGGAGCAATGTCACCATGTGCTCTTTGTACAGGATGAGATTCAGATGCTTTGTATCCCACTCTCCTTTGATCTAACTTATCACCAAGGATGAATCCCCTAAAAAGTTTAAGAACTTGATCCTCAGGTCGATAGCAGCTTTGAGACCCATGATGCAGGCTTCATACTCCTCCATGTTGTTGGTACAGTTGAAGCATAATCGGGCAGTGAAAGGAGTATGACAGCCTTCAAGAGATATAATTACCGCACCCATGCCATTACTGATTGCGTTTGAGGCTCTGTCAAAATACATAGTCCATCAGGATCCTTATTCAGGACATTCATCCGATACAGGTTCTTCATAGTCAGTTACTAGTATAATATTCTCGTCCGGGAACTCAAAATTCATGGACTGGTAGTCATCCACGACCTGATGAGCCAAATGATCAGCTAATACACTTCCCATGATTGTTTTCTGGGTTGTATATTGGATATTGTATTCGGTTAAGATCATCTTCCATCTTGCTACTGTTGTACCCCAAAATTTTCCCTCCCATATTTCTCAATACATTTCAAGTGAGGTCCTCAAATTGCTCAAGGAAGTCCAAGGGATGACCAGACAAACTCTCTCTTAAGGCAGTCTACCTCAAATTAGGGTTTCATGTTACATCAAGATACTTGAGTCCAAGGGATCCCAAATTCACACCATTGTACTAATATGTTCTCAAGATCATCCATGTCAAGTTTCAAGCCTTGCAGAGGAAATTTGCTCAGTCAATTGCTCAAAAGCCTGAAAATCGACTGTGCTAGGGTAAAAGTCAACTGTGTCCTACATACAGTCAAACTTCAAGTTTTTTGGTCAACATCCTCATTTTTAAGTATTATTCATAATTTGATCAAGGGTTGATCATTATTCATCAAGGATTGCTCACAATTCATCAAAACCCAAAAGTTGCTAAATTAGGGTTTTGTAGGAAAAAGTCAACTCAATTTTGACCAAGCATAACTTTCTCATACTTTATCAAGAATGACCCATCCAAAGCTCATTTTTAAGAGGATAGAATTACCTACAATTCCTCTTCAGCTCCAAAGTTTAAAATATGCACTCGCAAGACGTTATGAATTTGAACATTATAGGTCATTTTGGAAAGTCAACAAAAAGACCTTTTTTGTCAAAGCTTCATACATGAACATGGAAGACTCAATTGATATGAGACGAAAAGGGTTGCTTAGAGGACATCCTAAGCTTTCTAAAAAGTCAAAGAACACATCTCTAGGGTCAAAATTGAGAAAGTTATGCATTGGTGAAGTTGACCTTTTTTGCAAAATTGCCAAAAGTCAAAAGTGGCCAAAATTGCAATTTTTGTCAAATGGGCCCAACTTTTTGTGCTTGTATTGAGTTTGTAACATGGTCCACGACCCATGATCCTTCCCACTTGCCTTTATTTTATTTTTTCCATTTATTTTGATTTTTATTTCAATTAAATCAAATTAAATCAAAATAAAATCATGAAAATATCAAAATCATTTAAACCTTGAGATTTTGTGCATATTTCAGGTCCACGAATAGCTGGCAATGAGATCAAATCGTGCAAAGCTTGTTTGTACACAAAAAGATTGATTTTTGGCTTGTTTTGGAAAGATTTACATGAGGATCAAATCTCGATCAATGATCATTATTGGAAAAGATTTGGAACAAATTTGTAAACCTAATTCACTCAAGGCTACATATAGAACAAATCCAGACCAAGAGCATAGGGGTTAGAGGCGTGCGAAGCTGAGAGAGAACTTGAAAAAACTCAACAAAAGTGGCAATCTGATTTCATAACTCCAGGCCATCTCAAGCCTTCCCAGTTATCTCATTCGCTTGCTGGGCATTCAAGGAGTCTATCCCAATCACTAGCAAGCGTTTTCATGCACAAAAACTCACTGTAAGTGTCTCACAACATTGGCACTTTCTTGAAATTCAATGTCACTATTTTGGCATTGGTAGCATGAATTCTTTATATATTCTTGTTCAGTGAAACATTTGCAAGCTATTAGTAATGATTAATTGCATTTTTGCTAACCATACAGAGATCCACCATTGTTAGGGTTTAGGTTTCGTTTTTAGGGGTTTCGATTGCAGGTAAAATTGGCCCAAAAGAGGGGTACCGTGGTGTTCACAAGGCCAAGACGAACTGGCATGTAGCATTAGTTTTCATTTATCATTGTTGTAGGTGATTCTGGAAATATGCAGGGGTTGTACCTACAAAAAACGTCTGTAGGTAAAAGTCATTTTACCTAAGACGACAGACGCTTGGGGAAGATGATGGCGTGGCAGGCAGTGATTCATCCATTTAAATTTCGTTCGTTTTTGATATGTTAATTTGCTGTTGCTAATATAATGTTTGTTTACTATTTCCTATAAAACAAAGTGTGTTGGCTCAGTTGGTCAGTGGGAGAGAGAAAAAGCCAAAGGGCCTGGGCTCGATCCCCAGGTCCCCTTGTTCTTCAATATTATTTTGTTACATGTAATCCCATGCGTAGGCTTCCCATAGATCCACCATATGCCATCAGCTTGCAACCACTGGATCTAAAGAAAATCAAATCTAACGCTTGGCATGTGAGGGTCTACCAAAGACCTAGTCAAACGTGCAACATGGAATCAGGAAGTTCAACGTGGACCAAGGATTTTGGGCTCAGAAATTGCTATAGACCCCCCCTCAATTGCTAGCATACCAGGCTCAATTCTCTTTTTTTTCCTTTTATATATTTTCTTGATTTAATTTACTTTGTTTTTTCTCACACAAATTTAATTTTTTTTACAAAAAAAACTCATAAAAACCAATTTCATCAAATTTAGGTTTTTTATATATTTTGTCAAAATTAATTTAATTAGTTTAATTTAATTTTAGGGCAATTTTAACCTTTTGTAAATAAATTAAAATCAATTAGAAAATTAGGGTTTTTGTTTAATTTAATATTTATTTTCTTTTCTTAAAATAACAAAAATACAAAAATAGGTCAAAATTAATTAATTTTCTCAATTTAATTCAATGGGGTGCGTGTTGGGGAAGCATGACGAGTCTGGCCGAAAAGAGCATGCTATTTACTACCTTAGCAAAAAGTTTACCAATTGTGAGACCCGATACTCACTGCTTGAGAAAACTTGTTGCACTTTGGCATGGGCTGCTCACCGGCTGAGACAGTATATGCTGACTCACACTATCCTATTGATATCGAAGATGGACCCAATCAAGTATATCTTCGATAAGCCTGCCTTGTCCGGAAGAATAGCAAGATGGCAGATGATCTTAAATGTGTATGACATCCAATACACAACCCAAAAGGCAATCAAGGGGAGTGTATTGGCGGATCATTTGGCACATCAGGCCCTGGATGATTACCAATCTATGAATTTTGAGTTCCCGGATGAGAACATCATGTTGGTGACCGACTATGAAGAACCTGGACCGGATGAAGGACCTGAGGAAGGATCCCGATGGTCTATATATTTTAATGGAGCCTCAAACACGTTGGGTAATGGCATTGGCACTGTGATTATATCTCCTGAAGGCTGTCATACTCTGTTTACCGCCCGATTATGTTTTAACTGCACCAACAATATGGAGGAGTATGAAGCATGCATCCTAGGTCTTTGAGCCACTATTGACCTGAGGATTAAGTTCTTAAGTGTATTCGAAGATTCGGCTCTGGTGATCAGTCAGATCAAAGGTGAGTGGGATACAAAGCACCCAAATCTTATTCCTTACAAGGAGTATGTATTGACATTTCTCCCACACTTCGAGGAGATAACCTTTGAACACTTCCCAAGAGAGGAGAATATATTAGCAGACGCGCTACCTACCATGTCTTCTATGTTCAAGGTCAGGTGGGACAATGAAACTCCCCAGATTACCATCGAGAGGTTGGACGAACCCGCACATTGCTATAATATTGAGACTGAAGAGGTAGCAGATAAACCCTGGTTTCACGAAGTAAAGAGGTATCTTGAGGCTCAAGAGTACCCCGAGGGTGCATCTGTTAATGATAAAAAGTTTCTGAGGAGATTCGCTGCGAAGTTCTTCATTAGCAATGGGATCCTTTACAAGCGTAACCATGATTCGACCTTACTGCGATGTGTGGACAAGAACGAGGCAGAAAGGATCATGGCAGAGTTTCATGAAGGTACTTTCGGAACTCATTCCAGTGGACATACCATGGCAAAGAAGATCCTACGGGCAGGATATTATTGGTCTACTATGGAAGCCGACTGTTATCAGCATTCTCGAACCTGTCATAAGTGCCAAGTCTATGCTGATAAGGTGCATGTACCTCCAGTTCCTCTGAATGTTTTAACAACTACTTGGCCTTTTTCAATGTGGGGCATCGATATGATTGGCGAGATCAGACCTACCGCGTCTAACAGGCATCATTTCATTCTGGTAGCTATTGATGATTTCACGAAGTGGGTTGAGGCAACTTCCTTTGCTACAGTAACCAAGAAAGTTGTGGCGCGGTTTATCCGACACAACTTGATCTGTCGATACGATGTACCAGAGAGGATTATTACAGACAATGGTATAAATCTCAACAATACAATGATCACCGAGCTCTGTAAACAGTTTAAGATACAACATCACAACTCTTCTCCCTACCGGCCGAAGATGAATGGGGCTGTTGAAGCAGCTAATAAGAATATCAAGAAGATTGTGCAGAAGATGACGGTGACATACAAAGACTGTCACGAGATGTTACCATTCGCTCTTCATGGGTACTGTACCTCAGCGCGGACGTCAACAGGGGCAACACCCTACTCTTTGGTGTATGGTATGGAGGCGGTCTTACCCATTGAGGTCCAGATACCTTCTCTCCGGATTATGAAGGATGCAGGTTTAAGCGAGGACGACTGGATCCAGACCCGGCTTGATCAGCTAAATCTAATCGATGAAAAGAGACTTACTGCTATTTGTCATGGTCAGACATATCAAAAGTGAATGATCAAGGCATTTGACAAGAAAGTTAGATGACAAGAATATCAAGTCGGGGATCTGGAGATCAAACGCATCATACTTCCGCAAGGTGATCCCAGGGGAAAATGGACCCCCACTTACGAAGGTCCATTTGTGGTTAAGAACATTTTCTCGGGAGGATCTATGATTCTAACCACCATGGATGGTGACGACCTTCCTCACCCCGTCAATGCAGACATAGTGAAAAAATACTACGCATAATCAAAGACCCGCTAGGTCGACTGGCCTAGGCAAAAATAAGGGCTTCCTAGCGAACCAAAAGGGTTCGGGCAAAAGTAAGGGATGAAAATGAAAAAATTATACACCCGGCAAGTCGAAAACCTGAAAAGGCGGCTTGGGAAAAAAAGGTATCCCAGTGGACTGAAAACCCGAAAGGGTGGTCCAGGAAAAAATTAGGGATTAAAGCGTAACACTATGTCTCATTGGATCATCTTGCAACCAGACTTAGGTATCGACTATCAAGCTCGGAATACGCTGATCAAGCTAATTTACCTTCAACCAAGTAGCAAAGTGATGAGACGCTCGAAGATATAAAGGCAATAGCAGAGTTGGAACCCAGTGGCATTGTTCACATAGCTGTTTTTCTTTGTTTTTCACAAATTGTATAATTTCTATCTTACGGCGGCGTTCTCTTACTAGGACGTCAGCCTCTTATACAAAACGTCTATTACAGGCTAACTTCAAAAATCAATAACAATTCATTTTCACAGAGAAATTTCAAATTGTTTTTCTTTTTCTGTTTTGTTTTGCAAGAACGTCCAATGATTCATTTTTGATATATGCATTTGAAAATAATTGTTGCTCATAAATATTTACATGCAAAACAAAGACGATTATTCGTAATTTCAGGAACAGGGGCAAACAGAAATGTCCAAACCTTACAGTTGCTCTATCCACCAAGTATAGGGATAGACCCAGCTGGAGAATATGACTAAAAATACATACACTCCCTGCAGAATAGGAAGTGTCTGAAGACAGTGGTGTTAATTCTCCCCAAGCAGAGTTCATCTATCACCAACAATAGAAGATTATCCCAGTGGAGTTTATTTCTTCCACAAGCAGAAACTCAATCCCCAACAGGGTTCATTATCGCCAGCAATGGTAATTCATTCCCAGCCGAGGTTATTCCTCCAAATCAGCAGATCTTCTAGCAGAGTCTCTCTTCCCCACAGAGTCATTCCCTCGCCAGTTTATTCTCTAGCAGAGTTATTCTCCCACCAATTTATTCTCAAATCATCTTCGGCCGTCATCCCCAACGGGAATGAAAAATTCAGCTCTTTATATTCTCCAGCAGCAGTCCGGGATTTATTTTCCCCAGCTAGAGAACGTCATAAGAACATTGCATATTCACACGTCATGGCATACACATAAGCATCATACAACACAATCTCATTTATTTTTAAGAACATCATTATTCGATACATGTCATGCATCATGACATTACGTGCGACTAACTCTTTACCTTTCAGGGAAAGATACAATCAAATTCTCACAAGTTTTCTCTGGTTCAGTCAAATCGGTGCTAAGATTTCTATTCCAGTTCAAGCTATGAAGCCCAAATCCGACCGGATAGTATCTTGATTTCCCCATCATATTGTGAAGCCCAGAGAACAACCGAATAACAGTATCAAATACCGCGAAGCCTGGAATCGACCAGATAGTGGTTTATCTTAAATTCAAACTATGAAGCCCGGGTTCGACCGGATAATAGTTTAATCCCCAGCAAGTTATTTTGAAGCCTGGATTACGACCAAATAGCAATTCAAGTTACTGTGACGCCTAGATTACGACCAGATAGGAGTGCAAGACACCATGAAGCTTGGAAGTGACCAGATAGTGGTATGTCATAAACACAAGCCGTGAAGCCCGGGAATCGACCGAATAACAGCTTAACAAGTTATTGTGAAGCCTGGATTACGACCAGATAGAAATACAAGACACCATGAAGCCTGGACTCGAACAGATAATGGTATAAGACGTTGTGAAGCCTGGATTACAACCAGATAGCAACCAAGAATACTACGAAGCCTGTAGTCGACCAGATAGTGGTATATCTTTAATGCAAGTTATGAAGCCCGAATTTGACCGGATAATATCTTGATTTCTCCAAACGCCATGAAGCCTGGATTCGACCAGATAATGGTATAATACATCGTGAATCCTGGATTACGACCAGATAGCGGTAAAAGACACTGAAGCTTGGATTACGACCAGATAACAGTAAGGAACACTATGAAGCTTGGATTTTGACCAAATAGCAGTTTACCCGACCAATTACTATGAAGCCCAAAAATCGACCGGATATTAGTAAGCCTTAAAACTAAATGGAAGCCTGGAGACGACCGGATAACCACTTGATTTCTTCTGAAGCCTGGAATACGACCAGATAAGAAGTAAGGTATTATGAAGCCTAGAATCGACCAGATAGCAGTACAGAACACCATGAAGCCTGGATTCGACCAGATAATGATATAAAACATCGTGAAGCCTGGATTACGACCAGATAGCGGTAAAGGACACTGAAGCCTGGGATTATGACCAGATAACAGTATGAGGCACTATGAAGCTTGGATTTCGACCAAATAGGAGTTTACCTGGACAATTACTAAGAAGCCCGGAGTCGACCAGATATTAGTGTGCCCTAAATTCAAGTTGAATCCCGGATGCAACCGGATAACAACTTAATTCCTTCTGAATCCTGGATTACGACAAGATAAGAATTGAGAAATTGCGAAGCTTGGATTACGACCAGATAGCAAGTTTAATCTCATCTCCCCAGTAAGTTACTGTAAAGCCTGGAGCACGACCAGATAGCAGTCGATCTTATCACTAAGAAGCCTGGATCACGACCAGATAATAGTTCATTTTTCACCTCTTCGACTAAGAGATAATTTCCCAGTAGAATAACAGACGACTGAAGATCCTAAAATTCTATTTCTCCCAAGACAGAGATCAGTATTCCCCAGCGAAATCTTCCTCAATAAAAGGTCTACGGGTCCTTGCTAAGGAATCTCTTAGGCGATCGACACTCCTTCGGATGGCATCTTTAAGCCCATCTTCTGTCATTCATCTCCAAATGGCATCTATAAGCCCATTCCCGACATCATAAGACAAATACCACTTCATGCGAGTGCAAATTTCTGGGCACTCTAGTGTTCAATCATCTTCTACCTTCGGTTCACGAAAGGCAGACAAGCCAATCTACATCCTCAGGTTTAAGAAGATTGAACAGGGGCAACTTTTGTACCCCAAAATTTTCCCTCCCATATTTCTCAATACATTTCAAGTGAGGTCCTCAAATTGCTCAAGGAAGTCCAAGGGATGACCAGACAAACTCTCTCTTAAGACAGTCTACCTCAAATTAGGGTTTCAAGTTACATCAAGATACTTGAGTCCAAGGGATCCCAAATGCTCACCATTGTACTAATATGTTCTCAAGATCATCCATGTCAAGTTTCAAGCCTTGCAGAGGAAATTTGCTCAGTCAATTGCTCAAAAGCCTGAAAATCGACTGTGCTAGGGCAAAAGTTAACTGTGTCCTACATACAGTCAAACTTCAAGATTTTTGGTCAACATCCTAATTTTGAAGTATTATTCATCATTTTATCAAGGGTTGATCATGATTCATCAAGGATTGCTCACAATTTATCAAAATCCAAAAGTTGCTAAATTAGGGTTTTGTAGGAAAACGTCAACTCAATTTTGACCAAGCATAACTTTCTCATACTTTATCAAGAATAACCCATCCAAAGCTAGTTTTGAAGAGGGTGGAATTCCATACAATTCCTCTTCATCTCCCAAGTTCAAAATATGCACTCACAAGAAGTTATGAATTTGAACATTATAGGTCATTTTGAAAAGTCAACAAAAACACCTTTTTTGTCAAAGCTTCATACATGAACATGGAAGACTCAATTGATATGATACCAAAACGGTTGCTTAGAGGACATCCTAAGCTTTCTAAAAAGTCAAAGAACACATCTCTAGGGTCAAAATTGAGAAAGTTATGCATTGGTGAAGTTGACCTTTTTTGCAAAATTGCCAAAAGTCAAAAGTGGCCAAAATTGCAATTTTTGTCAAATGGGCCTAAATTTTTGTACTTGTATTGAGTTTGTAACATGGTCCACGACCCATGATCCTTCCCACTTGCCTTTATTTTATTTTTGACATTTATTTTGATTTTTGTTTCAATTAAATCAAATTAAATCAAAATAAAATCATGAAAATATCAAAATCAATTAAAGCTTGAGATTTTGTGCATATTTCAGGTCCATGAATAGCTGGCAATGAGATCAAATCATGCAAATCTTGTTTGTACACAAAAAGATTGATTTTTGGCTTGTTTTGGAAAGATTTAAATGAGGATTAAATCTCGATCAATGATCATTATTGGAAAAGATTTGGAACAAATTTGTAAACCTAATTCACTCAAGGCTACATATAGAATAAATCCAGACCAAGAGCACAGGGGTTAGAGGCGTGAGAAGCTGAGAGAGAACTTGAAAAAACTCAACAAATGTGGCAATCTGATTTCATAACTCCAGGCCATCTCAAGCCTTCCCAGTTATCTCATTCGCTTACTGGGCATTCAAGGAGTCCATCCCAATCACTAGCAAGCATTTTCGTGCACAAAAACTCACTGTAAGTGTCTCACGACATTGGCACTTTCTTGAAATTCAATATCACTATTTTGGCATTGGTAGCATGAGTTCTTTATATATTCTTATTCAGTGAAACATTTGCAAGCTATTGGTAATGATTAATTGCATTTTTGCTAACCATACAGAGATCCACCATTGTTAGGGTTTAGGTTTTGTTTTTAGGGGTTTCAATTGCAGGTAAAATTAGCCCAAAAGAGGGGTACCGTGGTGTTCACAAGGCCAAGACGATTTGGCCTGTAGCATTAGTTTTCGTTTATCATGCTTTTAGGTGATTATGGAAATATGCAGGGGCTGTACTTACAGAAAACATCTGTAAGTAAAAGTCGTTTTACCTAAGACGACGAACGCTTGGGGAAGATGATGGCGTGGCAGGCAGTGATTCATCCATTTAAATTTCACGCGTTATTGATATGTTAATTTGCTGTTGCTAATATAATGTTTGTTTACTATTTCCTATACAATAAAGCACGTTGGCTCAGTTGGTCAGTGGGAGAGAGAAAAAGCCAAAGGGCCTGGGTTCAATCCCCAGGTCCCCTTGTTCTTCAATATTATTTTGTTATATGTAATCCCATGCGCAGGCTTCCCATAGATCCACCATATGCCATCAGCTTGCAACCACTGGATCTAAAGCAAATCAAATCTAACGCTTGGCATGTGAGGGTCTACCAAAGGCCTAGTCAAACGTGCAACATGGAAATAGGAAGGTCAACATGGACCAAGGCTTTTGGGCTCAGAAATTGCTATGGACCCCCCCCCCCCCCCCCCCCTCAATTGCTAGCATACCAGGCCCAATTCTCTTTTTTTTTCCTTTTATATATTTTCTTGATTTAATTTACTTTGTTTTTTCTCACACAAATTTAATTTTTTTTTACAAAAAAACTCATAAAAATCAATTTCATCAAATTTAGGTTTTTTATATATTTTGTCAAAATTAATTTAATTAGTTTAATTTAATTTTAGGGCAATTTTAACATTTTGTAAATAAATTAAAATCAATTAGAAAATTAGGGTTTTTGTTTAATTTTATTTTTCTTTTCTTTTCTTAAAATAACAAAAATACAAAAAATAGGTCAAAATTAATTAATTTTCTCAATTTAATTTAATTAGTAATTAGGCTTATTAAAACCTTATTTTCTTAAAATAATCAAAAATAATTTTTCTTTTAATTAGGTTTGGACGGGGTCAAAACCCTAATTTTTCTTATTCTCGATTCATCGCGCGTTTATTATTTTTTGGCAAATATTAATGTAACTGCTCATGTGATGTAATAGATTAATTAGGACTTCTCGTTTATTTTTTGTTTTTACGAGTTTTTGGCTATGTAATTAATCCCCCTCCCCGAAGCCTTGTAATAGCGTAGTTTTATTTCTCGCATTTTAATTTTCGCAAATATTAACTGTTAGATGTATGATAATATGATTGAATGACAAGAATGTATGTTAATTTTAAAACGGTTAGCAAACCCTAAATGTGCAAAGATAATAACTTGAAATCAAATCACTCGTACATGCGCACTCCTAGGGTATACTCTCACTTCGGTTGCCTTCGGTAAATGGTCATTAAGTATAGGGTGTTTTAGTGGTCGCCCTCTTGTCTAAACAAAAGATCAAAGTCCCGTTCGGAAATGTTGCTTCGGAAAGGTTGCCTCGAAAATGTTGCCTCAAATATGATCTTAAGACACTAGGGTTATTACTAAGACGCCCTAGCGTTGCTTTAGTGATCGTACGTCCCTTTCGAATTGACCCTTACAACTCCAACGACGGTGCTACCTACTCACTAATAGTAGGATAGTGCTGTCTAAAGGAAACAAGAACATAAACATTCTTTTTTTTAGTAGGTAAATGCTAGTAGGTACTTGCTGAAAAAATCAAAATTTTCCACACTTACACTCTTTTCAAACAAAGTTTTCAAAACAACTTCGTAACACTCTTGCAGACAGAAACAAGGGTTAAAACGAAGTAAAACAAAACTTTTCAAAACAAACACACACAAGCAATTTTTAAAAGATGAGAAAGTACCTAAGAGCCCGTGGAAAACCACGGATAGAAAGGGTGATAATACCTTCCTTTTCTATAATCTACCCCCCGTACTCAAAGTCTCGAAAAAAGGAATTTTTCTGTGCTTTTTTTCCTTTCTAGTTGGATAAAATAAAAGTCGGTGAGGACTCTTGCTTACTGCGACATTTTGCGAATACAAACGCAAAACGTAAACCAGCATTTTCCTAAAACAGTCAGTTCTGCCACCGTATCACAGCTACTCTTCCGGATAGAGCGGGCTTCTCGAAGATGTACTTGATTGGATCTATCTTAGATATCAACAAAGTTGTGTGGGTCAACATATACTGTCTTAGTCGGCAAGCAGCTCATGCCAAAGCGCAACAAGTTTTCTCGAGCATTGAGTGTCGTGTTTCACAGTCGATAATCTTTTTGTTAAGGTAGTATATTGTGTGCTCTTTTTGACCATACTCGTCATGCTGCCCCAACACACACCCCATTGAATTGTCTAACACCGTTAAGTACATGATCAAAGGTTTTCCTTCAATCAGAAGCATCAAAATGGGTGGTTCTTGAAGGTATTCCTTGATTCTTTTGAAAGCGGTTTGGGATTCGTCATTCCACTTTACCACTTGATCTTTCTTCAGGAGTTTGAAGATCGGCTCACAAGTAGCAGTCAGATGTCAAATGAACCTGGCGATATAATTTATGTGTCCCAAGAAACCTCTAACTTCCTTCTCAGTACGGGGAGCCGACATCTCTTGTATGGCCTTCACCTTTGCAGGGTTTACCTGAATACCTTTGTCATTGACGATGAACCCCAGGAGTTTACCAGACCTGACCCCGAAGGTGCACTTGTTCGGATTCAACCTCAACTTGTATGTCTTCAACTTGTCAAACAACTTTTGTAGATGATCAAGGTGTTCTTCCTCGGTTTGAGACCTGGATATCATGTCATCAACATAAACCTCTATCTCATGGTGAATCATATCATGGAACAAATCTACCATGGCTCGCTGATAAGTTGCCCCAGCATTCTTCAACCCAAAAGGCATCACCTTGTAACAGAAAGTGCCATACTGTGTGATGAAGGCTGTCTTCTCCATGTCTTCGGGTGCCATCTTGATCTGGCTGTAGCCAAAGAAACCATCCATGAAGGAAAAGATTTTGTGTTGTGCGGTGTTATCAACCAGAACATCAATGTGGGGAAGCGGGAAGTCATCCTTGGGGCTTGCGCTATTCAGGTCTCTGTAGTCCACACAAATTCGTACTTTACCGTCCTTCTTAGGTACCAGAACGATGTTAGCAACCCATTGCGGATAGGAGGTGACAGCTAAGAACCCAACGTTGAACTGTTTCATAACCTCTGCCTTGATCTTCTCCAATATTTCAGGGTGCATACGGAGGACCTCCTGCTTTATCGGAGGGAAATCTTGTTTAGTCAGAAGACGATGAACCACTATATCTGTGTTTAGTCTCGACATGTCTTCATATGACCAGGCGAAGATCTCAACCTAGTCGTGTAACATCTGTATTAACCGTTGTTTGACATTAATCCCCAGATTTACGCCGATCTTGACTTCTTTTCTGTCTACCTCTGTGCCTAAGTTTATTGTCTCAACTGGCTCTTCATGAGGCTGTATAGCCCTCTCTTTCCGCTGTTACAGTCTAGCAAGTTCTCCAGGTACCCCAGAATCTTCCTCACCTTCGTCCTCGGCTTAGTTGATCAGATTTTCGAAGTTATAACTGGCAATAGTGTAACTGTTATCAAGGGGATCCAGAGTGGATATGGATCTGCAGTTTGATATGTGAGTGTGTGTAAGAGCATAGCTGTATTGATAAAGTGAAAAGCAAAAAAAAAGAAAAATAGAGAGCGCAAAATTTGTATGCAAGAACGTCCAATGTTTTATTGATGACATATGATAATGACATGTAATAACCCTCATGAATAAACCATTGTGCCTCAGGTAAGACACAAGGCCATAGAGTTTATATTGTTTATTACAAATCCGAAAAACAAGTAAGACAATTACTGCTGAACAAAAGTAATCGACACAAAATCTTTGGTCGTCCATTTACTAGGTCCACCGTTGGTAGTAGGGTAGATCCAGCGTCAATATCAGAATCCTCATCATTGTCTTCTATAGCATTGACCCCGCGATTGCTGATGTGTAGGGGAGGTCCTCCAGCCCGAGCTCGTCGAACAACCTTTTGAGCTCCTGAAGTAAAGCCCAAACCAAATTTGTCAGTTTTATGAGGAAAATCAGAGAGTTGTCCCCAAATGGTACACCCACCTTCTTCAACTACTGCTTTGGCATCCTTGAGAGAAGCCATCTTTAAAGGAGGTCTGGTGATCTTCGACACACTGGTGATAGTCTCGGTTGATACCATAATTTGGGGAACCTCTTCAAAATTTTGGCAAGGGGTCTCTATGAACTCACCGTCCATTTCCACGTAATTGAAAGAGTTCAGATGGCTTACCATGTACTCCTCTTCACCATGCACGGTGACAATCTTCCCCTTCACTGGATACTTCAGCATTTGGTGCAGCATAGAAGTAACGGCTCCAGCTTCATGGATCCAAGGACGACCCAATAAACAAGAATAAGATGGCCTGATATCCATCACGTAGAAGGTGGATTCAAAGGTCTGAGAACCCACTTTGACAGGGATGTCCACCTCCCCGTGCACCATTCTTTTTAAACTGCCAAAAGCCCTCACCACAATGTTACTGGGCTTTAAGGTCAAACCTTCACAGTCTAGCCTATCAAGAGCCTTCTTGGGCAGAACATTCAGTGATGATCCAGTGTCCACTAGCACATGGGCCATGGTAGTACCCCTGCAATCGATCGAGACATGCAGAGCATCATTATGCTTTCTCCTCTTTGGTGTCAAATCAACATCTAAAAAACCCAACCCATTATCAGCAGTCAAACTGGCCACATAGTCTTTGAATTGGTCCACGGAGGTTTCTTGCGGCACATACGCAGTCTTGAGAAATGTAATCAAAGCATTTGCATGGGCCTCGAAACATAATAGTAGAGACAACATCGATATCTTCGAAGGGGTCTTCCCCAACTGTTCGACCATATTGAAGTCACTCTTCTTGATTATTTTTAAAATTTCCTCCATTTCATGTTTAGAGGATTCCAAAATAACTTTTCTAGGTGCCTCCGTCCGGGCAGGCTCACCTACAACTTCTTTGACCCGAGTCCCAGATGACTCATCGGCAGGGGTAACAACTGGAGAAGGATGGGAGTAGTAGCAGAAGTATCAGTCGGAACAATAGATGGAATAACAACAGGCTTAGCAACAGTCTTCGGGGAGATCTCGGGAGATAAAAGCATTCCACTTTGAGTAATTTTGTTGGTCCCGACAATGTTACTGATATCGGGATCAACCTCTCCATCTTTTTTGTCTTTAACGGTTAATAAATCCTGCTTGACGCCATGGTAGTAAATGTCAACACCATAATTCTAAGGAACAAATTTGTCCGAGGAGTATGGTACAGGGCCAGGAAAAGTGATTATCAATGGAGCAATTCTTGGAGCAGGTGTAATCCAAACAGGTCTTTTGGAGGAGACCTTGGAAGGATTGGCGGAAATAGTTATGATAGCAACATCTTCATGTAGAACAGTTGGGAACAAAGTCTTTTCGAACAAAATCTCTTTGTTATCCATCAGGCGTTAAACACCTTCTTTCAGCAAATAACAACCAGAAGGCAGAGATAAACACACGTGGCAACCTTCACCACAACCCGGAAATAAACTGGCTAGCAACAAATTCTTCTTGATGGTCATGAGAGGAGTAGAAACTTCATCAACAGAAGTAAAAAATAGATCAGTATCAACGACATTAACCCCACGGTTGTGCTTGGGCATGGGAGCATTTATGACATTAGGCATCTCAAGAGCATCAAACTCAATCTCCTTCGCTTCGATCAGATCATGTATCTTATTCTTTAGAGCCCAACAGTCGTTTGTATCATGGTCTGGACTCTCAGAATGGTAAGCATATCGAGCGTTTGGATTGTAATGAGGAGATGTGGTGTTGGGGTTCTTGGGATCCTCCTTTAAGGTTGCCAAGTTAGATTTTAACAGATGGGGTAAAACCTCAGACAACGTCATATTGATCTGGGTGAACTGCCTTTGAGGTCTTTCCACCCTTGGCTGATTGTTTCGTTGTTAAGTAGCCACATGCCTAGGTATCATCACAACCCCTACCATTGGATGGTGCTCGGTTCTACTCTGACCTCTTGGATTGTAAATAGAATTGACCTCCTTCTTACCCATGAATGGCTTTTTCACTATACTTAAAGAGGTGTCTTTCTGGATCTTGCCACTTCGGATCCCAACTTCTACCCTTTCTCCAGTCAATATTAGCTCGGTAAAACCAGCTAGGGAGCTACCAATCAAGTGATTAAAGAATGAACCAGATAGCGTACCAAGAAACATGTCCACCAACTCCCTATCAGACAAAGGGGGTTAGACTCTCCCTGCCAAATCTCTCCACTTCTGAGCGTAGTCCTTAAAACCTTCGCTTGCACCCATGGACATACTATGGAGTTGAGTACGGGTAGGAGCAAGGTCAGTGTTATATTGATACTGCTTATAAAAGCAGCATCCAGATCTTCCCAGTTGCAGACATTTATCCCCTCTAGCTGATAGAACCACTCAAGCTGAGTCTCGGACATACTGTCTTGAAAGAAATGAACCCACAAGTTCCTATCAGTAGTGTGAGGCTGGATCTTCCTCACATAAGAACGGAGATGATTTCAGGATGAAGAACCGTGTAGGGAATATCCCCTTCAGTAATGGGCTCCCCAATCACTGGTAAGACAACTATGTATGACATCATCACTTTCTGAGCACGAGCTCGTACCCATTGGAGATAAGGTTCCATAGGAATGGAAGTCTTTGGCCCCAAAGTCTTGACATCATATCTCTTTACCATGCCCCAAGCTCGTATGAACCTCTGGAGATACCCTTGAACATCATCCTCATAGTTAAACATAATGCCTTGGATAAGAATATCATGAGGACCATCCCTTTGAGTGTAACCAAATTGTCGCAGAGCCAAAGAAGGATTATAAGTTATACCTCCCCTAATGCTAAGTAGTGGGACATTAGGGAATTCCCCGTAGCGGTCAATAATAGAAATATCTCCCACAGATCAGGAATACCAGAGAATATCCGCGTGAGAAGGTGACATTATCCTTTGCGACCAACCCAAACCTTCTTCATTCTTCAGCACTGACTGAGGGAGGTGAGAAATAAACCACCTCAACAGTAATGGCATGCAGAACATAAGAACCCCTCTTCTCTTCATGGTACGAGTGTGGAGAGCATGCAAGATATCTTCGAGCAAAGTAGGCACATGGTTGCAAGAGAGGAAGACCTTGATATCATTCACATCTATGAGTAAGTCTGGATTAGGGAACAATACTAACCCATAAACTAGAAGAGCCAAGACCTCCTCAAAAGCATGAAAGTCCAAATCATCCCAAAACATATGGGCCTTCTCTATTAGGAACTTGGCTAGAAAACCATTGACTTCGCTTCTTGTTTCCCAATTGGATACCACGTCGTCTCGTTTCAGATGCAAAGATGAGGCAATGACTTCTGGATTGGGAATATCTTCTAAACATGTGAAACGTGTCTGGTCAAGAATAGGTATATCTAATAACTGAGAGAACTCTTCCATGGTAGGCACCAACTGATAGTCTGGGAAGGTGAAGCAGTGGTGCTTGGGATCAAAGAACTAAAAGAGTACACCCATCATCTTTTCATCAAAGCTCGAAGTAACCATTTTGAGAAGTCGACCATATCTCTTAGTGAACGAAGAAGTTTCAGGAACCTTTGATACTAGCTCCTTGAGTTGGAGAGGTATTCTCACAAAGCTGATTCAGATAGTGTTTCTACGAGCAGAAGCCATGATCTACAAAATAGAACAAAGATAAATTCCCTCGGTCCTCGAAATGGTTAGTGTAATAAGAATGGATCCTATGTTATGATGCATGATGTTATGTTCAAACAGAGTAAATCACACACAAGCAAAGCACACAATATACCTTAGGTTCAAAGGCTTGCATGAGGTTAAGGGTAAGTACCCTCTTGAAGTTTAGTTGGTTTCAAACCTGTATTAGAAAAGTAACTAGGTTCTAAGGATTCTCAATATCACTGATCATCCTTTATTGGACATTGTTTCAGCTCAGGCAATCTTTTCTTGCGGCCGAAATATCCCGAAAGTCTGATCTCAATGAGTGTAGCATCGAGTATCAACCAATCCTCAGCTTTATACCGAGGCAGACTATCTCACAACTTTCTAATGGCTAAGTTCGTTCATCTAAGGTTCTAAGGTCCGTTAGTGCTTCACGACACCACGCGGTGGCCCCGTATTCTCCTTGTTTCAACAGGAAGGATACCGGTACCAACCAAAGTGTCACACCAACACAACCATCACTTAAACCATATCGGTCAATGCCGTACAGTCTCCACGATTTATTGTTGTTTACCTAAAAAGTGTCCCCAGATCCGGGTGTAGGATCTTCAAAAAAACCCAAGCAAAAAACCCTTAAAGATAAAACAGGAAAAACAAACAAGAAAGCAATTTAAAAATTACCTAGATCCTAAGGTAAACCCCACTTTTTTTATAATTCCCAGCAGAGTCGCCAGTTCTGTGATACGGTGGGAGAACTGACTGTTTTTTGTTACTACTAGTTTTGCGTTTTTTGTTCGCAAATGTACGGTAAGCAAGAGTCGCCACCGTCTTTTATTTTATCCAACAAAGGAAAAGGGAAAAAGAATAGAAAAACCTTTTTCGAGATGTTTCTGAGTACGGGGGGTAGATTATAGAAAGAGAAGATGTTAGCACCCTTTCTATCCATGGTTTTCCATGGGCTCTTAGGTACTTGCTCATTTTTAAATTGCTTTTGTGTGTTTATTTACTTTTGAAAAGTTTTGAAATTGCCTTAGTGTGGTGATTCACTTAATGGTAACTCTTGTATCAGTCCTCAAGAGTGTGATAAAGTGCTTTGAAAACTTTAGTTTGAAAAGTTTGTTTGAAAGTGTATGGTGTAAAAATTTGTTTGAGCAAGTACTTAAGAGTTTCTACCTACTCGAAAAAAGGCTATTCGTTTCCTTATTTCCTTTAGACAGCGCTATCCTACTATTAAGGAGTATGTAGCTCCATCGCTTGAGTTTGAGGGACAATTGAAAGGGATGATTACGATCACTAAATCAGTGGTTAGGAAACCTTAGTAGTTACCCTAGAGTCCTAAAGATCTTTCCGAGGCAACATTCAAATGGGTCATTTTTGATCTTTTGGGACTATAGGGAAACCACTAAAACTCCCTATACTTCATGACCGTTTATCGAAGGCAACCGAAGTGGGGCAAACCCTAGGAGTGAGCATGTGAAAGTGTTTGTTTTCCAGTCATTAATATTTGCACATTTAGGGTTTTCTACCGTTTTAAACATTGATTTATCTTTCACATACAATCCTATTATCAATCATCTAACAGTTTATAATGACGGAAAGTAAAATGCGCGAAATTTAAACCTAGATATTACAAGGCCCTGGGGAGGGGGGGTTACATAATCAAAAACTTGGGAAAAACAGTAAATGAAAATAATAATAAACCTAAGTTAAAACTATTACAAACTCGAAACAGATACAATAATTGGAAAAATAAATAAATAAATGCGCGCGAGAATAAATTAAACGAGGAATTAAATTTAAATTCAAAGACATTTAATTAGTGAATAAAGAAAAATATTTTTTAGATTTTTGAGAAACTAATTAATTTTGAAAATTAACCTAATTTCTAATTAATTTTAATTATGAAAAAAAGGAATTTAAATTATCCTAATTAACCCAATTAATTAATGAAATTAAATATTTTATGGAAAAAAACCTAATTCTAATGATTTTTGTGTTTTTATGATTTTAAGATTTTATTAAAAAAGATTTTTAAAACAATTAAAAAAAATAAATAAAATAAAAGGGTTAAAGAAATTAAAACAAAAATTAAATGGGCCTGATGCTGAAAGTAATTTGGGGGTGTAGAATTGAATTTGTTAGGCTCGGAATAGCTGGCCCATATGCTTAGCGCGTGATGGATCTGATTAGTGGATGATCTAAGACATGAGATGTTGAGATGTATGGTAAGCACATTTGGTATGGTACTACTAAATCTGCAGTTAAACATTAAGAAAAATATTATGTAGGAGGCAGGGATCGAGCCCCTGACCTCCTACACGCGCGTGCCCTGAAACCTTTCCTGCTTGCCACTGGGCCAATTGACCTTTTGTTAATAGCAATGAACAAAATATAATATATTTAATAATTGGCAATAATTATAACAAAACACGTGCACCATTCAAACTAGCCAACCAGCTCTTGCCACGCAGTCGTCTTCCCCAATGGCTATTGTTTTAGGAAGAACTTCTACCTACGGACAAAATCTATCACTAAAAGACCTGCAAATCTCCAAAATTCACAACAAGCAATATAAATGCAATTTAAAGCCATGGATAAACTGGGTTTGATCTCCTGAGCATGATGGTATACATCGTTATGTCTAATTTTCCCTGCATCATAAAACCCTAAAACAAAGGTTAAAACCCTAACAATGGCAGTTTGGCATATATGTATCAAAATTGGAAATTAGGTATTCAAATACATTCCAAATGCTCATACAAACAATAATGCATAATCAAAACCTATTTCTAATGTGTGTATGATCAAAATCGAATTCAAAATATGAAGGGCAAACCGTGATGATGTAGATGGCGATTCTGGATGCTGTGATGCTTGGGAATCATGCTGTTAGCTTCAGAACACCCCCAGGAACGGATTGCAAACGTCAACACTCCTTGAATCCTTCTGCAAATATCAAACCAATTGCCACTTTTTTGTGAAAAATTGAAACTTGCAGTTAGTGTTCTATGCGGCCAAAAACCTCTTTTTTGATCAGGCAAGGTTATGAATATATACTAAAGTGCATTAGGTTAATAAAATTGGATGCAATCTTGAAGATTTGGAGGAAGAAGATTTGATTTGCAATTGATACTTTAAGTTTCTAAATTTGGCCAAAACATGCTCTATTCATCCCAATCATTCCTTGCACAAAAATCTTGATTTTCCAGCTAATTATAGACCTATAATGTGCTCATAAAATCCAATCTTTTATTTTATTTTATTATTCCATTATGTAAATTGATTTATTTTGATTTAAATGAATAAAAAATTAAAACAAATAATAAAAATAATAAAATAATAAGTGGATAAGCTCAGGGGTCGTGGGTCCTCTTAGGAACAAGTTTCAAACAAGAAAACATGAGCCCCTTTGGAAAAAAAATCAATTTTGATCAATGTTGACTTTATGCACATTTCCAAAATTTGGTCAACTTTAGCAATACATATCAATCTCATTTTTGACCCTAAAAGGGTGTTCTTGGACTTTTTAGAAATCTTAGGATGTCCTATAAACAACCCTTTTGGTTTCATATCAATTGGATCTTCCATGTTCATGTAAGTAGCTTTGACCCAAAAGGTGTTTTTGTTGACTTTTTGAAATGACCTATAATGTCTGAATTTATATCTTTTCATGAGTGCATTTCTTGAACTTGAGGGCTGAAGATGAGTTGTAGGGGATTGGATTCTCTTCAAAATGAGCCTTGGATGAGAAATTTATGACAAAGTATGAGAAAGTTATGCGTGGTCAAAGTTTGGTTGACTTTTCCTATAGAAACCCTAATTTAGCAACTTTCGAGTTTTGATGAATTAGGAGCATTCCTTGAAGAATCATGATCAACCCTTGATAAAATGATGGATATCACTTCAAAATGTTTATGTTGACCAAAAATCTTAAAGTTTGATTGTATGTGGGTCACAGTTGACTTTTGACCTAGTACAATTGATTTTCAGGCATTTGAGCAGTTGACTGAGCAAACTTCTTGTGCAAAGCATGAAACTTGGCATGGATGATATTGAGGACATATTAGGGAAATGTAAACCATTTAGGACCCTTTAAACTCAAACATCGTGATGATTAGTGAAACCCTAGTTTGAGACTCTTTGTCTTAGGAGGAGGATTTGTCTGGTCAATCCTTAGTCAATCTTGAGCAATTGAGGACCTCTAGGAGTATGTTTTGAGTAAAAATGGGAGGGCAAATTTTTGGGTACAACATACGCATTCTTATAGAAATGAGAACCATTACAAAGACACATTTTTAAAATCACTTTCAAAAACACATTCCACAAACACCTCTTTGAACCATTTTCAAAACAACACGTTGTACGCGTTCTTATAGAAACGAGAGTCATTACAAAGACATTTTCAAAATACCTTCAAAACTCACACCACAAGCACATTTTCAAACATAAGCAAGTGATCTAGCAAGAAACTAAGAGCCCGTAGATAACTACAGATGAAAAGGGTGCTAATACCTTCCCTTTTCATAACCTACCCCCCCGAACTCCAGAAATAATCTCGAAAGGTCTTTCCTGTTCTTTTTAACCTTTCCTTATTTGATAAAAGAAAAGTCGGTGGCGACTCTTGATATCCATAATAATTGCAATTAAACACAAAACACCCAAGTCAGTTCTCCCACCATGTTACAGTAGTCAAGGCTTCTAATCCTAAGTCCAAGAGGTCTGAAACTCCATAACGCCAAGGATAGTAACCAAATAGTCCAAGTAACCTTAAAGCTTTTTATTATTCAAGTTGATTATTAAGTATCTTCAAAAATAAAATGAAAGCTCAAGTGAGTAAAACAAAAATGACATAAAGATAAATGCTCAAGTGAGCAAAGATGAAAATAGCATGAATTGAAAATGCTGAAATAAATGGTGCATAAAAGTAAAGACGTAAAGTAAAAGCATAAAATAAAAGTTAATGGTTAGTAAGTTAGAAATTAGAGGTTAGTTGAATGACCATCTTGAAACTTGCATTTGCAAACTCATTAGAAGATTGATAAAATCAAAGCTTCTCAACAACAAGTTTCATTTGCTTTTTGTCAAGCATATCATTCATTTCAAGTGTTCGAGGTAACAACATATGATCAACGATATTTAAATGATTCACTTAGACCAAATTTTATGAAGGTTCATTAGAGGATTAATAAGATCAGAGCCTTTTAACAATGAACCTCAAGGTTATTGGATCAAAGGTTTTAAATTAAACATGGTTGAGCTTGTAAACCTAAGTTTGGGCCATGAATGATCATTTCTCGAACCGTGACAAAATTTAGCGCTATGTTAAGCAATCATAAGTGGACTTATATAGAAATCACACTTATTTTGAGGCTGTTCAATAGCAATCTATGTACCATATGTTTGGAGAAATGATATGTAGATCATCCTCTAATAACATGTAGCACAAGTAAGAAAGAGATAAGATGAAGAGGGAGGGTAAATATTTGAACTAAAGATTTTAATCAAACTATCATTAAAATCATTCATCTATTTTGGTGGAGTTAAACTTAACACTCAAGATCCAATGATGTTAATGAAGCTCATGATCAAAATCACATAGTTCAAGCACAACCGGAATATATTCAAAAATAAAATTGTATTTAATAAGCAAAATAAAAAAGAAAATGATTTTTAAGTTGTTTTTTAAATGAAAATAAAAGGCAAAATAACAAACTATATTCAAAGTATCAAATAAAAATTAAAAGAAAACATAGAAAAGTCAGAGATGATCTCAAGTCATTTTTACAAAAAATTTGGTAATTTTTTTTAAAACAGAAAATTATTTTTTAAATTATTTAAAACCACTCAAGTAAGTGATAAATGATAAAAAAATTGTAAAAATAAGAATATTATTCTAGAAAAAGTTCCAGAAAGTAAGAAATAAAGAAAACGATTTTTATAAATTTTTCCAGAATTTAAAAATACCAAAAAGTATTTTTAACAAATTAAAAACAAGTCAAAACAAAAGAAAAATCATAAAAAATATCAAATATGAAAATAAAATTATGGAAAAATAAAAATTGGAAAGAGAATATTTGAAAATATTTTTGTAAATTGTTTCATAATTTTTGAGTTAGAAATGAATTTTCTAATTTTTGAAGTTCAAAACAAATAAAAATAAAATCAGAAAATAAAAATAGAAATAAAAAATATTGACCATTGGATGAGAGTCAAAATGCATTAGTAAACAGATCCAATGGATCTGACGTACTGTGCATATCATGGTCTTTTTTGGAAATCACACCAAATAATTTTTTAATAATTAAAAGCGACTTAAAATCTGGCGCGTTGGATGAAGTCTGACTAATGAAAGTAATCAGATCCAAGGTTTCCTATGATGCGTGCATGGTAAAACAGGTACACTGGATAAGATTCAAAAAAAATCACATGGCACACTATCATTTGCTGAAGCACGACACGTAAGTCGTCTTCAACCTCCAAACGCCCTAAATTGGAGTTTCACAAACTGTAAAACTAGAGAACCAGTCAGGTACCATTAGATTCGCCTCTTCAAGACGATTCTAATGGTACCCTCACGGCAAATTTATATAAGTTATGTAAGGTTGTATTTGGAGAAAACCAGAAAAATTAGCGAGCACGAAAATTCCAAGTATCTCTCTCAATTCTCAATGAAAATGAAAACCGTAAGAAGTGTGAGAATCGGGTGGATGAGTAGAATAGAATAGGGATTTATTTGGTTCAATTTTGTTGAGAATTCTACTTGAACGAAGTAGCATAAAATTTCTATGAAATTGGACTTGGCTAGAACGATTTAGGACACTTCAAGGCTTGGTTCTTCTTTTGTTAGCTTCAGTGAAGTTTAAGGATGAAGAATCAAAAAATAAATTGGATTGGAAAATGGAGAAAAGATGAATATGAAAACTCAGAAAAATGGGTTATGTAGAGAGTTTGACAGTGTGATTTTGGCTATCCAAGCTTGAGAAAATGATAGGAGTGAGGTCCTCTATTTATAGGGAAGTGAATGGTGCAAAGAATTGAGAGGAAAATTAAAGTTTGGAGGGAAATTGGATGGAGCCCGAAAGTGGAAAATGTGTGACTCCATGTGCATCAAAACTCATCCAATTCCTACGTTTTGATCCTTAAATCAACTTTGGGAACTTTGTTAAACATGTTTAAATAAAAAATGCGTGCTAATTTGGTGTTTAGAAGCTGGATTATGGATTTCAAATTCTGACTTGGAAGAAAAAATCAATTTCAAGTAGTTGACTTTGAACTCATGGTGTACATGATTTAGGGAACCTTAGGACTTGATTCTTGATGCATTGGAAAGATGAAGTAACATTTTTTAAAAATGTGCTGACTTTTATACTTAGAAAAAATTCTAAGTTTTTTCTTCAAATATGACCTATAATGTTTTGATTCCATCAAGGTCTTCTTCCAAAAAATTTCTTTGATCAATGATTCTATCTTGAAGTGAACTCCATAAAGAGTATTGTGAAACTTTCATCACTCAAAATCTCCAAATATTGGAAAAGTTATGATCCTTTGAATTTGATGAAAATCCATAAGGTGACCTATAATCTTTTGAACTCTTAAGGCATCTTATAAAAATTTTAAAGTTTTGCACACAAAAGAAGAGTTGAATTTCACACTATTAAGATCATTGTGAAAAAATAATGGGATCAAGGAGATAAAAATTGATCAAGTTATGACCCTTTGAAGTCACATAATGGAATTTGATGGCCTATCTAGATGACTTGTAATCTTTCTTAATCATAAGTGATCTTTCACACAAAATTTGCTTGAAACTTTTAAAGTGATTTTTTGATAACCCTTTAAAGATAATCATATCTTTGGAATCACTCAAAAATCTCAAAAGATGGACAAGATATAGCCCTTAGAAGTCCAAAACCCTAACTCCTAGAGCATCAAAATAGCTTGGGAACCCCTTTCAATTTTGACAATCTTCCTTGTACAAATACTTTTCCTATGTGAAGAGAAGTTTTTGTGGATGATAATAAGAACCTATAGCAACAATAACCACTTCAAAGTGTTGAGAGTTGATGGAGTTATACACTTGCGATCAAGGAATCAAGAATTTATCCAATTAGGTCAAACTTCTTCAATCAATTCTTGCATCTTTTGACTTCCTTTGACAATTGAAGTATGATGAATCATAGTAGACCTTATGATGACATAATTTTAAAGCAATCTAAATGATGAAGCTTAAATCTCAATGAATATTTGTTGAAAAATGCATGGAAATAAACTCATGAACCTATGAATCAACTTGATGGAGTGTGTTATGCCATCACCTATAGTACCAATATTTATAGAGGAAAATCAACAATGCCTCAAAGTGGAAGATATGGATTGGATTTTAAAATCAACAATGCCTCACTCAACACCCAAGTGGAAAAATATCTCAGTTCACTACATATTGTAGAAGTATAGTTGTTTGCATCACTACAAGGATTGGCAAGGGTCTAATTTTTTTGAGAAAAGTTTTTAAAGATAAAAGCCAAAATGGAAAAATAGTATGAATGAAATTCACTGACATTTATTCTTCTCACAAAAAATGTAAAGGTATTGTTAAGTTGATTGAAATTTGATTAAGAAATAATTTTTGAAAATACATGGACATAAGTACAAGTTTATTATGAAAGTGTTCAAGTTTTAAAAATAAGAAGATTTTTCAAAAGAAGGGAGAAGATTTTTGAAATTAAAGAAGATGGGAGGAGATGAAGAGACTATCCTAAAGCATAAGGTAAAAGCTAAGGAGAAAGACCATCTAACCAAACAAGAAGCCAACACTTGACATAATGAGTCAATGTAGAATTCCATCCTTTGGATTTGAAACCAAGAAAACAATTAATATATCCCTTAAAAATACCAAACTTCAATTGCATTAAGTCCTCACAAAAATTGGGCAGAGTAACGACTGTATACAAATGAATTCCAGATCACAGACAAAGCATGTAATCACAATTACCTGCATACAGAACAAACAAACAAACAACCCAATGTCTTGGGGTGAACCCCAAGAACTCCAGACAAAATAACAATTGAGGTCACAAGGTCTCAATGTAGATCAAGGCTTCTAATCCTAAGTCCAAGAAGTTCACAATCTCCATAGTGCCAAGGATAGTAACCAAGTAGTCCAAGTAACATTAAAGTTTTTTAGGGTTTAAGTTGATTATTAGGTATATTCAAAAGGAAATGAAAAGCTCAAGTGAGAAAAATAAAAATGACATGAAGATAGACGCTCAAGTGAGCAAAGATGAAAAGAGAATGAAATGTAAATTCTAAAGTAAATGGTACATAAAGTAAAAGCATAAAATAAAAGCATAAAAATAAAGTCAATTATTAGGATTTAGTGGTTAGTTGGATGACCATCTAAAAATTTGCATTTGGAACTCATTAGAGGATTGGTAGAACCAAAGCCTCTCAACAACAAGTTGCATTTGCTTTTTGTCAAGTATATGATCCATTTAAGAATTCTCAAAATAACACTTAATGATCAATGATGTTTAAGTGATCCACTTTAACAAAAACTGATGAAGTTCCATTAGAGGATTGGTAGAACCAAAGCCTCCTAACAATAGATCTCAAGGTTATTGGATCAAAGGGTTCAAATTAACATACTTGGGCTTGCAAACATAGGTTTGGTCCACGAGTGATCATTTTCTCAAATCGGGAGAAAATTTAGCGCTATGTTAAGCAATCGTAAGTGGACTTATATAGAAGTCGCACCTATTTTGAGGCCGGTCAATAGCAATCTATGCACCTCATGTTTTGAGACATGATATGTAAATCATGCTCCAACAACATTTAGTACAATAAGAATGGGATAAGATGAAGAGGGAAGGGGAAATGAATAAACCACATTTGAACCAAAACTTAATCAAAATATTATTAAAATCATTCATCCATTTTTGTGGAGTTAGACTCAACACCATGGATCCAATGAGAGTAGTAAAGTTCATGATCAAAATTTCAATCCAAGATCATCTAGAATATATATAGAAATAAAATTGTATTTAAAATAAAAGAAGAGGTTTTTTTAAATGATTAAAAATGAAAATAAGAGAGAAAAATAGAAACTATGTTCAAATTAATCAACAAAAATTAAATAAGACCATAGAAAAATCAGAAATGAACTCAAATATTTTTATGAAATTTTTGGTAATTTTTTAAAGTCAGAAACTATTTTTAAAATTAAAATAAATAGATAAAATAAACCAAAAATAAAGAAAAATAGTAAAATCTGAAATAAAAAATAAATAAGGTCACCAATATTTGTCAAAATATTGTTGGATCCTTCCCTATTTTTTTTAGAATTTAAAAATGAATAAAGGTATTTTTAAACATTTAAAACAATTCAAATAAAGTGAAAAATTATAAAAATATCAAAACACAAAATAAAATTTTGAAAAAAAAATCAGAAAGAGAAAAATCAAAAGTATTTTCCTTAATTTTTCAGAGTTTTTGGAGTTAAAATGAATTTTCTATGAATTTTTGAAGTTTAAAAAAATTAAATGTGAAAAATATGAAATAAAATGATAAACCAAAAAAATATGGGTCATCTGATCATTGTCAAAATGCGTTAGTAAACAGACCCAGTAGATCTGGCGCGCTATGCATGTCATGGACTTTATTGGATATCACACATGATCATATATTTTAAAAATAAAACAACTTAAAATGTGGCACGTTGGATGAAGTCTGACTCACTAAAGTAATCAGATCCAAGGGCTCCTGAGGTACGCGCATGGTAAGGAAAGCATACTACATTTGTTTCTAAAAAAATAACGTGGCCACATGTCATAGATTAAAGACGGACATGTCATCGTCTTCAACCTCTAGCCAACCCCAAACTGTATCTCACAAACTATAAAATTAGAAAACCAGACTGGTACTATTAGATTCGTCTCTTCAAGACGATTCTAATGGTACCATTGCGCCAAATTTATATAAACTGTACAAGGATGTGTTTGTAGAAAACCAGAAAAAATAGCGAGTACGAAAATTTAGGATATCTCACTCAAACCTCAATGAAATTACAAATTATAAAGAGGACGAGGATCGGAAGGATACAGAGAGTAGATTAGCCTTTTATTTGGATCAATTTGAATAAGAAATCTACCTGAACGAAGTAGTGAGAAGTTGCTCTAAAACTCGATTTTTGTAGATCAATATAGGTCACGATTCTTAAGGATAATTGTATGGTTAGCTTCAGAGAAGTTCAATGAAGCAAACTTAATGGAGCTTTTTGTGTTTAAAGGTGAGAATGTAAGAAATCAGAAATTCAAATTTAGAGTTCGTCTGGGATCTGAACAGGGGTCAATTGGATATCAAAAGCTTGTGAAAATAGGTGGGATATGCATCTTATTTATAGGAGAGGATGAAGCAATGCTTAAGCGTGCAAATGGGAGTGTAATTGAGTGAATTCGCGTGGACCTGCAACATGAGGAATGTGTGACTTGCTTTGCACCATGATAAACGCTTTTGAAAAGTTGTAAGCATGATTAGAAGCAAAACACACGCAAACTTGGTGATTAGAAGCCGTATTTGTGAATTTCCAATTCGGACTTGGGAGGAAACTTAGGTTTCAAGATATCATTTTTGAACCAAAGGAATATTAAATTCAAGGGGTATTAGAGCATGATTCTTGAAGCTTTAGAAAGATTAAGTTACAAGCTTTATAATATGCAAAGAATGGATCCAAATGGATTCTTGAGCAAGAAGTTGGGCTGAGTCAAAGTTGGAAAAAAAGGCTGACTTTTTGTACTTAGAAAATTTTCAATTTTTTCTTCAAAAATGACCTATAATGTTTTGAGATCAAACAAGACTTTCCTATAAAATTTTGCCTTAATCAATGATTCTAGCTTGAAATAGACTTCTTAAATATAATTTCAGAACTTGGATCACTCAAAAATACCAAGTATTGAAAAAGTTATGATCTTGCAAAATTTGTGAAAATTCATGAGATGACCTATAATCTTTTATATCCCTGAGGCATCTTCCATCCATTTTCAAGATTTAAAAACAAAATAAGAGTCAAAGTTAACCTCCTTAAGATAATTATGGAAAAATAATGGACTCAAGGGGATAAAAATTGATCAAGTTATGATCATTTAAAGTCACACAATGGAAATTGAGAGTTCATCTGGAGGACTTGTAATCTTTCTTCACCATCAAGTTTCTTCCATACAAAATTTCCTTGAAACTTTTGAAGTGATTTGTTAAATACCCTTTGAAGAAAATGATGTCTTTGGAATCATTCAAAAATTCCAAAATATGAGCAAGATATACCCCTTTGAAGTTCAAAACCCTAACTCCTAGAGCAAGAAAATGCTTTGGGAAACCTTTGTAATTTTGACCAACCTTCTTGCACAAATATCTTTGTTATGTGATTATAAGTTGTTGAGGATGATAAGAAGAAACCATTGCAACCAAAACCACTTCCAAATCTTTGGAATTGAAGGACACATGCACTTGTGATCATTGAAATCAAAGACTTGTTCATTTGAGTCAAACTTCTTCAATCAACCCTTGTACTTTTGAACTAAATTTGACAACTTGAGTCATGATGAATCATAAAATACTTTGTCATGACATTACTACAAAACATACTTAATGATGAGGCTTGAGCCTTAATGAAGCTTTGTTGAGGAAGGCACATAAATTCACTCATGAATCCATAGATAAATCTTGATGAAATGCATTGTGCTTTCACCTACAACATCAAAAATTGGGGCAAACACTCATTGTATTTATTAGTTAAAGGATAATCAATAAAAAACATAAATGATCATAAAATATAAGTCAAGGTGTTTGGTGATTCCTCCTATAGCAAAAGCTAAATATAGGGAGAAGAATCAAACCCTAATGTTATCTTGTTGTGATTGAATTGAGATGATATGATGAAGGGATCTTAGGGGCAACAATTGGCGTACAACAACTTCCTTTATTTAAGTGTCTTCTATCCAGAGATACAAAGGTTGAAATCTTCATGTTGACGTGATTGAAGATACTTAAATATAAAACAAACCCTATTTTTGGCTGTAAGATACCATGCAATGCTTATGATTATGAATGCAGATGAAAAAATCTAAAGGGACGCAAGATACCACTGGGGATGTAAAAAAGTAAAAAAAAAAAAGGAAACAAAAGGAAAACTTGACCAGGAAAATAAATCACTGGTGAAAACATACAAGACTCTGTTGGGGAGAATGCCCAAGAGAGGATCTAAAGCATTGCCAAATCAAAATTGAGGAGAGAGGGTGAAGGATATCGACGACCGACAAATAACTGTAAACTACCAACTCACTGAGGGTATGGAAAAAAAAGTAACGTCGACCCACCGGGGAAATGGAATGGTAAGATAATACCAGTAAATTTCAAGATGTATTCAGTACTCATGACTGTAAACAAATGAACTCCTACGGTGCAATAAAATATCAGCGACGAACTACCTTCCATAATGACAAGGCTACCATTCATCGGAAAAAGATCTCAACAATGAACTACCTTCCATAATGATAAGGCTACCATCCGTTGGAGTAACAAAATCTCAACAACAAACTACCTTCCATAATGACAAGGATACCATCCATTGGAGTAACAAAATCTCAACAACGAACTACCTTACTTAATGATAAGGCTACCGTCCATTGGAGTAACAAAATCTCAACAATGAACTACCTTCCATAATCACAAGGCTACCATCCATTGGAGTAACAAAATCTCAAAAACAAACTACCTTCCATAATGGCAAGGCTACCATCCATTGGAGTAACAAAATCTCAACAACGAACTACCTTCCATAATGACAAGGCTACCATCCATTGGAGTAACAAAATCTCAAAAATGAACTACCTTCCATAATGGCAAGGCTACCATCCATTGGAGTAACAAAATCTTAACAACGAGCTACCTTCCATAATGACAAGGCTACCATCCATTGGAGTAACAAAATCTCAACAACAAACTACCTTCCATGATGACAAGGCTACCATCCATTGGAGTAATAAAATCTCAACAACGAACTACCTTCCATAATGACAAGGCTACCATCCATTGGAGTAACAAAATCTCAACAATGGACTACATTTCATAAGGACAAGGCTACCATCCATTGGAGTAACAAAATTTGAATCTTCTCTGGGAGCCATCAGATTCACTGGGGGAGTATAGGTTGCTCAAATAAAGAGACCTGCCACTTGCTTCTATGAGGAAGAAATGCAATAAAGACTTCCTGAAGAAGGAAATATGGATTCCTGGGGAAAGAGATGGAACTCCTAGAGAAATGCCAATAAATTCCTGCTGAGGGGATAAAATCTTCTTATGAAAAATAAATGCACATTCTCAAACTAAATCTCAAAGCTTGCCAAAATCTAAATAAGAGTATTGCTGAGGGTACCCACTCCAAACAAAAACAAACCGGAATGAAGCAGTCAACCAAAATACATCTCCTGAGAAATAAACTCAAGAGGGAATCCCATTCCATCCAGATAATGAGCTGAAAAGAAGGATGAAACAAAATTCTTCCACGAGGGATAACCAGTGGGGAAGTTTAAAGAATATACACTTTCTGCTTAAGGTTGACACTATATTGGAGAGAGAACAACACAACTATGCAAAACAGGGTAATATACCAAATATGTAAAAAATGTAAATGAGCAGTGATTATGCATGATGTTGATATGAAAGTATGAATGTTATCATGTATATGCTGATAAAACAGACATATAACACTGGGAATAAACATACAAAATCCAAAATGGGTATAATCAAAACCTAGCTAAATCACAAACAGGATGGAAATTCCATAAGATAGTAAGCACCCACCGAGGAAACAAATTCCTATTTCAAGGCTTAAATTCACTGGGAAGGAACAAGATAAAAAACAGTCAATTAACACAAACATGGCGATATAACATCTTCCTCCAAGTTTCACCGGGGAAACCACACATACTTTAGCGGGGGAAACAAAATATTCGAAGTTCATACTTCTGCTAGGGCTGATTTCACTAGGGAAAACAGATTCACATCATTGAGACATCAGTTGGGGATGACATACTGACTTCATTGGGGAGGGTAATACTATATCATCTAAGGAGACATCGAAATATATTCTTTAATACTGAGAGTGGTAATTGCTCCAACTTCTTTGGGGAGAAAGTATGAAACCTTATGGGGTTAGCAATTTCAGATAAGTATATCATCTCAACTTCACACAGGGAATTCAAGAAAACAACACTAAATCAAGAAAACTTATGGGGATTTTAAATCCAATCCCGTACTTAGCAGGGGGAAAACCCAAAAAGTTAATAACCATTTCAACACTTCTTAAATAAGACATTGCCCATGCCTGACTGCCGGGCAAACAAACAATATGCCAGTACTTCCGAAAGGATATGCTTTGCAAATGAGTCTAACTCATCATGCACGGGGAGAAAAGACTTTTATTTATATGAGTGAAGCCTTCACTGTGCAATTTTTGACAGAGCTATCATGCAAACCATTGAGTTTATCCGTCCTTGAAGTCACTAATTTTTTGCCCTTGTATCACAAAATCTAGAGCAATAGGTAATTTGTAAATTCTTTTCAAAAATAATTTTTGTTATTTAATTTGTTTTCTTTGATCATTACTATCAATAATAAATGAAATCTTTATAAGCTGAATAAAATAAGAATTACAAAGAATTGGACAAAAGGCTCAAACTTTATTAATAGAATGGTAGTCTGCGAATGGCAAGACTCCATAGATAATTACAAAGTTTGGAACATGGTAATATATATTGGAAAAGATACATTGAAATACAATAACCACTATCCTCCCTAACAACTTTGAATTCTGAGTTGAAACTTTGATCGAAGAGTAGTAAGATCCAAGCAGATTGTTGCTCCATTGATCAAGTCTTTTATGATGCAGTTACTTGCCAAAAAATCCCTAACTTTAGCCTAGGTTTCCCTTGCAGGTTTTCAACCTTTCGGGAAAATTTATTTTGTTTATGTCTCTAATTTTTTCCTAGACCTCCCTTTCGGGTTTTCGGCCTACCGAGACGCTCCTTTTTTCCTAAGGAGCCCTTTCGGGTTTTCGTCTTAGCGAGTTTTTCTTTCATTTTTTATAGGAGAAGTATTTCTTGACTGCATTTGCATTCACAGGACGTGGGAACTCCTCGCCATCCATTGTTTCAAGAATCAGTGCACCGCCAGAGAAGGCTTTCTTGACAACATACAGGCCTTCAAAATTAAAAGTCCACTTTCCCCTAGAATCAGCATTAAAAGACATGATCTTTCTGAGTACGAGGTCGCCTTCTCTGAATTCACAAGGTTTGACCTTCTTATAAAAAGCTTTTATCATTCTCTTTTGGTATAATTGACCATGACACAGGGCCGTCATTCTCTTCTCTTCTATTAAGTTCAGCTGGTCAAACCTGTTCTGGACCCATTCAGCCTCTGACAACTTGGCTTCCATTATTACACGCAAAGAGGGAATCTAAACTTCAATGGGGAGCACTGCTTCCATGCCATATACAAAAGAGAACGGGTTTGCCCCTGTTGAAGTGTGTACAAATGTTCGATACTCATGCAGAGTAAAAGGGAGCATTTCATGCTGTTGTACCCCGAAATTTTCCCTCTCATGTTTCCCAAGGTTTTTTTCTCTTATATGGGTGGTTGCAAACACTTGCCTAAAGAAAATGAAATTTTTGAATGTTAGCAAAGTGTCTTTCGATTGGAAATTCAGCAATGTCCTTCGATTAGCATTTGGATAGGGTATTTCGATTGGCATTTGGGCAAGCTTCGATTGGGAGCTGAATTTCCTTCGACGCAAGCCTGATTCACAAGCTTCAATTAGGTGTTGGGCCTCCTTCGATCAAGTTCAAATCACAAGGCTCCAACTGCGCATTGGTTTCTTTAGGCTTGTCTTTGATTCACAAGGCAAGAACTTCCTCCATGCCTGCTTCGATTCAAAAAATCATAGTCCCCTGAAGATAAACTTCGATTGGACATCTAAAGACCCATTTGAGAAAGCTTTGGTCCACAAGTATCATTCCAGCACGGCCTTCTCTGTGCTTGCCTTCAACGCATAAGGCACATACCCCCTCTTCAACTTGCCTTCAGCGCACTAGGCAAATACTCCCTCTATGCATGCCTTTAGTGCACAAAGCAAGAATCCCCTACAAGTTTATTTAGATTCACCAGCAGTGAACTCCTGCATACCAACTTTGATTAGGCGTTGAGTATCCTTCGATCAAGCTTAGTTCACAAAGCTCCCACTGGGTAAAAGGCCCCTTCAGCTTGTCATCAACACACATATGCGTCTTCATGCTTGTTTTGGTCTACTAGGCAAAAAAAACTTCTTCATGCTTGCCTTGGTTTCACAAAGCAAAGACCCATCAGCTTGCCTTTGATCTACAAGGCAAAAGGCCCCTTTCACTGGTATTCAATTCAAAATACAAAGGGTTGCTTCAGACATGCCTTCGATTCACAAATCAAAAGGCCCCTTTCACTAGTCTTCAATTCACAAGGCAAATTCCCCTTCTTCAGCTTTCCTTCAGCAAATAAGGCCAGGACTCCTTCAGATTTTCCATCAATCCACAAGGCAAAAAGCTCCCTTCGACCCACAAGGCATTGGCTACCTTTGTGCCAGCTTCGCCTAGGCAATGACCTCTTTTATGCTTGCTTTGACCTGCCTCATGCTAGCATCCACAAGTCATGGGCTTCCTTTGTGCCAGCTTCGACTGGGCAATGGTCCCCTTTGAAATAGTTGTACACACTTTAGCACGCATGATTGGTCCCTTCGAAGAAGCATTCATTGGTCCATTTGAAGGACACATGACTATTGAAAACAAGTTTGCTTTGTGTTGGGTCATGGTCCTACATGTGGCCAGGCCCAAGCCTCTTGTGCAATGACACTCGAAGGTGGTGACAAAGAAGGTTTTCGATTGGCCAGATTGAAGTTTTCGTGTGAGTTGTTTGAATCAAGCAACTACGGCAAGTAGATAGACTCAATCGAAGAATCTCTAGTAAGGAGGTTTCTGAACACTTCGAGTCAAGACTCTAGGCCATTCGAGGGAGGCCATCAGATTCATTCGAAGGAGGGCATTCGTGCAAGCATGTCCACATTCATTCAAATTCAAAAAGAGACAAGAATTCCATGTCTTTTGCCAAAATTCAAATTCTCATTCATGGCCTTGAAGAACATGTTTATGGCTGTTTACTACCTTTCTACCCCGTCCCCTCCTTCTCCTATATTTAAGCAACACACTAGCAAGCATTGCAGGGAGACACAACCTATAGAAAACGCTCCAAAATTGCAAAAAAAAAATCCAAAGTTGTCAAATTCAGAAAACGTGTTTCCAGTCTTCCTCAGTCCAAACAAAAGACTCAAATACGTTCCTGAAGACACCAGGAACTTATCCCTGCCATTTTCCAAAGGTGTAGCACGCTCAAACGACCGGATCGTGTGTCACCATTTTGGTATATTTTCTTGAATTCAAAACCTTTTATTTTGTGATATAAATGATTTCTATGTTTATGTTCATGTTTGTACTAATGTTTGTGTATGTTTAGAGCCATCACATGAGCAATTTAACGTGAGGATGAAGTTTTTCCATTGTTAGGGAAAAGCTTCAAACAAGCTTCATTCTCAATGATATAGGGACTTTCAGGACAAACGGATACCACCATTGGATTCCTGGGGAAATTCTAAGGGGGGTAGGATGCTTTGTTGGTGTTGATATTGCTTATATTGTAGGATTCGATTTTGAGGCAAACGAGGAAGATGGTGGTCAACCACCATGCATGGTGGTTTGACTCCCCTGAGATGCTTGGCCATGTATCATTCGCCCACTCAAATGCCAGGACCCCACCTGGGCGCGCGTGTTTTATATTCAGCCATTAGGACAATGTTTATTATTTAACTTATGTTTTGTGTACATATTAACGGATGTTAAGCCGTCCCAATGGTTGGGTGTGTGAGTGTTAAGGTGTTGCGTATGTGAGAGGTTATGGGTTCGACCCCTACCTCATGCATTTTATTTTCCCTAACTTTGCTTGCAGATCTAGCGCTCCTACGCGAAATACATCCACCATGCACCTTCAAATCTGTGTTGCCAAGTGTTAGCATAACCAGATCCAAGGCCCTCATGCACAAACTACCATGTGCTCCTCAACATTCTTCCCTATTGGATCCCAAAGCAGATTTGGGCTTCTCCTTGTTTGGGCTTGCGTTTTACAACATTGCACCCCTCCCTATTTCTTTTGTACCAGACCCATTTTACTCTTTTTATTTTTAGTTTATCAATTTCAGAAACCTTTTTTTATTTAATTAAAAATCACAAAAAACTTAGGATTAGTTTTTAATTAAATAATTAATTTTTGAAATTAATTAATTAATTAACTTTAAAATTTTTTTCCAAAATTAAAATAAGTTAGAAGTTAGGGTTTAATTTATGTTTAACTTATTTTCCCATAACAAAAAAAAAAGTATATTAGGATTAACTTCTTTTACAACCTAGAATAATTTTCCATTAATACTTAATTATTTTTAATTAAATTTAAACTTAGATTTAAATATTTTCTTAAAATAAACAAAATAAAAAAAAATATTTTCTTGTTTACTTAGAAGTTTTCTTAGGGTTTTAGATGTTAGTCTTTATTTCGCGCGCATTATTTTACTTTCGCATTTTTTTGTGATAATGTATCTGCTGACAGTATGTAATAGATTAAACTAGGGCTTTTACTGCTATTCTTTATTTCCTTTCCCCCATTTGGACATGTAAATACCCATTCCCTGAAGCATTGTAATATCGTAGGATCTAAATTCCCGTACTTTAAATTTCTGTAAGACATTAACTGTTAGTAATTAGGCTTGTATGGAAAGACTAATGACAAAACATTAACAAACTTAATAGAAGACTAAAATAACTGAACATAGCACACCATTGCATATATACACTTCTAGGGTACCCCACTTTGGTTGCCTTCGGAAATAAAACAGTCATGTCCCTCGAAAAGGGGACGCTTTAGCAAAGACCCGTAAATCACAAGATCATAGTCCCTCGATGACCCTACAGTTGCCTCTCAGTAAATGATCTAGTCCCTAAGCAAAATTGCTAAAGCGTCTCTACATGTTACCTTTATGACTGTACGTCTCATCGATTTTCCCTCAACATCCAATGATAGAGCTACCTACTCCCCAATAGTAGGATAACACTGTCTAAAGGATAGGAGGAAAATAATGAACTTTTTCGAGTATAAGTAGATAACTGTTAGATGCTTGCTCAAGTAAAGCAGACTTTTACACTTACACATTTCAAAAACAACTTTTAAAGACATTTGCTTTGTTAACACTCTTGAGGACTGATACAAGAGTTATCACAAAGCGAATCTCCGCACTAAGGCATTTCAAAACATTTTTCAAAACACGCAAAGCACCAGTAATTTTCAAAACATGAGCTAGCATCTAAGATCCCGTAGATAACTACAGATGGAAAGGGTGCTAAAACCTCCCCTTTCCATAATCTACCCCCTTACTCAGAAAATTCTTGAAAAGGTCTTTTTCTGTTCTTTTCACCCTTTCCTTAATTTGGATAAAAGAAAAGTCGATGGCGACTCTTGCTTACCGCAACATTTGCAAACACAAACGCAAAACCAGTATTAACAGTCGATTCTGCCAACGTATCATAGAACTGGCGACTCTGCTGGGGATTTATAAAAAGTGGGGTTACCTTAGAGTTAGTTTATTATTTAACTGCTTTTTTGTGCTTTGTTTTCTTTACTTTTGAGGGCTTTGTTTGGGTTACTATAGATCCTACACTCGGATATGTGGCACCTTTTAGGTAAGTAGCAATAGATCGTGGAAACTGTGCGAGGTGTATCGACACGATTGAAGCGATAACTATGTTGATGTGACACTTTGGTTGGTACCGGTAGTCCTTGAGTAGTCAAGGAGAATACGGGGCCGCTGCATGGTGTCATGAAGCATCAACTAACCTTATAATCTTTAATTGAACAACTTGGCCATTAGGAAGTAGTGAGATAGCCGTCTTTAGTGTAGCCCGAAGTCGGTTGATACTCGATACTACACTCATTGAGATTTGACTCCCAAGTTTTGTTTAGTGGCAAGTCAGTTATCGATCAGAATGAAACTTGTGGGGAAAGATTAGTGATATTGAGATCCCTTAGAACCTGATTACTTTCTAGGACAGGTTTAACCAACTAAACTTCAAGAGGATACTTACCTTAAAACCCATGCAAGATTTAAACCTAAGGTCTTTGTGTGATTTTCTTGTGCTTTCTATATTTATGTTTTCTTAGCATAATCATGAAATCATAACATCATAACATGGCATATCATACTAACCATTTCAAGGATTTTTAGGACTTATCTTTGTGTTGTTTTATAGGACATGGCATCCACTCGCAGAAATACTATCCAAGTCAACCTCACAAGGGTACCTCCTCAACTCAAGGAATTAGAATCAAGGGTTCCTGAGAGCTCTCCATTCACCGAAAGACATGGTTGACTTCTCAATATGGTCACCTCAAACCCTAATGAAGAAATGTTGAAGGTTCTCTTTCAATTCTCCGACCCTTTACATCACTGCTTCACCTTTCCTGATTACCAATTGGTGCCTACTATGGAGGAGTTTTCTCAGTTATTGGGGTTGCCCATTCTTGATCATTTACCCTTTAATGCTATGGAAAGAGACCCAAAACCTGAAGAGATTACTCAGGCCCTGTCTTTACAACGGTCCGATGTAATGGATTATTGGGAAATAAGAAGAGGCATCAAAGGGTTTCTAGCTAATTTTCTATTTGAGAAAGCTCATCATTTTTGGGATACACTAGATTTACAAGCTTTTGAAGAAGTGTTGGCCCTTCTCGTCTATGGTATGGTACTATTTCCTAATCCAAACTGAAATTCTGGCTGCAGATACTCAATGTCACGTTCAATGTTATGACACCGTATCTGACTTACTATATGACAGTAAATACAAAAGCAATAAAGAACACAGTCAATTGTTTACCCAGTTCAGTGTGCAACAACACCTACTCTGGGGGCTACCAAGCCAGGGAGGAAATCCACTATAAGAGATTTTAATTCAGGAATAAACCAACCAGTTTATCTCCTTCACTTAAGACCTACCCAATGCAATTCCAATCTAAGTACAACTTAAACCTGAGTTCCTACTCACTCCCCCTCAATCACAGCAGTGATACATAAACCAATTTGACTTAAGAATTGATGAAGACACTCTTCAAAAACAAACACTTGATTAAGCTTCACAGCTTTTTAATCAAGCAACACAATCACTCTTGCTTCACAGCTTTGAGTGATGTACACAACTAACTTGACTCTGCTTCACAGCTTTAGTCAAGGAACATTCAAACACTCTTGCTTCAAAGCTTAGAGTGCTACACAACCATTACAATTAGAAACCTATTCCAAGGCACTTATCACAATGATAATTGCTTGGAGTACAATAATCAAATCTATACAGATTACAAATGATCTTCTAATCAATAAAAGCCATTCATAAAAAAAACAACAGCTCTGTTGAATATATAGCAGCTGCAACTTCAGTTAGGGTTTCCAAAAACCTAGGGTTAATTCCATTTGACCTAAAGACCAGGTCACAGGACTTTATTAACCAGGTTAGGGTTGAGCTAGGTTACCCCTCAGAAAACGCAGGATTCTGTTCAGGAAGGACTGAGTTATTTCCTGAAAAAACTCAGACTTATCCAATCCTGCAATCCTGTTAGTTCAGAACAGGATGTCATAACATCTGTTATGACATTTGAGAAAACCTGTCTACTGATTTAGCAAAATGTGATCATTTTGCAAAATGCTCAGATACACACTTATAAACATCAGTATTTGAATTACAATATTTTTCTGCAAAGGTACCTAATGAACCAGTACAAACTGAACTAGAATGTTATGACATCAGTCATGACATTCACACATACACTTGGGATTTACCAAAAATGCAAGCCAATACCTAAACACCTACAAACTCCCCCTTTGGCAGATTTTTGGCTAAAGACCCTAAACAATCAGAGATAGATAGCAGCAGAAATAAGTGACAGCAGAAAAATAGAATGTCAAGTACTAATTAAGTAAGTACCAAAATATTCTCCCCCTCTTTAGCCACAAATGGGCCAAAGATACATGTTCATAAAATTATACAGTTATCCAAAACAAAATAATAAGATCAGCAGCAGAAAACAACAGAATACACTTCCAAACTCCACCAGATATCAGCAACCAACCAGCAACACCACCAAACAACAATCAACCTTCAAGCACTGTCATCAGACTCAGAGGAGCTAGTTTCTTCAATGTTGAGCTGTCCTTCAACTTCTACACCTTCTTCCCTTCTGCTTTCTTCAGCTTCCTCCTTTTCTAGCCTGTCAATTAGAATTTCTAGGGTCCTTTTTCTAGCATCCAGCTCTTTGCAAGTTTCTTTTAAAACAGCTATGACATCTGATGTCTTGGACTGGGTCTTTACAGACGATGTCTCAACTGATGTTATGACAATGTCTGGAGCATGAGATCCCTGAAACAGTTTGTAGTGCAGGCCAAGGGCAGGAGCTCTTTTGCAGACTGTATCTCTTGCCACAAGGATATTAGGGTATTGTGCAAGGATGATTCCACAAAGGAGGGAGGGAAAGGCAATTGGTCCTTTGACAGCATAACTGCCAGCATGCTTTAAAGTTTGTTCAAAGATGTACCTCCCATAGTCAAAAGCAGTCTTGGTTCCCACAGCATAGATAAATCTCCCCAATCCTGTGGAGATAGTTGATTTGTGATTTGTAGGCACCCAGTTGGCTGCACCTATTTTATGCAAGATGGCAAATTTCATGCTGAGTTTACTAGCATTCAGCTTCCCTTTCAAGGGCCAGCACTTTACTTTCCTGGCTGTGATGGTTAGACAAACTTCATTGTCAGTTGCCTCTAGATCAGGACAGTCCTTATTTGTTCTTCCAAGAAACTTGTTGATTTCTGATGGAGAGAACTTGACCCTTCTTCCTCTAACAAAAACACTTTCAAAGTCAGCTGACCTTCCATCAGCACAATCATTTGACAAGTTCACTACAAACTCCTTGACCAGATTTTCATAACATTTGTTAAACTTTATTACTGTCTTCATTAGCCCAGCATTCTTGATCAGATCCATGATGTCTTTGCACTCCAAGGCATCATTGTTGAGTTCTCTCTCTAAGGCTATTCTCTTTAAGCAAACATACTTCCATCTGTTTGCATTGTCAGGATGATGAAAAGAGATGTTGTCTGTTGGCACTTCAGGCACTCTAGCAATCTTGCTGGAAGGGAGCTTCCTTCTGATGGGAGTTTCTTCAATATCAATCTCAAATTCTGATTCCTCATCAGAATCAGAAGTTTCAGGTTCTTTACTCTTCTTAGAGATTGGTTGTCTAGCAGTTTGCACCTGGGCCTTCTTCCCTTTTGTCTGAATACTTTTCTCAGCCATGCCTTCAGCCTTGGATTTCTTAGCATCAGGTTTATCATTCTGACTACTCTTTCTTTTCATCAATCTCCTAGCTATACTAGGGTTCACATTAGCAATCAGTTCATTATCTGAGTAATCTTCATCCATATCAATGATAGGTGGATCAGCAGCCTTTTCAGAGGGGTTCTGAATGTTGTCTTTTGGTGTCACAACATTCTCAGTGACATCTACATTTTCAGAACCTTCCACATTTGGACTTTCTGATTGATTTAAAGGGATAGAAATCCCCGGTACAGATTGGTTGCCACTCAGTATACTAGTAACCAGCCTAGCAATAGGTTGGTGTACTTGAACTGATCCTTCTCTATTAGGTACAGAAGACGAAGGATGAGAAGAATTACCAGAGGCTGTAGCTTGAGCTCTTCCTGCATGTCTGGTTCTGAGCTTTTTGACTCTGGCTGGGTCAGTTGCCATCTCCCTGAGAGGAGTGACCTCAAGAACTTCAGATTCTATGCATGTAGTGATTGCCCTAGAATCTTGGTCAGATGATGACGATGATGAGGAAGACGAAGTCGCCATGGTTGAAGACGATGTCTGAGACATTTTGATTGATTTTGAGTAATGGTAGCAGTTTGAGAAAAATCTTTGATTTGGAGGAGGAAACAGGGTGCAAGGAACTGAGAGGTAGGGGATAAAAGGGAGTCTCTTCAACTTCTTAAAGCTTTTGAAGGAATTGTGAAAGAATGTGATTAACCCACTAAATATAGACTTAATAAAATTAATCCCTTCAACCCTTGTTTTAAGCAAAATTAATTGCTATAATTTCTCATGTTGGTGAATACCCAACCTGCCCCTCAAATTTTCAAGTTTATTTCCAACAAGAGCCTTGGTAGAAGAATCAGTCAGCTGAAGCTTAGAGAAACTATGTTCCAGTTTAAATGACTTCTTCTCTTCAAAGTCAATAGGATTCAAGGAAATGTTGATTGTTTTCAGATAGTCACAACACAATGTCACAACATCTTGTGTAACATTGTACTCAGGGAGCATCTGTTTTGACCATATGTTTTGAGAACAGAATTTATTTGACTTGTTATTTCCAACATCCTTGTCAAGATGACTTAAGGTTCTGACAACACATTCTTCTTCAAGTTTATTTGCCACATCAACCTGTAGTTTTGGAGTTCTTCTGACAGCTTCCATAGAAATAGCTCTTTTCATTCTTCTTAGATGAAGGAGACCAAGCTTATGCTGCCACAGTTTCATCTCTTTTTCTTCTTTGATGATTTGACACACAGTGGAGATAACAGTGTTCTCAGGCTGCCACACGTAACAGTTATCTTTGGATTTGATTCCTCTCATTACAACTTCTAGTTTTTCATTAATTACTAGACATTCAGATCTTGAGAAGTTGACCTTGAATCCTAGATCACATAATTGACTGATACTAATGAGATTAGCAGTCAACCCTTTTACCAGCAGTACTTTATTCAGACTTGGAACTCCAGGGCAGTCCAAATTACCAACTCCTTTGACTTCACCTTTAGCACCATCTCCAAAGGTCACAAAACTGGTGGTGTGAGGCATAACATTATTGAGGAGATTTTTGAATCCAGTCATGTGTCTGGAACATCCACTGTCAAAGTACCAATCTTCCTTTGCAGAGACCCTCAGGGAAGTGTGAGCTATCAGTGCAGTAGCCTTTTTCTTCCATTGAGGAGCATGTGGTACCTTTTTAGACTTAGGTTTAACACCTGAGTTCTGATTAGGGTATCCATGTAATCTGAAGCAGAAGGGCTTTATGTGACCATATCTCCCACAATGATGACATTTCCATCTTTGGTACCTTTTCTTCATATGTCTCTGTTCCTGATGTTGAGAGTTGTGTTGAGACATCCGTTTTGACATTTGCTTACCAGTACCAGATTTCTTTGCTTCCATAAATCCTAGTCCAGATTTATTTCCCACATTTTGTCCAACCTGAAGGATCTCTTCCAATTTGTCTGTTCCATTGGTCAACATCTTGACAGATTTGGTCATTTGATTCAGTTGTGAGTTCAACAATTGAACTTCTCCTTCTAGATGACTTATAGTTTCAAGATTTGCCCTTTTTTCAGCCTCCAGCTTTATAATGAGTTTTGATTGTTTCTCATTCTGCACACAGACTTCAGCACTTCTGATACACAATTTCTTGTAGGTATCAGCCAGTTCTTCAAATGTCACTTCTTCATCACTAGTGTCACTTTCAGAAGTACAAACACTAGTTAGGGCAGTAACTAGTTTGGCAGATTCTTCTTCAGAATTACTTTCTGAATCATAGTCATACCAAGTAACAGTCATTCCTTTCTTTTGTTTCTTAAGAAAGGTAGGACATTCAGCTCGAATATGTCCAAATCCTTCACATCCATGGCATTGAATACCTCTGCCTTGGTTTCCCTTATCTTCTGACCTTGGTCTTCTGCTGGAACTGTCAATGTCAGAGGGAATGTTATGAACATTAGACCTTGACTTTGGGTCCATTCTTTTGATGAGCCTGTTGAACTGTCTTCAAAGCATGGCAATAGCTTCTGATATGTTTTCTTCTTCATCCTCCTTGTATTCAACATCAGTGTTGGATACAAGTGCTATGCTTTTGTTCTTCTTGTCACCATTCTCAGTGATTCCCATCTCAAAAGTATGAAGAGACCCAATAAGTTCATCCACTTTCAACTTGCTAATGTCCTGGGCTTCCTCTATGGCAGTTACCTTCATTGCAAATCTTTTAGGCAAGGATCTGAGAATCTTCCTCACCAATTTTTCTTCTGACATCTTTTCTCCCAGTGCTCCTGAGGTGTTGGCAATCTCCAAGATGTTCATGTGAAACTCATGAATGGTTTCATCTTCCATCATTTTTAGATTCTCAAATTTGGTAGTCAACATCTGAAGCCTTGACATTTTTACTTTGGAAGTGCCCTCATGAGTAGTTTTGAGAGTGTCCCAAACTTCCTTGGCCAGTTCATATTGATGTACTAGTCTGAAAATGTTTCTATCAATTCCATTGAACAAGGCATTTAAAGCTTTTGAATTTCCCAGAGCTAACTCATCTTCTTCTTTACTCCAATCTTCCTCAGGCTTCAGACTGATTGTCCCATCTATCTCAGTTATGGTGGGATGAATCCATCCTTTGTCAGCAGCTCTCCAAGCCTTTTTGTCCAGAGATTTTAGGAAGGCAATCATACGAGGTTTCCAGTAGTCATAATTGGTTCCGTCCAGAATGGGTGGTCTATTTCCAAAAACTCCTTCTTTGTCCATAGTGCCAGAAAGTGATATCCCTAGATCTCACCCAGTAATACAGGCAGGGTGCCTGCTCTGATGCCAATTGAAATTCTGGTTGCAGATACTCAATGTCACGTTCAATGTTATGACACCGTATCTGACTTACTATATGACAGTAAATACAAAAGCAATAAAGAACACAGTCAATTGTTTACCCAGTTCAGTGTGCAACAACACCTACTCTGGGGGCTACCAAGCCAGGGAGGAAATCCACTATAAGAGATTTTAATTCAGGAATAAACCAACCAGTTTATCTCCTTCACTTAAGACCTACCCAATGCAATTCCAATCTAAGTACAACTTAAACCTGAGTTCCTACTCACTCCCCCTCAATCACAGCAGTGATACATAAACCAATTTGACTTAAGAATTGATGAAGACACTCTTCAAAAACAAACACTTGATTAATCTTCACAGCTTTTTAATCAAGCAACACAATCACTCTTGCTTCACAGCTTTGAGTGATGTACACAACTAACTTGACTCTGCTTCACAACTTTAGTCAAGGAACATTCAAACACTCTTGCTTCAAAGCTTAGAGTGCTACACAACCCTTACAATTAGAAACCTATTCCAAGGCACTTATCACAATGATAATTGCTTGGAGTACAATAATCAAATCTATACAGATTACAAATGATCTTCTAATCAATAAAAGCCATCCATAAAAAAACAGCAGCTCTGTTGAATATATAGCAGCTGCAACTTCAGTTAGGGTTTCCAAAAACCTAGGGTTAATTCCGTTTGACCTAAAGACCAGGTCACAGTTCTTTATTAACCAGGTTAGGGTTGAGCTAGGCCTGTTAGTTTAGAACAGGATGTCATAACATCTGTTATGACATCTGAGAAAACCTGTCTACTGATTTAGCAAAATGTGATCATTTTGCAAAATGCTCAGATACACACTTATAAACATCAGTATTTGAATTACAATATTTTTCTGCAAAGGTACCTAATGAACCAGTACAAACTGAACTAGAATGTTATGACATCAGTCATGACATTCACACATACACTTGGGATTTACCAAAAATGCAAGCCAATACCTAAACACCTACACAAACCAACTCATAGATGTGAATGTAGTCAAGGTTTTTATGTCTCATAATCCGGAGCCTACTTTACTTGGAGACATCCTACACTCTCTGCATACCCGCACTGTAAAGAGAAGAGGGACCCTGCTGTGTTGCACTCCTTTGTTGGCTATGTGGTTTATTTCACACCTACCTCGATCTGTCTTGAAGAATGAGTAGGGCATGAGATGGTCTAATAGGTTGATGTCCCTCACACATTCGGATATTCATTGGTGTCCTAGATCCTTGGAGAATGTTACCATCATCGATCGTTGTATGGAATTCCCTAATGTCCCTCTTCTATGCATTAGGTGAGGAATCACTTATAATCCTTGTTTGCTGTTGCGACAGTTTGGGTATGCTAGGAGGGATGGTCCTCATAATGTATTGGTTCAAGGCATTGTGTTCAACTACGAGGATGATGTTCAAGGTTACCGTTAGAGGTTCATACGAGCTTGGGGCATGGTGAACAAAGTTGATAGAAAAACACTGGGGCATAAGAACTCCATTCCTTTGGAGCCTTATCTTAAGTGGGTACGAGCCCGTGCTCAAAGTCTCAGGATGCCTTATGAAGCCATTCTACCCATCATCATGGAGCCATTTGCTGAGGGAGATATTCCTTACATTGTTTTTCATCCTGACATACTGACTAATTACGAGGAGTTACAAAAATCCTGGATTCAACTCAAAGAGGAACAAGATACCTTTAAAATCCAATTCTACGCCAACGAGAAGAAAGTTTTAGAGCTCACTAGGATACTTCACGAAGATAAGAGTATAAATTCCTACATTGCACCAAAGAGGATGCGCCAGTGGGAAGCTTGAGTCCTCTTTTGCTTTGAGAGTTCATTTTTTCTTTGTTATTTCCTTTGTAAGCCCAAGAGGCATCATTGTAACCGCTTAAAATTCTTAATGCAATTAACGTTTGTTTTTTCCTTTGGCTAAGCAAATTTAAGTCTTAGAAATCCTTGAAAACATTGCATACATATATCATGCATATCATTGCATAAACATGTTTTAGGAAAGGCTTCTTATCTTCTTCACTGTTTATTTCAACAATGGATCTTGAACAAACAGTTAAGGAGCTTCAGGCACAAAATGCACAATTCCAAGAAATGTTCCTAAATCTGGCTAAGGGACAAGAAGATTTGAAAGCTCTGATTCTCAAGGACAAGAAGAAGAAAAAGAGGCCAGTGGGTGTGCTGAATATGGGAAGAAGGTTCAAAGGACCAATGAGGCAAGTTTCATAGCTCGCAACTCCGTCAAAAGAGAGAGACAATCAGGAAGGAGAGCCAAGAGAAGAAGACCACAATATAATGGAGTCTGAAGAAGATGAAGCTGATTACACCGAGGAACAATACCCTTCTGCTGATGATAAGTACAAACAACTGGAGGACCGTCTCAATTCCATGGAAGTTCAGAGGGTACCTGGCATGGATTTCGAAGAGCTAGGGTTGGTTTCTGGAGTGGTTATCTCGCAAAAGTTCAAAGTGCCTGCATTTGCTAAATATGATGGGGTTTCATGTCCTAAGCTGCATCTCAGGTCTTATGTCAGGAAGATCCAGCAGCACACTGCTGACAGGAATTTGTGGGTGCATTTCTTTCAAGGCAGTCTATCAGGGACTCAATTAGATTGGTTCTGTCAGCTGGAGGGAACCAACATCCGTAACTAGGAAGATCTGGTTGCTGCTTTTACAAGAAGTACCAATATAATGCTAACCTTGCTCCAACCCGTACACAACTTCAGAGCATGTCTATGGGTTCTAGTGAGGAATTTAAATATTATGCCCAGAAATGGAGAGACCTTGCGGGAAGAGTCCAATCTCCATTGTCTGATAGGGAGCTGCTGGACATGTTCTTGGGTACATTATCCAGGCCATTCTTTAACCATCTGATTGGATGTTCTTCTGATGGGTTTACTGAATTGATCTTGACTGGTGAACGAGTAGAGGCTGGTATTAAAAGTGGTAAGATACAGATAAATGCATCCTCCAGTACTGCAAAGAAACCATTCAAATGGAAGAAGGAGGCTAGTGCTGCTTATGGCCAAATAAATCTTAACAAAACTGAGCGTCGTTCGACGGTAGGGGCTGTTATGATTTCTAATCCTGCATCAAACCAGCAACAGAATAATCAGTCAAGAACAGATAAGCCCAGAAGACAGTTTACCTGGATTAATATGACCTTGTCTCAAATTTTTCCACATTTGCTGAAATCCAATCTGGTTACCCTGAGAGAGGCTCCCAAAAATACCAACACTGCATCTCCTCGCTACAACTCAAATGCTCGGTGTGCCTACCATTCTGAAAGTCTAGGCCATGATACAAACGACAGTTGGGCTTTGAAAAACAAGGTGCAGGATTTGATTGAGGCAAAGGATATTGAATTTGACGCTCCTGAGACCCCTAATGTTATAACTACCCCTATGCCCAAGCACGACTGTGGTGTTAATTCTATTAATGATGACATGTTTGTTGCTTCTGTTGATGAACTAGCTATTCAACTCCTGACTGTTAAAAAGAATCTCTTGTAAGCCGGTTTATTTACGGGTTGTGGTGAAGGTTGCTATGTATCTTTGTCTCTACCTAATGGTTGCAATTTGTTAAAGGAAAGTGTTCAGCTCCTGATGGATGATAAAGAAATTCTATTTAAGAAGACTTCAGTTAAAAGTGCTCCGTGTGAAGATGTTTTTATCATTACCATTTCCGCCAATCCTCCCAATGTCTCCTCCAAAAGACCTGTCAAGATTACATCTTTTCCAATAGTTGCTCCGTTGATAATTACTTTTCCTGGACCTATACCATATTCCTCGGACAAAGTTGTTCCTTGGAATTATGGTGCTGACGTTTACTACCATGGCGTCAAGCAATATTTGCTGGTTGTTAAAGACAAAGGTGCTGAAGACTCTGATCCTAAAATTAGTAACATTGTCGGGACCAGCAAGGTTACCAGAAGTGGAAGGATTTTCTCTCTCGAGATCTCTCTAAAAACTGTTGCTACTCCTGTGATCATCCCTGCTGCTGCTCCTGTTAATACTCCCATTACTACTCCTGTGATTGTTCCTGTTGCTGCTCCTGTCAATATTCCTATGGCTACTCCTACAGTTAGTCCTACTATTATCCCTGCTACCAGGTCGGCCGAGACTCAGGGCAAAGAGGTATTGGTTGAGCCTGTCCGAACGAAGGCACATCTATAAGCCATTCCCGAGGCTTCTAAAAAGGAGATGGAAGAGATATTGAAAATAATCAAGAAAAGTGATTACAATGTCGTAGAGCAATTGGGGCAGACCCCTTCAAAAATATCAATGCTGGACCTACTACTGTGCTCTGAAGCCCATGCCAAGGCTTTAGTAAAATTCCTAAAGTCTGCCCACGTGCCTCAAGAGACCTCCGCTGATCAATTTGAGAATTGTGTGGCTAGTTTAACAGCTGACAATGGCCTGGGATTCTCTGATGCATACCTAACTCTCAAGGGAAGGAAACACAATGATGCCATACATGTTTCCATTGAGTGTAGGGGCACTACATTAGCCCATGTTCTGGTAGATACAGGTTCATCACTGGATATCTTACCCAAGAATGCTCTAGACAGGTTGGATTGAGAAGGGCTCACACTAAAGCATAGTAACATTGTGGTGACGGCCTTCGACAGTTCTAAAAGAATGGTGCATGGGGAAGTGGACATCCCTATCAAAGTTGGTACTCAAACTTTTAATTCCACTTTCTATGTAATGGACATCCGCCCGTCTTACTCCTGTTTATTGGGTCGACCCTGAATCGATAGGGCTGGTTCTATGACTTCCACCCTACATCAGATGCTAAAGTACCCAATCAATGGGAACATTATCACAGTTCATAGGGAGGAGGAGTACATGGTGATCCACCTGAACTCTTTCAGGTACGTTAAAATGGACGGCGAGTTCATTGAGACTCCCTATCATAACCTTGAGGAGGTTCCACAAACCGTTGCTACAACCAAGACCACTGCCAGTGTTCCAAAGACTGCTAGAACTCCGTTGAAGATGGCTTCTTTGAAGGATTACAAAGCAATAGTTGCAGAAGGTGGGTGTATAATTTGGGGCTAACTTCTGGATATTCCCTACAAATCTGAAAATTTTGGTTTGGGTTTTACTTCTGGAGTCCAGAGAGCTGTCCGTCGTGCTCGCGCTGGGGGACCACCTTTACGGATCAACAACCATGGAGTCAATGCTTTGGAGGGAAGTGATAGTGATTGTGACCTGGACAAGTGGATCTTCCCAACCATCAATGGTGGACTCAGCAATTGGGAGGCTAAATACTTTGTGCCCATTACTTTTATTCAAGAGTAATTTGTCTTTTTGTTTGAGGATATGTAATATTTGAACAATTGAAACATTAAAGCCTTGTGTCTTACCCAAGGCACAATGGTCTATTTGTGAGGGTCATTACTTCATTCTCATATGTCATTAATAAAATATTGGACGTTTCACATACAAATTTTACGCTCTTTGTTTTTATTTTTTGCCTCTTTACTTTATCAAAAATATACAACTATGTTCTTACACACACTCACATATCAAACTGCAGATCCACGTCCACTCTGGATCCCATTGATAACAGTTCTGCTATTGCTCATTATGACTTTGGAAATCCGATCTGCCAAGTCGAGGATGAAGCTGAGGAAGATTGTGAGGTACCAAGAGAGCTTTCCAGACTGTTACAACAGGAAGAAAGGGCAATACAACCTCATGAGGAGCCAGTTGAGACAGTGAACTTTGGTACTAAAGAGGACAAGAAAGAAGTTAATATAGGTACGAATTTGGAGCATAATGTCAAAGAACGGTTAATACAAATGCTACATGACTATGTTGAGGTTTTCGCATGGTCATACAAAGACATGCCGGGACTTGACACTGATATTGTGGTTCATCGCCTACCTACAAAAGAGAACTGCCCTCCAGTGAAACAAAAAGTTCGTCGTATGCGGCCAGAGATGTCAAAAAAGATCAAGGTTGAAGTCATGAAATATTTCAATTCCGATTTCTTAGATGTCACATCTTTTCAACAATGGGCCGCCAATGTTGTTCCAGTACCTAAGAAGGATGGTAAGGTACGTATGTGTGTGGATTACAGAGACTTGAACAGGGCAAGCCCCAAGGATGACTTTTCGCTTCCCCGTGTCGATGTTATGGTTGACAACACCGTACAACATAAGGTATTCTCCTTCATGGATGGCTTCTCCGGGTATAATCAAATCAAAATGGAACCTGAGGACATGGAGAAGACAACCTTTGTCACCCAGTGGGGAACATTCTGTTACAAAGTTATGCCATTTGGGTTAAAGAACGTCGGGGCAACCTATCAACGTTCCATGGTAGCTTTGTTTCATGATATGATCCATCACGAGATAGAGGTCTATGTTGATGACATGATAGCCAGGTCTCAGACTGAAGAGGAGCACCTTGATCACCTACAGAAGCTATTTGACAAGCTGAAGAAATACAAACTGAGGCTAAACCCGAACAAATGCACTTTTAGAGTAAGATCCGATAAGCTCTTAGGCTTTGTTGTCAGTGGTAAAGGTATTGAATTCGACCCTGCAAAGGTCAAAGCTATACAAGAAATTCCAACTCCTCGCACTGAGAAGGAAGTTAGGGGATTCTTGGGACGTCTGAACTACATTGCTAGATTCATTTCACATCTGACCGCTACTTGTGAGCCAATCTTCAAATTACTAAAGAAAGATCAAGTAGTGAAGTGGAATGACGATTGCCAATATGCCTTTGATAAAATAAAAGAATATCTCCAAGAGCCTCCAATTTTGATGCCTCCAGTTGAAGGAAGACCTTCGATCATGTACTTAACAGTGTTAGAGAACTCAATGGGGTGTGTGCTGGGGCAGCATGACGAGTCTGGTCGAAAAGAGCATGCAATATACTACCTTAGAAAAAAGTTTACCGACTGTGAAACAAGATACTCACTGCTCGAGAAAACTTGTTGTGCTTTGGCATGGGCTGCTCGCCGACTAAGACAGTATATGTTGACTCACCCTACCTTATTGATATCTAAAATGGATCCTATCAAGTACATCTTTGAAAAGCTTGCTCTCCCCGGAAGAATAGCAAGATGACAAATGATCCTGACCGAATACAACATTCAGTATACAACCTAGAAAGCAATCAAGGGAAGTGTATTAGCTGATCATTTGGCTCATCAGGCTGTGGACGACTACCAATCCATGAATTTTGAGTTCCCAGATGAGAACATCATGTTAGTAACTGATTATGAAGAACATGGACCAGATGAAGGACCTGAAAAAGGATCCCGATGGACTATGGTTTTTGATAGAGCTTCCAACACTCTTGGCAATGGCATCGGCGTTGCGATCATATCTCCTGAAAGCTATCATACTCCTTTCACTTCCAGATTATGTTTCAATTGTACCAACAATATGGCTGAGTATGAAGCGTGTATTATGGGTCTCAAAGCTGCTATTGAATTGAGGAACACATTCTTGAGTGTATTTGGAGACTCAGCCTTAGTGATCAGTCAAATCAAGGGAGAATGGGACACAAAGCATCCTAATCTCATTCCTTACAAAGAGAATGTGTTGACATTGATTCTGCATTTTGAAGAGACTACCTTTGAAAATTTTCCACAAGAGGAAAATCAACTAGCGGACGCGCTAGCTACTATGTAATCCATGTTCAAGGTTAGGTGGGATAATGAAGCTCCTCAAATCACCTTTGAGAGGATGGACGAGCCAGCATATTGTCACGAGATTGATATTGAAGAAGTAGTGGACAAGCCTTGGTTCCATGAAGTCAAAAGATATCTTGAAGTCCAAAAATATCCTGAGGGAGCTTTATTAAATGATAAGAAATTCCTAAGAAGGTTCTCTGCTAAGTTCTTTCTCAGTAACGGGATCCTCTACAAGCGCAATCATGATTCTACCTTGCTTCGGTGTGTAGACAAGAGTGAGGCAGAAAAGATTATGGCTGATTTATATGAAGGTGCCTTTGGCACTCATTCTAGTGGGAACTCAATGGCTAAAAAGATCCTACGGGAAGGATATTATTGGTCCACCATGGAGGCAGGCCGTTATCAGCATTCACGGACTTGTCACAAATGCCAGATCTATGCTGACAAGGTGCATGTGCCTCTGGTTCCTCTGAATGTCTTGACTGCTCCTTGGCTGTTCGTAACGTGGGGCATCAATATGATTAGGGAAATCAAACCTACGGCTTCTAATGGACACCGCTTCATCCTTGTTTCCATTGATTACTTTACGAAGTGGGTCAAGGCATCTTAATTTGCTTCTATTACTAAGAATGTTGTGACCTGATTCATCAAACATAACCTTATCTATCGGTACAATATTCTAGAAAGAATCATTATAGATGATGGTACCAATCTCAACAACACTATGATCACCAAGCTCTGCATGCAATTCAAAATCCAGCATCATAACTCTTCTCCTTATTGGCCGAAGATGAATGGCGCTATTGAAGCTGCTAATAAAAATATCAAGAAAATCATACAGAAGATGACAGTGACATACAAAGACTGGCACGAGATGCTACCATTTGCTCTTCATGGTTACCGCACCATAATGCGCACATCAACATGGGCGACTCCTTTCTCTTTGGTATACGGTATGGAAGTTGTCTTGCCTATTGAGGTCCAGATCCATTCCTTGAGGATCATGAAAGATGCAGGGCTGAGTGAAGACGAAGGGGTCTAGACTCGACTTGATCAATTAAACTTGATTGATGAAAAGAGGCTCGCGGTTGTCTGCCATGGTCAGATGTACCAAAAACGTATGATCAAAGCTTTTAACAAGAAGGTCAGACGTCAAGTATATCATACTGGGGATCTAGTAATCAAGCGCATCATACTACCGCAAGGCGATCCCAGGGGTAAATGGACTCCCACGTACGAAGGGCCATTTGTGATCAAGAACATATTTTCTGGTGGAGCCATGGTCTTAACTACTATGGACGGTGACGACCTTCCGCACCCGGTAAATGCGGACATAGTTAAAAGATACTATGCATAAACAAAGACCCGCTAGGTCGACTGGCCTAGGCAAAAATTAGGGCACCCCGGCGAACCAAAAGGGTTCGGGAAAAAATTAGGGACATACATAAAAAATCTGTACACCCGACAAGTCGAAAACCTGAAAAGGCGACTTGGGGAAAAAAGGGTATCACGGTGGACTGAAAACCCGAAAGGGCGGTCCAGGCAAAAGTTAGGGATTTTAAGCGTATAATTATATCCCGTTGGATCACCTTACAACCAATCTTCAGTGTCAACTATCGAGCTCAAGCGGTACTAATCAATCCAATCATCTTTGGACAAGCAGTAAAAGGGATGAGACGCTCAGAGACATAAAGGCAATCGCAGAATGGGAACCCAATGAGATTATTTTACATAGTTATTTTTCTTTGTATACTATTTTTTATAATTTTCATTCTTACAACGACATTATCTTACTAGGATGTCTGTCTCCTTGTACAAAACTCTTATTCAAGTTAATACAAAACTATTCCTTTGAAAGTGCAAACTTCTGTTTTTATTTTTGTGTTTTGTGTGCGAAAACGTCCAGTGATTATTTTTGAACATATGCATTTGAAAGTGATTACTGCTTACAAATACACGCATAAAGACAGAAAGACAATTGCTAATGACTTTAAGAAATGAGACAATATCTAAGGGCCATCCACAAAATCCCCACAGATATCTTCCCCGGAAGATACCTTCTCCAACAGGTACAAAGGCAGGGGCATTCTACTACAAGGTCACTGCCATATTCTCAGCATGCAGCCTAATGATGTCATTTGTTCTCACATCCCCGGAAGAGCAAAAAATCTCCAATTACTGCTTCAAAATTCCCCAGTGAAGTCGCCAAGCTTCTCAGGATTCCCCAACGAGATTTCAACAAAATCTCCAAACAGTTCACATAGTTTTCCTTCCCCAACAGAGTTTATTTCTCTAACAACAGAAGTTCATCTCCCATCATTTCAACTTCAAATAAAATCTGAAGACCTACATTCTTCGCCCCCAACCACAATTAGGGATTTATTTTCCCTACTTCATCCATACAACAATGGAACAACTGACACATTCATACATTGCATTCATGCAAACATAATAGCATATGCAGCACAAATGCATATATCACCATCTCATTTATTTTGAGAGCATCATGCAATTTATATATCATGACATCGCATGAAACTGACTTTACCTTTCAGGTTAAATTATCAGAAAGACAAACACTATCAACTTATACAACAGGTCAAAGATTAATGCCCGAAATCGGACGGGAAAATTATCTACACAACCAAGTGGTATGAACTCCCGAAGCAAGGCGGGTTTACCAACAAATACAGCAAGCCACGAATTAATGCCCGAAACCAGACGGGGAAACTATCTATGTGACCAACATTTTCAAGTTCCAAATTAATACCTGTAACAAGCCAGGACAACTATCTGTGCATGACTGATTGTAGATTAACACCCGTGACCAGCCAGGAGAACCATCTACATAAGGAGATTGAAGATTAATACCTATAACAAGCCAAGAAAACTATCTTTATTTATCAGGTAAGAGATTAATACCTGTAACAAGCCCGAACAACTATCTCAGCGACCGACAATTTTTAGGTTCCAGATTAATACCTGTAATAAGCCGGGAGAAATATCTGTGAACCGCTGATTTGTAGATTAACACCTGAAACCAGATAGAAAAACTATCTACATGACCAGAGGAAGCAATCTTACACGGGCTTCTTCTCATATATATCTGAATGCAGACTAGCACAGACTCATTCCAAAACAGCCCTACACAGGCTCTTTGTAATATATTTTCAGATAACGATTAATTCCATTATCCCCAGCAAGTTATTGTGAAGCATGGACTTCAACCAGAAAACTGTAAACTTTCATCTCTCCAGTACAAAGATAACTCTTCAGCAGAGCCTTGGATAACTGAAGTTCATAGACTCTAGTACCTACATAGTTTTCCTCAATCAGGAGAACAACAAAAACCCACATTCCCCAACGGACTCCTCCTTAGGAAGAAGGAACAGGAACCCCCAAAGGGACCAGGTGTAAAATCAGCATCTACTTTGGATGGCATCTTTAAGCCCATCTTCGACGACTCTCTGTCATATTTTCTAAATGGCATCTGTAAGCCCATTCCCGACATCATCAACCAACAATACTACTTCATGTGAGTGCAAATTTCTGGGCACTCTAGTTGTAGCGATAGAAATGTTTAAGACTAAGCCATTAGATTGACTTGACTTATACAGATCAAAAATAAAAATCACCACCGCGCTTTATTGTTTCCAAAGGAATGGGAAAAGAGAGAATAACCCAAAAAGAGGGGGGAAAGATTCAAGGTAAGGGGGTTGGCTATGCAAAGGGAAGGTATTAACACCCTAAACATCTACGATACTCCACAGGAACCTCTTTGTAAAAACCTGTATATTTAGGCTATAAAATGTTGTATGAAAAATAGATGGTGGAGGTAAGAAAATAAGTGTATTTGTTTTATGACTTTTGTACCCGCAGCGGTTGTGAACCTTTAGTGCCCACGTACCACCTTCTATGCAATAGGGGATCAGGGTACACGTAGTTCCTCTTTTTAAAATTTTTTAAAACACAAGTGTGTTGGTTAATTTTATGAGATAAGACAATATCTTCATTGTCCGTGTGGAAACCATACTTACTACCCACAATCATGAGAAAGGAGAATTTGAATCATCTCAAAGTAGAGGATATGGCTTGGAGTTTAAAATCAATAATGCCTCACTCAACACCCAAGTGGAAAATATCTCTCTTCACTATATATTGTAGAAGTATAGTTGTTTGCATCACTACAAGGATTGACAAGAGTCTAATCTTTTGAGAAAGGTTTTAAAATAGAAAGCCAAAGTGGAAAAATAGTTTGAAATGAGATTGATTGACTTTTAGTCTTCTCACAAAAAAAGGATGTCAAGGTATTATTAAGTTGATTGAAGTTTATTCATGAAAAATGTTTTGAAAGTGCATGGACCTGGGTCCAAGTTTATTATGAAAGTGGTTCAAGTTTAAAAAAACAAGAAGAGGTTTCAAAAGGAGGAAGAATATTTTTGAAATTAAAGAAGATGGAAGGAGGAGAAGAGACTATCCTAAAGCATAAGGTAAAAGCTAGGGATAAGAACCATATAACCAACAAGAAGCCAATACTTGACTTTATGAGTCAAGATAGAATTCCCATTATTTGGATTAAAACCAAGCAAGCAAAGATACTAGACCTCTTGAGAAAACCAAACTTCAAGTGTATTAAGTCTTCAAAAAAATTGGACAGAGTAACAGTTGTATACGGGCGAATTCCAGATTACAAACAAAGTATGTAATCACAATGACCTGCACACAAAACAAACAAACAACCCAATGTCTTGAGGTAAACCTCAAGAACTTCATACAAAATATCAATTAAGGCCACAAGCTCTCCAACATAGGTCAACGTTTCTAATCCTAAGTCCAAGAAGTCCAATACTCCACAATGCCAAGGATAGTAACCAAATAGTCCAAGTATCATAAAAGGTTTTTTTTAGGGTTCATGTTGATTATTAAGTGTCTTGAAAAAGAAAAGAAAGGCTCAAGTGAGCAAAATAAAAATAAAAATAACCAGAATATAAATGCTCAAGTGAGCAAAATACAAATATCATGAAATGTAATGCTTAAAGTAAATGGTACATAAAGCATAAAAAAAGCATAAAGTAATATCAATTGTATAATTAGTGGTTAGTTGGATGAACATCTTGAAACTTGCATTTAGAAGTTATTAGAGGATTGGTAGAACCAAAGCCTCTACACAACAAGTTGCATTTGATTTTTGTCAAGTATATCATCCATTTGGAATCCTCAAAAGTACCATTTAATGATCAACGATGTTTAAGTGATCCGCATTGACCAAAAGTGTTGTAGATCCATTAGAGGATTGGTAGAACCAAAGCCTCCACGCAATGAATCTCAAGGTTATTGGATCAAAGAGATCAAATTAACATACTTGGGCTTGCAAACATAAGTTTGGGACATGAATGATCATTTATTCGAATCGGGACAAAATTTAGCGCTATGTTAAGCAATCGTAAGTGGACTTATGTAGAAGTCGCACCTATTTTGAGGCCGATCAATAGCAATCTATGCATCATTTGTTTTGAGACATGATATAGAGATCATCCTCCAATAACACTTAGTACAATAAGAAAGGGATAAGATGAAGTGGGGTGGGGAAGAATATACAAACCACATTTGAATTAAATTTTAATCAAACTATTATTAAAATCATTCATCCATTTTTATGGAGTTAGACTCAACACCATGGATTCAATGATGTTAATAAAGTTCATAATCAAAAATTCAACCCAAGATCATCCAGAAAATAATCACAAAATAATATTGCATTTAATATATACATTAAAAATGGTCTTTTAAAAATGTTTTAAAATAGAAATGATAGAGAAAAATATCAACAATGTTCAAATTAATCAAGAAATAAAAAGTAAGACCATCGAAAAATCAGAAAAGGACTCAAATATTTTTATAAAATCAGAAACTATTTTTAAAATTAAGAGAAATGAGTAAAATAAACCTAAATGATAAAAAAATTATAAAGTCAGAAATAAAAAATAAGTGAGGTCACCAATATTTGTCACAATATCATTGGATCATTCCATAATTTTTTCAGAATTTAAAAATGCATAAAAGTATTTTTAAACATTTAAAACAATTCAAATAAAGTGAAAATTTATAAAAAAATATCAAAACACAAAATAAATTTGTGAAAAAATATAAATCAGAAAGAGAAAAATCAAAAATATTTTTCATAATATTTTTAGATTTTTTGGACTAAAAATGAATTTTCTATGATTTTTTGAAATTTAAAACAATTAAAATAAAAATCAGAAAATAAAATATCAAACCAAAAAAATATGGGCCTTCTGATCAATGTCAAAACGCGTTAGTAAACAGATCAAGTGGACGTGGCGCGTTGTGCATGTTATGGACTTTAGTGAATAAAGCACTGAATCATTAATTAAATCAGATTTCAAAAAAAAAAAGTGGCACGCCCTCATTGGTTGGAAGATGACACGTTGGTTATCTTCATCCTCCATCCAGTCCCAAAACCAGGATGCTTAAATTGTAAAATTAGAACACGAGACCTATGCCAATCACTTCGTCTCTTTAAGATGAAGACAACCACACCTTCACGAAAAATTTATATAAACTGTAGCTCAAGCAATTTGGAAAGAAAGTTTTGAAAAGGGATTTGAAATTTCATGGTCAAAATGTGTTTCCAGATAAAAGCAAGTGTTGCAACTAGAACCAGGGCAATGAGAGCTTCACAATGATATCAAAGTTTTGAAGAATTGATGGAGAAATCTACCCATTGAAGTTGAGTTTCAGAGCTCTAAAACTGGACTTCTATGGATCAATATAAGACACGATTCTTGAAGGTAATTGTATGGTTAGCTTTGGGGAAGATCAAGGAAGGTGAATTGATAGAAAAATCGGATGAAAAAAGGCTTGAACACTAATTTGAAGTTACAGAAAATTGAATTATGGAGCAAGTTTGGCAGGGTGATTCTGGCTATCATAGCTTGAGGAAATGAATGTGGGATGACCCTCTATTTATAGGGAACCAAATGGAATGTTCAACCGTGTGAAATGATGAAGTTTGGAGGGAAATCGTATGAAGTTGCAAACAAGAAAAGCGTGACTTCTAATTTGATCAAAACTCATCCAAAACGCGCATTTTGCAATACTAATCACTTCTGGAAGTTCACTAAACATGTTTAGAAGCAAAAACACGCAGAACCAAAGAGTTTAGAAGCTAAATCAATGATTTCAAATTCTGACTTTTGAAGAAACTTCAGTTTCAAGTTACCAAGTTCAAATCAATGGCATTCTCAGCTCAAGGGGTCTTAGGGCATGATTCTTGAAGCTTTAGAAATATGAGGTTACAAGCTTTGCAATGGGAAAAGAATGGAATCAAATGGATGCTTGAGCTGAAAGTTGCATTGAGTCAAAGTTGGGGAAAAAGATTGACTTTCCATACTTAGAAATATTTCAAATTTTTCTTCAAAAGTGACCTATAATGTTTTGCATCCAAACATGGCCTTTCACTTGGAATTTGCTCTTGACCAAAAAAGATGGAATGAAATAAACCTCTTGAATGACATTTTTAAACTTTAACCATTCATAGTCTCCAAAAATTGAGAGCGTTATGAAGTGTTGAAGTTGGCAAAAAATCATGAAATGACCTATAATATTTTGCATCCTTAGGGCATCTTTCATCCATTTTCTCACTTTGAATATAAAAGAAGGAATAAATTTCACATCCTCAAGATTATTATGGAAAATGAGTGGGCTTAAGGTGATAAAAATTGACCAAGTTATGATCATTTGAAGTCACACATGAGAAATTGGAGGTTCATCAGGAGGACTTGTAATCTTTCTTATTCACAAAGTTTCTTCCACATGAAAACTCCTTGAAACTTTTGAAGTGATTTTATAATAACCCTATTAAGATAAGGATTTCTTTGGAATCACTCAAAAATACCAAAAGATGAGCAAGATATACTTCTTTGAAGTTCAAAACCCTAGCTCCTAGATCAAGAAAATGCTTTGAGGAACTTTGACAATTTTGAACAAGCTTCTTGTACCAAAATTATTGCTTTGTAAATAGAAGTTGTTGAGGATGATAATGAGAACTCATAGCAACCAAAAACACTTCCATATATTGAGAATTGAGAGAGATATGGACTTGTGACCAATGAGAACAAGACCTTGTCCAACCATGACAACTTCTTCAATCAACCCCTTGGTACTTTTGAATCAATTTTGATAACTTTGAAATATGGTGAACCAAAATAACCTTGCCATGCCATTTCTTCCAAAATAACTCCAATGGTGAGGTTTGAACTTATTAAGCTTTATTGACTAGGGCATGGAAATAAACTCATGAACCCATGAAGCAACTTGCTAAACCTCATAGTCTTTACCTACATTATTAACAAGTAAGACAAACCAAATTGCATTTTATTAATTAGAAATAAAATCAAGACAAAATATTCATGATCACAAAAGAAAACAAGTCAAGGTGCTTGGTGATTCCTCAAAGAGCAAAGCTAAAGATAGGGAGGAGAACCAAAAGCCCTAATGTTATCTTGTTGTGATTGAATCAACATGGTATGATGAAGGGATCTTATGGGGGGGAAATTGGGGTATAACAGCTGCCCTTATTTAAGTTTCTTCTATTCGGAGATACGAAGGTTAAAATCTTTGTGTCAACGCGATCAAAGATACTTAAATATAAAACAAACCCTATTTTTGGCCCTAAGATGCCATGCAATGCTTAAGAATGCATATGAACAGAAGGGAAACCCAACCAGGAAAATAAATCAGTGGTGGATCAAAAGACCCGACTCATTGAGGATGGTAAAAGATCAACAGATACACCAACTTTTACTGGATGCAGAACTACCAACGTCTACTGAAGGTAGAAAGAGGAAAGAAATAACAACACCGATGTTTACTGACAGTGAGCTACCAACGTTCACTGATGGTAGAAGGAAAAGAAATATCATAGCACCGTTGTTCACTAACAATGAACTACCAGCATTCACTGAAGGTAGCTAAAATATGACAATCACTAACTTTCACTGATGGTGACCTACCAACTTTCACTGAAGGTAGCAAAAAGATAACAATCACAAACTTTCACTGATGGTGACCTACCAACTTTCACTGATGGTAGATAGAAAATATATCATAGCACTGCTGTTCACTGATGATGAACTACCAACGTTCACTGAAGGTAGAAAAAAGATAACAATCACCAACTTCCACTGATGGTGACCTACCAACTTTCACTGAAGGTAGAGAGAAAATATATCATAGCACCGCCGTTCACTGACGATGAACTACCAACATTCACTGAAGGTAGAAAAAGGATAACAATCACTAACTTTCACTGATGGTGACCTACAAACTTTCACTGAAGGTAGAGAGAAAATATATCATAGCACCGCCGTTCACTGACAATGAACTACCAACATTCACTGAAGGTAGAAAAAAGATAACAATCACCAAATTTCATTGATGGTGGCCTACCAACTTTCACTGAAGGTAGAGAGAAAATATATCATAGACTGCCGTTCACAGACCATGAACTACCAACGTTCACTGAAGGTAGAAAAAAGATAACAATCACCAACTTTCACTGATGGTGACCTACCAACTTTCACTGAAGGTAGAGAGAAAATATATCATAGCACCGCTGTTCACTGATGATGAACTACCAACATTCACTGAAGGTAGCAAAAAGATAACAATCGCCAACTTTCACTGATGGTGACCTACCAACTTTCACTGAAGGTAGAGAGAAAATATATCATAGCACCGCCGTTCACTGACGATGAACTACCAACGTTCACTGAAGGTAGCAAAAATATGACAATCACCAACTTTCACTGATGGTGACCTACCAACTTTCACTGAAGGTAGAGAGAAAATATATCATAGCACCGCCATTCCCTGACGATAAACTACCAATGTTCACTGAAAGTAGCAAAAAGATAACAATCACCAACTTTCATTGATGTCGACCTACCAACTTTCACTGAAGGTAGAGAGAAAATATATCATAGCACCACTGTTCCCTGATGATGAACTACCAATGTTCACTGAAGGTAGAAAAAAGATAAAAATCACCAACTTTCACTGATGGTGACCTACCAACTTTCACTGATTGTAGAGAGAAAATATATCATAGCACCTCCATTCACTGACGATGAACTACCAACATTCACTGAAGGTAGCAAAAAGATAACAATCACAAACTTTCATTGATGGTGACCTACCAACTTTCACTGAAGGTAGAGAGAAAATATATCATAGCACCACCGTTCACTGACGATGAACTACCAAAGTTCATTAAAGGTAGCAAAAATATAACAAGTTTTTTCTACATTCCTGCATTTCACCTAGAACGGGTCTCAACTTCTTCTTTAACCAATGCATTCTGCCTGGAAAGGGTAATAAGTTGTCTCAAATAAAGAGACTACCACTTGTAAAGATTTCACAATAAATTGTTTCTGTGATATTGAAATACTTGCCATCCACGGGAGCAATTTGACAACGAACTGCGAATTATCCACTCATAGAGAAGATAGCAAAAAGGGTAATGTCGACTTTTACAAGGAAGTACAAGTTACTCAAATAAAGAGACCTGCTACTTGTTGTCATGGAGGATTGTAAAAATGACTCTTTGGGGAGAATAATATGGCTTCCTGGGGAAAGAAATATGACCTCCTGGGGAATGAATCATGACTTCCTAGGGAAAGAAATATGACTTCCTGGGGAATTCCAATATACTCCTGCTGAGGAGATAAAGTCTTCTCGTGCAAAATAAATGCACATTCCTAAACAAAAACTCGAAGCTTGCAGAAATACAAAGTAGTAATATTGTTGAGGATCAAGGATTCAAACCAGAAATAAATTGGAATAAAACGGTCTTCCAAAATACATTTATTGAGAATTAAACTCAAGAGGGAAACCCAAATCGTCCAGATAAAGAGCTATGTAAGAAGGCTAAAGAAAAAAATCTTCCATGAGGGATAACTCAGTGGGGAAATTGAAATAATATACACTTTCTGCTTATGGCTGACACTCTATTGGAGAGAGGATAACCCAACTCTGCAAAACAGGGTAATATGTCAACAAAATATTAACGAATGTGAATGAGCAATGATTTGCTAAATTTAACTACGCATGATATATGTATGAATGTATGAGTGTTATTATGTATATGTTGACAAAACAGACATATAACACTAGGGACAAACAAAAAAAACCAACTCGATGCACACAACACTCGGCTAAATCACAACCAAGACGATCATTCCAAAAGAGAAAATAAGCACCAACTGAGGAAACAAAGTCCTACTACGTGGCTTAACTTTACTGGGGAGAAACATAACATAATGAAAAAACAATACAGATACAGGGATATAACATCCTTCTCCAGGCTTCACCAGGGAATATCACTCAGACTTCAACGGGGAAATAAATGTTTTCACGTGTAGCACTTCTACGGGGGATTGCAAAACTGATTTCAAATAAGGCAGATGGAAACCAAATTGTCAAAATATCCACTGGGGGATTCATTCCAACTTTAAAGGAGAAAAAAATCATACAAATTCCACTAAGGGAGATAATGCTTTACCATCGAGACATCAATTGGGGACTTCGTGCTAACTTCATTGGGGAGGTCAACACGACATCATCGAGGGGACACCAATATACATTCTTCACTGGGGAAACTGGAGATACGTGTTCTTTGAGAGTAATTATTGCACCAAACTCTCTGGGGAGAAAGGACTTCTATCAAATAAGAGAGGCCTTCAATGGAGAATCTTGGATTGAGTCTTCATATTATGCAAACTCAAAAAAATGAAAAATGAACCAAGACTTGACTGGGGACACTGGAGTCACAAACCTAATTATGCACCTTATGCCACTTAATACCGTCTTCAATATGCAAAAATCACACGCATACCATGGAAAACGTCTTGAGAAAACCTTCCCGGGGGAAACACACTTCCCAAAAATACTGGAGCTCGTCCATTCCCGGGATCACCACTTTTGTTTTCCTCTTGAATCACAAAATCTAAAGTAAAAGTAAGTTGTAATTCTTTTTGAATAATAACTTTGTTATTTAATATTTTTGCTTTGATAATTATTATCAATAATAAATGAAGTCTTTGTAAGCTGAATAAAAATAAGAAATACAAAGAATTGGGTAAAAGCTCAAATTTTATTGATAGAATGGTAGTCTTCGAATGGCGAGACTCCACGGATGATTACAATGTTTGGAAAATGGTAATATATAATGGAAAAGATACATTGAAATACAATGACCACTATTCCCTCTAACAACTTTGAAATTCTGAGCAGCAACTTCCGTTGAAGTATGGTGAGGATCCAAGAAGATTGTTGCTTCAATGATCAAGTCTTGTCTGATGTAGTTACTTGCCAAGAAAGTCCCTAACTCTTTCCTAAGCTGCCCTTGAGGGTTTTCAACTTAGCGGGAAATTTTATTCTGTTTACGTCTCTAATTTTTGCCTAGACCGCCCTTTCGGGTTTTCGGCCTACCGAGACGCTCCTTTTTGCCTAAGCCACCCTTTTGGGTTTTCAACTTAGTGAGTTGTTCTTTTATTTCTTTAGGCGAAGTATTTCTTGATTGCATCACCATTCATGGGACGTGGGAACTCCTCGCCCTCCATAGTTTCAAGAATTAATGCGCCGCCAGAGAAGGCTTTCTTGACAACATATGGGCCTTCAAAATTGGGAGTCCACTTGCCCCTAGAATCTGCGTTAAAAGACATGATCTTCCTGAGCATGAGGTCGCCTTCTCTGAATTCATGAGGTTTGACGTTCTTGTCAAAAGCTTTCTTCATTCTCTTCTGATATAACTGCCCATGACACAAAGCTGTCATTCTCTTCTCTTCGATTAAATTCAATTGGTCAAACTTGTTCTGGACCCGTTCAGCCTCTGAAAACTTGGTTTCCATTATCACATGCAAAGAGGGAATCTCATCCTTGATTGGGAGTACCACTTCCATTCCACCCACCAGGGAGAACGGAGTTGCTCCTGTTGAAGTGCAAACAAATGTCTGATATCCATGTAAAGCAAAAGGGAGCATTTCATGCCACTCTTTATAAGTGACAACCATCTTCTAGATGATCTTCTTGATATTCTTATTAGCAACTTCAACAACCCCATTCATCTTCGGCCTGTACGGAGATGAGTTGTGATGGAAAATCTTGATTTCTTCACAAAGTTCTGTCATCATCTTGTTGTTCAAATTCGAGCCATTGTAGGTGATAATTTTGCTCGGCACACCATACCGACATATAAGATTATTCTTAATGAAGCGCAGAACCACCTGCTTAGTAACATTAGCATATGAAGCAACTTTCACCCATTTGGTCAAGTAATCAATTGCTACCAAAATAAAACGGTGTCCATTCGAAGCTTTGGGTTCTATCATTCCAATCATGTCAATACCCCACATAGAGAAGGCCCACGAGGAAGAAATAAAATTGAGAAGTGTAGGAGGCACATGAATCTTATCCGCATAAATCTAGCATTTATGGCACTTCTTTGCAAATTTGTAACAGTCAGACTCCATTGTCAGCCAATAGTAACCTCCCCTTAGTATCTTTTTAGCCATCAAATGTCCATTGGCATGAGTGCCAAATGAACCTTCATGAACCTCATGCATCAACATGCCTGCTTCATGTCTATCCACGCATCTGAGCAAGACCATGTCATAATTTCTCTTGTACAACACATTTTCACTGAGGAAGAAGCTGCCAGCCAATCTTCTCAATGTCTTTCTATCTTTATTCGAAGCACCAATCGGATATTCTTGAGATTGAAGAAAATGCTTGATATCATAATACCAAGGTTTCTCATCTGCTACCTCTTCTGTTGTAAACACATGAGCGGGCCTATCCAGTCGCCGAACTATAATTCGAGGTATATCATTCCAAGTATTCACTTGATACACAGAAGCCAGAGTTTCCAGAGCATCCGCCATTTGATTTTCGTCTCTAGGGATGTGATGAAATTCAACTTAATTAAAGAAGGGTAACAATCTTCTAGCATAATCTTTGTAAGGGATCATGCTGGGGTGACGAGTATCCCATTCTCCTTTAATCTGATTTATTACCAAAGCTGAATAGCCATACACATCTAGAATTTTAATTCTGAGATCAATAGCTTCCTTCAGACCCATGATGCAAGCCTCATATTCTGCCATATCATTAGTACAATCAAGTGTTAACCTTGTAGTAAAAGGAATGTGTGATGCATGTGGAGTGACAATCACCACACCCATTCCTTTACCATAAGCATTCATCGCTCCATAAAATATCATAATCCAGCGAGATTCAGGATCATGACCTTCCTCAAGCAAAAGCTCATCCCAGTCTTTCACTTTCAGAAACATCACATTCTCATCGGGGAATTCATACTTCACAAACTGATAATCATCAACTGGTTGGTGAGCAAGATAATCTGCCAACACGCTGCTTTTAATAGCTTTTTGTATGCGGTATTTGATGTCATATTCAGATAACAGCATCTACCAGTGGGCAACTCTCCCAGTAAGAGCAGGCTTTTCAAAAATGTACTTGATTGGATCCATTTTGGAGATCAACCAAGTAGTGTGATTCAACATATACTGCCGCAAATGTTTTACCGCCCAGGCCAGAGCATAACATGTCTTTTCTAGCATGGAATACCGCGACTCACAATCAGTAAACTTTTTATTGAGATAATAAATGGCATACTCTTTCTTCCCTGTTTCATCTTGTTGTCCCAGAATACAGCCTATGGAATTATCTAACACTGTCAGATACATAATCAATGATCTTCCTTCAACAGGAGGGATTAAGATAGGAGGTTCAAGCAGATATTATTTAATACTTCAAATTCCCTTTGGAAGTCATCTGTCCACACACAACCTTGATCTTTCTTTAACAACTTAAAGATCAGTTCACACGTCGCAGTCATGTGGGAAATGAATCTGGAAATATAATTCAAACGCCCAAGGAACCCTCTGACTTGCTTTTCAGTTCTTGGCGTTGGTATCTCTTGAATTGTTTTGACTTTACCAGGGTCAACTTCAATCCCTTTATGGCTAATAATGAAACCCAACAATTTCCTTGATCGAACACCGAAGGTACATTTATTTGGGTTCATGGGGAGACGATAATTCCTCAAACGCTGAAACAACTTCAATAAATCTTCTACATGCCCTTCTTTAGTCTGGGATTTAGCAATCATATCATCAATATATACCTTAATTTCCTTGTGCATCAGATCATGGAATATGGTTGTCATAGCCCTCTGGTACGTTGTACCAGCGTTCTTCAACCCGAAGGGCATCACTCTGTAACAGAATGTTCCCCAGGGTGTGATAAACGTTGTTTTTTCCATGTCCTCAGGGGCCATCCTTATTTGATTATACTCGGAAAATCTGTCCATGAACGAGAAGAATTTGAATTTTGCTGTGCTATCCACTAACATATCAATGTGTGGCAATGGAAAACCGGTATTAATCTACTTTAGAACTTCTTCTTTGATCTTCACTTCCATATCTGGGCGAGTTCTTCACAACTTATGTTTGATTGGCGGGCACTCTGGCTGCAGCGGCAAACGGTGCTCTACAATATCAATATCTAGACCTGACATATATTGATAAGACCAAGCAAAAATATCCACATACTCTTTCAACATCTCAATCAACCCACTCTTTACATCAGGATGCATCAATACTGTAATCTTAACTTCCTTTGGATCTTCTTCTGAACCCAAATTGATTACTTCTAATGGCTCTTTATATGGCTAAATGGAATTCTCCTCACACTCAAGCAACCGTGATACCTCTTCTGGAATCTCATCGTAGTCTTCTTCTTCGGCCCCATACACAGGACATTCAAAGTTGGGAGAGGATGTAGGGTCATTGTATTCAACGGATTTTTTAATTAATCTGCATATGTGATTTATGATTGCTTTTAGAAATTGACACATATAACAAGTGATCATGCAGATTGAATTTCAGTTATTATTTATTTTGAAAGGTTTTTTTCTGATTACCATTTTCCAAGAAAAAAGCAAAAAATAAAAACACAATTTGGGAAACAAAGACAACTTATATTATTTATTTTAAAAATCAAAGCAAATATATAAGCCCATACAATACTTTCACCTTGGGCAGAGTGAAATATTTTCAAAAAGATTAACAAAAAAAAATTACTTAGAAACATGTATGCAAGAGGGAACATCAATGGTAATCCAGTTCTGAACTCTAACTCCGTGCGTCACATAATTTGGAATTTCTGGCTCTGCTTCATCTTCCATAATGGCATTAATCCCGGAAACAGTTGGATGAAGATAACCCCCGCTACGAGAGATGTCTTGATACTTGCCTGCAACAGCCCTCGGCTTCATGCTCTTACCCCCATCATTCTTCAGAGAACCCCAAGCCAGCTCTATTCTTGTTTATAGGTGGATCAACAATCTGTCCCCATACTTCGCTATGGCCTTTACGCACAACCTGCTGCGTATCCTTAAACAAAGCTATAGAGTTCTCATTTCCTCTTATGTTGTCAATGGTTAAAGCTTGGAACCGGGTTCCAACAGCAGCTTCATCTGCCTCTACAATGCTGAAAGAGGAAAAATGAGATATCAATAGTGCCTATTCTCCATTTATAATTACCACTTTTCCTTCACGTACAAACTTCAGTTTCTAGTGTAAAGTTGAAGTGACAACCCCTGCCTCATGTATCCACGGTCATCCCAGCAAGCAACTATAAGCAGGTACAATATCCATGACCTGGAAAGTAATCTTAAACAAATGCGGGCCTATATGAATAGGCAAGTCCACTTCACCAATAACAGATTTCCTTGATCCATCAAACGCTTTCACAATAATGCCACTTGGGCGCATGGGCGTTACTTGATATTTCAACTTCAAAAGTGTGCTCCTTGGTATAACATTCAAAGTGGATCCATTATCAATCAGCAAATTAGATAGTGAATCATTCTTGCAGTTCATAGAAATGTGGAGGGCCAGGTTGTGATTCCTCCCTTCATCGGGAAATTCATCGTCGTAGAAACTCAGGTTATTATATGATGTAATATTTCCTACTACACTGCTGAGTTGGTCTACAGGCATGTCACTCTCCACGAAAGCTTGGTCCAATACTCTCATCAAAGATTCTCTATGAGCAGAGGAGTTCATCAATAAACTAAGATAGATATTTTTGAAGGAGTCTGCAATAGCTGATCTACAATTCTATAGTCTCTCATCTTGATTATCTTCAAAATATCATCCACATCCTTTTATAGCGTAGCCCCACTAGATTCACCTGTAGCCTTCCTGGGTTTAACATTTTCAACAATTTTCTTTCTAGCGCTAACATTTCCATGAACAATTGGTGAAAATACACGACCGCTGCGGGTCACTCTACTAGTCTCAGCAATATTTCCAACATTAGTCATTGGTTGGATGGGAACTTCCACACCATCCTATAAAACTGTAGCATTATATTTGTAGGCTACAACCTTATCTGACTTGTAGGGGACAGGGCCCATAAACTAATTACCAATGGAGTAATAGTTGGCTTGCTATGATATTCAACTTCAAAATGTGTAGGTGCACCGAAACAAGGAACAATAACATTTACTCCCTCTTCAACACAATCAGTCATTATAGAGTCATCTCTGGAAAACAAATCCTCATCTGAGGAGAAATACTCATCTATAGAGGCATACTCATCATCCAACTCTTCTTTAGCCAAACAAACCTCAATCATATCCATTTCATGGTAATCATCCCTTTGACCTGTAACCTTGATGGTTCCATTATCCAACAACAATTGAAAACCTTTCCTCACAATTGAACATCCTCAGGAGTCCCGACAACAAATTCGGCAAGATCCATACTGATGTTCCACCTGAGCAACCATGTGGCAGAAAGTAGCGTGCAATTGTACAAAATCCTCATTCATATATTCCACATCAAATATTATGAACTCTCCAGGACATCCAGAAACTATGTTAACTTCCTCTTCATACTATGCCCTAGGCCTGATTATGTGGATGAGGCCCTCATCCATCATCTCTTGCAAATCACCCTTTATCTTATCACAACCCTGTATATCCATACTGCAAATAGCACAACCGGCATGGTCATGCGTATAGTAGCTAAATTCACATAGGTATGCATGCATTTTCACCAAATATCCTCTAACCAATTTAACATCAAAAATCTAGAAGTCATCTGGACAACCGGCCACCATGTTCACAGCATTTGCTCCTCCATGCTTTGGTAGAGGATTATCTTTCACATTAGGGCCCACATCCTTGAAAGATAGAATACCAGACTTCACCAATTTCTGTACCTCAGTCTTCAAAGGATAGAAATTCTCAACATTATGCCCTGGTGCTCCCTGATGAAAAGCACATGTTTGGTCTGCCTTGTAATACCAAGGCAACGGTGATGGTACAACGGGAGGTGGTCGGGTTTGAACCAGCTTCTTCTGAATTAATTCCAGGAGTAATTCTGTATAACTCATAGGAATAGGGTCATAACTCTCCCTTCTCTTATTATACCCTTGATTCCCCTGATGGGATGGTCTCTGATAAGCAACGGTAGTTGGGGCTACACCAATAACTGGAGTGACTGAGGCGACTTGCTGATGACACTGCTAATTTCTTCTAGGAGGATTAACTCTCCTTTCTTGCATGACAATGTTTGTATCTCCTTCTTTCTTTTTGTCAAACCCATAGGACGACTTCTTCGTACTTCCATAACTTTCACTCTTCGTTAGACGGGCCTCTCTTACAGCCTCTTCTAAGCGGATACCCATGCCTACCATTTCAGTAAAGTCACTTGGCACACTCGCTACCATCCTCTCATAGTAAAAAGCACCCAGAGTCTTCAAGAAAATCTTAGTCATCTCCTTCTCTTCCATGGGAGGAATCACTTGGGCAGCTACCTCACGCCATCTCTATGCATATTCTTTGAATGATTCCTTGTCCTTCTGGACGATGGCCCTGATTTGATCATGGTCAGGCGCCATGTCCACGTTGTATTTGTATTGTTTGATAAATGCTTCTCCCAAGTCATTGAAAGTATGGATATTGACGCTGTCCAAACTCATATACCACTTCAGTGCAGCACCAGTTAAACTATCCTGAAAAAGTGAATTAGCAGACGCTGATCATCAGTATAGGTAGACATTCTCCTTACATACATCACAAGATGAGCACGAGGACAAGTGTTGCCCTTGTACTTCTCAAATTTCGGGACCTTAAACTTCGCAGGTATCTTGACATTCGGGACTAAGCATAAATCATTCAGATTCTTCCCAAACAATTCATTTCCCATGAGGGCCTTCATCTCCCTCTGCATCTTGTCAAACTTCTCTTGAAAATAATCCATTCTGTCATAAAGACCCAAGTATTCACTTGGTGGAGTAAAAGGACGACACATATCATCATTAACAAATAGAACCATATTCATCGAAGGAGGTGCATCAGGAGAAACGTGCACCACAGGAGGTGCAGGAGTAACAGTAGTTTGAACAACTGGAGTATCTTGAGGACCAAGATTGAAGCCTTCAGGTGCAAAGTTCTCTAGCATTCCCCATGGATAACCTTGAGGCATGTGATTCTAAACAACAACTGGAGTAGCAGACACAGGAATAGTTGGAGCTTCAGCAGTAACCCTTGTTTATTGAGGTTGAACACTCGGTGGCTGCTTCTAAGCAGCCACCAGAGATTCCATAAGAGCAGTAAGATTGGCCATGCCGGCCTTCAAAGCAGAAACCTCCTCGCGCAGCTCACGATTCTCTTGTTCTAAGTTGTCCATCTTCCTTCTGAAATTAGCTCGAGTGTTGTAGTGGTGAGACAACTTGCTGAACGAAGTAAAGAAGCTTGGTAAGACACCTGGATATGCATAAAAAATGCAAGAAATATGTGAAATATTATGCATGATGTGTAATGCACATGATTTATTTTATTAATATTTCAAGGGACTTAAAGATTTATAGACATATTGCAAATATCAAAGTAATAACACATTTGAAATACTGAAATTTTTTATTATAATAACTTCAAAATGGATTACAAGTTTCAATGATCCTAAGTACAAGATAAAAATAAAGTCTAAAACCCTAGGAAGCAAAGCTTACGGAGATCACTCTATACGCTAGCGCTTCCCTGTAAGTCTAGCAATCTGAGCCTTCAACCTCTGGTTTTCTTTAGCATATCTGGTGGAAACCTCCTTCCAATCTCATGAATCAGGAAGTGAGCAACTAGCATCTGACTGAGGCTTAGGAGAAAATAAATCCCCTTGCCTCTCCATCATCTCTACAAATCGACTCTCAAGAATTTCAATCAAGTCGTCTTTCTCCTTCAAGTCTACTCTATAGGAAATTTCTAAAGTTTGGAACTTATTCTTCCAAGCGTCCTTTTCCTGCTGCATCCTGACCAAAGCAAGTTGTAGCTCATCTATATCATCCAATAAGGGAAGAGTGGTATTCACAAACAAATCAGGCATAGGTGCTTCCCGGGAATACGACATCTTCAACTGAATAGCCCTTATTTGGACCCACTGAAGATAGGGCTCCAAGGAAACAACTCCTCTAGGTCCCAAGTCTTTCCTACTCTTCCTATGAAAGTGACGCCAGGCCTTCACAATATGCTCCCTAGATTCCTTATGGTCTTCTCCCTCCTTCAGAAATAAACTACTCAAATGAATACTATTTGGTTTATCCTTCATTTGATAACCAAGCTGTCTTCGTGCAAGAACAGGGTTTTAGTTAATCCCTCCCTTTGTACCAAGAAGAGGTACATTGGGGAAACTACCATAACTGTCAACAATCTCTACATCCTGGTAAGCTCGATGATACTAATAATACCCGAGTGAGTAAGTGACATGATCTTAGGAGCCCAACGGGGTTCCTTCCTGACATTCCAAAAAGCATCAGACTGAGGCATATGAGAGGTAAACCACCAGTACAACAGACAATTATCCCCCCATGATAAGAATTCTGAAGATGAATAGAGTAATAAGCGTCACCCAACAATGTAGGAACTGGGTTCCAATCATGAAGATCCCGATAGCATTAACGTCAACAAACTTGTCCATATTAGGAAATAAGAACAACCCGTAAGCAAGTAGAGAAAAGATGGCCTCAAAAGCGATTGTACTCTTCATCTTGGAAAAGTAACGAGCTTTCTCCAATAAGAATTGAGCTGGTAATCCTCTAATCCCTCCTTTAGTAGTCATATGGGCTTCAACCTCAGACTTCCCCAGATAAATCAAAGCAGCAATCTCGTGTGGTTTTGGCTCACCCTCCAAACCAGTAAAAGGAACACGATCGGTAATAGGTAAATCCAACAAATAAGAATACTCCTCCAATGTAGGCATCAACTGATAGTCATGGAAAGTAAAGCAATGATACATCAGATCATAGAATTGGACCAATGTCGAGAGAATGCCCTCCTTCATCCTAAGCTTCATGAGAGGAATGATGGATCCATACTTCTTCCGAAAATCTGCAGAACACTCAATCTCGGGAATTAGACTGATCAACTCATCTATCTTGGGATCTTTGAAACTGTATTTTTTGGTCTTTCTTTTCCAGAATCCATGTCCAAAAGGTACCTGAGATATTCGTAAATGGTCAACTTTCAAGTCCCTTGAAATAAAATTTCTTCAAAAGATGCTTATGGGTGCATGGATGCATGATAACAATCCCACACAAGATCATAAATATAGGGTTCATAGGATCAACGTCACGAGCATGAGGTCGAAGGTACTACCCATAAGGTATGGTCTAAAAGTTATCACCTGTTGAACAAGGTTCTAGAGGTTCCTAGAGTCTACATCCTTCCTTCGGATATTACCAACTTCTCAATTAACTCGATAATTAGTAATATTATCAAGAAAAACTCGTCCGAGCGTAGTATAATGTGACAACTATTTCCATATTACTCTGTCATAGATTCCGCACTACACCCTAAAAGCTAAGATGGGTTAGGTATTATACGGTCTTCAGCTTCAACGGGCTCCCAAGTTGAAAGCATTACGTCTTCTCAATTACTCGATAAATGAAACTACAGTCAAAGGGGCCTCCACTGAGTGGCGGATCTCATGCCTCCTTTTTTGGGATTACTCCCTCAGAGTTGACATGAATATACCGCCCGTCCTATCTTAAAGTTTTCCCAAGTCTGGGTATAGGACTTATAAGTAACCTCCAAGCACCTTGAAAACCAAGAAAGTCCATATAAACATATATATAACATATAACACATAACAAACAATAGCACATATACAGATATAGACAAAGATAGGCTCAACCCACTCAGGGATGGACCAGCAAGAGGTCAATCTTTCCCCAGTGAAGTCGCCATTTTTTCTGTAGTGGTAGAAATGTTTAAGACTAAGCCATTAGATCGACTTGACTTATACAAATCAAAAATAAAAATTGCCACTGTGCTTTATTGTTTCCAAAGGAATGAGAAAAGAGCGAATAACCCAAAATGAGGGGGGAAAGATTCAAGGTAAGGGGGTTGTTTATGCAAAGGGAAGGTATTAGCACCTCATTCATCTACGGTACTCCGCAGGAACCTCTTTGTAAAAATATGCATATTTTGGCTATAAAATGTTGTATGAAAAATAGATGGTGGAGGTGAGAAAAGAAGTGTATTTTTTTTATGATTTTTGTACCCGTCACGGTTGTGAACCTTTAGTGCCTACGTACCACCTTCTGTGCAATATGGGATCAGGGTACATGTAGTTCCTCTTTTTTAAAAATTTTAAAACATAAGTGTGTTGCTTAATTTTATGAGATAAGACATTATCGTCATTGTCTGTGTGGAAAATATACTTACTGCCCACAATCATGAGAAAGAAGAATTTGAATCATCTCAAAGTGGAGGATATGGCTTGGATTTTAAAATAAAAAATGCCTCACTCAACACCCAAGTGGAAAATATCTCTCTTCACTATAGATTGTAGAAGTATAGTTGTTTGCATCACTACAAGGATTGATAAGAGTCTAATCTTTTGAAAAAGGTTTTAAAATAGAAAGCCAAAGTGGCAAAATGGTTTGAAATGAGATTGATTGACTTTTAGTATTCTCACAAAAAAAAAGGATGTCAAGGTATTATTAAGTTGATTAAAGTTTATTCATGAAAAATGTTTTGAAAGTGCATGGACCTAGGTCCAAGTTTATTATGAAAGTGGTTCAAGTTTAAAAAACAAGAAGAGGTTTCAAAAGGAGGAATAATATTTTTGAAATTAAAGAAGATGGGAGGAGAAGAAGAGACTACCTTAAAGCATAAGGTAAAAGCTAGGGATAAGAACCATCTAACCAACAAGAAGCTAATACTTGACATTATGAGTCAAGATAGAATTCCCATTCTTTAGATTGAAACCAAGCAAGCAAAGATACTAGATCTCTTGAGAAAACCAAATTTCAAGTGTATTAAGTCTTCAAAAAAATTGGGCAGAGTAGCGGTTGTATACGGCCAAATTCCAGATTACAAATAAAGTATGTAATCACAATGACATGCACACAAAACAAACAAACAACCCAATGTCTTGAGGTAAACCTCAAGAACTCCAGACAAAGTATCAATTAAGGCCACAAGGTCTTCAATATTGGTCAAGGTTTCTAATCCTAAGTCCAAGAAGTCCAATACTCCACAATGCCAAGGAGAGTAACCAAATAGTCTAAGTATCATAAAAGGTTTTTTTAGGGTTCATGTTGATTATTAGGTGTCTTAAAAAAGAAAAGAAAGGCTCAAGTGAGCAAAATAAAAATAACCAGAATATAAATGCTCAAGTGAGCAAAATACAAATATATTGAAATGTAATGCTTAAAGTAAATGGTACATAAAGCATAAAAAAAGAATAAAGTAAAATCAAGTGTATAATTAGTGGTTAGTTTAATGACCATCTTGAAACTTGTATTTGGAACTCATTAGAGGATTGGTAGAACCAAAGCCTCCACACAACAAGTTGCATTTGCTTTTTGTCAAGTATATCATCCATTTTGAATCCTCAAAAGTACCATTTAATGATCAACAATGTTTAAGTGATCCGCGTTGACCAAAAGTGTTATAGATCCATTAGAGGATTGGTAGAACCAAAGACTCCACACAATGAATCTCAAGGTTATTTGATCAAAGAGATCAAGTTAACATACTTGGGCTTGCAAACATATGTTTGGGCCACAAATGATCATTTATTCGAATCGGGACAAAATTTAGCGCTATGTTAAGCAATCGTAAGTGGACTTATGTAGAATTCGCACCTATTTTGAGGCCGATCAATAGCAATCTATGCACCATTTATTTTGAGACATGATATAGAGATCATGATCCAATAACACTTAGTGCAATAAGAAAGGGATAAGATGAAGAGGGGTGGGGAAGAATATACAAACCATATTTGAATTAAGTTTTAATCAAACTATTATTAAAATCATTCATCCATTTTTATGGAGTTAGACTCAACACCATGGGTCCAATGATGTTAATAAAGTTCATAATAAAAAATTCAACCCAAGATCATCCAGAAAACAATCACAAAATAATATTGCGTTTAATATATACATTAAAAAAGGTTTTTTAAAAATGTTTTAAAATAGAAATGAAAGAGAAAAACATCAACTATGTTCAAATTAATCAAGAAGTAAAAATTAAGACCATAGAAAAATCAGAAAAGGACTCAAATTTTTTTATAAAATTTTTGGTAATTTTTTAAAGTCAGAAACTATTTTTAAAATTAAGAGAAATGAGTAAAATAAACCAAAAATGATAAAAAAATAACAAAGTCATAAAAAAATAAAAAATGAGGTCACCAATATTTGTCACAATATCATTGGATCATTCCATAATTTTTTCAGAATTTAAAAATACATAAAAGTATTTTTAAACATTTAAAATAATTCAGATAAAGTGAAAATTTATAAAAAATATCAAAACACAATAAATGTGTGAAAAAATATAAATCAGAAAGAGAAAAATAAAAAATATTATTCATAATTTTTTCAGATTTTTTGGACTAAAAATAAATTTTCTATGATTTTTTGAAATTTAAAACAATTAAAATAAAAATCAGAAAATAAAATATCAAACCAAAAAAATATGGGCCATCTGGTCAATGTCAAAACGCGTTAGTAAACAGATCAAGTGGACCTGGAGCGTCGTGCATGTTATGGACTTTAGTGAATAAAGCACTGAATCATTAATTAAATCAGATTTAAAAAAAAACAAGTGTCGCACCCTCATTGGTTGGAAGATGACACGTTGGTCATCTTCAACCTCCGGCCAGTCCCAAAACCAGGATGCTTAAACTGTAAAATTAGAGCACGAGACCTATGCCAATTGCTTTGTCTCTTCAAGGTGAAGACAACCACACATTCGCGACAAATTTATATAAACTATAGCTCAAGTAATTTGGAAAGAAAGTTTTGAAAAGGGATTTGAAATTTCATAGTCAAAACATGTTTCTAGATAAAAGCAAGTGTTGTAACTAGAACCAGGGAAATGAGAGTTTCACAATGATATCAAAGTTTTAAAGAATTGATGGAGAAATCTACCTATTGAAGTTGAGATACAGAGCTCTGAAACTGGACTTTTATGGAGCAATATAAGGCACAATTCTTGAAGGTAATTGTATGGTTAGCTTCAGAGAAGATCAAGGAAGGTGAATTGATAGAAAAATTTGATTGAAAAAGGCTTGAACGTTGATTTCGAAGTTACAGAAAATTGAGTTATGGAGCAAGTTTGGCAGGATGATTCTGGCTATCCAAGCTTGAGGAAATGAATGGGTGATGACCCTCTATTTATAGGGAACCAAATGGAATGTTCAAGCGTGTGAAATGATGAAGTTTGGAGGGAAATCGTGTGAAGTTGCAAACAAGAAAAGTGTGACTTCTAATTTGATCAAAACTCATCCAAAACGCGTGTTTTGCTATGCTAATCACTTATGGAAGTTCACTAAACATGTTTAGAAGCAAAAATACATAGAAACAAAGTGTTTAGAAGCTAAATCAATGATTTCAAATTCTGACTTTTGAAGAAACTTCAGTTTCAAGTTACCAAGTTCAAATCAATGGCATTCTCAGCTCAAGGGGTCTTAGGGAATGATTCTTGAAGCTTTAGAAATATGAGGTTACAAGCTTTTCAATGGGAAAATAATGGAATCAAATGGATGCTTGAGCTGCAAGTTGCATTGAGTCAAAGTTGGGGAAAAAGGTTGACTTTCCATACTTAGAAATATTTCAAATTTTTCTTCAAAAGTGAACTATAATGTTTTGCATCCAAACATGGCCTTTCACTTGGAATTTGCTCTTGACCAAAAAAATGGCATGAAATAGACTTCTTGAATGACATTTTTAAACTTGAACCATTTAAAATCTCCAAAAATTGAGAGAGTTATGAAATGTTGAAGTTGGAAAAAAAATCATGAAATGACCTATAATGTTTTGCATCCTTAGGGAATCATCCATCCATTTTATAACTTTGCATATAAAAGAAGGAATAAATTTCACATCCTCAAGATTATTATAGAAAAATATTGGGCTCAAGGTGATAAAAATTGACCAAGTTATGATCATTTGAAGTCACACATGAGAAATTGGAGGATCATCTGAAGGACTTGTAATCTTTCTTCATCATCAAGTTTCTTCCACATGAAAACTCCTTGAAACTTTTGAAGTGATTTGTTAATAACCCTTTGAAGATAAGGTTGTATTTGTAATCACTCAAAAATACCAAAATATGAGCAAGATATACTTCTTTGAAGTTCAAAACCCTAGCTCCTAGATCAAGAAAATGCTTTGAGGAACTTTGACAATTTTGAACAACCTTCTTGTACCAACATTCTTGATTTGTAAATAGAAGTTTTTTAGGATGATAATTAGAACTCATAGAAACCAAAACCACTTCCATATCTTGAGAATTGAGAGAGATATGCACTTGTGACCAATGGGAACAAGACCTTGTCCAACCATGACAACTTCTTCCATTAACCCCTTGTACTTTTGAATCAATTTTGATAACTTTGGAATGTGGTGAACCAAAATAACCTTGCCATGCCATTTCTTCTAAAACAACTCAAATGGTGAGGTTTTAACTTCTCAAGCTTTATTGACTAGGGCATGGAAATAAACTCATGAACCCATGGAGCAACTTGCTAAACCTCATTGCCTTTACCAACATTATTAACAAGTAAGACAAGCCAGCATTTCATTTTATTAAATAGAAATAAAATCAAGACAAAATATTCATGATCATAAAAGAAAACAAGTCAAGGTGCTTGGTGATTCCTCAAAGAGCAAAGCTAAAGCTAGGGAGGAGAACCAAAAGCCCTAATGTGATCTTGTTGTGATTAAATCAACATGGTATGATGAAGGGATCTTAGGGGCAAAAATTGGGGTATAACACAAGTGTTAAATCATCTTCCACCTTTAGATCACGAAAGGCAGACGAGCCAATCTAAATCCTCAAGTTTAAGAAGATTTAACAGGGGCAGCTGTTGTACCCCAAAATTTTCCCCTCATGTTTACTAAGGTTTTTTTCTCTTATATGGGTGGTTACAAACACTTTCCTAAAGAAAATGAAACTTTTGAATATTAGAAAAGTGTCTTTCGATTGTAAATTCAGTAATGTTCTTCGATTGGCATCTGAGTAGGGTATTTCAATTGGCATCTGAGCAAGCTTCGATTGGGCGTTGAACTTCCTTCAATGCAAGCCTAATTCACAAGCCTCAATTGGGTGTTGGGCCTCCTTCGATCAAGTTCAAATCACAAGGCTTTTACTGCACATTGGTTGCTTCAGGCTTGCCTTTATTTCACAAGGCAAGAACTTCCTCCATGCCTGCTTCGATTCACAAAATAGTAGTCCCTTGCAGACAAGCTTCGATTGGACATCTAAAGACCCATTTGAGCAAGCTTTGGTCCAAAAGTATCATTCCAGCAGGGCCTTCTATGTGCTTGCCTTCAATGCATAAGGCACATACCCCCTCTTCAACTTGCCTTCAGTGCACTAGGAAAATACTCCCTTTGTGCGTGCCTTCAGCGCACAAAGCAAGAATCCCCTACAAGTTTGTTTCGATTCACCAGCAGTGAACTCTTGCATACCAGCTTCGATTAGGTGCTGAGTATCCTTCGATCAAGCTTAGTTCACAAAACTCCCACTGGGCAAAAGGCCCCTTCAGCTTGTCATCAGCATACGTATGCATATTCATGCTTACTTTTGGTCTATTAGGAAAAAAAATTCTTCATGCTTGCCTTGGTTTCACAAAGCTAAGACCCATCAGCTTGCCTTTGATCTACAAGGAAAAAGGCCCCTTTCACTGGTCTTCGATTCACAATATAAAGGGCAGCTTGAGACATGCCTTCTATTCACAAAGAAAAAGGCCCCTTTCACTGGTCTTCAATTCACAAGGCAAAGGCCCCCTCTTCAGCTTGCCTTCAGCACATAAGGCCAAGACTCCTTTAGATTTTCCTTCAATCCACCAGAAAAAAGCTTCCTTCGACCCACAAGGCATTGGATACCTTTGTGCCAGCTTCGCCTAGGCAATGGCCTCTTTTACGCCTGCTTTGACCTGCCTCATGCTAGCATCCACAAGGAAAGGGTTGCCTTTGTTCCAGCTTCGACTGGGCAATGGTCCCCTTTAAAACAGTTGTACACACTTCAACACGCATGATTGGTCCCTTTGAAGAAGCATTCACTGGTCCATTCGAAGGACACATGACTATTGAAAACAAGTTTGCTTTGTGTTGGGTCTTGGTCCTACATGTAGCCAGGCCCAGGCCTCTTGTGCAATGACACTCGAAGGTGGTGGCAAAGAAGGTTTTCGATTGGCCAGATTGAAGTTTTTGTTTGAGTTGTTTGAATCAAGCAGCTACGACAAGTAAATAGACTCAATCGAAGAAGCTCTAGTAAGGAGGTTTATGAACACTTCGAATCAAGACTTTAGGCCATTCGAAGGAGACCATCAGAGTCATTCGAAGGAGGGCATTCGTGCAAGCATGTCCACATTCATTCAAATTCAAAAAGAGACAAGAATTCCATGTCTTTTGCCAAAATTCAAATTCTCATTCATGGCCTTGAAGAACATGTTTATGGCTGCTTACTACCTTGCTACCCTGTCCCCCCCCTTCTCCTCTATTTAAGCAACACACTAGCAAGCATTACAGGAAGACGCAACCTAGAGAGAAAGCTCCAAAATTGCAAAAAAAATATCCAAAGTTGTCAAATTCAGAAAACGTGTTTCCAGCCTTCCCCACTCCAAACAAAAGACTCAAATACGTTCCTGAAGACACCAGGAACCTATACCTGCCATTTTCCAAACGTGTAGACTGCTCAAACGACCGGATCGTATGTCACTGTTTTGGTATACTTTCTTGAATTCAAAACCTTTTATCTTGTGATATAAATGATTTCTATGTTTATGTTCATGTTTGTACTGATGTTTGTGTATGTTTAGAGCCATCGCACGAGCAATTTAACATGAGGATGAAGTTTTTCCATTGTTAGGGAAAAGCTTCAGACAAGCTACGTTCTCAATGATACATGGACTTTCAAGACAAACAGATACCACCATTGGATTCCTGGGGAAATTCTAAGGGGGGTAGGATGCTTTATTGGTGTTGATATTGCCTATATTGCAGGATTCAATTTTAAGGCAAACGGAGAAGATGGTGGTCAACCACCGTGCATAGTGGTTTGACTCCCCTGAGATGCGTGGCCATGTATCATTCTCCCATTCAAATGCCAGGACCCCACCTGGGCGCGCGTGTTTTATATTCAGCCATTAGGACAATGCTTATTATTTAACTTATGTTTTGTTTACATATTAATGGATGTAAAGCCTTCTCAATGGTTGGGTGTATGAGTGTTAAGGCATTGCATGTGTGAGAGGTCAGGAGTTCAACCCCTACCTCTTGAATTTTATTTTTCCCTAACTTTGATTGCAGATCTAGCACTCCCAGGCCAAATACATCCACTATGCACCTTCAAATCTATGCTGCCAAGTGTTAGCATAACCAGATCCAAGGCCCTCATGCGCAGACTACCATACGCTCCCCAACATTCCTCCCTATTGGATCCCAAAGCAGATTTGGGCTTCTCCTTGTTTAGGCATGCGTTTTGCAACATTGCACCCCTGCCCATTTCTTTTGTGCCTGGCCCATTTTACTCTTTTTATTTTTAGTTTATCAATTTCAGAAACCTTTTTTTTATTTAATTAAAAATCACAAAAAACTTAGGATTTGTTTTTAATTAAATAATTAATTTCTGAAATTAATTAATTAATTAACTTTAACATTTTTTCCAAAATTAAAATAAGTTAGAACTTAGTGTTTAATTTATATTTAAATTATTTCTCCATAACTAAAAGAAAATACAAAAGTATATAAGGATTAGCTTCTTTTACAACCTAGAATAATTTTCCATTAATACTTAATTATTTTTAATTAAATTTAAACTTAGATTTAAATATTTTCTTAAAATAAACAAAATAAAAAAAGATTTTCTTGTTTACTTAGAAATTTTCTTAGGATTTTAGACGTTCGTCATTATTTCACGCGCATTATTTTACTTTCGCATTTTTTGGTGATAATGTATCTGCTGACAGTATGTAATAGATTAAACTAGGGCTTTTATTGCTATTCTTTATTTCCTTTCCCCTATTTGGACATGTAAATACCCCTTCCCTGAAGCACTGTAATAGTGTAGGATTTAAATTCCCGTACTTTAAATTTCTGCAACACATTAACTGTTAGTAATTAGGCTTGTAAAGAAAGACTAATAACAAAACATTATCAAACTTAACACAAGACTAAAATAATTGAACATAACACACCATTACACATATACACCTCTAGGGTACCCCACTTTGGTTGCCTTCGAAAATAAAATAGTCATGTCCCTCGAAAAGGGGACGCTTTAGCAAAGACCCGTAAATCAAAAGATCATAGTCCCTCGATGACCCTATAGTTGCCTCTCGGTAAATGATCTAGTCCCTAAGCAAAATTGCTAAAGCGTCTCTACATGTTTCCTTTATGAATGTACGTCCCGTCGATTGTCCCTCAACATCCAATGATAGGGCTACCTACTCCCTAATAGTAAGATAGCACTGTCTAAAGGATAGGATGAAAATAACGAACTTTTTCGAGTATAAGTAGATAGTTGTTAAATGCTTGCTCAAGTAAAACAGACTTTACACTTACACATTTCAAAAACAACTTTCAAAGACATTTTCCTTGTCGACACTCTTGAGGACTGATACAAGAGTTATCACAAAGTGAATCGCCGCACTAAGGCATATCAAAACATTTTTCAAAACACACAAAGCACCAGTAATTTTAAAAACATGAGCTAGCATCTAAGAGCCCGTAGATAACTACAGATAGAAATGGTGCTAACACCTTTCCTTTCCATAATCTACCCCCATACTTATAAAATTATCGAAAAGATCTTTTTCTGTTCTTTTCACCCTTTCCTTAATTTGGATAAAAGAAAATTCGATGGCGACTCTTGCTTACCGCAACATTCACAAACACAGACACAAAACCAGTATTAACAGTCGGTTCTGCCATCGTATCACACATGTCAATCTTTATAAGTAACAACCATTTTCTGGATTATCTTCTTGATGTTCTTATTGGCAGCTTCAACAACTTCATTTGTCTTTGGCCTGTAGGGAGATGAATTATGGTGAACAATCTTAAATTCTTCACAAAGTTCAGACATCATTTTGTTATTCAGATTTGAGCCATTGTCGGTGATAATCTTGCTTGGCACACCATACCAACATATGAGGTTGTTCGTGATGAAGCGCACTACCACCTGTTTAGTGACATTAACATATGAAGCTGCCTCCACCCATTTGGTAAAATAATCAATTTCCACTAAGATAAAATGATGCCCATTTGATGCATTTGGTTCAATCATCCCGATCATGTCAATACCCCACATAGAGAAAGGCCACGGGGAAGAAATAACATTGAGAAGTGTTGGAGGTACATGAATTTTATCAGCATAAATCAGGCATTTATGGCACTTCTTTGTAAATTTGTAACAGTCAGATTCCATTGTCAGCTAATAGTAACTTGCCCTAAGCATCTTTTTCGCCATTGAATGTCCATTGGCATGGGTACCAAATGAACCTTCATGAACCTCATGCATCAACATGCCTTCTTCGTGTCTATCCATGCATCTGAGAAAGACCATGTCATAATTTCTTTTATACAGTACATCTTCATTGAGGAAAAAGTTGCCTGCCAACCTTCTCAATGTCTTTCTATCATTATTTGATGCACCAATTGGGTATTCCTGGGTTCGGAGAAAATTCTTGATATTAGAATACCAAGGTTTTTCATTTACCATATCCTCTGTTGTAAACACATGAGTCGGTCTATCCAAACATCGTACCGTAATACGAGTCACATCATTCCAAGTATTCACTTGATACATAGAAGCCAGAGTTGCCAAAGTATCCGCCATCTGATTTTCATCTCTTAGAATATGATGGAATTCAACTTTGTTGAAGAATGGTAATAGTCTTCTAGCATAATCTTTGTAAGGGATCAAGCCAAGGTGACGAGTATCCCATTCTCATTTAATCTGATTAACAACCAAAGCCGAGTCTCCATAAACATCTAGAACCTTGATTCTGAGATCAATGGCCTCCTCGAGGCCCATAATGCAAGCCTCATACTCCACCATATTATTAGTAAAATCAAATGGCATCCTTGCAGTAAAAGTAATGTGTGATCCATGCGGAGTGATGATCACTGCTCCAATTCCTTTTCCGTAAGCATTCACTGCTCCATCAAATACCATGCTCCAACGAGATTCAAGATCTGGACCTTCCCCAGGAAACGGTTCATCATAATATTTCGCTTTCAAGAACATCACATCCTCATCAAGGAAATCAAACTTGACATATTGATAGTCATCTACCGGTTGGTAAGCAAGATAATCCTCCAGCACACTACTTTTTATGGCCTTTTGAGTGTGGTATCCAATGTCGTATTCAGACAATAGCATTTGCCAGCGGGAAATTCTCCCTGTGAGAGCAAGCTTTTCAAATATATACTTAATTGGATCCATTTTGGAAATCAACCAAGTAGTATTATTCAACATATATTGTCGCAATCACTTTGTCACCCAGGCCAGAGCGTAACATGTCTTCTCCAACATAGAATACCGTGACTCACAATTAGTAAATTTCTTATTGTATATGGCATATTCTTTCTTTCATGTTTCATCTTGTTGTCCCAAAATACAACCCATAGAACTATCCAACACTGTTAGATAAATGATCAATAGTCTTCCTTCAACGGGAGGAAGCAAGATAGAAGGTTCAAGCAAATATTCTTTGATACTTTCAAATGCCCTTTGGAAATCATCTGTCCACGCACAACCTTGATCTTTCTTTAGCAACTTAAAGATCGGTTCACATGTTGCGGTCATCTGGGAGATGAATCTGGAAATATAATTCAAGCGCCCAAGGAAGTCTTTAACTTGCTTCTCCGTCCTTGGCGCATGAATTTCTTGGATCGCTTTGACCTTATCTGGGTCAAATTCAATCTATTTCTGGCTGGCAATAAAACCCAATAGCTTCTCTGATTAGACATCGGAGGTGTATTTATTTGGATTCAAGCGAAGATGATACTTCCTCAAACGGTGAAATAAATTCAACCAATCTTCCACATGCCCTTCTTCGGTTTGTGATTTGGAAATCATGTCATCAAAATATACCTCAATTTCCTTGTGCATCAGATCATGGAATAGGGTTATCATAGCCCTCTGGTACGTTGCACCAACGTTCTTCAGCCTGAAGGGCATCACTCTGAAACAAAATGTTCCCCAGGGTGTGATAAACGTTGTTTTTTCCATGTCCTCCGGAGCCATTCTTATTTGATTATATCCGAAAAATCCGTCCATGAATGAGAATACTTTAAATTTTGCTGTGATATCAACCAACATATCAATATGTGGCAATGGAAAATCATCTTTTGGACCATCTTTATTTAGATCTCTGTAATCTACGCACATGCAGACTTTTCCATTTTTCTTTGGTACGGGCACAATGTTAGCTATCCATTAAGGATACACTGATGTCACAAGAAAACCGACATTAATCTGCTTTAAGACTTCTTCTTTGATATTTACTGCCATATCAGGGGTGAGTTCTTATCAACTTCTGCTTGACGGGCGGGCATTCTGGCTTCAAAGGAAAATGATGCTCTACAATATCAGTATCTAGACCCGACATATATTGATAAGACCAAGAAAATATGTCCATATACACTTTCAATAGCTCAATCAACCTGCTCTTCACATCAGGATGTAATGATGCTCCAATCTTGACTTCCTTTGGCTCTTCTTCTGAACTCAAATTGATTATTTCCAATGACTCTTTATACGGCTGAATGGCATTTTCCTCGTGCTCGAGCAATCGTGAAACCTCTTCTGGAATATCATCATATTCTTCTTCTTCCGTCCCAAACACAGGATATTCAAAGTTGGGAGAGGGTGCAGGGTCATTGGATTAAACAAGTTTATTAATTAATCTGCACATGTGATTTGTGATTGCTTTTAGAAACGGACACATATATCAAGTGATTATGCAGATTTATTTTCAATTATTATTCTATTCAAAAGGGTTTTTTTTATTATTACCATTTTCCATGAAAAAGCAGGAAAAATAAAAGACACAATTTTGAGAATCAGAGACAACTTTTATTTATGATTTTAATGATCAAAGCTAACAGATAAGCCCATACAATATTAACTTTCATCTTGGACAAAATGAAAGCTTTTTGCAAAGAAAAAAAACAAATTACTTTGAGAAATGAATGTAAGAGGGAACATCATAAGTGACCCAGTTCTGGATTCTGACTCCAGGAGTCACATAACTTGGCATTTCCCGATCTTCTTCATCATCCTCAATAGCATTAACTCCAGAAATAGTTGGATGGAGGTAGCCTCCACTGCAGAAAACATCATGATAACTGCTCATAATAGACTTTGACTTTAAACTTTCTCCTTTGCAATTCTTGGTAGAGATTCCCAAACCAACCCTGTTCTTGTTTACCGAAGGATCAATGATTTATCCCTATACTTTACTCGGACCATTACGCACAACCTATTGAGCATCTTTGAATGAAGTAGTATAATTCTCATTCTTTCTTATGTTATCAACAGATAGAGCCTAGAAATGCGTCCCAACAGCAGCTTCATCTGCCTCCACGACACTGGAAGATGATAGATGAGATATCAGTAATGCTTTCTCTCCATTTATAATAACCACTTTGCCTTTGTACACGAACTTTAGCTTTTGGTGCAGAGTGGAAGTGACAGTCATTGCTTCATGTATCCATAGTCTTCCCAGTAGACAACTATATGCGGGTACAATATACATGACTTGGAAAGTGATATGGAATAGATGCAAGCCTATGTAAATATGAAGATCGACCTCCCCAATAACCTACTTCCTTGATCCATTGAAGGCTTGGTCCAACACCCTCATTAAATATTCTCTATGGGCAGCAAAATTCATCAATAATGCCAAGATAGATATTTTTGAAGGAGTCTGCAATAGCTGATCCACAATTCGGTAGTCGCTCATTTTAATCATCTTTAAAATATCATCTATGTTCTTCTCCAGGGTAGCACTACTGGATTCCTCTACAGTCTTCTTATCTCGAATACTTTCCACAACCGTCTTTCCAGCATTATCATTTCCTCAAACAACCGGTGCAAATACACGACCACTGCAGGTCATTCTACTAGTCTCAGCAATATTTCCAACATTAGATAAAGGATGGATGGGAACTTCCACACCATCCTCTTAAATTGTAGCATTATACTTGTACGGTACAACCTCGTCGGATTTGTATGGAACGGTCCCTGGCAAGCAAATCACCACAGGGGCAACAACTGGCTTGCTACATCATTAAATTTCAATAGTGGAATCACTGAAACATGGAACAATCACATTCACACCTTCTTCAGAAAATTTTGACATCAAAGGATCATCGTTAGAGAACATACCCTCATCTGAGGAAAAGAATTCATCCGTGGAAGCATATTCATCATTTGATTCTTCCTCAGCCAAGCAAACCTCAATCTCATTAACCTCATGGTAATCATCTCTTTGGCCCAAAACCTTGATAGTTTCATTATTCAATAACATCTAAATACCTTTTCAAACAATTGAACATCCCCGGGAGTCCCTGCAGCAAACCCAGTAAGATCCATAGTGGTGCTCTACTTGACCAGCCATGTGGTAGAAAGTAGCATGCAATTGTACAAGATCATCATTCATATGTTCCACATTAAAGGTCCTGAATTCTCCAGGACATCCAAAGACCATGTTCACTTCCTCCTCATACTCCACCCTAGGCCTGATTGTATGGATGAGGCCGTCATCCATCATCTCCTACAAATCAGCCTTTATCTTATCGCAACCTTGTATATTAGTACTACAAATACCACAACCAGCATGGTCATGAGTATAATAACTAAACTCACAAAGGTCTGCATGCATCTTTACCAAGTCTCCTCTGACCAAGTTGATATCATAAATGCAAAAGTCCTCTGGACAACCAGCAACCATGTTAACAGCATTCGCTCCCCCATGTTTTGGGAGAGGATTATCTTTTACATTAGGAATGGCATCTTTGATGGACAAAAGGCCATATCTAACCATTTTCTGTACCTCGGACTTTAGAGGATAACAATTTTCTACATTATGCCCTAGTGCACCCTAATGAAAAGCGCACGTCTGATCTACCTTGTAGTACCAAGGTAAAGGGGATCGTATAGCAGGAGGTGGCCTAGTTTGGACCAACTTTTTCTGGATCAATGCTGGGAGTAGCTCTGCATAACTCATAGGGATGGATTCAAAAGGATCTCTCCTCTAATTTTTCCCTTGACTCCCCTGAGGGGCTGGTCTTTGATAAGCAATTGTAGTCGGAGCCGCATTTACAACTGTAGTTACCGAGGCAACCTGTTGATAGCTTCTTCACATTGCTAGAACCTTCACATTTTGTCAGACGACCTTCTCTTACAACCTCTTCCAAACGGACGCCCATTCCCACCATTCCAGTAAAGTTACTGGGTGCAGTCACCACCATTCTTTCATAATAGAATGCACCTAGTGTCTTTAGGAAAATCTTGGTCATTTATTTTTCTTCCATTGAAGGAATCACTTGGGCGGCTACCTCATGCCATCTTTGTGCATATTCCTTAAATGATTCTTTGTCCTTCTGGACCATGGCCCTGAGTTGATCACGGTCAGGCGCTAAGTCCATATTGTATTTGTATTGTCTAATAAATGCTTCCCCCAAGTCATTAAAAGAATGAATACTGGCACTGTCCAGGCTCATGTACCACTTCAACAATGCACCAGTTAAAATGTTTGGAAAGAAATGAATCAACAGGCGTTGATCATCTGTATGAGTAGACATTCTTCTTACATACATCACCAAGTGAGCACGAGGACATGTGTTTCCCTTGTACTTTTCAAACTCCGGTACTTTAAACTTTGTAGGTATTTTCACATTTGGCACCAAACACATATCATTCACATTCTTCCCAAACAAATCTTTTCCTCTAAGGGCCTTTAACTCTTTCTACATCTTATCATACTGGTCTTGAAAATCGTCTATTTGATCATAGAAACCCAAGTTTCACTTGGTGGAGGAATAGGGCGATACATTTCATCATTAGTAAAAGGAACCATATTCACTGAGGGAGGTGCAACATAGTGAATCTTGTTTCTAGCAGCAGGGGTAATGTGCACCACAAGAGGTGCGGGAGCAGCAGCAGTCTGAGTAAGCGGAGAAATCTGAGGATCCTGATTAAAACCTTCTGGCATAAAGTTCTATGGCATTCCCCAAGGATATCCCAGAGGCATACGATTCTGAACAACAGCAGGAGTAGCAGAAACAAGAATAGTCGAAGCTTCAGTAGTAACCAATATCTATTGAGGTTGAACAATCGGTGGTTGATTCTAAGCAGCCACCAAAGATTCCATTAGAGCAGTGAGATTGGCCATACTAGACTTCAGAGAAGAAACTTCCTCGCGTATCTCACGATTCTCTTGTTCTAGGTTATCCATCTTCCTTCTGAAATTAGCTCGGGTATTGTACTGGTGAGACAACTTGCTAAACAAAGTAAAGAAGCTCAGTAAGACACCTGGATATGCACAAAAAATGCAATAAGCATGTACAATATGATGCATGATGTGTAATGCACATGATTTATTTTATTATCATTTCAAGGGACTTAAGATTTATAAACAATTTTCAAATATCAAAGTAATAACACATTTGAAATACTGAAATTTTTTATTATAATAACTTCAAAATAGATTACAAGTTTCAATAATCCCAAGTACAAGATGAACATAAAGTCTAAAACCCTAAGAAGCAAAGCTGATAGACATCACTCTATACACTGACGCTTCCCAATAAGTCTGGCAATCTGAGTCTTCAACCTCCGGTTTTCTTCTGCATACCCGGAGGCGGCCTCCTTCCAATCATCTGAATCAGGAAGTGGTCAACTAGGACCTGATTGAGGCTTAGGGAAGAATAAATCCCCTTGCCTCTCCATCGTCTCTACAGCCCGACTCTCAAGAATCTCAATCAAGTCGTCTTTCTCCTTTAGGTCTGCTCGGATGGAAACCTCTAGAGTCTGGCACTTATTCTTCCAAGCTTCCTTTTCCTGCTGCATCCTAACTAAATCAAGTTGTAGCTCTTCCACATAATCCAATAGGGGGAGTGGTCTTCACAAACATATCAGGCATAGGTGCTTCTTGAGAATATGGAATTTTCAACTGAATAGCTCTTGCTTGTACCCACTGTAGATAAGGCTCCAATGAAACAGCCCCTAGGTCCCAAGTCCTTCCTACTCTTCCTGTGAATGTGACGCCAAGACTGCACAATCTTCTCCCTACCTTCCTTATGGTCTTCTCCTTCTTTCAGGAAGAAACTACTCAAATGAATACTATTTGGCTTATCCCTCATTGGATATCCAAGCTTTCGTCGTGCAAGAACACGGTTGTAGTTAATTCCTCCTTTTGTACCAAGAAGAGGTACATTGGGGAAACTACCACAACTGTCGACAATCTCCACGTCATGATAAGCCTAATGATACCAAACAATATCTGAACGAGTAAGTGCCATGACCTTCGGATCCCAACGAGGTTCCTTTCGGGCATCCTAGAAAGCATCAGATCGAGGTAATTGAGATGTAAACCACTGATACAACAGAGGTGTGCAAAATATGATCATCCTTCCATGATAAGAATCCCTAAGATGAATAGAGTAATAAGCATCACCCAACAAATGTAGGAACCAGGTTTCCAATCATAAAGATCCTGATGGCATTGATATCAACAAATATGTCTACATTGGGAAATAAGAACAACCCATAAGCAAGTAGAGAAAAGATGGCCTCAAAAGCAACCGTATTCTTCATCCCTCCTTTGGTTATCATGTGGGTTTCAACCTCAGACTTTCCCAAATGGATCAAAGTAGTAATCTCATGTGATTTTGGCTCACCCTCCAAACCAGTAAAAGGAACACGATCGATAATAGGCAAATCCAGCAGATAAGAATATTCCTCTAGTGTAGGCATCAACTGATAATCGAGGAAAGTAAAGCATTGATACATTGAATCATAGAACTGGAACAAGGTCGAGAGAATACCCTCCTTCATCCTAGGCTTCATGAGAGAAATGATGGACCCATACTTCCTCCGAAAATATGCAGAACACTCAATCTCAGGAATCAGACTTATCAATTCATCTATCTTGGGATCTTTGAAACTTTACTTATCAGTCTTTCTTTTGCCAGAATCCATAGTCAAAATGTACCTGAGATATTCACAGATAGTCAACTTTTAAGTCCTTTGAAATAAAATGTCTTTAAGAGATGCTCATGGGTGCATGAATGCATGATGCAACAATCACACACAAGATCGCAAACATAGGGTTCATAGGTTCAATGTCACGAGCCTGAGGTCGAAGGTACTACCCATAAGGTATGGTCTAAAAGTTATCACCTGCTGAACAAGGTTCTATAGGTTCCCAGAGTCTACATCCTTCCTTCGTATATTACTAAATTCTCGATTAACTCGATAATTAGTAATATTCTCAAGAAAACTCATCCGAGCATAGTATCGCATGACAACTACTTCCGGATTACTCTGTAATAGCTTCCGCACTACACCTAAAAGGCCAAGATGGGTTAGGTATTCTACGGTCCTCAGTTTTAGCAGGCTCTCAGGTTGAAAGCAGCACGTCTTCCTGATTACTCGGTAAACGACACTACAATCAAAGGGGCCTCCACTGAGTGGGGGATCTCATGCCTCCTTTTTTGGGATTACTCCCTCAAAGTTAACATGACTATACCTCCTGTCTTATCTTATGTTTTCCCAAGTCCGGGTATAGGACTTATGAGAAATCACCAAGCACCCTGAAAACCAGGAAAATCTAGACAAACGCATATACAACACATAATTTATAACAAACAATAGCAAATATACAGATATAAACAAAGATAGGCTCAACCCACTTAGGGATGGATCAGTAAGAGGTCAATCTTTCCCCAGTGAAGTCGCCATTTTTTCGGTAGCGATAGAAATGTTAAGACTAAGCCATTGGATTGACTTAACTTATACATGCCAAAATAAAAATTGTCACCGCGTTTTATTGTTTCCAAAGGAATGGGAAATGAGGGAATAACCCAAAAGAGGGGTAAAGATTCTAGGTAAGCGGGTTGATTATACAAAGGGAAGTATTAGACCCTAAACTGAAGGGGTGAAAAACACAAGAAGGGGGGGTTGAATTGTAAAACTGAAATCTAATGCAATGAACAAGATATTTTTATCCCGGTTCGTTTGATCTCAAACTACTTCAGTCCACCCGTCAAGGTGATTTCGCCTCTCTCCAAAGAGGTCTTAATCCACTATATTCAACTGAATATTACAGACTTCTTTAACAACTGCTAAAGCCTTCTTGATCCAAACCACAACCCGGTTTGTCAAGGAAACACTTTCTTACAAAGAGATAAAACTAAGTGTGTGAATGTTTTCTACAAAACTGTATCACAATTGTGATGTATACACAAATTAAAGCTTAGAAACTAGATTGCTAAACAATGATAGACTATCAGAATGTGTGGTGTTTAGCAAAACTGAGAGAAAGAAGATTTTGATCAGCTTTTATGCGTGTAGAGATTTGGAGAGCATTAGCCATTTCAATCTTCAAAGTCTTGTTTATATAGCACTGAGATGATGAACGTTGGATGCAATATTCTTGATTCAATGCTAATAATAAACTTTCCTTATCGAGCAGATCTTGTCTGGAATGAGGCCGTTGGTATTAATTTGCTTTCAATGCACAGTACCGTTGCTTACTTAATGCAAGTCCTGGCTTGGCTCATTCTGACTCTGCTTAGCTGCTGATGAACTATTGTGTTTCTTTATGAGAGTGTTGAGCACAGTCTTGTTCATCAGGCTTCAGCATATACGTGAGTTGATCATCTGATTCTGACATTCTGATATGGCAACTTCTGATGCTGGTGTCAAGAACCAAATTCTGATGCTGATTAGATGTGATCTTGCTTATATCAATCAGAGTATCTGCAAGTCAGAACATAATAATTTTAGGCAGCAGATAGTTCATACATGAATCTTATAGATAATATATCTTTTCACTTTGTTATCATCAAAACTTAAATATAGGGTAGTAGATTCAAACTTTGTTCTAACAATCTCCCCCTTTTTGATGATGACAAAAACTAGATATTTTTAAATGAAAATAACGTGAAAAGGTATCAGAGATATGCATCAGAGTAAGAAGTAAAAAAGGATAAGGAGTAAAAGGATATCAGAGTTGAGAGATACTCCCCCTGAGTTTATTACTTCCCTTTGATTACAAGTGTTCTTCAGGATCAGATCTTTTTGCCTTTCTTTGAACATCAGAGTATCAGAGTCTTTGACTATCAGAAGCTTTATGTCAGAGCAGAGCTTCAGAGCTTTTCTTGTCAGAGCTTTGCTTTGGATCAGAGTGTCGGAGCGGATCAGAGCTTCATAGTGATCAGAGCTTCATAGTGATCAGAGCTTCTAGTCTTCAGAGTGTCCAGGAGCTTCCTTGTACCTGTAGACTTTAAGCAAAACAAACAAAAAAACATTTTCAAGTAATAGAGTTAGAATGTTTGAGAATTTATGTCTAGTTAGCCGTTATTGTTTAAAATATCATTCTTGTTCTCCCCCTTTTTGTCAGCAATCAAAAAGTGTAGGTGAGTGCTAAAACATTTTAAGATCAGAAAAAACTAATCATATTAAAAGAGTTCAGAATCAAAACATGACAATAGTACAAAACATATTCAAATAGTACATCAGAAAATCAAAGAAAACATGAAAAGGACATGAATGAAAAAAGACTAAGGTTGAGGAGGCAAGCGTGTGAACAGGTTCTCCAGCATGGCTTGGATCTTTTCAGCAGTCTCATTCTGCTTGTGCACCATGCTGACAACAGTGTCAATCTTGCTATCCTGCACATCCATTCTTTCTTTCATCTTCTGGTCGTTTTCATCCATCCGCTACTGCAGACGCATGTCATTCAGCCTTAGTTCTTCCAGAGTCTGCCTGTCCAAGGCAGCTTGAGAAGCATCAGAAGCAGGAAGCTTCTGAGAGCTTTCAGCAACATCTTCTGCTTGACTTTCTTCAGCTTGAATGGTCTTGTCTTCTTCTGATTGCACCTTTGCAGCTTACTGTTTCTCAGACCAAGGTTCACTATCCAGAGGGAGCACGTCTTCTTTCAGAAGCTGACTTCCAACTTCATTCAGAAGCTTGCTGAAATTCTGTTGTGCCTGCTCATAGTTGATATCCTGCAACTTGAGGGCTTCAGCACGTACCCAAAGTCTGAATTGTGACCAGAGTTGATCAGAAGCAGCTGGGTCAATCATGCCAGGACAGACTTGCTTCAAAGAAGCAATCCATTGCAGCACACCTGTTTCAAAATTCATAATACCAGAGCCAACATCTGGTTGTTTTGGTTTTGGGATGGCAATTTTATGTTTCAGATCAGCAAGGCGGTCAAGACTGGTTAAGTCTATGAAAGTCCTGCTGGGGTTTTCGGAGGTTTTCTTGGCAGCTGTTTGTTTTGGAGAGGGAGTTTCAGAATCAGAAATTATGATTGGACTGGGTGGTGTTTTGGGAGTATTTGGTGGTGTAGATTCTGATGAGGATGGCAATTGTGCTAAGGTGATAGTTGTTCCACCTGTCAGCTGGATTGCCAAAGGTGATGGTTGAGGTGAATGAGGTTCAGATGGTTGAGGAGAAGGAGTTTCAGAGTGATGAAACTCTGGTTGAGGTGATGGTGGATTAATTTCTGGTTGAGGAGAGGGAGACGGAATTGCTGGTTGAGGAGAAGTTGTTGGAATTTCTGATTGTTCAGGGATAAGGGGTTCTTCTGGAATTGGTGAAAGTAGTTGTTGTTGTTGTTCTGGTTCTTCAGCAGATTACTGTTGTTCTGGTTGTGGAGGGGGGACAATTTGTGGTTCAGAGTTTGGTTGATCAGAAGTGTGTTGATCAATGTCAGACAGCACTTGGTCAATTGCTGATGTTGTTGAGATTGTTGGTTGTTTGGGATGTTTGGTTCTGGGTCTTCTGAGTTTTAATGCCTCAGAAGGGTCCTCTTCTGGTACAGTTTCATCTATTGTAGGGATGGGGATTGAGATTCTATGAGAGGTTTAAGGAGGAATAGATGCTGGAATAGTAGAAGAATTTAAAACAGAAGCAGCAGATGAATTACCTCTTTTTCTGGGTGTCTGCTGGGATGATCCTTCTGAAGGTGCCTTCCTCTTCTTCGTCTTCTTCAGAGCCACTTCTTGCTGAGGTTGATGCAGAGCTTTGATAATCAGATTTGGATCTGAACCATCTGCCTTGCACGCATCCAAGTACCTAAGAACCACCTCTGGTTTAGATTCTATTTCAGAAAATAGAGGAAAGTCACTCAGAGGAACTCTTCTGCTGGTGATATCAGCAATGGGAGTAGCTCTGGGTTCCTTCTGAATATTTTCTATCAACTTCATCTTCTTCAAGTTCTTTGCGTTCAGAGGTTTCCCAACTGTTGGTTCAATAGTGCTTAGCTCTTGAGCTTCTATCAGATGCTCTATCAGCCTATTCTCTGTCAGAATATCTGATATCAACCTTCCAAAGGGTATCCAATCCCTCTTGGTTCTTTCTTCTTCCCTGGTTTCCTTCACACTTGTTCTGAGGTGGTTGAACAGGAAGTGAGCCAGATTGATCTTTACCTTCTGATCAATAAAGTAGATCAGAAACTGCTGATCCACATTTATGTAATCAGGAGAACTGGTTGGTTTCCTGTGGTTGAAGCACCCCAGAATTATCTTAGCCCAAACTCTGTAATGATCCTTCAGATCTTTAATCTTGCTGCTGGGCACCCCATGAGTGAAAATCCTTGCAGCTATCACACCCACATCAGCACATCTTTCAGCCATGTCCACACAACGGACGCCACCGCCACTGTAACCTATTAGCCTTGCAATGTGATCCTCTGTGATCACAATCTTCTTCCCCATAACAAAGGAGGTGACTAGATGTGTTGAAGCCTTGGCGTGAATCCAGAATTCCTTGACTAGAATAGGGAATGTTGTACCAACCAACCTGTCAAAATACCTTTCCCACTTCTGTGCCCTAACTTCTTCAGTTAGGTCAAAACCGTTCTCCTTCAAGCTTCCAAAATCAATGATTAATTCAGAAAGCACTTCAAGATTCTTCACAGGAGTGAGGAGAGTTCTGAATGGCACTTGATATTGCTCAGATGATGCTTTCTTCTGAGGACCTGCAGAAGCACTGCTGGAGGTTGCCATGTTCACACTAAAAAGGTTTTGAGAAGAACTGAGAAAAAAGGTTTTGCAAGAGATGAACACAGAAATATGCAGAAAATGCTTGAGTATTAGTGAGAAAGCGTAAAGAATGAGAATGAGAGATTAATGTGTTTAAATAGAGTTTCAAAATATTTTGAAAAGATAAACGTTTTTAAGAAAGAGAAAAATCATGATTACATTTTAAAAGCATGATTACTTTTCATTAAATGCTTGCTGATTTTGGGGGATTTGAGAAAGATACTTAAAAACGGTTACCAGACATGTGTCTCAATGCACCCAATCAGCGCTTTGCCTTCTCAGAAGCGTGCACGCGTTCTGCTTCAGAGATATGCTGATGATTGGATGACACTTGTTTGATGTAGTGATCAGCACGTCTGTCTTTGAGCTTAGACTCTCAGATCTTTAGACTTGCATCTGATACAATCTGCATGTTCTATCTTTCTGAAAGAAGATTGATCAGAAGTTCACAGTAAAACAATTACATTCTGAAGGTAAATATATTGAATTAAAACATTTTCACTCTGGATAAATTTTCATGCTGAGATGTTTCAGAATGAAATTAAACCTATCTTCTGAAAGGGGTTTAGTAAAGATATCAGCCCATTGATGGTCTGTATCTATAAATTTTAAGTTCAAAATACCTTTCTGAATATAGTCCCTAATGAAGTGATTTTTTATTTCTATATGCTTAGCTCTAGAATGTAAAATGGGATTCTTACTTAAGCAAATAGCAGAAGTATTATCACAAAGTATAGGAATGTTACTCTCAAAAATCTGGAAGTCTTCAAGCTGACTTTTCATCCAGGGCATTTGTGTGCTACATCCTGCTGCTGCTATGTACTCAGCTTCTGCTGTTGATAGTGCAATTGTTGATTGCCTTTTGCTGGACCAACAGATCAGATTTTCTCCCAGAAACTGGCAGCTTCCAGAAGTACTTTTACGTTCCACTCTGTCTCCAGCAAAATCAGCATCGCAGTAGCCTACTAAGCTGTAATCACTAGATTTTCTATAAAACAAACCCAGATTAGTAGTACCTTTCAGATACTTGAAAATTCGCTTAACAGCTGTTAAGTGAGATTCTCTAGGATCTAATTGGAATCTAGCACAGATACAAACACTGAATAATATGTCAGGTCTTGAAGCAGTCAGATAGAGGAGAGAACCAATCATACCTCTGTAGACTTTCTGTTCTACATTTTTGCTTACCTCTTCTCTTTCCAGAATGCACGTGGGATGCATTGGAATCTTTGATGGCTTACATTCTGAGAGGTCAAATTTCTTTAGAAGATCTCTGATGTATTTGCTCTGATGAATGTAAGTTCCTTCTGGAGTTTGATTGATCTGAATTCCTAGAAAGAATTTCAGTTCTCCCATGAGGCTCATCTCAAATTCTGCCTGCATACACTTAGCAAATTTTCTTCCAAGAGAAGGATTAGTAGAACCAAAAATAATATCATCAACATAAATTTGACAGACTAAGATGTCATTCTTAACTGATTTACAGAATAGAGTAGTGTCCACTTTCCCTCTGGTGAATTCATTTTCTAACAGAAAGTTACTTAGCCTTTCATACCAAGCTCTGGGAGCTTGTTTCAGACCATACATTGATTTCTTTAGTTTGAAAACATGTTCTGGATGTTTTGTATTTTCAAAACCAGGGGGTTGGTGTACATAAACTTCTTCTTCTATATAACCATTTAAGAATGCACTTTTGACATCCATCTGATACAGAGTGATGCCTCTATTAACAGCAAATGAAATTAAAAGTCTGATAGATTCTAACCTGGCGACTGGGGCAAAGGTTTCTGTATAGTCTATCCCCTCTTGCTGACTATAACCTTGTGCAACCAGTCGTGCCTTGTTTCTGATGACTTCACCTTGTTCATTTAGCTTGTTTCTGAACACCCATCTTGTTCCAATGACGTTGAATCCTTTTGGTCTGGGAACGAGATCCCATACGTCGTTTCTGGTGAATTGATTCAGCTCTTCTTGCATTGCCAGAATCCAGTCATTATCCAGAAGTGCTTCATCAATAGAAGAAGGTTCAATCAGAGACACAAGTCCCATAAGAGTTTCTTCAGAGTTTCTGAAGCTTGCTCTTGTTCTGATTGGATCTTCCTTTCTTCCTAAGATAGTCTCTTCTGGGTGATCCAAGCTGCTTCTGGGTAATCTCTTCTGAGGTTGATCAGCAGCTGTTGTAGGATTGCTAGCAGTGCTTCTTTCAGACGTTGAAGAAATGTCTGTGTTGAGAGCTTCTGATGACTTGTCTTCAGAACCTGTAAATTCAATTTCTATACCTGCAAAAACTTCATTCTGCTTTGACTTTTCAGAGTCAAGCTTATCATCAAAACGAACACTGATTGATTCTTCCACAATCTGTGTTTCTGTATTGTATACTCTGTACCCTCTTGAGCGTTCAGAGTATCCTAACATAATACACTTCTGTGCTTTAGAGTCAAACTTGTTCAAATAATTCTTTGTATTTAATATAAAGCAAGTACATCCAAATGGATGAAAATATGAAATGTTGGGCTTTCTGTTCTTCCACAATTCATATGGAGTCTTTTCCAGAATAGGTCTTATTGAGATTCTATTCTGAATGTATCACGCTGTGTTTATTGCTTCTGCCCAGAAGGTCTTAGCAACGTTTGTCTCATTGATCATGGTTCTGGCCATTTCTTGCAATGTTCTGTTCTTTCGTTCTACAACTCCATTTTGTTGGGGAGTTCTAGGACAAGAGAAATCATGCAGAATGCCTCTGTCATTAAAGAATGACTCAAAATCTTTGTTTTCAAATTCTCCACCATGATCACTTCTGACTTTAACGATTCTAAGATCCTTTTCATTCTGAACTTGGTTACAGAAGGTAACAAACACAGAGTGTGACTCGTCCTTGTGTCTTAAGAGCTTTACCAATGTCCATCTGCTATAGTCATCTACGATTACTAACCCATACTTCTTACCACTGACTGAAGCAGTTTTAACTGGTCCAAATAAGTCAATGTGCAGAAGTTCTAATGGCTTAGAGGTAGAAACAACATTTTTGGATTTAAAAGAAGGTTTTGCAAATTTGCCTTTCTGACATGCTTCACACAGAGCATCTGAATTGAACTTCAAATTAGGAAGTCCTCTGACCAGATTGAGTTTGTTAATCTGAGATATTCTTCTCATACTAACATGCCCCAATCTTCTGTGCCAGATCCACTGCTCGTTATTAACAGACAGAAGACATTTTACATTCTGACTCTTTAGTTCAGAAAGTTTGATTTTGTAAATGTTGTTTTTCCTCTTACCATTAAACAGGATAGTCCCATCTTTCTGACTAACAGCTTTACATGATTTTTGATTAAAGATTATATCATAACCGTTATCACTTAATTGACTTATGGATAACAGATTATGCATCAATCCATCTACTAGCAGAACATTATTAATAGAGGGAATATTTCCATTACCTACAGTTCCAGAGCCAATTATCTTTCCCCTCTGATTGCCTCCAAAGCCAACGTGGCCTCCAGGCTTAAGTTCCAGGCTTTGGAACATATGCCTTCTTCCCGTCATGTGTCGTGAGCAGCCAGAGTCCAGGTACCATGACTGGTGTTTCTGACTTACTGCTAAAGATATCTGCAACATGTATTATTTTATCCTTAGGTACCCAGATTTTCTTGGGTCCTGATTTGTTAGTTTTACCAAAACTCTGGTTGAATTTTGGTTTCACAGAGTGCTTACTGCTAGTGTATTTAATATCATGTGTGTGACCATACACAAAGTGTGAATTCAGAGGAGTGTGTTTAATGGTTAAGTCCATGACATTCTTTGATGTAGGAACCTTACCTTGGTATCCTATTCCTTTCCTGTCGTTTCTGCTAACTCCATAGATCATTGAAGCCATTTTGCTTCTATCTATGCTTTTAGCTAGGAACTTCTGGAAACTGTGATCATACTCCTTGATGATCTCATCAGCGTTGCTGGGAGTTTCAGAAATTGGTTCCTTCTGAGAGTTTTGTAAAGTGTTTTCTAATTTTGAAATCTTATTTCTCAGCTTAGAATTTTCCAATTTGAGACTCTCAGTCTTATTAGAGTCAGATTCAAGATTCCTTTTCAGGTCTCTGAATTTAGCTTTAATTTGCTGATAACGTTCCAGAATCTCATTAAGGCTTTCAGCAAGTTCAGCCTTTGTAAAATTAACAGCAAAGTTAGGAAATACCTCTTCAGTATCTGACTCTGAGTCTGATTCAGAAGCTTCACTATCTTCTGAGATGTTAGCCATGAGAGCTATGTTTGCCCTCTCATCATCTGATTCTGAGTCAGCTTCAGACAAGTCAGAGTCATCCCATGTATCCATGAGACTTTTCTTCTTCTCTCTTCCAAACTTCTTTTTGGGCTTTTCCCTCTGAAGCTTTGGGCAGTCACTCTTATAGTGCCCTTGCTCATTGCACTCATAGCAGATGATGTCCTTGGTGTTTGGCTTTTTGCTACTTGAGGAGCCTTCAGATCTTCTGTATCCAGAGGAAGAATCTGTCCTTTTGTATCTAGAAGAAGACTCGTTCTGATCAGATCTTCTGGGATTCCTGAACTTTCTTTGTCTTTGCTTCCACAGTTGATTTACTCTTCTGGAAAGGAGAGAGAGTTCGTCTTCTTCTGATGAGGATCCATCAGATGTTTCTTCAACTGCCTGCAAAACTTTAGACTCAAATTTTTTGTTAGATTTTAATGCTAAAGGCTTACCTTGCTTCTGAGGCTCATCAGCTTCTAGCTCTATCTCATGACTTCTGAGGGAGCTGATAAGTTCCTCCAGAGTGATTTTGTTGAGATCTTTAGCTAGCTTCAGAGCTGTAACCATTGGTCTCCACTGCTTGGGTAAACTTCTGATAATTTTCTTGACATGGTCAGCAGTAGAGTATCCTTTGTCCAGAACTTTAAGACCAGCTACCAGAATCTGGAATCTAGAGAACATGGTTTCAATGGATTCAGATTCTTCCATTTTGAACGCCTCATACTTCTGAATGAGCGCCAAAGCTTTTGTTTCTTTGACCTGAACGTTGCCCTCATGCGTCATTCTGAGTGAGTCAAAAATATTCTTTGCTGTGTCTCTGTTGGAGATCTTTTCATACTCAGTATAGGAGATGGCGCTGAGGAGGATGGTTCTGGCCTTGTGGTGATTCTTGAAGTCATGCTTTTGTTGATCAGACATTGTTTTTCTATCAATCTTCTGACCGCTTGCATTCACAGGGTGCGTGTATCCATTTGTCACCATATCCCACAGATCAGCATCATGTGCCAGAAAGAAGCTTTCAATTCTGTCTTTCCAGTAATCAAAGTTTTCTCCATCAAAGACTGGAGGTTTGCCGCTGAATCTGTCTCTGTCCTCATTGTTGTCATTGCTAATGTGAGAATTGTTTCCTGCCATTGTGTTTTTCTGACGCTGGATCTTGTACTGACACGGTTAAGTGTTTTAGCTCAGAACCAGGCGCTCTGATGCCAATTGAAGGGGTGAAAAACACAAGAAGGGGGGGTTGAATTGTAAAACTGAAATCTAATGCAATGAACAAGATATTTTTATCCTGGTTCGTTTGATCTCAAACTACTCCAGTCCACCCGTCAAGGTGATTTCGCCTCTCTCCAACGAGGTCTTAATCCACTATATTCAACTGAATATTACAGACTGCTTTAACAACTGCTAAAGCCTTCTTGATACAAACCACAACCCGATTTGTCAAGGAAACACTTTCTTACAAAGAGATAAAACTAAGTGTGTGAATGTTTTCTACAAAACTGTATCACAACTGTGATGTATACACAAATTAAAGCTTAGAAACTAGATTACTAAACAATGATAGACTATCAGAATGTGTGGTGTTTAGCAAAACTGAGAGAAAGAAGATTTTGATCAGCTTTTATGCGTGTAGAGATTTGGAGAGCATTAGCCATTTCAATCTTCAAAGTCTTGTTTATATAGCACTGAGATGATGAACGTTGGATGCAATATTCTTGATTCAATGCTAATAACAAACTTTCCTTATCGAGCAGATCTTGTCTGGAATGAGGCCGTTGGTATTAATTTGCTTTCAATGCACAGTACCGTTGCTTACTTAATGCAAGTTCTGGCTTGGCTCATTCTGACTCTGCTTAGCTGCTGATGAACTATTGTGTTTCTTTATCAGAGTGTTGAGTGCAGTCTTGTTCATCAGGCTTCAGCATATACGTGAGTTGATCATCTGATTCTGACATTCTGATATGGCAACTTCTGATGCTGGTGTCAAGAACCAAATTCTGATGCTGATTAGATGTGATCTTGCTTATATCAATCAGAGTATCTGCAAGTCAGAACATAATAATTTTAGGCAGCAGATAGTTCATACATGAATCTTATAGATAATATATCTTTTCACTTTGTTATCATCAAAACTTAAATATAGGGTAGTAGATTCAAACTTTCTTCTAACATAAACATCTACGGTACTCAACAGGAACCTCTTTGTAAAATCTGTATATTTTGGCTATAAAATATTGTATAAAAATAGATTGTGGTGATGAGAAAAGAAGTATTTTTTTATAACTTTTGCACCCGCCGCTGTTGCGAACCTTTAGTGCGTACATACCACCTTCCATGCAATAGGAGATCAAGGTACTCCTAGTTCCTCTTCAATAAATTTAAAACACAAGTGTGTTGGTTAATTTTAGGAGACAAGACATTATTGTCATTGTCCGTGTGGAAAACATACTTACTACCCACAATTACGAGAAAGGAGAATTTGCGTCATCTCAAAGTGGAAGATATGGCTTGGATTTTAAAATCAACAATGCCTCACTCAAAACCCAAGTGGAAAAATATCTCACTTCACTACATATTGTAGAAGTATAGTTGTTTGCATCACTACAAGGATTGACAAGAGTGTAATTTTTTTGAGAAAAGTTTTTAAAGATAAAAGCCAAAATGACAAAATAGTTTGAATGAGATTCATTGACTTTTAGTCTTCTCACAAAAAATTTCAAGGTATTGTTAAGTTGATTGAAATTTGATTAAGAAATAATTTCTGAAAATACATAGACATAAGTCCAAGTTTATTATGAAAGTGTTCAAGTTTTAAAAACAAGAAGATTTTTCAAAAGGAGGGAGAAGATTTTTGAAATTAAAGAAGATGGGAGGAGATGAAGAGACTATCCTATAGCATAAGGTAAAAGCTAAGGAGAAATACCTTCTAACCAAAAAAGAAGCCAACACTTGACATAATGAGTCAATGTAGAATTCCATCCTTTGGATTGGAAACCAAGAAAACAATTAATAAATCCCTTAAAAATACCAAACTTAAATTGCATTAAGTCTTAACAAAAATTGGGCAGAGTAACAAATGTATACAGATGAATTCCAGATCACAGACAAAGCATGTAATCACAATGACCTGCACACAAAACAAAAAACAACCCAATATCTTGGGGTAAACCCCAAGAACTCCAGACAAAATAACAATTGAGGTCACAAGGTTTCAAGGTAGATCAAGGCTTCTAAACTTAAGTCCAAGAAGTTCACAATCTCTATAGTGCCAAGGATAGTAACCAAGTAGTCCAAGTAACATTAAAGTTTTTTAGGGTTTAAGTTGATTATTAGGTATCTTCAAAAGGAAATGAAAAGCTCAAGTGAGAAAAATAAAAATGATATGAAGATATAGGCTCAAGTGAGCAAAGATGAAAAGAGAATGAAATGTAAATGCTAAAGTAAATGGTACATAAAGTAAAAACATAAAAATAAAGCCAATTATTAGGAATTAGTGGTTAGTTGGATGACCATCTCGAAACTTGCATTTGGAATTCATTAGAGGATTGGTAGAACCAAAGCCTCTCAACAACAAGTTGCATTTGATTTTTGTCAAGTATATGATCCATTTAAGAATTCTCAAAATAACACTTAATGATCAATGATGTTTAAGTGATCCACATTAACAAAAACTGATGAAGTTCCATTAGAGGATTGGTAGAACCAAAGCCTCATAACAATGGATCTCAAGGATATAAGATCAAAGGGTTAAAATTAACATGATTGGGCTTGCAAACATAGGTTTGGGCCACGAGTGATCATTTTCTCAAATCGGGAGAAAATTTAGCGCTATGTTAAGCAATCGCAAGTGGACTTATATAGAAGTCGCACCTATTTTGAGGCCGGTCAATAGCAATCTATGCACCTCACGTTTTGAGACATGATATGTAAATCATGCTCAAACAACATTTAGTACAATAAGAATGGGATAAGATGAAGAGGGAAGGGGAAATGAATAAACCACATTCGAACCAAAAATTTAATCAAACTATTATTAAAATTATTCATCCATTTTTATGGAGTTAGACTCAAAACAATGGATCCAATGAGAGTAATAAAGTTCATGATCAAAATATCAATCAAAGATCATCCAGAATATATATATAGAAATAAAATTTTATTTAAAATAAAAGAAGTGGTTTTTTTAAATGATTAAAAATGAAAATAAGAGAGAAAAATAGCAACTATGTTCAAATTAATCAAGAAAAATTAAATAAGACCATAGAAAAATCAGAAATGAACTCAAATATTTTTATGAAATTTTTGGTAATTTTTTAAAGTCAGAAACTATTTTTAAAATTAAAATAAATAGACAAAATAAACCAAAAATAAAGAAAAATAGTAAAGTCATAAATAAAAAATAAATGAGGTTACCAATATTTATCAAAATATCATTGGATCCTTCCCTATTTTTTTTTAGAATTTAAAAATGAATAAAGGTATTTTTAAACATTTAAAACAATTCAAATAAAGTGAAAAAGTATAAAAAATATCAAAACACAAAATAAAATTGTGAAACAAATAATAATCAGAAAGAGAAAAATCAAAAGTATTTTCCATAATTTTTTAGATTTTTTGGAGTTAAAATGAATTTTCTATGAATTTTTGAAGTTTAAAGCAATTAAATGTAAAAAAATATGAAATAAAATAATAAACCAAAAAAATATGGGCCATTTGATCATTGTCAAAATGTGTTAGTAAACAGATCCAGTGGATCTGGCGGGCTGTGCATGTCATGGACTTTATTGGATATCACACCTGATCATTTATTTTTTTAAAATAAAACAACTTAAAATACGGCATGTTAGATGGAATCCAAGGGCTCCTGAGGTACGCGCATGGTAAGGCAAGCATACTACATTTGTTTTTAAAAAAAAATAACATGGCTACACGTCATTGGTTGAAGACGAACAAATCATCGTCTTCAACCTCCAGTCAGCCCCAAATCGTATCTCACAAACTGTGAAATTAGAAAACCAGACCGGTACCATTAGATTTGTCTCTTCAAGATGATTATAATGGTACCATCACGCCAAATTTATATAAACTATGCAAGCCCGTGTTTGAAGAAAACTAGAAAAAATAGCGAGTACAAAAAAATGGGACATCTCACTCAAACCTCAAGTAAATTACAAATTATAAAGAGCACGAGGATCAGAAGGATACAAAGAGTAGATTAGCCTTTTATTTGGATCAATTTGGCCAAGAAATCTACCTGAACGAAGTAGTGAGAAGTTTCTTTGAAACTGGACTTCTGTAGATCAATATAGGACACGATTCTTGAGGATAATTGTATGGTTAGCTTCAGAGAAGTTCAATGAAGCTAACCGAATGGAGCTTTTGGTGTTTAAAGGTGAGAATGTAAGAAATCATAAATTCAAATTTAGAGTTCGTATGGGATTTGAGCAAGGTTCAATTGGCTATCAAAAGCTTGTGAAAATAGGTGGGATATGCATCTTATTTATAGGAGAGGAGGAAGCAATGCTTAAGCGTGCAAATGAGGGTGTAAATGAGTGAATTTGTGTGGACCTACAACATGAGGAATGTGTGACTTGTTTTGCACCAAAACTCAGCCAAATCATGCATTTTATGATGCTAAACGCTTTTGGAAAGTTGTTAAGCATGATTAGAAGAAAAAAACGCGCAAACTTGGTGATTAGAAGCCATATTTGTGAATTTCCAATTCTGACTTGGGAGGAAACTTAGGTTTCAAGATACCATTTTTGAACCAATGGCATTTTCAATTCAATGGGCCTTAGAGCATGATTCTTGAAGCTTTAGATAGAGGAAGTTACAAGCTTTACAATGTGCAAATAATGTATCCAAATGGATGCTTGAGCAAGAAGTTGTGTTGAGTCAAAGTTGGAGAAAAAAAAGGCTGACTTTTTGTACTTATAAAATTTTCTAATTTTTCTTCAAAGGTGACCTATAATTTTTTGAGCTCAAACAAGACTTTCATCCAAAAAAATTCCTTAACAAATGATGATAACTTGAAATAGATTTCTTAAAGAACATTGTGGAACTTGGATCACTCAAAAATACCAAGTATTGAAAAAGTTATGGTCTTGCAAAATTTGTGAAAATTCATGAGATTACCTATAATTTTTTACATCACCGAGGCATCTTCCATCCATTTTCAAGCTTTGAAAACAAAAGAAGAGTTGAATTTCACCTCCTTAAGATCATTATGGAAAAATGATGGACTCAAGGGATAAAAATTGATCAAGTTATCATCATTTGAAGTCACACAAGGGAAATTTAGGGTTCATTTGGAGGACTTGTAATCTTTCTTCACCATCAAGTTTCTTCCATACAAAATTTCCTTGAAACTTTTGAAGTGATTTGTTAAAAACCCTTTGAAGAAAAGGTTGTCTTTAGAATCATTCAAAAATGCCAAAATATGAGCATGATATACCCCTTTGAAGTTCAAAACCCTAACTCCTAGAGCAAGAAAACACTTTGGGAAACCTTTGAAATTTTGACCAACCTTCTTGCACAAATACCTTTTTTATGTGATTATAAGTTGTCGAGGATGATAAGGAGAAACCATTGCAACCAAAACCACTTCCAAATCTTGGGAATTGAAGGAGATATGAACTTGCGATCATTGGAATCAAAGACTTGTTCATTTGAGTCAAACTTCTTCAATCAACCCTTGTACTTTTGAACTAAATTTGACAGTTTGAGTCATGATGAATCATAAAAGACTTTTTCATGACATTACTACAAAACATCTTTAATGATGAGGATTGAGCCTTAATGAAGCTTTGTTGAGGAAGGCACGGAAATGAACTCATGAATCCCTAGATCAATCTTGATGGAATGCATTGCGCTTTCACCTACAACATCAATAATTGGGGCAAACACTCATTGCATTTATTAGTTCAAGGATAATTAATACAAAACATAAATGATCATAAAATATAAGTCAAGGTGCTTGGTGATTTCTCCTAGAGAAAAATCTAAAGATAGGGAGAAGAACCAAACCCTAATGTGATATTTTTGTGATTGAATTGAGATGATATGATGAAGGGATCTTAGGGGGAAAATTTTGGGTACAACACTACCATTCATAGGAGTAACAAAACCTCACCAACAAACCGTCTCCCATAATGACGAGACTACCATTCATCTGAGTAACCAAAATCTCAACAACAAACTATCTCCCGTAATGAGGAGACTACCATTCATTGGAGTAACAAATCTCAACAACAAACTGTCTCCCATAATGACGAGACTACCATTCATCGGAGTAACCAAACTCAACAAAAAATTGTCTCCCATAATGACGAGACTACCATTCATCAGAGTAACCAATCTTAACAATGAATCATAATGACGAGACTAGCATTCATCGGAGTAACAAAAATGAATCTTCTCTGGGGACCAACAGACTTACTGGGGAAGTACCAGTTGCTCATATAAAGAGAATGCCACTTGCTTTTATGAGAAGGAAATGCAATAATGATGCTGGGAAATGAATCTTGGATTCTCTGGGGAAGTGCCAATATACTGCTGCTGAGGAGATAAAGTCTTCTCGTGCAAAATAAATGCACGTTCTTAATCCAGGACTCAAAGCCTACAGAAATCATAATAATAATGTTGCCATGGACCATAAATCCAAACCAGAAATAACCGGACTGAAACAGTCAACCAAGAAAACAACTAATGAGAAATAAATCCCAAAGGGAACCGCATTCCATCCAGATAATGAGCTAAAAAGGACAGATAAAGCCAAATTCTTCCACGAGGGATAACTTAGTAGGGAATTTGAAAGAATATCCACTTTCTGCTTAAGGTTGACAATCTAGGAATGCAAATGAGCAATGAATTTAAAATTCAGCTATGCATGATGTATGTATGAATGTATAAATGTTATCATGTATATGCCGACAAAACAGACATACAATACTTGGAATAACCAAGACAAAACCAGCTTGGGTAAATTCAACACTCGACTAAAATACATCCAGGAGGAAAATTTCATAAGAAAGCAAGCACCAATTGGGGAAACAAATTCCTACTTCACGACTTAACTCCACTGGGAAGAAAACATGTCTTGAAAATAATTACAGCATAATCTGATAACAATGAACCAATACAAATGTAGGGATATATCACCCTCCTCCAGAATTCACCGGTGAATATCATACAGACTTCAATAGGGAAATCAATGTCTCATCGTCTAGGCTCCCACTGAAGATCATAATACTGCCTTCACTAGGGAAGCCGAAAACCACATTGTTGAGACTTCAACTGGGGATCTCGTGATGACTTCATTGGGAGTACAACACCATATCATCTAGTGGAGCCCAAAATACATTCTTCAATATCAAGATTAATGGTTACACAAACTTCTCTGAGGAGAAATTATGAAACTTCATGGGGATAACAACTTTCAGAGAGAAGTATCACCTCAAATTCATTTGGAGGTCTAAGAAGTTTTAACAATACAACAAGAAATAAAAATTATAGGTATTTTAAATCAAACTCAGCACTTGGCGAGAGAAAACCTAAAAAGTCGACAACTGTTCCAACGTTTCTTAGAAAAGGTACTGCCCTTATCTGGTTGCCTGGGAAATAAACAACAATAATAATTTCATCACTAAAAAGAGAGATTCTTTGCAAATTATTCTACCTCAACACACAAAGGGAGAAAGAACTTTCGTCATATGTGCGAAGACCTCACTGGGGAATAAGGGGTGGAGGTTTCAAACCACGCAAACCCGAAACCAAATAATCAACCTGGAGAAGAGTTAAATTAAGACTTGACTGAGGAATATGGGATTACAGGCCCAACATCACTCCATATATCAATTATTATGAATTCCAACCATCCGGGGGAAGAAGCACAAGAGGATCACACATATATCAGCAAGAGTAACCTGGGAAAGCTTGGGGACTTTTATTGAAGTGTGGTGAGAATCCGAGGAGATTGTTGCTTCAATGATCAAGTCATCTCTGACGCAGTTCCTTGCCAATAAATCTCTAACTTTTTCCTAGGTTGCCCTTGCGGGTTTTCAACCTTGTGGGAAAATTTTTTTTTTGTGTGTCTCTTATTTTTTCCTAGACCTCCCTTTCGGGTTTTCAGCCTACCGAGACGCTCCTTTTTGCCTAAGCCGCCCTTTCGGGTTTTCGACTTAGTGAGTTGTTTTTTTATTTCTTTAGGAGAAGTATTTCTTAACTGCGTCAGCATTCATAGGACGTGGGAACTCCTCGCCATCCATAGTTTCAAGAATCAATGCACCACCAGAGAAGGCTTTCTTAACAACACATGTTCCTTCAAAATTGGGAGTCCACTTTCCCCTAGAATTAGTGCTAAAAGACATGATCTTTTTGAGCACGAGGTCTCCTTCTCTTAATTCACGAGGCTTGACATTCTTATCAAAAGCTTTCTTCATTCTCTTATGGTATAACCGACCATGACACAAGGCCGTCATTCTCTTTTCTTCAATCAAATTCAATTGGTCAAACCTGTTCTGGACCCATTCAGCCTCTGACAATTTGGTTTCCATTATTAAACGCAAAGAGGGAATCTCAACCTCAATGGGAGAACTACTTCCATACCGTACACAAGAGAGAATAGGGTTTCCCCTGTTGAAGTGCAGACATATGTACGATACCCATGCAATGCAAAAGGGAGTATCTCATGCCAATCTTTATAGGTAACAACCATCTTCTGGATGATCTTCTTAATGTTTTTGTTAGCAACTTCAACAACCCCCATTCATCTTTGGCCTATAAGGAGATGAATTATGATGGACAATCTTGAATTCTTCATAAAGTTCTGTCATCATCTTGTTATTCATATTTGAGCCATTGTCAGTGATAATCCTGCTTAGCACGTTGTACAAACATATAAGATTATTCTTGATAAATCTTACCACCACCTGCTTAGTGACATTAGCATAGGAAGCTGCTTCCACCCATTTGGTGAAGTAGTATATTCCCAGCAAGATGAAACGATGTCCGTTGGACGCCTTGGGTTCGATCATTCCAATCATGTCAATACCCCGCATAGAGAAAGTCCACAAGGAAGAAATAACATTAATATGCATCAGAGGCACATGAACTTTGTCAGCATAAATTTGGCACTTATGGAACATCTTTTCAAATTTGTATTAGTCAAATTTCATTGTCAGCCAATAGTAACCTTCCCTAAGCATCTTCTTTCCCATTGAATGTCCATTGGCATGGGTACCAAAGGAACCTTCATGGATCTCATGCATCAACATGTCTGCTTCGTGTCTATCCATGCATCTGAGAAAGACCATGTCATAATTTATTTTGTACAACACATCTTCATTGAGGAAAAAGTTGTCTAACAACCTTCTCAATGTCTTTCTATCTTTGTTCGACGCACCGACTGGGTATTCTTGAGTCTAGAGAAAACTCTTGATATCATAATACTAAGGTTTTTTGTCTGACGTTCCCTCTGTTTTAAACACATGAGCTGGCCTATCCAGATGTCCAACTGTGATACGAGGTGCGTCGTTCCAAGTGTTTACTTGGTACGTGGAAGCCAAAGTGGCTAAACCATCTGCCATCTGATTCTCATCTCTGGGAATATGATGGAATTCAACTTTATTAAAGAAATGTAATAATCTTATAGCATAGTATTTGTAAGGAATCAAGCCAACGTGACGAGTATCCCATTCTCCTTTAATCTGATTTATTACCAAAGTTGAATTGCCATATACATCTAGAATTTTGATTCTGAGATCTATAGCCTCTTCGAGACCCATGATACAAGCTTCACACTCTGCCATATTATTGGTACAATCAAATGCCAATCTTGCAGTAAAAAGGATATGTGACCCATGAGGAGTGATAATCATGGCACCAATTCCTTTCCCATAAGCATTTATAACTCCATCAAACACCATACCCCACCGGGATTCAGGATCAGGACCTTCCCCAGGCAAAGGTTCATCACAATCTTTTACTTTTAAATACATCACATCCTCATCGAGGAAATCATATTTAACATACTGATAATTATCAACTGGTTGGTGAGCAAGATAATCTGCCAACACACTACTTTTTATAGCCTTCTGAGTACAGTATTCAATATCATATTCAGACAACAGCATTTGTCGACGGGCAATTCTTCTGGTAAGAGCGGGATTTTTAAAAATATACTTAATCGGATCCATTTTGGAAATCAACCAAGTAATATGATTCAACATATATTTCCCTAATCGCTTTGCCGCCCAAGCCAAAGCACAAAATACAGCCCATAAAATTATCTAACACGATTAGATACATAATCAACGGTCTTCCTTCAACAGGAGGGAGCAAGGTAGGAGGTTCACGCATATATTCTTTAATGCTTTCAAATTCCCTTTGGTAATCATCTGTTCATACACAACCTAGATCTTTCTTTAACAACTTGAAGATCGACTCACATGTTGCAGTCATATGGGAAATAAATCTGGAGATGTAATTCAAACGTCCAAGGAAGCCTCTAACTTGCTTTTCAGTTCTTGGTGCAGGCATTTCTTGAATTGCCTTAACTTTGTCAGGATCAACTTTAATTCCTTTTTGGCTGATAATGAAACCTAACATTTTTCCTGAACGAACATCAAAAGTACACTTATTTAGATTCAAGCGCAGACGATACTTCCTCAAACGCTGAAACAATTTCAACAAATCTTCTATATGCCCTTCTTTAGTCTGAGATTTAGCGATCATATCATCAACATATACCTCAATTTCTTTGTGCATCAGATTATGGAATAGGGTTGTCATAGCCCTCTGGTACGTTGCACTAGTGTTCTTCAACCCGAAGGGCATCACTCTATAACAGAATGTTCCCCAGGGTGTGATAAACGTTGTTTTTTCCATGTCTTCGGGAGCCATTCTGATTTGATTGTATCCGTAAAATCCGTCCATGAATGAAAATACTTTGAATTTTGTTGTACTGTCAAATAACATATCAATATGTGTCAATGGAAAGTCATCTTTTGGACTAGCTTTGTTCAAATATCTATAATCAACACACATGCGAACTTTTCCGTCTTTCTTTGGTACTGGAACAATATTGGCAATCCATTGAGGGTACACTGATGTCACAAGAAAATCGGCATTAATCTTCTTTAAAACTTCTTCTTTAATTTTCACTGCCATATCAGGGTGAGTTCTTTACAACTTCTGCTTGATTGGTAGGCATTCTGGCTTTAGCGGCAAATGATATTCCACAATATAAGTATCCAAACCAGGCATGTCTTGATAATACCAACCAAATATATCCACATACTCTTTTAACAATTCAATCAGTCTGCACTTCATATCGGGATGTAGCAATGCTCCAATCTTGACTTCTTTTGGATCTTCCTCTGAACCCAAATGGATCGTCTACAATGACTCTTTATACGCTGAATGGTACTTTCCTCACACTCAAGAAACCGTGAAACCTCTTCTGGTATTTCATCATATTATTCTTCTTCGACCATACACGCAAGATATTTAAAGTTGGGAGAGGGCGCAGGGTCATTGTACTCAACGGGTTTTTTAATTAATCTACACATATGATTTATGATTGTTTTTAGAAACTGACACATATAGCAAGTGATTATGTAGATTCATTTACAGTTATAATTTATTTTGAAAGGATTTGTCTGATTACCATCTTCCAAGAAAAATCATAGAATAAAGACACAATTTGGGAATCAAAAACAACTTTTATTAATGATTTTAAATATTAAAATAACAGATATGCCCATACAACATCAGTTCTTTCACCTTGGGCAAAGTGAAAGATCTTTTAAAATACTAACAAAAAAAACAATTTACTTTGAAATATGAATGCAAGAAGGAACATCAATAGTGATCCAATTTTGGACTCTGACTCCATGCGTCACGTAGTTCGGCATCTCTTGCTCTGATTCATCTTCCAGAATAGCGTTGATCCTAGGAGTAGTTGGATGAAGATATCCTCCACTATGAAAGATGTCTTAATATTTACCTAAAGAAGACTTCGGCTTCACGATTTCCTTCTTCATGGAGAAGCCCATACCAGTGTCATTCCTTTTCACAAGAGGATCGATAACCTGCCCTCACACCTTGCTAGGGCCTTTCTGCACTACGTGTTATGCATCCTTAAATGAGGCTATAGAATTCTAATTCTTCCTTACATTATCAATGGACAAAGCTTAGAACTGAGTTCCAACAACTTCTTCGTCAGCTTCCATAATGCTAAAGGAAGACAAATGAGATATCAACATACCTTGCTCACCATTCACGATTACCACCTTTCCTTCATGAACAAATTCCAGCTTATGGTGCAAGGTTGAAGTAACAACTCCTGCTTCATGGATCCACGGTTGTCCCAATAAATATCTGTAGGCGAGAACAATATCCATAACCTGGAAAGTGATCTGGAATAAGTGTGGACCTCTGTGAATAGGCAAATCTACTTCTTCGATGACAGACTTCCTCGAACCATCAAAAGCTTTCACTATTATGCCACTTAGGCGCATGGGAGTTCCTTGGTACTTAAACTTCATGAGTGTACTCCTTGGTATGATATTCAAAGCAGACCCATTATTAATCGGCACATTGGACAAAGAGTCATTCTTACAATTCATGGAGATATGTAGAGCCAGCTTATGGTTCCTTCCTTCAACGGGCAATTCGTCATTGCAAAAGCTCAAATTATTACAAGATGTAATATTCCACACAACATTGCTGAACTGATCTAGAGACATGTCACTTTCCATAAAATCTTGATCCAACACTCTCATCAGAGATTCCTGATGAGCAGAAGAGTTCATTAGAAAGGCTAGAATGGAAATCTTAGATGGAGTTTACAACAATTGATCTATAATCTTTCAGTCACTCATCTTGATAATTTTCAACAAGTTGTCCACATCCTTTTCCAAAGCGGCGCCACTAGATTCTCCCACCACTTTCTTAGGTTCGATACTTTCAATAACCCTTTTATCAGAATTAACATCCCTTCGAATGACAGGGGCAAAAACACGGCCACTGCAGGTTACCCGACTAGCTTCAACAATATTCTTGACATCAGACAAAGGTTGGATAGGAATTTCCACACCGTCTTCCAGAATAGTCGCATTGTATTTATATGGTACAACTTTGTCTGGTTCATATGGGACAGGACCAGGCCGGCAAATAACCACTTGAGAAACAACTGGCTTGCTATGGTACTCAATCTCTATAGGAGAGAGAACACCAAAACATGACACAATAACATTCACCCCTTCTTCAAAATATTTATACATCACATAATCAATATTGGAGAACATATCTTCATCAGAAGAAAATAACTCATCAACAGAAACATATTCATCATCAGACATGGCCTCAACTGAGAAATCTTCAATCACATTAACTGCATTGTAATCATCTCTATTGCCTATGACTTTGATAGTACCATTATCTAACAACAATTGAATGTCTCTTCTTATGATAGAACAACCACGAGAATACCTACAACATATCTTACAAGACCTATAATGGTGTTCTTCTTGGCCATCCATTTGACAGAATGTAGCATGCAGCTGTACCAAATCATCATTCATATAATTCACATAAAAAATACGAAATTCACCGGGACATCCATAAATTATATTCACGCCTTCTTCATACTTAGCCCTTGGCCTGATTATATGGATACGACCTTAATCCATTATCTCTTGAAGATCAGCTCTTATCTTATCACATCCTTGGATATCTGTTCTGCAAATACTACAACTGGCATGGTCGTACGTATTAAATTCACAAAGATCAACATGCATCTTCACCAAATCCGTTCTAACCAGGTTGATATCAAAAACTTAGAAGTCCCCAAGACAACCAGCAACCATATTCACAGTATTTACACCTCCATGCTTGGGTAATGGATTATCCTTCACATTAGGACCAACATCTTTAAATGATGGGAGGCCAAATCTCACCATCTTTTGTACTTTAGACTTCAAAGGGTAACAATTTTTAATGTTGTGCCCTGGGGATCCTTGATGAAAAGCACAAGTTTGATCCTCCTTATAATACCATGGTAAAGGTGAAGGTATAGAAGGGGGAGGCCTAGTCTGAACCAATTTTTTCTGAATCAAATCCAGAAACAACTCAGCATAGCTCATTGGAAAAGATTCAAAAGCTTCCCTCTTCTGACCTTGCCCTAGATTTCCCTGAGGAGGTGGTCTCTGATAGGAAATAGTAGTTGGAGCTACATTGACTACTGGAGTTATAGAAGCAACCTGTTGTTGGTACCGATGATGTCTTCTCGGTCGTCTAATCTTCCTTTATTCAACGACAACATTCATTTCACTTTCTTTCTTTCTGGAAAACCCGTATGATGACCTCTTTATTCCTTTGTCTTTCATCAAGCGTCCTTCCCTGACAACTTCTTCTAGACGAACACCCATGCTTACCATCTCAGTGAAATCACTCGGTGCACTGTCGACCATCCTTTTATAATAAAATTATCTAAGGGTTTTCAGAAATTCCTTGGTCATTCCTTGTTCTCCCATCGGGGGTACCACCTGGGAAGCTATCTCGCACCAACGTTGCGCATATTCTTTGAAAGACTCCTTGTCTCTCTGAGCCATTACTCTAAATTAGTCATGATCAGGCGCCATGAACATATTGTACTTATATAGCTTGATGAAGGCTTCAACTAGATCATTGAAGTGCGAATATTGCTACTGTCCAAACCCATATACCACTTCAAAGCGGCACCGGTTAAACTATCAAGGAAGAAATGAATAAGCAAACGTTGATCATCAGTATGGGTGAACATCTTTCTGATATATATCACCAGGTGGTCACGAGGACAAGAGTTTCCCTTGTACCTCTCAAATTCCAACACTTTAAACTTCACTGGAACCTTTACGTTAGGGACTAAGCATAGTTCACTGACGTTCTGTCCGAGTAATTCTTTTCCTCGAAGAGCCTTCATTTCCCTCTGCATCTCATTGAATTGGTCCTGAAAGTCATCCAATTGGTCATAAAAACCCACACTTTCACTCGGTGGAGGAATGGGACGATAAACTTCATCATTAACAAGTGACATAACATTCACCGCAGGAGGTGCATTATAATGAATCTCATTTTTAGAAATAGGAGTAACATGCACCACAAGAGGTGCAGGAATAGAAACAACTTGAGCAAATAAAGCAACTTGAGCATCAAGATTGTAACCTTCTAGCATGAAATTTTCAGGCATTCCCCACGGGTAACCCTGAGGCATGCGGTTTTGAGCAGCAGTAACTAGAGTAACAAAAATAGGGACTGACGGAATTTTGGAAGCAAACGTTGTTTGTTGTGGCAGAGCAGACGGAGGAACAAGTGGTGGCTGATTCTGAGCACCCACCAACGATTCCATCAAAGCATTAAGATTAGCCATACTGGCCTTAAAAGCAGTAACTTCTTCGCGCAACTTGTGATTCTCTTGTTCAAGATTCTCCATTTTCTTCCTGGAATTAGCCCGAGTATTATATCGGTGAGACAGCTTGCTTCTAAACGAAGTAGAGAAACATAGTAAGACACCTGGGTATGAACAAAGATGCAAAAAAAGTGAAAAATGATGCACGTTATTAAATGCATATGATTTATTTATCGTTATTAATATTTCAAGGAACTCAAAGATTTATGAACATTTTGCCAATATTAAAGTACTACCATATTTTGAAATACTGAAAAATTTCATTATAATAACTTCAGAATGGATTACAACTTTTAGTACAAGTTTCAATAATCTTAAGCACAAGAGAATAAAGATAGAATCTAAAATCCTAAGGAGGCAAAACTGAGGAAGATCTCTCCACACACTGATGCTTTCCCATGAGTCTTGCAATCCGAGCCTTCAACTGCTTGTTCTCTTCTGCATACATGTCAGCGACTTCTTTCCAATCACCAGAGTCAGGAAGTCAGCAACTAGGTCCGGACCGAGATCTAGAGGAAAATAAATCCCTATGCTTCTCCATAATCTCCACAACACGACTCTCAAGAATCTCGATCAAGTCATCCTTCTCTTTCAATTTTATTTGGTAGGACATCTCTAAAGTCTGACACTTATTCTTCCATGCTTCCTTCTCTTGCTGCATCCTAACCAGGGAAATATGATGTTCTTCCACGTCATCTAAAAGGGGGGGAGTAGTCTTCAGAAACATATCAGGTATAGGTGCTTCACGAGAATATGGCGTCTTCAATTGAATTGCCCTTGCTTGTACCTAAAGGAGATGAGGCTCAAAAGAAACCTCTCCTATTGGTCCCAAGTCTTTTCTACCCTTCCTATGAATATGACACCAAGCCTTTACAATTTCCTCCTTAGCTTTCTTATGATTCTCTCCTTCTTTGAGAAAGAAACCACTCAGATGAATACTATTTAGCTTGTCTCTTATCGGATATCCAAGTTGACGACGCGCAAAAACAGGATTGTAGTTAATTCCTCCCTTTGTACCCAGAAGAGATACATTAGGGAAACTACCACAACTATCAACAATCTCCACATCATAATAAACCTGGTGATACCAAACAATGTCGGAATGAGTGAGAGCCATAATCTTGGGAGCATCAGATCGAGGTAAGTGAGAAATAAACCACTGATATAACAAAGACGTGCAACAAATGATCATCCCTCCATGATAAAAATCCAGAAGATGAATAGAATAATAAGTATCTCCTAATAATGTTGGGACTAGATTCCCAATCAAAAAGATCCTAATGGCATTGACACCCACAAATTTTTCGATGTTAGGAAATAAGAACAATCCATAGGCGAGCAAAGCAAAGATAGCCTCAAAAGCAATTGTACTCTTCATCCTAGCAAAGTATCAAGATTTCTCTAATAAAAATTAAGCGGGTAATCCTTTGATTCCTCCTTTGGTAGTCATGTTAGCCTCAATCTTAGACTTCCCCAGATGAATCATGGCAGAAATCTCATGAGACTTGGGCTCTCCCTCTAAACCGGTGAAAGGAACACGATCGATAACAGGTAAACCCAGTAGGTAAGAATAATCCTCCAATGTAGGCATCAACTGATAATATGGGAAAGTAAAACACTGATACAACGGATCATAGAACTGGACCAAAGTAGAGCGAATACCCTCCTTTATCCTGAGCTTCATAAGAGACATGATGGATCCATACTTCTTCCGAAAATCTGTAGAGCTCTCGATCTCGGGAATCAAACTCATCAATTCATCTATCTTAGGATCCTTGAAACTATACTTCCGAGTCTTTCTTTTTTCAGAATCCATGGTTAAAAAGTACCTGAGATATTTGCAAAAAGTAAACTTTAAATGCCTTGAAACAAATGTTTTAAAGGATGCTCATGGGTGCATGAATGCATGATGCAACAATCACACGTAAGATCATAAACATGGGGGTTCATAGGTTCGACGTCACGAGCATGAGGTAAAAGGAACTACCCACAAGGTATGGACTAATAATTTATCACCTGCTGAACAAGGTTCTAAAAGGTTCCCAAAGTCTACATCCTTCCTTCGGATATTACCAAAATCCCGATTGGCTCGGTAATTAGTAATATTCTCAGGAAAAACTCGTTTAAGTGTAGTATCATGTGACAACCACTTCCAGGTTACTCCGTCATAGTTTCCGCACTACACCTAAAAGGCAAAGATGGGTTAAGGGTTCTACGGTCCTCTGTTTCAGAAGGCTCCTAGGTTGAAAGCAGCACATCTTCCCGATTACTCGATAAACGACACTACAATCAAAGGGGCCTCCATTGAGTGGGGGATCTCATGTATCTTGTTTTGGGATTACTCCCTCAAAGTTAACATGACTATACCGCCTGTCCTATCTTAAGTTTGCCCAAGTCCGGGTAGAGAACTTATGAGAAATCACCAAGCACCCAGAAAACCAGGAAAATCCAGACAACCATATATATAAAATATAATGTATAACACATGATAGAACATACACAAATAAACAAAGATAGGCTCAACTCACTTAGGGGTGGACCAGCATTTGGTCGATCTGTCCCCAGTGAAGTCATCAATTTTCTATAGCGGTAGAAATGTTGAGAATTAACCATTGGATTGACTTGACTCGCACAGATCAAATAAGAATCACCACAGTGCTTTATTGTTTCCAGAGGAAGGAAAAGAGCGAATAACCCAAAAAAGAGGTGAAGAGAATCTAGGTACATGGGTTGGTTATGCAAAGGGAAGGTACTAGCACCCTAAACATCTACGGTACTCCGCATGAACCTCTTTGAAAAATTGTGTATTTTAGCTATAAGTGTTGTATACAAAAATAAATGGTGGAGGTGAGAAAATAAATATTTTTTTTACAATTTGTTTGCACCACCGCGGTTGCGAACCTTTAGTGCCTACCTACCACCTTTCATGCAATAGGGGATCAGGGTACTCATAGTTCACCTTTAACAATTTTAAAACACAAGTGTGTTGGTTAATTTTAAGAGACGAGACATCATCATCATATTTGAATAGAGGAATATACTTACTACCCACGAATTATGAGAAAGGATAATTTGCATCATCTCAAAGTGGAGGATATAGCTTGGATTTTAAAATCAACAAAGCCTCGCTCAACATCAAGTGGAAAATATCTCACTTCACTATATATCATAGAAGTATAGTAGCTCGCATCATTACAAAAATTGACAAGAGTCTAATCTTTTGAGAAAGTTAAAGTGAAGAGCCAAAGTGAAAAAATGGTTTGAATGAGATTGATTGACTTTTAGTCTTCTCACAAAAAAAATTGTCAAAGTATGATTAAGTTAATTAAGGTTTGTTTAAGAAAAATATTTTGAAAATGCATGGACCTAAGTCCAAGTTTATTGTGAAAGCGGTTCAAGTTAGAAAAACCAAAAGAATTTTGAAAAGGAGGGAGAAGATTTGAAATTGAAGAAGATGGGAGGAGATGAAAGGACTATCCTAAAGCATAAGGTAAAAGTCAGGGAAAAGAACCGTCTAGCCAACAAGAAGCCAACACTTGACACAATGAGTCAATATAGAATTCTCATCCTTTAGATTGAAATCAAGCAAACAAAGATTCTAGACCTCTTAAGAATACCAAGCTTCAGATGCATTAAGTCTTCACAAAAATTGGGCAGAGTAACAGTTGTATACAGCGGAATTCACAATCACAGACAAAGCATATAATCAGAACAACCTGCCCACAAAGAAAATCATCCCAATATCTTAGGGGTAAACCCCAAGAACTCCAGACAAAATAACAAATAGAAGTCACAAGGTCCCAAAGGTAGTCAAGGCTTCTAATCCTAAGTCCAAGAGGTCCAAAACTCCATAATGCCAAGGATAACAACCAAATAGTCCAAGTAAACTTAAAGCTTTTTATTGTTCAAGTTTATTATTAAGTATCTTCGAAAAGGAAATGAAAGCTCAAGTGTTCAAAATAAAAAAGACATAAAGATAAATGCTCAAGTGAGCAAAGATGAAAATAGCATGAAATGAAAATGCTAAAATAAATGGTGCATAAAAGTAAAGACGTAAAGTAAAAGCATAAAATAAAAGTCAATGGTTAGTAAGTTAGAAATTAGAGGTTAGTTGAAAAAACATCTTGAAACTTGCATTTGAAAACTCATTATAAAATTGATAAAATCAAAGCTTCTTAACAATAAGTTTCATTTGCTTTTTGTCAAGTATATCATTCATTTCAAGTGTTCTAGGTAATAACATATGATCAACGATGTTTAAATGATTCACTTAGACCAAATTTTATGAAGTTTCATTAGAGGATTGATAAGACCAAAGCATCCTATCAATGAACCTCAAGGTTATTAGATCAAAGGTTTCTAATTAAACATACATGGGCTTGCAAACATAAATTTGGGCCACAAATGATCATTTCTCGAATTGGGACAAAATTTAGCGCTATGTTAAGCAATCATAAGTGGACTTATATAGAAGTCACACCTATTTTGAAGCCGGTCAATAGCAATCTATGTACCATATGTTTAGAGAAATCATATGTAGGTCATCCTTTAACAATATGTAGCACAAGTAATAAAGGGATAAGATGAAGAGGGAGGGTAAATATTTGAACCAAAGATTTTAAGCAAACTATCATTAAAATTATTCATCAATTTTGGTGGAGCTAAACTCAACACCCAAGATCCAATAACGTTAATGAAGCTCATGATCAAAATAAAATAATTCAAGCTCAGCCAGAATATATTCAAAAATAAAATTGCATTTAATAAGCAAAATAAAAAAGAAAATGATTTTTAATTTTTTTTAATGAAAATAAAAGGCAAAATAACAATATATATTCAAAGTATCAAATAAAAATAAAAAGAAAACATAGAAAAGTCAGAGATGATTTCAAGTATTTTTTACAAAAATTTTGGTAATTTTTTTTAAAACAGAAAAGTATTTTTTAAATTATTTAAAACCACTCAAGTAAGTGATAAATGATAAAAAAAAATAGCAAAAATCAGAATAAAATTCTAGAAAAAAATCCAGAAAGTCAGAAATAAAGAAAATGATTTTTTATGAATTTTTCCAGAATTTAAAAATACCAAAAAGTATTTTTAAATAATTAAAAAAAAGTCAAAACAAAAAGAAAAATCATAAAAAATATCAAATCTGAAAATAAAATTATGGAAAAATAAAAATTGGAAAGAGAATATTTGAAAATATTTTCATAATTTTTGAGTCAGAAATGAATTTTCTATGATTTTTGAAGTTCAAAACAAATAAAAATAAAAATCAGAAAATAAAAATAGAAATAAAAAAATATGGGCCATCATTGGATGTGAGTCAAAACACATTAGTAAACAGATCCAATGGATCTAGCGTGCTGTGCATATCATGGTCTTTTTTGGAAATCACACCAAATCATTTTTTTAATAATTAAAAGTGACTTAAAATATGGCGCGTTGGATGAAGTCTGACTAATGAAAGTAATCATATCCAAGGGTTCCTATGACACGCGCATGGTAAAATAGGTACACTGGATAAGATTCAAAAAAATCACATGGCACACTATCATTGGCTGAAGCATGACACGTAGGTCGTCTTCAACCTCCAGACGCCCTAAATTGGAGTTTCACAAACTGTAAAATTAGAGAACCAGACTGGTACCATTAGATTTGTATCTTCAAGATGATTCTAATGGTACCCTTGAACCAAATTTATATAAGTTGTGCAAGGATGTATTTGGAGAAAACCAGAAAAAATAGCGAGCACGAGAATTCCAAGTATCTCTCTCAATTCTCAATGAAAATGAAAACCGTAAGAAGTGTGAGAATTAGATGAAAGAAGTAGCATAAAATTACTCTGAAACTGGACTTGGCTAGCATGATTTAGGACACCTCAAGGCTTGGTTCTTCTTCTGTTAGCTTCAGTGAAGTTCGAGGATAAAGAATCAACAAAGAAATTGGATTGGAAAGTGGAGAAAAGATGAATTCGAAAACTCAGAAAAATGGGTTATGAAGAGAGTTTGGCAGGGTGATTTTGGCTATCCAAGTTTGAGAAAATGATAGAAGCAAGGTCCTCTATTTATAGGAAAGTGAATGGTGCAATGATGATAGCTTGAAGTGAACTACCTAAAGAGTATTCTGAAACTTGTATCACTCAAAAATTCCAAATATTGGACAAGTTACGATCCTTTGAATTTGATGAAAATCCATAAGGTGACCTATAATCTTTTGAGATCTTAAGGCATCTTCTAACCATTTTAAAGATTTTCACATAATATAAGAGTTGAATTTCACACTATTAAGATCATTATGGAAAAAGAATGGGCTATAGGAGATAAAAATAGAACAAGTTATGACCCTTTGAAGTCACATAAGGGAATTTGATGGCCTATCTAGAGGACTTGTAATCTTTCTCAATCATCAGTGATCTTTCACATAAAATTTACTTGAAACTTTTGAATTGATTTGTTTATGACCCTTTAAAGAGAATAATATCTTTGGAATCACTCAAAAATGGACAAGATATAGTCTTTAGAAGTCCAAAACCCTAACTTCTAGAACATCAAAATGGCTTGGGAACCCCTTTCAATTTTGACAATCTTCCTTGTACAAATACTTTTGCTATGTGAAGAGAAGTTGTTGTGGATGATAATAAGAACCTATATCAATAATAACCACTTTCATGTGTTGATAATTGATGGAGTTATACACTTGTGGTCAAGGTATCAAGAACTTATCCAATTAGGTCAAACTTCTTCAATCAATTCTTGCATCTTTTGACCTCCTTTAACAATTGAAGTATGATGAATCATAGTAGACATTGTCATGACATTATTTTAAAGCACTCACAATGATGAAGCTTAAATCTCAATGAATCTTTGTTGAAGAAGGAATGGAAATAAACTCATGAACCTATGAATCAACCTGATGAAGTGTGTTGTGCCATCACCTATAATATCAACATTTATAGAGCATAAATTCATTATATTTGTTAGTGGAAAGTTAATAAACACAAGAAATATATGATCATGATATACAAATAAAGGTTCTTGGTGATCCCTCATGAGAAAACCTAGAGATAGGGAGAAGAACCAAACCCTAGTGTGATCTTGATATGATTGGGTTGATATGAGATGATAGAGGAATCTTATGGGCAAAAATTGGGGTATAACACACGTGTACTTGGAAAATCTTGTAGAGTGAAGTTCAACAAAGGAAAACAAAGAACAAATGGATCCCTTGATTACATCCATGTTGATCTTTGGGGGCCTGCAAGGTGTCCATCATATTCAGGAGCAAGGTACTTTCTATCCATAGTAGATGATTACTCCAGAAAGTTATGGGTATTCATCCAGAAGACTAAGGATGAAACTTTTGAGAATTTCAAAAGTTGGATGACTCTGGTCAAAAATCAAACTAGAAGAAAGGTCAAGAGGTTGAGAATTTACAATGGCCTTGAATTTTGTAATGAGGCTTTCGATAACTTTTGTGTTGCCTCTAGTATGGCAAGGAACAGAACTACTGTAGGTACTCCATAAAAAATGATTTGGCTGAAAGGTTTAATCAAACTATTTTGGAAAGAGTTAGATGAATGTTGACTGGTGCTGGGTTAAAGAAGGTGTTTTGGGATGAGGCTATTTTGACATCAACGTATTTGATAAATAGATGTCCTTTGACTTCATTAGATATGAATACACCTAGAGAAGTTTGGTCGAGACATCCACTAGATCTTAACAAACTGCGAGTATTTGGTTTTGTAGCCTATGCTCACATTAGGTAAGACATGGTCGAACCTAGAGCTTTGAAATGCATGTGTATGGGATACCGTGAAGGAGTCAAAGCTTATAGGATATGGTGCCTAGAGCCAGGTCACAAGAGGTTTATCACCAATCGAGATGTAGTTTTCAATGAAGCTGAAATGGATTTCAAGAAAACGGATGATGTTGGTCGAAGTGCAGAAATATCTTACAAAGAGATGGAACATGGATAGATTCATGTTACAGTGGAGCATGTTGATGCTAAATTGTGTATCCCATATGAAGTCTAAGAAGAAGCAGAAGATGCCGAGGAAGTTGAGAAAAATGTCAATGACTACCTTTTGGCAAGAGATATGTCAAGAAGAGTCATCAAGGCACTTCAGAGACTTGGGTATGCAGATCTTATAGCTTATGCCTTAATCTTTGCAAGTGAGGTTCTAGACGAAGAACCTAGAAACCATAAGGTAGTTATGAGAAGAGATTGAATGGCTGAAGTCCATGGATGATGAGATGAAATCTCTTCATGATAACAACACGTGGGAACTGATCAAGAAACCTGCTGGAGCCAGATTAGTCAGTTGTAAGTGGATTTTCAAAGTTAAGAAAGGAATCAGAAGAGTGGTGTTAAAAATATACAAGGCAAGATTGGTCGCAAGGGGTTTCACTCTAAAAGAAGGTGTTGGATTAAATGATGTGTTCTCTAATGTTATGAAGCACATGTGCATTCAAATCTTACTTACCATTATGCACAGTTCAACCTTGAACTGGAACAAATGGATGTGAAGACTGTGTTCTTGTATGGTGATCTAGATGAAACAATCCTGATGAGGCAACCTAAAGGGTATATAGAAAAGGGGAAGGAAGAATATGTGTGCAAGCTGAGAGATATTTATATGGACTGAAACAATCTCCTCGACGGTGGAATAAGAGATTCAACAAGTTCATGGAATGCATAAGTTTCATTAGAAGTCAGTTTGACCATTGTGTTTACTTCAGATTTTGACCTGGTAATTCATTTGTTATATTGTTTCTTTATATTTATGAAATTCTCATAGCAAGCAACAGTGTCGAAGATGTAATGAGGGTAAGGCTAAACTCAATAAAGAGTTCGACATGAAGGGTCTAGGAGTTGCGTCTAGGATTCTTGGGATTGTCATCCGAAGATATAAAAAGTAGTCGAAATTATGCTTAGCTCAAAAGGCATACCTATAGAAGATTCTCAACAAGTTTGGTATGTCGAATTCAAAGCGTATTGTGACTCCAACAAACCCTCAATTCAAGCTGAGTATAGATCAATGTTCCAGTACTAATGTCGAAAGAGCTTATATGAATAGCATCCCATATGCTAATATACTAGGTTCTTTGATGTATGTTGTGGTTTGTACTAGACCCAAAATAGCATATGTAGTAAGTCGTGTAAGAAGGTACATGGCGAATCTTGGAAAGGCTCATTGGCAAGCATTGAAGTGGATTCTAAGGTACATAAATGGGTCTCTGAATAGAGTCCTAATTTATGGTGGAGCCTCGGGTGAAGATAATAAGTAGTAATTGAAGGATACATCGACTCTGATTATACAGGTTGTATGTGAAGAAGGTAAAAACACAAGAAGGGGGGTTGAATTAGGATCTCAATATTCAATGATAAAGCACGCGTTGATTTTTATCCTGGTTTGTTTGAACTCAAACTACTCCAGTCTACCCTCCAAGGTGATTTCTCCTCTCTCCAAAGAGGTCTTAATCCACTAATCAATCTTGATTACAAATCTACTTTAACAACTGCCAAAGTCTTCTTGAGTCCAAAACCACAACCCGGTTTTCTCAAGGAAATTCCTAAACAGTAATTGAATAAATGTGTATAATAGTGTTTCTAATAAAACAGTATCACTAACAGTGATGTTTTACACAGTTTTAAAATGAATGTTTGAGGATGAAAGATAATTGCTGCGTTACTGTACTTTCACATGAATTCTTCTTTTTGTGCGCAGTAGTTCATCACTAGAATTCTTATATGCGTCTACTTTATATAGGCCATGCAACAGTGACCTAAGAAGATGATTTTAGTATGTTCATAACACGAGTTAATGAACTTTCCAAACCAGGAGATCCTTGTCTATTTGTAGTTGTTACTTTTGATATTGCTTGATTAGTTGTAACGCTTTAGAACTTCTCACATCAGATGTTGAATGTTACCGTTGAAAGTCCCTTACTGCTTGTATCAGAACTTTATAGATCAAAGTATCAGAGATCCTGTTTCACAGTGCGGGTGCATTCATAAGTTGTAACAGAACTTCTTCATATATGTGTGTCACACAGATTTTCTTCTAAGAAGGATGCGTCTGATTCTATCATGGTACTCTCATCTTCTAGTCTCGCATAATCAGAACTTCTAGTGATGTTTTGAAAGATCGTCTATGCTCCTTACATCAGAACATCTTTTTCACATCAAAACTTCCTGCATATAAAGATACTTTTATTAGCGAGCATATTTGTTCTAAATATATATCACGTGTTTGTTATCATCAAAAATCTTGCAGGGATGTAGAACCAAATTATGTTCTAACAATCTCCCCCTTTTTGATGATGACAAAAACTTGTATATTTTGATGGAATATAAAGAACAAAGAATAAAAACTCCCCTGAGTAGAATACTCAAATAACGAGAAAATAAAAGACTTCCCTGAAGATCTTCTGATAACGCAGATTTGCTTCTGATAGGAGTCAAAATATCACTGATTCTCCCCCTTTATGTCAATAATCAAAAAGTAGGAAGTTGCTTGAGAAGGTATGACAATCGTCTTATGAATTCAACTAAGATTCTTTAGAGATCTTTTGATGTTGTATTCTCATTCCTGTTCCCAATAGTTTCATAGCCAATAACTTTTTGTTTCTGATAGCATCTGAAGCTTGTGAATCCTTTAAATTCCAGGCTTTGGAACATATGCTTTCTTCCCTCCATGTGTATAGAGCATCCAGAATCCAGGTGTTAGGACTGGTGTTTCAATCTTTTTGTTAAAAATATCTGCAACATAAATGATTTTATCCTTTGGTACCCATATCTTTTTGGGTCCAATATTGTTAGAGTTTCCAAGATTCTGTTTGAATTTTGGTTTAGCATAAAACTCCTTACGAGTATATTTTATATCATGTGTTTTCCCAGTAGTGAAGTGAGAAGAAAGAGGAGTGCGTTTAATAACCAAATCCATGAATTTCTTAGGTTGGGATACTTTACCTTTGTATCCTAACCCTTTATGCCATTTCTGCTAACTCCATAGATCATAGAAGCCATCTTGCTTCTATCTATGTTTTTAGGGAGGAACTTCTAAAAGTTGTGATCATATTCCATTTATGATTGTATCAGGGTTACTAGGAACTTCTGAGACAGTTTCTTTATGAGTATTTTGTAAATCATTTTCAAGTTTTAAATTTTTTTCTTTCAAATCAGAGTTTTCTAGTCTCAGATTCTTAGTTTCTTCAGAGTCAGAAAGTAGATCCTTTTTTAGGTTCTTGTTTATGACTCGAAGCTTCTGATACCTTTCTAGAATTTATGATAGACTCTCCTCTAATTGAGATCTAGAAAAGTTAGAAAATACCTCTTCTAACTCTGAGTCTGATTTTGATTTTGATTTTGATTCAAAGGATTCGTAGACATCTGATAAGTTGTCCGTTTGAGATATATTAGCTCGTTCATCTTCTGATTCTATTCCATCTTCAGAAGATTTAGAGTCATCCCATGTTGCCATAAGACTTTTCTTCTTCTCTTTAACGAACTTCCTTTTTGGTTTCTCCTTCTGAAGCCATGGAAAGTCGCTTTTGTAGTGCCCTTGTTCATCGAATTCATAGCAGGTAATGTTTCTATTACTGGATTTTCTATATCCAGAAGAAGGTTCAGATTGATTCCCTATTCTTCTGGAATTTCTGAATTTCCTCTTCCTGTGCTTCCACAACTGATTGATTCTTCTAGATAGAAGGAACAATTCGTCTTCTCCTGATAAGGATTCACCAGAGTTTTCTGCTTCTGCTTTAGCCTGCAAAAATTTGGTTTCATATTTATTATATTTCAGAGCGAGAGGCTTACCTTGCTTCTGGAGATCATCATCTTATAACTATATCTCATGACTTCTGAGAGAGCTGACAAGGTCTTCTAGAGAGATTTTGTTCAGATCTATTGCAAGTTTGAGAGCAGTGACCATTGGTCTCCATTTCCTTGGTAAACTTTTGATGATCTTCTTTACATGATCAGCAGTTGAGTACCATTTGTCCAGAACTTCTAGCCCATCCACCAGAATTTGAAATCTTGAGAACATTGTCTCAATGGTTTCATCTTCTTCCATTTTGAAGGCTTCATATTTCTGAATGAACACAAGGGCCTTGGTTTCTTTGACTTGCGTGTTTCCTTCATGCGTCATTCTCAAGGAATCAAACATGTGCTTTGTTGTCTCTCTATTTGTGATCTTCTCATACTCTGAGTATGAGATTTCACTCCAGAGAATAGTTTTGGCCTTGTGATGATTTATGAAGTCTTTCTTTTGATGATTTGCCATCCTTTTTTGTCTATCTTCTGACTTCTTTCATCAACGAGATGTATGTATCCATTAGTCACCATATACCAGAGGTCAGCGTCATAGGCTAGGAAGAAACTTCTGATCATATCTTTCTAGTAATCAAAATTTTCACAGTCAAATATTATGGGGCTGCTGCTAATGTTCTGACTCGGTCCCGTCATAGTGTTTTTCCTCCTTGGATATTTTTCTGACACGGTTAAGTGTTTGCACCCAGATCCAGGTGCTCAGATACGAATTGAAGAAGGGAAAAACACAAGAAGGGAAGGGGGTTGAATTGGGATCTCAATATTCAATGATAAAGCAGACGTTGATTTTTATCTTGGTTCGTTTGAACTCAAACTACTCCAGTGCACCCGCCAAGGTGATTTTGCCTCTCTCCAAAGAGGTCTTAATCCACTAATCAATGTTGATTACAAATCTACTTTGACAACTGCGAAAGTCTTCTTGAGTCCAAAACCACAACCCGGTTTTCTCAAGGAAATGCCTAAATAGTAATTGAATAAATGTGTACAATAGTGTTTCTAATAAAATAGTATCACTGACAGTGATGTTTTACACAGTTTTAATATGAACGTTTGAGGATGAAAGATAATTGCTGCATTATTGTACTTTCACGTGAAAATTCTTCTTTTTGTGCGCAGTAGGTTATGCAACAATGACATAAGAAGATGATTTTGGTATGTTCATAACATGAGTTAATGAACTTTCCAAACCAGGAGATCCTAGTCTATTTGTAGCCGTTACTTTTGATATTGCTTGATAAATTGTAACGTTTCAGAACTTCTCACATCAGAGGTTGAATGTTACCGTTGAGAGTCCCTTACTACTTGTATCAGAACTTTACAGATCAGAGTATCAGAGATCCTGTTTCACAGTGTTGGTGCATTCAAAAGTTATAACAAAACTTCTTCATATAAGCGTGTCACATAGATTTGCTTCTAAGAAGGATGTTTCTGATTCTATCATGGTACTCTCATCTTCTAGGCTCGCATAATTAGAACTTCTAGTGATGTTCTGGCAGATCGTCCATGCTCCTTACATTAGAACATCTTTTTCACATCAGAACTTCCTGCATATAAAGATAATTTTATTAGCGAGCATATTTGTTCTTTATATATATATATATATATATATATATATATATATATATATATATATATATTATATATATATATATATATATATATATATATATATATATATTTATTTATATATCAGGTGTTTGTTATCATCAAAACTCTTGCAGGGATGTAGGACCAAATTATGTTCTAACAATTGTTGGATTAAAATATCCAGCGTCAACCTTAGAGATTCGAAGGGCTTAACATGCTCCTATGGGCGCCTACACAGGTGTGTTAGGTGGGCTAGGTAGGCCCCTTGTTGGATTCTCTATAAGGAAATATAGTAGCACCTTGGCTACAAGCAATTGCTTTTAGCTCATTGGTAAGCGCTTGATCCTACAGTATGGATTCCAGAAAATCTATTTTTAAATATGTTTTTAGGCAAACTACCCTTTTTGGTTTCGTATGTTAACGTCAAGGTTCATTTTGGTCCATTAACTAAATAATAGTTCATATTGGTCCCTTAACTCTTCAAAATGCTTCATTTAATTCCTTTTTGTTTAATTAGCGATGAATTTAGCGACGAATTTCTAAGTTTTTCCGTTGCTAATTAGACAAAAAGGACTAAAATGAAGCGTTTTGAAGAGTTAAGGGACCAATATGAACTTTTTTAAAGTTAAGGGACCAAAATGAACCTTGACGTTAACATACAGGACCAAAAAGGATATTTTGCCATGTTTTTATTATGTTTGGCACATTAATTAGTTGGAAAGCGAAACATCAGAAGGTTTTAGCCTTATTAACCACTGAAGCGGAATATATCACCCTCACTGAAGCTGTGAAAGAAGCATTGTAACTTGAAGGTTTTGCTAAGGAGCTGAAACTTCAAGGTCAAGTTATCACTATTAAATATGATAGTCAAAGTGCAATACACCTCTTAAAAACGTCAGCCTGTCATAAGCGAACCAAGCAAATCTATGTGAGGCTGCATTTCATCAGAGGAGTAATCGAGCATGGAGAAGACCAAGGGCTGAAGGTTTTGACATATCACAATGTTGCCGATATGATCACCAAGACATTGCCAAGTTGCAAGTTTTTCCACTGTGTGCAGTTGATAAAGCTACATGAAGAAAGCTAGTTTGTTTTTTGATATTATATAGTTTGTTCTAAGGTGGAGATTTGTGAGATATTGGATCGAACTCTATTGGTCGAAAGGTAGCTTCATGGTTCAACAAGTTCTATAGAGGTTAGCATGCAGTCGAAGAACGCTCACATGCTGGTGTCGAAGAAGTGTATGTTATAGTCGAAGTATGATCAAGCATGCAGTTGTCAAAAATGCTAGGGTTGTTAGCATGTCAAATTGGGTTTGTTTGTTATGTCCAATTGTTTAAGTTAGCTTGTAACCTAAGTTATCTTGTAATGGGTACGTGTGAAAATCCCATTAGTTTAGTATGTTAGGTTTATTATAAATAGCATACTAGTCTCTCATGATTGCATACAACAAATCCTAATTTAGAGTGAGAGGGTTATTTGTTATTCTTGTCTACTTGTAATCTTATTCAAAGAGAAAGTAAATAATAACAGCTAATAACCAATCCTTGTGTTCTTCTTATTTTTCTTTCTTTTTCTACCCTTGCGTGTTTCTTAATCATAGAGAAACAAATTATAATTTGTCTCTGTGGCATCATTTTTCCACAACAAATAGAAATTTGGAAGTCTGGTGTGTAATGTAGAGGGGACGCGCCTCCTTTAGATAGGAGAAGATTTAGCTAAAAAAGGAAATGATCCATGGGACAAATTGATGATCTGATTGACTGAGTCCTTATTCCTATTGATTAAATGACCTAGATATTTAGTTGGATAGAGATCCATTACCAATCATTAAGGCATTGTCATAATCAATTATATATTCAATTTTTCTACTTCCAATTGATGGGCTATATTCCCTAATCTATTTGTTAGTTCAAAAAAATGTTTAAATGAAGTTGACAGTTTCCTAACCATGTGGCTTAGGCTAGAAAACATTTTTAGGTGTTTTATTAGTTAAAAAAGAGTTTCTCAAAAGGTTTTAAGTGTTTATTTGTAAGTTGTCTTAGTTGTAGTTGCATGTCCTTAACACATTCAGGGGGAGCTCCCCCATACAGTTGTTTTGTTGCTTCTCTTATCGCTTTCGTTCATTTGATTATTCTCATTAATTGAGTCTTCTACATGATTGTATATCTCTGAATCAAGTTTTAATCAATTATTTTTTAAGCATGCATACATCAATTTTTATGTTTAAGTCAATTGTTCGAGTTAATGAAACAAGAACCATAGGTGATATTAACTCAAGTCATGTGGGAAGTGGAATCTCAAACTATTTTGAAAAACTGAGATTTCTTATGTGTGATTCAAATAACTCACAATCCATGATTCAAATCAAGTAAAATGATGATGAAAGGAAATTTCGGGTATATGTTATTCAAATCATAATTCATACCCGATTCGAATCATGTAACTCTATGACTCGAATCATTGTTTGTGCATGACTCAAATCACAGGCAACCTGAAAGCCATTGGCTTGTCTGATTCGAATCAGGATAAACACATGATTTAAATCAAGAACCCATATGACTCAAATAATACTTTTAACCTGATTCAAATCACATGCAAATGTGTCACTTTTCTTCATGAGATCTTGTTTCACTCTACTTGCTCGTTTTACTCAAATCATGAAATGTTATTGAATCGAATCTAACTAACTTTTTCCACACATTTTTGTGCTTAATCTCAAGCACATATAACATATTTTTGTAATCATTTTACACACACAATCTTACACAACTTTACAACATTTTTCATTGTGATTTTGTGAAAATCAACACCCTCTCACTTTTGAAAGTTAAAAAACCCTTGCAAAAAAATTCTTTCATCTTCAAACTCTAGTTTGATTTTAGATCTTGATAATGAGATATTTGTAATTGATTGAGGGAGACATTGTTTTGAAACTGGCCGTTCTTGAAGGTTTGGTTGAGATTTTCATCTAGCTTGCAAGATTGAGGTTGTTGTCATTCGTGCTGACAAATTCCGATGAAAAGAAGGAGGTTCTTCTCCCCATATTACCTTGTTAGTTGTGGAAGGCTACAGACAAGGTGGGAGTTCTTCTCAAATCTTCATATAGTTCGTCGCTCAAGAAATCGATGGGATTAAGGGGTGATTGCTACACACAAAGACTATGATCAAATTGGTGAAGTTGGAATATTCAAGAAGCATGAAATGAGTGATTATTATGCAAAAAGAGTTTGTAATTATGATGTATATAAGTCAATATCCATATAGGAGATTTATTTTTCTCAGCATTATTATGGATTAGTGATTGTATGAACTCTTGCAATATTTGTCAAATTAAAAAGGAACAAAGCATGTTCCAATGGGAAACCATTGAAGAGTGGAGTAGGTAAAGCGAGGATGAACGTCACACCACTATATATCCAAGTGTACTCTCTCTCTCTCTCTCTCTGATTTAATTTTTTTAGGATATTGCAAGTTTAGGTTTTCAATTCTTATTTTATTTATCGTTTATTCAATTGGTAGAGGTTTATTATGTAAGGTTAGTTTTTGTTAGAATTGGTGCCTAATTGAGCTTTAGGGGAGATTAAATCATATGAAACTAGTGTTGTTAGAATCCAATCATGATTGAAATATCGTATAAGACACATCTCGTACAATATACAATCGTTCAATTATTCATTATTAAATAATCTTTAAGTTTAGTGAATTGTGTATTTGTCGACGAGATCAAAATCCAATAAAAGTATAATTCTCATTATTTTGTTTTAAACATTCTGAGCACAATTTTGTAAAACCATTGATATTCTAATTTAGGAAAATCAATTTCAATTTTTGAAAGGGTCTATTCACCCCCTTTCCTACTCCATATTCTCACCTAACATTAGTATCTTAGGAGTTACTCTCCTAATTTTATAGGACTCTCGTCACTCAGATAAACATGACCAGGTGAGCTTTCACACTTCCTCTCTTTCAGAACTATGAGGATTTCAAGATCCTTTCTAGATACATCAATCGTGTAAGCACTTCAATGGAATATTGAGTTTCCTACCTGATGAGGCTTGATATGTCTTCGAGTTTGGTGACCATCAACAGAGAGTTGGAAACTTATTACCACTGACTTTAATAATTGTTGTACCCCAAAATTTGCCCTCCCATATTCCTCAAGATTTCTCAAAGGTTGCACAGCCAAATCACCTCCTAAGGCAGTCAAGTCAAAATTAGGGTTTTGTGTTGCATCAAGGTCCTTACATCCAAATGACCTCAAGTTCTCCTTAATGTCCTAACTTATGCTCAAATTCAGGTTCGGCTCAAGAGTCAATACTTTAAAGAAGGTATCCGACTGTGTGAGTTTTCTCGAAGAAATATGGTGAAAAAAGTGTGCTGAAAGTGCAGTTTTTACGCGCTAAAAAAATCCATAACTTGAAGATCGTGACTCGTTTTGAACCTGTTCCGGTGGCCAAAATTCCGTCTTGACATTATATACGTTTTCATCTCTCACGGCTGGAAGCCAATTTCGATCAGAAGGTCTTCAAAAATGTGGATTTATCAAGTATTTTCATACAGAAAATTTGTGACAGAAGTTTATTTGCATCATGTTCAGAAAATCATAACTTGGTCGATTTTCATCGTATCGAGCTGGTTCCGGCGCCATAATTTCAAAAATTGAGTTGGCTACATTATTTCAGAAGGTATTGAGTTCAAACGGTATTCAAAAGGCCTTCGTTTTTGGCTCAGAGTGCGTGACACGCTGAAAATCCTGAATGCTGAATATTATTTCATCTGGGCCGAAACTTCAAAAATTCATAACTCGGTCAATTTTTATCGGATTGGGCTCATATTTTTACACAAGGTCCCTGACTCATAGATCTACAACTTTGCTTCAAAAGTCGAGACAGGATTATGCTCCGATCAATACCAGTTTTTTATTGAAGAACGTGTCAGAGTCGACACTGGAGCCCAAAATAAGTTTGTCTGAGCTGAAACTTCAAAAATTCATAACTAATTCACCGTTTATCCGATTGAGCCGATTTTCGGACAGGAGTTAGTTATCGATGTCGGTTACATTTTGTTTTCACATTTCAACTTCAAAAATTGCACTTAAGTCCATGCGATTTAGCCTGGAAAGTGACGAACTCAAGTGAACATTGGAGGCCCAATTGCACATTCAAAGCCCATTTTCTTTACCCTAATTTCCATTATATAATCACCTTCTTTTCACACAAACCAGAGAGGAGGAAAAGAGAGAAAAAACCTTGCCACAACACTGTTAGAATATCAAATTCTTTCAAGAACCCTAAAACCTTGAAATCCTTATTACAAATCTCTCTCTCACTAAAAACAAGTCATCACAGTTACAAACCAACACCTCATTACTTCTTCAGTAAGGATAAGGCTGGCTTGATCTCCATGATCCAAAGGGCATAAAAGCATTCAGGTCACTAATTTTCCAGTAAGGGTAAGATTGATTTGATCTCCATGATCAAAAGGGTATAATCATTCATACATGTCATATTGTGCCTAAACATTAATTTTCTTCATATATTGGCTTTATTTGCATTTTATGATTTTATTTAATGTGTTCGTGAGATTCAACACTGCAGATTTAGACAGGATCCCATGCAGGTTCATTAAGGAACGTTGAGGCCAAAAGCCAAATGGCCAAAAGCCAAAAGCCAAATGGCCAAAAGCCAAAAGTCAAAAGCCAAAAGCCAAATGGCCAAAAGAACAACTTATGCATGACACCAATACATGGCAAGACAGACATCCTGAGAAGATTAAGGAACGTTGAGGCCAGAACACAAATGGCCAACAGCCAGAACACAAATGGCCATGAAACTCAATCCAATGGCCAAAGAATGCAGACCACGGTACTCAGGAGTCAATGAACACGCACGTGATGCCAGAAAGTCAAACAATGCTTTTTGTCTAATGGGCCAGATTTCTCACAAAAAATCTCCCTTTGGGTCTGAATACCCCCATGGTTTGCACTTTTTTTTTATTTGATTTTCCTTTTTATTCTTTTAATTGTTTTCAATTGTTTTCTTTAATTTCATAAATTAATTTTCATAAGATAAAAAATCAAAAACTAAAATATATTTAATTATTATTATTTCACTATTAATTTATTTTGTAAATAAACTTTAATAATTAGTTTAGTAAATTAGGTTTTAAAACTTTAATCTTTTTCTCAATAAATTAAAATATGTAGAAATTAGGTTTTTTAACTTTTTATCACTTTTCTTAATAAATAATTTTTTCTTATTATCATTATTATTAATTACTAATTTATTTTGTAAATAAACATGTACATTAAATATTTAGTAAATTAGGTTAAACTTTAATATTTTTCTTTAATAATTAAAAACAACTTAAAATTAGGGTTTCTCTTGAATTTTAATTTTCTTTATTTCATAAATACAAAAACCATCAAAAAAACATTTCTTTTCTTTAATTTAATAATTAATTAACTTTTCATTCAATTTAATTCCAAAAGGGTCCAACGCCCTCGGACGTCTTAATTTTAATTCTTTTCGCGCATTATTTTCTTATCAATTATTATGTAACTGCTTTCCGGATGTAATAGTAATTAGGATTACCGCATTTATTTACTTTCCGCATCTTTTATAAAAAACGGGTCTTTGTAATTTGGCGATGTATAGACCCGCGCCTTGTAATAGCGTAGGATTTATCTTTCCGCATTTAAATTTCCGCACTTTTAAATTCTAAACTTTGCATGAAAGAATGAATGGCTAATTAAAAACAATGCGTAGCTCACAATGCCCTGATCAAAGATAAAATATAACATGAAAACAACACACAAATACACACACCACTTCTAGGGTACGCCTCACTTGTTGCCTTCGAAACGTGGTCGTCGAGTATAGGACGTTTTAGTAAGTCCTTATGTCCATGATCCAGTTGCCTCGAAACGGTTGCCTCGGAATAAAAAAGGATCAAGGACATAAGGGTAGCTTCTAAGGTATCCTACTGTTGCTCTGGTGACCACACTGTCCCTACAAACAAATTGACCCGAACACCTCCAACGGTGGTGCTACCTACTTCTCAATGGTTGAATGGCACTATCTTAAGGACATTTACACAGCCTAATTCCTTAGGGTAGGTAGATGACTCATAGATACTTGCTCTCTAAAAAACAATCAAAACTCTTTTCACACCGACACTTTCAAAAAGCTTTCAAAACAATTTTTCAAACACTCTTGAGGACTGATACAAGAGTCGATCTGAAACTTTAAACGAAATTTTTTCAAACTCACTCACAATTGAAAAGCAAACACTTTTGAAAAACACAATGAGCAAGTACCTAAGAGCCCATGGATAACCATGGATAGAAAGGGTGCTAACACCTTCCCTTTCTATAAATCTACCTCCCGAACCGAGAACTATTCTCATAAGGAATTTTGCTGTGCTTTTGTCCTGTCCATGTTGGAGAAAATAAAACACGGTGGCGACTCTTGCTTCCGCGACATTTCGTGAACCAACGTTAAACAGTCAGTTCCAGATCCACCGATCACAGAACTGGCGACTCTGCTGGGGACTTAGTTTAAAGTGAGGTGTACCTTAGGACTAAGATCACTTGTGTTTTCAATTGTCTGAATTGTTTGCTTTAAATTGTGGGTACTGTCTTGGGAGTTCTATAGATCCTAACCCGGATCTGGGGGTACCTTCTTAGAAAGTAGCAACAAGGCTGTGAGGGAACTGTGCGGGGTATACCGACATGGTTGAAGCAGTCTGCTACGTTGATGTGGCACTTTGGTGTGTACCAGTAACCCTTGAGTTCAGTCAAGGAGAGTACGGGGCCGCCGCGTGGTGTCGTGAAGCATCAACTGACCTTAGGAACCTTAATTGAACCATCTTGGCCTCTTTAGGGTAGTGAGATAACTGACTTTGGTGCAGTCCGAGGTTGGTTGATACTCGATACTACACTCAGTTGAGGGTTGTTTTCTTGGAATATTTCGGTCGCCAGTTCAGTGGCTAAATCTAAACGATGAACACAGAAAGCAATCCAATGATATTGGGACCCTTAGAACCCGGTTACTTCTGATAGGACAGGTTTTGAGCCCACCAACTTCAAGAGGGTAGTACCCCAAACATCATGCTGGCCTAAACTCTAAGGGCTCTCTGTGTGACTTGTGTGCCTTCAAATTTGACTACTTGCATGCTTGTTATCTGACACATGAGTTTCTTGCAGGTTTTGTTTACAGTCCTTAAACTGGACTTATTACAGGGCTTACTTACACCTCGCACCTTTGCATCCACGTGCATAACATCATACCATTGCATACATCCTGCATAAGGACTAATCCATTTCAAGGATCTCAAGGGTCTGTGATGCAGGTCATGATGAACCAACTGTCTAGCAAGGGGCAAAGGGGATTTATTTTGCTCTAGCCAGGTTGATGACTTGAGTCAGGGGCTATGACCCACTCGATATGGCGAGCCTTGACTCTTGAAGAAGGACTCTCAACAATATGAAGTTCCCTCAATCAAGCCACCAGATTCAAATTCTAACAATTTTTCTTGTTTACCCCGCGAGATCCTTGAAAACATTGCATGCATATCATACATATCATTGCATTACAGGTGTCCCTTTTATAGGCTGCTTACCTTCTTTGCTGTTTATTTCAGCCGATCGTCATGAATCCTGAATCATCTACTGAGCAATCCATCAAGGCTCTCCAGGCTCAGAACGCCCAGTTCCAAGAGTTGATCATGAGTTTGGCCCAGGGGCAACAAGATTTGAAGACTCTGCTCTCGAAGAAGAAGAAGAAGAGGACGGTGCTGTTCAATCCTAGACGCAAATCTGGGAATAGATCACAAAATGAAGTTGAGCTGACTACCCCGTCTGTTGGGAAAGACAGTCCCCAAAAGGGAGAGGTTCCTAGTCCGGTGGTCTCTGACAACGAGACTGATTACAATGATGAACAGTACCCTCCAGCTGAGGACAGGTACAAACAGCTAGAAGACCGGCTAAGTGCTATGGAAATACAGAAAGTGCCCGGCCTGGACTTCGAAGATCTAAGTCTGTCTTCTGGGGTAGTAATCCCACACAAGTTCAAGGCACCTGCTTTTGCAAAATATGACGGGGCTTCCTGTCCTAAGCTGCATCTCAGGTCTTACACAAGGAGGATCCAGCCCTACACGGCTGACAAGAATTTGTGGATTCACTTCTTTCAGGATAGTCTGTCGGGAACTCAACTCGACTGGTTCTATCAACTGAATGGAGCCAACATCCGCAGCTGGGAGGACTTGGCCACTGCATTCTACAAGCAGTACTAGTACAATGCCGACCTCGCTCCTACACGTACCCAACTTCAAGGTATGTCGCTAGGATCAGGAGAAGGTTTTAAGGAGTACGCCTAAAAATGGAGAGATCTTGCTGGAAGGGTACAACCACCTCTGACTGATCGGGAACTTGTCGATATGTTCTTGGGGACCCTGTCTGGGCCGTTCTTCAACCATCTGATTGGGAATTCTTCTGCTGGGTTCACAGATCTGATCTTGACCGGGGAGAGAATTGAAGCTGGTATCAAATCAGGAAAGATTCAAGAAGCTGCACCTGCTGATGCTCAGAAAAAGCCCCACATTGGGAAGAAAGAGTCCAATGCTATTCATGGTAAAAAGGGTCGTCATGATGTAGGGGCAATCCAGATCTCTGATCCCGCGCCTGTTCAACAAAGAAAGAGCAATAGGCGTAGGATAAAGTATCAAGATAGGAAGTATACTGACATCAGCATGCCTTTGTCTCAGGCACTACAACAATTGCTGAAGGCGAAACTGATCACACTAAAGGATCCTCCCCAAAATCCTGATACTTCCTCTCCCAAATACAACCCGGGTGCGAGATGTGCCTACCATTCTGACAGTCCCGGACATGACACCGACGACTGTTGGACCTTGAAGAACAAGATCCAGGATTTGATTGACGCCAAGGAGGTCAAGTTTGAACACTGATCCTACACCAAGTCATCGAGAATATCTTTTGTTCATTCGAATGTTCAAGTTGTATTTTTCTTTGATCGTTCAAACATTTTATTCATGTCAAACTTTGTTATTTCATTAATGCATTACACGTGTCTGTTTTGAAGTAATTATGTTTACTATGCTTAAAACTGTTTTCATATTTTTGTGATGTTCAACGCTCGGTTAACAATTCTAAGCCTCTTGAGGGAGGATGACGAAAACGATACCACGATCTCTACAGTATGTTTTTGAACGGACCCCGCTGATGAGGTACAGGCATTGTTTCAAATCCCTAAACACTGGAGTTATAAGGAAGATAATCCCTCGTCAACCCCTCTGAGCCAAAGAAGTAGGAGTTTTTCTTTTCGAAAATTAAAACCCTTAATCATAACCTGGGGCAGGGTAGTTCTCTCAGTTGATCCAAGTGCATAACGAATGGCACCAAAGAGGTCCTTACAAAACAAAAGACAATGATGGTTCCGAATAATCATAAAGACAAGCAGTCATTACCAAAAAAAAAACTAAAGCCCAATAAGTCAAAACCTATGAAGGAGACTTACAAAACTGGGGCATCCCGCTGACTGTAAATACAAAAAGAAACAGTTCAGGCAAAAAAAATAGGGATAACGAAATCAAAAAGAAAGAGGTCCTACAAACCCTCAACAAAAAAAAAATAAATGACTGCCTATTCAAAATAAACGGTCAACATCCGAACCATCACCGGAATATCAGGATAAAGACTCAAATAAGGTCTAACGCACGATTAGCTGAGTTTAGGTTTGAAGAACATCACGAAGAACGGGTGGGTACAAATAAAATTTGAGCCTTTATCCTTTGTTTCTTAAACCATGAACCAGGCCACGTTACAACCCTTAAAAGTCCTAGTTGAAGCATGGGTTAGTTCGAAAGCATACTGTTACGAAAGGTATCCTGACTTCTTAAGGCCTACGGTAAATACGGAGTTGACATCACGTTTACAAAACATTTGCTTGTTTTACAAAAAAATGCATCTTCAAAAAACTTCAAGACAGACATAAGCTTTGCATTTTTAACATAACTTTGTTTGCATATGACTTTTTGTTCGAACAACAAAGAAATTCGCACGAAGAATATCTAGTGAACAAAAGCACTTCCAACCAAGGGGCAGACATGATCATTGTCCATCATCTGGGGCAGTCAAGTCAAGATTCAAGGAATCTCTCAAAATGCAAATACCAGGGGCAAATCTCCATCTGGATCACTTGGGGCATTGGATTTGAATTCCCGTAACGAATCTTGCATGATCAACGAAGACCTTCCGGTGGTACGACTACACTTCTGACAAGGCCAACTCCCTATATTCTGAGAGCATGGACATAGTCGAAAAAATACTACGCATAATCAAAGACCCGCTAGGTTGACACACCTAGGCAAAAATAAGGGCTTCCCGACGAACCAAAAGGGTTTGGGCAAAAATAAGGGATGAAATGAAAAATCTGTACACCCGGCAAGTCGAAAACCTGAAAAGGCGGCTTGGGCAAAAATGGGTATCCCGGTGGACTGAAAACCCGAAAGGGCGGTCCAAGCAAAAAAATTAGGGATCAAAGCGTACGACTATGTCCTGTCATCTCGTCACTTGCCTACCAAAAGAAGAGTCGTCTATCGGCAGTAATCAAGCGCCTCCACAGGTACCTTCTCTCGCAGAAACAGGGGCAATAATGATTTGTCTAAGCGATCTAATTGCTCTGTCCACCAAGGTACCAAGGTAAGTTCAGCTGAAGAACATAACCAAGATGTCTTAATTCCCCAGAGAGTGAGCCAGCAAGTCAGCGATACTCTCCCCAAGCAGAGTTAGTCCACTATCAACCTCAAGGAAGTTGGATTATCCCCCGCGGATCTCAATATTCCCCAGCGGAGTATACAAACATTCTTAACAAGCATCCCCGGCAGTCTTGATCTAAGATTGTTCCCCGGCGGAATACCAGACATTCGGTGGAGCCACTTCCCCGGTACATCTCAAAAATTTCTCCACGAGAGTCCAGTCCGAAAGTTTCCCCAGGAAAGTGGAATCCATATCCCCAACAGGTCTTAAAGCTTATCCCCAGTAGATTCTGGAAGCTTGTCATCCGCATAGTATGAACGCTCCCCCGGCTTTATTCAAAGTTTATTTCCCCACCAGGATATAACTGGGTTATCCTCAGCCAATTGCCACAGAGAGATCGTCCCTGGCGAAGTCTTCCTATCCCCAGCGGAGTTCATCAAATCTCCCAACATAACTTACCAATGGAATCCCCAGCGGAGTTATCATCAACCTCAGCGAAGTATTCCTCTCCCCACAGAGCATTCCCCGCAGAGTAATCTATTCGCCAAGTTTGTTCCCCAACGGAGTCATCTTCTTCTATCGGTATTCTTGCAACCATCACCCCCAGCGGAAACAGAGCTCTACTCTTCCATATCAGCCCAGGATTCAACTTCCCGGCACCCGTCAAGGATTTATTTTCCTAGACGAAAATACATTCATAAACATCACCTTGTCATACATTATGATACATGCATACACGCATTGTATCACCCCAATCTCATTTATTTTTGAGAACATCATGACATCATGCATGTCATACATTATGACATTGCATACAACTAACTCGTTACTTTTTCAGGAAAAGAACGATCAACAGATAAAAGTATTTACCTTTTGAAGTAGAAGACGTCCAATATTCCTTCATCATTCTGTTGAGGTAGTAATCGCCCAAAGGTTCTCTCATCGTCCCGTTGAGGTAGTAATCGCCCAAAGGTTCTCTCATCGTTCTGTTGAGGTAGTAATCGCCCAAAGGTTCTCTCATCGTCCCGTTGAGGTAGTAATCGCCCAAAGGTTCTCTCATCATCCCGTTGAGGTAGTAATCGTCCAAGGTTCTCTCATCGTCCCATTGAGATAGTAATCGCCCAAAGGTTCTCTCATCGTCCCATTGAGGTAGTAATCGTCCAAGATTCTCTCATCGTCCCGTTGAGGTAGTAATCGTCCAAGGTTCTCTCATCGTCCCGTTGAGGTAGTAATCGCCCAAAGGTTCTCTTATCGTCCCGTTGAGGTAGTAATCATCCAAGGTTCTCTCATCGTCCCGTTAAGGTAGTAATCGTCCAAGGTTCTCTCATCGTCCCGTTGAGGTAGTAATCGCCCAAAGGTTCTCTCATCGTCCCGTTGAGGTAGTAATCGTCCAAGGTTCTCTCATTGTCCCGTTGAGGTAGTAATCGCCCAAAGGTTCTCTCATCGTCCCGTTGAGGTAGTAATCGTCCAAGGTTCTCTCATCGTCCCGTTGAGGTAGTAATCGCCCAAAGGTTCTCTCATCGTCCCATTAAGGTAGTAATCGTCCAAGGTTCTCTCATCGTCCCGTTGAGGTAGTAATCGCCCAAAGGTTCTCTCATCGTCCCGTTGAGGTAGTAATCGTCCAAGGTTCTCTCATCGTCCCGTTGAGGTAGTAATCTCCTAAAGGTTCTCTCATCGTCCCGTTGAGGTAGTAATCGTCCAAGGTTCTCTCATCGTCCCGTTGAGGTAGTAATTGCCCAAAGGTTCTCTCATCGTCTCGTTGAGGTAGTAATCGTCCAAGGTTCTCTCATCGTCCCGTTGAGGTAGTGATCGTCCAAGGTTCTCTCATCGTCTCGTTGAGATAGTAATCGTCCAAGGTTCTCTCATCGTCCCGTTGAGGGCACGTCTGAAGAGTTTGAAGATCCGATTCTGGTATCTCGCCAGGGTGTATCTGTTGACGACTATATTCTCCGGACTCGATTCCTGTATCTTGCCAGGGCACGTCTGAAGAGTTTAAAGATTCGATACCTGTATCCAGCCAGGGCACATCTACATAAAGAGTTTGAAGATCAACTCCTGTAACAGGCCAGGTAATTATTTTTCTTTCTCAGGTACGCAAGTGCTCGCTAAGGAATCTCTTACGCGATCGACACCTAGATGGCATCTATAAGCCCATCCACATACCGACAGTCTCCAAATGGCATCTATAAGCCCATTCCCGACAAGGTACTGTCACACTTCCAGATGGCATCTATAAGCCCATCCCCCTATCCATCAGTCTCCAAATGGCATTTGTAAGCCCATTCCCATCATCACATTGCTGACATTCTACTATGTGATTGCAAATTTCTGGGCACTCTAGTGTTCAATCATCTTCCACCTTCGGATTACGAAAGGCACGCCAGCCAATCTACATCCTCAGGTTTAAGAAGATTGAACAGGGGCAACTGTTGTACCCCAAAATTTGCCCTCCCATATTCCTCAAGATTTCTCAAAGCTTGCACAGTCAAATCACCTCCTAAGGCAGTCAAGTCAAAATTAGGGTTTTGTGTTGCATCAAGGTCCTTACATCCAAATGACCTCAAGTTCTCCTTAATGTCCTAACTTATGCTCAAATTCAGGTTCGGCTCAAGAGTCAATTCTTTAAAGAAGGTATCCGACTGTGTGAGTTTTCTCGAAGAAATATGGTGAAAAAAGTGTGCTGAAAGTGCAGTTTTTACGCGCTAAAAAAATCCATAACTTGAAGATCGTGACTCGTTTTGAACCCGTTCCGGTGGCCAAAATTCCGACTTGACATTATCTATGTTTTCATCTCTCACGGCTGGAAGCCAATTTCGATCAGAAGGTCTTCAAAAATGTGGATTTATCAAGTATTTTCATACAGAAAATTTGTGACAGAAGTTTATTTGCGTCATGTTCAGAAAATCATAACTTGGTCGATTTTCATCGTATCAAGCTGGTTCCTGCGCCAAAATTTCACAAATTGAGTTGGCTACATTTTCACAGAAGGTATTGAGTTCAAACGGTATTCAAAAGGCCTTCGTTTTTTGCTCAGAGTGCGTGACACGCTGAAAATCCTGAATGCTGAATATTATTTCATCTGGGCCGAAACTTCGAAAATTCATAACTCGGTCAATTTTTATCAGATTGGGCTCATATTTTTACACAAGGTCCCTGACTCATAGATCTACAACTTTGCTTCAAAAGTCGAGACCGGATTATGCACCGATCAATACCAGTTCTTTATTGAAGAACGTGTCAGAGTCGACACTGGAGCCCAAAATAAGTTTGTCTGAGCTGAAACTTCAAAAATTCATAACTAATTCACCGTTTATCCGATTGAGCCGATTTTCGGACAGGAGTTAGTTATCGATGTCGGTTACATTTTGTTTTCACATTTCAACTTCAAAAATTGCACTTAAGTCCCTACGATTTAGCCTGGAAAGTGACGAACTCAAGTGAACATTGGAGGCCCAATTAAACATTCAAAGCCCATTTTCTTTACCCTAATTTCCATTATATAATCACCTTCTTTTCACACAAACCAGAGAGGAGGAAAAGAGAGAAAAAACCTTTCCACAACACTGTTAGAATATCAAATTCTTTCAAGAACCCTAAAACCTTGAAATCTTTATTACAAATCCCTCTCTCACTACAAACAAGTCATCACAGTTACAAACCAACACCTCATTACTTCTTCAGTAAGGATAAGGCTGGCTTGATCTCCATGATCCAAAGGGCATAAAAGCATTCAGGTCACTAATTTTCCAGTAAGGGTAAGATTGATTTGATCTCCATGATCAAAATGGGTATAATCATTCATACATGCCATATTGTGCCTAAATATTAAATTTCTTCATATATTGGCTTTATTTGCATTTTATGATTTTATTTAATGTGTTCGTGAGATTCAACACTGCAGATTTAGACAGGATCCCATGCAGGTTCATTAAGGAACATTGAGGCCAAAAGCCAAATGGCCAAAAGCCAAAAGCCAAATGGCCAAAAGCCAAAAGCCAAAAGCCAAATGGCCAAAAGAACAACTTATGCATGACACCAATACATGGCGAGACAGACATCCTGAGAAGATTAAGGAACGTTGAGGCCAGAACACAAATGGCCAACAGCCAGAACACAAATGGCCATGAAACCCAATCCAATGGCCAAAGAATGCAGACCACGGTACTCAGGAGTCAATGAACACGCACGTGATGCCAGAAAGTCAAACAATGCTTTTTGTCTAATGGGCCAGATTTCTCACAAAAAACCTCCCTTTGGGTCTGAATACCCCCATGGTTTGCACATTTTTATTTTTTTATTTGATTTTCCTTTTTATTCTTTTAATTGTTTTCAATTGTTTTCTTTAATTTCATAAATTAATTTTCATAAGATAAAAAATCAGAAACTAAAATATATTTAATTATTATTATTTCACTATTAATTTATTTTGTAAATAAACTTTAATAATTAGTTTAGTAAATTAGGTTTTAAAACTTTAATCTTTTTCTCAATAAATTAAAATATGTAGAAATTAGGTTTTTTAACTTTTTATCACTTTTCTTAATAAATAATTTTTTCTTATTATCATTATTATTAATTAATAATTTATTTTGTAAATAAACATGTACATTAAATATTTAGTAAATTAGGTTAAACTTTAATATTTTTCTTTAATAATTAAAAACAACTTAGAATTAGGGTTTCTCTTGAATTTTAATTTTCTTTATTTCATAAATACAAAAACCATCAAAAAAACATTTCTTTTCTTTAATTTAATAATTAATTAACTTTTCATTCAATTTAATTCCAAAAGGGTCCAACGCCCTCGGACGTCCTAATTTTAATTCTTTTCGCGCATTATTTTCTTGTCAATTATTATGTAACTGCTTTCCGGATGTAATAGTAATTAGGATTACCGCATTTATTTACTTTCCGCATCTTTTATAAAAAACGGGTCTTTGTAATTTGGCGATGTATAGACTCGCGCCTTGTAATAGCGTAGGATTTATCTTTCCGCATTTAAATTTCCGCACTTTTAAATTCTAAACTTTGCATGAAAGAATGAATGGCTAATTAAAAACAATGCGTAGCTCACAATGCCATGATCAAAGATAAAATATAACATGAAAACAACACACAAATACACACACCACTTCTAGGGTACGCCTCACTTGTTGCCTTCGAAACGTGGTCGTCGAGTATAGGACGTTTTAGTAAGTCCTTATGTCCATGATCCAGTTGCCTCGAAACGGTTGCCTCGAAATAAAAAAGGATCAAGGACATAAGGGTAGCTTCTAAGGTATCCTACTGTTGCTCTGGTGACCACACTGTCCCTACAAACGAATTGACCCGAACACCTCCAACGGTGGTGCTACCTACCTCTCAATGGTGGAATGGCACTATCTTAAGGACATTTACACAACCTAATTCCTTAGGGTAGGTAGATGACTCATAGATACTTGCTCTCTAAAAAACAATCAAAACTCTTTTCACACCGACACTTTCAAAAAGCTTTCAAAACAATTTTTCAAACACTCTTGAGGACTGATACAAGAGTCGATCTGAAACTTTAAACGAAATTTTTTCAAACTCACTCACAATTGAAAAGAAAACACTTTTGAAAAACACAATGAGCAAATACCTAAGAGCCCGTGGATAACCATGGATAGAAAGAGTGCTAACACCTTCCCTTTCTATAAATCTACCTCCCGAACCGAGAACTACTCTCATAAGGAATTTTGCTGTGCTTTTGTCCTGTCCATGTTGGAGAAAATAAAATACGGTGGCGACTCTTGCTTCCGCGACATTTCGCGAACCAGCGTTAAACAGTCAGTTCCAGATCCATCGATCACAATAATCATTGGTATTGTCATCATCAAAACTATAGGAAGGTTCTCTGCATGATCATTAGCTTCATACCTGCAGGCACATATATCCATATTCTTCCCCCTCTTTTATGATGACAACACATCTCTTATGAAGTGATAAAAGGAAAAAATAGGTAGACATAAATTGGAGTGGTTAAACTCCCCTCACATGAGTAGAGAGTATACTCTAATTCTCCTAAGAGTATACTTCTCCCCTTTGTCATAATAAAAAAGTCAAGAAGAACAATCATAACACATAGATTACATGTTTTCTTAAGTAAATGGAATAAGTTACCTTATAAGGGGATGTATAGGAACAATCCAGACTAAGGCACAAAAGTATGACCTATGATCTTACTTCTCTCTGCGAAAGGTAGCATCCAACATTGAGATCAAACGATAGGTAACATTTAGATACCTTCTCCCCATTGAGTTACACGAAAGTCTTTAAGCTTTCTAAATTGAGAATTAATTATTGAATATACATATTTCTTGTTGAGATTCCATATAAGAGATAATCATCTTTTCTTAGGAAGTATATTGAACAACCTATTTTCAGCCTCCTTGGACCCTAGACTAATATTAGGCTCTAGGATTTTTGTGTTTGGAACCTCTTTGCTTCACAAACCCTTAAGACTCAACCAAAGGTTAGGAAATAATATTAATTGACTAATAAATTAACAACTCATTTTATAGATCAACCAGATTTTTCCAGATTTTCAATCTCAATTAAGTATTCTACTTCAAAAGCTCAAGATATCTTGATAAGAATTTCCCCTTCTGAGGGAACGATAGGACCTATCAATTTTAATTCTTTACGGATTATTTACTACGAGAGTTGGTTCAAAACCAGAACTAATAAGTCTATTGTAGAGTTATCACCTTAACCTTTTAAGAGGTTCCGTGATCATATTTATTGCATGAAACCATCTACATCAACCCCTTGGACAAATCCACAAACGTCTTGTGATCGGTAAAATAGCAAGTATACTATTTTGCCTCTTGTAATAACAGGGAAATATCCCTGAATATCGATTCAAGCACTGCACAGAATTACCGATTTTAGTGCGAGGTTCAATTAAACAAAACCCAATTGGGGTTTCGTTTGGTTATTGTACTTAACAATAATTAAAAATATGCAACGGTAAATTATGACCTTTTTACTAGTGTGAATACTATGCTAGGGGTAAGTGTGTGGTTTTCCCTGTAATGACCTTCACTATTGATCTCCTTTATAACTCATTACCTTAAACTACCGGACCTTTAGATTATTTTCCCCCCAATCCTTAGTGAGAAAACCTTTAACCATCCATCCTCAATCCTGGGTCCTTAGAAATATCTGATGGCGTCAAGCCTTTATCTTATCAAGGGTTAAATCCGGTGACTATAGGGTATCCCTAGTCCTATGTGATATCTACTATAGCCTAATCATACAAAAACCTTAACAACCACAGTCCAACTGGTTGTTAACCGTAACTCAATCTTAATTGATCTGGTCAGGAAAGCATTAGAAACCTTGAACAATTAAATTGAAAGGAATCTATTGTATTAAAAATCAATAATTCATAGTCTATACATTCGTAAATCAGGGATAACCCCTAGCATTTGGGGGTTTAGTCGCACATAATATTCAAAGAGATTTCAAAAATAATAACAATAGACATTACACAAATTAATGGTGAACTCTGATCTTCAATTTCTTCCGCTCATGAAAGGTCTTCGTTCTCCCAAAACTTGCATATACTTCAGTCTTTTATCGTCAAATTCTCCAGTCATCAAAAAGTTCTCTTTTTCTTCCCCAAATATGGTATTTATAGTGTCAGGTCGTCCCTCTGTGATACAAAATGTCCACAATACCCTTAATGATCCAAGAATACATGAAAACCTCAAAATTGGACTCTTACACGCCTAAGCTGGCACGGGCCGTGCCCGTGTCCGAATATGTGATCTGCGCTATTCAATTTCAAGTTCCAGCTAAATTGACATGGGCCGTGTCATGGGACATGGGCACCCGTGTCTCCTACGATCCTTCCTCCAACAATTCATGCATCAATTAACTTGATAAGGGTTATGTCGTGTGACACGGGGGCCCGTGTCGCCTTCTGCTTTGCTCGAATCTGAACTTTTTCCAAATCTCTGAATCCTGCACTTTTCTATCTCGATTTGTCCTGTTTTATTTGTTTGAACCTTAAAACACTAAAATACAAAACCAAAGCATAAAACGCGGTAAAATGAAATAAAACACCAATCAATTAAATGAAATGATAACTAAAATAAATCTAAATTCCTGTGTAAAAACCACTGGTAATCTTGACCAAAGACATCAGGATTGACAAATGCCACAAGGAAATCGCTTCTTTTCGGACACCCATGATATTATCAAAGCCCTCATATCTTTCTATTTTTATTTGCATATTATTGGAAGCGTCCTTGCGCAAAGATTCGTTAATAGCACCAAATCTACAAGAACATACACAAGAAGATATATGGTTAGTTTGAAAAATATTTGCATCATCCTTCCTTCTTAGAAACTTATTTTCAAGCAGAAAATTGCTTAGACTATTAAACCAATATCGATGAGCCCGTTTTAGATTGTAGAGAGCCTTTTTCTTTTTAAAAATATAACTAAGAAAGGTTTTAAAATTGGGAGAATGATCCAGATACACTTCCTTGTGAATGTAACCATTCAAGAACGCACTCTTTACATCCATTTGGAAGAGTTTAGGAAAACATAATGTATGTGAAATCTAGAAATATGCTTACGGCTTCTAGACGCGCTACATGGGCATAAGTGTCATGAAGTATATGCTTCGTTGTTTATTGTAACCTTTCACAATGAGTCTTGTTTTATTTCTCAAAACATTTCCAAAAACACCAATCTTGTTGCGAAAGATCCACTAAGATTCCAATTACTCGATCATCTTAAGCTTAGGGAACAAGTTCCCAATAATTTTTTCTTACAAATTGATTTAACTCTTCTTGCCTAGAAAAAGACCAATGTTCATTAACGTTAGATTTGTCAATTACATTTGGATAAATTTGTGAAACAAAAGCCACAAATTTACATACCTTGTTAGGGGAGTTTCGAGTAGTAACACTACAAGAAATATGCCATATACCAAAGGACACCTTTAGTGACTGTAAAAAAAGTGTCGGTTTAGGGTCTGAAATAAAAGGCGCTCAATTTTTCACCCTCTTTTAAAATAGATATAAATTATTTTGTTATTTTCAATTAAATTACAAATGAAATATTTGAGAATCCATTCTCATGCGACTCCCTCACCAAAACCATAATCATCTTTAGAGCTTCTCATCTTCTCAACGATCCACTATAAAAAAAGTTGTAATTACCTGCAAAATTCCCTCTTAGAATTCGTTTCTAGATACCCCTTACCCTAATTTCAAGTGCTTATTCACTTTCGCATGCTTTGAAGTTTACTTTCACCACTCTTTCTCTTCTATTCTTAATAACGAGATCTTGTTCTCTTCTATTCAAAACTAATCTCACTCTGGCACACGGTAGGGAAGAACCTTAGTTAACCATAAATATTAAAGTTCAATGTGTAGCGGTAGAAATGTTGAGACTAAGCCATTGGATTGACTTAACTCGCACAGATCAAATAAAAATCGCCACTGCGCTTTATTATTTCCAAAGGAATGGGAAAAGAGTGAATAAACCCAAAAGAGATGGGGAGAGAATCTAGGTACGGGGGTTGGTTATGAAAAGGGAAGGTATTAGCACCCTAAACATCTACGGCACTCCACAGGAACCTCTTTGAAAATCTATGTATTTTGGCTATAAAAGGTGTATACAAAAATAGATGATGGGGATGAGAAAAGAAGTATTTATTTTACAATTTTGCACCCGCCGTAGTTGTGAACCTTTCGTGCCTACGTACCACCTTCCGTGAAATAGGGGATCAAGGTACTTGTAGGTCACCTCAAAAATTTAAAACATAATTGTGTTGGTTAATTTTAAAAGAAAAGACATCATCGTCATATCCGAGTGGAAAACATACCTACTTCCCACAATTATGAGAAAGGAGAATTCGCATCATCTCAAAGTGGAGGATATAGCTTGGATTTTAAAATCAACAAAGCCTCCCTCAACACCCAAGTGGAAAATATCTCACTTCACTACATATCATAGAAGTATAATAGCTTACATCACTACAAGGATCAACAAGAGTCTTATCATTTGAGAAAAGTTTTAAAGTAAAAATCCCAAAGTGGAAAAATGGTTTGATGAGGTTAATTGACTTTTAGTTTTCTCAAATTTTTTCTTCAAAGTACGATTAAATTGATTAAAGTTTGATTACAAAAATATTTTTGAAAATGCATGGACCTAAGTCCAAGTTTATTATGAAAGCGGTTCAAGTTAGGAAACAAGAGGAGTTTTGAAAAGGAGGGAGAAGAATTATGAAATTAAAGAAGATGGGAGGAGATGAAGTGACTATCCTAAAGCATAAGGTAAAATATAAGGAAAAGAACGATCTAACTAACAAGAATCCAACACTTGACACCAGGAGTCAATGTAGAATTCCATTCCTTTGGATTGAAACTAAGCAAGCAAAAATGATAAACCTCTTAGGAATACCAAGCTTTAGATGAATTAAGTCTTCACAAAAATTGGGCAAAGTAACGGATGTATACAGAGGAATTCCTAATCACAGACAAAGCACATAATCAGAATAACCTGCACACAAAGAAAATCAACCTAATGTCTTGGAGTAAACCTAAAGAACTTCAGAAAAAATAACAAGATTCACAAGGTCCCAAGGGTAATAAAGGCTTCTAATCCTAAGTCCAAGAGGTGTATAACTCCATAATGCAAAGGATAGTAACCAGATATTCCAAGTAACTTTAAATTTTTTTATTGTTCAAGTTGATTATTAAGTGTCTTCAAAAATAAAATAAAATCTCAAATGGGCAAAGTTAAAATGACATAAAGATAAATGCTCAAATAAGAAAATATGAAAATAGCATGAAATGTAAATGCTAAAGTAAATGGTGCATAAAAGTAAAGGCATAAATGTAAAGGCATAAAATAAAGAGCGTAAAGTAAAAGCGCAAAGTAAAAGCATAAAATAAAGTCAATTGTTAGCGAATTAGAAGTTAAAGGTTAGTTGAATGACCATCTTGAAACTTGCATTTGAAAACTCATTAGAAGATTGATAAAATCAAAGCTTCTCAACAACAATTTTCATTTTCTTTTTGTCAAGTATATCATTCATTTCAAGTACTCAAGGCTGTAGTGACCGGTTTTTAAATCAAGAGTCACCATTATTAGTTTTTATCCTAAGGAAGGGAACCTAACAGAAAACCCTAATGCATGGACAAAGATTCTAGGTTTCGGACTCAATTAGACGAAAGGAAGGTGTTAGGCACCTTTAATTTACCTTGTTCACAAGGATATTAGCCCTAGGTTTAGGTTTGGGGTAAACAGTGTTTTAAATTTTAATTAGCAAGACTCGCACCGATTTTAGATCGCGTGCCTACGTATCCTCTTATGAGGAATCAGAGTCTCAATTCGTAGTTTGTATGGGTTGGTGTCTTTTAGGGGGTTTGTAAACATATTTTGAATCACTTCGCACTCGGTCGGGAGTAGTGATTGCGGAGATTTTGACTGAGTACGCAGTAAGCCAAAATCGGTTTAAAACCCTATTTGCAAAAAGAATGTTGATTAGTATAATTTGTTCACGAAAATATTTTGATTCTTGGTTTGTGTTTTTTAATAATATTAATTGTGAAATCGCTTTGATTAATGCATGAGTGAAAAAGATTTAATGCACATAGTATAGAAAATAATATATGAATTCTTGAATAAAATAATTTATAATAATATAGATAGTATTTTCATGTAATATACAATAATATATAATAATAATTATAAAAATATGATAATAATAATTAATAATAATTACAATTATTAATAAAAAGGGATAAATAATTAATAAAATACAATGTATATAAAAAATGATATAAAAAGAAAATAATACAAGATAATTAATTATTTTAAATAAACCTGGGGGTGCATTTTCAGTGGTGAAGTAAAAGCAGGGGGTGCTAGAAGTGTTTCAGACTAGGCCTAAAGCAGCCCAGGCAAATGGGGGTTCATTTCGCTTGGAGTTTTAGTAATTATGGATAAGGGGGCATGCATAGCAGTTGGGCTGGACCCAACGGGTTTTCAAAGGGTCTGTTTGATCGTATGAGGCAAGGCGCATGAATATTATAGTGGGGCTTGGCCTCATGGCCTCTTGATTGAGATCACGTGGATGCTAAGCGAGGGATCACGATAATTATTATGAGCGCGCGAGTATAGGATACAGATGGATAAGATAATTTTATTTTAAATTTTGTTATTTTTCCTTTTTGTTTCTAGTAATTGCAGTAACACTTCATCTTATTTCATTTCTCTTTCTCTCCTCTGCAAACAACCCCTCAAAACCCTTACCCTAAATTTGGTTCTCACCCTTCAGTGCGGCGTGCTTACTTCTTCTCCTACTGTCAACTCATCCCAACACCCCAAATAAAAGCAAAGCAAGTTATGTCTCTTTATCTCTTTTAGCAATTGTCTTCCTTCAACTTTAAATGTTTGATTCACTGATTCTTCTTCTTTTTTTGTAGGTGACAGTGGAATGAGGATTGTGACGGTGAACGATTGAAGACGGCGGTGGATATGGAAGCAGCGGCTCTTAACGGTGACTCGTGGTTAGGGTTTCAGAAATTGAAACTATAATCGCTCTCCCTCAATCTTCAGCAGCAAGCGATGGGTTCAAGCACGCCTCGCGGTTGCCTCTCTTCTGCCAGCTCTATTTTTGTTCTGTCAGAACTCACCCTTGTTCTTCTTTCTGTTCAAACCCCTTTTCTGTTTCTGTGAAGATTCTATCTCCCTCCTCCTCTCTCTGTCTATTCCCCTTATTTCTGTATATTCTATCCTTATTTATAGTTAGTATTTTTTTAGGGTTTTCTATTGCTGTTACAAAATTGTTTTGACTTAGGGATGTAGGGATTGTAATTGATACATTGTTGATGATAATAAGATTATGCCAGATATTATTTGGATTCCTACAGTACTTGTTTAAGGAAAACAAGCGTATTTTTGGATATAATTGGTTTTCTTGATTTAATTTCTGTTTTGTATCATTTTTCTGTAAAGATATGATTTTTTTTACCAAATCTAAACAGTATCTGTTACTGAAAATATGTGTGTTTTTTGGACATAATTGATACAGTACGTGTTTGTGTGATGTGGGCCAGCCTTTTTTGTTTACAGCCACAAAGAGCAATTGGGCCTATATGTTTTTTCTTGATTCAGCAACCAATATTTTCTCTTTCAACACAATATCCACGTTAAAAAATATTTGATGACATAATTATAATGTTATTTAATAAAAACAGCAATAATGTTTAAAATAAAAGAATTTTTCTAAAACCAACCAAATGGGCCCAGATTGCATCCATTGTCTGGGCCCTCAAAGATGATTTAGTATGGGCTAAAAATATACACCCTCCTCTCTATTCTTAAGCATTTTCAAAAAACTATAACGACATAGGCCTACTGAAACATGTTTAATGGGCTTGAATATCTTTTAAAGTAAACAAATTTTAGAGCCCAAAGTTACTAGTAAAGCGTTCTAGTTTTTCTTAAAAGAATATATTGTTTATTTATTTACTTAAAAATAATAAACAATTTTCTTTAATAAAAATGGGATATGCCAGCAATTATTTCTCTTCATAATATGCATTTATCTTTAATAATAAGACTAAAGAGTCTTGCCAATGACACCCTTTTCAAAATCCGTTATCACATAATAAAAATGATTTAAAATCCTTACTCAAGATCAACTAATAATTTTGCTCTCAAATGCCAAGTGGACTAACTTAGCGGTTGTTTAACTTCCCATTTTTCTTCTTAATAACGAATGTTCGATAATAAAGAACTTAATAGTTGCTCGAATAATTGATTTTCGAAATGCATGGGCCGGTGGCCAACATGCCTCACGAACGGATTTATGAGTCTTTCTGTTTTAAAAAGCCCCACTCTCTTGAATTAAAATACACCCCCTAGCCAGATAAATACGGTCCTTCAGATACTGTTGTACCTTCTTAAGTTAAACATTTCTTTTATTTTTATCTTGAAAAATGAAATCATCGAGGTAGGACAAATTTGGGGTACGACAGCTGCCCCTATACAATTATCTTCCAGTCGAATAGCGTGAGAAAACTCGAGTCTTGCGCATTCTGATTGGAAGTTTATTGAATACTTGAAGTATACTAAAATTTTGTCCGACAAAACATAAGGTTACACTGATATAGCATACCCTTATCAGTCTCAAGGAAGTAGGAAAAGCTGATGATTCATCGCTTACCTGGGTTTGATTACGAGGAAGATGACGCATATATGAATGTCTTGGCTTACTCAATCATTTAGAAGGTGAGTATAGAAATGAGTGATGATGCATGGCTGCTTGAAGACTGAGGCCACGGGCTACATTCGCAAACTGTTGCATGATGTCTGAGGTGATGCCTTGAGCATAAATACATTGCGGTCAGAGGCTATGTATTTGAGTCTGAAGAAAGCATTGTGGATTAGAGGCAATGTGTTGGTTTGGATAATACATTGCGGCTTAGAGGCAATGTGTTTGGAGTTTGAAGAAAGAATTTCGGCTTAGAGGAAATGTGCTTGAGTTGGATAATACATTGCGGCTTAGAGGCAATGTGTTTGGAGTTTCAAGAAAGCATCATGACTTAGAGGTAATGTGCTTGAGTTGGAAGAACGCATTGCTGCTTAGAGACAATGAGTTTGAGTTGGAAGAACGTATTGCGGCTTAGAGGTAATGGGTTTGAGAAGAACGCATTGCAGATTAGAGGCAATGTGTGTGAGTTTGAAGAGCGCATTGCAGCTTAGAGGCAATGTGTATTTTGCGAATACATTGCGGCTTAGAGGCAATGTGTCAAGTTTTGTTTTCTTTTGAGCATCGTAGCATGAAGTCTGAGGTGATGATCGGTGTTCATGGAGTAACGAAATGTATTGCTGCATGAAATTTGATGCAATGGGTACAAGTTTTGTTTTTCATCGTGGCCTGAAGTCTGAGACAATGATTCGTGTTACGGAGTAAAGAGATAATCATTGCTGCATGAATTCTGATGCAAAAGGTTTTGTTTTTCATCATGGCATGAAGTCTGAGACGATGATTCATGTTACGGAGTAAAGAGATATTCATTGATGCATGAAGTCCGAGGAAATGAGTTTGTTTTGCAAATCACTGCGTGAAGTCTGATGTGATAAGCTGGATTTAGTTTTCAGACATCGTTGCATGAAGTCTGATGTGATAGGCTGGATTTTGTGGAATGAAGAAACATATTGCGGCATGAAGACTAAGGCAATGGGTTAGGTTCGCAAATCACTACGTGAAGTCTGATGTGACAAGCTAAATTTTGTTTCCAATATCGCTGCATAAAGTCTGAGGTGATGATCGTGTTTATGGAATTAAGGGACGTATTGCTGCATGAAGTCTGAGGCAATGGGTTAGGTTTGCAAATCACTGCGTGAAGTCTGATGTGATAAGCTTAATTTGGTTTGCAACATCGCTTCCTGAAGTCTGAGACGATGGCCTGAATTTGGGTAATGCATTGCGGCTTAGAGGCAATGTGGTGGTTTAGATAATATATTGCGACTTAGAGGAAATATGTTGATCTGGAAAGATGCATTACAGCTTAGAGGCAATGTGTTTGAATTGGGTGATATATTACGGCTTAAAAGCAATATACTTAGTTTTGACAATGAGTTGCATCTTAGAGGCAATGCAATGGGTTTTGAGAATGCGTTGCGGCTTAGAGGCAACGTGCTGTGTGTTGAGAATTCATTGCGGCTTAGAGGCAATGTGTTGAGTTTTGACAATGCATTGCGGCTTAGGGGCAACGTACAAAGTTTGGAGGATATATTGTGGCTTAGAAGCAATATACTGAGTCTTGACAATGTGTTGCGGCTTAGGGGAAATATACGGAATGTTGAGAATTCATTGCGGCTTAGAGGCAATGTGTTGACTCGGATAATATATGTGGCTTAGAGGCAATATGTTGATTGGGAAAGATACATTGCGGCTTAGAGGCAATATGTTAACCTGGAGAGATACATTGTGGGTTAGAGGCAATGTGTTGAGTTTTTCAAATACATTGTGTCTTAGAGGAAACGTATTGGGCTTGGATAATATGTTGCAGCTTAGAGGCAACATAATGGGCTTTGAAGATATCCTGCAGCTTAGAGGCAACATGCTGAGTTTTGTGAATACATTACGACTTAGAGGCAATGTGGTGAGTTTTGCAAATACATTGCGGCTTAGAGGCAATGTGTTTGAGTCGGATTATATATTGCGGCTTAGAGGCAATATACTGATCTGGAAAGATACACTACGGCTTAGAGGCAATGTAATGGGTTTTGTATATATGTTACGGCTTAGAGGCAACATACTGAGTTTTTGTAAATACATTGCGGCTTAGAGGCAATGCAATGGGTCTTTGAAGATATGTTGCGGCTTGGAAGAAACATACTGAGTTTATAAGGAGCTCCTCACTGCAGGAGGACTTAGGCGATGGGCTGAATGTGTCACGGCATGAAGACTGAAGTGACAGGTTGAATCGTAGGAGAAGCACTGCGTTGGTTGACCCTTAGATAGTTGAATCGAGGGTGAAACTTTTTTGTCTGTTTGCTAGGCGATACATGTGTATGCATGCATATTGAATGTTGTATGTATGCAAGATGTATGATGTTTGACATTGATATGGAACCCTGAATATGTATGTAAAATGTATAGTGTATGTATGCTATGCAAATTATATGTATGAAATATGCATAAGATATGCGTATGCCTTAAAATGTTATGAAGACTATTCTTGGCATTCTCTCCTTTAAACCATTGGCTCAGAGTTACTAACTCTTGGCGTTGTATGTTGTCGTAGCATTGTTGAACTTCGAACACAGTGGACAAAGTTATCAAAATTCGAACATTGATTTTGTATTGCAAGCGTAGACGTAGACGTAGGCATAGATAATTGCACATGCATAGATTTGTATGCGGGCGTAGACGTAGGTAATGGCCTATGCATGGATTTATATGTCGGCGTAGACCTATGCATGTGGTCACTGTAAGCGTGGACGTAAGTGTAGACATATGTAGATTCGTACGTTGTAGGCGTAGGCATAAGCGTAGATGTATGTAAATTTGTACGTTGTAGGCACATGCGAAAGCGTAGATATATGTAGATTCGTACGTTGTAGGTGCAGGTGTAAGCGGAGACGTATTTTGATTCGTATGTCATTGGCGCAGGCGTGAGCGTACGTAGGCTCGCATGTCATAGGCACGGGCGTAAGCGTAGACGTATGTCGATTCATATGTCGTAGGCGTAGGCGTGAGTGTACATAGACTCACATGTCGTAGGCACGGGCGTAAGCGTAGGCATGTGTAGAATTGGAAGGAGTACACCTGGTGCATGGACGCATGTGCGGACGTAGACTTTGTCTTACAAGCATAGGCATAGGCGCTGACATGGACATAGACTTTGCGTAGGGACGTAGGCATGGACTTGGTATTACTGAGGGAAAGCATAAGCGCGGGTTCGGACGTAGTCTTTTTTTGCATCGCGAGCCTAGATAGGTGTAGACATGGACACATGTATGGAATTTGTATTGTAGACGTAAGAATAGACATGTGCGTGGATGCATGTGCGGATGTATTCTTTATGTCGCAAGTGCGGGCATAGGTGCCGACATGGACATAGAATTTGTGTACGGATGTATAGATATATGCATAGACTTTGTATTGTTAAGTGTAAGCATAGGCGCAGACATGTGTATGGGCGTAGACTTTTTTTGCATCATGAGCGTGGATATGCATAGATAGAGGCATAAACATGTGTACAAATTTTCAAGGCGTAGGAGTAGCCCTGTGCGTGGACGTAGACGTGGATTTTCTTTTGATATTTTTCTAACCAAAACGTTTTTTTGATGTTTTGTCAAATGATTTTATTTTGTTAATTCCCCGAAATGATTTCAAGACAATATTCACAAGTAATAATCGTAGTATTTTGTAAACAAGTCTGAGAAAAAGAAAATGCAATTTGAAAGATACAAAGAAAGCAAATACTTTATTGATATGCCTCTGAATAGGCGAGAATATAAGATGCAATTCCTAGGAAGAGGTAATTACAAAAAAAAATCAAAACTGTAAATGGCAATGAGAAATGATAATTGATGATGTTGTGCCCTAATATCCTTTTAATGATATCATCTCCTTCGCTTCTGAGTTGAATGATTCAGATATGTCTCTCCTTTCGTGGTTTGTAGTAGCAGTTCTTAGATCGCAGTCTTTTTTTTCTTTATTTCTTTTTTGAATGATCCCTAATTTTTTTCTGGATTGCCCTTTCGGGTTTTCAATCCACCGGGATAATTTTTTCGTTATATGCCCCTAATTTTTGCCTGGATCGCCCTTTAGGGTTTTCGATCCACTGGGGCGTTCCTTTTTACCTAAGTCGCCTGTTAAAGGATCGAGCTTAGCGAGCTTCTTGTACATAGTTTTTTTTTACTGCGTCTGAACTTGCCGGGTGCGGTAACTCTTTCCTATCCATTGTTGTGGAGATAAGACCACCGCCAAAGAATGTTGTTTTGACTATGTATGGACCTTCGTAATTAGGTGTCCATTTACCACGTGAGTGGAGGTGAGGTAACAGAATCTTCTTGAGTACTAGACCATGTCGTGGTTTATCTTGTACAATACACTGTTACTCTGAAATAATTCTGAGGCTAATTTCCGTAGAGTTCTCTTATCGATGCTAGAGTCATTTTTCTGGATGTTCTTGTTTTCTGAGGCTTTTCTTGATGTCATGAAACCAAGGCTTGTTATATTTTCGTTTTTTAATAGCAAGGCAATATGCGGGCTCTTCAAAGTGTCTATTTGTGATGCACGGTTCGTGGTTAGACCAAGTTATTTTGAACATAGACGATATAGTTGCCAGGGCGTCTGTCATTTGATTTCCTTTTCGTGGGATGTGACTGAAAGTGGTCTTTGCGGATTCCGCAGTCAGTTTTTAAAACATGATCCCAATATGGAACCAGTTTTGGATGTTTAGTAATCCATTCACCGTTAACTTGGTATAAGGCTTGTGAGCATTCTTTGGAGAAGTCAGTACTGCCCCTATATCGTGCCCCGGTGCATTTGAAGCTTCGTTGAATGTTGATATCCAACGTGCCCCTGGCTCGGGTTCTTCGTCAGGTCTTGGTATTTAGTAGTTTCTTATTTTTACCGTAATGTCTGTATTTAACCTTGGCCTGTTTCTGTAGGAACAAGCAGATATGCGCAATAACTTGATCATCTTCTTTGTGGCTCCGCTTTAACATTGCCCCTTAGCTTGGTTTCTTTCGGATCTTACCATGTGCTTAGATTGATGGTCTCTTATAGCCTCTTGATATGGTTGTATATTGTTAGCTTTTTTTTATTTCACTCGCCATTTTATCAGAGAGTTCAAGATCTTCATCACTTTCCTCTTCGGCTTGGTTGATGGGAGCATCAAAATTATATCGGGCCGCAGTAGTAACATTATCGGTGGTTCTGGGCATGAATTTTCACACTTATCATGTTTTGGTGCAAATTTAGTATATGAAATTTGAAAATGCATATGCAGAGAAAGTATTGCCATTTTTAAATTTACGGAATAAATGAAAGAGAAAAACAAGGATCTTAATTGAAAACAAAATATAACTTTTATTAATTGCAAATATTGTCTGAAACAAAACGGGGGAACCCTTACAAGCAACCCCTATACCCCGGGCTTAACATAGGTTCTTTCAAAAAACAAGAAAAATTACTTAGTAAAGAAAAAAGATCTCAGGAATCTCCACAATCGTCCATCTTTTGAGTTCTTCTCCTGGGGCACATTCTTGGGTGAATTCAGTTGCCCCTTTGGTGTTGGCTTTGTTGAGTATTCTTGCCCCATATTTTCCATGCACCACTCAGTTTTTAACAAAAGTCTCTTGGATCGGAGGGAATAGGGACCATGTAAATCACTTTAAGCCTTTGCAACCCAAAATTCTTTGTGAGAAGTGAAACCCTAGTTAGAAGTCCATTGCTTAGGAGGAGAATTTGTCTGGTCAATTCTTGGTCAACCTTGAGCAATTGAGGACCTCAATGAGCATGTCTTGAGTAAAATGGGTGGGAAAATTTTGGGTTACAAGAGTTGCCCATGTTCAATCTTCTTAAACCTGAGGATTTAGATTGGCTTATTTGCCTTTCGTGGTCTGAAGGTGGAAGATGGTTGAACACTAGAGTGCCCATAAATTTGCACTTGCCTGTGCACGAAGTGATGCTGCTGGTTGATGATATCAGGAATGGGCTTACATATTCTATTTAGAGAAGACGACGGAGAGTCATCGGATATGGGCTTATTGATGCCATCCAAAATAAATGTTGACTTTGAATTGGAAGAAGTATCAGAAGTATCAGAATAAACCTTTGGTCGGTTTACCCTGAGCCATAAGAGGTCCTTTTGTATGAATTTGTATTAGAAGTATACTAGAATGAGTTTATGTCTAATTGTATCCTAGCAGATGTGTTGGGAATATAGTCTAGGAGTTTTAGTTATCCATTGCTCTACTGGGGGATTATTTATTGGCATGGAAGAAGGAAAGTTAGTTGTTATCTGGTCAAAATCCAGGCTTCACAGTAACTTGCCGAGGATAATAAAGTTGATTGTTATATGGTCATATTCCAGGCTTCACAGTGACTTACTAGGGTATATGAAATTAACTGTTATTTGGTCGGTTTCCAGGCTTCGCAGTAACTTGCTTAAGGTTAAACTGTTATCCGGTCGAATTCTAGGCTTCGCAATAACTTAGATGAAAGGATGGAGCTAATTGTTATTTGGTTGGATTCCAGGCTTTGCAACAACTTACTGAAATTAATTTGTTATCTGGTCAGATCCAGGCTTCGTAATAATTGAAGAAGTTATATTGTTATCTGGTCAAATTCCAGGCTTCGCAGCAACTTAAATTGTTATTTGGTCGAAACCCAGGCTTCACAATAGCTTGAACTGTTATCTCAGATAGTTTCCCCGTATTGTTTCGGGAATTAATCTAGAACCTTCTTTTGTTGGTTGTTGAGATAGTTGCCCTGCCTGGTTTCAGGAATTAATCTTTAACCTAGTCTTGGAGATAGTCGCCTCATCTTGTTTCGGGAATTGATCTACAATCATTTGTTCATGGATAGTTACCCTATCTGGTTTCAGGAATTAATCTGGAACTATTGAAAAATTTTGATGATATTCGTCTATTGATCTTTCCTGAAAAGGTAAAGAGTTAGTTGTATGCAATGCCATGATGCGTGAAATTCATTGGGTAATGATGTTCTCAAAATAAATGAGACCGTGCTATATGCATTTTGTATGTATATGTTATGATGTTTGTAAAATGATGTATGAATGCGGTATATGAATGTATCAGTTGTTCTTTGCAATGTGTTGCACAGGGAAAAATAAATCCCTGACTGTTGTTGGAGATGAAGAATGTAGTTCCTCGCTATGCATTAAAGTTGAATTTGCTGGGAGATGAGTTTATGTAACTAGAGAAATAAACTCTACAGGGGAAAGAAACTCCGTAAACTGTTTGATGAAACCCTATCGGGGAAACTAAGAAACTTATAGACCATGCTGAGGGAAGCTCCAAGGTACTGGAGAGATGATTGGAACTCTTGATATGTTTAAGAAACGATGGAATATCTGAAATCATTAGGCCATACGCTAAAGATACGATGGTGACTTTGCAGTAGGACGTCTTTGTCACTGTGTATAACTGAAGAATGTACCCTTGCTGATAATGAATTTTGTGAAAATGATCCCCCAGGGGTGTTCTGTGGGGATTTACAGATGGCTATTTGACATTGTCTCGATTCTTAAAACCCTTAGCAATTGTCTTTATATTTTTTATGCAAGTATTTGTAAACAGTAATTACACTCAAATGCATATGTTCAAAAATAATCACTAGACGTTTTTGCAAACAAAACTAATAAATAAAAACAAGTAGTTTACACTTTCAAAAAGATAATTTTGTATTAATTTGAAAAATTCTGCCTATAACAGGCGTCTTTGTACAAGGAGACGGACATCCTAATAAGAGAATGTCGTCGAAAATGAAAGTTATACAAAGTAGTATACAAAGAGAAAATAGTTATGTGAAATAATCCCATTGGGTTTCAATTCTTCTATTGTCTTTATATCTTCGAGCATCTCATCACTTTGATGCCTAGCAGAAGCTGGCTGGATTGATCTACACCATTCGAACTTATCAACTTGGATAATGAAGTCTGGCTGTAAGGTGATCCAATGGAACATAGTCGTACGCTCTTAACCCCTAATTTTTTCCTGGATCGCCTTTTCAGGTTTTCGGTCCACCGGGATACCCTTTTTTGCCCAAGTCGCCTTTTCAGGTTTTCGACTTGCCAGGTGTACAGATTTTTTCATATATATATATATATATATATATATATATATATATATATATATATATATATATATATATATATATATATATATATATATATATATATATCCCTAATTTTTTCCTGAACCCTTCTAGTTCGCTGGGTTGCCCTTATTTTTTCCTAGGCCAGTCAACCTAGTGGGTCTCTTTTCATGCGTAGTATCTTTTAACTATGTCCGCGTTTACAGGGTGTGGAAGGTCATCATCGTCCATGGTGGTTAATATCATAGCTCCACCGAAAAATATACTCTTGATCACAAATGGTCCTTCGTATGCTGGAGTCCACTTTCCCCTGGGATCACCTTGTGGTAGGATGATGCACTTGATTACTAGGTCACCCACCTGATTTACCTGACGTCTGATCTTCTTGTTAAAATATTTAATCATACGTTTTTGGTACATCTGACCATGACAAATAGCCGCGAGCCTCTTCTCGTCAATCAAGTTCAGTTGGTTAAGTCGGGTTTGAATCCATTCGTCTTCACTTAGACCTACATCCTTCATGGTTCTCAAGGAAGGGATCTAGACTTCAACGGGTAAAACAGCTTCCATATTGTATACAAGAGAAAAGGAGTTTGCCCCTGTTGACGTGCGCACTAAGGTGCGGTAACCATAAAGAGAAAATGGTAACATTTCATGCCAGTCTTTATATGTCATTGTCATCTTCTGTATAATCTTCTTTATATTTTTATTGGCAGCTTCCACGATGCCATTCATCTTCGGCCGATAAGGAGAAGAGTTATGATGTTAGATTTTAAACTACATACGGAGCTCGGTAATCATAGTATTATTGAGGTTGGTACCGTTATCTGTGATAATTCTTTTTGGGATACCGTACCGATAGACAAGATTATGTCTGATGAACCGAACCCATCTGACTATAAACATGGATGACATGGTGGCTAGCGCGTCCACTAACTGATTTTCTTCTCGCAGAATATGTTCAAAGATAATCTCTTCAAAGTATGGGATCAATGTCAATACATGCTCTCAATGTGGGATGAGATTAGGATGCTTCGTGTCCCATTCTCCCTTAATCTGACTGATCACAAAGGCTGAGTCTCCATATACTTGTAAGAACTTGATCCTCATATTGATAGCAACCTTAATACCCATAATGCATGCTTCTTTTTGGCCATATTATTGGTACAGTTAAAGCATAGTCTAGCGGTGAAGGGTGTATGGCAGCTTTCTGGGGAGATAATCACAGCACCGATGCCATTTTCGAGTGCGTTGGAAGCTCCGTCAAAGACCATAGTCCATCGAGATCCTTTTTCAGGTCCTTCATCCGGTCCAGGTTCTTCGCAGTCAGTTACTAGCATAATGTTCTCGTCCGGGAACTCAAAATTCATTGACTGGTGATCGTCTACAGCCTGATGAGCCAATTGGTCAGCTAGTACACTTCCTTTTATTGCCTTTTGAGTAGTGTACTGGATGTCATATTTGGTCAGGACCATTTGCCATCTTGCTATTCTTCCAGAGAGAGCGGGCTTTTCGAATATGTATTTGTTAGGGTTCATTTTAGATATCAATAAGGTAGTGTGAGTCAGCATATATTGTCTTAGTCAGCGAGCAGCCCATGCCAAAGCGCAACAAGTTTTCTCGATCAGTGAGTATCTTGTTTCACAGTCGGTAAACTTTTTGCTAAGGTAGTATATTGCATTCTCTTTTCGACCAGACTTGTCGTGCTGCCCCAGCACACACCCCATTGAATTTTCTAATACCGTTAAGTACATGATCAGAGGTCTTCCTTCAACCGGCGACATCAAAATTAGAGGTTCTTGAAGATATTGTTAGAACGTAGTTTGATTCTATAACCCTTATAATAGTTTTGATGATAACAAACACAAAGAAAAAATATGCACTCTAAATTTGTGTTTTATGTTGTACAGAAGTTCTGACTGAAAGAACATCAGAAGTTAAGCCACGGAAGATTTCAAGCTGAGTAATCAGAATGTTCTAAATAATGATGATCATAATGTGTGCTAAAGTAAAAGAAATTCTGATTCTAAACAAAAGTCTAACGCGCCAACAGATCCTCATGTCTCTGAGTTATCAAAGTTCTGAAGTAAAGCAGCATGCAAGATTCCCAAGTTCTGAAGCGTTACCTTTCCATTAAGACAGTATCATATACAACGGCTTCATTCAGGCAAGAATCTTCTCAGTATGGAAAGTGCATTAAGTGTCCATTATCACGTTTCAATTTGGACAGATTTCCACGCCTATATAAATAAGCTCAAAGGGTAAATCATTTACGATTTTCTCACGACTGCTCCATACAATCTCAAAAAGCTGCAAATATTCATATTCATCCTATATTCAAATTGTGTAATACATCAAAGTAGTGATACAATTTTTGTAACGAAAAAAAATAGTACACAGTAAAATTTTCGTTGATTAAGATATTTTTCCTTGAGATAAACCGGGTTGTGGTTATACTCAAGAAGACTTTGGAAGTTGTCAAAGTAGATTTGTAATCTGTTTGATTAGTGAATTAAGTCCTCGTTGGAGAGATGCGAAATCACCTTGACGGATGGACTGGAGTAGTTTGAGATCAAGCGAACCAGGATAAAAATCTTGAGTCTATTGCTTTTGTTTTCTTAAGTTTCAATTTAACCCCCCCTTCTTATGTTTTTCACTTATTTAATTGGCATCAGAACGCCTGGTTCTGAGTTCATACACTTAACCATGTCAGTACAAGATCTAAGCTTTATAAAAACACTATGGTGGAACCAAGCCAAAACATCAGCAATGACTATCACGATGACAAGGACAGAATCAGCGGCAAACCTCCAGTCTTTGATGGAGAAAATTTTGACTACTGGAAAGACAGGATTGAGAGCTTCTTTCTGGCTCATGATGCTGACCTATGGGACATAGTAATTGATGGATACATGCATCAAGTGGATGAAAGTGGTCAGAATATAGATAGAAAAAGAATGTTTGACCAACAAAAGCGTGATTTCAGAAACCATCATAAGGCCAGAACAATTCCTCTCAGTGCCATCTCATACTCAAAGTATGAGAAGATCTCAAATAGAGAGACAGCCAAAAACATGTTTGACTCTCCAAGAATGACGCATGAAGGCAACATACAAGTTAAAGAAACCAAGGCCCTTGCGCTCCTTCAGAAATACGAAGCTTTCAATATGGAAGACAGTGAATCCATAGAAGCGACGTTCTCAAGATTCTAGATTCTAGTTGCTGGGCTGAGAGTTCTTGACAAAGGGTATTCTACTGCTGATCACGTAAAGAAGATCATCAAAAGTTTACCAAAGCAATGGAGGCCAATGGTCACTGCTCTTAAGCTGGCTAAAGATCTCAACAAGATATCTCTGGAGGAACTTGTTAGCTCCCTCGGAAGCCATGAGATAGAGCTAGAAGATGACGAGCCTCAGAAGCAAGGTAAGCCTTTAGCATTAAAATATAACAAGAAACTTGATTCTAAGGTTTTTCAGGCTATGGAAGAGACCTATGATGGATCCTCATTAGAAGAAGACGAACTTTCTCATCTCTCTAGAAGGGTTAATCAGCTGTGGAAGCTGAGGCAAAGAAAATTCAGAAATTCCAGAAGATCATGGAATTAGAAGGAATCCTCCTCTGGATACAGAAAGGTTGAGCCCTCCTCTGGACACAGAAGATCTGAAGCTTCGTCTGGTCACAGAAATTCAAACAACAGAGACATCATCTGCTATAAGTGCAATGAACAGGGGCACTACAAAAGTGATTGTCCAAGGCTTCAGAAGGAGAAGCCCAAAAAGAAGTTCTTCAAGGAGAAGAAGAAAAGTATATGGCAACATGGGATGATTCAGATACCTCTTATGCGAACTCAGAATCAGATGATGAAAGAGCCAACATTACTCTTATGGCTAATGTGACAGAAGAAAGCGAAGCATCTCAGTCAGACTCAGAATATGACACAGAAGAGGTATTTCCTAATTTTACTGTTAATTTCACTAAAGCTGAACTAGCAGAAAGCCTGAATGAGATTCTGGAAAGGTATTAGCATATCAGAGTCAAATTCAAGAATCTGAAAAGGGATCTTGTCTCTGACTCTGAAGAAACTGTGAGTCTTAGATTAGTAAATTCTGAGCTAAAAGAAAAGATTTCAAAACTAGAAAATGATTTACAAAACTCTCAGAAAGAAATAATCTCAGAGGCTTCCAGTAGTGCTGATAAAATCATAAAAGAATATGATCACAACTTTCATAAGTTTCTGGCTAAAAACATAGATAGAAGCAAGATGGCTTCAATGATCTATGGAGTTAGCAGAAATGGCAGAAAAGGAATAGGATACTAAGGTAAGGTATCTCCACCTAACAAAGTCATGGACCTAGTAATTAAACGCACACCACTAAAATCACACTTCACATATGGGCACACACATGATCTAAAATACACTAGCAATGATTGTTCTGCCAAACCAAAATTAAAACAGAATTTTGGTAAAACTAACAAACCAGGACCCAAAAAGATATGGGTACCTAAGGATAAAATTATATATGTAGCAGATATCTTTAGCAGCAAGGCTAAAACACCAGTCATGGTACCTGGACTCTGGATGCTCTCGACATATGACGGGAAGAAAGCATATGTTCCAAAGCCTGGAACTTAAACCTGGAGGCTACATGGGCTTTGGAGGCAATCAAAGAGGGAAGATCATTGGCTCTGGAACAGTAGGTAATGGTAACCTTCCTTTTATTAATAATGTGTTGTTAGTTGATGGATTGATGCATAACCTGTTATCCATAAGTCAATTAAGTGATAACGGTTATGATATAATCTTTAATCAAAATTCATGCAAAGTTGTTAGAATGTAAGATGCCTTCTTTCTGTTAACAACGAGTAATGGGCCTGGCACAGAAGATTGGGGCATGTTAGTATGAGAAGAATATCTCAGATTAACAAATTCAATCTGGTCAGAGGACTTCCTAATCTAAAGTTCATCTCAGATGCTCTGTGTGAAGCATGTCATAAAGGAAAATTTGCAAAACCCGCTTTTAAAGCTAAAAATGTTGTTTCCACCTCTAGTCCATTAGAACTTCTGCACATAGACTTATTTGGACAAGTGAAAATTGTGTCTGTTAGTGGCAAGAAGTATGGGTTAGTGATCGTAGATGACTATAGCAGATGGACATGGGTAAAGTTCTTAAGACACAAGAATGAGTCACACTCTGTGTTCGTTGCTTTCTGTAACCAAGTTCAGAATGAAAAGGATCTTAGAATTGTCAAAGTCATAAGTGATCATGGTGGAGAGTTTGAACACAAAAAATTTGAAACATTTTTTAATGAAAAGGCATTTTGCATGATTTCTCTTGTCTTATAACTCCCCAACAATATGGAGTTATAGAATGAAAGAACAGAACATTGCAAGAAATGGCCAGAACCTTGATCAATGAGACTAGCATTGCTAAGATCTTCTGGGAAGAAGCAATTAACACAGCGTGTTATATTCAGAATAGAATCTCTATAAGACCTATTCTGGAAAAGACTCCATATGAACTGTGGAAGAACAAAAAGCCCAACACATCTTATTTCCATCCTTTTGGATGTACATGTTTTATTCTGAATACTAAAGATCATCTGAACAAGTTTGACTCTAAAGCACATAAGTGTATTATGTTAGGATACTATGAACGCTCAAGAGGGTACAGAGTATACAATACAGAAACACATATTCTTGAAGAGTCAATCAGTGTTAGATTTGATGATAAGCTTGACCCTCAAAAGTCAAAGCAGAATGAATCCTTTGCAGATATAGAAGTTGAATTCACAGGTGCTAAAGAGAACTCATCAGAAGTTCCCAATAGAGACGCTCCAACAACGTCAGAAGGAAATGTCACAAGCACTCCAGTACCTTCTGTTGATCAACTTCAGAAAAGGTTATCCAGAAGCAGCATAGCTCACCCTGAAGATAAGATTTTGGGAAAGAAATATGATCCAATCAGAACAAGATCAACATTCAGAAACTCTGAAGAATCCCTCATAGGATTGGTATCTCTGATTGAACCAACAACAATTGATGAAGCTCTTCTGGATAATGACTAGATTCTGGAAATGCAGGAGGAGTTAAACCAGTTCACCAGAAATGACGTATGGGATCTGGTTCCCAAACCAAAAGGATTCAACATCATTGGAACAAAGTGGGTGTTCAGAAACAAACTAAATGAGCAAGGAGAAGTCATCAGAAACAAGGCTCGACGGGTGGCACAAGGTTATAGTCAGAAAGAGGAGATAGACTATACAGAAACCTTTGCTTCAGTCGCCAGGTTAGAATCTATCACTCTTAATCTCTTTTGTTGTAAATAATGGCATCACTCTGTTATAGATAGATGTCAAAAGTGCATTCTTAAATGGTTACATTGATGAAGAGGTATATGTGCACCAACCCCCTGGGTTTGAAAATTCCAAACACCCAGAATATGTTTTCAAACTTAAGAAGTCACTTTATGGTCTGAAACAAGCTCCCAGAGCTTGGTATGAAAGTCTAAGTAACTTTCTGTTAGAAAAGGAATTCACCAGAGGGAAAGTGGACACAGCCCTGTTCTGTAAGACATTTAAGAATGACATTTTAGTTTGTCAAATTTACGTAGATGACATTATATTTGGATCTACTAAACCTTCTATGGGAAGAGAGTTTTCCAAGTGCATGCAGGCAGAGTTTGAGATGAGCTTAATGGGGGAACTTAAATTCTTTCTGGTCATTCAGATCAATTAGACTCCAGAAGGAACTTACATTCACCAGAGCAAATATGTCAAAGAACTTCTGAAGAAATTTGACCTCTCAGAATGTAAGCCCTCAAAGACTCCAATGCATCTCATGTGCATTCTAGAAAAGGAAGAGGTAAGTAAAAAGGTAGAGCAGAAGATCTACAGAGGTATGATTGGTTCTCTCCTTTATCTGACAGCTTCAAGGCCTGATATTTTATTCAGCATTTGTTTATGTGCTAGATTCCAATCAGATCCTAGAGAATCTCACTTAATAGTAGTTAAGCGAATTTTCAAGTATCTGAAAGGTACTACTAACCTAGGTTTGTTTTATAGAAAATCAAATGAATACAGCTTAGTAGGATATTGTGATGCTGATTTTATTGGAGACAGAGTAGAGCGTAAAAGTAATTTTGGAAGCTTCCAGTTTCTGGGAGACAATCTAATCTCATGGACCAGCAAGAGACAGTCCATAATTGTGTTGTCAACAGCAGAATCTGAATACATAGCAGCTAATGGATGTAGCACACAAATGCTCTAGATGAAAAGTCAACTTGAAGACTTCAACATATTTGAGAGTAACATCCCTATTTTCTGTGATAATACTTCTGCTATCTCTTTATCCAGAAATCCCATTCTGCATTCTAGGGCTAAGCATATAGAAATAAAACATCATTTTATTAGGGATTATATTCAGAAAGGAATTCTCTCTTTAAAATTTATTGACACAGACCATCAATGGGCTGATGTGTTTACAAAACCCCTTTCTGAAGATAGATTCAATTTCATTCTGAAACATCTCAGCATGAAATTATGTCCAGAATAAGATGTTTTATTTGCATATTCTAACCCTCAAAATTTTATTGTTTTCTGTGAACATCTGATCAATTTGTCTTCAGAAGTTAGGAGTACAGTTGCCTCAGAATCTATCTATGAAGATCTGAACTTTTCATTTCAAAGATAGAGGCGTGCAGTTCACACCATCAAACATTTGTCATCCTCTCACAAGCTACCTTCTGAGGATGAACACGCATTCAAATTCTGAAGCGTCCAAGGCTCTGATTGGATGCATTGAGACACTTGTCAATGGTAACTATTTAGTATCTACACGAAATCCCCTAATTTCAGGTTTCATTAATTCAGTATAATCATTACTCATTTTCTCTTTCTTACTGATTAAGTTTTCAAAAGTGTTTATAAACTCAAAATTTACTATTTCATTCACTTCTTACTGCTTTCACTATTCTCTATCGCTCTAGTTTTTCAAAAAACCTTTTTCTCAATTTTCTTCAACGAATCCGTGTGAACAATGGCATCCTTATCATACATCAAGAATCTCAACAGTGCTCTTGGTTCTTCTTTAATAGAACAGTATGAGGAACCCATTAGAACACTGCTCACCCTGGTCGATAACCTTGAAGTTCTATGTGAATTGATCATCGATGTTAAGAGTTTAAAGGAAAACGGGTTTGATCTGTATGAAGATGTAACAGCACAGGGATGGAACAAATACTTTGATCGTCTGTTGGGTCCAACATTTCTTATTCTTGTTAAGGAATTCTGGATTCATGCTACCTCATCCAACCATCAGGTTACATCATATGTTATGGGGATGAAGATAATGATTACAGAATACTTGATTGGGAAACTTATTGGGTACAATGGCGGCAGAGTCAGATGTATTGACATGGCTGACAAGTGTTCTGACCTAAAATCTATTGCTAGGGTCATTTTCACTTCTAGACAGCCATCCAGCAAGATAAGAGACTTGAGAGATTATTACAGAATCTGGGCTAGGATCATTTTGGGATGTATCAATCACAGGAAGCCTACAAGCTCTCCTGATTACATCAACATTGATCAGCCGTTTCTGTTATACTTCATTGCAAAGAAGACCAAAATAAATCTTCCACATTTGCTCTTCAACCATCTGAGAACAAGTGTGAAAGAGACAAAAGAAGAAGAAAGAACTAAGAGGGATTGGATTCCACTAGTAAGATTGATTTCATATATTCTAACGAAAAACAGGCTGATAGAACATCTGACAGAGGCTCAAGAGATCAGCACTCTGGAAGCAACCGCTGGGAAACCACTAAATGCCAAGAATCTGAAGAAAATGAAGATTATTGAAAGCATTAAGAAGGAACCAACAATTGCTTCTCATGAGGTCATCACGTCTAGGAGAATCCCTCTGAAGGATTTTCCACTATTCTCTGAGATAGATGCTTCTCCATAGATTGTGATCAGATACCTTGAAGCTTGCAAGGAAGATGGAACTATTCTAGAAATCAACATTCGTGACCTACGCAAGGCAGCTCTAGAGGTTGTGGTGAAGAAATCCAAAAAGAGGAAGGCAGCAGGAGAAGGATCCTCTCAGAGGACACCTAAAGCTGCGAAAAAGAAAGGTAACATATCTTTTGTTTCTGTTGTAGAACCAATAGTTTCTCCAACATCTGTATCCATTCCCCCTCAACCAACAGAAAATCCCTCACCACAAACATTTGAGGATTTTGACATAGAGTTTGATCCATCTGTAACTCTTGGCAGTTTCTTAAATGAACCTCTCTCCCCCAATCCAAATCCAGAATAAAATAAACCAGAACTTGCAAGAGTTCTCTATGATATTCAACTATTTGATCAAGACTTTCACTCACCAATCCTAGAAAATCCAAATATCTAGTCTCAACAACCAGAAAATCCACACCCACACTCTCCATAATTGGAAAATCAAAACCTTAACTCACCTCAACCAGAAAATGAAAACCCTCTCACTCCTCAATCTGAAAATCCAAATTCTGAAACACCTGAACCAGAAATTCAACACGCTACCGCAAACCAATCAGAAGACTCTCTTACAGACTCTGATACCACTACCCCAATTCCTGGAATAACAAAACCTCTTATGGTTCGTTTACCTCTCTCCATCCATGATATTCCAGAAATACCTTCACCATATGATTCCACACCACCAAACACTCCTCACTCACCAATCCTAATTTTTGATTCTTCTACTCTCTCACCAATTAACCATCTAGCTGATCATCTCAGAACTGTCATTGATCTAGAAGTGTTGGACCATCTAGCTTCCACCTCAAATAAAATTGCCATTCCCAAACCCAAACCAACCTTAACCAAATCAGATGTTGGTAAGAACTTGTTAATTTTTGAAACATAAATACATGAATGGGTTACTTCTTTGAAGCAAGCAAGTCAAGAGATTTATAACCCTACTGCTTCTGATTCTCTATGGGATAGATTCAAAAAATGGTTCAACGATGAATCCCAGAGGCTGGAAGAATTGAGCTATGAGATGGATCAGCAAAAATTCAGTGATCAGCTGAAAGCCTTCAAAGACCAAGTTCTAAGTCATTGGGACAAGAAATAAATTCTTCTACTGGAAAGTGCTCCCTGGAAAGAGCACCAACCTTCAGAAGCCACTAAACCAAGTTCTGATATTCACCCTCTGACTATTGCTCCAGAAAAGGAAATTGCAACAGAAGAAGTAGTTGAATCAGAAGAGGTTGTAGAGTGCTCTAAACGAAATGCAACCTCTGAGGATACACCAGCTACGTCTATAGTCATGCAAACTCTGGAAGAGTTGAAGAAGGAGAGTGCTTTAATCCATGTAAGGTTGGATAAGAAAGAAGACACAAACAAAGAGATAAGGGATATATTGGACAAGCAAGAAGATACAAAAAAGGAAATCAAGGATATTCTGGGAAAGCAGGAAGAATCAAGCACTCAGATTAAGAGCTTGCTGGAAGCGTTGTTCACACGACTTTCCCCTCCATCTTATATTTTATTTAACTTATGTTTTGTATTCTTCATATTATCTTCTTTGTTTCTGGAAAATGTCATTGTAGTCTGTTTTCAATATAAATCATCATCTTTTTAACTTTGATTATATTACTTTTTGATACCTGACAAAAAGGGGGAGAACGTAAGATATTTTCAATAACAGTATACCGGGACAAAGTCTCAAACATTCTGAATATCTTAACTTCTATTTTTATCTGAAAGCATGAACAAGAACATATTTTGATAAAGACAGAAGGAGATGCATCAAAAGCTCTGATGAGAAGGAACTTCGGGGAAGTAATTCATCTCTATCTGAGTACTCAACTCAGGGGGAGACTCTCTTAAGTTTTTTGTTCTGCATATTTTTTATTGAAAATCCTAGTTTTTGTCATCATCAAAAAGGGGGAGATTGTTAGAACATAGTTTGATTCTACAACCCTTATAAGAGTTTTGATGATAACAAACACAAAGAACAAATATGCACTATAAATTTGTGTTTTATGTTGTACAAAAGTTCTGACTGAAACAACATTAAAAGTTAAGCCACAGAAGCTTTCAAGCTGAGTAATCAGAATGTTCTGAAGAATGATGTTCAGAATATGCACTAAAGTAAAAGATATTCTGATTCTGAGCATAAGTTTAACGCGCCAACAGATCCTCATGTCTCTGAGTTATCAAAGTTCTAAAGTAAAGCAGCATGCAAGATTCCCAAGCTCTGAAGCATTACTTTTCCATTAAGACAGTATCATATGCAACGGCTTCATTCAGACAAGATTCTTCTTAGTATGGAAAGTGCATTAAGTGTCCATTATCACGTTTCAATTTGGACAGATTTCCATGCCTATATAAACAAGCTCAAAGGGTAAATCATTTACGATTTTCTCACGACTGCTCCATACAATCTTAAAAATCTGCAAATATTCATATTCATCCTATATTAAAATTGTGTAATACATCACAATAGTGATACACTTTTTGTAACGAAAAATAAATAGTACACAGTAAATTTTTCTTTGATTAAGATATTTTTCCTTGAGATAAACAGGGTTGTGGTTATACTCAAGAAGACTTTGGCAGTTGTCAAAGTAGATTTGTAATCTGTTTGATTAGTGGAGGTATCACTTACAACCCTTGCTTATCCTTACGACAGTTTGGTTACGCCCAAAGAGATGGTCCTCATGACATGCTCATCCAAGGAGTGGTATTTGATTACGAGAGCGACGATCAAGGCTACCATCAAAGGTTTGCACAAGCTTGGATGATGGTAAACAAAGCAGATAGTGGAACACTGGGACGCAAGAATTTTATTCCCTTTGAAACTTATCTTAGGTGGGTGCGAGCTCGTGCTCAGAAACTCATGATGCCTTACCCCTCCATCTTACCAGTTACCATGGAGCTTGTTGCTGAAGAAGAGGTCCCGTACACTGTCCTCCATCCCAACATGCCTACTTATCTTGAAGACTTGCAAAAAGGTTGGATTCAGCTAAAGGAAGAACGAGACACTTTCGAAGCTCAGTGTTATGCAAGTGAGAAAAGTGTTTTGGAGCTTACTAAGCAACTACATGAATAACGAAGCTTGAACACCTACCTTGCGCCGAAGAGGATGCGTTTGACCTTTTTATCTTAGAGATTTATTTTGTAAGCCCAAGAGGCATGTTGTAATCATTTTGAACTAATTAATGAAAATTGACATTTGTTCATTCTTTGTCTACACAAATTTAAATTTCATAAATCCTTGAAATCATTTACATACACATCTCTCATGCATCATAACATAACAGGTTTTCCACAACAGGTTTCCTTATCTCTCTGTTGTTTATTTCAGTAAGATGGATATCGAGAAAACAGTGAAGAACCTACAAGCACAAAACTCCCAGTTTCAAGAGACTCTGCTGACCCTAGCCAAGGGACAACAAGAGTTGATAAAGTTGCTGGTGTTTTACCCCAAAATTTTCCCTCTCATTTACCAAATATTTTCTCACAAAGATCTCTCTTGGTTCAAGACTGCACTAGGGTTGATCAGCTCAGGACACCTCCTTAAGCACTGATGACCAAAATTAGGGTTTGAGATTGCACAAGGATAATTGAACTTTCAATGCTTCATATTACTTTCATGGATCATTGTGGACCTCCAAGATTACTCATGTCAAATTTCAAGCCTTGGTTCAAACTTTTGCTCAGTCAATTGAGCAGTTGACCTAAAAATCAGTTGTATTGGGGGAAAAATCAACTATGGCCAATTTACAGTAAAAATTCATATTTTTTTACCCACATAAATATTATAAACTCATGTGTATCATTTGATCAAGTTTGGACCATAATTCCTCAGGAAATTTGATCAAATCATCAAAAGGGCAAAATGGTCAAAATTAGGGTTTTGACTGAGGAAAGGCAACTTCTGATTTTTGACCTAGCAAATGATCAATTGGTTTGAAACATGATTTCAAGAGTTCAATTGAATCATTTTGACCTAATGGCATGATCCAAAACATTACTCAAGATCAATTGGATTGACAGTGAATTTTCAGTCAACTGATCAAAAGTCAACTGTACACTGAAAAGTCAAACTTTGACTTTTTGGTCAAAATCCAATGTCAAAGATCCCAATTCATCAAAACATGTCAAAATATTAAACTTATTCATCAAGAAATCAAAATGTCAAGATTTCATTTTGAAAAGTCAAAGTTTTCTAACTTAGAAATTTTTCTAAGTGTTTAAAACTTCATGTTTTTATAACTTTGAGCCAATTTTTTCACCATGATGCAAGAGGATTCAAAAGAAACTTTTAACATGAAAGTTGTAGATCTCCATGATATCTACAACATTTCTTTACACAACTTCTTCTAAAAATTCTTGGATCTTAAGTTATTAATTCATAAAGTCATGGTCTTGAAATTGAACACTTTGTGAAATTTTGCCCTAGTTTTGGTCAGGATTTTGACCTAACTTCATGGCAATTTTTCATATAGTTCCAAATGGAAATTTCAAAAGTTATTCAAAGAGGGGTTGTATAGCACATTGCAATATTTCCAAAATGTCCAAGAACTCCTTGAGATCATTTGTGAGCAAGGAGAGAGGAAGAGATGAAGTTAGGGTTTTCAAACTTGAATTACAAGCCATTTCATGATGAACAAGAAATCAAATCCAAGCCTATGCTGCATAACCTTCACTTTATAGGCCTCAAACTTGTTTTTCACTCCATAATTAAACGATTACACAACATATGGAGCCATTATCCAAGCATTTGAATCATTATCCAAGTTACATTTCCATTTTTGGAAGAAAGTAACCATTTCATTCTTGTAAAGAGGCTTTAATCACAAAGTCAACTTGTATAGAGCTTTGCACTTGTTCTTTCTGCACAAGCATGCTCTATAAACTCAGAACAAACGTGTTTAAAGTTTCTAGCCACCCTACAAGACATGTACCTTGCATTGAAACCATGTTTGTCAAGATAACTTCAAAAACAAGTCAAAAACTCATAACATGTGATTCTTTGTTTCTGACCATTTCAAACCTCAAAACCTTTCCTCTATTAATAGAGATACTATTTGCAAGAGAACACACGAATAGACAGACTCCCAAACTCCCAAAAAACTCAGATTTCACAAAACCTCCATTTTTGTGTCATTTCTGACTTTGAACTTCAATCTTCAAAACCACTCGTGCATTTCTTAGTCTTTTAATTTCAAAAGCTTCCTCATATCAAATATAAACCATCCTTGTCCCTATTTGCAGACTGTAACATCATCTTCATCAACTTCCATAGCCAAAAATAGAGCATTGCAGTTAGACTTCTCCAGGCCATTCCAGCCATCCTCAGCTCAAGCCAGCCATTGCATTAGCTTCCTAGAGGTCTAAGGAAGCTAACCTGATCATCAGCACTGCCTGAAACAAGCTCAAATCTATTTCAGGATTTCCAGTTTTGAGGTATTTTTCTTGAACTTCTACCTTCATATTTAGGAATTATTAAGCTTGCATTTGTGAAGATAAAATGTAGATATCATTGCCACGAAGTTGTACATATCCATAGTTTGCATTTATATCTCATGAGCTTAGAGAATTTTAGAGTTGAAGTTTTTTTTGAAATTTTTAGGTTTTGAATTAGGGCCAGAAAAATTCCCATTCATCTTTGACTGTTAGCTTAAGTTATTTACATGGTTGGATTCGTGGGAAGAAATACCACAACTTTCATGTTTGAATTTTTCATTTTTGTTGAGAGATGAGGAAGATACAGGTCCTTTGGCTAGAGGTTGAAGATGAAGTGTAATCATGGCGCGTTTTGTATTATATATTTATCGTTTCAGTTATATTAACGGATGTACAGCCACCCCAGTGGTAAGGCAGCGCGCTGGTAACCTCAAGGTCACGGGTTCAAGACCCAGCGCTGCCTTTTGCTTTTTCTTTTCATATTTTCACATTTTTTGTTTGTTTACAGCGTTGGGCTCCCCTTTGTTGGGCCTAGCCTTTTTTTCTTATTTTACTCCTTGTTTCGTTTTCTAACCCCCCCCCCCCCCGACTTTTCTTTATATCTTTATTTTTATTTTATTTTTATTTATTATTATTATTATTATTATTATTATTATTATTATTATTATTATTATTATTATTATTACTATTAATATTTTCATAAATCATAAAAAATCCAAATTTATTTTTATTTATTATTTATACTTATGTATTTTATTTTTTTCCATAAAACAAAAAGACTAAAAAATATTTTCTTAAAACTTAGGTTGATTTTTAATTAGTTAATATTCATATTATTTTCATTAATTTAAAACCTTTTTTTTATAAAAAACCCTAAAAAATATTTTTTAAGTTAATTTCTTTTCTTAATTAGTTTAAGTTAATTTTATTTAATTTTAATTAAGCATTTCCTTTATTTAGGTCAAGACAAAACCCTTTCATAAAAACAACAAAAAAAATTATTTCTTTTTCCATTTATATTATTGCATTTTATTTTCAATTTTGTACAATATTCAATATGGTTGTAATAGATAATTAGGTTTAATTTTCTTGCAATTCCCATTTGTAAATTTGTACACCCCCTCCCTTAATGATGTAACAGCGTAGTAATTTTACTTTTCGCAATTTATCGCTTTATATAAATGCTAGTAATTAGGGTTTGTATGAGAAGATAAAATCAACAAGTAGCAAACCCTAATCAAAGACTAAACAAAGCATGAAAATCAATACACTTGCACATAAGCACCCCTAGGGTAAAATCCACTTTGTTGCCTTATAAAAATGGTCATATTATGCATGTGAGGTATCTTAAAAAAAACAAGCAAAAATACAAGATCATGGTCCCTCGATGACGCTATCTATGTTGCCTTTTCAAAATGATCTTAGTCCCTAAAGAAAAATGCTAAGATATCTTGCAACATTGCTAATTATGGTTATACGATGACCCATGCCCGTCCCGTTCACATCCAAAGATAGGGTTATTTACCAAATCAATGGTAAGATAACAATGTCAAAAGAAATAGGAAATAAACATGAAATACTTTTGAGTAGGTAGATTGTTCCTAGTTGCTTGCTCAATTTTAAAACAAAAACATCCTTGCTATTTTCAAAACAAACACCAACACTTTAAAAAACATCTTTCAAACTTGAAAACATTTTCAAAAGATAAACACTTTGTATACATTATTACGAACGAGAATCATTATAAAGTGGTTTTACCAATTGGAGGGTTCGCGTATCCATACATGGTAAGACTTAGCCACCGCTTTCTACCACCAATACCAGTATAATGCCGACCTGGCGCTGACAAGAGTTCAACTGCAAGACATGACAACGGGTAACGATGAAGGGTTCAAAGAGTATTCCCAAAAGTGGAGGGATCTTGCCAGTAGGGTACAATTGTCGTTAACCGATAGGGAGCATATTGATATTTTTATGAGCATTTTATCTGGTCCTTTTTTCAACTTGTTGGTTGGTTTTTCTTCTTCTGGTTTCACCGAGCTGATCTTAACCGGTGAAAGAGTTGAAAGCTATTGTACCCCAAAATTTTCCCTCCCATATTTCTCAATACATGTCCTCAAATTGCTCAAGGAAGTCCAAGAGTTGACCAGACAAACTCTCTCTTAAGGCAGTCTACCTCAAATTAAGGTTTCAGTTTGCATCAAGATGTTTGAGTCCAAAAGATCCCAAATGCTCACCATTGTCCTAATATGTTCTAAAGATCATCCATGTCAAGTTTCAAGCCTTGCAGAGGAAATTTGCTCAGTCAATTGCTCAAAGGCCTGAAAATCGACAATGTTAGGGCAAAAGTCAATTATGTCCTACATACAGTCAAACTTCAAGATTTTCGGTCAACATTCTCATTTTGAAGCATTATTCATCATTTTATCAAGGGTTGATCATGATTCCTCAAGGATTGCTCACAATTCATCAAAACCCAAAAGTTGCTAAATTAGGGTTTTGTAGGAAAAGTCAACTCAACTTTGACCAAGCATAACTTTCTCATACTTTATCAAAAATGACCCATCCAAAGCTCATTTTTAAGAGGATGCAATTCCCTACAATCCTTCTTGTTGTACCCCAAAATTTTCCCTCCCATATTCTTCAAAGATTTGCCAAGTCAAGCTTCAAAATTCCCCAAGGGTTGCACAGTGCAAGAGCCTCTTAGCAGATTCTGGAAGCTTATCCTCACAGAGCATGAACGCGTCGTCCGGCTTTATTCAAAGAGTTATTTCCTTACCAGGATATAACTGGGTTATCCTCATCCAAAAGCCACGGAAAGAGCGTCCTCGACGAAGTTCTCTTACCCCCAGCGAAGTCCATTAACACTTCCAACACAACAATGGTGTCCCCAGCAAGTCGTTATCAACAACTCAACAAAGTACCTCTCTCTCTACAGAATATTGCTCCCCAGCAAGATTACTAGAGTACTCTTCTCCCTGCAGAATATTCCATTAGCCAAGTTTATTCCCCAACGGAGTTATCTTCTCCTACCGGTATTCTTGCAATTATCATCCCCAGCGGAAGCAAAATCTATTCTCCAACATCAGCCCAGGAGTGACTTCCCGGCACCCGTCAAGGATTTATATGTTCATAAATATCGCACTTCCATACATCATTATAACATGCATAGACGCATCATATCTTACAAATCTCATTTATGTTGAGAACATCATTGCTTGGGCCATATCATGCATTGCATATGACTGACCTTTACCTTTCAGGAAGGATTCAGTTAAATTCTCAATCATATTTCAAGACCTAGACCGGTTCAGTTAATCGACTCCAAAGATTTCTTATCCAGTCCAAGGCCTTCTCTAGTCCAGCTAAATCGACCCCAAACAGATTTTTCTGATGAAGACTCAGTAGAGGTTATCAAAGGTTTTTCTCAATGAATGTTATTGAGATTATAATTTCCTATGGTTCTCTCCCCAATGTTGTGGAGACGATAATTCCATTCCAGGTTTTTCTCAATGAATGTTATCAAGATTATAATTTCCTATGGTTCTCTCCCCAATGTTGCGGAGACGATAATTCCATTCCAGGTTTTTCTCAATGAATGTTATTGAGATTATAATTTCCTATGGTTCTCTCCCCAATGTTGCGGAGACGATAATTCCATTCCAGGTTTTTCTCAATGAATGTTATTGAGATTATAATTTCCTATGGTTCTCTCCCCAATGTTGCAGAGACGATAATTCCATTCCAGGTTTTTCTCAATGAATGTTATTGAGATTATAATTTCCTATGGTTCTCTCCCCAATGCTGCGGAGACGATAATTCCATTCCAGGTTTTTCTCAATGAATGTTATCGAGATTATAATTTTCTATGGTTCTCTCCCCAATGTTGCAGAGACGATAATTCCATTCCAGGTTTTTCTCAATGAATGTTATTGAGATTATAATTGCCTATGGTTCTCTCCCCAATGATGCGGAGACGATAATTCCATTCCAGGTTTTTCTCAATGAATGTTATTGATATTATAATTTCCTATGGTTCTCTCCCCAATGTTGCGGAGACGATAATTCCATTCCAGGTTTTTTTCAATGAATGTTATTGAGATTATAATTTCCTATGGTTCTCTCCCCAATGCTGCGGAGACGATAATTCCATTCCAGGTTTTTCTCAATGAATGTTATTGAGATTATAATTTCCTATGGTTCTCTCCCCGATGCTGCGGAGATGGTAATTCCCACCAAGATTCTCTCAACAATTGCTGTTGAAGTTGAAGTCGCCCAAGGTTCTCTCACCGTTCCTGTTGAGGTAGTAACCGTCCCTGGTTCATTCATCACCGCTTGAAGATCCAGACTCAGCTCCTGTAACCAGTCAGGACACATGCCTATAAATATGGTCAAGCATCCTCATACCAAGTTTCAAGACTTTCAGCACAAAATTGCACAGTCAACACCCTAATTGCACCACAGTCAACTGTAGGGGCAAAATGGTCATTTGACAGTCAAAAGTCCAAATTTTTGGTCAACATCTCATTTTGAAGCCACAAACATCATTTGATCAATGCTTGATCATGATTCTCAAAGCTTGGCTCAAAAATCATCAAGATGCAAAAGTTTCCTTATTTGGACAGTTGAAAAAGTCAACTGTAAATTGACCAGGGCATAACTTTCACATGGATTATCAGAAAAATTCCATCCAAAGCTCATTTTGAATAGAAAGACATTTCCAACAACTCCTCTTCATACTTCAAGTCCAAGAAATGCTCTCACAAAAAGTTATCAATTTCAACATTATAGGTCATTTTCAAAAGTCAACAAAAAGGGACTTTAAGTCAAAGGCCATAACTTGATATTGGTAAATCAAAATGACATGGGACCAAAGGCATTGGTTAGAGGACTCAAAGACCTTTCCAAAATGTCCAAGAACATGAGCAAAGCTTAAAAATTGAGCAAGTTATGCCTTGTGGAAGTTGGGAAATTTTTGGATATTTTGAAAAGTCAACATTGATTCAAATGACCTAAAATTGCTAATGGGCCTATTTTTCTTTCACAATTCATCATCCAAGACATGTGCACGACCACTTGGCCCAAAGGGAAGTTTTTCTTCATTTTTATTTATTTATTTGAATTTTTATTAATAATAATTCATTTAAATCAATTAAATACATGAAAAATGCTTAACCTAAGTTTTTCAATCTTTTTGCACATAATATACTCAAGATTTTGTGCCTAACCAAATATAGAAAGAATCATTTGAATTGGTCATGATTTGGTAGCAAAAGCATGTGAAAAAGATTTGAAAATCATGGTTAAAAAATCAAATATCATATTCATTAATGCATGGATTTTGATCAAATTTCTTTAAACCTAATCATTCACAGGTACATATAGAGAAAAAACCTAATCCTAAAGACCCCTAAGCTGCGCTACAGACCAAGCATTGAACTTGAGTTTTTGGTTGAAAATTTGAAAACTGAAAACAAGGTTAGAGGACGATTCAAGGCCAAAGATCAATTCCATTAGCTTGCTGAGGCTTCAAAGAAAGGATTTGGATCAAAAACCACAAGCTTTCGTGCCCAGAAACGTGAGAACGATCTCACCTGTACAGAAAAAATTTCTCATTCGTGCATCTTGATTCATACACTTTTCATAATTTTTGATGCTTGATTTGTGTTCATTATAAGATTCTGAAGCTAACCATATAAATTAATTGCGTTTTTATGCGATATACATGATTCTACCATTGATGCAGGCTAGGTTTTCTTGAAATCCCAATTAGGGGTTTCTTGATACTGTAAAATTAAGAGACCTCAATGCCATGACCATGTTCAGCTCGCTTAGACGAAAAGAATGGCATGCTCGCGCTTAATTTATATACCAAGAGGGCTTAATCGCTATTATGGAATATGGTTTATTTTGAGGGGGTTTAAAACCCCCGTTAATCGTTTTCTATTTTTCAGGAAGAATAAAACAATGAAGAAGACGATGTAGTGGCAAGCGCTGATTGGTTTGTTCAAAAATTCGCGCCAGAATTCCATTAATCCATATTATTGCTTATGTTATTTGTGCGTTATTTAATATACAAAGCGCGTTTGATGGCTCAGTGGTGAAGCGTGGCACTGGTAACCCCCAGGACCTGGGTTCGATCCCAGGTCCCCACCCCACTTTCATATTATTTTTTCTTTAATAATTACATGCAGTTTCAGCCTGAAGGAGCACCATGCGTCCACAAAGTCTGGCCATCCACGTGCCTATGGAGATGGATCAAATGGCCACAATCTGAAGCACACCATGGACTGCAGTCAACCACCTCACACACTAATGGCAAAAGTCAAAGAGGCCTGAAGGTCATTGGGCCCAAATTGCTAAAGGAAACCTCCAAATTAGGGGGCAGACCCCCTTAGGTTTGCAAATCCTTTTTATTTCTTTATTTTTTTTTTTATTATTATGTTTATTTTCTTTTAATTGTTGTTTTTAATTAATTCAAATATTTTTCATAATATAAAAAAAAAACCCCATAAAAAATCAGAAAAGAGAAAAAATAATAAATATTTTTAAATAAACTCATTAATTAACTAGTTTTAAATTAGGTTTTAATCTTAACTTTTTTTTAATAAAAATATAAAAAATATAGAATTAGGGTTTATGATAATTTTTATTCCTTTTTATTTTTCTTTCATAATAATTAAAATATTAAATATTTATTTTTGTAATTAAATTGCATGTAAATTAATTAGGGTTAATTTTAGGTTAAAACTTTAACATGTTTTCATAATAAAATAAAAATTGTAGAATTAGGTTTAATTGCATTTAATTCTTTTTTCCCATTAAAATCATAAAACACCAAAAATACCAAAAAAACAATTTCTTTTCTTTTCTTAATTAATTAATTTCATCATTTAATTTAATTTTGCAAAAAAGGGTCCAACGCCCTCGTTCTTAATTTTTATTTAATTCGCATATTTATTTTTATTCTTTATAATACTTATGTATCTCTCCCAAGGCCTTGTAAATTAATTTCTTGCACTTTACTTTTCTTTTAATTCTTTATTTTTCTGTCAAAACGGGTTCAAGAAATTTTGGCGATGTGGACCCGCGCCTTTTGTAATAGCTTAGAACTTTTGCTTTTCGCAATTTTTAACTGTTAATCAAGGCATGCAAGAATGAATGGACAAAAAATAAAAACAAACGCTAGATCACCCATAACATGAACAAGACAAAAATAAATGAAAACGACACACAAATCACACACCACCCCTAGGGTACGCTTCACTGTTGCCTTGCCTTCGAAAGGTGATCGTCGAGTAGAGGATGTCTTAGTAAGTCCTCATGATCCGGGAACCTGGCATGAGGGTAGCTTCTAAGGTGTCTTCCCATTGCTCTGGTGATCACCATGTCCCGAACCTCGAATTGACCCGAACACCTCCAACGGTGGTGCTACCTACCTCTCAATGGTGGGATGGCACTACTTTAAGGACATCTACACAGACGGATTCCTTAGGGTAGGTAGACAACTCTAGATACTTGCTCTAATCTCAAAACAAATTCAAAAATACTTTTCACACCAACACACTTTTCAAAAAGCTTTCGAAAGCATTTTTCAAACACTCTTGAGGACCGATACAAGAGTCGAACTGAAATTTTCAAAGAAACTTTTTAAAACCCATAGTTGAAAAGCAAACAAAACATTTTTGAAAACACAATGAGTAAGTATCTAAGAGCCCATGGATAACCATGGATAGAAAGGGTGCTAACACCTTCCCTTTCTATAACCTACCTCCCGAACCGAGAGCAATCTCTTTAAGGAATTTTTCTGTGCTTTTGTCCTTTCCATTTGGAGAAAATAAAAGACGGTGGCGACTCTTGCTTCCGCGACATTTCGCGAACCAGCGTTAAACAGTCAGTTCCAGATCCACCGATCACACTTCTTCAACTCCCAAGTTCAAAACATGCACTCACAAGAAGATATAAATTTGGACATTATAGGTCATTTTGAAAAGTCAACAAAAACACCTTTTTTGTCAAAGCTTCATACATGAACATGGAAGACTCAATTGAGATGAGACCGAAAGGGTTGCTTAGAGGACATCCTAAGATTTCTAAAAAGTCCAAGAACACATGTCTAGGGTCAAAATTAAGGGAGTTATGCATTGGCAAAGTTTACCCTTTTTGCAAAATTACCAAAAGACAAATATAGCCAAAATTGCATTTTTTGCTAAATGGGCCCAACTTTTTATGCTTGCATTGAGTTTGTAACATGACCCACGACCCATGATCCTTCCCATTTGTAATTCTTTTATTTTTGTCATTTATTTTGATTTTATTTCAATTAAATCAAATAAAATCAAAATAAAATCATGAAAATATCAAAACTAATCAAAGCTTGAGATTTTGTGCATGTTTAGGCCTCTTATACAGCTGGAAAGAGAATCAAATCGTGCAAGCTTCATTTGGACACAAAAAGATTGGATTTGGCTTGATTTGGAAATATTTGTATAAGGATCAAATCTTGAATCAATGATCTTAATTGAGGAAGATTTGAAACAAGTTTGTAACCCTAATTCGTTCTAGGGTACATAAGGAAGGATTGCAGATCAAAAGCAGAGGGATTAGAGGCGTTCAAAGGTAAAAGCAACTTTCAAAAAAGCCAATAAAAGTTATAAACTGATTTCCCAGTCCCAGGCTTCCTCAAGCCATTCTAGTCACACAAATCATTTGCTGGACGTTCTAGGATCCTATTCCAGTCATTAGCAAGCTTCTTAACCCCCAGAAACGCGTTGTAAGTACCCCACGACTTCCATGTTTTTTTGAAATCGTATATCATAATTCTGGCATTGTTAGCATATTTTATGGACATATTCTTAATCCTTATGGTGTTTGCAAGCTAATGGTAATATCCAATTGCATTTTTATTGGCTATACAGCAAGTTGCCATGGCTAGGGTTTTAGTTTCGTTTTTAGGGATTTTGTGTACAGGTGCAATTGGCCATGGATAAGGGTACCATGATGCTCGTGAGGTTGCCACGAGTTGATTGGTACCATTGTTGTGCATTTATCGTGCTTGCATTAGATTTTGGAGAAACACATGGCTATACCTACGCCCCTTTATCCGTAGGTAAAAGTCCTGGGTCTAAAACGACGGGGATGATGAGGAAGATGATAACGTGGCGCCCCATGGATGGTCCGTTCAAATATGCGCGCGTTTTGATAAATATTGTTTTGTTTTTCATATAATGATTGTTTGTTGTTCCATATACAAAAAGCCAAGCTAACTCAGATGGGCAGCGTGCAATGGAAAATGCCAAAGGGCCTGGGTTCGACCCCCAGGTCACCATATTGTTTCATGCTATTTTTTCTTGCATAATCAGGTACACATGCATACAAGGAGCCTAGCATGTACCATCAGCTTTCAGCCATCAGATCCCCAGCATGCCCAGATCCAAGGCTTCCCATATGAGGGCCTACCATGTGCACAAGTCAAACGCACCCACAGGATTGAAAAAAGTCAAATAACGCCATCAACATTTGGGCTTGAATTTGCAATTCACACCCCCTTCTTGCTACAAAACCAGGCACATTCTTATTTCTTTTCTAATTTTTTATTTTATTTAAATTTCTTTTATTTAATTATTTTCTAACACAAATTAATTCCTTTTTTACAAAAAAAATCATAAAATCAATTTCACCAATTTAGAATTTAGGTTTTATTTTATTTTATCAAAATCAATTTTATATTAGTTTTAATTTAGGTTTAATTCTAACTTTTTTTGCAAATAATTAAAATCAAATTAGAAAATTAGGTTTGTTCTTGATTTAATTTTTATTTCTTTTCACAAAATAACAAAATAACAAAAATACAAAAATAGTTAATTTAATTATTTTTCTTAAATAAAATTAATTAGTCATTAGGTTTTCTTTATTTATTCAATAAAACTCTATTTTTCTCAAAATAACACAAAAACCACAAAAATGATCTTTCTTTCAATTAGGTTTAGACGGGGTCAAAACCCTAATTTCTCTCGTTCTCGATTCATCGCGCGCATTTATATTTTTTACAATATTAATGTAATTGCTCACGGTATGTAATAGTTTAATTAGGATTTTTCCTTTCTTTATCGTTTTACGGGTTTTTGGCTATGTAATTAATCCCCTACCCCGAAGCCTTGTAATAGCGTAGGTTTTACTTTCTCGCATTTTAAATCTCGCAAATATTAACTGTTAGATGTATGTTAATAGGATTGTATGGAAATATTACATGACAATTTAAAATGGCTAGCAAACCCTAAATGTGCAAAGATAATAACTTGAAATCAAATCACTCGCACATGCGCACTCTTAGGGTATACTCTCACTTTGGTTGCCTTCGATAAACGATCATTAAGTATAGGGTGTTTTAGTGGTCGCTTTCTTGTCTAAACAAAGATCAAATGTCCCGTTCGGAAATGTTGCCTCGGAAAGGTTGCCTCGAAAATGTTGCCTCTAATATGATCTTAAGACATTATGGTTATTACTAAGACGTCCTAACATTGCTTTAGGGATCGTACGTCCCTTTCAAATTGACCCTTACAACTCCAATGATGATTTTTCCTATTTCTCAATAGTAGGATAGCATTGTCCAAAGGAAACGAGAATAGAAATAATCTTTTTTCGAGTAGGTAGATACTGTTAGGTACTTGCTCAAACGAACAATCTTTTTCACACCAAACACTTTTCAAACAAAGTTTTCAAAAACACTTCGTAACACTCTTGAAGACAGAAGCAAGGGTTAAAATGAAGAAAAACAAAATCTTTTCAAAAACAAACACACACAAGCAATTTTTAAAATGATGAGCAAGTACCTAAGAGCCCGTAGAAAACTACGGATAGAAAGGGTGCTAATACCTTCCATTTCTATAATCTACCCCCCGTACTCAAAATCTCGAAAAAGGAATTTTTCTGTGCTTTTTTCCTTTCCAATTGGATAAAATAAAAGTCGGTGGCGACTCTTGCTTACCGCGACATTTTGCAAACACAAACGCAAAATGCAAACCAGCATTTCTCAAAATAGTTCGGTTCTGCCAATGTATCACAGAACTGGAGACTCTGCTGGGGACGAATAAGTGGGGTACACCTTAGGATTAGTTCATCATATTTGCTTCTCTTGCTTGTTTTGCTTGCTTTACTTTTAAAGGTGTTTTGTATTGGGAGTTACTATAGATCCTAACCCGGATCTGGGGACACCTTTTAGGTAAGTAGCAATAAACTGTGAGGGAACTATACGGTGTAGATCGATACAGTTGAAGCAGTAGCTACGTTGATGTGGCACATTGGTTGGTATCAATATCCCTTGTGGAGAAACGAGGAGAATACGGGGCTGCTATGTGTGTCATTAAGCATCAACTGACCTTAGAACCCTTAATAGACCAACTTGTCCATTAGAAAGTAGTGAGATAACCAGTCTCGGTGTAAAGTTGGGAACTGGTTGATACTCGATGCTACACTCATTGAGACCATACTCTCGAGATAGTTCTGGCTGTAAGAAAAGATTGTGTGAGCTGAAACCGTGACCGATGGAGGATGGTAAGTGATATTGAGAACCTCTAGAACCTGATTACTATTGCTAGGACAGGTTGAAACCAACTGAACTTCAAGAGGGTAGTACCTAGACCTCATGGAAGCCTTAAACTTAAGGGCTATTGTGTGACTTATTTGCCTTTTCCATGCATGTTATCTGCTATACCTGTTATTTGTTTTATCATGACATCATGCATCATAACATAGCATGCATACTTCATTATACTAACCATTTCAAAGACCGAGGGGATTTATCTTTGTCTTGTTTTGTAGATTATGGCTTCCGTGCACAGAAACACCATCCGAGTTAACTTTGTGCAAATACCTGCTCAACTCAAAGAGTTAGCCTCAAAAGTTTCTGAGACTTCTTCGTTCATTAAAAGACATGGTCAGCTTCTTAGATTGGTTACCTCAAAGTTTGATGAGCAGATGATGAGTGTGCTTTTCCAGTTCTTCGATCCTGTGCATCATTGTTTCACTTTCCCAGATTATCAGCTAGTTCCCACTTTGGAAGATTTTTCTCACTTATTGGTCATATCCATCCTTGAGCAGATGCCCTTCACAGGTTTGGAGGAGACTCCTAGACCAGAAGACATTGCCTCAGCTCTGCATCTAAAGAGGGCTGATGTAGTATCCAATTGGGAGACACGAAGCAGGGTTGAAGGTTTCTTAGCCAAGTTTTTGATGGATCAAGCTCAGTTATTCTGGGATAACTTGGATTTCCAGGATTTCAAAGACATCTTGGCTCTCCTTATCTACGGTTTGGTTCTCTTCCCGAATCTGGATTCTTTTGTGGATGCGAATGCGGTTAAGATCTTCCTGTCTCGCAATCATGTGCCTACTCTATTGGGTGATATCTTGCATGCCCTCTATACTCGTACCGTGCGAAGAAGAGGGACTCTCGTGTGTTGCATGTTGTTGCTGGCGAGGTGGTTTATTTCACACCTCCCCAAGTCTGTGATGAAGAATGAAGAAGGTTTGGGACGGTCTTACAGGATAATGTCACTTGCCCATACATACATTCTTTGGAGTTCTAAGGCTATGGAAAGAACTACTGTCATTAATCGTTATGGGGGATACCCAAATATCCCGTTGCTTGGAATCAGAGGGGGTATAACCTACAGCCTTTGTTTAGCTTTGCGACAATTCGGTCGTGCTCAGAGAGACGGTCCTCATGAGCTACTTCTTACAGATATTGCCTTTGACTACAAGGAAGACATTGAAGAGCATCGCCGGAGGTTTATACGAGCCTGGGGCATGGTGAACAGATGTGTCCCTCAAGAGCTAGGACCAAAGACTTCTCTCCCTATGCAACCTTATCTCCAGTGGGTCCGAGCTCGAGCCCAGAAGCTTGGAATTCCTTATGAAGTTGTGTTGCCAGTGATTGTGGAGCCTACCAATGAAGAGGGCATTCCTTATACAGTCCTTTATCCCTACATGCCCACTGATCTTGGGGCATGGAAGAGATCCTGGATTCAGCTGAAAGAGGAGAGGGATGCGTACTGGGAAAAGTATCATGAGCAAGAAAGGAAGATCTTGAAGCTCTCCAGGAAACTCGAGAATGAAAGAACGATCAATGACTATGTCAGCACGAAGGGGAAGCGTCCATGGGATTTCTGATTTTGCTTTTTCTAGTTTAAATTTGATTTCCATTTGTTTCTTTGTAACGCCTTAAAGTCATTGATTGAACACTTTTACAAGTTAATCTAATAAAGTTTTGTTTTATTTTTGTTTTGCAAATTTAAATCTCCCAAAGTCTTTGAAATCATTACATACGCATCTCATTATCATGCACGTCATTACAGGTACCGTTACAGGTTTCTCATCTTCTTCGTTGTTTATTTCAGCACGAGATGTCTTCTGATCAAGCTATCAAAGACCTTCAGGCACAAAATGCCCAGTTCCAAGAGATGTTCTTGAGCTTGGCTAAAGGACAAGAGGATTTGAAATCTCTCATTTTGAAAGAGAAAGAGAAAGAGAAGAAGAAGAAGAAGAAGGTCGTTCTTTTGAGTATGGGCAAAAGTTTTAGGGATAAGTTGAAACAGCAAGTTGATATGTCCCTTTCATCCAAGGAAAGGGATAACCAAGAAGAAGAAAAGGGCCACAGTCCTTCCATTTCTGATGATGACACTGATTATGATGAAGAGCAATATCCTCCTGCTGAGGATAGGTACAAACAACTAGAAGACCGTCTGAGTGATATGGAGATTCAGAAGATCCCTGCTCTAGATTTTGGAGAGCTGGGATTGGTATCGGGAGTGGTGATCCCTCATAAGTTCAAAGCTCCGGTTTTTGCTAAATACGATGGGGTATCCTGTCCAAAACTTCATCTTCGCTCGTATGTCTGGAAAATTCAACCCCACATTGTTGATAGGAATTTGTGGGTACATTTCTTTCAAGATAGTCTGTTAGGGACTCAACTTGAATGGTTTTATTAGTTGGATGGAGCTAATGTCCGAAACTGGGAAGACCTTGCTGCTGCTTTTTACAAGCAGTATCAGTATAACGCCGACCTTGCTCCCACTCGTACTCAGCTTCAGGGTATGTCTATGGGTGCAAGTGAAGGTTTTAAGGACTATGCTCAAAAGTGGAGAGATTTGGCTGGAAGAGTCCAACCCCCTTTGTCTGATAGGGAGTTGGTTAACATGTTTTTGGGGACACTATCTGGTCCATTTTTCAATCATCTGATCGGTAGTTCGTCATCTGGGTTTACTGAGTTGATCTTGACTGGAGAGAGAGTAGAAGCTGGTATACGAAGTGGTAAGATACAGAAGGATACTTCATTAAATGTAGTAAAGAAGCCTTTCACCGGTAAGAAAGAAGCTAACGCAGTCTACGGCTCGAGGAGCCAAAACAGACCCGAACACCGTTAAGCAGTAAATGCGGTAGTGATATCAAGACCCACAGTTGCTCCACAATGCAACAATCAATAAAGAATGGAGAGACCACAAAGACAGTACACTTGGCTCGATATGACCTTGTCTCAAATTCTACCACAGTTATTGAAGACCAACCTGGTAACTCTGAGGGAAGCCCCGAAGAATCTTAACACTACATCTCCGCTATATAACCCGAATGCTCGTTGTGCCTATCACTCTGATGGCCCAGGTCATGATACAAACAACTGTTGGGCCTTGAAGAACAAGGTGCAAGACTTGATCGAAGCCAAAGACATTGAGTTTGACGCTTCGGAGAAACCCAACGTCATAACTGCTCCCATGCCCAAACACGGTCATGGAGTAAATGTTATAGACGATAATTTATTTGTGACTTCCATGGAAGGAATCTCTACTCCTTTGACGATAGTTAAGAAGAATCTATTGTTGCCCAGTTTATTTCTGGGTTATGGTGAAGGTTGCCACATGTGTTCCATTCTACCTGTTGGTTGCTACTTATTGAAATCAGGTATTCAATGCCTAATGGATAACAAAGAGATCTTGTTCGAGAAGACTTTGATTCCATTGGTTCCAATTGAAGAAGTTGCCATCATAACCATTTTCGCCAATCCTTCCAAGATTTCCTCGAGAAAACCTGTTAGGATTACATTCGTTCCAAGAGTTGCTCCGTTAATAATTACTGTCCCTAGTCCTATCCCATACACTTCGGATAAAGCTATCCCTTGGCACTATGGTGCCGATGTGTATTACCATGGAGTTAAACAAGACTTGAGGAGTGAGGAAGCTGATACTGATGTCAGCAATATTGTCAGAGCTAGTAAGGTCACCAGAAGCGGAAGACTCTTTTCTCCCGAGATTTCCCCTCCGACTGTCCACAAACCTGTTTTCATTCCATCTTCTAGTGCATCAGCTACTGTCCTGATTCCTGTTCCAGTTACCACCCCTGCCGCCGAGCCATCTGGGACTCAGGTAAAAGAAATCACAGGTGAGCCTGCCTGGAAGGAGGCACCTAAGAATATCATTGTGGAAACCTCTAAGTAGGAGATAGAGGAAATTCTGAAGATTATCCAGAAGAGCAACTACAACGTAGTCGAGCAGCTGGGGCAGACCCCGTCAAAAATCTCCATGTTGTCCTTATTATTGTGTTCTGAAGCCCATGCAAAGGCTTTAATCGCTTTCCTCAAGACTGCGCATGTGCCGCAGGAAACTTCGGTCGATCAATTCAAAGACTGCATAGCTAGTTTGACTGTCGACAATGGGCTAGGTTTTTCAAACGCAGATCTGACTGCTAAAGGAAGAAATCACAATGATGCTCTGCACCTCTCGATCGAATGTAGAGGCACTACTATGGCCCATGTAATAGTGGATATCGGGTCCTCTTTGAATGTTTTGCCAAAGAATGCATTAGACCGTCTGGACTGTGAAGGTTTAATTCTGAAGCCAAGTAATATTGTGGTCAGGGCTTTCGACGGGTCAAAAAGGATGGTTCATGGGGAGGTGGACGTCCCTGTTAAAGTCGGCTCTCAGACTTTTGCATCCACTTTTTATGTGATGGACATCCGACCATCATATTATTTCTTGTTGGGTCGCCTGTGGATTCATAAGGTTGGGGCAGTGACTTCCACACTCCATCAAATGTTGAAATATCCGGTAAAGGGGAAGATCATCAAGGTGCAAGGTGAAGAGGAGTATATGGTGAGTCATCTTAATTCCTTTCGCTATGTGGAGATGGAGGGGGAGTTCATCGAAACCCCTTGTCAGAATTTTGAAGAGGTCCCTCAGACCTTGGCGTCAACTGAAGTTGCTATTGACAAACCTCCGATGAAGATGGCTTCCCTCAAGGATGCCAGGGCTGTAATTGAAGAAGGTGGGTCTGCAAATTGGGGTCAGCTCCCTGATTTCATGCATAAAACTGACAAATTTGGTTTGGGATTTACTACAGGGGCTAAAAGGGATGTTAGGCGCGCGCGGATTAGAAGACCTCCTCTGCATATCAGTAATCTGGGAGTTAATGCGATTGAAGATGGTGAAGAAGATTCAGACATTGATAGCTGGATCTACCCTACAACCTATGGTGGATTGAACAACTTGACGAAGAAAGACTTCGTACATGTTTCCTTTATTTCACAGTAATTGACTTTTGTTTTAAGAGTTGTAATAAACAGTTTGAAACTTTTACGGCCCGGTGCCTTGCCCGAGGCACCTTGGCTTTGCTTGTGAGGGCTTATTATCTATCATTTTCATATATCATCAATAAAACATTAGACGTTTCTTGCATTACAAATTTTGTGCTCCTTATTTTTCTTTTCTGTCTCTCACTTTATCAAAACAGCTATGCTCTTACACACACTCATGTATCATAATGCAGATCCATATCCACTCTGGATCCCATTGATAACAACTCTGCTACTGCCAGTTATGACTTCGAAAATTCGATCAACCAAGTCGAGGACGAAGGTGAGGATGATTGTGAGGTGCCCAGAGAACTTTCTAGACTGTTACTACAGGAAGAAAGGGCCATACAGCCTCATGAAGAGCCAGTGGAATCAATGAATTTTGGTATCGAGGAAGATAGGAAAGAGGTTAAGATAGGTGCGAATCTGGAGCCTAGTGTCAAACAACGGTTGATACAGATGCTATGCGACTATGTTGAGATCTTTGCCTGGTCCTACGAAGACAAGCCTGGTTTGGATACCGATATTATGGTACACCGCCTGCCAACTAAAGAAGATTGTCCTCCAGTAAAGCAGAAAGTTCGTTGTATGTGCCCTGAGATGTCCGAGAAAATCAAAGCTGAAGTCATGAAACAGTTCGATGCGGGATTTCTAGCTGTCACTTCTTACCCGTAGTGGGTCGCCAATGTGGTTCCGGTGCCTAAGAAGGATGGTAAGGTACGGATGTGTGTGGACTATAGAGATCTGAATAGGGCGAGCCCCAAAGATGATTTCCCATTTCCTCATATTGATGTTCTGGTCGACAACACCGCGCAGCATAAGATCTTCTCCTTTATGGATGGTTTTTCTGGTTACAATCAGATCAAGATTGCTCCCGAAGACATGGATAATACAACCTTCATTACACATTGGGGCACCTTTTGCTATAAGGTCATGCCTTTCGGGTTGAAGAATGCTGGGGCAACTTACCAGCGCGCCATGGTCACTTTGTTCCACGGCATGATTCACCATGAGATTGAGGTTCATGTTGATGACATGATAGCAAGGTCCCAGACTGAGAAAGAACACCTTGACCATCTACAGAAGCTATTCGACAGGTTGAAGATGTACAAGCTAAGGTTGAACCCGAACAAGTGCACCTTCGGGGTAAGGTCTGGTAAGCTGCTGGGTTTCGTCGTTGGTGATAAAGGTATTCAGGTGGATCCTGGAAAGGTGAAGGCTTTACAGGAGATACCGACTCCCCGCATAAAAAAGGAAGTTAGAGGCTTTTTGGGACGTCTGAACTACATCGCCCGGTTCATTTCACATTTGACTGCTACTTGTGAGCCAATCTTCAAGCTGTTGAAGAAAGATCAAGTGGTAAAATAGAATGATGAATGTTAGACTGCTTTCAAAAGGATCAAGGAATACCTCCAAGAGCCACCTATTATGATGCCTCCAGTTGAAGGAAGACCTTTGATCTTATACTTGACAGTACTGGATAATTCAATGGGGTGTGTGTTGGGGCAGCATGACGAGTCTGGCCAAAAAGAGCATGCTATTTACTACCTTAGAAAAAAGTTTACCGACTGTGAGACCCGATACTCATCGCTCGAGAAAACTTGCTGCATTTTGGCATGGGCTGCTCGCCAGCTGAGACAGTATATGCGACTCACACCACCTTATTGATATCAAAAATGGATCCAATCAAGTATATCTTCGAAAAGCCTGCCTTGTCCAAAAGAATAGCAAGATGGCGGATGATCTTAACTGAGTATGACATCCAGTACACAATCCAAAAAGCAATCAAAGGGAGTGTGTTGGCGGATCATTTGGCGCATCAGGCCGTGGATGATTGCCAATCCATGAATTTCGAGTTCCCGGATGAGAACATCATGTTGGTGACCGACTGTGAAAAACATGGACCGGATGAAGGACCTAAGGAAGGATCCCGATGGTCTATGTATTTTGATGGAGCATCAAATGCATTGGGTAATGGCATTGGCGTTATGATCATATCTCCTGAGGGCTATCATACTCCATTCACCGCCCGACTATGCTTCAACTGCACCAACAATATGGCGGAGTATGAAGCATGCATCATGGGTCTTCGAGCTGCTATTGACCTGAGGATTAAGTTCTTGAGTATATTTGGAGATTCCGCTCTAGTGATCAGTCAGATCAAAGGTGAGTGGGATACGAAGCACCCAAATCTTATTCCTTACAAAGAATATGTATTGACGTTGCTCCCACACTTCGAGGAGATAACCTTTGAACACTTTCCAAGAGAGGAGAACCAGCTGGCAGACGCGTTAGCTACCATGTCTTCTATGTTCAAAGTCGGGTGAGATAATGAAGCTCCCCAGATTACCATGGAGAGGTTGGACGAACCCGCACATTGATGTGACATTGAGATTGAAAAGGTAGCAGATAAACCCTGGTTTCACGAGGTAAAGAGGTCTTGAGGCACAAGAGTACTCTGAGGGTTGCGTCTGTTAATGATAAGAGTTTCTGAGAAGGTTCGCTACAAAGTTCTTCGTCAGTAATGGGGTTCTCTATAAGTGTAACCATAATTCAACCTTACTGCAATGTATGGACAAAAGCGAGGAAGAAAGGATCATGGCAGAGTTACATGAAGGTACCTTCGGAACTCATTCTAGTGGACACACCATGGCGAAGAAAATCCTACGGGCAGGATATTATTGGTCCACTATGGAAGCCGATTGTTATCAGCATTCTCGAACCTGTCATAAGTGCCAAGTCTATGCTGATAAGGTGCATGCACCTCCAGTTCCTCTGAATGTTTTGACAGCTCCTTGGCCTTTTGCAATGTGGGGCATCTACATGGTTGGCAATATCAAACCTACTGCGTCTAACGGGTATCGTTTCATTCTGGTAGCTATTGATTATTTTACGAAGTTGGTTGAGGCATCTTTCTTTGCAACAGTAACCAAGAACATCGTGGCACGGTTTATCCGACACAATCTGATCTATCGATATGCTATACCAGAGAGGATTATCACTGACAACGGTACAAATCTCAACAATACAATGATCACTGAGCTCTGCAACTCACTAGAGTCGCCAGTTCTGTGATACGGTGGCAGAACCGGACTGTTTTGAGAAATGTTGGTTTGCATTTTGCGTTTGTGTTTGCAAAATGTCACGGTAAGCAAGAGTAGTCACCGACTTTTATTTTATCCAACTGGAAAGGAAAAAAGCACAGAAAAATTCATTTTTCGAGATTTTGAGTACGGGGGGTAGATTATAGAAATGGAAGGAATTAGCACATTTTCTATCCGTAGTTTTCTACGGGCTCTTAGGTACTTGCTCATCATTTTAAAAAATTGCTTGTGTGTGTTTGTTTTGAAAAGTTTTTGTTTTTCTTCGTTTTAACCCTTGCTTCTGTCTTCAAGAGTGTTACGAAGTGTTTTTGAAAACTTTGTTTGAAAAGTGTTTGGTGTGAAAAAGATTGTTTGTTTGAGCAAGTACCTAACAATATCTACCTACTCGAAAAAAGATTGTTTATGTTCTCGTTTCCTTTGGACAGCGCTATCCTACTATTGAGAAATAGGAAACACCATTTGTGATACGGTGGGAGAGCTGACTTGATGTTTTGCGTTTCGATCGCATTTGTGCAGATAGCAAGAGTGGCCACTGACTTTTCTTTTATCCAAAAGGAAAGGTAAAAAAGCACATGAAAGACCTTTCGAGATTATTTCTCGAATTCGGGGGGTAGATTATAAAAAGGGAAGGTATTAGCACCCTTTTCATCCATGGTTTTCCATCGGCTCTTAGTTACTCGTTTAGATCACTTGCTTTCATTTTACAGTGTGCTTGTGGTGTGGGCTTTGAAAGTATTTTGAAAAATCTCTTTGTAATGGTTCTCGTTTCTATAAGAACGCGTACAAAGTTTTGTTTCAAAAAGTGGTTCAAAGATGTGTTTGTGAATCGTGTTTCGGAAAGTGTTTCGAAAAGATGTTTTGCAATGGTTCTCGTCTCTATAAGAACGTATACAAAATGTTTTGTCTTTTTTTGAAAATGTTTTGAAATGAAAGTGTAGGTGTAAAAAGTTTTTATCGTGAGCAAGCGAGTAACTAGGAGTGAATCTATCTACTCGAAAGGTCTTAAATTTTTCTTTTCTTCCTCCTTTTAATGGTGCTATCTTACCATTGATTTGGTAAGAAGCCCCATCGTTGGATGTGAAGGGACAGGCGTGGGTCAATTTTTACAGTCATCGAAAGCAACTTATGAGACGCTTTAGCAATTTTCGTAAGGGACGAGATCGTTTTATCGAAGGCAACATTGAGGGTCATCGAGGGACTACGATCTTTTTTATCCAAGGGTCGTTGCTAAAGCATCCCATATTCGAGGGACATGATTGTATTTCCAAGGCAACGAGTGAGGTTACCCTAGAGGTGCGCGTGTGAAAAAGTGTGTTGGTTTCAAGTTTTTTTATTCTTTGATTAGGTTATCTAGCGATTGATTTTTGAATCTTTCCATACACGTCTAATTAATATACAATATAAGGAAAACAGTAAATTACGAGAATTGAAATTCTACGCTATTACAAAGTATTCGGGAATGGGGGTACAATTTTTACAAATGGGGATGAATCAAATGTGATAGAAAGGTCCAAATAACAAGCAATACAACCCAATCAAATTTTGCGCGATTAATTAAAGCTATAATAATCCATGAAAATAAAATTAACCAATGAAATATGGAAACAAAATTTTATCTTTACTTGTAAGGAAAAAAATAAGATATTATTTAAATTAAATGTTTAACTAAAGAAATTAAATCAAAATGTATATATTTTTATCTTTTAATATTTTTCATGATGAAAAGAATTAATTAATCCTATGAAAGATTTATATTTTTATATTTTTTGAATATGAGAAAATAAAAAAAGAAATAGAAATATGTTCTATATTTTTTGTATCATTTGTATCATAAAAAAGAAACAAAGGGAAATTAATAGCAAAAGTTCAATCAATAAACAAATTAGGAACAAAAAATAAACTATTCAAAATAAATGATGTAAACAAAAAATTATGGATGAAACAAATAAAGAGGGGGTGTATGCTATGAACAGAAAATGGGCTTATGGATGATTTGGGGCGGAGGCCCAATGAAAATGGTTGTTCACTTGGTGTAACAAAAAATCAAGCAAACTGGGGGGTGAGGCCAGTAAAATGGAATGGGCTTATTGGAGCAAAGGCAAAAGATATCCAATACAAATCAGCAAAATAAAACCCAAGCCCTAAAACAACCCTAACCACAGATTAAGGGATAACACAAAAAATTAGGGTTTGGGAAATTTGTGTTCAAGCGGCGCTATTGTCCATCTGTTTATCGTTTCCAATTGCTGAAACTTTCTATACGTCCTCACTATGCCATCCCTGTCTTACCTCACGACCTAATTGCCCTCTTCAGGTAACCACGACGCCTCTTTGTCTCGCCGCGATTTACAATTTTTGAAACCCTTCTCTTTGAATTCGGATTTAAACCCAAAAGACCCAAAACTGCCTCATCCTTGACCTCCCTAAAACTCTCTGTTACCGGAACACAACCCTCTCGTCTCCCTAATCAAGCTTTAGCGATTTTTGAAAAGGTACGGTTTCTTTATTATTTTCAAAGCTTACAAATTTTTACTGATTTTTATAACTTTGTTGTGTCTTCTATTAACTAAGCCTTTATTATCTTAGATGCATAATTCATGTTTATGGAAGTATGAGAAAGAGGAAGAACTCATACCTGTTGGAGCTTTACAATTTCTTGTGATTTTCTGTGAAATAGGAAAGGAGAGGCGAGACTGAGGACAGTATTCAATGGTGGCAAAAGTTTTTCGAGGGAAAGAGATGAGTGTGAGAGCGTGGCTTTTCTGGCTTGTTGGTAACTTTTCTGTTTTCTTTGTTTGAATGATGATTATCAGGTTTTCTGAATTTTTGTGGTTTGTGTTGTACCCCAAAATTTGCCCTCCCATTTCCTCAACATTTTCTCATCACAAGACCTTTGAGGATCAAGATCCAGTTAGGGTTTCCTCTGCTCAAGACTTCTCCTTGCACTGTGGACTCAAATTAGGGTTTGTATTTGCCTAAGGATGCTTTGACCTAAAATGCCTAAGATGACTTTCATGCTTCATGTTGGACTCCCAAGTTTACCTATACCAAGTTTCAAGTCTTGATTCCAAGTTTTACCCAGTCAATTGGACAGTTGACCTAGAAATCAGCTGTATTGGGGAAAAAGTCAACTGTGGCCAATTGACAGTCAAATCTCATGAAATTTGATCCACATCAACATTATGAACTCACATGGACCATTTGATCAAGTTTGAATCACAATTCCCCAAGAAATTTGATCAGATCACCAAAAGGGCAAAATGGTCATTTTTAGGGTTTTGACTGCACAAAGGCAATTTTTGACTGTTTGACCTAGCCAATGGCAAACCAAGCTCACATATGGACTCAAGGACCCCATGGAATTATCTTGACATGTTCATCAAGCTCAAAAGATCCCAAGTACACAAGATTGACAGTTGAATTTCCCAGTCAATTGATCAATTTTGACTGTATACTGAAAAGTCAAACTTTGACTTTTTGGTCAAAATCAAGAGTCAAGATTCATTTTTCATCAAAACATGCCAAATCATGAAACTTGTTCACCAAGAAATCACAAAATGCAAATTAGGGTTTGAAAATGGAATTTTTCATAACTTAGAATTTTTCTAAGTTATGAAAAACCCTAATTTTTTCCCAACTTTGCCCCATCTTTTCACCATGATCCATTTGGATTCAAACAAAAGTCAAAACATGAAAGTTGTAGCTTGTTGCATAATCTACAACTTTGATTCACAAAGTTTTCTCATTTGAAGCTTGTATCTCAAGTTATGATTTTTTGAATAAGGGCACTAAACCATCTTTTAACTTAGTGAAATTTGACCTATTTTGACAAGGTTTTCTACCCTACTTCAAGGCCACTTTTCATACCCTTCCAATTGGAATTTTGATTTGCATTTCAAAGATGGATTGTAGTACACATTCCAAGCTTTCCAAAATGTCCAAAAACTCATCAAACAACCTCATAACTTGAGAGATTCGAATTTCACAAGTTGGCAAAAATTCACTTTTGTTCTTCATCAAGACATGTTCATAAACTTGGCAAATTTGAACTCAGCATAGTTTGTGCTACTTTGCAGGTCCTTAAACCACATTACACTCCTTAATTTAATGCTTGTTCTTTGTGTCTAAGTGTTGTTCCATGAATTCAAGCATTATACACAAGATTGATCCATTTTTGGATAAAGTGAACTTTCCATTTTTACAAAAAGTTTGCTTTATGTCAATTGGTAAATCAAACAAGTACATAGAAGATCTGCTTAGCACAAGATTATGGGCATAACACACTGATCAAGAGAGGCTTATGCAGCACATTAGGAGGTCCTATACTGACCTAGAACACCAATTTGCTTTTGGTAGCTTAAGTGTAAAGAAAGGTCCATAACATATGCCATCTCTCATATCAGCAAAGGAACACAGCACAAAAGATATCAAACACATTCCATAGACCACATTCAAGCTTTTGCACGAGCCATTTCCCTTTCAAACCCTCTCCATCTCAGAATCATCCTCAAACTGCACAAACAGGGGTGCCCCTGCAGTTTGAGTGCAATCTCTCAATCCCTTCAAGCATTTCTGTCCAAACCTGTTCCTCTACCTTCCTTACAACATATGCAAGCTATCCAGAAGCTAAGGCACGATCTGTAGTTGCTCTAACCACTTCCACCATTTTCACATCTTTGACTTGCAGGTGAAGTTCTATAGCTTGATACAAGAAGGTTCAAGACAAAGTAAGCATTGAAAAAGCATCCCTGGACCTCAAGGAAGCTTTTCCAATCATTACATTGCACTGAAAGTCTCTCATTCTCCACATAGAAGTTCAACTGCACAGGTAAAAGTTTGAATTCGTATCTCTCTTATTAGGCATCTTTAGTCTTAAGTTTGTGAAGAAACAAGGTCCTACTCATAGCCCTGAACATGTACATAGCTTTACTTTTCATTTCTTTTATCTGAGTAGAGAGAATTTGAGCTCTGAAAATGGTAGAAAAATTAGGTCAGAAAAGAGGGGGAGAGAAATTCTCCCTCATCTTAGAGAGATAGGTCAAGTTCTTTATATGGTTAGAACCGTCTCTTCATGCTTAACATCTTTTGTGTTGGAAGTTTGTTCAAAAAATCAAGGAATCAGGAGTTAGACATTGAAGCAAGAGGCGCGCGTTTTTTCAAAGTTTGAAGCTGGAGGTTGAAGACAGTGTGTCATTGGGCTGGGCTGTTGTTGTTCTTTCTTTTCACACCATCCTTTTTGGCTTACACCCCCCTGAGCCCATTTACTCATTTTTTGACATTTTTGACTTTTTCCTTTTTTGCTGACTTCATTTATTTTTTCTCATGCCATTAAAAAATTAAAAATATTTTTTTCATTATTTTTTGCATTTATTGCATATTTATTTGTTTATTTGTTTAGTTTGTACATAAATATATATATATATTTGATTATTAGAATAAATGTAAAAATAATGTAAATACACTTTTTATTTTTATTTACTTTCTGAAAATATTTCACACAAAAAATACTCTTTTATTTATTTTATTAAAATATTAAATAAATATTTATTTTTGTATAATACATATCTAGGGTTTAATAAAATATATATATATGATTATTAATATATTTAAGACAAAAATATAAAAATATTTGATTTTTTCATTTTATTTAATATTTGATACAAAAAATACCTTTTTCACAATACACTTCATTTTATTTTATTTTTTATAAATAATAAATAAATAGTAGAATTAAATTAGATAATAATACCTTTTATTTAAAAATTAGGGTTTTTCACCCTAAGTTCAAAATACTAAAAAATAAATACATTTTTATTTTTCTTTTTCCTTTTACATAAATAATATTTTCTCATACACATAGAAACTTTCTTTTTACATTTCACATATTTATTTAATTTACATTTAATTATGCATTGCAAAATATCCAATTGTTGTAATAATTTAGATTTAAATTCTTGTCAATATCCCCATTTGAACATTTGTACCCCCCTTCCCATATTTGGTTGTGTAATAGCTTAGTAATTTTAATTTCGCACTTTATTGCTTTCTAATAATAACATGCTAGAATTAGGGTTTGTATGCGAAAAACGATAAAAAAAATAGTTTGACCTAATACAAGATAAGCAAGCATGAAAATGAACACACAAATCACACTTGCACCCCCTAGGGTATTCCACTTGTTGCCTTCAAATAAATGGGCCATATTGTATGTTGAACATCTTTGGGCAAAGCAAACAGTTTGAATGATCATAGTCCCTCGATAAAACTTTTCAAAACAAACAAAACAAATGATCAAGTCCCTTAGAGAAATTGCCCAAAGACATTTAACGTCGTTACAATTATGGTCTAAACAATGACCCGCGCCTGTCCCTTTCACATCCTAACACAAGGTTGCCCACCAAATATAATGGTGGTGCAAACTTGTTAAAAAGGTTAAAGTATAGCAATAATCTTTTGAGAAATTTAGGAGTAGATAACCTCTTAGTTACTTGAATCAACTTGCAAAACAAAACATTTGCCTAATTTCAAAACCACACAACACTACACTTTCAAAACAACTTTCAAAAACAAATGAAAACCTTTTCAAAAGACATACATCTTTGTATACATCCCCACATGGATCATTGCAAAGGTTGCCACCACATTGGCCTCTTTTCAAAACATTTTCAAAACCCACACACTCAAGCACCATTTAAAACAATTGAAAACAAAAGGCAAGTGATCTAAGCAAGTAACTAAGAGCCCATGGATAACCATGGATAGAAAGGGTGCTAATACCTTCCCTTTCTATAATCTACTCCCCGAACCCAAGAAAACATCTCAAAAGGTTTTTGCTGTGCTTTTTAACCTTTCCTTAGGATAAAATAAAAAGTCGGTGGCGACTCTTGCTAACCGCAACATTTGCGAATACAAACGCAAACCTCAAGTCAGTTCTCCCACCGTATCACAGAACTGGCGACTCTGCTGGGGAGAATTTTAAAGTGGAGTAACCTTAGGGCTTAGATCACTTTTGTTTTCAATTGCTTGCTTTGTTTGCTTTTATATTTGTGGGCTTTGCATCGGAGTTCATAGATCCTAACCCGGATCTGGGAAATACCCTTTTTAGGTAGCATAATCTGTGAGGGACCTGTCCGGCGTAGACCGACATGGGTGAAGCAGTGGCTACGTTGGTGTGGCATCTTAGTCTGTACCTATATCCTTTGTGTTGTAACGGGGAGAATATAGGTCTTCTAAGGAGTCATTAAACACCAACCAACCTTAGAACCCTAAATTGACCAACTTGGCTATTAGGACAGTAGCAGTATGCTACACTCATTGAGGCTAAACTCTCGAGATGGTTCTGGCCGCGAGAAAAGATTGCGATGCTGGAGTTATGACCGATTGAGGGTAGCCAATGATTTGAGATCCTCTAGAACCCGGTTACTTTTGATAGGACAGGTTTTAACCAACAAAACCAAAAGAGGGTAATACCTGAAACTCATGCTGGCCTGAAACCTAAGGGTGTCTTGTGTGACTTGTGTGCTTTATTTGCCTATGTGAATACTTGTGATGTGCTTCATCATAGCATCATGCCATCATACCATTGCATGCATAAAAGGCTAACCCATTTCAAAGACAAAAAGGTTTCATCTTTGCTCTGTTTTGTAGGACATCATGATGCCCGTGCGTAGAAATACTGTCCGGCTCAACTTTGTTCAACCACCAGTTTTACTCAAAGATCTGGTTGAAAGAATTCCAAACACTACCTCCTTCATCAACAGACATGGTTCTCTCCTTGGCTTGATCACTGCAAAATGGGACCAACAATTGATAAGTGTTCTGACCCAGTTTTATGACCCTCTGCATCACTGTTTCACCTTTCAAGACTTCCAGCTGGTTCCTACCCTGGAAGAATTATCTTACTTGCTCGGGATTCCTGTCTTGGAACAAACTCCTTTCACTGGTTTGGAAAAGACTCCTAGGCCTGAAGAGATTGATGCAATTCTCCCCTTGACCAAAGAAGAGATATTGTCCAACTGGGAAACTAGAAATGGGGTCAAGGGCTTTTTGGTCAAATTTCTGGTTGGCAAGGCTAATGATTTCTGGAATGACTTGGACTTCAAAGCATATGAGGATATTCTGGCTCTTTTGATCTATGGTCTGGTATTGTTTCCCAACCCTGACACCTTCATCAGTATCCATGTCATAAGGATCTTCATGTCTCGGAATCCGGTACCCACTCTTTTGGGTGATATTCTACAACAACTCTATGCTCGTACTGCTCGAAAACGGGGGACTCCGTGGTGTTGTGCTCCTTTGCTAGTAAGGTGGTTTATTTCGCACCTTCCTAAGTTCGTGCTGAAGAATGAAGAAGGAAAAGGTTGGGCTCGGAGGTTAATGTCTCTCACAGATAAGGATATCACTTGGACTCTCAGAGGTTTGGATGAGGTAGCTGTCATCGACCGTTGCGGAGAATACCCTAATGTCCCGTTGATTGGCATCCAAGGAGGAATCTCTTACAATCCGTGTTTAGCTCTCCGTCAGTTTGGAAGAGCCAGAGGAGATGGGCCTCATGAAATGCTGGTTCCTCACTTCCATTTTGAGTTTCAGGCAGGCAGTGACAAACTACGCCAGGGATTCATTAGAGCTTGGGACAGAATCCACAAAGCTGACCCACATGAGTTAGGACCAAAGACTTCTTTACCATTGGAGCCCTATTGCAAATGGGTCCGCATCCGTGCTCAGAAGTTAGGTATGCCGTACGAAGCTGTCAGACCAATCATCCTTGAATCTCCCGATGAAGATGGGGTTCCTCCAACTGTCCTCCCTCCTCAGATACCTACTGATTTTGACACCATGAAGAGATCTTGGGCACAGCTAAAGGAAGAACGGGATTTCTATCGGGAGAAGTTCAACGAGCAGGAAAGGAAGGTCCAAAGGCTGACTAAGCAATTGGAGGAAGAACGTGTCCTGAACAACTACATCAGCACTGAGAGGAGGAGGCCACGGGAGCATTGATGAGCTTTGATTATTTCCTTTTGTAGTTTTATTTCCTTTTCCGTATTTTTCATTCCTGTAATGCCTAAGGGCAAATTGTTGAACAATTGAAAAATTTTAATCTAATGAAGTGTGTTTCCCTTTTTTTTTCTACAAAGTTGAATCTTATTTGTCTTTGAAAACATAAAACATACGCATTCCATTACACCATATGCATAGCAGGTACCCTATTTCACAGGTTGCTTAATCTTCTTCGCTGTTTGTTTGCACAGTCATCATGAATCCGGAATCATCCAGTGAGCAAGCAATCAAGGCCCTTCAGGCCCAAAGTGCACAGTTTCAAGAGATGGTCCTAAGCCTAGCCCAGGGTCAGCAAGAGTTGAAGACTCTACTCCTGAAGAAGAAGAAGAAAAAGAGGACGGCGATGTTCAACACCGGACGCAGATTTGGGAACACACTCCACAATGAAGCTGATCCAACCACTTCTTCTGCTGAGAAAAACAGTCCCCAAGGGGGAGGAGCTCCTAGTCCCGCAGTCTCCGACAACGAGACGGACTATAACGATGAACAATACCCACCTGCTGCTGACAGATACAAACAATTGGAGGACCGCTTGAGCGCTATGGAAATTCAGAACGTGCCGGGACTGGATTTCGGAGATTTGGGATTATCTTCTGGAGTAGTAATTCCACATAAGTTTAAGGCGCCTGCCTTCGCCAAGTATGATGGGGTCTCCTGCCCAAAGCTGCATCTGAGGTCGTATGTAAGGAAAATCCAACCTTACACGGCGGATAAGAACCTCTGGATTCACTTCTTCCAAGATAGCCTCTCGGGGTCACAACTTGAATGGTTCTACCAATTGGACGGAGCTAGCATCCGACACTGGGAAGATTTGGCAACTGCATTTTACAGACAATACCAATACAATTCTGATCTCGCTCCTACGCGTACCCAACTTCAGGGTATGTCTCTGGGAACGGGTGAAGGGTTCAAAGAGTACGCTCAAAAATGGAGAGATTTGGCTGGCAGGGTGCAGCCTCCATTAACTGATCGAGAGCTGGTTGATATGTTTCTGGGAACGTTGTCTGGTCCGTTTTTCAATCATTTGGTTGGTAACTCCTCCGCTGGGTTCACAGATTTGATATTAACGGGAGAGAGAATTGAAGCTGGCATCAGGTCAGGCAAGATACAAAAGGCCGCCTCTACAAGTGCTGAGAAGAGGCCATTTAAGAAAGAAGCAAGCACCGTCTATGGCCCTAGAAGACAAGTCAAGCCCGAAAGTCGCCAAGCCGTCAATGCTTTGGTCATCTCTAAACCTGTTGCTGCTCCTCAGCAGTACAATCAACAAAGAAGTGAAAGGCCCAAGAGGCAGTATACCCGATTGAGTATGACATTATCTCAAATTTTACCCCAACTGTTATCCACCAACCTGGTGACCCTCAAAGAAGCTCCTAAGGTCGTCAACACTGCGTCCCCTAAATACAACCCGAATGCCCGGTGTGCTTATCATTCTGATAGTCCCGGGCACACTACTGATGATTGTTGGGCCTTGAGAAACAAAGTGCAAGATCTAATTGACGCAAAAGAAATTCAGTTTGAAGCGCCGGAAAGACCGAATGTTGTAACGGCTCCTATGCCCCAGCATAGGGTAAATGCCATTGAGGAAGAAGTGTACGCTGTTTCGGTAGATGAAGTTGTTACCCCTTTGAAGACTGTTAAGAAGAACCTACTGCGGGCCGGTTTATTTCCGGGTTGCGGCGAAGGTTGCCCATTCTGTGCTATTTCCCTATCTGATTGTCCCTTGCTAAGGTTAGGCATCCAAGGCCTAATGGATAGCAAGGAGATTCTATTCAAAAAGACTGCTGTTCAATTGGTTCCGATGAAAGAAGTGTCCGTGATTACCATCTTCAAAAATCCAATCAAGGCTCCCCCAAAGAAGCCTATTCAAATCTTGACAGTTGCGCCTGTGATCATTACTGTTCCAGGACCCCTCTCCTACGTGTCTGATAAAGCTGTCCCCTGGCATTATGGGGCAGACATATATGTAAATGGAATCAAGCAAGAATTTGATGCTAGTGCCAGTATCTGCGATATCACCGGTCCAGCTAAAGTCACCCGCAGTGGCAGGCTCTTCTCGCCTGACATTGCGCCGCCCGCTATTCGAAAACCCCTCCTCATAAAACCTGCAAGTTTACCAAGTCCTGTTGCTGATCAAATTGTGTCCCCTGCTGCCGAGTCATCAAATGCTCGGGGAAAAGAGATTGAAGAAGAGCCTGCCCGGATGGAGGCACCAATACCCGTAAATGCTGAGGCCTCCCGACAAGAAATGGAGGAGATTCTGAAAATAATAAAGAAAAGTGATTTTAATGTTGTTGAGCAGTTAGGGCATACACCCTCCAAGATCTCCCTGCTCTCCCTATTGCTATGTTCTGAGGCCCACGCTAAGGCATTAATCTCATTTCTCAAGACGGCCCATGTGCCGCAGGAGACGTCTGCAGTTCAGTTCACTGACTGCATAGCAAATCTGACGGCGGACAACGGCTTGGGCTTTTCAGATGCTGACCTAACCGCAAAAGGGAGAAACCACAATGATGCCCTGCATGTCTCTATTGAATGCAGGGGCACTACTCTGGCACATGTATTGGTGGACACTGGTTCTTCTTTGAATGTTCTTCCGAAAAAGGCTTTGGATCGTCTGGATTATGAAGGCCTGGAGTTGAAACCCAGCAATATCATCGTCAGAGCCTTTGACGGTTCCAAGAGGATGGTTCATGGAGAGGTTAACATCCCTATTCGTGTGGGCTCTCAAGTGTTTGACTCTACCTTTTACGTGATGGATATACGTCCATCGTACTCCTGTCTGTTGGGTCGACCTTGGATCCATAAAGTTGGGGCAGTGACCTCCACCTTGCACCAAAAGCTGAAGTATCCCGTCAGAGGGAAGATCGTCACTGTGCGAGGAGAAGAGGAGTATATGGTGAGCCATTTGAATTCCTTCAGGTACATCGAGATGGACGGGGAGTTCATTGAAACCCCCTTCCAACATTTCGAGGAGGTACATCCAGTTTCAGCAGCTGCGGAGACAATGGCCGAAGAGAATGATTCCTTGAAGATGGTTTCCCTAAGGGATGCCCGGGCTGTGGTTCAGAAAAGCAATGGTGCACACTGGGGTCAGCTTCCTGATTTCACTCAGAAGAACGACAAGTTTGGGCTAGGCTTTACTGCAGAGGCTCAGAAGGCGGTGCGCAAAGAGAAGATTGGAAAGGCTCCGGTGTTTATTTCCAGCTCAAGGGTGAACGCTATTGAGGAAGATGTGGAGGAAGTTGAGTTCGATAGTTGGATCTACCCGACTGCCAGCGACGGACCAAGCAACTGGACAGCAAAGGATTTTACCCCTATCACATTTGTCACGTAGTAATTGATTTCTTTTGATTTCCAAATTTGTAACAAACAATATGTTAAAACTCTGTTGGCTCGGTGTCCTGCCCGGGACATCGTAGCTCCATTTGTGAGGGCTTTTTGTATGACATTTTCATATATCATCAATCAAAACATTGGACGTTTGTTGCATTTCAAATCTTGTGCTCCTTTTCTTTCTGTGTTATACATATTGCAAAACAGCTATATTTACACACACTCACTTATACAGGTTTCAATCCACTCTGGATCTCACTGGCAACAGCTCTGCTACCGCCAGTTATGACTTCGAAAATCCGATCAACTTGGCCGAAGACGAAGGTGAAGATGATTGCGAAGTGCCTGGTGAACTCGCAAGACTGCTACTACAGGAAGAGAGGGCTATTCAACCACATGAAGAGCCTGTGGAGACAATTAACTTGGGTACTGAGACAGATAGGAAAGAGGTCAAGATTGGTGCCAATCTAGAGCTCAGCGTGAAGCAACGATTGATCCAGATGCTACAGGACTACATGGAGATCTTTGCCTGGTCTTATGAAGATATGCCTGGTTTGGATGCCGACATTGTAGTTCACCATCTGCCAACCAAGGAAGATTGCCCTCCAATAAAGCAAAAAGTTCGACGAATGCGTCCAGAGATGTCTGAGAAGATTAAAGCTGAGGTGATGAAACAGTTTGATGCGGGTTTCCTTGCAGTAACTTCTTACCCTCAGTGGGTTGCCAATGTTGTGCCAGTGCCGAAGAAGGACGGTAAAGTCAGAATGTGTGTCGACTACAGGGATCTGAACAGGGCCAGCCCCAAGGATGATTTCCCCCAACCTCACATCGATGTCCTTGTTGATAATACAGCTCAACACAAGGTGTTCTCCTTCATGGATGGCTTCTCAGGGTATAATCAGATCAAGATGGCTCCTGAAGATATGGAGAAGACTACATTTGTAACTCAGTGGGGGACCTTCTGTTATAAGGTCATGCCATTCGGATTGAAAAATGCTGGGGCAACCTATCAGCGTGCCATGGTTGCTTTATTTCATGATATGATCCATCATGAGATTGAAGTATACGTTGATGACATGATTGCAAGGTCTCAAACTGAGGAGGAACACCTTGATCATCTGAGGAAGTTGTTTGACCGACTCAAGTTGTACAAGCTGAGATTGAATCCCAACAAATGCACCTTCGGGGTGAGGTCCGGAAAATTGCTAGGTTTCATTGTAAGTGATAAAGGTATCCAGGTGGACCCTGCCAAGGTTAAAGCTATTCAAGAGATGCCGACCCCAAAAACAGAGAAAGAAGTCAGAGGTTTCCTAGGACGACTGAATTACATTGCCCGATTCATCTCACATCTGACTGCTACTTGTGAGCCAATCTTCAAATTACTGAAGAAAGATCAAGTGGTACGCTGGAATGATGAATGTCAGGCCGCCTTTGAAAGAATAAAGGAATATCTCCAAGAGCCACCCATTCTTATGCCACCGGTGGAAGGAAGACCTCTGATACTTTACTTGACAGTGCTTGATAATTCAATGGGGTGTGTGCTGGGGCAGCATGACGAGTCTGGCCGAAAAGAGCACGCTATTTATTACTTGAGCAAAAAGTTTACCGACTGTGAGTCTCGTTACTCACTGCTTGAGAAAACTTGCTACGCTCTTGTATGGGCTGCTCGCCGGCTGAGACAGTATATGCTGACTCACACTACTTTATTGATTTCAAAGATGGATCCCATCAAGTACATATTTGAAAAGCCCGCTCTGTCTGGGAGAATAGCGAGATGGCAAATGATCTTAACAGAATATGATATCCAGTATACAACTCAGAAAGCAATTAAGGGAAGTGTACTGGCTGATCATTTGGCACACCAACCTGTGGACGATTATCAATCATTGAACTTTGATTTTCCAGACGAAGACATCATGGTGGTAACTGACTGTGAAGTACCTGGACCGGATGAAGGACCTGAGGAAGGATCCCGATGGTCTATGCATTTTGACGGAGCCTCCAATGCTTTGGGTAACGGCGTCGACGCTGTAATCATATCTCCCAAGGGGACTCATACTCCACTCACCGCCCGATTATGTTTCAGCTGCACCAACAACATGGCAGAATATGAGGCATGTATCATGGGTTTACAAGCTGCGATCGATTTGAGGATCAAGTTTCTAAGTGACTTCGGAGATTCCGCTCTCGTGATCAATCAGATCAAAGGCGAGTGGGATACGAAACACCCGAATCTCATTCCTTACAAGGAGTATGTGTCGACCTTGCTCCCTCACTTTGAAGAGATAACTTTTGAGCATTTCCCCAGAGAAGAGAATCAGCTAGCGGACGCACTAGCCACGATGTCTTCGATGTTCAAAGTTAAATGGGACAATGAGGCTCCCCAAATCATAATCTGGAAGTTGGATGAACCGGCATACTGCTGCGAGCTCGAGGCCGAGAAGGTGACTGAAAAACCCTGGTATCACGAGGTGAAGAGGTACTTGGAAGCTCAGGAATACCCTGAAGGTGCATCTGTCAACGACAAGAAGTTCATGAGGAGGTTTGCTGCAAAATTCTTCCTCAGCAACGGCGTTCTCTACAAACGGAATCATGATTCAACTCTGTTACGTTGTGTGGATAAGGCTGAAGCAGAGAAAATTATGATGGAACTGCATGAAGGAACATTTGGAACCCATTCCAGTGGACACACCATGGCTAAGAAAATCCTTCGGGCAGGATATTTCTGGTCCACGATGGAAGCCGATTGTTACCAACACTCCCGGACTTGTCATAAGTGCCAGATCTATGCTGACAAGGTGCATATCCCTCCAGTTCCTTTGAATGTCCTAACGGCACCTTGGCCTTTCGCAATGTGGGGCATCGATATGATCGGTGAGATCCGACCGACGGCATCCAATGGGCACCGCTTCATCTTGGTGGCAATCGATTACTTCACGAAATGGGTTGAGGCAGCTTCATATGCCACGGTAACCAAGAGCGTCGTGGCGCGTTTCATCCGGCATAATCTGATATGTCGGTACGGTGTCCCGGAAAGAATCATTACGGACAACGGTACCAATCTCAATAACAAAATGATCACTGAACTCTGTGAACAATTCAAGATACAGCACCACAATTCTTCCCCCTATCGGCCGAAGATGAATGGGGCTGTAGAGGCAGCCAATAAAAATATCAAGAAAATTGTGCAGAAGATGACAGTGACCTATAAAGATTGGCACGAAATGTTACCGTTCGCTCTTCATGGGTACCGCACCTCAGCAAGGACATCAACCGGGGCAACTCCTTTCTCCTTGGTCTACGGCATGGAGGCAGTCTTGCCGATTGAAATCCAGATACCCTCTCTTCGGATAATGAAGGATGCAGACTTGAATGAAGATGATTGGATCCAGACTCGACTTGATCAACTAAATCTGATTGACGAAAAGAGGCTCACTGCTATCTGTCACGGTCAAACGTATCAGAAACGGATGATCAGGGCATTTAACAAGAAAGTCAGACCGCAAGAGTATCAAGTTGGGGACCTGGTAATCAAACGCATCATCCTTCCTCAAAGTGATCCCCGGGGCAAATGGACCCCTACTTACGAAGGGCCATTTGTGGTTAAGCGTGTGTTCTCAGGAGGAGCCATGATCCTAACCACCATGGACGGTGACGACCTTCCTCACCCCGCCAATGCAGACATAGTGAAAAAATACTACGCATAAATAAAAGACCCGCTAGGTTGACATACCTAGGCAAAAATAAGGGCTTCCCGGCGAACCAAAAGGGTTCGGGCAAAAATAAGGGATGAAATGAAAAATCTGTACACCCGGCAAGTCGAAAACCTGAAAGGGCGGCTTGGGCAAAAATGGGTATCCCGGTGGACCGAAAACCCGAAAGGGCGGTCCAGGCAAAAGTTAGGGATAAAAGCGTAACACTATGTCTCATTGGATCACTTCGCGTCCGGAATTCGGTACCAACTATCTGGCTCCAGATTTCGGCGTTGACCAATCAGCTTCATCTTCAACTAAGCAGCAAAGCGATGAGACATTCGAAGACATAAAGGCAATAGCAGAGTTGGAACCCAGTGGGATTGTTCACATAGCTGTTTTGTTTTCTTTTTCAAATTGTAAATTCTATACTTTTGGCGATGTCCTCTTACTAGGATGTCAGCCTCTTGTACAAAAAACGCCTATTCACAGGCAAAGTTTAAATCAATACAAATTCACTTGTCCATACAAATTGCCATTGTTTTTCTTTTTCTGTTTTGTCTTGCGAAGAACGTCCAATGTTCATTTTTGATATATGCATTTGACATTAAATTGCTGATTCATAAATGTTTGCATATGAAAAAAAGAGATTAATTACAAGTGACATCAAAGACAGGGGCAATGTGGAGTTGTCTAATGCGGTCTAGTTGTTTTGTCCACCAAGGCACCAAGGTAGGTTCAACTGAAAATGTGGCCAAATCATCTTAGCTCCCCGCGGAGTAAAACAAGGTTCAGCAGCACTTTCCCCAAGCAGGAGTCGATTCCCCGTCGATCCTGAAAAAGGCACAACCTTCCCCGGCAGGTCTTAAAAGCTCATCCCCAGTAGATTCTGCGAGCTTATCCCCGGCGAAGTACGAACATCTCGCCCAAGTTTTATTTAGAGTTATTTCCTCACAAGGACTTATAACTGGGTTATCCTCAGCTAAAAGCCACGGAAGACCGTTCTCGGCAAAAGTTCCTTCAATCCCCAGCGAAGTCTATCTTTGGTATTCCCAAGCAGAGTTTATCTTTGGGGTTCCCCAGCGGAGTTTATCATCATTATCCTCAGCGGAATCCATCGTTAAAGTCCTCAGCAGGCCTCTCATCAGAGCTTCGGCCAAGTATCTCTTCCGCAAAGCAGCTTCCCGGCCATTCGTCAAGGATTTATTTTCCTAAGATGAAATTACACTCATAAACATTTCACATTTTCATACATCTTGCTTACATACATGATGAAACACATACAACATCAAATGTTGAACATCATGACATCCTGCATATCATACATCATGACATTGCATACAGCTTACGTCTTTGCCTTTTCAGGAAAAAGACAATCTCAAAAACGACTACCTTCAACTGTCACAATTCCAGATTCGATACCTGTATCTAGCCAGGGCACATCTGAGAGTGATCAGTTTCCAGACTCGATTCCTGTATCTAGCCAGGGCACGTCTGAAGAGTTCAAAGATTCGACTCCTGTATCCAGCCAGGGCACATCTATCAACTACAACAGTTCCAGATTCGATTCCTGTATCCGGCCAGGGCATATCTGTTGACCACATTTCCAGACTCGATTCCTGTATCTAGCCAGGGCACGTCTGAAGAGTTCAAAGATTCGACTCCTGTATCCAGCCAGGGCACATCTATCAACTACAACAGTTCCAGATTCGATTCCTGTATCCGGCCAGGGCATATCTGTTGACCACATTTCCAGACTCGATTCCTGTATCTAGCCAGGGCACGTCTGAAGAGTTCAAAGATTCGACTCCTGTATCCAGCCAGGGCACATCTATCAACTACAACAGTTCCAGATTCGATTCCTGTATCCGGCCAGGGCATATCTGTTGACCACATTTCCAGACTCGATACCTGTATCTAGCCAGGGCATATCTGCATAAGGAGACTGAAGATCAAACACCTGTAACAAGCCAGGAAAACATCTGTCTTTCCTAAATACACAAGTTCTCGCTAAGGAACCTCTTATGCGATCAACACTTCCAAATGGCATCTATAAGCCCATTCCCGACAAAGTTCTGTCACATCTCCAGATGGCATCTATAAGCCCATCTCCCTATCAACCACACTTCCAAATGGCATCTATAAGCCCATTCCCGACACCACATTGCTGATACTTCGACATGCGAGTGCAAATTTCCGGGCACTCTAGTGTCCAATCTCCTTTTACCCTCGAGTCACGAAAGGCAAACTTGCCAATCTAACTCTTCAGGTCCAAGAAGATTGAACAGGGGCAACTGTTGTACCCCAAAATTTGCCCTCCCATTTCCTCAACATTTTCTCATCACAAGACCTTTGAGGATCAAGATCCAGTTAGGGTTTCCTCTGCTCAAGACTTCTCCTTGCACTGTGGACTCAAATTAGGGTTTGTATTTGCCTAAGGATGCTTTGACCTAAAATGCCTAAGATGACTTTCATGCTTCATGTTGGACTCCCAAGTTTACCTATACCAAGTTTCAAGTCTTGATTCCAAGTTTTACCCAGTCAATTGGACAGTTGACCTAGAAATCAGCTGTATTGGGGAAAAAGTCAACTGTGGCCAATTGACAGTCAAATCTCATGAAATTTGATCCACATCAACATTATGAACTCACATGGACCATTTGATCAAGTTTGAATCACAATTCCCCAAGAAATTTGATCAGATCACCAAAAGGGCAAAATGGTCATTTTTAGGGTTTTGACTGCACAAAGGCAATTTTTGACTGTTTGACCTAGCCAATGGCAAACCAAGCTCACATATGGACTCAAGGACCCCATGGAATTATCTTGACATGTTCATCAAGCTCAAAAGATCCCAAGTACACAAGATTGACAGTTGAATTTCCCAGTCAATTGATCAATTTTGACTGTATACTGAAAAGTCAAACTTTGACTTTTTGGTCAAAATCAAGAGTCAAGATTCATTTTTCATCAAAACATGCCAAATCATGAAACTTGTTCACCAAGAAATCACAAAATGCAAATTAGGGTTTGAAAATGGAATTTTTCATAACTTAGAATTTTTCTAAGTTATGAAAAACCCTAATTTTTTCCCAACTTTGCCCCATCTTTTCACCATGATCCATTTGGATTCAAACCAAAGTCAAAACATGAAAGTTGTAGCTTGTTGCATAATCTACAACTTTGATTCACAAAGTTTTCTCATTTGAAGCTTGTATCTCAAGTTATGATTTTTTGAATAAGGGCACTAAACCATCTTTTAACTTAGTGAAATTTGACCTATTTTGACAAGGTTTTCTACCCTACTTCAAGGCCACTTTTCATACCCTTCCAATTGGAATTTTGATTTGCATTTCAAAGATGGATTGTAGTACACATTCCAAGCTTTCCAAAATGTCCAAAAACTCATCAAAAAACCTCATAACTTGAGAGATTCGAATTTCACAAGTTGGCAAAAATTCACTTTTGTTCTTCATCAAGACATGTTCATAAACTTGGCAAATTTGAACTCAGCATAGTTTGTGCTACTTTGCAGGTCCTTAAACCACATTACACTCCTTAATTTAATGCTTGTTCTTTGTGTCTAAGTGTTGTTCCATGAATTCAAGCATTATACACAAGATTGATCCATTTTTGGATAAAGTGAACTTTCCATTTTTACAAAAAGTTTGCTTTATGTCAATTGGTAAATCAAACAAGTACATAGAAGATCTGCTTAGCACAAGATTATGGGCATAACACACTGATCAAGAGAGGCTTATGCAGCACATTAGGAGGTCCTATACTGACCTAGAACACCAATTTGCTTTTGGTAGCTTAAGTGTAAAGAAAGGTCCATAACATATGCCATCTCTCATATCAGCAAAGGAACACAGCACAAAAGATATCAAACACATTCCATAGACCACATTCAAGCTTTTGCACGAGCCATTTCCCTTTCAAACCCTCTCCATCTCAGAATCATCCTCAAACTGCACAAACAGGGGTGCCCCTGCAGTTTGAGTGCAATCTCTCAATCCCTTCAAGCATTTCTGTCCAAACCTGTTCCTCTACCTTCCTTACAACATATGCAAGCTATCCAGAAGCTAAGGCACGATCTGTAGTTGCTCTAACCACTTCCACCATTTTCACATCTTTGACTTGCAGGTGAAGTTCTATAGCTTGATACAAGAAGGTTCAAGACAAAGTAAGCATTGAAAAAGCATCCCTGGACCTCAAGGAAGCTTTTCCAATCATTACATTGCACTGAAAGTCTCTCATTCTCCACATAGAAGTTCAACTGCACAGGTAAAAGTTTGAATTCGTATCTCTCTTATTAGGCATCTTTAGTCTTAAGTTTGTGAAGAAACAAGGTCCTACTCATAGCCCTGAACATGTACATAGCTTTACTTTTCATTTCTTTTATCTGAGTAGAGAGAATTTGAGCTCTGAAAATGGTAGAAAAATTAGGTCAGAAAAGAGGGGGAGAGAAATTCTCCCTCATCTTAGAGAGATAGGTCAAGTTCTTTATATGGTTAGAACCGTCTCTTCATGCTTAACATCTTTTGTGTTGGAAGTTTGTTCAAAAAATCAAGGAATCAGGAGTTAGACATTGAAGCAAGAGGCGCGCGTTTTTTCAAAGTTTGAAGCTGGAGGTTGAAGACAGTGTGTCATTGGGCTGGGCTGTTGTTGTTCTTTCTTTTCACACCATCCTTTTTGGCTTACACCCCCCTGAGCCCATTTACTCATTTTTTGACATTTTTGACTTTTTCCTTTTTTGCTGACTTCATTTATTTTTTCTCATGCCATTAAAAAATTAAAAATATTTTTTTCATTATTTTTTGCATTTATTGCATATTTATTTGTTTATTTGTTTAGTTTGTACATAAATATATATATATTTGATTATTAGAATAAATGTAAAAATAATGTAAATACACTTTTTATTTTTATTTACTTTCTGAAAATATTTCACACAAAAAATACTCTTTTATTTATTTTATTAAAATATTAAATAAATATTTATTTTTGTATAATACATATCTAGGGTTTAATAAAATATATATATATGATTATTAATATATTTAAGACAAAAATATAAAAATATTTGATTTTTTCATTTTATTTAATATTTGATACAAAAAATACCTTTTTCACAATACACTTCATTTTATTTTATTTTTTATAAATAATAAATAAATAGTAGAATTAAATTAGATAATAATACCTTTTATTTAAAAATTAGGGTTTTTCACCCTAAGTTCAAAATACTAAAAAATAAATACATTTTTCTTTTTCTTTTTCCTTTTCCATAAATAATATTTTCTCATACACATAGAAACTTTCTTTTTACATTTCACATATTTATTTAATTTACATTTAATTATGCATTGCAAAATATCCAATTGTTGTAATAATTTAGATTTAAATTCTTGTCAATATCCCCATTTGAACATTTGTACCCCCCTTCCCATATTTGGTTGTGTAATAGCTTAGTAATTTTAATTTCGCACTTTATTGCTTTCTAATAATAACATGCTAGAATTAGGGTTTGTATGCGAAAAACGATAAAAAAAATAGTTTGACCTAATACAAGATAAGCAAGCATGAAAATGAACACACAAATCACACTTGCACCCCCTAGGGTATTCCACTTGTTGCCTTCAAATAAATGGGCCATATTGTATGTTGAACATCTTTGGGCAAAGCAAACAGTTTGAATGATCATAGTCCCTCGATAAAACTTTTCAAAACAAACAAAACAAACGATCAAGTCCCTTAGAGAAATTGCCCAAAGACATTTAACGTCGTTACAATTATGGTCTAAACAATGACCCGCGCCTGTCCCTTTCACATCCTAACACAAGGTTGCCCACCAAATATAATGGTGGTGCAAACTTGTTAAAAAGGTTAAAGTATAGCAATAATCTTTTGAGAAATTTAGGAGTAGATAACCTCTTAGTTACTTGAATCAACTTGCAAAACAAAACATTTGCCTAATTTCAAAACCACACAACACTACACTTTCAAAACAACTTTCAAAAACAAATGAAAACCTTTTCAAAAGACATACATCTTTGTATACATCCCCACATGGATCATTGCAAAGGTTGCCACCACATTGGCCTCTTTTCAAAACATTTTCAAAACCCACACACTCAAGCACCATTTAAAACAATTGAAAACAAAAGGCAAGTGATCTAAGCAAGTAACTAAGAGCCCATGGATAACCATGGATAGAAAGGGTGCTAATACCTTCCCTTTCTATAATCTACTCCCCGAACCCAAGAAAGCATCTCAAAAGGTTTTTGCTGTGCTTTTTAACCTTTCCTTAGGATAAAATAAAAAGTCGGTGGCGACTCTTGCTAACCGTAACATTTGCGAATACAAACGCAAACCTCAAGTCAGTTCTCCCACCGTATCACAGAACTGGCGACTCTGCTGGGGAGAATTTTAAAGTGGAGTAACCTTAGGGCTTAGATCACTTTTGTTTTCAATTGCTTGCTTTGTTTGCTTTTATATTTGTGGGCTTTGCATCGGAGTTCGTAGATCCTAACCCGGATCTGGGAAATACCCTTTTTAGGTAGCATAATCTGTGAGGGACCTGTCCGGCGTAGACCGACATGGGTGAAGCAGTGGCTACGTTGGTGTGGCATCTTAGTCTGTACCTATATCCTTTGTGTTGTAACGGGGAGAATATAGGTCTTCTAAGGAGTCATTAAACACCAACCAACCTTAGAACCCTAAATTGACCAACTTGGCTATTAGGACAGTAGCAGTATGCTACACTCATTGAGGCTAAACTCTCGAGATGGTTCTGGCCGCGAGAAAAGATTGCGATGCTGGAGTTATGACCGATTGAGGGTAGCCAATGATTTGAGATCCTCTAGAACCCGGTTACTTTTGATAGGACAGGTTTTAACCAACAAAACCAAAAGAGGGTAATACCTGAAACATAGACGTTTTTGTAAATCATTGGACGTTTTTGTAAATAAAACATAGAAATAAGAAAAACAGATGGTTTTGCACTTTCAAAAGGGATATCTTTGTATTAACTTGAACAAGTGTTTTTTGTACAATGAGACAAAGCATTCTGGCAAGAGAATGTCGTCGTAAAAAATGAAAATTTATACAAAGAAAAGGTAGCTATGTGAAATAATCTCATGGGGTTCCCGTTCTACTATAGCCTTCATGTCTCTGAATGTCTTGTCTGCTGGTCGCCCGGCAAAGTCGATTGGATTGATTTAGAGCCAATTGAGTTGATTGGTTGACGCTGAAGATTGTTTGCCAGATGATCCAACGAGACATAGTCATACGATTTAATCCTAACTTTTGCCTGGACCGCCCTCTCGGGTTTTCAGTCCACCGGGATACCCTTTTTTGCCCAAGCCGCCCTTTCGGGTTTTCGACTTGCCGGGTGTACAGATTTTTTATTTCCATCCCTTATTTTTGCCCGAACCCTTGGTTCGCCTGAAAGTCCTTATTTTTGCCTAGGCCAGTCAACCTAGCGGGTCTTTGATCATGCGTAGTATCTTTTAACAATATTCGTATTTACAGGGTGCGAGAGGTCGTCGCCATCCATAGTAGTCAAGATCATTTCTCCACCAGAGAAAATGCTTTTGATTACAAATGGCCCTTCATATGTAGGGGTCCATTTTCCCCTGGGATCACCTTGTGGCAAAATGACACGCTTGATTACCAAGTCAACGATCCGATATACCTGACTTTTGACCTTTTTATTAAAAGCTTTGATCATGCGTTTTTGGTACATCTGACCATGACAGATAGTTGTAAGCCTCCTCTCATTAATCAAGTTTAGTTGGTCAAACCGAGTCTGAATCCAATCTTCTTCATTCAAACCAGCATCCTTCATGATTCTCAGAGAGGGGATCTGAACCTCAATAGGCAAGACAGCTTCCATGCCGTATATGAGAGAAAAAGGTGTTACCCTAGTTGATGTGCGAGCTGTGACATTGAGATTGAAAAGGTAGCAGATAAACCATGGTTTCACGAGGTAAAGAGGTCTTTAAGCACAAGACTACCCCGAGGGTTGCGTCTGTTAATGATAAGAAGTTTTTGAAAAGGTTCGCTGCAAAGTTCTTCATCAGCAATGGGGTTCTCTATAAGCGTAACCATGATTCAACCTTACTGCGATGTGTGGACAAAAGCGAGGCAGAAAGGATCATGGCAGAGTTACATGAAGGTACCTTCAAAACTCATTCCAGTGGACACACCATGGCGAAGAAAATCCTACGGGCAGGATATTATTGGTCCACTATGGAAGCCGATTGTTATCAGCATTCTCGAACCTGTCATAAGTGCCAAGTCTATGCTGATAAGGTGCATGCACCTCCAGTTCCTCTGAATGTTTTGACAGCTCCTTGGCCTTTTGCAATGTGGGGCATCGACATGGTTGGCGAGATCATACCTACTGCGTCTAACGGGTATCGTTTCATTCTGGTAGCTATTGATTATTTTACGAATTTGGTTGAGGCATCTTCCTTTGCTACAGTAACCAAGAACGTCGTGGCACGGTTTATCCGACACAATCTGATCTATCGATATGTTGTACCAGATAGGATCATCACTGACAATGGTACAAATCCCAACAATACAATGATCACTGAGCTCTGTAACTCACTAGAGTCGCCAGTTCAGTGATACGGTGGCAGAACCAGACTGTTTTAAGAAATACTGGTTTGCATTTTGCGTTTGTGTTCGCAAAATGTCGCGGTAAGCAAGAGTCGCCACCGACCTTTATTTTATCCAACTGGAAAGGAAAAAAGCACAGAAAAATTCCTTTTTCGAGATTTTGAGTACGGGGGGTAGATTATAGAAAGGGAAGGTATTAGCACCTTTTCTATCCGTAGTTTTCCACGGGCTCTTAGGTACTTGCTCATCATTTTAAAAAATTGCTTGTGTGTGTTTGTTTTGAAAAGTTTTTGTTTTTCTTCGTTTTAACCCTTGCTTCTGTCTTCAAGAGTGTTACGAAGTGTTTTTGAAAACTTTGTTTGAAAAGTGTTTGGTGTGAAAAAGATTGTTTGTTTGAGTAAGTACCTAACAGTATCTACCTACTAGAAAAAAGATTGTGTATGTTCTCGTTTCCTTTGGACAGCTCTATCCTACTATTGAGAAATAGGAAACACCATCTGTGATACGGTGGGAGAATTGACTTGATGTTTTGTGTTTCAATCGCATTTGAGCAGATAGCAAGAGTCGCCATCGACTTTTCTTTTATCCAAAAGGAAAGGTAAAAAAGCACAGGAAAGACCTTTCGAGATTATTTCTCGGATTTGGAGGGTAGATTATGAAAAGATAAGGTATTAGCACCCTTTTCATACATGGTTTTCCATGGGCTCTTAGTTACTGGTTTAGATCACTTGCTTTCATTTGACAGTGTGCTAGTGGTGTGGGATTTGAAAGTATTTTGAAAAATCTCTTTGTAATGGTTCTCGTTTCTATAAGAACGCGTACAAATTTTTGTTTTGAAAAGTGGTTCAAAGATGTGTTTGTGAATCGTGTTTCGGAAAGTGTTTCGAAAAGATGTTTTGCAATGGTTCTCATCTCTATAAGAACGTATACAAAATGTTTTGTCTTTTTTTGAAAATGTTTTGAAATGAAAGTGTAGTTGTAAAAAGTTTTTATCGTGAGCAAGCGAGTAACTAGGAGCGAATCTATCTACTCGAAAGGTCTTAAATTGTTCTTTTCTTCCTCCTTTTAATGATGCTATCTTACCATTGATTTGGTAAGAAGCCCCATCGTTGGATGTGAAGGGACAGGCGTGGGTCAATTTTTACATTCATCGAAAGCAACTTATGAGACGCTTTAGAAATTTTCGTAAGGGACGAGATCGTTTTATCGAAGGCAACGTTGAGGGTCATCGAGGGACTACGATCTTTTTTATCGAAGGGTCATTGCTAAAGCATCCCATATTCGAGGGACATGATTGTATTTCCGAGGCAACGAGCGAGGTTACCCTAGAGGTGCGCGTGTGAAAAAGTGTGTTAGTTTCAAGTTTTTTTATTCTTTGATTAGGTTATCCAGCAGTTGATTTTTAATCTTGCCATACACGCCTAATTGCTATACAGTATAAGGAAAACAGTAAATTACGGGAATTGAAATTCTACGCTATTACAAAGTATTCGGGAATGGGGGTACAATTTTTACAAATGGGGATGAATCAAATGTGATAGAAAGGTCCAAATAACAAGCAATACAACCCAATCGAATTTTGCGCGATTAATTAAAGCTATAATAATCCATGAAAATAAAATTAACCAATGAAATATGGAAATAAAATTTTATCTTTACTTGTAAGAAAAAAAAATAAGATATTATTTAAAGTAAATGTTTAACTAAAGAAATTAAATCAAAATGTATATATTTTTATCTTTTAATATTTTTCATGATGAAAAGAATTAATTAATCCTATGAAAGATTTATATTTTTATATTTTTTGAATATGAGAAAATAAAAAAACAAATAGAAATATGTTCTATATTTTTTGTATCATTTGTATCATAAAAAAGAAACAAAGGGAAATTAATAGCAAAAGTTCAATCAATAAACAAATTAGGAACAAAAAATAAACTATTCAAAATAAATGATGTAAACAAAAAATTATGGATGAAACAAATAAAGAGGGGGTGTATGCTATGAACAGAAAATGGGCTTATGGATGATTTGGGGCGGAGGCCCAATGAAAATGGTTGTTCACTTGCTGTAACAAAAAATTAAGCAAACTGGGGGGTGAGGCCAGTAAAATGGAATGGGCTTATTAGAGCAAAGGCAAAAGATATCCAATACAAATCAGCAAAATAAAACCCAAGCCCTAAAACAACCATAACCACAAATTAAGGGATAACACAAAAAATTAGGGTTTGGGAAATTTGTGTACAAGCGGCGTTGTTGTCCATCTGTTTATCGTTTCCAATTGCTGAAACTTTCTATACGTCCTCACTATCCCGTCCTTGTCTTACCTCACGACCTAATCTCCCTCTTCAGTAACCACGGCGCCTCTTTGTCTCACCGCGATTTACAATTTTTGAAACCCTTCTCTTTGAATTCGGATTTAAACCCAAAAGACCCAAAACTGCCTCATCCTTGACCTCCCTAAAACTCTCTGTTACCGGAACACAACCCTCTCGTCTCCCTAATCAAGCTTTAGCGATTTTTGAAAAGGTACGGTTTCTTTATTATTTTTAAAGCTTACAAATTTTTACTGATTTTTCTAACTTTGTTGTGTCTTCTATTAACTAAGCCTTTGTTTTCTTAGATGTAGAAATCATGTTTATGGAAGTATGAGAAAGAGGAAGAACTCATACCTATTGGAGCTTTACAATTTCTTGTGATTTTATGCGAAATAGGAAAGGAGAGGCGAGACTGAGGACAATATTCAATGGTGGCAGAAGTTTTTCGAGGGAAAGAGATGAGGATGAGAGCGTGGCTTTTCTGGCTTATTGGTAACTTTTCTGTTTTCTTTGTTTGAATGATGATTATCAGGTTTTCTGAATTTTTGTGGTTTGTTACTGGTTTTTTTTTTTCTTTGTTCACAGTTTTGGGATTTTTGAGGCTTTGTTACTGGTTTGTTGTGGACTTTGATGGTTAATAGGCCTTGGGATTTTTGTGATGGTTGTTTGGTTCTTGCTCTTGATGCTGGTTACTGTTTTGGGTTTGAGGCTTTGCTATTGATTTTTTTGAGTTTGATCTGGTTACAAGTTTTGGGTTTGAGGCTTTGCTACTGGTTTTTTGAGTTTGATCTGGTTACAGGTTTTGGAATTTTTTAGTGATGGTTAACAGGTTTTGGGTTTGAGGCTTTTCTACTGTTTTGTGAGTGTTGAGGCTTGTTCACAGTTTTTTTGAGTTTGAAGCTTGTTCACATTTTTTTTGAGTTAACAGGTTTTTTGAGTTTGAAGCTTATTACTGTGTTTTTTCTCTTTGCTCTCCTCCTGCTTTTGGATCCCCTGCTTCTGTTATATTGACCTCTTCTTATCTTGTGGCCTTTGGTCTCTACAGGTTTTTTTGCTTACAGCAGGTTTTGCTTGGTTTTGTTTTTTAGCAGTTTTGATGATTCTGGGGTTTACAGCAGGTTTTGCTTGGTTTTGTTTTTTAGCAGTTTTGATGATTCTTGGGTTTACAGCAGCTCTTCCTTTTGCAATAGAGTTTTTGCAGGATGTGCATTGGGTAATTCTAATAGCCTAGGTGACTTCTTTCCTCTCTTCTCTCTCAATGACAATAAAAAAGCAATTTTCTCTTTTGCCTTTTTTACTAATCTGAAAGGTTTGCAGTTTGGAAAATGATGATACCTTGCTTCTTGACCAAAGTGACTTGCTATTTTGTTTGATTTAGCTATTTGTTATACTTGCCACAGTGCTGCCTCGTTTTAGCTTTTGTTTGTGCTGTTGGTTTAGACAGTTGTAATGCTGCTGTTTGTTTTCCCAGTTCGTGATGCTGTTTGTTGTTTGGTTCAATTTGTGATGCTGTTTGTTTGGTTCAGTTTGTGATGTTGTTTGTTGTTTATCCAGTTTGTAATGCTGTTGTTGGTTGTCCAGTTTGTAATTCTGTTTGTTTGGACTGTTGTAGCATTTTGTTATTGTAGCATGCTCGCGAATTTCTCTTCTTCTTTTTTTTTGAGAACCAATAAGGGTAACCTTCTCGTGATTTGCAATTAGGGGGAATAGATTTGTGATGAATTAAATAGCATTCTGATTCCACATTGCAAACCTTAATGATGAATACCTTTTAGAAAAATTTCTTGTTCATGCCCATATAATTTTGTACTAATCATGTTTTCTTTCTCTTGTTTTCATGTGAGCAAAATTGGAGATGACAAAGTAAAGAACGCAAGAAATCTGTGGCAAGCATGGAAGTCTTGGAGATAAGCAAAGGATTTTGATACGACTTCAATCTTCAAACAACTTAGACATAGATTAATTCTCCTAGGCCAAACATTCATTTGGATTTTCTTTGTAACTTAGAAAGATCATTCTTGTATTTTGATGTATTGTATCCAATAGTTGTAACAATTTATCTTTTAAATATAATAAGTTGTAAAACATAAAGTATTAAAAGAAATAAATTGTTTTTTGTAACAATCTTGGACAGTGTGTGTGAAATTGGAGAAAATCTTGAGTTGTAGCATGAAGTATTCTGGTGTCATTTTATAAATTGAAATCCTTTATCAACAACAACTTGTAATTTCTCTTCGCATCCTAATTGATTTTTTTTTAAATTCCCAATCAGGATATTTGAAATAAAATGCTCCAGTCTGGTAACTTAAATTCCAAGTAATCCCAATAACTTTGTAACTAAATTTCAAACAAACACGCACTGTATATTCCATTTCCTAACCAAACAAATGTTTTAAGGACGTAAATCATCTGGTCAACCTGGATCCCACAATCATGATTGTCCTAAATGACAGTCTTAACCTCCATCTCTTGTCCCAAACAAATCATGCTCTAAGAACAAACATTATCCTTTCAGTAAACTGTGTTTTAAGAAAATTCAAAATCAATCAAATGCCTTGCGATGATTTGATAATTTTAAAGTTTTCCAAACTCAAATTTCTTTCGATTCTTTGAAGATAAACCCGTGAGTGACATCATAAGTGACCATGAACAGACAAAATCGTCTCAAAATCTTGTAGCTTGAAGAAATCATAAATACAACCTTGAGGAAGCATGAAGACCTATGAAGGCCAATTGGATCTTTGAAAACTCATTTTCTTTTATTGAATTGCAAAAAACCCTAATTGCTGGTTTACTGCCATAGAAGAGAATCTGTCTGGTCGATTTCTGAGCCAACTTGAATATCCGAGAAACCCTAGGGTTGTGTCTTCTATGAAAAATGGGATGTAAAATTTTTGGGTACAACAGCTGCCCCTGTTCAATCTTCTTAAACTTGAAAAGCGAAATCAACATGTTTGTCGTTTGTGGCTTGAAAGTAGAAGATGATTGAACACTAGAGTGCCCGGAAATTTGCACTTGATAACGCGCTGGTTTGATTGTGTATGGAAATGGGCTTAAAGATGCCATTTGGAGAAACATAGGAGAATTGTCGGAGATTGGCTTGTAGATGTCATCCAAAGGTAATTGTTGGCTAAAAGTTTGAACTGGATCTGAACAGAGAACGAATCAGAATAAATCGTTGAGAGATTTATTTGAAACAGTAAAATCTGGAAATGAATCAGAATAAACCGTTGAGAGATTTAACTGAAGCAGTAAAAATCTGGAGATGAATCAGAATAAATCGTTGAGAGATTTATCTGAACCAGTAAAAATCTGGAGACGAATCAGAATAAACCGTTGAGAGATTTATTTGAACCAGTAAAAATCTGGAGACGAATCAGAATAAACCGTTGAGAGATTTATCTGAACCAGTAAAAATCTGGAGATGAATCAGAATAAACTGTTGAGAGATTTATCTGAACCAGTAAAAATCTGGAGACGAATCAGAATAAACCGTTGAGAGATTTATCTGAACCAGTAAAAATCTGGAGACAAATCAGAATAAACCGTTGAGATATTTATCTGAACCAGTAAAATCTGGAGACGAATCAGAATAAACCGTTGAGAGATTTATCTGAACCAGTAAAAATCTGGAGACGAATTAGAATAAACCGTTAAGAGATTTATTTGAACCAGTAAAAATCTGGAGATGAATCAGAATAAACCGTTGAGAGATTTATCTGAACCAGTAAAAATCTGGAGACGAATCAGAATAAACTGTTGAGAGATTTATCTGAACCAGTAAAAATCTGAAGACGAATCAGAATAAACCGTTGAGAGATTTATCTGAACCAGTAAATATCTAGAGACGAATCAGAATAAACCGTTGAGAGATTTATCTGAACCAGTAAAAATCTGGAGACGAATCAGAATAAACCGTTGAGAGATTTATCTGAACCAGTAAAAATCTGGAGACGAATCAGAATAAACCGTTGAGAGATTTATCTGAACCAGTAAAAATCTAGAGACGAATCAGAATAAACCGTTGAGAGATTTATCTGAACCAGTAAAATCTGGAGACGAATCAGAATAAACCGTTGAGAGATTTATCTGAACCAGTAAAAATCTGGAGATGAATCAGAATAAATCGTTGAGAGATTTATCTGAACCAGTAAAAATATGGAGATGAATCAGAATAAACCGTTGAGAGATTTATCTGAACCAGTAAAAATCTGGAGACGAATCAGAATAAACCGTTGAGAGATTTATCTGAACCAGTAAAAATCTGGAGATGAATCAGAATAAACCGTTGAGAGATTTATCTGAACCAATGAAAATCAGCCTTTTCTCAGAAACTAATTTGTATTTGACTTGTTGAAAATTTGTGTTTGTCGGAAGTTTGTTGATAGTAAATGTCCAATGGCTCTTTCCTGTAAAAGGTGAATAGTTAATTGTATGCAATGATACGATGTATGCGATGCATGGTGTGATTTTTGCCTCTCAAAATAAATTAGAATGCACTGTATGCACTTGAGTTGTCAATGTTATAACGTATGTATGCAAATGTATGAAAAGTAAAGATTGCTTGTGCCGTAGCATTGCTGGAAGTGGGGAAAATAAATCCCCTTTTGAAGCACGGATGGGTGAGTTTCCAAGTAAAAAACTCTGTTGCAGAAGGGAAGAGCCAGACATTGCTTGTGATATCCTTCTGGGGAAATCTGAGAAGTTGGGCAACTTGCTGGGGACACTTTTGACCAGTGGTTGGAAATTTTTGCTCTGGCTGGAGAAAGTACCTGCGGGGGTTTTATGGAATGGCTCACAGATATTACTCTATTTCTTAAAGTCATTAGTAATTCTCTTTCCGTTTTTTTTATTTATTTGTAACAGTAATCACGTTCAAATGCATATGTTCAAAATAAATCATTGGACGTTTTTGTAAATAAAACATAGAAATAAGAAAAATAGATGGTTTTGCACTTTCAAAAGGGATATCTTTGTATTAACTTGAACAAGTGTTTTTTGTACAATGAGACAAAGCATTCTGGCAAGAGAATGTCGTCGTAAAAAATGAAAATTTATACAAAGAAAAGGTAGCTATGTGAAATAATCCCATGGGGTTCCCGTTCTACTATAGCCTTCATGTCTCTGAATGTCTTGTCCGCTGATCGCCTCGGCGAAGTCGATTGGATTGATTTAGAGCCAATTGAGTTGATTGGTTGACGCTGAAGATTGTTTTCCAGATGATCCAACGAGACATAGTCATACGCTTTAATCCCTAACTTTTTCTTGGACCTCCCTCTCGGGTTTTCAGTCCACCGGGATACCCTTTTTTGCCCAAGCCGCACTTTCGGGTTTTCGACTTACCGGGTGTACAGATTTTTTTATTTTCATCCCTTATTTTTGCCCGAACCCTTTTGGTTCGCCTGGAAGCCCTTATTTTTCCTAGGCCAGTCAACCTAGCGGGTCTTTGATCATGCGTAGTATCTTTTAACTATGTCCGTATTTACAAGGTGCGGGAGGTCGTCGCCATCCATAGTAGTCAAGATCATTGCTCCACCAGAGAAAATGCTTTTGATTACAAATGGCCCTTCATATGTAGGGGTCTATTTGCCCCTGGGATCGCCTTGTGGCAAAATGATACGCTTGATTACCAAGTCACCGATCTGATATACCTGACGTTTAACCTTTTTATTAAAAGCTTTGATCATGAGTTTTTGGTACATCTGACCATGACAGATAGCTGTAAGCCTCCTCTCATCAATCAAGTTTAGTTGGTCAAACTGAGTCTGAATCCAATCTTCTTCATTCAAACCAGCATCCTTCATGATTCTCAGAGAGGGGATCTGAACCTCAATAGGCAAGCCAGCTTCCATGCCGTATACGAGAGAAAAAGGTGTTGCCCCAGTTGATGCGAGCTGTGGTACGATACCCATGGAGAGCGAATGGTAGCATCTCATGCCAGTCTTTGTATGTGACTGTCATTTTCTATATGATCTTCTTAATGTTTTTGTTAGCAGCTTCTATAGCACCATTCATCTTTGGCCGGTAAGGGGAAGAATTGTGATTCTGAATCTTGAATTGCTCGCAAAGGCGGTGATCATAGTATTATTCAGATTTGTACCATTATCAGTGAGGATTCTCTCTGGGATACCGTACCGACAGATGAGATTCTGCTTGATGAACCGGGTGACCAGATTCTTAGTAACGGAAGCAATGGAAGCTGCCTCAACCCACTTTGTAAAATAGTCGATGGCCACTAAGATAAAGCGATGTCCATTGGAGGCTGTTGGCTTGATTTCCCCAATCATATCGATTCCCCACATAGCAAATGGCCAAGGAGCCGTCAATACATTTAGAGGAACCGGAGGTACATGCACTTTGTCAGCATAGATTTGACACTTATGGCATGTCCGATAGTGTTGATAGCAATCCGCTTCCATGGTAGACCAATAATAGACTGCCCGTAGGATTTTCTTTGCCATTGTATGCCCACTGGAATGTGTACCAAAAGAGCCTTCGTGTAGCTCACCCATGATCCTTTCAGCCTCATCCTTGTCTACGCACTGAAGCAATACTGATTCATGACTGCGTTTGTAGAGAATGCCATTACTAAGGAAGAACCTAGCCGAGAACCTTCTCAGGAACTTCTTGTCATTCACCGAAGCTCCTTCTAGATATTCCTAAGACTCGAGATACCTTTTGACTTCATGAAACTAAGGTTGGTCCACTACTTCTTCGGTATTAATCTCGTGACAGTAGGTTGGTTCATTCATCCGCTCAATGGATATTTGAGGAGCCTCGTTATCCCAATTAAGTTTAAACATAGATGACATTGTAGCTAATGCGTCTGCTAGCTGATTTTCTTCTCGCGGGAAATGCTCGAAGGTGATCTTCTCGAAATGCAGCAACAATGTCAACACATGTTCTTTATAAGGGATAAGATTGGGGTGATTGGTATCCCATTCCCCTTTGACTTGACTGATGACCAAGGTTGAATATCCAAATACATCCAAGTGTTTGATTCCCAAGTCTATGGCAGCCTTGAGACCAAAGATGCACGCTTCGTATTCTGCCATGTTATTTGTACAGTTGAAGCAAAGTCTGGAAGTAAAGGGAGTATGACATCCTTCAGGAGATATGAGTACGGCGCCGATACCATTTCCAAGTGCGTTGGATGCCCCATCAAAGAACAAGGTCCATCGGGATCCTTGTTCAGGTCCGTCATATGGCCTGATCTCTTCATAGTTGTCTAACGTCATGATGTCTTCATCTGGGAATTCAAACTTCATGGACTGATAGTCTTCTACAGCTTGGTGAGCAAGATGATCAGCCAATACACTGCCCTTTATAGCTTTCTGGGTAGTATACTGTATGTCATATTCTGTCAGGATCATCTGCCATCTTGCTATTCTCCCAGAAAGAGCAGGCTTCTCAAAGATGTACTTTATCGAATCCATTTTAGATATCAACAAAGTAGTGTGGGTCAGCATATACTATCTCAGTCGGCGAGTAGCCCATGCCAGAGCGCAACAAGTTTTCTCGAGCAGTGAATATCTTGTTTCACAGTCTGTAAACTTTTTGCTCAGGTAATAAATAGCATGCTCTTTTTGGCTAGACTCGTCATGCTACCCCAGCACACACCCCCATTGAGTTTTCTAAAACAGTTAGATATAAGATCAATGGCCTTCCTTCGATATGTGGCAACAACGCAGGAGGTTCTTGCAGGTATTCCTTGATTTTGTCAAAAGCAACTTGGCATTCGTCGTTCCATCTGACTACTTGATCTTTCTTCAGGAGTTTGAAGATTGGTTCACAAGTAGCTGGCAGGTGAGAAATAAACCTGGCTATGTAATTCAGACATCCCAAGAACCCTCTGACTTCTTTCTCAGTACAAGGAGACGGTATTTCTTGTATCGCTTTAACCTTGGTAGGATCAACTTCGATACCCTTGTTGCTGACGACAAAACCCAAGATTTTACTAGACCGTACTCCGAATGTGCACTTGTTTGGATTCAATCTCAACTTGTACTTCTTTATCCTTTCAAACAACTTATGTAGGTGATCGAGGTGCTCTTCTTCCGTCTGCGATCTGGGTATCATATCATCTACATAGACCTCTATCTCATGGTGTATCATGTCATGAAATAAAGCTACCATAGCGTGTTGATAGGTTGCCCCAGCATTCTTCAGTCCGAATGGCATGACCTTATAATAGAAAGTGCCCCACTGTGTAACAAAAGTCGTTTTCTCTATATCCCCAGGCGCCATTTTGATTTGGTTGTAGCACGAGAATCCATCCATGAAGGAAAACACTTTGTGTTGCACCGTATTATCCACCAGGATGTCGATGTGGGGAAGTGGGAAATCATATTTGGGGCTTGCCCTGTTTAAGTCTCTGTAGTCCACACACATCCGCACTTTACCATCTTTCTTGGGTACAGGGACAACATTGTCCACCCATTGGAGATAAGAGGTGACAGCCAAAAATCCAGCATTGAACTGCTTCATAACTTCTGCTTTGATCTTTTTCGACATATCAGGCCTCATACGGCGAACCTTTGCTTTACTGGGGGACAATCTTCCTTTGTAGGCAGACGATGTACCATAATGTCTGCATCCAGTCCTGGCATATCTTCGTATGACCAGGCGAAGATCTCAACATAATCCTGTAACAGCTGAATCAGACGTTCCTTAACACTCGGCTCTAGATTGGCACCCACCTTGATTTCCTTTTTATCTTCCTCGGTACCCAAGTTGATTGTATCCAACGGTTCCTCATGAGGCTGAATAGCTCTGTCTTCTTGTTGCAACAACATGGCCAACTCTCCTGGCACTTCAAAATCTTCCTCACCTTCGTCGTCGGCTTGGTAGATCGGATTTTCAAAGTCACAATTGGCCATAGCAGAACTGTTACCCATGGGATCCTGAGTGGACGTAGATCTTCATTTTCAATATGTGAGTGTGTGTAAGAGTACAACTAGCTTTGAAAGAAATAAAAATGTAAGAAAGAAAAGACGAAGAAAACAAAATTTGATGCAAAAACGTCCATGGTTCATTAATGACATATGAGAATGAAGTGACAACCCTTACAGATGGACCATTGTGCCTCGGGTAAGACACAAGGTTTTAAAAAGTCTGAATTGTTTAAATATTACAAGCCTGAAAATAATAAAAGACAATTACTCTTGAATAAACGTAATAGGAATGAAATCCTTCGCCTCCCAATTATTAAGCCCTCCGCCGATAGTTGGAAAAATCCATCCATCCATGTCACAGCTGCCATCACTATCTTCTAATGCATTGACTCCTTGATTACTGATACGCAGAGGTGGTCCCCCTGCGCGAGAACGTCGGACAGTTTTCTGAGCCTCTGAAGTGAACCCCAACCCAAATATGTCGGACTTGTAGGGAATATCCGGAAGCTGACCCCGGATAGTACATCCTCCCTCCTCGACTACTGCTCGAGCATCCTTCAATAAAGCCATCTTTAGCGAAGGTTTGGTAATCTTCGGGACCTTTGGAGTAAACTTGGTTGTAGCGACCATTGCTGGAACCTCCTCAAAGTTATGGCAGGGAGTCTCTATGAATTCACCATCCATTTCAACATACCTGAAAGAGTTCAAATGGCTAACCATGTATTTCTCTTCTCCGTGAACTGTGACAATCTTCCCTCTGATAGGGTATTTTAGCATTTGGTGTAGGGTGGAAGTGGCTGCACCAGCTCCATGGATCCAGGGTCGACCCAACAGACAAGAGTACGAAGGGCGGATGTCCATCACATAGAAAATTGAGTCAAAGGTCTGAGTCCCAATTTTTATGGGGATACTAACTTCTCCGTGCACAGTCCTCTTGGAACCATCAAAGGCCCTTACTATGATGTTGCTAGGTTTCAAGATGAGCCCCTCACAATCCAGCCGATCGAGGGCATTTTTGGGCAAGACATTCAATGATGAACCGGTATCCACCAAAACATGGGCAAGTGTGGTACCCCTGCATTCAATGGAAATATGTAAGGCATCGTTGTGCTTCCTTCCCTTAGAGGTTAAATCAGCATCGGAAAAGCCCAATCCGTTATCAGCAGTTAGACTGGCCACACAGTATTCAAATTGGTCGATGGAGGTCTCCTGGGGCACATGATCGGTCTTAAGAAACTTTACCAAGGCTTTGGCGTGAGTTTCAGAGCATAAAAGTAAGGACAACAATGATATCTTCGAGGGGGCCTGCCCCAATTGTTCTACAATGTTGTAGTCACTTTTCTTGATTATCTTCAGGATTTCTTCTATTTCTTTTCTAGAAGCTTCAAGGATGACTTCGGGACGTTCTCTTGCTTGGGCAGGCTCAACCAAAGCCTTTTTTCCCCTGGTATCGGCAGTAGGGATAACAGCAGGAGTAGCAATGGTCTTTGGAGAAATCTCAGGGGAGAAGACTCTTCCACTTCTTGTTATTTTGCTGGTTCCAGTGATGTTACCGATATCAGGATCAATATCTCTTGCAACTTCATTTGTGACAGCCAACTGATCTTGCTTAACGCCGTAGTAATAAACGTCAGCCTCATAACTCCAGGGAACAACTTTATTTGAGGAGTATGGCATTGGTCTTGGCATAGTGATGATCAATGGTGCAGATATGGGAGAAGATGTAATCCTGACGGGTCTTTTGGTGGAGACCCTGGGAGGATTGTCGGGAATGGTGATTATCGAAACATCTTGAGAAGAGCTTTTGATAAGAGGTAGATTTTCAAATAGGATTTCTTTACTAGTCATCAGGCACTGGACGCCTATCTTTAGTAACAAACAACCGTTTGGCAGAGATTTGCAAAGGTGGCAATTTTCATCGCAACCTGGGAACAAGTTGGCTTGCAGTAGATTTTGTTTAACGGTCAACAGAGGAGTAACCAAGTCATTCACGGAGGAAACAAAACGATCATCATCAATGGCATTGATACCTTGGCCATGTCTGGGCATTGGTGCCGTTATTACATTAGGCATTTCTGGGGACTCAAATTCAAGCTCCTTCGCATCGATAAGGTCTTGCACCTTATTCTTTAAGGCCCAACAGTCATTTGTATCATGCTCCGGGCTTCCAGAATGATAGGCACATCGGGCGTTCGGGTTGTAGCGAGGAGAAGCAGTATTGGGGTTCTTGGGAGCTTCCTTTAAAATTTCCAGATTGGTCCTTAGAAGGTGTGGCAAAACTTGGGACATGGTCATGTTAATCCGGGTAAATCGTCTCATGGGCGTTTCTGGTTTGCGCTGATGATTTCGCTGCTGATTTGGCACAGGATTAGAGATCATGACAGCCCTTACTGTCGGACAATGGTCGATTTTGTTTTTATTCTTATGGTCATACGCAGAACCGACCTCCTTCTTTCCAACAAAAGGTTTCTTCACCAAACTTGAGGATGCATCTCTTTGAATTTTGCCGCTTTTTATACCGGCTTCGACTCGCTCACCAGTCATGATTAATTCGGTAAACCCAGATGAAGAACTCCCAATCAGGTGATTGAAAAATGGTCCTGACAAGGTGCCAAGGAACATATCCACTAATTCTGTGTCGGATAGAGGGGGCTGGACTCTGCCTATAAGATCCCTCTATTTTTGAGCATAGATTTTGAAACCTTCATCTGTTCCCATAGACATACTTTGTAACTGTGTCCTAGTCGGAGCCAAATCAGCATTATACTGATACTGTTTGTAGAAAGCGGCAACCAACTCTTCCCAGTTACGGGCATTGGACCCTTCTAATTGGTAGAACAAATCCAACTGAGTCTCTGATAACCTCTCCTAGAAGAAATGCACCCACAGATTTTTATCATCCGTGTGGGGTTGAATCTTTCTGACATATGACCTCAGATGTAGTTTTGGGCAAGAGATACCATCATACTTGACAAAAGTTGGGACCTTGAATTTCTGTGGGATGACAACCCCTGAGATGAGTCCAAATTCTTCAAAGTCCAAACCGGGTACCCTCTGAATCTCCATGGTGTTCAAACGATCCTCTAGCTGTTTGTATTTATCATCAGCAGGAGGATATTACTCCTCAGAGTAATCAGGCTCTTCCTCTCCTTCGGATACTGGGTCGTCGTTCACTTCCTGGGTCTCGGCCCCTTGGTTATCTCCTTCACCCGATGATGTTGCAAAGTCCAAGGTTCGCCTGGTCTGTCCTTTAAACCTTCTTCCCATGATCACAACTCCGGTTGGTTTCTTTGTTTTCTTCTTCTTCTCTTTGACTAGCAGAGTCTTCAACTCCTCTTGCCCTTTTGTCAGAGCCATGAGCATTTGTTAAAACTGGGCATTCTGCGCTTGAAGGTCTTTTACAGTCTGTTCAACATCCATCTCACTGAAATAAACAGTAGAAGGATAAGGCGACCTGTTATGAGAAACCTGTATGATGTCATGATGAATGAAGATGCAATATGCAAATGATTTCAAGGAAATTTAGAGATTTAAACTTGTCCAAACCAAAAAAAGAACACACGTCATATTAAATAAAACCAAGTTTGAATACATCATGCCTCCTTGGGCTTACAAAGAAAGAAACAAAATACAGCAAAAATTCTTAAGACAAAAAGACCGAACGCATCCTCTTTGGAGAAATGTAGGTATTCAGATTTTTCTCTTCATGAAGCAGTTTGGTGAGCTCTAGAACCTTCTTTTCACTGGCGTAGTACTGGGTTTCAAAGGTGTCTCGTTCTTCCTTCAACTGAATCCAAGCTTTCTACAGGTCTTCGAGAGAAGTAGGCATGTCAGGATGAAGAACGGTGTATGGGACGTCTCCTTCAATAACAGGTTCAATGATGACAAGAAGGATGGAAGGGTAAGGCATCAAGAGATTCTGAGCACGAGCCCGTACCCACTTAAGGTAAGGCTCGAGAGGGATAGAGTTTTTATGTCCCAAAGTCCTATTATCCACCTTGTTCACCATTCCCCAAGCACGTGCAAACCTCTGGCGATAACCTTGATCTTCTTTGTCGTAGTCGAACACCAGACCTCGGATGAGCATCTCATGAGGGCCGTCCCTTCGAGCATACCCAAACTGTCGAAGAGCTAAGCATGGGTTGTAGGTGATACCTCCCCTAATACCAAGCAAAGGTACATTAGGGAACTCCCCACAGCGGTCAATGATAGAGATATCTTCCAAGGATCTCGAGCACCGACGGATATCAGCGTGGGAGAGAGACATCATCCTTTGAGACCAAGTCAATCTTTGCTCATTCTTCAATGCTGACTGAGGCAGGTGTGAAGTGAACCACTTAGCGAGTAGGGGTATACAACATAAAAGGGTACCTCTTTTCTTCATGGTACGGGTATGAAGGCAATGCAAGATGTCTCCTAGCAAGGTGCGTATAGGATTGCGAGAGAGAAAGACTTTGATGGCATTAACGTCTATGAATTGGTCCGAATTAGGAAACAGAACCAAACCATAAATGAGGAGAGCTAGCACGTCTTTGAAAGCTTGGAAATCCAAGTCATCCCATAATGAACGAGCTTTTTCCAATAGAAACTTAGCTAAAAAACCTTTAACCCCACTTCTTGTCTCCCAATTGGCTATGATGTCGGCCCTCTTCACATGTAAAGCTTCGGCGATGACTTCAGGTTTTGGAATCCCTACTAGACTGGTGAACAGTATCTGATTAAGCACAGGCACTCCTAAGAGCAGAGAGAACTCTTCTAGTGTAGGTACCAACTGATAGTCCGGAAAAGTGAAACAATGATGTACGGGATCAAAGAATTGGAATAGTACATACATCATCTCTTCTTGGAAGTTGGATGTAGCCAAACTGAGGAGTCGACCATACTTCTTGGTAAAATGAGAATCCCCAAGAACTCTTGAAGCTAGCTCTTGAAGTTGAGGATGTGCTTTTACAAAGCTAATTCGAATGGTGTTTCTTCAGAGAGAATTCATATCCTACAAAACAAAAACAAAGATAAAATTCTAAATCCTTGAAATGGTTAGTGAGCATGCATATGATGTTGATGATGTTTATGATGTTTATGTACAAGCAAACATATACACACACAACAAACAGATCCCTATGTTTTAGGCTTGCATGAGTTTGTAGGTAAGTACCCTCTTGAAGTATTAGTTGGCTCAACCTGTCCTAGAGATAATGATCAGATTCTAAAGGATGTCAATATCACTGACCTTTCTTTTAGGCATTGTCTCAGCATAACAATCTTTTCTTGCGGCCAAGATATCCTAAAAGTCTAGCCTCAATGAGTGTAGTATCGAGTATCAACCAATTTTCAGCTTTACACCGAAATCGGCTACCTCACTACGTCCTAATGGCCAAGTTTGTTCAATTAGGGTTCTAAGGTTAATTAGTGCTTCATGACGCCACTCAACGGCCCCGTATTCTCCTCGATTCACCACGAGGGATACCGGTACCCACAAATGCGTCACACTAACATAGACATTGTCTCAACCATATCGGTCTATGTTGTACAGTCTCCATAATCTATTGCTATTTACCTAAAAAGGTGCCCCTAATCCTGGTGGAGGATCAAAGCAAGCCCAATACAAAGAACTAAATATAAAGCATACAAATCAAATAATAAAATCGAGTAAAGGTGATTTATCCCTAAGGTAACCCCACTTTTTTTTATTTGTCCCCAGCAGAGTCGCCAGTTCTGTGATACGGTGAGAGAACTGACTTGATGTTTTGCGTTTCGATCGCATTTGTGCGGATAGCAAGAGTCACCACCGAATTTTCTTTTATCCAAAAGGAAAGGTAAAAAAGCACAGGAAAGACCTTTCGAGATTATTTCTCGGATTCGGGGGGTAGATTATGAAAAGAGAAGGTATTAGCACCCTTTTCATCCATGGTTTTCCATGGGCTCTTAGTTACTCGTTTAGATCACTTGCTTTCATTTGACAGTGTGCTTGTGGTGTGGGCTTTGAAAGTATTTTGAAAAATCTCTTTGTAATGGTTCTCGTTTCTATAAGAACATGTACAAAGTTTTGTTTCAAAAAGTGGTTCAAAGATGTGTTTGTGAATCGTGTTTCGGAAAGTGTTTCGAAAAGATGTTTTGCAATAGTTCTCGTCTCTATAAGAACGTATACAAAACGTTTTGTCTTTTTTTGAAAATGTTTTGAAATGAAAGTGTAGATGTAAAAAGTTTTTATCGTGAGCAAGCGAGTAACTAGGAGCGAATCTATCTACTCGAAAGGTCTTAAATTGTTCTTTTCTTCCTCATTTTAATGGTGCTATCTTACCATTGATTTGGTAAGAAGCCCCGTCGTTGGATGAGAAGGGACAGGCGCGGGTCAATTTTTACAGTCATCGAAAGAAACTTATGAGACTCTTTAGCAATTTTCGTAAGGGACGAGATCGTTTTATCGAAGGCAATGTTGAGGGTCATCGAGGGACTACGATCTTTTTTATCGAAGGGTCATTGCTAAAGCATCCCATATTTGAGGGACATGATTGTATTTCCGAGGCAACGAGCGAGGTTACCCTAGAGGTGCGTGTCTGAAAAAGTGTGTTGGTTTCAAGTTTTTTTATTCTTTGATTAGGTTATCTAGTGATTGATTTTTGAATCTTGCCATACACGCCCAATTACTATACAGTATAAGGAAAACAGTAAATTGCGGGAATTGAAATTCTATGCTATTACAAAGTATTCGGGAATGGGGGTACAATTTTTACAAATGGGGATGAATCAAATGTGATAGAAAGGTCCAAATAACAAGCAATACAATCCAATCGAATTTTGCACGATTAATTAAAGCTATAATAATCCATGAAAATAAAATTAACCAATGAAATATGGAAATAAAATTTTATCTTTACTTGTAAGAAAAAAAATAAGATATCATTTAAAGTAAATGTTTAACTAAAGAAATTAAATCAAAATGTATATATTTTTATCTTTTAATATTTTTCATGATGAAAAGAATTAATTAATCATGTGAAAGATTTATATTTTTATATTTTTTGAATATGAGAAAATAAAAAAAGAAATAGAAATATGTTCTATATTTTTTGTATCATTTGTATCATAAAAAATAAACAAAGGGAAATTAATAGCAAAACTTCAATCAATAAATAAATTAGGAACAAAAAATAAACTATTCAAAATAAATGATGTAAACAAAAAATTATGGATGAAACAAATAAAGAGGGGATGTATGCTATGAACAGAAAATGGGCTTATGGATGATTTGGGGCGGAGGCCCAATGAAAATGGTTGTTCACTTGTTGTAACAAAAAATCAAGCAAACTGAGGGGTGAGGCCAGTAAAATGGAATGGGCTTATTGGAGCAAAGGCAAAAGATATCCAATACAAATCAGCAAAATAAAACCCAAGCCCTAAAACAACCCTAACCACAGATTAAGGGATAACACAAAAAATTAGGATTTGGGAAATTTGTGTTCAAGCGGCGTTGTTGTCCATCTGTTTATCGTTTCCAATTGCTGAAACTTTCTATACGTCCTCACTATCCCGTCCCTGTCTTACCTCACGACCTAATCGCCATCTTCAGTAACCACGGCGCCTCTTTGTCTCACCGCGAATTACAATTTTTGAAACCCTTCTCTTTGAATTCGGATTTAAACCCAAAAGACCCGAAACTGCCTCATCATTGACCTCCCTAAAACTCTCTGTTACCCACAACCCTCTCGTCTCCTTAATCAAGCTTTAGCGATTTTTGAAAAGGTACGGTTTATTTATTATTTTCAAAGCTTATAAATTTTTACTGATTTTTCTAACTTTGTTGTGTCTTCTATTAACTAAGCCTTTATTCTCTTAGATGCAGAAATCATGTTTATGGAAGTATGAGAAAGAGGAAGAACTCATACCTGTCGGAGCTTTACAATTTCTTGTGATTTTCTGCGAATTAGGAAAGGAGAGGCGAGACTGAGGACATTATTCAATGGTGGCAGAAGTTTTTTGAGGGAAAGAGATGAGGATGAGAGCGTGGCTTTTCTGGCTTGTTGGTAACTTTTCTGTTTTCTTTGTTTGAATGATGATTATTAGATTTTCTGAATTTTTGTGGTTTGTTACTAGTTTTTGAGTTTTGCTTTGTTCACAGTTTTGGGATTTTTGAGGCTTTGTTACTGGTTTGTTATGGACTTTGATGGTTAACAGGCCTTGGGATTTTTGTGATGGTTGTTTGGTTCTTGCTCTTGATGTTGGTTACTGTTTTGGGTTTGAGGCTTTGCTACTGGTTTTTTTGAGTTTGATCTGGTTACAGGTTTTGGGTTTGAGGCTTTGCTACTGGTTTTTTGAGTTTGATCTGGTTACAGGTTTTGGGATTTTTCAGTGATGGTTAACAGGTTTTGGGTTTGAGGCTTTGCGACTGTTTTGTGAGTTTTGAGGCTTGTTCACAGTTTTTTGAGTTTGAAGCTTGTTCACAATTTTTTTGAGTTAACAGGTTTTTTGAGTTTAAAGCTTGTTACTGTGTTTGTTCTCTTTGCTCTCCTCCTGCTTTTGGATCCCCTGCTTCTGTTATATTTACCTCTTCTTATCTTGTGGCCTTTGGTCTCTACAGGTTTTTTTGCTTACAACAGGTTTTGCTTGGTTTTGTTTTTTTAGCAGTTTTGATGATTCTGGGGTTTATAGCAGGTTTTGCTTGGTTTTGTTTTTTAGCAGTTTTGATGATTCTTGGGTTTACAGCAGCTCTTCCTTTTGCAATAGAGTTTTTGCAGAATGTGCATTGGGTAATTCTAATAGCCTAGGTGACTTCTTTCCTCTCTTCTCTCTCAATGACAATAAAAAAGCAATTTTCTCTTTTGCCTTTTTTACTAATCTGAAATGTTTGCAGTTTGGAAAATGATGATACCTTGCTTCTTGACCAAAGTGACTTGCTATTTTGTTTGATTTAGCTATTTGTTATACTTGCCACACTGCTGCCTCGTTTTAGCTTTTGTTTGTGCTGTTGGTTTGGACTATTGTAATGCTGCTGTTTGTTTGTCTAGTTCGTGATGCTGTTTGTTGTTTGGTTTAGTTTGTGATGCTGTTTGTTTGGTTCAGTTTGTGATGTTGTTTGTTGTTTATCCAGTTTGTAATGTTGTTGTTGTTTGTCCAGTTTGTAATGCTGTTTGTTTGGACTGTTGTAGCATTTTATTATTGTAGCATGCTCGTGAATTTCTCTTCTTCTTTCTTTTTGTGAACCAAGAAGGGTAACCTTCTTGTGATTTGCAATTAGGGGAAATAGATTTGTGATGAATTAAATAGCATTCTGATTCCACATTGCAAACCTTAATGATGAATACCTTTTGGAAAAATTTCTTGTTCATGCCCATATAATTTTGTACTAATCATGTTTTCTTTCTCTTGTTTTCATGTGAGAAAAATTAGAGATGACAAAGCAAAGAACGCAAGAAATTCGTGGCAAGCATGGAAGTCTTGGAGATAAGCAAAGGAATTTGATACGACTTCAATCTTCAAACAACTTAGACATAGATTAATTCTCCTAGGCCAAACATTCATTTGGATTTTCTTTGTAACTTAGAAAGATCATTCTTGTATTTTGATGTATTGTATCCAATAGTTGTAACAATTTATCTTTTAAATACAATAAGTTGTAAAACATAAAGTATTAAAAGAAATAAATTGTTTTTTGTAACAATCTTGGACAGTGTGTGTAAAATTGGAGAAAATCTTGAGTTGTAGCATGAAGTATTCTGGTGTCATTTTATAACTTGAAATCCTTTATCAACAACAACTTGAAATTTCTCTTCGCATCCTAATTGATTTTTTTTTGAAATTCCCAATCAGGATATTTGAAATAAAATGCTCCAGTCTGGTGTCTTAAATTCCAAGTAATCCCAATAACTTTGTAACTGAATTTCAAACAAACACGCATTGTATATTCCATTTCCTAACCAAACAAATGTTTTAAGGACGTAAATCATCTGGCCAACCTGGACCCCACAATCATGATTGTCCTAAATGACAGTCTTAACCTCCATCTCTTGTCCCAAACAAATCATGCTCTGAGAACAAACATTATCCTTTCAGTAAACTGCGTTTTAAGGAAATTCAAAATCAATCAAATGCCTTGCGATGATTTGATAATTTTAAAGTTTTCCAAACTCAAATTTCTTCTGATTCTTTGAAGATAAACCCGTGAGCGACATCACATGTGACCATGAACAGACAAAATCGTCTCAAAATCTTGTAGCTTAAATAAATCATAAATACAACCTTGGGGAAGCATTAAGACCTATGAAGGCCAATTGGATCTTTGAAAACTCATTTTCTTTTGAGAATTGCAAAAAACCCTAATTGTTGGTTTACTGCCACAGAAGAGAATCTGTCTGGTCGATTTCTGAGCCAACATGAATATCCGAGAAACCCTAGGGTTGTGTCTTCTATGAAAAATGGGAGGGCAAATTTTGGGGTACAACAGCTGCCCCTGTTCAATCTTCTTAAACTTGAAAAGCGAAATCGACAGGTATGTCATTTGTGGCTTGAAAGTAGAAGATGATTGAACACTAGAGTGCCCAGAAGTTTGCACTTGATAACGCGTTGGTTTGATTGTGTATGGAAATGGGCTTAAAGTTGCCATTTGGAGAAACAGAGGAGAATTGTCGGAGATGGGCTTGTAGATGCCATCCAAAGGTAATTGTTGGCGAAAAGTTTGAACTGGATCTGAACAGAGAACGAATCAGAATAAACCGTTGAGAGATTTATTTGAAACAGTAAAATCTGGAAATGAATTAGAATAAACCGTTGAGAGATTTATCTGAACCAGTAAAAATCTGGAGATGAATCAGAATAAACCGTTAAGAGATTTATCTAAACCAGTAAAAATATGGAGACGAATCAGAATAAACCGTTGAGAGATTTATCTGAAACAGTAAAAATCTGGAGACGAATCAGAATAAACCGTTGAGAGATTTATCTACACCAGTAAAAATCTGGAGACGAATCAGAATAAACCGTTGAGAGATTTATCTGAACCAGTAAAAATCTGGAGACGAATCAGAAAAAACCGTTGAGAGATTTATCTGAACCAGTAAAAATCTGGAGGCGAATCAGAATAAACCGTTGAGAGATTTATCTGAACCAGTAAAAATCTGGAGACGGATCAGAATAAACCATTGAGAGATTTATTTGAACCAGTAAAAATCTGGAGACGAATCAGAATAAACCGTTGAGAGATTTATCTGAACCGGTAAAAATCTGGAGACGAATCAGAATAAACCATTAAGAGATTTATTTGAACCAGTAAAAATATGGAGATGAATCAAAATAACCGTTGAGAGATTTATCTGAACCCGTGAAAATCAGCCTTTTCTCGGAAACTAATCTGTATTTGACTTGTTGAAAATTTGTGTTTGTCGGAAGTTTGTTGATAGTAACTGTCCAATGGCTCTTTCCTGTAAAAGGTGAATAGTTAATTGTATGCAATGCTACGATGTATGCGATGCATGGTGTGATTTTTGCCTCTCAAAATAAATGAGAATGCACTGTATGCACTTGAGTTGTCAATGTTTTGATGTATGTATGCAAATGTTAGAAAAGTAAAGATTGCTTGTGCCGTAGCGTTGCTGGAAGTGGGGAAAATAAATCCCCTTTTGAAGCACGGATAGGTGAGTTTCCAAGTAAAAAACTCTGTTGCAGAAGGGAAGAGCTAGTCATTGCTTGTGATATCCTGCTGGGGAAATCTGAGAAGTTGGGCAACTTGTTGGGGACACTTTGGACCAGTGGTTGGAAATTTTTGCTCTGGCTGGAGAAAGTACATGCGGGGGTTTTATGGAATGGCTCACAGATATTACTCAATTTCTTAAAGTCATTAGTAATTGTCTTTCCATTTTTTTATTTATTTATTTGTAACAGTAATCACGTTCAAATGCATATGTTCAAAATAAATCATTGGACGTTTTTGTAAATAAAACATAGAAATAAGAAAAACAGATGGTTTTGCACTTTCAAAAGGGATATCTTTGTATTAACTTGAACAAGTGTTTTTTGTACAATGAGACAAAGCATTCTGGCAAGAGAATGTCGTCGTAAAAAATAAAAATTTATACAAAGAAAAGGTAGCTATGTGAAATAATCCCATGGGGTTCTCGTTCTACTATAGTCGTCATGTCTCTGAATGTCTTATCCGCTGGTCGCCTCGGCGAAGTCGATTGGATTGATTTAGAGCCAATTGAGTTGATTGGTTGATGCTGAAGATTGTTTTCCAGATGATCCAACGAGACATAGTCATACGCTTTAATCCCTAACTTTTTCCTAGACCGCCCTCTCGGGTTTTCAGTCCACCGGGATACCCTTTTTTGCCCAAGCCGCCCTTTCGGGTTTTCGACTTACCGGGTGTACAGATTTTTTTATTTTCATCCCTTATTTTTGCCCGAACCCTTTTGGTTCACCTGGAAGCCCTTATTTTTGCCTAGGTCAGTCAACCTAGCGGGTCTTTGATCATGCTTAGTATCTTTTAACTATGTCCGTATTTACAGGGTGCGGGAGGTCGTCGCCATCCATAGTAGTCAAGATCATTGCTCCACCAGAGAAAATGCTTTTGATTACAAATGGCCCTTCATATGTAGGGGTCCATTTACCCCTGGGATCGCCTTGTGGCAAAATGATACGCTTGATTACCAAGTCACCGATCTGATATACCTGACGTTTGACCTTTTTATTAAAAGCTTTGATCATGTGTTTTTGGTACATCTGACCATGACAGATAGCTGTAAGCCTCCTCTCATCAATCAAGTTTAGTTGGTCAAACCGAGTCTGAATCCAATCTTCTTCATTCAAACCAGCATCCTTCATGATTCTCAGAGAGGGGATCTGAACCTCAATAGGCAAGACAGCTTCCATGTCGTATACGAGAGAAAAAGGTGTTGCCCCAATTGAAGTGCGAGCTGTGACATTGAGATTGAAAAGGTAGCAGATAAACCCTGGTTTCACGAGGTAAAGAGGTCTTGAGGCACAAGAGTACCCCGAGGGTTGTGTCTGTTAATGATAAGAAGTTTCTGAGAAGGTTCGCTTCAAAGTTCTTCATCAGCAATGGGGTTCTCTATAAGCGTAACCATGATTCAACCTTACTGCGATGTGTGTACAAAAGTGAGGCAGAAAGGGTCATGGAAGAGTTACATGAAGGTACCTTCGGAACTCATTCCAGTGGACATACCATGGCAGAGAAAATCCTACGGGCAGGATATTATTGGTCCAATATGGAAGCTGATTGTTATCAGCATTCTCGAACCTGTCATAAGTGCCAAGTCTATGTTGATAAGGTGCATGCACCTCCAGTTCCTCTGAATGTTTTGACAGCTCCTTGGCCTTTTGCAATGTGGGGCATCGACATGGTTGGCGAGATCAGACCTACTGCGTCTAACGGGTATCGTTTCATTCTGGTAGCTATTGATTATTTTACGAAGTTGGTTGAGGCATCTTCCTTTGCTACAGTAACCAAGAACGTCGTGGCACGGTTTATCCGACACAATCTGATCTATCAATATGATGTACCAGAGAGTATCATCACTGACAACGGTACAAATCTCAACAATACAATGATCTTTGAGCTCTGCAACTCACTAGAGTCGCCAGTTCTGTGATACGGTGGCATAATCGGACTGTTTTGAGAAATGTTGGTTTGTGTTTTGCGTTTGTGTTCGCGAAATGTCGCGGTAAGCAAGAGTCGCCACCGACTTTTATTTTATCCAACTGGAAAGGAAAAAAGCACAGAAAAATTCCTTTTTTGAGAGTTTGAGTACGGGGGGTAGATTATAGAAAGGGAAGGTATTAGCACCTTTTCTATCTGTAGTTTTCTATAGGCTCTTAGGTACTTGCTCATCATTTTAAAAATTTCTTGTGTGTGTTTGTTTTGAAAAGTTTTTTTTTCTTCGTTTTAACCCTTGCTTCTGTCTTCAAGAGTGTTACGAAGTGTTTTTGAAAACTTTGTTTGAAAAGTGTTTGGTGTGAAAAAGATTGTTTGTTTGAGCAAGTGCCTAACAGTATCTACCTACTCGAAAAAAGATTGTTTATGTTCTCGTTTCCTTTGGACAGCACTATCCTACTATTGAGAAATAAGAAACATCATATGTGATACGGTGGGAGAACTGACTTGATGTTTTGCATTTCGATCGCATTTGTGCGGATAGCAAGAGTCGCCACCGACTTTTCTTTTATCCAAAAGGAAAGGTAAAAAAGCACAGGAAAGACCTTTCGAGATTATTTCTCGGATTCGGAGGGTAGATTATGAAAAGAGAAGGTATTAGCACCCTTTTCATCCATGGTTTTCCATGGACTCTTAGTTACTCGTTTAGATCACTTGCTTTCATTTGACAGTGTGCTTGTGGTGTGGGCTTTGAAAGTGTTTTGAAAAATCTCTTTGTAATGGTTCTCGTTTCTATAAGAACGCGTATAAAGTTTTGTTTTGAAAAATGGTTCAAAGATGTGTTTGTGAATCGTGTTTCGGAAAGTGTTTCGAAAAGATATTTTGCAATGGTTCTCGTCTCTATAAGAACGTTGTGATCGGTGGATTTAGAACTGACTGTTTAACGCTGGATCGCGAAATGTCGCGGTAAGAAAGAGTCGCCACCGTCTTTTATTTTCTCCAACATGGAAAGGACAAAAGCACAGCAAAATTCCTTATGAGAATGTTTCTCGGTTCGGGAGGTAGATTTATAGAAAGGGAAGGTGTTAGCACCCTTTCTATCCATGGTTATCCATGGGCTCTTAGATACTTGCTCATTTGTTTTCAAAATGTGTTTGCTTTTCAAATGTGAGTGGGTTTGAAAAAGTTTCTTTTAAAAGATTTCAGAATGACTCTTGTGTCAGTCCTCAAGAGTGTTTGAAAAATTGTTTTGAAAGCTTTTTGAAAGTGTCGGTGTAAAAAGAGTTTTGATTGTTTTTTTAGAGAGCAAGTATCTACGAGTCATCTACCTACCCTAAGGAATTAGACTGTGTAAATGTCCTTAAGGTAGTGCCATCCCACCATTGAGAGGTAGGTAGCACCACCGTTGGAGGTGTTCGGGTCAATTCGTTTTTAGGGACAGTGTGGTCACTAGAGCAACAGTAGGACACCTTAGAAGCTACCCTTATATCCTTGATCCTTTTTTAATCCGAAGCAACCGTTTCGAGGCAACTGGATCATGGACATAAGGACTTACTAAAACGTCCTATACTCGACGACCACGTTTCGAAGGTAAGGCAACAGGTGAGGCGTACCCTAGAAGTGGTGTGTGTATTTGTGTGTTATTTTCATGTCAATATTTATCTTTGATCAGGGCATTGTGAGCTACGCTTGTTTTTTAATTGGCCATACATTCTTTCATGCAATTAGAATTTAAAAGTGCGGAAATTTAAATGCGGAAAGATAAATCCTACGCTATTACAAGGCGCGGGTCTATACATCGCCAAAATACAAAGACCCGTTTTAATAAAAATGCGGAAAGTAAAAAGACCTAATTACTATTACAAGCCTTGAGCAGTTACATAATATTCGAAAAGAAAAAAGAATAACGTGCGAAAGAATAAAAGTTAGGACGTCCGAGGGTTTTGACCCTTTTGAAATTAAATTGAAATTAAAGTCTATTGAATTATTTAATTTAAAGAAAAGAAATTGTTTTTTATGTTTTTGGTATTTTATGAAAATAAAGGAAATTGAAATTAAATGGAAACCCTAATTCTAGATTATTTTTAGTTATTAAAGAAAATATCCAAGTTAACCTAATTTACACTAATTAGTTAATTTACATATTTATTTACAAAAATAAATAGTAATTATAATAATAAATGAGAGAAAATAATTAATTTAAGAAAAAATATGAAAATATCAAAAACCCTAAGTCTAGATATTTTTTATTTATTAAGAAAAGGATTAAAGTTTAAAACCCTAAATTAACTAAATTAACTATTAAAATTTGTTTACAAAAATATTTAAATGGTGAAATTAATAATAATTAAATATATTACATTTTTTGATTTCTGATTTTTTATGGAAAATTATTTTTAGGTGAATTAAATAAAATAACTAAAGCAATAAAAAGAATTAAAAAGAAAAAGGAAAATGAAAATATACAAACAAGGGGGGTGTCTGGCCCATTATGGAGGTTTGTTTTGAGGAATTTTGGCCCACTGAAGCAGAAGCTCGTTTGACTTTTCTGATCATGTGTGGGATTGTTGACTGGAGCGTACCATAGAATTCACGTTATGGCCTTCAGATTATTCATCCAGGCCATCTGGCAAGCCCACGCGCTAGGACGTATGGTGGAGCGTTGAAGGGATGCTGCATATGAATACATTGAAACAAAAATTAAGAATTAAGTGGGGGGACCTGGGAATCGAACCCAGGCCCCAGCGTTTACCAAGCGTGTCCCTTGCCAATTGAGCTGTTGTGCGCGTTTGTATATGCAATGATAAAGAAACATAATATATGTAACGTGCCAAATATGCTGGAATAATACAAAAACGCACCAAAGTTCAAACGTTCCAATAGCACCAAGCCACGCATGCTTATTCTCCGTTTACCCTGCAAAATATGAAACAAGTAGCGGGGGTTTTAAACCCCCACTAAGTGAAATAGTGGATAATAGCGATTACGTCTACAGGCACAATAAATTGAGCGCGAGGAGTTCAACCCATTCGTATGGAGCTCCTGATTTGTTCTATACCGGTTTGAAGGTCCAATTTTATCGTGTAAGGAAAGCCCCAATTTTGAGCTCTGAAACCCTAAAAACACATTAATGGCAAATCACAATATAGAGCCTTATAATGCAATTGAATCATATCATTAGCTTCAGAAAGTCCCTGTGAATACAAAACAACCAACCAAATGTATTAATAATGCATGAATCATGATATGGAATTCAAGAAAATGTGGCAAACCGCATGGCCTATGTTCTTCAATTCCTTGCGCGTTTGGATTGATTCTTGATGCAAACAGATTCCTGGAAGGTTTAGCAATGTATTAGAATCGTTTTTAGGCATTGAATTGTCCTCTAACCACGAAATCAGTTTCAAGCTTTTCTTGAGTTTTTTGCAAATTTGTTCTATGTTTCTCAGCAGCTTTTCGTGTCCTTTGAATAGGGTTGAGTTGTGCATATGTGAGTGAACAAATTTTGGTCAACACCAAGCCCAAAGATCCATTGATTTATGATTTGAAGATTTGATTTTCAATTATATCAATTTCAATCTTTTGCCATTGAAACCCTTGCCAATCATGTAGAATCTTTCCTTTTTGAACATGAAACGACTTGCCACCTTGCCCTAGTTTGATTTGCTGCACAAAAAAAGATTTAAAAAGCATGATTTGATATTTTCTCATAATTAAATCTAATTAAATGAATTAATATGAATAAAAATTCAATTAATTATTTAAAAATAAGAAAATAAATCCCTTTGAGCTTAATGGGTCGTGCATATGCTTTGGGTAATGATTCAAGGAAGAATTTGAGGCCCATTAGCATTTTTGAAGCTTTTGAAGCAAAGTTGACTTTTCAAAATTCCCAAAAATTTCCCAACTTCTCCAAGGCATATCTTGCTCAATTTTGAAGCTATGATCATGTTCTTGGACATTTTGGAAAGGTATTGAAGTCCTCTAACCAATTCCTTTGGTCCCATTTCATTTTGATTTACCAATCTCAAGTTATGGTCTTTGACTTAAAGTGCCTTTTTGTTGACTTTTGAAAATGACCTATAATGTTGAAATTGATAACTTTTTGTGAGATCATTTCTTGGACTTGAAGTGTGAAGATGAGTTGTAGGAAATGTCTTCCTCTTCAAAATGAGATTTGGATGGAATTTTTCTGATGAACCATGAAGAAGTTATGCCCTGGTCAATTTGCAGTTGACTTTTTCAATTGTCCAAAAATAGAAACTTTTGCATCTTGAGACTTTTTGAGCCATGCTTTGAGAATCATGATCAAGAATTGATAAAATGGTCATTGTGGCTTCAAAATAAGATGTTGACCAAAAATTTTGATTTTTGACTGTCAAATGACCATTTTGCCCCTGTAGTTGACTGTGGAGCAATTAGGGTTTTTGACTGTGCAATTTGATGCTGTGAGTCTTGAAACTTGGCATATGGATGCTTGACAATGTATGTGGGCATGTGGGACTTGATTGGACCCTTGGAAATCTCAATTTCTTTTCAAGAACCAAAACCCTAATTTTGACTGTGTTAGGAGGCAATTGGACTGTGCAACCCTTGAGAGATTTTGAACCTTGATCTTGCCAAATCTTGAAGAATATGGGAGGGAAAATTTTGGGGTACAACAGTTGCCCCTGTTCAATCTTCTTAGACCTGAGGATGTAGATTGGCTGGCGTTCCTTTCGTAATCCGAAGGTGGAAGATGATTGAACACTAGAGTGCCCAGAAATTTGCACTCACATAGTAGAATGTCAGCAGTGTGATGGCGAGAATGGGCTTATAGATGCCATTTGGAAGGATGATGAATAGGAGGATGGGCTTATAGATGCCATCTGGAGCTGTGACGAAGCCTTGTCGGGAATGGGCTTATAGAGGCCATTTGGAACTGTAATGGTAGTTGTGGAGATGGGCTTATAGATGCCATCGGGAGGTTGTCGATCGCGTAAGATATTCCTTAGCGAGAACTTGCGTACCTGAAAAAGAAAGATAATTACCTGGCCTGTTACAGGAGTTGATCTTCAAATTCTTTATGTAGATGTGCCCTGGCTGGATACAGGTATCGAATCTCTAAACTCTTCATGTAGATGTGCCCTGGCCGGATACAGGTATCGAGTCTACAATCAGTTACTCACAGATGTGCATTGGCTAGATACAGGAATCGAATCCGGAAAATAGTAGTCAACAGATACACCCTGGCAAGATACAGGAATCGGATCTTCGAACTCTTCAGACGTGCCCTGGCAAGATACAGGAATCGAGTCTGGAATAGTCGTCAACAGATACACCCTGGCAAGATACAGGAATCGGATCTTCAAACTCTTCAGACGTGCCCTGGCAGGATACAGGAATCGAGTCTGGAATTAGTCGTCAACAGATACACCCTGGTAAGATACAGGAATCGGATCTTCGAACTCTTCAGACGTGCCCTGGCAAGATACAGAAATCGAGTCTGGAATATAGTCGTCAACAGATACACCCTGGAAGGATACAAGAATCGGATCTTCGAACTCTTCAGACGTGCCCTGGCAAGATACAGGAATCGAGTCTGGAATATAGTCGTCAACAGATACACCCTGGCAAGATACAGGAATCGGATCTTCGAACTCTTCAGACATGCCCTGGCAAGATACAGGAATCGAGTCTGGAATATAGTCGTTAACAGATACACCCTGGCAAGATATAGGAATCGGATCTTCAAACTCTTCAGACGTGCCCTGGCAGGATACAGGAATCGAGTCTGGAATTAGTCGTCAACAGATACACCCTGGCAAGATACAAGAATCAGATCTTCGAACTCTTCAGACGTGCCCTGGCAAGATACAGGAATCGAGTCTGGAATATAGTCGTCAACAGATACACCCTGGCAAGATACAGGAATCGGATCTTCGAACTCTTCAGACGTGCCCTGGTAAGATACAGGAATCGAGTCTGGAATTAGTCGTCAACAGATACACCCTGGCAAGATACAAGAATCGGATCTTCAAACTCTTCAGACGTGCCCTGGCAAGATACAGGAATCGAGTCTGGAATATAGTCGTCAACAGATACACCCTGGAAAGATACAGGAATCGGATCTTCGAACTCTTCAGACGTGCCCTGGCAGGATACAGGAATCGAGTCTGGAATTAGTCGTCAACAGATACACCCTGGCAAGATACAGGAATCGGATCTTCGAACTCTTCAGACGTGCCCTGGCAAGATACAGGAATCGAGTCTGGAATATAGTTGTTAACAGATACACCCTGGCAAGATACAAGAATCGGATCTTCGAACTCTTCAGACGTGCCCTGGCAGGATACAGGAATCGAGTCTGGAATTAGTCGTCAACAGATACACCCTGGCAATATATAGGAATCGGATCTGGAATCACGACAGTTGATAGTAATTATCTTTGTATTGACTTTTGTCCTGAAAAGACAAAACGTTAGTTGTATGCGATGTTATGATGTATGACATGCGTGATGTTCTCAAAATAAATGAGATTGTATGTCCATGATGCGTATGTGCATGCTATAATGTATGAAGATATCATGTTCATGAATGTATTTTCGTCTAGGAAAATAAATCCTTGACGAGTGCCTGGAAGTCAAATCCTGGGCTGATGTTGAAGAATAGTGTTCTCTTTTCCGCTGGAGATGATGGTTGCAAGAATACCGATAGGAGAAGATGGCTCCGTCGGGGAATAAACTTGGCGAATAGATTACTCTGCGGGGAATACTCTGTGGGAAGAGATGCTTCGCTGAGGTTTTGATGATAACTCCGCTGGGGATACCATTGTTGAGCCCTGTTGGGAAGTTTTGATGAACTCCGCTGGGAATAGGAAGACTTCTTCGAGGACGATCTTTCCGTGGCTTTTAGCTGAGGATAATCTAGTTATATCCTGGTGGGGAAATAACCTTTGAATAAAGCCGGGGGGAGCGTTCATACTCCGCAGGTGATAAGCTTCCAGAATCTACTGGGGAGATTGATTGAACTCTCCTGGGGAAACTTTTCAGATTGGACTGGGGAATGGCTCCACTGGATATCCGGTATTCCGCCGGGGAACAATCTTAGATCAAGATTGTCGGGGATGCTTGTTAGGAATGTCTGTATACTCCGTTGGGGAATGTTGAGATCTTCGGGGGATAATCCAACTTCCTTAAGGCTGACTGAGTATAACTCTGCTCGGGGAGAGTATTGCTAACTTGCTGGGGATACGGTGCCTTGTTAGGGCTGCTGGGAGATCAACTCTGCTCGGGGGAGAGTATCGCTTGAATCTTGTCTTACTCAGCGGGGAGTGGAGGTAACTTGGCCATGTTCTTCAGCTGAACTTTCCTTGGTACCTCGGCGGACAGAGCGACTAGATCGCTTAGACAATTCATTATTGCCCCAGCTTCTGTGGGAGAAGGTATCTGTGGAGGTGCTTGATAACTGTTGATCGACGAATCCTCTTTTGGTAGGCAAGTGACGAGATGACGGGACATAGTCGTATGCTTTGATCCCTAATTTTTGCCTGGACCGCCCTTTCGGGTTTTCAGTCCACCGGGATACCCATTTTTGCCCAAGCCGCCTTTTCAGGTTTTCGACTTGCCGGGTGTACGGATTTTCATTTTCATCCCTTAATTTTGCCCGAACCCTTTTGGTTCGTCGGGAAGCCCTTATTTTTGCCTAGGTGTGTCAACCTAGCGGGTCTTTGATTATGCGTAGTATTTTTCCGACTATGTCCACATTCTCGGAGTGTAGGGAGTTGTCACTGTCAGTAGTGTTGCCATGTTACCAGAAGATGCTTGATCGTGCAAGATTCGTTGCCAGAATTCATGTCCAATGCCCCAAGTGACTCAGGCGGAGATTTGCCCCTGGCTATTTGGCATCTTGAGAGATTCTCTGAATCTTGACTGGACTGCCCCAGATGATAGACCATGATCATGTCTGCCCCTTGGTTGGAAGTACTTTTGTTCATTTAGATATTCGTCGTGCGAATTTCTCTGCTGTTCGAACAAATAGTCATATCCAAACAACGTTATATCAGAAATGCAAAGCTTATGTCTGTCTTGAAGTTTTTGAAAATGCATTTTTTCAGTAAAACAAGCAAATTTTATAAACTGTGATGTCAACTCGATTTTTTACAGCAAGCCTTAAGGAGTCAGGATACCTTTTATAACAGTATGCTTTCGAGCTAACCCACGCTTCAGCTAGGACTTTTAAGGGTTGTAACGTGGCCTGGTTCACGGTTTAAGAAACAAAGGATAAAGGCTCAAATTATATTTGTACCCACCCGTTCTTCGTGATGTTCTTCAAACCTAAACTCAGCTGATCGTGCGTTAGACCTTGTTTGAGTCTTTGCTTTGATGTTACCAGTGATGGTTCGGATATTGACAGTTTATTTTGAGTAGGCAGTCATTTCCCTTTTTTTTTGGTTGAGGGTTTGTATGACCTCTTTCTTTTTTTTGATTTTATTATCCCTGTTTTTTGCCTGAACTGTTTCTTTTGTGATTACAGTCAGCGGGATGCCCCAGTTTTGTAAGTCTCCTTCATAGGTTTTTGACTTATTGGGCTTTAGTTTTTTTTTTTTGGTAATGACTGCCTGTCTTTATGATTATTCGGAACCATCATCATTTTTTTTTCTCGGAAGGACTTCTTTGATGTCATTCGTTATGCACCTGGATCAACTGAGAGAACTACCCTGCCCCAGGTTATGATTAAGGGTTTTAATTTTTTGTGAAAAGAAAAAACTCCTACTTCTTTGGCTCGAAGGGGTTGACGAGGGATTATCTTTCTTATAACTCCAGTGTTTAGGATTTGAAACAATGCCTGTACCTCATCAGCGGGGTCTGTTCAAAAGGATACTGTAAAGATCGTGGTATCGTTTTCGTCATCCTCCCTCAAGAGGCTTAGAATTATTCAATCAAGAGTTGATCATCACAAAATATGAAAACAGTTTGAATATAGCGGATGCGAATATATTGATTCAAAATAGACATATGCGATGCATTGATAAAGTAACAACGTTTGACATGAATAAATGTTTAAACAATCAAAGAAAAATACAACTTGAACATTCGAATGAATAAAATTTTTCTAGTCTCAGGACTTGTCACTTCAAATGGTGAACCTTGGAGGGATGGTAGAAAAACTCAGCCTGACCATCTTGTGTGAATTCCAATGCTCCTTCATCAATCAGGTCCTGGATCTTGTTCTTCAGAGCCCAACACTCATTTGTGTCATGTCCTGGACTGGCAGAGTGGTAGGCACACCTTTTATTGGGATGATAGGTAGGATCTGATGTGTTGGGATTCCGGAGAGGAGCCCTTAATGTGATCAGATTCAATCTCAACAGACATTGTAAAGCTTGAAACAACGACATGTTGAGCTGGGTGAATTGCCTCCTGGGCTTGTCTGGCTTGCTCTGATCAACCCATTGTTCTCGGTGAAGTCGTTGTTGGACTTGTGAAGTGGTAGCAATTTGGAGAAGTCTATTCTTCATCATACCAGACTCCTGTCCTCTTGGCAGCTGATCAATGACTTGGTCCCTGACTTGGGTTGTTTGCTTCATGTCTTGATGAAGCTGACTGGTCATGGTCCTCAACTCTTCTTGCTCCTGAGCTAAGCCTTGGATGAGAGCCATTTGCCCCAGCATCTGGGTTCTCATTGTATCCACTTCAGCTTGCAGATGTTTCAGTCGTTCGTCTTTGTCGTCCTCAGAACTGTTCCTGACCAAAGTCCCCCTGAGGAGTGTTCTCAGCTCTTCCTGCCCCTTGGATAGATTTAGGAGGATTTCCCCGAACTGAGTCTCTTGAGCCTGAAGACTCTGGTTGTCTTGTTGGGAAGCCATTGCTGAAATAAACAGCGGAGAAGGTAAGTGACCTGTAACAAGGATACCTGTTATGTAATGATGTGTATGTATGCATGCAATGTTTTCAAGGATCTCGCGGGGTAAACAAGAAAAATTGTTAGAATTTGAATTTTGTAGCTTGATTGAAGGAATTTCATGTTGTTGAGAGTCCTTCTTCAAGGGTCAAAGGCTCACCATATCCAGTGGGTCATAGCCCCTGACTCAAGTTATCAACCTTGGCTAGAGGAAAATAAATCCCCTTTGCCCCTTGCTAGACAGTTGGTTCATCATGACCTGCATCACAAACCCTTGATATCCTTAAAATGGATTAGTCCTTATGTAGGATGTATGCAATGGTATGATGGTATGATGTTATGCACGTGGATGCAAGGGTGTGAGGTGTAAGTTAGACCTGTAATAAGTCCAGTTTAAGGACTATAAACAAAACCTGCAAGTAACTCAATGTTGTCAGATAACAAGTATGCAAGTAGTTCAAGTATAAAGGCACACAAGTCACACATAGACAGCCCTTAAAGTTTAGGCCAGCATGAAGTTCAGGTACTACCCTCTTTCAGTTTCGTTGGTTAAGACCTGTCCTATCAAAAGTAATCGGGTTCTAGAGGATCCCAATATCATTGACTACCCTCAATCGGTCATAACTCCAGCGTCGCAATCTTTTCTTGCAGCCAGAACCATCGCGAGAGTTTAGCCTCAATGGGTGTAGCATACTGCTACTGTTCTATGGCCAAGTTGGGTCAATTTAGGGTTCTAAGGTCGGTTGGTAGTTAATGACTACTCAGAAGACCTATATTCTCCTCGTTGCAACACAAGGGATATCGGTACAGACCAAGGTGTCACACCAATGTAGCCACTGCTTCGCCCGTGTCGGTCTACGCCGGACAGGTCCCTCACAGCTTATGCAACCTAAAGGGTATTCCCCAGATCCGGGTTAGGATCTATGAAACTCCGATGCAGCCCACAAATATAAAAGCAAACAAAGCAAGCAATTGAAAACATAAGAGTGGTCTAATCCAAAGGTACACCTCACTTATAAAAGTCCCCAGCAGAGTCGCCAGTTCTGTGATCGGTGGATTTAGAACTGACTGTTTAACGCTGGATCGCGAAATGTCGCGGTAAGCAAGAGTCGCCACCGTCTTTTATTTTCTCCAACATGGAAAGGATAAAAGCACAGCAAAATTCCTTATGAGAATGTTTCTCGGTTCGGGAGGTAGATTTATAGAAAGGGAAGGTGTTAGCACCCTTTCTATCCATGGTTATCCATGGGCTCTTAGATACTTGCTCATTTGTTTTCAAAATGTGTTTACTTTTCAAATGTGAGTGGGTTTGAAAAAGTTTCGTTTAAAAGATTTTAGAATGACTCTTGTATCAGTCCTCAAGAGTGTTTGAAAAATTGTTTTGAAAGCTTTTTAAAAGTGTCGGTGTAAAAAGAGTTTTGATTGTTTTTTTAGAGAGCAAGTATCTACGAGTCATCTACCTACCCTAAGGAATTAGGCTGTGTAAATGTCCTTAAGGTAGTGCCATCCCACCATTGAGAGGTAGGTAGCACCACAGTTGGAGGTGTTCGGGTCAATTCGTTTTTAGGGACAGCGTGGTCACCAGAGCAACAGTAGGACACCTTAGAAGCTACCCTTATATCCTTGATCCTTTTTTAATCCGAAGCAACCGTTTCGAGGCAACTGGATCATGGACATAAGGACTTACTAAAATGTCCTATACTCGACGACCACGTTTCGAAGGTAAGGCAATAGGTGAGGCGTACCCTAGAAGTGGTGTGTGTATTTGTGTGTTGTTTTCATGTCAATATTTATCTTTGATCAGGGCATTGTGAGCTACGCTTGTTTTTTAATTGGCCATACATTCTTTCATGCAATTAGAATTTAAAAGTGCGGAAAGATAAATCCTACGCTATTACAAGGCGCGGGTCTATACATCGCCAAAATACAAAGACCCGTTTTAATAAAAATGCGGAAAGTAAAAAGACCTAATTACTATTACAAGCCTTGAGCAGTTACATAATATTCGAAAAGAAAAAAGAATAACGTGCGAAAGAATAAAAGTTAGGACGTCCGAGGGTTTTGACCCTTTTGAAATTAAATTGAAATTAAAGTCTAATGAATTATTTAATTTAAAGAAAAGAAATTGTTTTTTATGTTTTTGGTATTTTATGAAAATAAAGGAAATTGAAATTAAATGGAAACCCTAATTCTAGATTATTTTTAGTTATTAAAGAAAATATCCAAGTTAACCTAATTTACACTAATTAGTTAATTTACATATTTATTTACAAAAATAAATAGTAATTATAATAATAAATGAGAGAAAATAATTAATTTAAGAAAAAAGATGAAAATATCAAAAACCCTAAGTCTAGATATTTTTTATTTATTAAGAAAAGGATTAAAGTTTAAAACCCTAAATTAACTAAATTAACTATTAAAATTTGTTTACAAAAATATTTAAATGGTGAAATTAATAATAATTAAATATATTACATTTTTTGATTTCTGATTTTTTATGGAAAATTATTTTTAGGTGAATTAAATAAAATAACTAAAGCAATAAAAAGAATTAAAAAGAAAAAGGAAAATGAAAATATACAAACAAGGGGGGTGTCTGGCCCATTATGGAGGTTTGTTTTGAGGAATTTTGGCCCACTGAAGCAGAAGCTCGTTTGACTTTTCTGATCATGTGTGGGATTGTTGACTGGAGCGTACCATAGAATTCACGTTATGGCCTTCAGATTATTCATCCAGGCCATCTGGCAAGCCCACGCGCTAGGACGTATGGTGGAGCGTTGAAGGGATGCTGCATATGAATACATTGAAACAAAAATTAAGAATTAAGTGGGGGGACCTGGGAATCGAACCCAGGCCCCAGCGTTTACCAAGCGTGTCCCTTGCCAATTGAGCTGTTGTGCGCGTTTGTATATGCAATGATAAAGAAACATAATATATGTAACGTGCCAAATATGCTGGAATAATACAAAAACGCACCAAAGTTCAAACGTTCCAATAGCACAAAGCCACGCATGCTTATTCTCCATTTACCCTGCAAAATATGAAACAAGTAGCGGGGGTTTTAAACCCCCACTAAGTGAAATAGTGGATAATAGCGATTACGTCTACAGGCACGATAAATTGAGCGCGAGGAGTTCAACCCGTTCGTATGGAGCTCCTGATTTGGTCTATACTGGTTTGAAGGTCCAATTTTATCGTGTAAGGAAAGCCCTAATTTTGAGCTCTGAAACCCTAAAAACACGTTAATGGCAAATCACAATATAGAGCCTTATAATGCAATTGAATCATATCATTAGCTTCAGAAAGTCCCTGTGAATACAAAACAACCAACCAAATGTATTAACAATGCATGAATCATGATATGGAATTCAAGAAAATGTGGCAAACCGTATGGCCTGTGTTCTTCAATTCCTTGCGCGTTTGGATTGATTCTTGATGCAAACAGATTCCTGGAAGGTTTAGCAATGTATTAGAATCATTTTTAGGCCTTGAATTATCCTCTAACCACGAAATCAATTTCAAGCTTTTCTTGAGTTTTTTTGCAATTTTGTTCTATGTTTCTCAGCAGCTTTTCGTGTCCTTTGAATAGGGTTGAGTTGTGCATATGTAAGTGAACAAATTTTGGTCAACACCAAGCCCAAAGATCCATTGATTTATGATTTGAAGATTTGATTTTCAATTATATCAATTTCAATCTTTTGCCATTGAAACCCTTGCCAATCATGTAGAATCTTTCCTTTTTGAACATGAAACGACTTTCCACCTTGCCCTAGTTTGATTTGCTGCACAAAAAAAGATTTAAAAAGCATGATTTGATATTTTCTCATAATTAAATCTAATTAAATGAATTAATATGAATAAAAATTCAATTAATTATTTAAAAATAAGAAAATAAATCCCTTTGAGCTTAATGGGTCGTGCATATTGTTATACCCCAAAATTTGCCCTCCCATATTCCTCAAGAAATTGCCAAGCCAAGCTACAAAATTCCCCAAGGGTTGTGCAGTGCAATAGTCTCCCATACAGTCAAAATTAGGGTTTTGAGTCTGATCAAGAAAAGGAAGTTTTCAAAGGCTCAATCAAGTCTCATATGCTTACAAACATGGTCAAACATCCCCATATCAAGTTTCAAGGCATTCAGCTCAAGATTGCACAGTCAAAACCCTAAATTGCACTACAGTCAACTGTAGGGGCAAAATGGTCATTTGGCAGTCAAAAGTTCAAATTTTTGGTCAAACATATCATTTTGAAGCCACAAACATCATTTGATCAATGCTTGATCATGATTCTCAAAATTTGGCTCAGAAATCATCAAAGATGCAAAAGTTGCTATATTTGGACAGCTGAAAAAGTCAACTGAAATTGACCAGGGCATAACTTTCACATGGATTATCAGAAAAATTCCATCCAAAGCTCATTTTGAAGAGAAAGACATTTCCTACAACTCATCTTCATACTTCAAGTCCAAGAAATGCTCTCACAAAAAGTTATCAATTTCAACATTACAGGTCATTTTCAAAAGTCAACAAAAAGGGACTTTAAGTCAAAGGCCATAACTTGAGATTGGTAAATCAAAATGACATGGGACCAAAGGCATTGGTTAAAGGACTCAAAGACCTTTCCAAAATGTCCAAGAACATGTGAAAAGCTTAAAAATTGAGCAAGTTATGCCTTGTAGAAGTTGGGAAATTTTTGTGAAATGGCAAAAGTCAACTATCCTTGAAAATCCAATTTTTGACAAAAGGGCCCCATTTTTTCCACTTGGTTCATCCTTGTCATGCCACACACGTGTCCCATGGTTAATTTCAAGACCAAATATTGATTTTTTTATTTTATTTAATTTTTGATGATTTAGTTCATTTTAATTCTTTGAAAATTCAAATAAAATTTAAAAACCAATGGAATAGTGTCATGTGAACTTGGACAATTTCTATGTATCATGAACCAACTCAAGAAATCAGGCTAGGGTTCATTTGCACACTAGGTCTAGGTTTTGGCTAAAAAGGAGGAAAAATGGTTAAGAGTGAAAACCCTAAGACTAATTCCTTCATGAGCTTGAATCTAGGTCAAAGAGTAAGCCAATTCCATTCCATTATGATCACTGAGTCCAACCCTAACCATAACACAGCAAAAGGCTCGCTCAAAAGCTGATTGGAATTTTGAAAAATTAGCCATATAATGCAAAACTGAAATCAAAGTTAGAGGATCTTTCAAGCCTTAATTTTTTTCCTAATAGCTTCCTGGACAAACTCTGAACACGTTCCAATCAATCTCAAGCACAAAAGCTCCAGGAATTGGCGCCTGGGACTCATACTGTATTGCAAAAAATTCACAATCGTATAGCATTTTTTAAGCACTTTTACAACATTCTATGCATTGCATCATGTTTGTTTTGAGCTTCTGAAACTAACCCTTATGCTTGATTGAAGTTTTACACGTTGTACACGAAGATGCCATGACTGAGTATTAGGGTTTCGTGAGGTTCAAAATTAGGGATTCCTAAAACAAGAAAAATTAGGCCATCCCAGTACTACCATTGCATCCAGTACACCAAGACGAATGGATTGACCTACTCGCGACAAATTTATGAGCTACAGGGACCTAATCGCTATTTTCTCAAAAGCTGCCTAACGCTACGCTTCAAAAACCGTTGCCTTCTTTCTTTGTGTTTCAGGAAAATGGAAGGGATGATGGCGTGGCACAAGTGGATTGGAGGAATTTGAATTAGCGCGCGTTTTAAAGAGCGTTGATGTTTCTTTTTTATAATATTTATTTACTATTATATATTAATTGAAAGTGAAATGGTTCAGTGGTAGAGGGAAGCGCTTGCAATGCTTATGACCTGGGTTCGAATCCCAGGCCTTGTAAAATTCCATATTATTTTTCAAAACAAAATTCTATGCTTTACTAACTTCCAGGTACACCATGTTCCACCCTCCTCCAACCTCCACGCGTCCCCAGGGCATCAGATCCATGGCCAATGTTCAAGATGCATTATACATCAAGTCAACTGCATCATACAGGATTAGAAAAATTCAGCGAATTCAAGGCTTGATGGGCCAAAATCACCAGGCCTACACCTCCAATTTTGGGGCCACACCCCCCTGGTTTGCTTTATTATTTTTATTTTTATTCTTTCTTCAATTTTTCCTTTTATTTCTTTTTGCTATTTATTTAATTAATTATTTTTAACAAAATGCAAAAACATTCAAAAACCAGAAAAGACCAAGAAAAATATAATTTTTTATTTTATTATTTTCATAAATAAAAAATGTAAAATATTTAGTTTAATTAGGGTATAATTTTAATCTTCTTAATAAAAATCCAGAACATAGGTTTAATAATTTTTATTTTTTTATTTTCTCCTTTTCTTTTTTTTTTCCTTTTCCTTTTTTTCAGAATAATAATATCATTTATTTATTTTCATAAATTAAAAAATGTACATAAATTAATTTAGAATTAAATTAGGATAAAAGTCAATATTTTCATAATAAACTTAAAAAACAATAGAATTAGGTTTAATATTTAATTTAATTTCAATTAATTTTTCTTTTTTCTTTTAAATCTAAAAAACACAAAAATACCATTTTTCATTTAATTTTAATCTTAGATAACTTAACTATTTTAATTCCTTTAAAGGGTTCAACGCCCTCGCATTTGATTATTTTTTTTTTCGCGCGTTTCATTTATTTCTTTTGTGAATATAATGTACTTGTACCAAAGCCATGTAATAGCTATTAGACATTTCTTTTCTGCAATTTATTTTAATACGGGTCTGGATTAATTTGGCGTTGTAGACCCTCGCCCTTTGTAATAGCGTAGGACTTTTATCTTTTCCGCACTTTAAATTCCCGCACTTTTAACTGTTAAACAATAACATGAAAGAATGAATGCCCAAAAATAAAATCGAATCGTTAGATCACCAATGCATGACAAGACAAACAATAAACTGAAAATGACACACAATTCACACACCACCCCTAGGGTACGCTTCACTGTTGCCTTGCCCCTCGAAAGGTGGTCGTCGAGTAGAAGACGTCTTAGTAAGTCCTCATGATCCGGGAATCTGGCATGAGGGTAGCTTCTAAGGTGTCTTCCCATTGCTCTGGTGATCACCATGTCCCTACAAACCCGAATTGACCCGAACACCTCCAACGGTGGTGCTACCTACCTCTCAATGGTGGGATGGCACTACTTCAAGGACATTTACACAGACGAATTCCTTAGGGTAGGTAGGTTCTCAAGGATACTTGCTCTAATTTCAAACAAATCAAAACATCTTTTCACCAACACATTTTCAAAAGCTTTCAAAAGCAAATTTTTCAAACACTCTGACGTACGAGTCGAACTGAAATTTTTCAAAGAAACTTTTAAAACCCACATTGAAAAGCAAGCAAACATTTTGAAAACACATTGAGCAAGTATCTAAGAGCCCATGGATAACCATGGATAGAAAGGGTGCTAACACCTTCCCTTTCTATAACCTACCTCCCGAACCGAGAGCAATCTCTTTAAAGGAATTTTTCTGTGCTTTTGTCCTTTCCAATTGGAGAAAATAAAAGACGGTGGCGACTCTTGCTTACCGCGACATTTCGCGAACCAGCTTTAAACAGTCAGTTCCAGATCCACCGATCACAGAACTGGCGACTCTGCTGGGGAAATAACTTAAAGTGAGGTGTACCTTAGGGCTAGTTCATAACTGTGTTTTCAATTGTTTTCCTTGTGTGCTTTAAAATTGTGGGTTGCTTGGGAGTTCTATAGATCCTAACCCGGATCTGGGGGATACCCTTTTAGAAAGTAGCAACAAGGCTGTGAGGGAACTGTGCGGGGTATACCGACATGGTTGAAACAGTCTGCTACGTTGATGTGGCACTTTGGTGTGTACCGGTAACCCTTGAGTCAGTCAAGGAGAGTACGGGGCCTCCATGTGGTGTCATGAAGCATCAACAGACCTTAGGAACCTTAATTGAACAATCTTGGCCTCTTTAGGGTAGTGAGATAACTGACTTTGGTGCAGTCCGAGGTTGGTTGATACTCGATACTACACTCAATTGAGGGTTGCTTTCCTGGAATATTTCGGTCGCCAGTTCAGTGGCTAAATCGAAACGATGAACAATGAAAGCAATCCCGTGATATTGGGAACCTTAGAACCCGGTTACTTTAATTAGGACAGGTTGAACCCACCAAACTTCAAGAGGGTACTACCCAGACCCCATGCTGGCCTTAAACCTTAAGGGCCTGTCTTGTGTGCCTTGTGTGCCTTACATGTTTGTCTTTGTAAATATCTGTGGTGTTTAATCATAGCATCATGACATCATCCAGCATCATATGCATTAACTAACCATTCAGGGTTCGAATTTTCATCTTTGTTCTTGTTTTGTAGGACATGGAAACTGTTCGTAGAAAGACAATTCCAATCAGTCTTGTAAGGATCCCTCCTCAGCTTAAGGAACTTATATCCAGGATTCCCGAGAACTCTTCATTCAGTGAAAGGCATGGAAGTCTCATCAGCTTGGTCAATACCAACATTGAGGAAGATATGATAAAAGTCCTGTTCCAATTCTTTGACCCTCTGCATCACTGTCTCACCTTCTTGGACTATCAGTTGGTACCTACATTGGAGGAGTTCTCCCGACTCCTGAAGATCCCTATCCTTGATCAGATACCCTTCAATGGTACAGAAAAGGAACCTAAGCTTGAAGAGATTGCTAAAGCCTTGCACCTACAGTCATCTGACCTCAAGGGACATTGGGAAGTCAGAAGTGGTATCAAAGGGTTCTTAGCCAGGTTTCTGTTTGAAAAGGCCTATGAATGTTGGAACTCCCTTGACTTGCAAGCTTTTGAAAAGATTGTGGCCCTCCTTGTTTATGGTTTGGTGTTGTTCCCTAACCCAGATCAGCTCATTGATATCAGTGCTGTCCAGATCTTTATGTCCAGGAATCCTATACCTACGTTGCTGGGGGACCTCCTTCACTCATGTTACACTCGAACCATGAGAAAAAGAGGTGTCCTTATGTGTTGCACTCCTCTCCTGGGAAAGTGGTTTATTTCGCACCTTCCACAATCAGTCCTGAAGAACGAGCGGGGTTTGAGATGGTCACAACGGTTGATGACTCTTACACATGCAGATATACATTGGTGCCCTAGGTCCAGAGAAGATGTCACTATCATTGATCGTTGCGGGGAGTATCCTAATGTTCCTTTACTTGGAATCAGAGGGGGTATTACTTATAGTCCATGCCTGGCTTGGAGACAATTTGGTTATGCTCGGAGGGATGGTCCTCATGACATGTTGATTCCTGACATAGTTTTCGACTTCGACAACGATACTCAAGGACTTCGCCAGAGATTTATCAGAGCTTGGAGGATGCCTAGTAGGATAGACAGCAAGACACTGGGGCACAGGAACTCCATCCCTTTGGAGCCTTATCTCAAATGGGTACGAGCCCGCTCTCAGAAGTTAGCAATGCCTTATCCTCACATGCTTCCAGTAATCAAAGAGCCTGCCTTGGAAGGAGAGGTGTCTCATGTTATTCAGCACCCTGATATGCCCACATCCTGGGAAGAGATGCAGAAGAGCTGGATCCAGCTTAAGGAAGAGCGGAATTCTCTTGAGACTAGTTTGCATGCCAGTGAAAAGAAGGTCTTGGAGCTCACCCGCCTGTTGCACGAGGAAAGGAATCTCAACACTTACATAGCTCCAAAGAAGATGCGCAACATATTTTGGGATTGATTTGATCTTTTTGTACTTTTTGCCCATGAGGCTTTGATGTATTAAACAATGATTTTCTTAATAAAAACGTGTGTTCCTTTTGGTCTACAACAAATTTGAATTTTCGAACCCTTGAATGCATCGCATAAACACATATCATTCATCATGTGCATCATAGGTACTCTTTTTTTCCAGGTGGTTTACTGTTCTTCGCTGTTTATTTCAGCATCATGAATCCTGAATCATCAACCGAGGCATCTATCAAGGCTCTTCAGGCGCAGAACGTCCAGTTTCAGGCGCAGAATGCCCAATTTCAGGAGCTGATCAAGGGCTTGGCTCAGGGTCAACAAGAGCTGAAGACCATGCTTCTGAAGAAGACTAAGAAGAAGAGGAGGACTGTGCTATTTAACACTGGGCGCAGACTCGGGAACACTCTGGTTGAAGCTGAAAGGACTCCTCCATCTGTGACGGAAGGTAGTCACCAAGGAAGGGAGGTCACTACTCCTGTGGGCTCTGATACTGAAACGGACTTCAACGACGAACAGTACCCTCCTGCTGAAGACCGGTACAAACAGCTAGAAGACAGATTGAAGGCTGTGGAAGTTCAGCGGGTGCCTGGATTGGATTTCGGAGACTTGGGGTTATCTACTGGGGTGGTGATCCCACACAAGTTCAAAACACCTGCCTTCGTGAAGTATGATGGGGCTTCCTGTCCCAAGATGCACCTCCGTTCTTATGTAAGGAAGATCCAGCCTTACACAGCAGACAAGAACCTTTGGATCCACTTCTTCCAGGAGAGTCTTTCAGGGACTCACCTCGACTGGTTCTATCAGCTAGATGGAATCAGCATTCGTAACTGGGAGGATCTGGCCACTGCTTTTTACAAGCAGTATCAGTATAATGCCGACCTCGCTCCTACGCGTACCCAACTCCAGGGTATGTCGCTAGGGTCGGGTGAAGGTTTTAAGGAGTATGCTCAGAAATGGAGAGACCTGGCTGGCAGGGTGCAGCCACCATTGACGGATCGGGAGCTGGTAGATATGTTCTTGGGGACCCTATCTGGTCCATTTTTCAATCATCTCATTGGTAATTCCTCTGCTGGGTTTACTGATCTGATCCTGACTGGTGAAAGGATCGAGGCCGGTATAAAATCGGGGAAGATACAGAAAGTTGCCTCCTCCAGTACTGAGAAGAAACCATTCAAAAAGGAGGCTAGTGCTGTATATGGTTCCCGGAGAACAGAGCGACCTGAACACCGCCAATCTGTCAGTGCGGTAATGATTGCCAAACCTGCTGCCGCTCCTCGGCCAACTAATCCTCAAAAGTTTGAAAGACCCCGGAGGGTGTTTACCCGGTTAAGCATGACCTTATCACAGATCCTGCCACAGTTGTTATCCACCAATTTAGTGACTGTCAAGGAGGCTCCAAAGTTTCCCAATACTGCATCCCCCAAGTTCAATCCAAATGCTCGCTGTGCTTATCACTCTGATAGCCCGGGGCATAACACAGATGACTGTTGGGCCCTAAGGAATAAGGTTCAAGACCTCATTGATGCCAAGGAGATACAGTTTGAGGCGCCCGAGAGGCCGAATGTTGTAACTGCTCCCATGCCCCAGCATGGAGTGAATGCTGTTGAGGAGGATTTGTATGTAGCTTCGGTGGATGATGTTGCTACTCCGTTGCCGATGGTCAAGAGGAATCTGTTGCTAGCCGGTTTATTTCCGGGATGTAGCGAAGGTTGCCCTCTATGTGTTGCTTCCCCTGCTGGTTGTTCTCTGTTGAAGTCAGGCATCCAAAACCTGATAGATAGTAGAGAGATTTTGTTCGAAAAGACTATTGTTCCTGCTGCTCCTGTTGAAGAAGTGTCGATCGTTACCATCTTCAACAACTATTCTGAGGCACCTTCAAAGAAGCCTATACAAATTTTGTCAGTTCACAAGAATGCTCCCATCACCATTACTGTTCCGGGGCCCATACCCTACAACTCTGATAAGGCTGTCCCATGGCACTATGGGGCGGATGTTTATGTTCTGGGTGTGAAACAAGAGTGCAACATTGATACTGGTGTCTCCAACATCACCGGGCCTGCTAAGGTCACTCGTAGTGGAAGACTGTTCTCGCCAGACATTGCTCCTCCGGTAATTCGTAGGCCTTTGATCTTCACACCTGCCAGTGTGCCTGTTTCTCCCCCTGACCAAGTATCCACCCCTGCTGCTGAGTCATCTGATACTCGGGGCAAGGGAATTGCTGCTGATATGCCTGCCAGGACGGAGGCGCCAAAGACCATTGTTGAGGCTTCCAAGCAGGAAATGGAAGAAATCCTCAAGATAATAAAGAAAAGTGATTTCAACGTTGTGGAACAGCTGGGGCATACCCCCTCTAAAATCTCCATGTTGTCACTGCTGCTGTGTTCAGAGGCCCATGCAAAGGCTCTGATTGCTTTCTTAAAGACAGCCCACGTACCCCAAGAGACGACTGCTGACCAGTTCACCGACTGTGTGGCCAACCTAACTGCTGATAATGGCCTGGGTTTCTCTGATGCCGATCTGACAGCAAAGGGGAAGACCCATAATGATGCCCTGCACGTCTCCATTGAATGCAGGGGCACTACTCTTGCTCATGTGCTGGTTGACACAGGGTCTTCATTAAACGTGCTGCCCAAGAAGGCTCTGGATAGACTGGATTGTGAGGGTCTAGAGCTCAAACCAAGTAGCATTGTTGTCCGGGCCTTTGACGGGTCCAAAAGAATGGTACATGGTGAGGTGGACATCCCAATCAGGGTTGGGTCACAGGTATTCGATTCAAAATTCTATGTGATGGACATCCATCCGTCCTATTCTTGTTTGCTGGGTCGCCCATGGATCCACAAGGCTGGAGCTGTGACCTCCACATTGCATCAGAAGCTCAAGTACCCGGTCAGGGGGAAGATCGTAACAGTGCAAGGGGAAGAGGAGTACATGGTCAGCCACCTCAACTCTTTCAGATACGTAGAAATGGATGGGGAGTTCATTGAAACCCCCTTTCAACATTTTGATGAAGTACCACAAACCTTGGCAGCAGCAGAAGCAGATGAAGAGATTTCTCCTATGAAGATGGCCTCCTTAAAGGACGCCCGGGCTGTGATCGAAAAAGGGGAATGTGCAAACTGGGGCAAGCTCCCTGATCTTACTCCTAAGACTAACAAGTTTGGGCTGGGTTTCACCACAGAAGCTCAGAAAGCAGTGCGCAAGGCAAGAATTGGAAGACCTCCGGTGCTCATCACTCACTCTGAAGTGAATGCTATTGGAGAGGAAGATGAAGTGGAAGAGTCAGATTTCGATAGCTGGATCTACCCGACGGCCGACGGTGGATTGACCAATTGGACTGCTAAAGATTTTACTCCCGTAACTTTTGTTCCTCAGTAATGAATTTCTTTGTTTTTTGATTTGTAATAAACAATAATTTGAGACTATATGGCCCGGTGTCTTACCCGGGGCACCGTGGTTTTATTTATGAGGGCTTTTGTTTGTCACTATCATATATCATGAATAAAAGCATTGGACGTTTTTCACAATTCAAATTTTGCGCTCCTTTTCTTTCCTTTCTTTACATATTGCAAAACAGCTGTATTTACACACACACTCACTCATACAGGTTTCAATCCACTCTGGATCTCACTGGTAACGACTCTGCTACTGCCAGTTATGACTTCGAAAATCCGATCAACTTAGCCGAAGACGAAGGTGAAGATGATTGTGAAGTGCCTGGTGAACTTGCAAGACTGTTACAACAGGAGGAGAGGGCAATTCAACCCCATGAAGAGCCAGTGGAAATAATAAACTTGGGTACTGAGGAAGACAAGAAAGAGGTGAAGATTGGTGCCAACCTAGAGCTCAGCGTGAAGCAACGGTTGATTCAGATGCTGCATGACTATAAGGAAATCTTTGCCTGGTCCTACGAAGATATGCCCGGATTAGATACCGACATTGTGGTCCATCACTTACCAACTAAAGAAGAATGCCCTCCGGTTAAGCAAAAGGTCCGTCGTATGCGTCCAGAGATGTCCGAGAAGATTAAAGCCGAGGTGATGAAGCAGTTTGATGCCGGGTTTCTTGCAGTGACTTCTTACCCTCAGTGGGTTGCTAATGTGGTGCCGGTACCTAAGAAAGACGGCAAGGTCAGGATGTGTGTTGATTACAGGGATCTGAACAGGGCCAGCCCCAAGGATGACTTCCCTCTACCCCACATTGATGTCCTTGTTGATAATACAGCTCAGCATAAAGTGTTCTCTTTCATGGATGGTTTTTCAGGCTACAATCAGATCAAGATGGCTCCGGAAGACATGGAAAAGACTACATTTGTTACTCAGTGGGGCACCTTCTGCTACAAAGTCATGCCTTTTGGACTAAAGAATGCTGGGGCAACCTACCAACGTGCCATGGTTGCTTTATTTCATGACATGATCCATCATGAGATAGAAGTGTATGTTGACGACATGATCGCTAGGTCCCAGACTGAGGAAGAGCACCTAGATCATCTGCAAAAGTTGTTTGACCGGTTGAAACTGTACAAGCTGAGATTGAACCCGAACAAGTGCACCTTCGGGGTAAGATCTGGGAAGTTGCTAGGCTTCGTGGTCAGTGATAAAGGAATTCAAGTGGACCCAGCTAAGGTCAAAGCTATTCAAGAGATGCCAGTTCCTAAGACAGAGAAGGAAGTCAGAGGCTTTCTAGGACGTCTGAATTACATTGCTCGGTTCATCTCACACTTAACTGCTACCTGTGAACCAATCTTCAAGCTGCTAAAGAAAGATCAGGTAGTACGTTGGAATGATGAATGTCAGGCTGCTTTTGACAGAATCAAAGAATATCTCCAAGAACCACCCATCCTTATGCCACCAGTTGAAGGGAGACCTTTGATACTTTACCTGACAGTGCTTGATAATGCAATGGGGTGTGTGCTGGGGCAGCATGACGAGTCTGGCCGAAAAGAGCATGCCATTTATTACCTTAGCAAAAAGTTTACCGACTGTGAGACCCGATACTCACTGCTTGAGAAAACTTGCTGCGCTTTGGTATGGGCTGCTCGCCGGCTGAGACAGTATATGCTGACTCACACTACCTTGTTAATCTCAAAAATGGATCCTATAAAGTACATATTCGAAAAGCCTGCTCTGTCTGGGAGAATTGCAAGATGGCAGATGATCTTGACAGAATACGACATTCAGTACACGACCCAAAAAGCCATCAAGGGAAGTGTATTGGCAGACCACTTAGCACATCAAGCTGTGGATGACTACCAATCAATGAACTTCGAGTTTCCAGATGAAAGCATTATGATAGTAACTGACTGTGAAATACCTGGACCAGATGAAGGACCTGAACCAGGATCCCGATGGTCTATGCACTTTGACGGAGCATCCAACGCTTTGGGAAATGGTATCGGCGCCATAATCGTATCTCCACAAGGTACTCATACTCCACTCACCGCCCGGCTGTGTTTCAACTGTACCAACAACATGGCGGAGTATGAAGCGTGTATTATGGGTCTTCAAGCTGCGATCGACCTGAGGATCAAATTTCTGAGTGTCTTCGGAGATTCCGCTCTCGTGATTAATCAGATCAAAGGAGAGTGGGATACGAAACACCCAAACTTGATTCCTTACAGAGAATGTGTGTTGGCCCTGATCCCCCACTTCACAGAGATAACATTTGAACACTTTCCAAGAGAAGAGAATCAGTTAGCGGACGCGTTAGCTACAATGTCTTCAATGTTCAAGGTTAAGTGGGATAATGAAGCTCCCCGGATCATCATCTGGAAACTGGACGAACCGGCATACTGTTGTGATCTCGAGACTGAATTGGTGACTGAGAAGCCTTGGTACCACGAAGTGAAGAGATATCTGGAAGCTCAGGAATACCCTGAAGGAGCATCTGTCAATGATAAGAAATTCCTGAGGAGGTTTGCGGCCAAATTCTTTCTTAGCAACGGCATCTTGTACAAGCGAAACCAGGATTCAACCCTACTGCGTTGTGTAGATAAGACTGAAGCAGATAGAATCATGGAAGAGCTACATGAAGGGACCTTTGGTACACACTCCAGTGGACATACCATGGCAAAGAAGATCCTACGGGCAGGGTATTACTGGTCCACCATGGAAGCTGATTGCTACCAACATTCCAGGACATGCCACAAATGCCAGGTTTATGCAGACAAGGTGCATGTTCCTCCGGTTCCCCTGAATGTTCTGACTGCGCCTTGGCCATTTGCAATGTGGGGCATAGACATGATCGGTGAGATTAAACCTACGGCATCTAATGGACATCGCTTCATCCTAGTGGCGATTGATTATTTTACGAAGTGGGTTGAGGCAGCATCCTATGCTACGGTAACCAAGACTGTTGTGGCACGGTTCATTCGGCAAAACCTGATCTGTCGGTACGGTGTCCCTGAGCGGATTATTACAGACAACGGTAACAATCTGAACAATAAGATGATCGCTGAGCTCTGCGAACAGTTCAAGATACAGCACCACAATTCTTCTCCTTACAGACCGAAGATGAATGGGGCTGTAGAAGCAGCTAATAAAAACATCAAGAAGATCGTGCAGAAGATGACAGTAACGTATAAAGATTGGCACGAGATGTTACCGTTCGCTCTGCATGGGTATCGTACTTCAGCTAGGACGTCAACCGGGGCAACTCCTTTCTCTCTGGTTTATGGCATGGAGGCAGTCTTGCCAATCGAAGTACAAATTCCTTCTCTCCGGATAATGAAGGATGCAAAGCTGAATGAAGATGATTGGATCCAGACACGACTTGATCAGCTCAACCTTATTGACGAAAAGAGACTTGCTGCTATCTGTCATGGTCAGACGTATCAGAAGCGAATGATCAGGGCATTTAACAAAAAGGTCAGACCACAGGAATATCAAGTCGGGGATCTGGTAATCAAGCGAATCATCCTTCCTCAGAGTGATCCAAGGGGCAAATGGACCCCTACGTACGAAGGGCCGTTGGTGGTTAAGCATGTGTTCTCAGGAGGAGCAATGATATTAACCAACATGGATGGTGACGACCTTCCTCACCCCGCCAATGCAGACATAGTTAAAAAATACTACGCATGAAAAAAGACCCGCTAGGCTGACATGTCTAGGCAAAAATTAGGGCTTCCCGTCGAACCGAAAGGGTTCGGGCAAAATGAAGGGATGAAAATGAAAAAATCTGTACACCCGGCAAGTCGAAAACCTGAAAAGGTGGCTTGGGCAAAAATGGGTATCCCGGTGGACTGAAAACCCGAAAGGGCAGTCCAGGCAAAAATTAGGGATAAAAGCGTAATACTATGTCTCATTGGATCACTTTGCATCCAGAATCCGGTATCTACATTAAGTTCAGACGGCATCGATCAGTCAGCTTCACCTTCAACCAAGGTCATCAAGTGATGAGACGCTCAGAGTTATAAAGGCGATAGCAGAGTTGAAACCCAGTGGATCATTCATCTTTCACACAGCTGTTTATTTTCTTTTGTACAAAACTTGTATAAACTCTCTTGTTCGGCGACGTTCCGCTTACCAGGACGTCAGCCTCTTGTACACAAAACGCCTATTCACAGGCTATTCAAAATCAATACAAATATACTTTTCAGTTAAACGTGCCAACTGTTTTTCTTTTTCTGTTTTGTTTTGCGAAGAACGTCCAAGGTTCAATTTGTTATATATGCATTGACAATAATTTGCTAGCTCATAAATATTTGCATACGAAACAAAGAATTAATTGCAGGTGACACTGGAAACAGGGGCAATAAAGAGTTGTCTGAACAGTCTAATTGCTCTATCCTCCAAGGTACCAAGGTAGGTTCAGCTAAAGAACCTAACCAGACATCTTAAATTCCCCAGAGAATGAGACAGCAAGTCAGTGCATTCTTCCCCAGCATATCAAAACTTCCCCAGGAGAGTCCCATCCAAGTTCCCCAGGAAAGATGGAATTCATCTCCCCAAGCAGTAAGCTTATCCCCAGTAAATTCTGGAAGCTTATCCTAGCAGAGCACGAACGCGTCGTCCGGCTTTATTTAAAGAGTTATTTCCTCAACAGGATATAACTGGGTTATCCTCAGCCAAAAGCCAAGGAAAGGTCGTCGTCAACGTAGTCCTTTCCTATCCCCAGCGAAGTCTATTCACACTTCCAATACAACAACGGTATCCCCAACAGAGTTACTATCAACATTCAGCAAGGCATCACTCTTCCCACAGAGTATTGCTTTCCAGCATGATCGCTAGAGTATCTTTTTTCCCCACAGAATCTTCCATTCGCCAGGTTTATTCCGCAACGGAGTCATCGTCTCCTACCGGTATCCTTGCAACTACTATCATCCCCAGCGGAAGCAAAATCTATTCTTCGACATCAGCCCAGGATACGACTTCCCGGCACCCGTCAAGGATTTATTTTCCTAGACGAAAACATACATAAAACATCACATACATCATTATAGCATGCATAACGCACTGCATCATACAAATCTCATTTATGTTGAGAACATCATTGCTTGATCCATATCATGCATTGCATATGACTGAGTTTTACCTTTCAGGAAAGATCCAGTTAAGTTCTCAAGCTACACTTCAAGACCTAGACCGGTTCGGTTAAATCGTCCCAAGATTTTCCCGATGCTTATCCAGTCAAAGGCCTTCTCTGGTTCAGTCAGATCGACCCTATGATCTCCCTGATGCTTATCCAGTTGAAGACATTTCAAGACCTAGACCGGTTCGGTTAAATCGTCCCAAGATTTTCCCGATGCTTATCCAGTCAAAGGCCTTCTCTGGTTCAGTCAAATCGTCCCAAGATTTTCCTGATGCTTATCCAGTTGAAGACATCTCAAGACCTAGACCGGTTCAGTTAAATCGCTCCAAGATTTTCCTGATGCTTATCCAGTCAAAGGCCTTCTCTGGTTCAGTTAAATCGTCCCAAGATTTCCCTGATGCTTATCCAGTTGAAGACATTTCAAGACCTGGACCGGTTCAGTTAAATCGTCCCAAGATTTTCCTGATGCTCATCCAGTCAAAGGCCTTCTCTGGTTCAGTTAAATCGTCCCAAGATTTTCCTGATGCTCATCCAGTTGAAGACATTTCAAGACCTAGACCGGTTCAGTTAAGTCGACCTTAAGATTTTCCTGATGCTTATCCAGTCAAAGGCCTCTCTGGTTCAGTCAGATCGACCTAAGATCTCCCTGATGCTTATCCAGTTGAAGACATTTCAAGACCTAGACCGGTTCAGTTAAGTCGACCTTAAGATTTTCCTGATTCTTACCCAGTCAAAGGCCTCTCTGGTTCAGTCAGATCGACCCTAAGATCTCCCTGATTCTTATCCCAGTAGAAGACACCCCAGATCTTTTCTCAACAAGCGTCGTTGAAGTTAAAATCCCCCAGTCTTTTCTCAACAAGCGTCGTTGAAGTTAAAGTCACCAAGATTTTTCTCAAAAAAATCAGCTCCTGCAACGTGTCAGGTATTCATTTTTCTTTTGCGGGTATGCAGGTTCTCGCCAAGGAATCTCTTACGCAATCAAACATCCATATGGCATCTATAAGCCCATTCCCATCATTGCTAACATGTGAGCGCAAATTTCCGGGCACTCTAGTGTCCAATCATCTTTTACCTTCGGATTACGAAAGGCACGTCAGCCAATCTGCATCCTCAGGTCTAAGAAGATTGAACAGGGGCAACTGTTATACCCCAAAATTTGCCCTCCCATATTCCTCAAGAAATTGCCAAGCCAAGCTACAAAATTCCCCAAGGGTTGTGCAGTGCAACAGTCTCCCATACAGTCAAAATTAGGGTTTTGAGTCTGATCAAGAAAAGGAAGTTTTCAAAGGCTCAATCAAGTCTCATATGCTTACAAACATGGTCAAACATCCCCATATCAAGTTTCAAGGCATTCAACTCAAGATTGCACAGTCAAAACCCTAAATTGCACTACAGTCAACTGTAGGGGCAAAATGGTCATTTGGCAGTCAAAAGTTCAAATTTTTGGTCAAACATATCATTTTGAAGCCACAAACATCATTTTATCAATTCTTGATCATGATTCTCAAAATTTGGCTCAGAAATCATCAAAGATGCAAAAGTTGCTATATTTGGACAGCTGAAAAAGTCAACTGAAATTGACCAGGGCATAACTTTCACATGGATTATCAGAAAAATTCCATCCAAAGCTCATTTTGAAGAGAAAGACATTTCCTACAACTCATCTTCATACTTCAAGTCCAAGAAATGCTCTCACAAAAAGTTATCAATTTCAACATTACAGGTCATTTTCAAAAGTCAACAAAAAGGGACTTTAAGTCAAAGGCCATAACTTGAGATTGGTAAATCAAAATGACATGGGACCAAAGGCATTGGTTAAAGGACTCAAAGACCTTTCCAAAATGTCCAAGAACATGTGAAAAGCTTAAAAATTGAGCAAGTTATGCCTTGTAGAAGTTGGGAAATTTTTGTGAAATGGCAAAAGTCAACTATCCTTGAAAATCCAATTTTTGACAAAAGGGCCCCATTTTTTCCACTTGGTTCATCCTTGTCATGCCACACACGTGTCCCATGGTTAATTTCAAGACCAAATATTGATTTTTTTATTTTATTTAATTTTTGATGATTTAGTTCATTTTAATTCTTTGAAAATTCAAATAAAATTTAAAAACCAATGGAATAGTGTCATGTGAACTTGGACAATTTCTATGTATCATGAACCAACTCAAGAAATCAGGCTAGGGTTCATTTTCACACTAGGTCTAGGTTTTGGCTAAAAAGGAGGAAAAATGGTTAAGAGTGAAAACCCTAAGACTAATTCCTTCATGAGCTTGAATCTAGGTCAAAGAGTAAGCCAATTCCATTCCATTATGATCACTGAGTCCAACCCTAACCATAACACAGCAAAAGGCTCGCTCAAAAGCTGATTGGAATTTTGAAAAATTAGCCATATAATGCAAAACTGAAATCAAAGTTAGAGGATCTTTCAAGCCTTAATTTTTTTCCTAATAGCTTCCTGGACAAACTCTGAACACGTTCCAATCAATCTCAAGCACAAAAGCTCCAGGAATTGGCGCCTGGGACTCATACTGTATTGCAAAAAATTCACAATCGTATAGCATTTTTTAAGCACTTTTACAACATTCTATGCATTGCATCATGTTTGTTTTGAGCTTCTGAAACTAACCCTTATGCTTGATTGAAGTTTTACACGTTGTACACGAAGATGCCATGACTGAGTATTAGGGTTTCGTGAGGTTCAAAATTAGGGATTCCTAAAACAAGAAAAATTAGGCCATCCCAGTACTACCATTGCATCCAGTACACCAAGACGAATGGATTGACCTACTCGCGACAAATTTATGAGCTACAGGGACCTAATCGCTATTTTCTCAAAAGCTGCCTAACGCTACGCTTCAAAAACCGTTGCCTTCTTTCTTTGTGTTTCAGGAAAATGGAAGGGATGATGGCGTGGCACAAGTGGATTGGAGGAATTTGAATTAGCGCGCGTTTTAAAGAGCGTTGATGTTTCTTTTTTATAATATTTATTTACTATTATATATTAATTGAAAGTGAAATGGTTCAGTGGTAGAGGGAAGCGCTTGCAATGCTTATGACCTGGGTTCGAATCCCAGGCCTTGTAAAATTCCATATTATTTTTCAAAACAAAATTCTATGCTTTACTAACTTCCAGGTACACCATGTTCCACCCTCCTCCAACCTCCACGCGTCCCCAGGGCATCAGATCCATGGCCAATGTTCAAGATGCATTATACATCAAGTCAACTGCATCATACAGGATTAGAAAAAGTCAGCGAATTCAAGGCTTGATGGGCCAAAATCACCAGGCCTACACCTCCAATTTTGGGGCCACACCCCCCTGGTTTGCTTTATTATTTTTATTTTTATTCTTTCTTCAATTTTTCCTTTTATTTCTTTTTGCTATTTATTTAATTAATTATTTTTAACAAAATGCAAAAACATTCAAAAACCAGAAAAGACCAAGAAAAATATAATTTTTTATTTTATTATTTTCATAAATAAAAAATGTAAAATATTTAGTTTAATTAGGGTATAATTTTAATCTTCTTAATAAAAATCCAGAACATAGGTTTAATAATTTTTATTTTTTTATTTTCTCCTTTTCTTTTTTTTTTCCTTTTCCTTTTTTTCAGAATAATAATATCATTTATTTATTTTCATAAATTAAAAAATGTACATAAATTAATTTAGAATTAAATTAGGATAAAAGTCAATATTTTCATAATAAACTTAAAAAAACAATAGAATTAGGTTTAATATTTAATTTAATTTCAATTAATTTTTCTTTTTTCTTTTAAATCTAAAAAACACAAAAATACCATTTTTCATTTAATTTTAATCTTAGATAACTTAACTATTTTAATTCCTTTAAAGGGTTCAACGCCCTCGCATTTGATTATTTTTTTTTTCGCGCGTTTCATTTATTTCTTTTGTGAATATAATGTACTTGTACCAAAGCCATGTAATAGCTATTAGACATTTCTTTTCTGCAATTTATTTTAATACGGGTCTGGATTAATTTGGCGTTGTAGACCCTCGCCCTTTGTAATAGCGTAGGACTTTTATCTTTTCCGCACTTTAAATTCCCGCACTTTTAACTGTTAAACAATAACATGAAAGAATGAATGCCCAAAAATAAAATCGAATCGTTAGATCACCAATGCATGACAAGACAAACAATAAACTGAAAATGACACACAATTCACACACCACCCCTAGGGTACGCTTCACTGTTGCCTTGCCCCTCGAAAGGTGGTCGTCGAGTAGAAGACGTCTTAGTAAGTCCTCATGATCCGGGAATCTGGCATGAGGGTAGCTTCTAAGGTGTCTTCCCATTGCTCTGGTGATCACCATGTCCCTACAAACCCGAATTGACCCGAACACCTCCAACGGTGGTGCTACCTACCTCTCAATGGTGGGATGGCACTACTTCAAGGACATTTACACAGACGAATTCCTTAGGGTAGGTAGGTTCTCAAGGATACTTGCTCTAATTTCAAACAAATCAAAACATCTTTTCACCAACACATTTTCAAAAGCTTTCAAAAGCAAATTTTTCAAACACTCTGACGTACGAGTCGAACTGAAATTTTTCAAAGAAACTTTTAAAACCCACATTGAAAAGCAAGCAAACATTTTGAAAACACATTGAGCAAGTATCTAAGAGCCCATGGATAACCATGGATAGAAAGGGTGCTAACACCTTCCCTTTCTATAACCTACCTCCCGAACCGAGAGCAATCTCTTTAAAGGAATTTTTCTGTGCTTTTGTCCTTTCCAATTGGAGAAAATAAAAGACGGTGGCGACTCTTGCTTACCGCGACATTTCGCGAACCAGCTTTAAACAGTCAGTTCCAGATCCACCGATCACACATATGCTTTGGGTAATGATTCAAGGAAGAATTTGAGGCCCATTAGCATTTTTGAAGCTTTTGAAGCAAAGTTGACTTTTCAAAATTCCCAAAAATTTCCCAACTTCTCCAAGGCATATCTTGCTCAATTTTGAAGCTATGATCATGTTCTTGGACATTTTGGAAAGGTATTGAAGTCCTCTAACCAATGCCTTTGGTCCCATGTTATTTTGATTTACCAATATCAAGTTATGGTCTTTGACTTAAAGTGCCTTTTTGTTGACTTTTGAAAATGACCTATAATGTTGAAATTGATAACTTTTTGTGAGAGCATTTCTTGGACTTGAAGTGTGAAGATGAGTTGTAGGAAATGTCTTCCTCTTCAAAATGAGCTTTGGATGGAATTTTTCTGATGAACCATGAAGAAGTTATGCCCTGGTCAATTTGCAGTTGACTTTTTCAACTGTCCAAAAATAGAAACTTTTGCATCTTGAGACTTTTTGAGCCATGCTTTGAGAATCATGATCAAGAATTGATCAAATGGTGATTGTGGCTTCAAAATAAGATGTTGACCAAAAATTTTGATTTTTGACTGTCAAATGACCATTTTGCCCCTGCAGTTGACTGTGGAGCAATTAGGGTTTTTGACTGTGCAATTTGATGCTGTGAGTCTTGAAACTTGGCATATGGATGCTTGACAATGTATGTGGGCATGTGGGACTTGATTGGACCCTTAGAAATCTCAATTTCTTTGCAAGAACCAAAACCCTAATTTTGACTGTGTTAGGAGGCAATTGGACTGTGCAACCCTTGAGAGATTTTGAACCTTGATCTTGCCAAATCTTGAAGAATATGGGAGGGCAAATTTTGGGGTACAACAAACGTATACAAAAAGTTTTGTCTTTTTGTGAAAATGTTTTGAAATAAAAGGTTAGGTGTAAAAAGTTTTTATCGTGAGCAAGCGAGTAACTAGGAGCGAATCTATCTACTCGAAAGGTCTTAAATTATTCTTTTCTTCCTCCTTTAAATGGTGCTATCTTACCATTGATTTGGTAAGAAGCCCCATCGTTGGATGTGAAGGGACAGGCGCGGGTCAATTTTTACAGTCATCGAAAGCAACTTATGAGACGCTTTAGCAATTTTTGTAAGGGACGAGATCATTTTATCGAAGGCAACGTTGAGGGTCATCGAGGGACTACGATCTTTTTTATCGAAGGGTCATTGCTAAAGCATCCCATATTCGAGGGACATGATTGTATTTCCGAGGCAACGAGCGAGGTTACCCTAGAGGTGCGCGTGTGAAAAAGTGTGTTGGTTTCAAGTTTTTTTATTCTTTGATTAGGTTATCTAGCGATTGATTTTTTTTAATCTTGCCATACACGCCTAATTACTATACAGTATAAGGAAAACAGTAAATTACGGGAATTGAAATTCTATGCTATTACAAAGTATTCGGGAATGGGGGTACAATTTTACAAATGGGGATGAATCAAATGTGATAGAAAGGTCCAAATAACAAGCAATACAACTCAATCGAATTTTGCGCGATTAATTAAAGCTATAATAATCCATGAAAATAAAATTAAAAAATGAAATATGGAAATAAAATTTTATCTTTACTTGTAAGGAAAAAAAAAAAGATATTATTTAAAGTAAATGTTTAACTAAAGAAATTAAATCAAAATGTATATATTTTTATCTTTTAATATTTTTCATGATGAAAAGAATTAATTAATCCTATGAAAGATTTATATTTTTATATTTTTTGAATATGAGAAAATAAAAAGAGAAATAGAAATATGTTCTATATTTTTTGTATCATTTGTATCATAAAAATGAAACAAAGGGAAATTAATAGCAAAATTTCAATCAATAAACAAATTAGGAACAAAAAATAAACTATTCAAAATAAACGATGTAAACAAAAAATTATGGATGAAACAAATAAAGAGGGGGTGTATGTTATGAACAGAAAATGGGCTTATGGATGATTTGGGGCGGAGGCCCAATGAAAATGGTTGTTCACTTGCTGTAACAAAAAATCAAGCAAACTGGGGGGTGAGGCCAGTAAAACGGAATGGGCTTATTAGAGCAAAGGAAAAAGATATCCAATACAAATCAGCAAAATAAAACCCAAGCCCTAAAACAACCCTAACCACAGATTAAGGGATAACACAAAAAATTAGGGTTTGGGAAATTTTTGTTCAAGCGGCGCTGTTGTCCATCTGTTTATCGTTTCCAATTCCTGAAACTTTCTATACGTCTTCACTATCCCGTCCATGTCTTACCTCACGACCTAATCGCCCTCTTCAGTAACCACAACGCCTCTTTGTTTTACCGCGATTTACAATTTTTGAAACCCTTCTCTTTGAATTCGGATTTAAACCCAAAAGACCCGAAACTGCCTCATCCTTGACCTCTCTAAAACTCTCTGTTACCGGAACACAACCCTCTCGTCTCCCTAATCAAGCTTTAGCGATTTTTGAAAAGGTACGGTTTCTTTATTATTTTCAAAGCTTACAAATTTTTACTGATTTTTCTAACTTTGTTGTGTCTTCTATTAACTAAGCCTTTGTTCTCTTAGATGCAGAAATCATGTTTCTGGAAGTATGAGAAAGAGGAAGAACTCATACCTGTTGGAGCTTTACAATTTCTTATGATTTTCTGCCAAATAGGAAAGGAGAGGCGAGACTGAGGACAGTATTCAATGGTGGCAGAAGTTTTTCGAGGGAAAGAGATGAGGATGAGAGCGTGGCTTTTCTGGCTTGTTGGTAACTTTTATGTTTTCTTTGTTTGAATGATGATTATCAGGTTTTCTGAATTTTTGTGGTTTGTTACTGGTTTTTGAGTTTTTCTTTGTTCACAGTTTTGGGATTTTTGAGGCTTTGTTACTGGTTTGTTGTGGACTGTGATGGTTGTTTAATTCTTGCTCTTGATGCTGGTTACCGTTTTGGGTTTGAGGCTTTGCTACTGGTTTTTTTGAGTTTGATCTGGTTACAGGTTTTGAGTTTGAGGCTTTGCTACTGGTTTTTTGAGTTTGATCTGGTTACAGGTTTTGGGATTTTTCAGTGATGGTTAACAGGTTTTGGGTTTGAGGCTTTGCTACTGTTTTGTGAGTTTTGAGGCTTGTTCACAGTTTTTTTGAGTTTGAAGCTTGTTCACAATTTTTTTGAGTTAACAGGTTTTTTGAATTTGAAGCTTGTTACTGTGTTTCTTCTCTTTGCTCTCCTCCTGCTTTTGGATCCCCTGCTTTTATTATATTGACCTCTTCTTATCTTGTGGCCTCTTGGTCTTTGGTCTCTACAGGTTTTTTTGCTTACAGCAGGTTTTGCTTGGTTTTGTTTTTTAGCAGTTTTGATGATTCTGGGGTTTACAGTAGGTTTTGCTTGGTTTTGTTTTTTAGCAGTTTTGATGATTCTTGGGTTTACAGCAGCTCTTCCTTTTGCAATAGAGTTTTTGTAGGATGTGCATTGGGTAATTCTAATAGCCTAGTGGACTTCTTTCCTCTCTTCTCTCTCAATGACAATAAAAAAAGCAATTTTCTCTTTTGCCTTTTTAACTAATCTGAAAGGTTTGTAGTTTGGAAAATGATGATACCTTGCTTCTTGAGCAAGTTGACTTGCTATTTTGTTTGATTTAGCTATTTGTTATACTTGCCACACTGCTGCCTCGTTTTAGCTTTTGTTTGTGCTGTTGGTTTGGACTGTTTTAATGTTGTTGTTTGTTTGTCTAGTTCGTGATGCTGTTTGTTGTTTGGTTCAATTTGTGATGCTGTTTGTTTGGTTCAGTTTGTGATATTGTTTGTTGTTTATACAGTTTGTAATACTGTTGTTGTTTGTCCAGTTTGTAATGTTGTTTGTTTGGACTGTTGTAGCATTTTGTTATTGTAGCATGCTCACGAATTTCTCTTCTTCTTTCTTTTTGTGAACCAAGAAGGGCTACCTTCTTGTGATTTGCAATTAGGGGAAATAGATTTGTGATGAACTAAATAGAATTCTGATTCCACATTGCAAACCTTAATGATGAATACCTTTTGGAAAAATTTCTTGTTCATGCCCATATAATTTTGTACTAATCATGTTTTCTTTCTCTTGTTTTCATGTGAGCAAAATTGGAGATGACAAAGCAAAGAACGCAAAGAAATATGTGGCAAGCATGGAAGTCTTGGAGATAAGCAAAGGAATCTGATACGACTTCAATCTTCAAACAACTTAGACATAGATTAATTCTCCTAGGCCAAACATTCATTTGGGTTTTCTTTGTAACTTAGAAAGATCATTCTTGTATTTTGATGTATTGTATCCAATAGTTGTAACAATTTATCTTTTAAATACAAAAAGTTGTAAAACATAAAGTATTAAAAGAAATAAATTGTTTTTTGTAACAATCTTGGACAGTGTGTGTGAAATTGGAGAAAATCTTGAGTTGTAGCATGAAGTATTCTGGTGTCATTTTATAACTTGAAATCCTTTATCAACAACAACTTTTAATTTCTCTTCGCATCCTAATTGATTTTTTTTTTAAATTCCCAATCAGGATATTTGAAATAAAATGCTCCAGTCTGGTAACTTAAATTTCAAGTAATCCCAATAACTTTGTAACTGTATTTCAAACAAACACGCACTGTATATTCCATTTCCTAACCAAACAAATGTTTTAAGGACGTAAATCATCTGGTCAACCTGGATCCCACAATCATGATTGTCCTAAATGACAGGCTAAACCTCCATCTCTTGTCCCAAACAAATCATGCTATGAGAACAAACATTATCCTTTCAGTAAACTTCATTTTAAGAAAATTTAAAATCAATCAAATGCCTTGCGATGATTTGATAATTTTAAAGTTTTCCAAACTCAAATTTCTTCTGATTCTTTGAAGATAAACCCGTGAGCGATATCACATGTGACCATGAACAGACAAAATCGTCTCAAAATCTTGTAGCTTGAAGAAATCATAAATACAACCTTGAGGAAGCATGAATACCTATGAAGGCCAATTGGATCTTTGAAAACTCATTTTCTTTTGAGAATTGCAAAAAAACCTAATTGTTGGTTTACTGCCACAGAAGCGAATCTGTCTGGTCGATTTCTGAGCCAACTTGAATATTCGAGAAACCCTAGGGTTGTGTCTTCTATGAAAAATGGGAGGGTAAATTTTTGGGTACAACACCATTGTTGGAGTTGTAAGGGTCAATTCGAAAAGGATGTACGATCACTAAAGCAATGTTAGGACGTCTTAGTAATAACCCTAATGTTTTAAGATCATATTCGAGGCAACATTTCTGAGGCAACCTTTCTGAGGCAACATTTCCGAACGGGATATTTGATCTTTGTTTAGACAAGAGGGCGACCACTAAAACACCCTATACTTAATGATCGTTTACCAAGGCAACCGAAGTGAGAGTATACCCTAAGAGTGTGCATGTGCGAGTGATTTGATTTCAAGTTATTATCTTTGCACATTTAGGGTTTGCTAGCCATTTTAAATTGTCATGTAATCTTGCCATACAATCCTATTTACATACATCTAACAGTTAATATTTGCGAGATTTAAAATGCGAGAAAGTAAAACCTATGCTATTACAAGGCTTCGGGGTAGGGGATTAATTACATAGCCAAAAACCCGTAAAACGATAAAGAAAGGAAAAATCCTAATTAAACTATTATATACCGTGAGCAATTACATTAATATTGTAGAAAATATAAATGCGCGCGATGAATCGAGAACGAGAGAAATTAGGGTTTTGACCCCGTCTAAACCTAATTGAAAGAAAGATCATTTTTGTGGTTTGTGTTATTTTGAGAAAAATAGAGTTTTATTGAATAAATAAAGAAAACCTAATGACTAATTAATTTTATTTAATAAAAATAATTAAATTAACTATTTTTGTATTTTTGTTATTTTGTTATTTTGTGAAAAGAAATAAAAATTAAATCAAGAACAAACCTAATTTTCTAATTTGATTTTAATTATTTGCAAAAAAAGTTAGAATTAAACCTAAATTAAAACTAATATAAAATTGATTTTGATAAAATAAAATAAAACCTAAATTCTAAATTGGTGAAATTAATTTTATGATTTTTTTGTAAAAAAAGGAATTAATTTGTGTTAGAAAATAATTAAATAAAAGAAATTTAAATAAAAGAAAAAATTAGAAAAGAAATAAGAATGGGCCTGGTTTTGTAGCAAGAAGGGGGTCTGAATTGCAAATTCAAGCCCAAATGTTGATGGCCTTATTTGACTTCTTTCAATCTTGTGGGTGCGTTTGACCTGTGCACATGGTAGGCCCTCGTATGGGAAGCCTTGGATCTGGGCATGCTGGGGATCTGATGGCTGTAAGCTGATGGTACATGGTAGGTTTCTTGTATGCATGTGTGCCTGATTATGCAAGAAAAAATATCATGAAACAATATGGGGACCCGGGGATCGAACCCAGGCCCTTTGGCATTTTCCATGCACGCTGACCATCTGAGCTAGCTTGGCTTTTTGTATATGGAACAACAAACAATCATTATATGAAAAAACAAAACAATATTTATCAAAACACGTGCAGATTTGAATGGACCATCCATGGGGCGCCACGTTATCATCTTCCTCATCATCTCCGTCATTTTAGACCCAGGACTTTTACCTACAGATAAAGGGGCGTGGGTACAGCCCTGTGTTTCTCCAAAATCTTATGCAACCACGATAAATGCACAACAATGTTACTAATCAACTCATGGCAACCTCACGAGCATCATGGTACCCTTATCCATGGCCAATTGTACCTGTACACAAAATCCCTAAAAACGAAATTAAAACCCTAGCCATGGCAACTTGATGTATAGCCAATAAAAATGAAATTGGATATTACCATTAGCTTGCAAACACCATAAGGATTAAGAATATGTCCATAAAATATGCTAACAGTTCTAGAATTATGATATACGATTTCAAAAAAACATGGAAGTCATGGGGTACTTACAGCGCGTTTCTGGGGGTTAAGAAGCTTGCTAATGACTGGAATAGGATCCTAGAACGTCCAGCAAACGATTTGTGTGACTAGAATGGCTTGAGGAAGTCTGGGACTGGGAAATCAGTTCATAAGTTTTCGTGGTTTTTTTGAAAGTTGCTTTCACCTTTGCACGCCTCTAATCCCTCTGCTTTTGATCTGCAATCCTTCCTTATGTACCCTAGAACAAATTAGGGTTACAAACTTGTTTCAAATCTTCCTCAATTAAGATCATTGATTCAAGATTTGATCCTTATGCAAATATTTCCAAATCAAGCCAAATCCAATCTTTTTGTGTCCAAATGAAGCTTGCACGATTTGATTCTCTTTCCAACTGTATAAGAGGCCTAAACATGCACAAAATCTCAAGCTTTGATTAGTTTTGATATTTTCATGATTTTATTTTGATTTTATTTGATTTAATTGAAATAAAATCAAAATAAATGACAAAAATAAAAGAATGACAAATGGAAAGGATCATGGGTCGTGGGTCATGTTACAAACTCAATGCAAGCATAAAAAGTTGGGCCCATTTAACAAAAAATGCAATTTTGGGCATATTTGACTTTTGGGAATTTTACAAAAAGGGTTAACTTTACCAATGCATAACTCCCTCAATTTTGACCCTAGACATGTGTTCTTGGACTTTTTAGAAAGCTTAGGATGTCCTCTAAGCAAACCTTTTATTCTCATCTCAATTAAGTCTTCCATGTTCATGTATGAATCTTTGACAAAAAAGGTGTTTTTGTTGACTTTTCAAAATGACCTATAATGTCCAAATTTGTATCTTCTTGTGAGTGAATATTTTGAACTTGGGAGTTGAAGAAGGATTGTAGAGAATTGCATCCTCTTCAAAATGATCTTTGGATGGGTCATTTTTTATAAAGTATGAGAAAGTTATGCTTGGTCAAAGTTGAGTTGACTTTTCCTACAAAACCCTAATTTAGCAACTTTTGGGTTTTGATTAATTGTGAGAAATCCTTGAGTAATTATGATCAACCCTTGATCAAATGATGAATAATGCTTCAAAATGATAATGTTGACCAAAAATCTTGAAGTTTGACTGTATGTAGGACACAGTTGACTTTTGCCCTAGCACAGTCGATTTTCAGGCCTTTGAGCAATTGATTGAGCAAATTTCCTCTGCAAGGCTTGAAACTTGACATGGATGATCTTGAGAACATATTAGGACAATTGTGAGCATTTGGGATCTTTTGGACTCAAACATCTTGATGCAAACTGAAACCCTAATTTGAGGTAGACTGCCTTAGGAGAGAGTTTGTTTGGTCAACTCTTGGACTTCCTTGAGCAATTTGAGGACATGTATTGAGAAATATGGGAGGGAAAATTTTGGGGTACAACAGCTGCCCCTGTTCAATCTTCTTAAACTTGAGAATGTAGATTGGCTTGTCTGCCTTTCGTGATCCGAAGGTAGAAGATGATTGAACACTAGAGTGCCCAGAAATTTGCACTCGCATGAAGTGATACTTGATTTATAATATAGGGAATGGGCTTATAGATGCAATTTGGAGATTGATGACGGAAGATGGGCTTAAAGATGCCATCAGAAGAAGTTTCGGTCGCATAAGAGATTCCTTTGCGAGAGCCCGTACCTGTTGTCGAGGAGGACTACGCTGGGGAGTGCTGGTCTCTTGTCTTGAGAGAGATAGAGTTTTAGGAACTTTCAGTTGTCTGTTACTCTACTGGGGAATCATCTCTTAGTCTAGAAGGTGAAAATGAACTGCTATATGGTCGTGCTTCAGGCTTCACAGTGATTTGCTGAGGAAAAATAAGATTGACTACTATCTGGTCGTGCTCCAGGCTTCACAGTGACTTACTGGAGGGATGAGATTAAACTTGATATCTGGTCATAATCCAGGCTTCGCAATTTATAACTTCTTATCTGGTCGTGCTCCAGGCTTCAAAAGGAATTAAGTTGTTATCCGGTCTCATCCGGGCTTCAACTTGAATTTAAGATTTACTAATATCCGGTCGATTCCGGGCTTCTTAGTACTTGGCCGAGTAAACTGCTATTTGGTCGAATTCCAAGCTTCGCAGTACCTTATACTGTTATCTGGTCGTGTCCAGGCTTCAGTATCCTTTGCCGCTATTTGGTCGTGATCCAGGCTTCACGGTGTCTTATACCATTATTTGGTCTAGTCCAGGCTTCATGGTATCTTGTATTGCTATCTGGTCTATTTCCAGGCTTCACAATACCTTGTTGAGGGGTTAAGCTATTTCCCGGTTGATTTTCAGGCTTCACGGCTTGTGTTTATGACATACCACTATCTGGTCGATTCCAGGCTTCATGGTGTCTTGGACTGCTATCTGGTCGATTTCCAGGCTTCACAGTAACTTGTTGGGGATTCAACTATTTTCCGGTTGATTTCCGGGCTTCATAGTTTTGAATTTGGGATGTACCACTATCTGGTCGACTCCAGGCTTCATGGTATTTTGGAGAAATCAAGATATTATCCGGTCGAATCCGGGCTTCATAACTTGAACTGGAACGGAAATCTTAGCATTTATTTGATTGATCCAGAGAAAACTTGTGAGAATTTGATTGTATCTTTCCCTGAAAGGTAAAGAGTTAGTCGTATGCAATGTCATGATGTATGAAATATATTGAGTAATGATGTTCTCAAAATAAATGAGATTGTGTTGTATGAAGCATATGCGCATGCCATGATGAAATGTTTTTTGTGATGTTCTCTAGCTGAAAAGAATAAATCCTGGACTGCTGCTGGAGAGTACAAGGAGTTGAGTTCTTCGCGCTCGCTGGGGATAACGACCGAATATGATTTTCCGGAGACTTGCGTCCATTCTATTTGAGAATATTCCGCCGGGAGAGACTTTCCTGGAGAATAAATTGGCGAGAGAATGACTATGTGGGGAAGAGAGATACTCTGCTAGAAGATTTGCTGATTTGGAGAAATAACTCCGCTGGGGATGAATTTCCGTTGCTGGTGATAATGAACTCTGTCGGGGATTGAGTTTCTGCCTGTGGAAGAAATAAACTCCACTAATGGTGAACTTCTATTTTTGGTGATAGATAAACTCTGCTTGGGGAGAATTAACACCACCGTCTTCGGATACTTCCTACTCTGTGGGGAGTGTATGTGTCTTTAGTCATATTCTCCAGCTGGGTCTATCCTCGTACCTGGTGGATAGAGAAACTGTAAGGTTTGGACATTTCTTTTTGTTTGCCCTTGTTCCTGGAATTACAAGTGCAGACCAAAAGCAGGGATTAGAGGCGTGCAAAGGTGAAAGCAACTTTCAAAAAAACCAAGAAAAGTTGTAAACTAATTTCCCAGTTCCAGGCTTCCTCAAGCCATTCCAGACACACAAATCATTTGATGGACGTTCTAGGATCCTATTCCAGTCATTAGCAAGCTTCTTAACCCCCAGAAACGCGCTGTAAGTACCCCACAACTTCCATGTTTTTTTGAAATCGTATATCATAATTCTGGCATTGTTAGCATGTTTTATGGACATATTCTTAATCCTTATGGTGTTTGCAAGCTAATGGTAATATCCAATAGCATTTTTATTGGCTATACAGCAAGTTGCTAGGCTAGGTTTTTAGTTTCGTTTTTAGGGATTTTGTATACAGGTACAATTGGCCATGGATAAGGGTACCATGATGCTCGTGAGGTTGCCACGAGTTGATTGGTACCATTATTGTGCATTTATCGTGCTTGCATAAGATTTTGGAGAAACACAGGGCTGCACCTATGCCCCTTTGTCCGTAGATAAAAGTCCTGGGTCTAAAACGACGGAGATGATGAGGAAGATGATAACGTGGTGCCCCATGGATGGTCCGTTCAAATCTGCGCGCGTTTTGATAAATATTGTTTTGTTTTTTCATATAATGATTTTTTGTTGTTCCATATACAAAAAGCCAAGCTAGCTCGGATGGTCAGCGTGCAATGGAAAATGCCAAAGGGCCTGGGTTCAATCCCCAGGTCCCCATATTGTTTCATGATATTTTTTCTTTCATAATCAAGCACACATGCATACAAGGAGCCTACCATGTACCATCAGCTTTCAGCCATCAGATCCCTAGCATGCCCAGATCCAAGGCTTCCCATATGAGGGCCTACCATGTGCACAGGTCAAACACACCCATAGGATTGAAAGAAGTCAAATAAGGCCATCAGCATTTGGGCTTGAATTTGCAATTCAGACCCCCTTCTTGCTACAAAACCAGGCCCATTCTTATTTCTTTTCTAACTTTTTCTTTTATTTAAATTTCTTTTATTTAATTATTTTCTAACACAAATTAATTCCTTTTTTTACAAAAAAATCATAAAATCAATTTCACCAATTTAGAATTTAGGTTTTATTTTATTTTATCAAAATCAATTTTATATTAGTTTTAATTTAGGTTTAATTCTAACTTTTTTTGCAAATAATTAAAATCAAATTAGAAAATTAGGTTTGTTCTTGATTTAATTTTTATTTCTTTTCACAAAATAACAAAATAACAAAAATACAAAAATAGTTAATTTAATTATTTTTCTTAAATAAAATTAATTAGTCATTAGGTTTTCTTTATTTATTCAATAAAACTCTATTTTTGTCAAAATAACACAAAAACCACAAAAATGATCTTTCTTTCAATTAGGTTTAGACGGGGTCAAAACCCTAATTTCTCTCATTCTCGATTCATCGCGCGCATTTATATTTTTTACAATATTAATGTAACTGCTCATGGTATGTAATAGTTTAATTAGGATTTTTCCTTTCTTTATCGTTTTACGGGTCTTTGGCTATGTAATTAATCCCCTACCCCGAAGCCTTGTAATAGCGTAGGTTTTACTTTCTCACATTTTAAATCTTGCAAATATTAACTGTTAGATGTATGTTAATAGGATTGTATGGCAAGATTACATGACAATTTAAAATGGCTAGCAAAACCTAAATGTGCAAAGATAATAACTTGAAATCAAATCACTCACACATGCGCACTCTTAGGGTATACTCTCACTTCGGTTGCCTTCGTTAAACGATTATTAAGTATAGGGTGTTTTAGTGGTCGCCCTCTTGTCTAAACAAAGATCAAATGTCCCGTTCAGAAATGTTGCCTCGGAAAGGTTGCCTCGAATATGATCTTAAGACATTAGGGTTATTACTAAGACGTCCTAACATTGCTTTAGTGATCGTACGTCCCTTTCGAATTGACCCTTACAACTCCAACGATGGTGTTTCCTATTTCTCAATAGTAGGATAGCGTTGTCCAAAGGAAACGAGAACAGAAATAATCTTTTTTCAAGTAGGTAGATATTGTTAGGTACTTGCTCAAACAAACAATCTTTTTCACACCAAACACTTTTCAAACAAAGTTTTCAAAAACACTTCGTAACACTCCTGAAGACAGAAGCAAGGGTTAAACGAAGAAAAACAAAAACTTTTCAAAATAAACACACACAAGAAATTTTTTAAAATGATGAGCAAGTACCTAAGAGCCCGTAGAAAACTACGGATAGAAAGGGTGCTAATACCTTCCCTTTTTATAATCTAACCCTCGTACTCAAAATCTCGAAAAAGGAATTTTTCTGTGCTTTTTTCCTTTCCAGTTGGATAAAATAAAAGTCGGTGGCGACTCTTGCTTACCGCGACATTTTGCAAACACAAACGCAAAATGCAAACCAGCATTTCTCAAAATAGTCCGGTTCTGCCACCGTATCACAAAAGCGGTATCAAAAGCGGGAAGATTCCCATAGCATCTGCTTCCACCTCCAATCCTGTAAAGAAACCTTTTGTCGGGAAGAAAGAAACGAATTTTGTGTATGGGGAAAGGCCCCGTACCAAGAAGGATGATCATCCGTCTGTTAATGTTGTTCGGATTTCCAATCCAACTCCTGTTCAAAGACAATCCTCCAATCATCAGCGGTTTCACGCTCCACCAAGACAATTCACAAGGATAGGCATGTCGATATCCCTAGCCTTACAACACTTGTTAAAGGCTAATTTGGTAACACTGCGTGATCCTCCGACCAATCCAGATACCTCTTCACCTAAATACAATATGAATACCAAGTGTGCATATCACTCGAATAGTCCCGGGTATGAGGTTGACCAATGCTAGGCACTGAAGAATAAAATTCAAGACTTAATAGACAACAAGACCATTGAATTTGATCCTCCTCCAACTCTGAATGTAATCGTCACGCCTATGCCAAATCATGGAAAGGGTGTCAATACAGTTGAAAATACCATTTTTGTTTCCTCCGTCAAAGACTTGACTACTCTGTTAACCATTATCAAAAAGAATTTGCTGAAAGCCGAGATTTTCCCTGGCTGTTTGAAGGACTGTGATTACTGCACCAAATAACTCAATAAATGTAAAGGGTTGAATGAAGGAATTCAACGCCTGATGAATAGCCATGAGATCCTATTTGAGAATACTCTATTCACCAAAAGTTTGACCAATAAGATTGAAGACCTATCCATCATAACGATCTCAAACAAGCCTCTTAGGATCTCCTCCAAGGGTCCTATCAGGATTTCAAATGAATCGATTGTTGCTCCTCTGATAATTACCGCCCCCGGGCCAATTCCTTACTCTTCCAACAAAGTAGTGCCATGGAACTATGGTGCTAAGGTGTTTTACCATGGAATAAAGCAAGATGCTTGGATTGAAGAAAACAAAGCTGATGACATTGTTAACATTACTGGCTCCAGTAAGGTGACCAGAACTGGGATAATCTTTTCACCCAATATCTCACCACCAACTGCTACAAAGGCACCTATCTGCATCACCACTGTTAAACCTAGTGCTGACTCAAGGGGAAAAGAGAAAGTAGTTGAGCCTGCTGAGACCGAAATACCCGCAAAAGACATTGCTGCTGAGGAACTTTCTGCTCGAGAAATGGATGAGATCTTGAAAATTATAAAAAGGAGTGATTTCAAGATTGTGGAGAAGTTAGGGCAAACCCCTTCCAAGATTTCCATGTTATCTTTTCTACTTTGTTTTGATGCTCATGCTCGGGCGTTAATCAAATTCTTGAAGAAGGCTCATGTCCCTCATGAGACCACGACATACCAGTTTGAAAATTGTGTGGCAAGCTTGACAATCGACAATGGTTTGGGGTTCTCGGATGCTGATCTGACATCACTTGGAAAGAACCATAACAAAGCTCTGCATATTTCTGTTATATGTAAGGGGACTACCCTAGCACATGTTCTGGTTGACACTGGCTCTTCCTTAAATGTACTACCCAAGGGCGCTTTGGACCGTTTAGATTGTGAAGGACTAGTTTTGAAACTATGTGATATTAGTGTGAGCGCTTTCGATGGGTCCAAAAGGACAGTTCATGGAGAGGTGGATCTCCCGATCAAGGTGGACTCACAGATTTTAAACTCTACTTTCTACATCATGGATATCCGTCCTGCTTACTCATGTTTGTTGGGTCTCCCTTGGATCCACAGAGCAGGGGCAGTAACGTTAACCCTTCATCAAAAGCTCAAGTATCTGGTCAAAGGAAGGATTGTCATTGTCTGTGGTGAGGAGGATTTCATGGTAAGCCACCTCAACTCTTTCAAATATGTGGAGATGGATGGCAAATTTATAGAAACCCCGTGTTAGGCTTTTGAAGTTGTGCCACCAATGGTTGCTAATGCCAAATGTTCCTCTGATATGTCCAAAGCTGGTAAGGTCGTGCCAAAGATGGTTTCATTTAGAGATGCTCGTGCCGTAGTCGAAGAAGGAAGTTGTGATACTTGGGGGAACCTCCCAGAGATCCCATTCAAAGCAGACAAATGTGGTTTGGGTTTCACTATCAAGGCTCAGAAAGAAGTGAGGCACGCTCGTGCAGGGAAGCCACCTCTCCGTATTGGAAGTCATGAAGTAAACATTGTGGTTGATTCTAATGATGAATGTGCATTTGAAGAATGGGTATATCCTACTATAATGGAGCTCAACAATTGGCACGCAAAGGAATTTGTTCCAATCTCCTTCGTTGAGGAGTAATTACTTGTTTATTGCTTTCTATTAATTCAAGAACATTTTGTCTGTAATATTAAACAATGACTTTTAAGCCATGTGCCTGGCCCAGGGCACTATGGTCCATTTGTCAAGGGTTTTATTTATGTTCATTTTATCATATGATCATTCGATACAAATCATTGGACTTTTGCATTCAAATATTTGTGCTCATTATATTTATTTTTCTACAAATACATTTTTCAAAATAGCCATGTATCTTACATGCACACACACACACTCTTGCAGGTTCTCATCCACTCTGGATCTCATTGCCAACGACTCTACTATTGTTGACTATGACTTCGAACATCCAATTAACCAAGCCAAAGACGAAGGAGAGGAAGATTGTGAAATACCAGGAGAACTAGCCAGACTTCTATTACAAGAGGAAAAATCTATCCAGCTGCACGAAGAGTCAGTTGAAGTCATCAATCTAGGTACCGAGACAAACAAGAAAGAGGTCAAGATCAGCGCTAACCTGGAAAGCAGTGTCAAAAGCAGTTTGATTTAGATGTTTCATGACTATATGGAAGTGTTTGCTTGGTTGTATGAATATATGTCAAGGTTGGATACCGACATTGTAGTTCATCGTCTGTCGACAAAGGAAGATTGTCCTCCTGTCCAACAAAAAGTTCGTCGCATGAGGCCTAACATGTCTGAAAAGATAAAAGCTGAGGTGATGAAACAATTTGACGCAGGATTCCTAGCTGTGACATCTTATCCCCAATGGGTTACAAATGTGGTGCCAGTACCGAAGAAAGACGGAAAAGTTTGTATGTGTGTAGATTATAGGGATCTGAATAGGGCAAGTCCCAAGGATGATTTCCCTCTACCTCATATTGATGCCTTGGTCGATAACACTGCTCAGCATAAAGTATTCTCTTTCATGGATGGTTTCTACGACTATAATCAAATTAGGATGGCTCCCAAAGACATGGAGAAGACCATTTTCGTCACGTAATGGGGCACCTTTTGCTACAAGGTCATGCCGTTCGGATTAAAGAATGTTGGGGCAACATATCAGAGGGCTATGGTAGCTTTGTTTCATGATATGATCCATCATGAAATAGAGGTCTATGTGGATGATATAATTGCAAGATCACAAGCAGAGGAAGAACATCCCAATCACCTATACAAGCTATTCGAGAGGCTGAAAAAGTACAAGTTGAGGTTGAACCCTAATAAGTACACATTCGGAGTACAACCTAGAAAGCTTTTAGGTTTTGTTGTCAGTGGTAAAGGCATCGAGGTCGATCCTTCCAAAGTAAAGACCATCCAAGAAATGCTAGTCCCACACTCTGAAAAGGAAGTTAGAGGATTCTTGGGCCGTCTTAACTACATCGCCCGCTTCATATCTCACTTAACTGCTACTTGTGAGCCAATCTTCAAACTCTTGAAGAAAGATCAAGTAGTCAAATGGAATGATGAATGCCAAGCTTCCTTCTACAAATCAAAGAATATATGCAAGAACCTCTTATCCTCATGCCTCCAATTGAAGGAAGACCCTTGATCATGTACTTGACAGTGCTAGAGAATTCTATGGGGTGTGTGTTGGGCCAACATGAAGAGTCTGGCCAAAAAGAGCATGCTATTTACTACCTGAGCAAAAAGTTTACCGACTGTGAAACCAGATATTCACTACTCGAGAAAACTTGTTGCACCCTGGCATGGGTTACTCGCCGGCTAAGATAGTATATGTTGACTCATACCACCCTACTGATTTCTAAGATGGACCTTATTAAGTACATCTTCGAGAAACCCGCTCTTTCCGGATGGATAGCTAGATGGCAAATGATCTTGACTGAGTACGATATTCAATACACAATGAAAAAGGCCATCAAAGGAAGTGTATTAGAATATCATTTGGCCCATCAAGCTGTTGATGATTATCAGTCTATGAACTTTGACTTCCCAGATGAGAACATCATGCTAGTGACCGACTGCGTGAAACCTGGACCATATGACGGACCTGAACAAGGATCCTGATGGACTATGGTTTTTTATGGGGCTTCCAACGCTTTGGGTAACGTAATTGGTGTTATGTTAATCTCCCCTGAAGGTTTCCATGCAACTTTTACTGCCAAACTGTGCTTCGATTGTACGAACAACATGGCTGAGTACGAAGCATGCATTTTGGGTCTAAAGGCTGCCATTGGTTTGAGGATCAAGCATTTGAATGTGTTTGGGGATTCTGCTCTAGTGATTAGCCAAGTAAAGGGAGATTGGGACACTAAGAACCATAATCTCATCCCTTACAAGGAGCTTGTGCTATCTCTGATTCCTTACTTCGAAGAGGTCACATTTGAACATTTTCCTAGGGAGGAAAATTAGTTGGCTGACGCCTTGGCAACAATGTCTTCCATGTTCAAGGTCAAATGGGACAACGAAGCTCCTATGATTACAATTGAGAGATTCAACGAACGTGCACACTGCTATGAACTCGACACTGACACAGAGAAGCCATAGTACCATGAGGTGAAGAGATACCTTGAAGCACAAGAGTACCCTGAAGGAGCATCCATCAATGACAGAAAGTTCTTGCAAAGATTTTCAGCCAAATTCTTCCTAAGTAATGGAATCTCGTACAAACGCAACCATTACTCTACTCTACTCCGATGTGTGGACAAGAAGGAGGCAAGGGAAATTATGGAAGACATGCATGATGGTCTCATTGGGACTCACTCTAGTGGACATACCATGGCCAAGAAAATCCTGAGAGCTAGTTACTATTGGTCAACAATGGAGACTGATTGCCATCACCACTTAAGAACTGGCCACAAATGCCAAATCTATGCTAACAAGGTCCATGTGCCTCCTATCCCTCTGAATGTCATGACCGCTCCATGGCCATTTTCAATGTTGGGCATTGACATGATTGGAGAGATCAAACCCACTGCTTCCAATGGACATCACTTCATTCTTGTCGCTATCTATTATTTCACCAAATGAGACGAAGTCGTCTCCTTTGCCTCAGTCAACAAGAATGTGGTAGACAGATTCATCAAACATAACCTCATCTACCGCTATGGTGTCCCCGAAAGGATCATCACCGACAATGGGACTAACCTCAACAATGCTATGATTATGGAACTTTGCACTCAGTTCAAAATTAAGCGTCACAATTCTTCTCCTTACAAACCTAAAATGAATGGCGCAGTGGAAGTGGCTAACAAAAATATTAAGAAGATTATGCAGAAGATGGTAGTAACCTACAAATATTGGCACGGGATGTTACCGTTTGCTCTTCAAGGCTACCGTACTTCAGCTCAGACATCAATTGGGGCAACTCCCTTTTCTTTGGTCTATGGCATGAAAGATGTTTTGCCAGTGGAAGTTCAGATTCCCTCACTAAGGATTATGAATGAAGCAGGTCTAGGCAAAGACGAATAGGTTCAAACAAGATTGGATCAGTTGAACTTGATCGATGAAAAGTGACTGGCTGCTGTTTGTCATGGTCAGATGTACCAAAAATGTATGATCAAGGCTTTCAATAAAAAGATCAAGCCTCGAATATATCAAGATGGTGACTTGGTGATAAAACGCATCATTCTTCCACAAGGCGACCCTAGGGAAAATGGACTCCCACCTACGAAGGGTCATTTGTTGTCAAGAGAGTTTTCTCTGGTGGTGCCATGATGATGACTACCATGGACGGTAAAGACTTCCCACATCCTGTGAATGCAGACATAGTTAAAAAATACTATGTATAAGAGACCCGCTAGGTTGACACACCTATACGAGATAAGGGCATCCCAGAAAACTAAAAGGTTTGGGCAAAAATTAAGGATATATACAAAAGATTGTACACCCGGCAAGTTGAAAACCCAAAAGGGCGACTTGGGCAAAAATGGGTATCCTGGTGGGCTGAAAACCCGAAAGGGCAGTCCAGGCAAAAGTTAAGGATTAAAAGTGTATGACTATGTCCCGTGGAATCACCACAGTCGACTTTATTACCAAGGTCCAAGTCCAAACGGCCCAAGATCAATCCAATCAACTTCTGTCAATGGCAAGGGGCATTCAAAGACATTGGGGTAATAGTAGAGTTGAAATGCAATGAGATCACTTCCACATGGCTATCATCTTTATTTTTAATTTTGTTTTCCTTTCGATGATTTCCTCTTACTAGGATCTCCGTCTATTTGTACAAAAACGCCTATTCATGGGCAAAAATATCAATACAAATATATTTTGAAGTGCAAATTTTCTATTTTTGCTTTGAATGCAAAAATGTCCAATGACTAAAATTGAACGAACATATGCATGTGAACATGATTAAAACTATTTGGCACATGTGTCCTGCTAAGCAGCAGCAAGCATCTCTTTAGTGTATATGGAATATCCCTATAGAGTTATTTCATTAGCATTATCCCCACAAGGACGGCTACAATAAACCTTTTCCCAACGAAGTTGCCCATAAAGTCTCTTTGCATAGGTTGATCCCTAACCAGAGTCTCAATCTCTTGACAATTCTCTCTCTCCAGCTAAGTTGGTCCTAAAGGAAGAAGCCTTGTGGATCTCTTCCTAAAATAACTCACCTCGTCAGCAGTTCATCAAGTATTCATCAATAGGGTTTATTTACCCAACAAGGTATATTTCCCCAACAAACAACATACAACATACAACAAACAACGAACAGAAAAATTCCCCGGCATAGTCTATCCTCTCCAGCTTGAGTTTTCCTTTCAGACTATTACAAATTAGAGGGCTACAACCCCTAATACCAGGTGATATCGCCAACAAAGTCATTGCTATCTCCAAAAGTTACTATGAAGCCTGGCCTCGACCAGATATTAGTACAACTTTCAGTCACTATGAAGCCTGGACCCGACCAGATAATAATGAAACCTTTCAAATACTATGAAGCCTGGACCCAACCAGATATTAGTACAACTTTCAGTCTCTATGAAGCCTGGACCCGACCAGATAATAGTGTAACTTTTCAAAATACTATGAAGCCTGGCCCCGACCAGATATTAGTATAACTTTCAGTCACTATGAAGCATGTACCCGACCAGATAATAGTGAAACCTTTCAAATACTATGAAGCCTGGACCCGACCAGATATTAGTACAACTTTCAGTCACTATGAAGCCTGGACCTGACCAGATAATAGTGTAACTTTTCAAATACTATGAAGCCTAGCCCCGACCAGATAATAGTACAATTTTCAGTTACTATGAAGCTTGGACCTGACCAGATAATAGTTAATTTCTCAAGACACTATGAAGCTTGGACCCGACCAGATAAAAGTTTAACTCTTCGAGATATTGAAGAACCTAGACTCAACCAGACAAGGGTTTAACTTCTTTTCCCCAGTAGAGTTTGCCTCTACCCTAGTAAGTTACTGTGAAGCCTGGACCCGACCAAATATCAGTTCAACTTCATCTTTTCAAGTAAGTTATTGTGAAGCCTGGACCCGACCATATAGCAATTAACTTTATTCCCTCAAAAATTTGTTGTGAAGCCTAGATCCGACCGGATAGTAACTAATTTCAAGCAAGTTACTGTGAAGCATGGACCCGGCCAGATATCAGTTCAACTTCATCTTTTCAGACAAGTTATTGTGAAGCTTGGATCCGACCAGATAACAATTAACTTCATCCATCTCAAAAATCTGTGAAGCCTGGATCCGACCATAAAACAGTTCAACTTCAATAAATTTTCTGTGAAGCCTGGATCCGACTAGATAACAGTTAATTTATTCTTCCTCAGTAAGTTATTGTGAAACCTGGAATCTGACCAGATAACAGCTAACATTCAAGAGATAATCCTCGGCGGAAGCATTCTTTTAACAAAATTTGATGATATGTATATTCTTCATCCCCAACAGCAATCTGGGATTCAGCTTCCCAGAACTCCTCAACAGTAGTCAGGGATTTATTTTCCCAGACAAATATGCATCCCACATTCATACATCATAGCATATACATATGAAACGCATTTAGCACAATCTCATTCATCTTGAGAACGCCATGCATACATCTGCATTTAACTAACCCTTTTTCCCACAGGTAAAACATCAAGTTTTGGTATAAATCGACCAAATATTTGTGCTGATAATTCTTTTGGTATTTACCATAATTCCTCCAAATGGCATATATAAGCCCATTCCCAATACATCTTCGAGTGCAAATTTCTGGGCACTTTAGTGTTCAATCATCTTTTACCTTCAAGTCACGAATGGCGGATCTGCCAATCTAACTCTTCAGGTTTAAGAAGATTGAACAGGGGAAGTTGTTGTACCCCAAAATTTTCCCTCTTATTTCTCAAGAAATCTCTCTTAAGACCTCCATTGATTCAAGACTACATAAGGTTTGATCAGCTCAAGACACCTCCTCAACACTGACAACTCAAAATTAGGGTTTGAGTTTTCACAAAGACAATTGGACTTTCAAGGCCTCAAATGAATTTCATGGGTCATTAGGAACCCTCAAGATTTCTCATGTCAAGTTTCAATTCTTGGATCACAAAATTGCTCAATCATTTGATCAGATGACCTAAAATCAACTGTATTGGATAAAAAGTCAACTGTGGTCAATTTGCAGTCAAACTTCATAATTTTTTATCCATATCAACATTGTGAAATCATGTATGTCAATTGATCAAGTTGGATCACAATTCCTCAAAGAAATTTGATTAGAACACCAAAAGGGCATAATGGTCAAAATTAGGGTTTTAATTGAGAAGGCTCAGTTCTTGACTTTTGGCCAAGAAAATAACTTATTGGTTTAAGACATGATCTCAAGGATTCAAATGTACCATCTTGACCTAATTTCATAGTTCAAATCACCTCTCAAGATTATTGGATTGACAGATGAATTTCAGTCAACTGATAAAAAGTCAACTATACACTGAAAAGTCAAACTTTGACTTTTTGATCAAAATCAAGTTTCAAAAATCATATTTCATCAAGACATGTCAAAATATGAATTTTGTTCATCAAGAAATTGAAAAGTCAAATTCTAAGACTTAGAAATTTTTCTAAGTGTTAGAAAGTTAACATTTTTTTCATAACTTTGTGCCAAATTTCCACCATGATGCAAGATGATTCAAGGAAAACTTCCAACATGAAAGTTGTAGATCTCAATGAGATCTAAAACATTGTATGGTAGAAATGTTTCTATAAATGCTTGGATTTCAAGTTATGAATTTATGAAGACATGTCCATGAAACTAAAAAGACTTAGTGAAAATTTGCCCTAGTTAGTAAGGATTTTGACCTAACTTCATGGAAACTTTTCACCTAGTTCCAAATTGAATATTCAAAAATGTCAAACATGAAAGTTATAAGGGATGTTACAAGCTTTCCGAAATGTCCAAGAACTCATTGAGATCATACCTGAGCTAAGAGAATTGAAGGCAAGAAGTTAGGGTTTCAAACTTGTTTTTCAAGTCATTTTCATGATGAACATTTGATCCAATCCATAGCCATGCTGCATAATCCTCACTTTGCAGGCCTAAAACTTGTTTTTCACTCCATAATTAATGGTTTACACAACTGATTATGCCCTTATTCAAATTCTTCAAGCTTTGTCCAAACCAATTTGCCATTTTGGGGAGAAAGTAACATATTCATTCTTGTAAAGCAAGCTTTATGCACAAAGTCAGCTTCTTGAGCTCCTAACTTGTTTTCTTTGAGTACACTCCATCCACAAAGTCATAGGCATTGTGTTTAAAATGGTTAACAACTCTATGAACCAAGTACAAAGCATGGAAACTTGTTTTGTCAAAAAATCACATGTTGAGCTTAAAAATGTAAATTCAAATTTTGAGTTGTTTCAAGTCTCAAAACCTTTTGCTTATAAATAGAGACACTATTTGCAAGCTAACACACGAATGCTAAGGACATGAAACTCCCTCAAACAGTCACAAACCAGAAATTTCTCAAAAACACCATTGATACACAGTTCTAACCTTGAACTTGTATCTCTCATTTCCCTCGTGAATTTTCCCTCAAATTCATTTGCAATGCTTCTATACCTCAAATATAGTCCATCCCTATCCTTGTTTTGGAACTGTAACATCTTCATCTCCATCCTCCATAACCAAAAATAGAGGTCTGCAACTTGACTTCTTCAGACCATTCCAGCCATCCATATCTCAAGCTAAGCATTGCATTATCTTTCTGGGAACTTGAGGAAGCTAACCTGATCATCACAACTCTTTGAAAGCAACTCAAACTCATTTCACGATTTCCAGTTCTTGAGGTATTTTTCTGAACTTCCATCTCTTCATTTAGGCATTGTTAGGCTTTCACAAAGACAAAATGTAGATAACATTTCCCTGAAGCTGTATATATCCATAGTTTTCATTTATATGGCCTAAGCTTAGAGAATTTTAAGTTTGAATCTCTGAAAAAAGTTAGGTCGGGATTTGGTACTTTTTGAAATACATGCTCATCTTTTATTGTTAGTCCAAATTGTTTACATTTCTAGAATCCTTGTAAAATTTCTAATAAGTTTGATGTTGCGAGTTTTGAGAATGGATGAGAAATGAATAAGATACAGGGACCCTGGCTGGAGGTTGAAGATGAAGTTCATTTCTAGGAATGGATTTGTAATATATATTTATGGTTTTGTTTAAGTTAACGGATGTATAGCCACCTCAGTGGTAAGGCAGCGCGCATATCATATCAAGGGCGAGGGTTCAAGCCCCAGTGCTGCCACTTTTTTTTTTCATTTTTCAACATTTTCCTTTGTTTTGCAAGCACACAGCGCGCCTGGGCCTCCACCACTGGGCCTTCCCATTTTTACTTCTCCTAACCCCCCTCTTTGCAGGTTTTACAGCATGCCTAATGTTTTTTTTTCTCTTTTCTTATTCTGACTTACAAAAATCATTAATGGGCCAGGCTTCAAATAAAAGTTGTTTTACACAAACAAACACCCAAATCTAATTCTTACCCCCCCTGATTTTATTTCTTTAGTTTATTTTCTTTTCTTATTTTCTTTTCTTTAAATATTATTATTATTATTAATATTATTATAAATATTATTTTTATTAATAAAACACAAAAGTATTTTCTTATTGCAAACTTAATTTATTTTCCTAAACAAATTAATATTAGACTTAGATTTTAATTTCCTTTAATTAAATTAATTTAGAATTTAATTTTTCTTTTAATTAATTTTTTATTTTAGTTTAATTAAATAAAAAACCTTTTTCATAAAAAAAACCTAAAAATGCTTTCTTGATTAAATTTAATTTCTTTTCTTAATTAATTTAGGTTTTATTTTTTTAATTTAATTAATTATTTCTTTTAGTTAATTAAGTCAAAACCAAACCCTTTCCTCAAAAAACCAAACAAAGTCCATTTCTTTTTTTCATTTATATCCTTGTACATTATATTCTTTTCAATTCTTGTACACTATTCAAGTTTCAATATGGTTGTAATAGATAATTAGGTTTAATTTCTTGCAATCCCCATTTGTAAATTTGTATACCCCATCCCCAAATGATGTAATAGCGTAGTAAATTTACTTTCCGCAATTTGTCGCTTTCATATAAATGCTAGTAATTAGGGTTTGTATGGAAAGATAAAATCAACAAGAAGATAACCCTAATCAAAGATTAAATATGTGATACAGTTGGAGAACTGACTTGAGGTTTTACGTTTGTGTTTGCAAATGTTTCAGTTTAGCAAGAGTCGCCACCGACTTTTTATTTTATCCAAAGGAAAGGTCAAAAAACACAGGAAAGACCTTTGAGATGTTTTCTTGGGTTCGGGGGGTAGATTATGAAAAGGAAAGGTGCAAACACCCTTTTCATCCATGGTTATCCATGGGCTCTTAGTTACTTGTTTAGATCACTTGCTTTTGCTTTTCAATTGCTTGAAATGGTGCTTTGTGTGTGGTTTTGAAAGATATTTTGAAAAGAGGTCATCATTGTGGAAACCTTTGTAATGATTCTTGTTTGAATATATACAAAGGTGTATTGTCTTTTGAAAAGATTTTTCAATGTTGGATTGTTTGAAAGTTTGTTTTGGGAAATGTTTTGAAATTGTGTTGTGAAGTGTGTTTGAAAATAGCAAGGATGTTTTTGCAAGTTTTGATCCAGTAACTAAGAGTTATCTACCCTATTTTACTCAAAGGTCTTTCCTACATATTTTTAACCCTTTTGACAGTGTTGTTTTACCATTGTATTTAGTAAACAACCTTGTATTAGGATGTTAAACGGGTCAGGCGCGGGTCATCGTATGGACCATGATAGCAATTGTGCTAAGTATCTTTAGCAATTTTCGAGGGACTAGATCATTTTGTTTAGGCAACCAAGATAGCGTTATCGAGGGACTATGATCTTTTGTTTTGTTTTTGTTTTGCCAAAGTACTCAACATGCATAACATGGCCATTTAAAAAGGAAACAAGTGGATGAAACCCTAGGGGTGCATGTCTGAATTGTGTTGTTATTTTTCATGCTTTTTGTCTTGTATTAGGTCTAACTATTTGTTTTAATTTTAGATTTTTGCATACAAACCCTAATCTGGTCTTGAGTTCAAAGAGTCTTGTGATGAGAAATCTTGATAAAATAAGAGGGAAAATTTTGGGGTACAACAAAATGCATGCAAATCAAACACACTATTCACACATGTACCCTTAAGGTTAACTCCACTTGTTGCCTAAAAAATGGACAAGTTATGCATGTGAGATGTCTTAGCAAAAACAATCAAAATACAAGATCATAGTCCCTCGATGACGCTACGAATGTGGCCTTACAAATGATCTTAGTCCCTACAAGAGAAATGCTAATATATCTCACAACATTGCTACCATGACTATACGATGACCCACGCATATACCTTTACATCCAAAGATAAGGCTTCTTACCAATCAATGGTAAGATAGTAATATCAAAGGAAAGGAGAGAAATGAACAAAAGACTTTTGAGTAGGTAGAAACGTTTTAGTTGCTTGTTCACTTTCAAAACAAAACACACACTAAACATTTTCAAAAACAAACATCTTTTCAAATACACCAACACTTTCCATGAAATATTTTCAAAAGTCCAACACTTTGTATACATTCTCGCCAAAATGAGAATCATTACAAAGTTTGCCTAAACGAAGGCGCCTTTTCAAAATACTTTCAAAAACCACCACAAAGAACATTTTCAAACAAAGCAAGTGATATAGAAAGAAACTAAGAGCCCATAGATGACTATGGATGAAAAGGGTTCTAACACCTTCCCTTTTCATAATCTATCCCCCGAACTCAAGAAATAATCTCAAAGGTCTTTTCTGTTCTTTTCCACCTTTCCTTTTGGATAAAAGAAAAGTCGGTGGAGACTCTTGCTAACCGCAACAATTGCAATCAAATGCATAACATCCCGTCAGTTCTCCTACCGTATTACAAATATGAAGTGATAACCCTCACAAATAGACTGTTGTGCCTCGGGTAAGACACAAGGCTTTAAAGTTTCAATTGTTTAAAATTACATATCCTAAAAAAAAGCAGAAAATCAATTACTCCTGGATAAAAGAAATAGGCACAAAGTCTCTAGCTGTCCAATTATTGAGTCCACCGCTAGTATTAGGGAAGATCTAATTGTTTAGACCACAGTCACTGTCAATATCTTCTACAGCATTGACTTCATGGATGCTGATGTGTAGTGGTAGTCCTCCGGTGCGAGCACGACGAGCAACTTTTTGAGCTCCTGAAGTGAAACCCAAACCAAATTTGTCAGACTTATAGGGGATGTCAGGTAGTTGGCCCCAAATAGTACACCCACCTTCTTCAACTACAGCCTTAGCATCTTTTAGAGAAGTCATTTTCAGTGGAGGTCTGGTAATCTTTGGAACAACGGTAGCAGCTTTGGTAACAACAATCGTCTGAGGAACCTCTTCAAAATTCTGACAGGGGGTCTCAATGAACTCACCGTCCATCTCGACATATCTGAAAGAGTTCAAGTGGATTAGCATATACTCTTCTTCTCCATGGACTGTAACAATCTTTCCATTAACCGGATATTTTAACATCTGATGCAAAGTGGAAGTGACAGCAGCGGCCCCATGAATCCAAAGGCGTCCCAATAAGCAAGAGTAAGACAGGTGAATGTTCATCACATAAAAAGTAGAATCAAAAGTCTAGGAACCAACTTTAATAGAAATGTCCACCTCCCCGTGTACCATTCTCTTGGAGCCATCAAAAGCCCTCACCATAATATTGTTGGGCTTCAATGTAAGTCCTTTACAGTCCAATCTGTCTAAGGCATTCTTGGGTAGAACATTCAGAGATGAATCTGTATCAACTAAAACATGAGCCAAAGTAGTGCCCCTGCACTCAATAGAGACATGCAGGGCATCATTATGTTTTCTTCCCTTGGGCATCAAATCAGCATCGGAGAAATCGAGTCCATTGTCAGTAGTCAGACTAGCAACGTAATTCTCAAATTGGTCGACAGTGGTCTCTTATGGCACATGAGTAGACTTCAGGAACTTCACCAAAGCTTTAGCGTGGGCCTCAGAACACAACAACAAAGCTAGCATTGAGATCTTCGAGGGGGTCTGCCCCAAATGTTCCACAACATTGTAGTCACTTTTTCGTATAATCTTTAATATTTCCTCCATTTCTTGCTTGGAGGCCTCAGGAATGGCTTCTTTAGGGGCCTCCGTTTGGGCAGGCTCAACCGATAATTCTTTGCCCCGAGTCTCAACTAACTCAGTAGCATGAATAACAACAGGAGTAACAGTAGGAGTAGCAACATGAGTAACAATAGGAGTAGCAACAGGAGTAACAATAGGAGTAGCAATAGGAGTATTAGCAAGAATAATAACAGGAGTGGCAATAGTCTTTGGAGAGATTTCAGGAGATAAAATCCTTCCACTTCTGGTAATCTTATTGGTCCTAACAATGTTGTCGATGTTAGGATCAGTATCTTCATTAACTTCATTTTTTATAACCAATAGGTCTTGCTTGATGCTATGGTAGTAGACGTCAGCTCCGTAGTTCCAAGGAACAACCTTGTCGGAGGAATATGGTATTGGCCCAAGAGAGGTAATAATCAAAGGAGCAACCTTATGAGTGGATGTAATCCTCACAGGACCTTTAGACGAGACCCTGGTAGGATTGTTGGAAATGGTAACAATTGACACATCTTCACATCTTACATCTTCACATAGACTTTTCATAGAGGAGGTTTTCTCAAACAGAGTTTCCTTGTTGTTCACCAGGCGTTGGACACCCATCTTCAGCAATATGCAACCATTAGGTAGGGACGCACAATGGTAGAAATTTTCACCACATCCCAGAAGAAACAAATAGAACATCATCAACAACATTAATACCTTGGTCATGCTTGGGCATTGGTGCAGTTATCACATTGGGGGTTTCGGGAGGGTTAAATTCAAACTCCTTTGCATCAATAAGATCCTGAACTTTATTCTTCATAGCCCAACAATCATTTGTATCATGCCCTGGACTGTTGGAGTGGTAGGCACACCGACCATTTGGGTTATAACAGGGAGATGTAGTGTTTGGATTTTAAGGAGGCTCCCTTAGAGTGGCCAGGCTAGCCTTCAATAGATGCTGCAATACTAGATATAAGGGCAGGTTGAGTCTGGTGAATTGTCTTTTAGGCGCATCCTGCCTGCGTAGATTGTTTTGTCTTTGAGTTGATGTAGGGTTGGAGATTATTACAGCTCCTACCGTCGGACGGTGTTCAGCTTTACCCTGATTTATCTGGCCATATACAACACTAACTTCCTTCTTTCCACTGAAAGGATTATTCACAACACTCAAAGATGCAACCCCTTGAATTTTTCCACTTTTGATTCCAACTTCTAGTCATTCTCCCGTCAATATCAGCTTGGTGAATCCAGCCGAAGAGCTCTTGATCAGATGGTTGAAAAATGGGCCCGACAAAGTACCTAAGAACATATCTACCAGCTCTCTATTAGACAGAGGAGGCTGGACTCTTCCTGCAAGATCTCTCCACTTTTGGGCATAATCTTTGAAACCCTCACTAGAACCCATAGACATGCTTTGAAGTTGCGTACGGGTTGGAGCGAGGTCAACATTATATTGGTACTGCTTGTAAAAAGTGGCAGTCGGATCTTCCCAATTGCGAATGTTGGTTCCTTCCAGTTGGTAGAAACATTCCAACTGCGTCCTTGAAAAACTCTCTTGGAATAAATGAACCCATAAATTCCTGTCAACTGTGTGGGCTTGGATCTTCCTGACATAAGACCTTAAATGCAGCTTAGGACAGGAAACACCATCATACTTTGGAAATGATGGGACTTTGAATTTCTGCGAGATGACCACCCCTGAGACCAGTCCTAACTCTTCAAAATCCAGACCATGTACCCTCTGAATCTCCATAGCATTGAGATGATCCTCCAGCTATTTATACTTGTCATCAGCAGGAGGATATTGTTCTTTAGCATAGGCTGCTTCCTCTTTATCAGTCCATGGGTTATTATCTTCTTCTTTTGTCTTCTTGTCGTCCTCTTCCTGATTATTCCCCTCATTTGATGGAGTTATGAATTCTAGAGCTCGCTTGGCTGGTCCTCTAAGTCTTCTTCCCATATTCAAGACGCCAGTCGGTTTCTTTGCCTTCTTTGTCTTCTCTTTGACAATGAGAGCCTTTAGATCTTCTTATCCTTTAGCCAGAGCCAGAAACATCTATTGGTATTGAGCGTTATATGCTTGAAGTTCCTTAACTATTTGTTCGAGAGCCATTTCTTTTTGCTGAAATAAACAGCAAAAAAGATAAGAAACTTGTCTTGAAATACCTGCTTATGTAATGATATGCATGGCATGTTTATGCGATGTTTTTAAGATCTTCGGGAAATTTAAATTTGCGAACCAAAATGAAACAAAGATTTTATCACTAAAAATTCAAATTACAATTGCCTTTTAGGCTTACAATTGAAAATAAGAAAAAAACTCTTAAAATCTAAGAATCAAGTCTCCCATAGGCGCTTCCTCTTCGTGTCGAGATATACATTAAGACTTTTTTCTTCGTGAAGTTGCTTTGTAAGCTCCAACACTTTCTTCTCACTGGTGTAGAATTTATCTCTAAAGGTGTCTCGTTCTTCCCTCATCTGAATCCAGGACCTCTGCAACTCTTCAAGATCACTGGGCATGTCAGGATGGAGAACTATATAAGAAACATCTCCTTTGGTGATAGGCTCCACAATCACTGGCAAGATGGTTATATATGGCATCATAAGGTTTTAGACGCGAGCTCATAGCCATTTGAGATAAGGCTCCATAGGAATGGAATTCTTATGCCCCAATGTCTTGCTATCAACCTTATTTACCATGCCTCAAGCTCGTATGAACCTTTGACGATACCCTTGAACATCATCCTCGTAGTTGAACATAATGCCTTGGATAAGCATATCACGGGGACCATCCCTTCGAGCATAACCGAACTGTCGTAGAGCCAAAGAAGGATTATAAGTGATACCTCCCCTAATGTCGAGGAGTGGGACATTAGGGAATTCTCCACAACGGTCGATGATAGAAATATCTCCAATAAACCGGGAGTACCAAAGAATATCCGAGTGAGAAAGTGACATTATCCTTTGCGACCAACCCAAACCTTCTTCGTTCTTCAATACTAATTGAGGAAGGTGCGAAATAAACTACCTAGACATCAATGGTATACAACACATAAGAACCCCTCTTCTCTTCATGGCACGAGTGTGAAGGGAATGCAGGATATCTCAGAGAAAAGTAGGCACAAGGTTACGAGAGAGGAAAACCTTGACAGCATTCACATCGATGAGTAATTCCGGATTAGGGAACAGTACTAACCCATAGAATAGAACAGCCAAGACTTCTTCGAAAGCTTGGAAATCCAAATTATCCCAAAACAATTGAGCCTTTTCTAATAGGAACTTGACTAGGAAACCTTTGACTCTGCTTCTTGTTTTCTAGTTGGATATAACGTCGGACCGTTTCAGATGTAAGGCTATTGCAATGACCTCTGGATTTGGAGCTTCCTCTAAACCAGTGAAAGGTACCTTATGAAGAATAGGTACACCTAATAATTGAGAGAACTCTTCCATGGTGTGTACCAACTGATAGTCAGGAAACGTGAAGCAATGGTGTTTGGAGTCAAAGAACTGAAAGAGTACGCCCATCATCTTCTCATTAAAGCTTGAGGTAACTAGGTTGAGAAGTCGACCATACTTCTTGGTAAACAAGTAAGTCTCAAGAACCCTTGATACTAGCTCTTTGAGTTGAGGAGGTACTTTCACAAAGTTGATTCGGACGGTATTTCTATGAACGGAAGCCCTGATCTGCAAAACTGAACAAAGACAAATTCCCTTGGTCCTTGAAATGGTTAGTGAAATGAATATGGATGTTTATGATGCATGATGTTATGTTTGAACAATATACCACACACAAGAAAAATACACAAGACCTTAGGTTTAGGCTTGCATGGGGTTTATATGTAAGTACCCTCTTGAAGTTTAGTTGGTTCAACCTGTCCTAGAAAAGTAATCGGGTTCTAAGGAGTCTCAATATCATTGATCTTTCTTTATCAGGCATTGTTTCAGCTCAGGAGATCTTTTCTTGCGGCTGAAATATCCCGAAAGTCCGATCTCAATAAGTGTAGTGTCGAGTATCAACCAATCTTCAGCTTTATACTAAAGCTGGCTATCTCACTGATTTTCTAATGGCCAAGTTTGTTCAACTAAGGTTCTACGGTCATTTAGTGCTTTATGACACCACACAGCAGTCCCGGTACCAACAAATGTGTCACGCTAACGCAGTCACCGCCTTAACTATATTGGTCTATATCGTATAGTCTCCACGATCTATTGTTGCTTACCTAAAAATGCCCTAGATCCGGGTATAGGATCTTTAACAGTAACCCCGACAAACCCTTTAAAAATAAAGCATACAAAACACACGAGGAAAGCAATTTTAAAATGATCTAACTCTAAGGTAACCCCACTTTTATTCTCCCCGGCAGAGTCGCCAGTTCTGTAATGCGGTGGCAGAACTGACTGTTATACTGGTTTTGCATTTGAATTCGCAAATGTTGCGGTAAGCAAGAGTCGCCACCGACTTTTCTTTTATCTAACAAAGGAAAGGGTGAAAAGAACAGAAAAAGATCTTTCGAGATTATTTCTGAGTAAGGGGGTAGATTATGGAAAGGGAAGGTGTTAATATCTTTTCCATCCGTAGTTATCTATGGGCTCTTAGATGCTTAGCTCATTTGAAAATACCTTGTATTTTGTATGTTTGAAAAAATTATTTTGAAAAGACGCCTTAGTGCGGCGAACTTTGTAATGTTTCTCGTATTGTTAAGAACGTATACAAAGTGTTTTGAAAATGTTTTTGGAAATAGTTTTGTGTATGTGAAAAATTGTTTTTGAGCAAGCATCTAAGGACTATCTACTTTACTCGAAAGAGTTTTTTATTTTACTCTTTTCCTTTAGACAATGCTATCTTACTATTACTGAGTAAGTAGCCTTATCATTGGATGTCTGAGGAACAATCGAAGGGTCATCGTTACAGTCACAAAGGCAACTGGGCAAGATACTTTAGTAACAACCCTAGGGTTTTAAGATCATACCGAGGCAACATCGAGAGGGTCATTTTTTAGATCACTAAACCGGAGGATAGCACTAAAATCTCTCATGTTTCGAGATTTGTGACTATTTTATTCTGAAGGCAGCCGAAGTGGGGGTACCCTAGAGGTATGCATGTGCAAGTGCGTTGTATTTAATTATTTTTCTTTGAGGTTAGGTTTGCTAACGTTTATGATTTAACTCTTGTCATGCAATCCTATTAGGCATACATCTAACAGTGAATATATATACAGAATTTTAAAGTGCGGAAATTAAACTTAACTATTACATGGCTTCGGGGAGGGGGAATTTATAAGTCCAAAAACGGGGAAATAAAAAGTAGTAAATAAAGTCCTAGTTATTCTATTTACAACCCATAAGCAAATACATTACTAATAAAATAAAAGTAATAATGCTAAAATAATAAGCGTGCGCGACTTGGAAAGGACATCTAAAACCCAAAAATATTTCTAAGTAAAAGAAAATCTTTTTGTTGTTTTTTTGTTTATTTGAGAAAAAATGTTTAAGTTAAAAATTAATAAGAAAACTAGATCTCATCTTAATTAATAAAAAAATGATCATTAATAAAAGAAAACTAATTCTAATTTTTATTATTGAGAAAAAGATTTGAATTTTGACTAAACCCTAGTTCTAATTGATTTGAAATCAAGGAAATAAGTCAAGGTAATTAATTAAATAAATTTATCAAAATTAAATTTAATAAAACCCTAAATCTATTTTTTTTAATGATTTTTCTGATTAAATAAATAAAAATTAAAAAGAAACAAATAAAGTAAAACAAAAAGAATATAGAGTGGGCCTGATGTTAACTAGCAAATAGGGGGGATGAACCAGAATTTTGTAAGGCCCAAATCAGGGAGCCCAATGTTGCGCCTGATCATATGTTGCTGGCCCTTGAGGGTCCATCATGAAGGAGTACTCCAAGGGCGTTGGATCTAACATCGTTATGATCTATTGGATGAAATTTGAAAGCGCATGGTAGGTGTTTGAAGTGCAGCACACTGGATCTGCAACAAGTTTTGTTAGAAAAATAAAAACTCAAAGTTTAGGGATCGAACCCAGCCCCTCCAGCTTTACAAACGCGCACTTCACCACTCAACCAACCTGCTTATTCGTTGATATAATAAAATGCAAATAGTATAATGAGAAATCAGTCAAACTTTTAAATTTTAAATGTGTACCAAGCTGGATTCGAATAGACCAATAGTTCAGCAACGTGTGGGCCACCGGAGTCAATAGAAGTCAAAGGTGCTAGAGTCAAACTCCGGTCACCTTCTCCGGTCGACCAAAAACTTAAAACCTACAAAAACGCGAGATTTGAGACAAAACCAAACGCTTATCCTACATAAAATCCAGCCATGAGCTTGATTTTGGGCTTAGATTGGCCTGAAAGTCCCTATATCAATGAAAATGAAACATGAATGAAGCTTTGCCCTAACAATGGAAAATCTTCGTCCTTGCATTAAACCTCGCATGTAATGACTCTAAACAACCACAATCATCAGTATGAACACATATATGCATGAATAGTTCATTTATATTGCATAATAGAAATATTCAAGTTCAAGAAAGTATACCAAACCGGTGATGCTCGAGGGAGAGATCCCGGGCACGATTTGGCTTGAGTGATGGTTGGTATAAGCTCCTGGGAATCTTTGGGTGATGATGGAATGCCTGGAATGGACTGAGGGAAGCTAGATCGTATGATACGAGTTTCACCTTCTTTGAATATTTTTTTGGATATTTTCTCTTAGGGTTTAGAGGCAGCTGCGTGTCCTTTTTTCACTTCTGAATTGTTTATATATGAGGGCAAGATTAGGTTAACAAACAAGGTACAAATCTTTGTACATTATGATGAAAAGATGTTATTTCAATCTTACATAAGACTTGCTATATTTGATCCAATCATGTGCCAATCTATTTCATGCATTTTTGCCAGCTATTCATAAGCTCTTGGGCCTCCAACATGGTCACCTCTCAAGCCTTACACACCCCACACATTAATCTTGCATTTATTTAATTTAATTTGAATTTATTTGGATAAAAAAACCAAAATAAATAAAATAAAAATCAAGCTCATGCATGGGTGAGTTTATAGGTTCTTGGACATGTCATGAATGTATTCAAGTCTCAAAAATTAGGCCCACCAACCTAAAAACACAAATTTTCATCATGTGTATATCTTGAAATTTCTAAAAATTCCCCAACTTGTGCAAGTCATAACTTGCTCAATTTTTTATCTTTAAAGATGATATCGTACTTTTTGGAAATCCTGAGATGTCCTTTTTAATATCTATTTTAATAAATTTTGCATTTGAAGATGTTTTCTTGATGTAAATGGTCTTGACAAAAAGTGTCTTTTGTTGACTTTCTGAAAGTAACTTGTAATGTATGAGCTTATATCTTCCAAATGATGCATTTCTTGATCTTGAGGGAAAACAAAAAGTTGTAGGGAAAGGAATTATCTTCAAAATGAGCTTTGGTTGGGGCAAAATGGATGAAGCATATGAAAGTTATGTCTGGTCAAAATTCAGTTGACTTTTCATATATAAACCCTAATTTAGCAACTTTTGATTCTTGATAAATTAAGAGCATCCCTTGATGAGTCATGATCAACCCTTTATTAAATGATGAATATCACTCCAAAATTTTGATGTTGACCAAAAATCTTGAAGCTTGACTGTATATTGGTCATAGTTGACTTTTGACCTAATATAGTTGATTTTCAGACACTTGAGCAATTACCTGAGCAAACTTATTATACAAGGCATGAAAATTGGCATGGACATTCTTGAGGACATATTAGGGACCATGGAAATCACTTTAAGCCTTTGCAACCCAAAATTATTTGTGAGAAGTGAAACCCTAGTTAGAAGTCCATTGCTTAGGAGGAGAGTTTGTCTGGCCAATTCTTGGTCAACCTTGAGAAATTGAGGACCTCAATGAGCATGTCTTGAGTAAAATGGGAGGGAAAACTTTGGGGTACAACAGCCCCGTCCCACAATTATGGCGGTGATCCATACAATCGAGGACATAATAAAAATAGAACAATCATGAGGGTGGACCCCTCATCTCAATGTTGTGCAAAGGCCCTGCTCTCCCGAAGTAATTTGCACTCCATTCTTTAGTTCTTTTGAACATCTCTTTAGTATATTCACTATCTAGTTCTCTTGCAAAGCTTTTGATCACTTCATCCTTTTGGTACAGATACTTCTAGAGATCCTGACACCGATCGAGCAGCTTATTGCATTCCTTGCATCCTAGGAGTGAAATCAGCTCTGGAGCATTCTCCACACTCTTCACTATGGTTTAAAGCTTCTCATTGTCCAACTTTGCATCTTTGAGTAGTCTTTCCAGTTCCCTGATTCTTTCTTTGTTCTTGGCATCTTCCTTTTGTAGCTTCACACACTCACGATGCTTTCTTTCAGCATCTTCAACTACTTCTCTATAGCCTTCAACAAGCAAATACGCTTCTTCATATATACCATGCCTTCTTTTAGTTTTCCTACTTTCAGAAGTCCCTTCAGCAAACGTTTTGAGCTTATGGATCATATTTAGCTTATCGACCCGAGCATCGTATAGTTTCATTTGTGAATCCCGATCCCTTTGATGAAGTTCCATATTCTCGACCTGGACCTGATTGAACTCTTCTATAGGCACGGATTTTCAGAAAAAATGAGAGGAGGTTGCTCATACAGCGGGTTCTCTTTCTTGAACGACAACCTGATGGTTTTCGCTCTTTTCTTCACCCATTCCACACAAGGAGCTTTAGCCATAGTGACTTTCTTTCCTATGGATTCCATGTTCCTTTTATTGACCTTTATACATGCATACTTTATGGTTGACAATAATTCTGGATTAGTCCCTTTTGCAAAATACACAGTCTGTGCAATCTCTGAATCTTCAGGTTGGTCATTCATGACATACCCTAACTGTCAGAAAGCCAAGATGGGATTATAATTGATACAACCTCGAGTACCCATGAGAGGAAAATTGGGAAATGCACCACAGTTGGTAATAATGTTTGGACCCTCGCCAGAGATATAATGCCACTTAATGTCATAAGAAGTGAGTGCAACCAGTCTCTTCAACTAGGGGAGAGAGTCATCGGTATGAGTGAATGGCCCCTTCATAGAGAGATGAAGCATGGGCCACCTGTACAACATAGGTTGACAAATATTGACTAACCCTTTCTTCTTGTGTCTCAATTGAATGATGTAATAAGTGTCCTCTAGCAATGTGGGTATCAGATTCTCATTCATGAAAATACATATAGTCGCTAAGTCCATAAACTCCTTCTTGTTGGGAAAAAGAATTGAGCCATAGATCATGACAGTGAACAGTGTATTAAAAGCGACCCAATTGTCTCTTTCGGCCACTTCTTGTGTTGTACATTCTAAGAATGGCATCTTTAAGCCTATTCCTTACATAGTCAACAACCACATCATCGAGTGCAAATTTCTGGGTACTCTAGTGTTCAATCATCTTCTACCTTCAAGCTACGAACATCAACGTGCCATACTTGCTTTTCAGGTTTAAGAAGATTGAACAGAGGCAGTTGTTGAACCCCAAAATTTTCCCTCTCATTTCTCAAGGCATTTCTCACAAGGATTCTCAAAAATTCAAGCTTGCATAAGTACAATTGGATTTTCCAGCATCAAGTTAAAGAGGAAACTGTTAAAAAAGGGGGAAGCAGATAAAAATAATCTTTTTGACAAAATTGAAAAAAAAAAGTTTACTTCGATTCACAAGGCTTCGATTGGACTTTGGTCTCCTTTGTGCCTCCTCCGATCCATAAGGAAACTCCTTCCTTCTGCATGCTCCGATCCACAAGGAAAAAGGCTTCCTTCGAAGAAATTAGCTTCGATCCAGGGCAGGCAACGCCTATCTTTATACAAGCCTCGTTTGGGCATTTAGGCTTCCTGCATACATCCTTAGATTGCACCCTTTGCATCTTATATGATTGTGTTGGTGCCCATGGCAATAACCTCCTTCATGCAAGCATCTATTTCACTATTGGCCTTACATGTTTGCTCGGTTCACAGTGCAATGGTTGTCTGCATGCTTGTTTAGATTGGACATTTGATGCCCGCATACCTGTTTCGATTGGACAAGCTTTGATTGAACAAATGACTCCCTCCATGCTTTCTTCGAATCTACCTTTAACATTGGCTTCCTACATGAGGTACAAGGCAAGGGCCTCCTGTATGCCTTCCCGCACAAGGCAATGGCTTCCCTTCATGCTAGCACCCATGGTGCAAGTGGCCTCCTGCATGCAAGCTTCGATTGAAGCAATGACCCCTTACATGTTTGCTTTGATTCACAAAGCAATGGACCCTTACAGTGTTTGTTTCGATCCAGGAAGCAAAGGCTTCTTTCCTGCTTGTTTCGAATCACAAGGAAAGAACTTCCCTCATACATTGGCTATTTTCGAATGGACAATATCTCCCTTTGAAATAAATTGCTTCGATTCCACCCTTGAAAATATTCAACACATAATTTCTACACTATGACATACAATTATTGTCCCAAAGGACATGTTTGATGGCCCAGTTGAAGGACCTGTAAGACATACCTGGATGTCCCATTCGAAGGACATGTTTGGTGGCCTGGTCGAAGGACCTGCAAGACATACCTGGATGTCCCATTCGAAGGACATGTTTGGTGGCCCATTCAAAGGACCTGTAAGACATACCTAGATGTCTCATTCGAAGGACATATTTTGGTGACCCATTCAAAGGGCACACATTTGGCCCCTTCGAAGGATGCACAAAAAGGGCCTATTCGAAAGACACTTTGATTGGAAACAAATATTGTTGTCTGAAGAGGAGTCTGGTCGAAGGTTGTACCTATGAATTCAAATCGAAGGGTATGAAATATTCAAAGATGCTTGTTGCCAAGTTCATACCTGTTGTACTGGCCATAACTCTTCAAAACAGCTGCACAGCAGTCCTGCTACACTGCTCATGTATTTGCACCAATTCGGCATACAAATACTGCCCCTCGAAAGCTACAAAAATAGTATACCCAATTTGTTAAAATTCTTTTGTTTTCCCTCTTAAACCTCAGCCAACTTCACCTATAAATAAGAGGCTCCATAACACGTCTAAGGGGCTGGACAATACATCCACAGGTTTTGATAGCTGGAGAAACTTTGATTGTGTAAAAGTCATCAAACACTTAACACATTCTCAAACCCAGAATCAAAAGACCATACCTTTGTTTCTGTCCCTTTCGAATCCAACAGTAGAAACACAACACCTGTTTCTTTTCCCTTTCGAATCCAGGAGAAACCCCACGCTTTGTTTTTCTTTTGAATCCAACAGAAGGAACACTACACTTGTTCTTCTCCTTCGAATCCAGAAACAACAAATATAACTCCACTCTCCTTAACCTTCGAATCCAGTCAAAGAAACACCACACCCATTTCTTTCCTTCGAATCCAGGAGCACCCAGGGCAGTAACTCAAGGTCTAACACCTACATTCTAATGTCAAGCAAGGTAAGTCCTCTTAACCTTAAGCTTTTCGTTTCAAACATAACATGTAAATAACATTTGTTCACTTTATATTTCTATACTTTCGATTGCATGCTTTTTCTTGTCCAAGTATACGTTAAAGCTAACATGTACAGACCCTAAACGAAAGAAAAAGTCTTGTATAAAACAAAGCCTTAGGCTTTGCCCGCCTTACTGCTTCACAGTCCCAAATGAAATACAAAGAGGGCCTGAATGGAGGATGTGCACTCATGCTACTTTGCAGGCCCATATTGCTTCACAGTCCAAACGAAGGAGCGAGAAGGGAGAAACAAAGGGTGTTCATATTGACTTCCAGTCCCAATCAAAAGAAGCAACAAGAAGGGTGAATCGAAAGTTTACTTGCTCACACTAACATTCCTGCAATCGAAGGAAGCAAAAGAGAAGAATCGAAGAATGCATCTCATCCTAACTTCCAGACCCAAATCGAAAGAGGCAGGGAAAGGCAGAATCGAAGGGACGCTGCTACTTGGATCAAAAAGTTTATTTTTACTTCTTTTACTTTGTTTTGTCTTTACATTTTCTTTCTATTCAATATGGTTGTAATAGTGTAGGATATTTATTTTCTGTATTTTTATTGCTTTATGCAAATGTTAGTAATTAGGATGTATTGCAAGATAAAACTAACAAGTAGACCACCCTAATCAAAGACTAAAGGCATGCAATCAAACACACTTTGCATACATGCACCTCTAGGATAATCCCACTTGTTGCCCCGGAAAATAGTCATGTCCCTCGAATATGGGCGTTTTAGCAAAGACCCTCGATAAAAGATCATAGTCCCTCGATGTTGCCTTCGGTAAATGATCTAGTCCCTAACGAAATTGCTAAAACGTCTCATAGGTTGCCTTCTATGACTATACAAACAACCCACGCTTGTTCCTTCACATCTAATGATGGGGCTTCTTACAAAATAAATGATAAGATGTCAACATCTAAAGGAGAAGGAAAAGAACATTAGACCTTTTGAGTAGGTAGGATGCTCATAGTTGCTCGCTTACTCACAACAAAAACATTTTTCCACACCAACACTTTCAATTGAAACATTTTCAAAAGACAAAGCTCTTTGTAAGCATTCTTATAGAGACGAGAATCATTACAAAGGCATTTTTCAAAATCAATTTCAAAAAACATCTTCCACAAACACCTCTTTGAACTATTTTCAAAAACCAACACTTTGTACGCATTCTTATAGAGACGATAATCATTACAAAGACGTGTTTTTTTCAAAATATTTTTCAAACCCACATCACAAAGCACATTTTCAAACAAAAACAAGTGATCTAGCAAGCAACTAAGAGCCCGTAGATAACTAAGGATGAAAATGCTGCTAACACCTTTCCTTTTCATAACCTACCCCCCGAACTCAAGAAAACTTCTCTAAAGGTCTTTCTTGTTCTTTTCAACCTTTCCTTATTGGATAAAAGAAAAGTAGGTGGCGACTCTTGCTATCTGCAACAATTATGATCAAATACAAAACAACCAAGCCAATTCTCTCACCGTGTTACACATACCATAAGCAATAATATCAAGCAATTAAGTATCAAGAATCTAACTCAATTGTATCACAATTTGTAAATCAATTCCAATTCAAGTTTATGTCAAAAATGTAGTGAACTGGAACCACTTTACAACTTATAGAAAATCAAAGTTTATGTATCAAAATGCATTCTAATACATCAAACTCTACAAAGTTCTCAAACAATTGATTAGAACTAGTTGATATCAATGCATTAAAGAAACTTTTAACATCAATTTTCAACTCATGAGATTGATTGAACAAAACCTTTTTTTATTAATTTGTAAATTCAAAAACTCAACATAATCTCATGAATCAATTATCTAATTCTAATTTTCTTCAACATTTTGAGAGAGAGTGTTTTTGATATCAATACATTTGAAGACTGTTTTTGAAGTTGTTGTTCTTGAGAGAAAATTGAGTTTGATTCTTAAGAGAATTTAGAGAGAGTGTTTTTGTATTTATGTATTAAGTAGTTATGAGAGAAAGTCTGATTTTATTTATTTATTTATATAGAGTGAAAATGGGTCTTGGATGCACAATTGGGTTGGACTTTGCCTTGACAATGTAATCTCGACATGTCCATAAAGTGTCGCGTCATCAACCGTATGGAATTTCGATTCGGTTGCAAAACATAAAATAAAGATAATAAAATTTGTGATACGTTGCCAAAAAATGGGATCATTTGGATGAGTGGTGATTTAGTTATGATTTTTTGAAGTTTTGCCTCAGATAAACTTATTTTGGGCTCTAGTGTCAACTCTGACACGTTCTTCAGTAAAAAAATTGGTATTGATCGGAGCACAATCTGGTCTTGACTTTGGAAGAAAAGTTGTAGATATCTGAGTCAGTGACCTTGTGTAAAAATATGAGCCCGATCCGATAAAAATTGACCGAGTTATGAGTTTTCAAAGTTTCGACCCAGATGAAATAATATTCAGCATTCAAGATCTTTGACGCATCATGTATTCTCTGGGCGAAAAAAGAAGGCCTTTTGGATACTGTTCGAACTTGTAATCTTCTGAGAAAATGTAGCCAACTCAATTTATGAAATTTTTTTATTGGACTCGTTGAGATACGATAAAAATTGAGTGAGTTATGAATTTTTAAATATCAAAAATCAATTCGACTGAATTCTGGTTCAGCTCAAATATCTCTTCAGAAACTCAAAATTTCCGCTACTTTTCTTGTAGAATCAGCTCTCGGCCATAAAAGACGACATCAAGAGGATGTCGAGACGGAATTTTGGGCACTAGAATCACGCTCATGCGGTGCTCCAACCGGGAGTTATGAATTTTTCAGTGCGCCCGAGATGATGGTTCAACCAGTTTTTTAATCTGTATTTTCCTATGTTTAACTCTGACGAATTCACGTACTCGGAGACCTTCCTTCGAGAATTAGCCTTCGGCCCCAAACACGGAAGTTGAAAAGGACATTGAGACATATTCAATGTAGAAAGAACCATCTCAAGATGGTATACCAAATCAGAGTTATAAACTTCTGAACGCAAGAAATGTTGTTGATTGGTAACCCGAAAACTTAGTAACAAAATTATTTAACCGTCTTCAACGCATAATTGGCTCCCGGCCCAAACACGAAAAGTGAAGATAATAGAAATATAAACACAGTTATAAAATTTCAGCTCATAATAATACCCTAGCCTAGAGTTATAAAATTCTGAAATTTTCCGCGCCGAAACGAATTTTCAGCTTGAACTGTCCCGAATCAAACAAAACCTCTGGCTTCCCTCTACCACTCAAGACATGATAGAATACACGGGAATTAGGCATGGTAAGAAATCGTTCATTCATAGACTAGATTACCTATATAAATCTTTGAACACCTCTGGTAAGCAATCGATGTGTTATAGAAATTCCTTGATCCCATGATAATAGGGCTAATGATATGCATGTATGTATATGATAATGAAACACAAGCCAACGTGAAGAGGGTAAAATTTTGGGTATAACATAAGGTTATGTAGTCCAATTCCCTTTTACCGAGCTCATATAATGTATCAGATGTGTGACATTATAGTGAGTCGGAAAATAGACTTGGCTTGAGACATGTTACTAGTGTGTGTATGGCCACGATTGGGTCGAGGTTCTTGATCTAGTATGCATATTCATTGAAATGATCCATGAAGAAGCTAAGAGACTTGTACCACTTCTTTTTAAGTCATCAGGGCATGTTGAACTCCATTGTGCTATCCAACTTATGGAGAATCTTTAAACAAACTTCTTAGCTAGTAACTTCCAAAAACAAATGAAACTCATTGAGAGGCGAAAGAGCCATAAAAGTGAGCATCACTTCAAATTACATGAGGAAATGATGCATTTAAGGTATCCAGCCCCTTTTGGGGTTACATAATGATGTTGAAGGAGGTCCGTTGCTCTTATAAGTTCACTTTATTGTTATATTTCTCTATTGTTGGAACCCCGAATGATTTTGGTATGAAATCCTCATTAATCTCGTCTATGAAAAAAATTGGGTGATGTCCTCCACTTTTTTTATTCTTAGGACACGCATGGAAAATGTTTATCTCCTTAACTTTGAAGAGGAAGTGTTACCACTAGGCCTTTTATTGTTATTGATAATTTCTACCGTATTTCTTGAGTCACATGATTTACGGTTCCATCACAACAATAATCATTTCCTAAGTTTGGCATGGTGCATGGGTTACAAGATGTCACATCTCTTGATTCCCTCTGGCCTTTACCTTCTCTCTGAATGAGAACAATGAGGGGTTATGAATGTGCTCTCTATCAACATATCTTCGAGGTGGTGTGTCCATGTGTCTGTGCCTTTTAAATTGTATTTTGAAGTTGTTTTTTTCAATGAATGGCCTGTAGTGTATTTTAGGATGGTCTTAGGTAGGGTGTCTATAATTGAACAGACCCAATAGTAAATTTCTAACTAAACTGAACCAAACTGAAAACCCTAAAAACAGTATTTCATTTAGATTTATTTGGGCCATTATTTAATAGAATCACACAGTTCAGTTGGGCTTGCGGTTTGTATTTTGCAAACCAAAGAAAAATAAACCAAACTGTATTATGTTACAACCCAAACTTCACTTAATCCATATTCAACCTAAACCAAAACCTACTATGCCTTAACTTTACGATTATGAGATATTTTCTCTTCCTCACGCTTAGGGTTTCAATTTCAGTCTTCTCAAATATCTCCTAACATTATCACTGAAGAAAGAGAAAACACAAGAATGGGGTTTGAATTGGATTTATAGAAAACATTCCCCTTTACAAATTCTAATCACTCAAATGATAAAAGTTGTAAAGACAATAAAGAGTAAATAACACAGGTGATTTATCCAGGTTCACCTTAACAAAGTTAATCTTGTCCACCCCTCAAGGTGATTTGCCTTTAACAAAGACTTAATCCACTATAACCAAACTGATTACAAATGCACGGGTAACCATCGGTGACTAACACACAATGACACATTCATTGATCCAACTTAATAGATATAATGTTCATTAAACCAATAGAACTAGATCACTTAAGATCTCTTATTAGGGTTTTCCATAATGACCAGCAGTCATTATCTTCTTGAGATTATACCTTTACTCAGTCACTAAAGGAACCTTTCAATGATATATTTAGTGATCCGATTTAACAAATATAACAATCATTGACCCAACAGAATAGGATCACTTAAGATCTCCTATTAGGATTTTCTACAACGACCAGGAGCCACTATCTTCTTGAGATCCTACCTTCACTCTGTCACTCAAGGAACCTTTCAATGATATGTTCAGTGATCCGATTTAAAGAATATAACAATCATTAACCCAACAGAATCTGGATCACTTAAGATCTCCTGTTAGGATTTTCTATAATGACCCACAACCATTGTCTTCTTGATATTGGACCTTCACCCAGTCACTCAAGGAACCTTTTAATGATATGTTTAGTGATCAACGAATATAACAATCATTGACCCAATAGGATCAGATCACTTAAGATCTCCTATTAGGATTTTCTACAATGACCCGTAACCACCGTCTTCTTGAGATTAGACATTCACTTGGTCACTCAAGGAATTAACCAACAATAGTTGATAAGGTTTTGTGTTTACATGATTTCTTCTTCTAAGCAGATCGCACAAGTGATTAAGCACATATTGTTTAACACAATTTCAAGTAACAACTCTTGTGTTAAAACAATTTACATGAAGATATTATAACTATAACACAATACGGGTAACAACTCTTGTGTAAATTACAACGTCTATCAAGATGTATTTGATTAGAAGTTGGGTAGCATCTTGTAGTATTCTTCTTCTTCATCTTCTTGTTTAGCAAGTTACGAGCAATAACTCCTTGCTTCTTCTGAGGTCTACCAAGATGTATATGATGATAATTTGTGTATCATATTGTAGATTTATTCTTCTTTATCTTTCTTTCTTTTCTCTTATTTATGTGTAGTGGTCTTCAACATGTTTAGCATTGTAGCTTTGACAACTTCAACATCCACGACTTTTCAGCTTGATGTCCAAGAGCATTTTAATTAAATTCTTTGATCTTATTTTATAGCCTTGATAGAGAGAGATAGAGAGAGAGATTGTGAGGATTAAAAAATACTTTCCTGCATCAACGATTAGTTCCCAATGGATATAATAAGGTGTAAGAGTTTGAACAGTACAAGGTGATATTATTTATTGTCTGTCACTTTACAACGTTTAACTTTAACCTTATCTTCAATAGATGTTTTTCTACTAAGCTTGTAGACATAGATCCGTTAAGGGTAGAAAGATAATATGGAAAAAATTTGTTTGTTCCCAACGGTCATAATGAGAGTGGTTGACAATACAGTAAGAAAAGACTGTTCTTACGCCACCATAGAGGGTAGAGGTCACAGAGCATTTTTTGTACCTTTTATACACCATCACGCGTTAACCATTTTGAACTTCTTCTAATCTCCAGGGGCTTCGGATAATACAAATGTTTGAAGCTTGTTGTAGAAGAAACACTCTTAAGTCTTAGAACCTAAATCTTGGAGTCTTCAAAACTTGTCCCATCATAACCTTGTCTTCAGAGTCTTTAGCACTTGGCCGTAAGAACTTGTTTTTCTTCAGATCATCAGAACTTGTTTAGCAGAACCTCATCTTCATAATCTTCAGAACTTGGAACACACAGAAGCAACGTTTAGAAGACCTCCAAAGCTTAACCACAAAGTCACGATCAGAACCTCTTGTACTAACGTTCCTAAGAACTGTTGCATAAGACGAATTCCAGAATCTTGACTTTAACTGTAACACGTAACCAAATGTTTTCTTCCAGTAGTGTTTATATTCAGAACCTGATGATGTCACACGCCTTGATACTAGAGTTAGAACATTACAATAACAACTACACACTAGAACAAAACCATTAGAGTATGCAATTTTTATTTATGATACCACATAAAGTTATCATCAAAATCTTAAGGCCAGAAGTAGAAACACTTCTTGTTCTTACAATCGCACATTCTTCTCATCTTCTTCGCCATGTATATATCGCCTTTTCTTCTCTAATTTCCTCTCTTTTATGTTCTTTCTTTTTCATCTTCTCATTTTTATGATATTATTCTTTCTTTCAATTTCATTTTTATTGATCCTCTTTTTATCTAATCTATCTTTTCTCCCGTTGTTTCTTTCCATATTCTCTAATCTTTTATTTCCTCTGTTTTTTATGTTTCATTATAATATTTTTCCACATTGTTTTATACTATTATTTTATATTTTTATTCCACTTTTGTCGTATCTAATTTTTGTATATCAAATAAAAACTTGTCTAAATATGATAAATTTTGTTGTTATTTGGTAATGTATGAATGATTAAACACAAAATTATGATGTCCATTATATGTGCACAGGGGTGGAAAATAGACATGTCCTCCCCATTTAGGCATGCCCTATAAAAGCCTGAAAAAAATAGGGTGGGGCTGGCTTTGTTGAGGGTACAAGCCTAAAACCTTGCCCCGCCCCGCAAAAAAAGTGTGTGGGGTATAACACCCTAAACCCCAAGACTTATATATTAAGCATTACACGACAATCTAAGGTGTCACTTTTAATAAATCAAACTTTTAACAAGTACGCATCAGAAATATCAATGTTATACAACACTTTTCATCATACACTCACCTCCACTTAAGGTATCATTGGGGTGGTATCGATTTTATTTCAAATGAATATAACATCACACTTTGACATTTAGTCTCAAACTTCCAATGATATAAAACTTTTCAAAATAAAAAGTTAACATACTTAAATCTCAACATCTTTATCATAAACTGAAATAATCAATTAAACTCCAACAAACACATAATAATCAAACAAACATTCCCAACTCCGATGTTACATGATCAGAGCAAAACTTCTAAACAACGATAAAACTAAACGAAGCAACTCCAGGAGCTAACTTCCACTTACAACAGCAATTCTATTCATGAGTGTCTGCAAGATGTCCATACTAGACAACATTAAAGAAAAAGAGGTGAGAACTAACATTCAAAATAAAAAGTGTAAAGAATGTTAAAGTAGAGAAACATACAATAAGCACACATTCATTACACAATCAACAACAACATGCTCTCACATCCATTCACAACAACATATCCATATTCTCCATAAATTAACAACATCATGAATAATCGACCACACATGCCAGTATGTACGCAATAGACTCCATAATAGACTCATTGTTCATGTGGTACCATTTATAAACACTCAGGTTCATCTCGCTCACCGATCCCCACCATAGGATCTGATCCCCTCTTGGAACCAGAGTACAATAAAAATCGCTGCTAATCACCATATAACAACGCTTCACCAATCCCATAATGGAATTAGCTACTCATACTAGATCCCCATCATATTATCAAGGCTCACCAAAACTTGACTGACGTTCGTACACCCTAATGTATGACACTCAACAACATGCATTATCACCAAAAGATTCACCAAATAATCATCATGCATATATCACCATTACACATAACATCAATCACCATACACGACCATTAATCAAAATTATAACAATCAACAAACAACACCAACAACATCAACTTAACAATTGCATATTCACAATCACACAATAGCATAGTCAGTATGATTAATATTCAATGTTATAGAACAATATAATTGATTCATGATTATTTCACCTTAATAATAAAATAACAACACATCACATTCGAATAATCATTTAAAATATCAAATGGAGTCGGAATCTAGCAATGAATATGTTCCATAAATATGAGAGAGTGTATTTTAAGAATATGATTTTTATTTAAGGACTTAATACACCAATCAGTTCAGTTTAATCAAACAACAAGAAAGGGTATTCACATCGGGCAGAATGTTTCGTCTGACTTTAAAATGGCGCCAAAAATTATATACTTATGAGAAAATTATTAGTTGAAAATACCATTAAATAATCTTTGCAACTCAACTGACCTCACCCCAAACGGAATCACGAGACTCCAGTTACACTTGAAACAAGCTGACCAACGCATGGCCGAAATTTCCAACATTTATGGTGTAAAAACCAGAGAACCGCTACTGTTGTAGAACTCCTAGACCAAATTTCTACATTTAGACAAAAATATTATCATGTTAGTTTTCTAAGACAACTGATGGCGTCTTAAACGGGCTTACGAAGCTCAAGATATACACAAAACAAGTTGATCAATACTCTCACGCGACTTCCTTACGGAAATTTCACTCCTAAACTCGTTTTTTCAACTTAGACCTATCACAAACATTCCCTAACATGTTTAAATAGCTTATTTCAAAAAGCTATTATTATAGGTCAATTATCTTCTGTTATTTAACTCTAAACTTAACAACCAACATCTAATTTCACCAATTAAACACTACCAACAACACAATAAAAACATTCACTCTTACATTCATTATCACAATGCTCTAAAACTCAACAATAGTGAAAACTCATAATCATGCCATAACATAAATAATTTCATATTAACTTATACAAATTTAATCACAACAACATCATAACAATAACAACAACAATTCATAGAACAAAATCATATAATCCTAATGAGAGAAAATACCTTTCTTCTCTACCCCATCATGCAATCCACCCATATTGAAAGTCCTTTCTCCCTCTTACGTTGTAATTCTAGAAAATTCAGAGAGAAAAACTTTAATCAATCTCTTTTCTCAAGCCCTAACACTCCCCTTTTCCAAAGCCTTCATTTCTCTACTCTCCTCTTTTTCATGTACTAATAGAATGAATCTATTTTCTATATATTTTTTTAAAATATATATTATTCTAATTACTTAAACTTAAGTTATTCTCCTATTATCTTTATTACTCTCCACCATAATTTAATTTGGTTTGGTGTGATTCAATTTTATTTTTAAAATTCAATCCAACAACGTTGAACTTCACTTTTTTTTATAAGTGACTTTTAACTCAAAACTATTTAAATTTAAAACCGTTTAAAGCACGTCAAAAAAAAACATATGTTGATATTATTACCAGTATCATTTACTAAAGCATGTTTATTAATTATTTATAGTGAAATAGTTAAGTATAATGAAAATATTTTGAAGTGTATGTTATTTTATGAAATAGAAAAAATAAAAAATATTAAACATTTTTTTATGAGTCACGATGACATATAAATATATTTTTTAAAGAAAATAGAAAGATGTGTATAAGAAAATATAATGGTGTGTATTAATAAAAACATTTGACCCAAAATAACAAATCAAATTCAAATAAAATTATAATTATTTATTTGTGTAGACAAATTTATTGGAAGATCACAATCTCCGACAGGGACTTGTTGTCCATTGATGAATCGGTGATGAATTGATGAACAAAAAACACTGAAAATTCGTAAGAGCAAAAGAAGAAACCCTAATTTTGGCGAAAAACGAAAATGTCCACAGAAGCTCCTTCTTTTCAAGAAGCAGCACGATGTGTCGTCTGCAGTTGCAGTTTCAACACCTTCAGGAGACGGGTAGATAGATACATACCTCGCTTTGCATGTTTTTCAATTCCGATTTCGAAGTTTTCGTTTTCTTGTACAGTATCAAATTCACACACTTTGTTCTATGTTTATCAATTTGGGGATCTTCACAAATAGATGGTAACTAGTTTTGTGTGGTGTGTGTGCAGCATCACTGCCGCTCTTGTGGGAGAACATTGTGCAATGAACATTCATCGGATCAAATGGTAGGTAGTTTTGCTTTTTGAGTTTCGATTTAATTCTTGATGAACTTCATTGAGCATTGAGCAATGTTTTTCTATGCAGCCTTTACCTCAATTTGGCATTTACTCTAATGTTCGCGTATGTGCTGATTGTTTCAACAATTCGCGGTAAATTACTTCCTTATAAACTTTGTATTTTGTTAATATTTTTCAATTAAATTACTCCAGAAATATAAAAAGGCTGGAAATTTAGTTTGTAGTTGAGTTTAAGGTAGCTGTAATTCTCTGTGTCTAATAAACTTCCACAAATTAGGAACTTACTACCACTTAGAGAAGGAAAAAATAGCATTAGTTGTTCAGTGGTTGTGTAAGATTGGATTCAATGCATTCCTCTTATGTAAATAGCTCCAGAGACGGCTTCAGTGCCATGTGAGCTATCAGCTCAATGGCTAGTTCATCTTAATATTCTAGAATGTTTTTGTCTTCAGCGGTAATATTGTGTCTTTTCCGGTGAAGGTGATTTCATTTTAAGCAATATGCAAGAGCTATGTGGATTTTATTTTATACTAGAAGAATTTCATGAAAAAGTAGATGAATTTCATAAAACATAAACAACTTGCGGTATGTGCTGATTGTTTTAACAACTTGCGATAAATTACTTCCTCATAAAATATGTAGCTCGCTATTATTTTTCAATTATCATTTGAATACAAAACTGGGTATTTTTCTTTGCATGCTAAAATTCAAAAGCACATTTTTTAAGCAAATATGTCTTTAGGATTCTGTATAGCTGTTCAACATTATGAGCAACTGATGGTTAAATTTTATTTGTCCACCTTGTTTGGTGGAATTTGTGATACTTTTAACCATAAATATTAGAACTTGTTATTGGAAATTCTCTCTAGTATACATTGTATAGGGACCAGTACACTATGTTGTGATTGAGTAAAACCTAATAACAAAGTCTTCTTCCTATTTGTTTACGTGGGAGGCCATGCAGACCTAAAAAATGACCAAACCCGTGGAATTAAGCCCCAAGGTTGTTAAGATCGGGATCTTGCATAAGATTGGAAGGGAATAGCAAGATCGTAAAATATAAAATCGTAAAATATAAAATTGTAGCTAAGATTGGAATTTCCTACCCAATTATTTTTGTAAGATCGAGAGGGGGTAGCAAGATCGTAAAACATAAAATCGTAAAATCTTACTAAAATGAAAAAAAAATACTATATATTTAAAGCATTTTGACATGATATATTTTAGTAGGCAAGTGTATTAGTCGAAAAGTGACTCTTATTCATATTCTTTAGACATGTATGCTTGTGTTTTTATACTTTATTACTACATTAAATATTTGTTAAACATTATGGACATATTTGGTCAATTACTATGTTTATCGTAAGTCAATTATTTAAAACAAAGTCTACAAGTGAGTTGTTTATTCTCTAAACCCGTAGTCTAAAAATTCATCATTTCAAAAGGCATGCATTCGCCGCCGCCAAGCCGTAAAAGTTCTGCATCTACATCTTGTCATCCTTCTCAGCTAGCTTTTAATAGTGGTGGCCGGAAAATGGCGGATCATGGCCAAAACTGGCAAAGATCGAACAAAATCAATGATTTTACGATTTTTTTTTCCTCACAATTTGGGTACAACACACTTCTACTAAACATCGAGATTGTTGGGGGTGAGTGAGATCGTGAAATCTAAGATTTTAAGATCTAGATCGAGATCTTGAGAACCATGTTAAGCACATCTTGGTCTATAGTTTGGGTTCAATGCCACATGAGCCAGTGTTATCAAATTTCCCCGCCATGGCCGCTATGGCGGATATACATCGAAGTTTTTGGGCTCGCCGCCATAGTCCGCAATAACGGCGCCGCAAAGCAGCCGATATGGCAGGATTTTGGCTCTCCGCCATGAACCGCCATCCGCCATCGACAACAGTGAGCTATCATCCCAATAGCTAGTTGACCTTAGCATTCTAGTTTTTTTTTTGTCTTGAAAATGGTCTCAAGCATTTTGATAGGGATTTGGATATTATGGGGTGCCCAAGTCCTACATCGAATAGTATGGGATACTCGGTGGAGTATTTAAGTGGTTTGGTTCTTCCCCCTTGATAGGTAGCTTTTAAGAGTGGGTTCCCCGAGTGCCTATATGCTTATCAATTGGTATCAAAGCTGGCTGTTGGTGGCCTAGAAAGGGCTACCTATGGAGGGGATGACCGAAAAAGGCCGAGTAAAGCGCCGTAAATGCCAACCGCTGGAATGTTGGCTCCCAGGGGCAGTGCTATGATAAGGACTTGGATAATATGGGGTGCCCAAGTCCTACATCGAATAGTATGGGATACTCGGTGGAGTATTTAAGTGGTTTGGTTCTTCCCCCTTGATAGGTAGCTTTTAAGAGTGGGTTCCCCGAGTGCCTATATGCTTATCAATTGGTATCAGAGCTGGCTGTTGGTGGCCTGGAAAGGGCTACCTATGGAGGGGATGACCGAAAAAGGCCAAGTAAAGCGCCGTAAATGCCAACCGCTGGAATGTTGGCTCCCAGGGGGCAGTGCTATGATAAGGACTTGGATAATATGGGGTGCCCAAGTCCCACATCGAGCAGTATGGGATGCTCGGCGGAGCATATAAGTGGCTTGGTTCTTCCCCCTTGATAGCTAGCTTTTAAGGATGGGTTCCCAAGTACTTAGATACTTATCACATTCTGTGGTAATATTATTTTGTTAGTTTTTTCTGATGAGGTAAGTATTTTCATTTTAAGTTATATGCAAGAGTTGTAATGACTTAATTTGATTTAAGAAGAATTTCATAAAGACATGGATGAATTTAGAGGATAATAAACTAAAATTTAAGAGACTAAAGTCGAAGAGTTAACAAAGACCACATCAAAGAAGCAAAGCTACCCAATCCCTCAACATATTTATTTGGGAAAATTGAAATTTCCTTTGAAAGATAGTCTACTTTATACTAAGAAGAAGCCTCACATCTAATCTTACAAAAGTTACATGATTGATGCTATATTTATTAATAATTCAGCAGGTATATGCGTTTCTTGAGAAACTATCAAATTGTTATTCCTCTTACAATTTTGGACTGCAATTACATATCAAAAACCATTATGCATTCAACATGAAGCCCATCTCATTTCTTGACATTAGAACTATGTTTAACACTGTAACTAACAACAATATACTATATTCTTTCTTCTTTATGTAGTGATATCATTATTTCTAAATGAGATCAATGTTATTTAGAAAGCATTTATACATTACATAATTTATTTGGCACAGATCTGGGAACGGTGTACCACAAGCTTCTTCAGATGGAGTAAACAGCATAACAAATGCAGTTTCTGGATTAGATATTGATGCAAGTGTTGATTCAAAAAGAACACCTACTGCAGATAATAAGCTTGCGCCGGGTGTTAAAGAGTGTAAGTGTGGAATGCCGCTTTGCATTTGTGAAGCTCCTGCCACTTCCTCTGATGCACTCCCCCAGGAGGTGATAGTTCTTTTTGCCTTCAGATACTTTTTTTTTAATGAATTCCACAAACTCATTATTTTTCTATTTTTCATTGTGTGACAGAAGAAATCCACCCCAGTTATTACAGCTCCATCAAATCCTAAACCCAAGAAGACAGATAATGTTTCAAAAAATAGAAGTTCCACTTCCACGAACAAGTTTAGGTAGGGACTGATTGACAGATATTATTTTTATGGTAATATCAGTAATATACATGTTTTGAATCAACTTTGGTACACAGTTGAGGCTTCCAATATGTAGTTTGCATCTCGGGGTAATAATAATTCTCCAGCCTGTATAAAAAAACTGGTAAGTTAGAGTAAAAGAAAGGAGTATAAGAAAATAATTTCTTCTGTTGAAAGCTTGAAACCGCATTCTCATTTCCTTAACATGTGTAGTTCCGACACTATAACATGTTTTACAAGCTCCTTATTCCTAGTAGAAAAAGAGAACTTCCCTAGAAGTGAAGTCGACTTTTCAATTGACAAGAAATATATGTTGCATTTTATAAATTTCTTGGTTGAGTTGGTAATGAGGAAGGTTTAGCATTTTCATGTCTCATCAGCTGAAGCCTATACTTTGAAAAAAACATTTCCCATGAAAGATTTCTCTCAAATATTCTTGAATTATGCTCCAGTCGAAATAGCCTTGGTAGTTGGTCGATTGTGTTATTGTTCTATTCCTTCTTGTGAACAAGAGAAATAAAGTGGCGTCTTTGTCAAATTGTCATAAAAACTTGATTTTTTTAGTATGGAAAATTTTCTTTAGGGTGTTGAATATTTATAAAGCAATTATCACATCTCACTATGTCTAAGGTCACAGTTGCCAACTCATTACTTAATTATGCTCTTGATTACTTTATGATATCATTATTTGATAGTTTATGATGCAAAATTTACAGTTCTACGTTTAACCCCGGTAATGTATCTGCTGGTACCTCAAACAAACCTCAGATGGATTATGAAGTTAATGGAGAGGTAAATGTTCTTTATTGTGTAAATTTTTTAATTTCTTATATGGCATCGTGCAAATAGATCTTATCTGTTGCAACTTGCATGTCATATCTGAATTTGATGTGATGTTCTCAGGGTTTACGAGAAGCAATAAAAAATGGTGACATTGCTGCTGTAAAAAAACTTCTTAATGAGGTATTTTTCTTTCAAATGATGCACTTTTATAGTTTCCTTTTCTGAGGGAACTACTATTCATGAATTCTATATATGCAGGGTGTAGATGCAAATTACAGAGATAAGCAAGGACTGTCTGTATTGCATTTGGTATCTCTCCAACTCTTGTGTGTTTAAGTTCATGCCTGTGTAAGCATGAATGTAACATAATTCTGTTTTTCTTAATCATTTAGTGGAAACTAATTTTAATATTCTCGGTAGGCTGCAGTTTTCAATCATACTGATATAGTATTCATTCTCATGGATTCGGGGGCAAGCCTGGAGTATAAAAATGCACAAGGTATTTAATAAATATACTTTCCCTTCCTAAAATTCAGCCAATTACAGTTTCAGCATTATCCTCTGCAGTGATTTGAAAGTAATAAACGTCAACAAATTTTCTTAAATGAATGCAAACACTAACTTAACTAGCTGCTGCTTATTCAGGAGAAACGCCTTTAGATTGTGCTCCTGTTACACTTCAATTCAAAATGCGCCAGAAAATTGGAGAAAGCAAATCAATGGACCAAAGGAATTGAATACCGGTATTTAAGTTCTGACAGGGCTCTGTGACTGAAAGCAGAATGAAACTCTGCCACACTATATAATGTGACAGAACCGGAGTTCAATTCATCTCTTTCTGACTGATTATGCGAACCTATGTAAGACACGTCTTAGACTTTATCCCGATTAAACTTAAATCTGTTCGATGTATGACATATAATGCATTTTTTAGAATGCATCTGTGTTGTTGACCTATACTATCTTTTCTATATACCACTCTGCATCCTCTGTATATGGAAGAAGCATTGAATCTGAGTCTGAGTCAGATGTAGTTATTTAAGGAAACAAAGCTTTTAGAATTCTTATTTTCTCTGTTTTCAAGTAAATTCTAGATCTCATTTAAGGAAAACCAAACTTTTGCGTACGTTGATAATAAAAAGTGTGTCTGTAAACTTTTTTCAATTTCTTTTACCTTCAGTTGGAAGTAATGAATCATAGTTGACTGTGTGATCATTTTCCATCACATGCACCCCACCACTTATACGCTACCATTCCTCCTTGTCACGTTCATCGTACTTCTTACCCAAATTATGATAATGTTAGTGTATATATGTTGGATCTGACTAGGATGTTAGGAATCAACACATGCAAATGGGGTCCTTATGACGTTTCATGATCTTGTATAAAAAAAGTTGTTTGATTTGGTAAGCAAGAGAATGAAACCTTTATCTCCCACCTAACAAAACTTGCATCATTCCAACAACTGTATCATTCATAATCAATCTCTTAATTGATGATTAGTTGATTAGCAATAGTTTATTAACATGATAACACTTTATTAAAACATGTTTTATTAAAGGTGAAACGGTCAATCACACACCTCCATTACAATTTACAATAATGTTTCAAGTGGTTTGTTAGTGACCTTGCGTGGATTTGATGTATATTAAAATATAATTATGTATTACGTATGTTCTTTTGTAATTCATTCAGAATATAAAAAAAAATATACAGTAACGTTACTTTTTTTATACAAGTGGAAATAAAGAAGACATCAATAATAGAATAAAAAGATCCATTATCAAATCTTGTGACACAACTGTACTAGCTGTAATGAGCTGGTATTTGATAAAAATATTCGATTCATACGTCAATCTTTTTCTTTACATTGGCCTCTCTCTCACACTGTAACTGTTCACACGCTGAAGAGTCTTAAGGACTAACCGTTTACTTTTTATTCTTAATTATAGAAGGACGGTGGATAAACATTTAATTAATAAGATTGGTATTTGGATACTTTTTAATATCAACTCATTAATCATTTAATTAGTCATCTTATTAATCAGGATTATATAAATATAACTTATGGTCAATGATGTTTGTTAATTTGCTTGCAAGCTTTCATCACAATTGTCAATTATATTAGTGAGATTCCTTCTCGGTGGTCAGCAAGAAGACGTGTGCACAACAGTCTAAGTAGGTGTTTATTGCAAGTTAAATTTAGTTTATAAATTTCGAATAAGTTTATATTCGTTAAAGGAAATAAGCTGAATGTGGTATGAAAAATTCACCACTCTTTTATTTAGGGGAATTACTTTTCTCGCATTTACTAGTGCTCCCCCACCTTATGAAAAACTCAAAATGTTCATGAAATATGGAAGTACATTTTTAAATGCATAAAAATCTCATTAAAAAAATCCGAAACTGTAACTCGAGAACACTGCACGTGCTAAAAAAATTAGAAAAGTAACATTATATAAATAACATTAATCATTTATTATGATATACATTCAAAACGAAATATTACATAAATAAGTATTAATGTAAATCTAACATTATATTTTATCATTAAGTAATAGTTGAGAATGTTTTAACATTTTTAGAATATCTTTGGTCGATTTCGAATTCTTCACATTCATTTCGATCAGACTTTTTATTTCGTAACGGTAAATTACTTCACATAATAGTTAAATCTTTATCTTTTTCAGCTCAAATTTGTTGAACTGTATATTTTTCTCGTTGTCAATCGAGGGTGAAGGATAATAGAATTTCATAACTCTTCTATTGTCTGGGTATAAATTTTTTAGTATGTATTTTAGATCGACAAAAGGGTAGTCTCTGGGAACTTAAATTCAAGAGGAGATTTCTCGTCGTTGAAGTAGACAAAAATGAGATATGCATATTGATACATTTTGTGTGTGCTAACAAGATGAGGGACACCTATATTTATACAAGTTTTAGATCAATATGGAAAGTGAAAACGAGGACAATTGTTGGTCTCAAGTAACATTGTCCTCTTTTTCACTTTTCAAAAATGCAAACCCAATCGTAAAAGTCTTTTTCGTAGAAGTAACACCAACAATTTTCAATGGTGGAATCATGTACTTGTTTGGTCTTATATGTTAAATCAATAATGAGTATAGTGAAAAATGTGTTGAACAATTTTATGGAATCAAGATGACTGTAAAATACATCTCGAACGATTTCTCCAGTGTTGCATACTTTGTACCTAGATATATAATTATAATCATCCAAAAGTTTCAATAATTGTTGCATTTCAGTTCAATCCCCTCTTATTGCCTTGTTGTTTCGAGTATAAATATTGTATACTTGTTTGATATTTGAGATATTTTGAGGTCTTTTCCATTTCAAAGTTGTAAGTATATTTTTGAGTTGCACTATGTTCAATGTCATATTAGAAACAATTTTCTTCTCTTGAGCCTTAAGGCGACATGCAATGAGATGATCGACTAACTTGCAACACATGTCATGATTATATATACCACAAATCACATTAAATCTCCATGTATTATTCACGATAAGATATTCGCGCAATTTAAAAGGCCACTCACATTTTCTTGAATCAGTGTCATCTTGTTTCAACTTTCGAATAAGATTTGTGTACTTGCCACTTCTTTCGCATCTTAATGTCATAAATGCATGTCTTTTATTTGAACCATTATTTGACCTTCATATTTCATCTTTGAATCCCAATTTGGAAGTCTTCGTGTGGATGTGTGGATCCATTGAAACATATGATCACAAACAATAAATTCCTATTTACTTGTAAATTATTTACCAACATCTACCTTAACATTAACCAATTTGACATTCTTAGGCACAATAGTTTTGGAGGCAATATCAGAGTGCACCATATGTAAGGCCAATCATAGTAGAAAATATTCAAAAATTGACCAAATTCAACTCTGAACAAATTTAGAAATACAATTTCGTATGACATTCAAAGAAAATTCCAAAATATATTTTCAGACACAACGTTCAATTTTTCAGACAGAAAAATAGATTAATGAAAGTAATGAGAAAAAAAAATACATGTACATTATCTTAAATTTCAACTTCTTTTGCTCATTTTGAAGTGGAAAAATAAAGAAATGTTGTTTTGAAGTAGAAAAGTTGATTGAGTGTGGGATGAGGTTTTGGTAGAGTTTGAAGAAGAAACGGTAGTATGATCATGAGTGAAGAAAATATGCAAGGTGGTGTTTTATTAAATTTTTCGCTTGACGAAAATGCATATCCAAAATATTCACTAAGTTGAAAAATATATGCAAGGTGATATTTTCTCTCTCTCAAATTCCAGCTTGACAAATCCGGAAATGCACTTGTGTATTTGTCATTGAGTTGTTAAATTAACAAAATCATTTTCAACCTTGTTTTGGGAAAAATAGGAGTGTGTCTCACTTAGAACGTATTTTGGTGTCTTACTAAGTTGTAAAATAAACAAATCATTATAGGAGTTTGTCAGAAGATACATATACATTTCTAGACTAATTTTTGAGAAAATAAGGGTGTGTCTCCCTTATAACGTATTTTAGTGTGAAATAGATACGTTTGAAGATGTACTTCTAAAATTAGAAGGAGTATTTTTGGGTTTCCATATAGTGATTCTCCATCATTAAGAGTGGGAGAAGTAATGCCTTATTTAGGGTGAGAAATGAACATTTCCGCTTCATTTAACCCACATCGCAAAACAGTGGTACAAACCTAATTGAGAGTGTAGACTTAAAATCACGTTCAAATATATTAAAAGATATAAATCTTACCTTCAAATTAAATTTTATTTTAAATTTAAAATCAATTCAAACATACACTCAAATTGAATCAGTTCAAAATCATTGAAGGGATTTGTTGGAGATACACTTCTGAATTAATTTTTGAAAAAATATAATGTGTCTCACTTACAAAGTATTTTGATGTCTCACTAAGTTGTAAAATAAATAAAATTATTGTAGGGGTTTATCTTCGGACTAGTTTTTGAGAAAATAATGGTGTGCCTCACTTAAAATATTTTTGGTGTGAAATAGATACGTTCAAAACTATACTTTTGAATTTAAGAGAGAGTATTTTTGAATTTTCATAAGATAATTCTCCTCCACTAAGAATGAGAGAAGTAATGTTCTTATTTAAAGTGATAAACAGACATATCCATTTCGCTTAGTCCACCTCACAAAAAAGTAAAAATAACATAGTTGAGAGTTCAGACTTAAAACTTTGATCCGTCTTACAAATATAATTGAAGATGAAACAGATCACCTCTAAATTCATTTAAAAATAAAAAAGTAAATTGAAATATAAAAATTATATTCAAAGATATTAATCTTACATTCAAATTAAAATTTATTTTAAATGTAAAATCTATTCAAACATACACTCAAATTGTGTACCGACGTAAAATACCTAGACAACAACAAAAAAAAATAAAAAAATTAGAAAAGGAAAAACAGGAAAGAACATAGAAGATATAAGATAATTGAAAGTAAAAAAGCAAAGGCAAATGAAAAAGAAAAAGCAAAGTAGTTGCCTCCACCACACCCCCACCCTAGACAAAATTTCCTTTATAACCAACCCACACATCTCATTCCAACTTCCCCTTCTCCCTCAAACCCTAATCCCCTTCTCATCTTCTTCAACATGTCTTTCTCCACCCAACAACCCATCTCCAATTTCACCCTAACCCAATCCATATACGAAGCAGCTTTAATCCTCGCACTCCTAAGATGGATCCTATGTTTCATTTTCAAAACAATCAAAAAACAACATAGACAACACCAACAACAATGTTGTCAAATGTTACCTCTCACAAGCTTCGGCGAAATCACAGAAAGACATCCCGAAACACAGGATTCTTCTACTACATGTGCTGTTTGTTTGAACAAAATGAAAATGGAAGACGAGGTTCGAGAATTGATGAACTGTTCTCATCTGTTTCATAGAGAATGTATTGATAAATGGTTCGAACATGGTTATGAGAATAATGACAATTGTAATCAGACTTGTCCTCTTTGTAGAGCTCCTCTGATTACTACTACTGATTATGTTTCTTCCGAGGTTTTGACTGCTTGTGTTTCTCCTAGTCAACCTAGTTGGGCTGTTGAGAGACTTCTTTATCTCTTTGGTGATGATCTTTTGCCTTGTTAATTCTTAATTATAAGATGATCATATAGATTAGGGAATTCATTATTTGTTGGGTCTTCTTCATAAATTTCTTAGCTCAAGAAAATTATTCTCTTTTGTTGTTGGTAGATGTTAAGGTTAAGACACAAAATTTGTATGTATAGTTTTATGTTTATGTTTGTTTGTATCTATGTACTATGTATGTGTATACTTTATTCACATTTGATCAATATAAAATATTACTACTTATTATTCTGTTTTTTCCACTGCATTTCTGAATTAAGCAAATGATTCATTTCTTGTATTACAATTACATAGACATAAAAGAAGAACAAAAAATGCAGAGAATTTGACCTCTCACATGAGTATATCGATTAAAGTTTGTTTGTCTTCACAGTTGCAATTTTAAATTGAGGGAAATTTATCAAATTTTTTCCCATAAACATTTCACCATAGAGTAGTAATTGCTAACAATGAGATTGCCTTGATTGTAAGCATGAAGATCTCGTTTCAACTGAAAAACACAAGGTCCATTCATTTGCAAGAAACACGTGTGTAGGTCGCTCCAAATATCAAATGCGTTGTTGGAGTAGATCACACTGGATGTGAGGTCTTTGAAAATCAAATTGATTAACCATGAGACAACAATGTAGTAGTTGCAAAGCCAACGCGAGAAAAGAGGATCATCCTCCTACAAAGTCGGTAACGAACCATCAATAAAACCAAATTTGTTCCTTCCGATTAGAGCCATCTTGATTGCACGACACCATGTGTTGAAATTTTCACCAGTAAGGGAGTGAGAAACAGGGTTGAGTCGAAATAATCGTTGTGATCTATGAAGCTCCTACATGTCAATTGCAAGACATGTTTATGTATTGGATACGTATCGGACACCGACACACGTACGACACATATCAGACACGTTTTTTTTTTTAAGTGTCCAATGAAAAAAATAATTTGAAATGCAACAGACACATAAACGACACAGAATTTCAAATAACGGACACGTCAGACTCTCAAATTCTCATAATTAAAAAAAATTTACATTTTATATTCCACTTTCTCACTATAAAACAACTCGTAATTCTTATTTTTTTCATCTTTTCTTTTTGTTTTCATCTTTTTTGTTTGTTTTCATCTTCGTCGCACGACGGTATTTCATTGTCGCCACTGCCGATATTCCGCTCTTTCTCTTCCGATACTCATTCCTCTTTTTTCTTTATTATTTATTTCTATTTTTGTTTTCTGTTGTTAATTACATACATTGACGATGACGCTTCACTCGTGTTATTATTTATAAATTGTCTCTGCTTTTTTGTTTATGTTTCATTTTAACCACATAAATGTTATATGTTAATTAGATATGTCATTGGTTATTTTTCTTTGTATCACTCATGTTATATCTTAATTACATATAACAAATAATTTGTCTTTGGACAAGTCAGACTAAATACCTGTTTTTCGATATGAATATTGTGATATGATTTATATTATTTTGTTTAAGTAATTTTTCTTAATTGAAAGTAGATTGAAAATATTAAATTAAATAAATATAAATTTTAATTATCATTTTAGACTCTTCCGTCTTCATAAATTGTGTTCATAAATTATATTATTTTATTAATATATAAAATATATTATTTGCGTCTGTGTTCTATGTTTTTTCCATTAACATTATTCTCGTATCATGTCCTTTGTCGGGTCTGAGTCCGAATTTCATAGGTTGTGATAGATGAAGTAAGGATCTTTGTGATTGTGTTCAACTGCCATGGATGCACCGAGCAATCACGAAAGGGAGCATGATGAAAAGGAAAATCGAAAATGGTTGATTGCAAAAGAATCCAACATTTCAAGCCCTTGATACCATATTAAAGTTCAGAAAAGGATAAGTTTTCATTTTCTTTGATTGAACTTCTTACAAGAATATACTAGTACAAAGGAAAGTCATTAGCTACTTAATTTAATACTAACAAATTAACAAGCTTTTTTAACTGACTACCCAATAATCCAAACTAACTTCTAAAAACAAATTAAAACAGAAATTAATTTGGTTAAGCTTTTTAAAGTTGTTGATTTTTAAGTATCAACAACTTAATTACATTAATGCATTATGAAAAAAAAGTAAAAAACTAGACTTTTGACCAACTGATTACACACTTCTAGTTCAAATAACATGTATCATCTGAACTACTTCAATTAGTTACTTAATTAAGTTGAAATAAATGGATAGTTTGAATAATTAGTGAGATTTCAACCTATAAACTCATATTGTGTTGCTCTCTATTATAGATGAGAATAGATTGGGTCGAGTTAGATTTTGCTAAATCTGAGTCTAACATGTTAAAAATTTTAAAGTCTAAGTCTGACTTGTGGATTATCATATGTTTATTTTTCAGCTTGAGTCTGACCTTTTCGAAACTCTGATTAACTTATTAACTTGCGCCTATATCATTTGAAAATTTGTAAATAAGAAATTCAACTAATACTTAAATATATCAGAGAATCAAAAATACAATAAGACAAAATGTTTATTCACATTGACTTATTTGAATTTACACAATAATATAAATTTTATGAGATTATTTATTTGAAAGAACTTATGAAAATAAATTATGATATTGTTTATAATGTTTTTTCAATTTTTTTCAAGAAGTTTTTCAAAATAGCTAAACTTTACTTTTGTATTAACATAAAATACAAAAAAAAAAAAATTTATTCATATTTATTAAATTAGACTGATCTGATAGGTTAAATTTTTTTTTTAAAGCCTGTAATTTAGTCGAATTTTTTTATTAATAACCATGTATTAAATTAATATTTCGCAAATAACCGGGTTTCGGAAAAAATTACGCAAATAACCATGTTTCAGATGGCTCCACAAAGGAGGAGCCATCTCAATTGGCGCATGTACCTAGGGTTTTGCCCTAGGCGCCATCTCACTTGGCGCCTCCCTTGTCTTTTAGCCAAGTGAGATGGCGCATGCTCCTTAAAAATGAGAGGAGGCGCCATCTCACTTGGCGCCTAGGGCAAAACTAGGGTTTTTTGCTGTTTTATAAATAATTCGTCCGTTTCTTTGAAATTTCTCACACTTTCTCGCACTGTATTTTTATTTTGTACTCCCTTATTTACGTAATGACATTGCCTATGATTTTTAGCAGAGATGGTTACGTTATATTCTCCGCCACGAAACCTGCGATGAAAATGAAATTCTGGCACATTCACTCTATGGAGCGTCTGAAGCGGGAGTTGATGCGGTGGCTAGATGGAGACATCGCCGAGGGGGAAAAAATTCGAAGGATCCAGCGAAAACGAACAACAACCTCGCATGCGACAGGAAGACCTAATGTGTGGTTGGAGGAAGTCAAAACAGACAGTGATGTAATACTGATGATGCATGGGTCAGATGAAATTGTGTTAACAGTTGTAATTTCCTAGATTGAATATCGTTAATCATTGTTGTACGCGAAAACCCTAATGTAATTTCCTATATTGAATTTCTTAAATTGTGTGAACAGTTTTATTAACGGAAAACCCATAATGTTTACAACACAAATATTGAAAAGATTTATTGTATTACAAAATTTATGTGGCCGAGCCAGACGCCCGATTCAGACAGTTTTTGCGATTGTGTCCGACCTGACGGCATAAACCACACTTTCTTTCTAACCTGTCAAGATCGTCCATTTTTGTTGTTATGCGCCTGCTTTTGGGACGACCCTTCTTGTTCCTTCGCATTTGGTCATTGTGCCAAACTATATCACCGTTGTATTCAGGCCAATAGTCCGGTTTTGCCACCAAAGGAAAGTTGTTGTTGTAAACAGTGAGCAACGTTTCAGATTTATAAACGTTTGAGAGCAGTTGAAGCGCGTCTTGATGGGTATGAGCACAAGCGGCAATGACATGAGAGCAAGGCATACGAAAAGCTTGAAACCTGCCACAATCGCACCATTGAGAAGGTAAAATGACCCTGTATTCTTGTCTTGCCAGGCCTTCATTGTGGTCAATTGTCTCTTTCACAATGAAGTTGTGGCTATGGCGGTCAAACCGTGTAACCATGTGAGTGTTGGCTTTAGCACTTTCAGCCTTAATGTATTTCATACAGCTTTCACTCCATAGTTATCCTGATTGCAAGACCGCATACCACATTTCACCTCTTTTGGCAAATAACACAGCCATCCTAAAATACGTGGATTTCACCAAGGCAGTGATGAGGAGGTTTCGTATGCCCTTGAATACCCCATTCATTGATTCAATAAGATTTGTTGTCATATGCCCCCATCTTTGGCCATTGTCGTATGACCTAGTCCACTTTTCGACCGGTATATTGTCGATCCACGTACCGGCTTCTGGGTTAGACAAACGGATCTCGTTGCGGTAATATTTGAATGTGGGCTGTGTCAGTGCGTATCCCGCATTCATCACCGCTTTCCTCAATGTTTTGTCCTTGACCTCCCTCGAGAAATTCTGGACGATATGCCTGACGCAATAGACATGCGTAGAAGGAGGGTCATGCCAACCATTTGCCGTATTATTATAGGCACTTTCAATGGAGGCATGTCTGTCCGAGATCAAACAGAGATCTGGTTGAGGAGCCACGTGTGTACGAAGATTTTTTAGGAAAAAGCTCCAAGCACCACCGGTCTCCCCCTCGACAAGGGCAAACGCAACGGGGAAAATGTTATTGTTGCCATCTTGTGCAACTGCCATCAAAAGCGTGCCTTTGTACTTCCCATACAACCAAGTCCCGTCTATTTGTAGAATTGGTTTGCATGATGCAAACCCTGTGATGCATGGTTGAAATGCCCAAAAGACGCGACTGAATATTTCGTTGACATGTAGTAGACTACCATCTTGGGCGTACGCTGGCAATGTTTCCAGAACATAAACACTACCTGGAGAATATGTCTTGAGTGCATTTAGGTAGCGGGGAAGTTCTCGGTATGACTCCTCCCAGTTTCCGTACACCCTTTCAATCGCCTTAGTCTTTGCTAACCACGCCTTACGGTAAGACGGAGTGTAGTTAAAAACCGTGGTGATGTGGGAGATGATTGTTTTCACCTTCAAAGAAGGGTCGTTGCTGACCAGGGGTAGGATTTCTTGACAGATTAGATCATGGTTGAGTTTTCGGTGGTCTTGTGATTGAGTGGAACTTACACAAGTATGGGTAGTCATGGAACCTATGACCCATCAGTCACCCCTTAGTCTGTATGAAGCGGTCAACTTGAACATACAGTCAGGGTGGACACACTTGATCTTGTACCTTTCCGGGTTTACACGATCCACCTTATAATCAACCGAGTTGAGCATGTGAAATTTTTTGATGGCCCTTATGCATTCCTCTCTATTACGAAACTTGTCCTTCTCTTTTAAATTTTCATCCGACTGCATATACGGTTGGAAAAACAAGTCCGTAGAAGGTTCATCTCCGCCCATGTTGAAGTTTGTCATGTGCGTAGGTGGTGTGTAGATTTTGTCGGTAGGAATACTTGGGATGCCATCATCGTCAGAATCGTCGTTCACCATTTCATCAAACTCTAACTCGTTATCTTCTTCTTCATCATCAACTGCATCCACCTCATCTTGCTCATTCTCCAAAGGATCAACCTCCTGTGTCACCGGAGGCTCTTGAAACAAAACGTACAACTCAATAGAGTCGTTTCCAAAATAGACATGGCTGGAAATCATGTTCTGGAAATCCTCGTCATCTTGAATTTCAACCTTATAAAAAATAACTTGGTTGTTTCCAAAAAAGACTGGACTCTGATAAAATATCTGGGATACCGGGCCTCGTTCAAGTTTGGCCTCCAATCTTTTCTTAAAGTACGAGAAATTTGCTTTCCCGTTTAAGAGAAATCGAACATTGTCGGTGTTTCTAAACAAAAACCCAACTGTGGGACACATGTATGTCTCACCGTTGAAATGTGCTTTGACAACAAATTGTGGTGAAGAGGCCATTGTGTAGAATTGTTTTAAGGTATGAAGGTTGGAATGTTTTAGGTTTATTGATTGTATGAAGGTATGAATGCTGGAATGTTTGAAGGTTAGATGACTGATTCGAAGGTTGGAAAATTTTACAGTTTATGTGAATGAATGTTATGTTCAACGTAAGGCAAAAAATTTCAATTAAGTAAGTGATGCAACCCCCCAAGGCTGCCAATAATATTACATGCATGGGCTTATGCAGCCACCTAGCCTGCCACCCATCAACTCCAATGGCCTTGCATGCAACAAAGAAAGGAATCCCAAAGGCTGTCACGTAGCCTGAGCCAATGCTGTAAAAAGTGACACCTCTTATTCGCCAAATGTGGTGGCGACACCATTCATTTTTGTACTCTTTCGCCAAGTGAGATGGCGCCTCCCTTACTGTCCAATCGTGATACATGCATGGGCTTATGCAGCCACCTAGCCTGCCACCTAGCCTGGCCCTATTCTGCACACATAAATGTTTTGTGTAAGACTCCACCCATCAACTCCAATGGCCTTGCATGCAACAAAGAAAGGAATCCCAAAGGCTGTCACGTAGCCTGAGCCAATGCTGTAAAAAGTGACACCTCTTATTCTCCAAATGGGGTGGCGACACCATTAATTTTTGTACTCTTTCGCCAAGTGAGATGGTGCCTCCCTTACTGTCCAATCGTGATACATGCATGGGCTTATGCAGCCACCTAGCCTGCCACCTAGCCTGGCCCTATTCTGCACACATAAATGTTTTGTGTAAGACTCCACCCATCAACTCCAATGGCCTTGCATGCAACAAAGAAAGGAATCCCAAAGGCTGTCACGTAGCCTGAGCCAATGCTGTAAAAAGTGACACCTCTTATTCGCCAAATGGGGTGGCGACACCATTCATTTTTGTACTCTTTCGCCAAGTGAGATGGCGCCTCCCTTACTGTCCAATCGTGATACATGCATGGGCTTATGCAGCCACCTAGCCTGCCACCTAGCCTGCACACATAAATGTTTTGTGTAAGACTCCACCCATCAACTCCAATGGCCTTGCATGCAACAAAGAAAGGAATCCCAAAGGCTGTCACGTAGCCTGAGCCAATGCTGTAAAAAGTGACACCTCTTATTCGCCAAGTGGGGTGGAGACACCATTCATTTTTGTACTCTTTCGCCAAGTGAGATGGCGCCTCCCTTACTGTCCAATCGTGATACATGCATGGGCTTATGCAGCCACCTAGCCTGCCACCTAGCCTGGCCCTATTCTGCACACATAAATGTTTTGTGTAAGACTCCACCCATCAACTCCAATAGCCTTGCATGCAACAAAGAAAGGAATCCCAAAGGCTGTCACGTAGCCTGAGCCAATGCTGTAAAAAGTGACACCTCTTATTCGCCAAATGGGGTGGCGACACCATTCATTTTTGTACTCTTTCGCCAAGTGAGATGGCGCCTCCCTTACTGTCCAATCGTGATACATGCATGGGCTGCCACCTAGCCTGCAAGAGTGACACCTTACATTTTTTGTAAATGCATGCATGCATATGTGTAACACCCTAAGCATGCAAATGTGACACATCGCAAGCATGCAACCACTACATCAAACTTATTTGCCTATAAATACATACCTTATGAAACATCTCTCACACCCACACAACTCTCACTCTCTGCTACGAAATATTTCTTAAGTCTATCATACTCTCTATTTCTTCCTAAGTCTTTCATTCTCTCAAGCATTCTGAACAATGGCTCTTCTAACAATGGGAGATACTCACAGAGGCACAAGGGAAAACATTGCTGCATTTGTAAGTCTCTTCTTTGGTCATACATTTTTCATACTTCAAATAACGTGTTGTTCATCTTAATTAATCTTACTCTTGTTTAATTATGATCTCAGGATACACAAAGATTCAGAATCCGTTCGCACAAATACCTGGCTCCCGACCCATTTATCGTCCCTTATCTGGAATATGCAGGTTTTGGACACGTGATAAAGATCTCCAACTGCACCATTGACTCAAAATTCATTCTTGCAATGTTGGAGAGGTGGAGACCGGAGACCCATACATTTCACCTACCAATAGGTGAATGTACCATCACTCTCGAAGATGTGTACATGCTACTGGGCCTCCCTATCGACGGTAAGGCGGTGAACGGGTCGGTTCAACAACCCAACTCACAGTGTGAAGAACTGTTGGGTAGGGACATGGTAGAAGGTGGTGGAGCAAGAGGGCAGGGAATACTACTCACTGACCTGAAACGGCATTATGCAAGTATGGAATTAAATGAAAATTCCTCAGAGAATGACCGAGTAGTAAAAGCCAGAACGTATATTATGATACTTTTTGGTACATTTTTATTTCCCGAAAGTACGGGAAATAGTGTAAATTTCATGTACTTACATTTACTAACAAATTTTGATAAAACTAGAAAATATAGTTGGGGTTCTGCAGTATTAGCCCACCTGTACAGTTCCTTGTGCAAAAACGCAGTCAAGGAAAAATGTACATTTTATGGGTGCGCATTTTTACTACAAGCCTGGGGTTGGTGGAGGATGGAGTCCTTAAACCCCATCAACAACAACACTTTTGGTTTCCCGTACGCAACAAAGTAAGTCATTAAGTTATAGCATTTATAACTATTCTGCTCTTTACAAAATATATGCTAAAAATAACATGTTTCTCATTTCCTTTAGGTACTGCGTGAGGGGTATGGATTACGGCAAGAATCCCAGATTCAATGTCGCACTCTACCGGAATCTGTTGGATCACTTAGGCCCAGATGACGTACGTCGTAGCTTTTAACTTTTGTTCATTTTAATTATTTATACATTACTTTTGCGCTTACCTGATTTAAATTTTATCGCAGTTCGTCTGGAGACCATATTTGGGTTTGGGCCATTCTCCAAATCCAGAGGATGCAGCAACTTGGACTGCAAAGACTGCACTCATTCGGTTCAACATTGTGGAGATGCACCACAGCGACCGTGTGAAGATGCAGTTCAGAATGATCCAAGAGATACCAAGTGATCCAACAGATTTGTCCCCCTGGCATCTAAAAAGGGTCGACGTCTAGTGGGGTCTTACCAACTGGAAAGACTTTGCTCCAGAATGGTGTAAAATGTGGCAAAGGCGTCACCGCTACATCTTGCAATCCCCGGTTTTCCTTACTCAAGGTAACATGCGACACACTGATCAATATATGTCGTGGTACAGGTCAGTTAGTAACCCAGATATGCACGTGTCTCATCTGAGGTACTTGGTTGACCCACGCACACAATGGGCCCAACCCTCGATTCCCCATCAACAAACCCAAAATCCATCAACCTCAAACCAACCCCCAAGAAGAAACAGACCAACAAACACACAACCACATTCCCCACCACAACACAACTACAATCAAATTCCGTACTACCAACCACAATCACCGCCAAACTACCAATACCCGGATATGCCTCAAACCCAACCACAATACCAACCCCAATACCAGCACACCCACATACCCCAGACACAATTTCAGTCTTCCACATATCCCAATATGGCGCCCTCAACATCCAGCCTTAGCCCTGATATGGGAATGTCAGAAGATTATGACCAAGCCGACCAAACCTACCATCAACCACCATATCACCAAACAACCCAACATCCACAATACCAAACACCCCAAGATCCATTTCCTTTCTACCCCCCATACTCAGACGACCAATGCTACCGACCAACCATGGAACCCCACCCACCGCCAACACGACCAAACTTCGAGGGTATGGGTAATCGACTGTACCAGAGCGGATCTTCGAGATATGGAGATCTTACTGATTTTATGGATTCGGATCGCATTGACTTCGCTGGGCCATCGACCTTGCCGCAGCAGGAAACGAGACGACACCCAGCAAGAGAAAGGCGAGGACGGGGATGCGGAACTGGGGGTCATTACCGGGTTCCTGGGGATCACTGATGTATCTTTTTTTTCCCCAGTATTTTTTGTATCCATTTTTTTACTGTTCTTTTAATGTAAAACAATTGAATGTAATTATTTTTTTTTAAATAAAAAATCTATTTTGTTGATCTCTGTCTAATAGGCAACGCGCAGGAAAGAAAATAAAAAAAAAATTTTTTTGCCCTAATTTTGTACATAGGCGCCATCTCACTTGGCTTAGGGCTTGCCCTAAGCACTTAGGCGCCAAGTGAGATGGCGCCTCCCTTAAAAAAAGAGGAGCATGCGCCAATTGAGATGGCTCCTCCTTTGTGGAGCCATCTCAAACATGGTTATTTGCGTAATTTTTTCCGAAACCCGGTTATTTGCGAAATATTATTTTAATACTTGGATATTAATAAAAAAAATTCTAATTTAGTCTATTTAATTAAATAGACTTATAAAAAAATTTAAACCTTTTCTATTTAAAAAAAGCTTAATCTAACTTTAGTCTGTGTAAATTAAATCGTAAACTCCTGTTAATAAATCTGACCTATTTTCACTCCTATTCTCTATGAAAGAAAGACAAATAAAAATAAAAGAGGATCTGATCCATCTTTTTACAACTACAGGGATTTAAAAAAACATGTAAGACAAAAATTCACTAATAAAAATATCTAGCAAGCTTAGTGTTCTACATTGACATACCTATAATTTTATTATAATTAAACTGAAATTTTTTCTCTAACCCAATAGAAACAAACAGCTTTTTTCCCTCTACTTTTTTCTTTTGGAGCGAAGAAATTGCTGAGCAAGAGTACACTATTAGGATAACCAAAGTGCAAAAATTTGACATGCACTAAATCATATTTATCAACATATTAGTTCAAACCATTGCCATCCATAAAAAGAGAGGTCATTTGGTTTTAAAGATCATTGGCCAAAATTTCCAACTTAAGTTATATTAATAATTAATCATGTTTATAAACTCTCTCTTCTCTCTAAAAACTATAGGGTTGTGGTTATGGATGGCCGCCGTCTTCTTTTTGATAGACCCTCTTCCAGAGCCTCCACTATCAAAAGATCTACTATCTCTGAGATACTGTGTTGTCACTTTATTTTTCGTATTGTTTCAGGGTTTTGTTTTTAAGTTCAGTTTATTTTAAGTTTATTTTCAAGGTGTTTGATGAAATGTCTCAAATATATTTAATTGTTGGAAAAATGTTTAAGAGTGTGAATAGATAATGACGGTTACAAATTAGTTTTTCTTTTCCATTCAACAAATGATTCGTTCACGGATGGTGATCTCAAGAGCCTGTATAATCGAAGCGATACAAAGTTAAAGAAATGATCCGTAACTGAATAGATTTAAAGATTATGATTCATAAACTCAACTCTATTTTGTAGAAGAAATTTGTTTGATTGCTTAGTTTAAGGAATGGAATTAAAAATACCTTAATGGTTTCCAATTTTTCTATGCTTATAAATGTCCAAATATTTGTTGGCTTAGTTTTTAGCGTTGTTAAAATGTGAATGAAAAATACCCTAACATATAATCTTTCACTTTATTTGTATTCTCTGCTTTATATATTGAATGATGTTGTTTCTATAAAAAATAATAATAAATCATATTTATTTATTGTATAATCTTCAACTTTTTTTTGCAACAACGTCATATACATCCTTTGCCTCTGGACGTCATCTCCACTAATTAATTAACCTCTCATTGAAGATGGAGAGAAAAGAAGAGAGTTACACATTTAAAAGTGATGAGAATCAAAATTTTGTTTAGCAATTTAATTAATACAAAATATATTGGTTGGTTATTTATTTAGGAAGTCATTTAACCAATCTCTAACATACTTAACAAACTTAATAGCTCTTAATCAACTAATAACAGATTACTCGCCATGCAAGTAACTGCACTATAGTATGAGTTATATAACAATACTCCACTTAATTCATATTGGCTAATGTTTTCATTACTATCAATTTTTTTAACTCATTAAACATTGATCTCTTCAATTGCTTTGTGAATATGTACGATAACAAATAATATATTTTATTTCGAAATAATTTTTATCTTAATTAGATTAGCGAAATACTTAGAGCCGGTTAAATCAATTCAGAGGCCCTGATCTAATTTTATAAATGAGTCAATTTTTTAATAAAAAAAAATATAATTTTAATAACTAAAAATAAAGCATCAAAAATAAAATTATATATTAACCAAAAAAAAAAAAACCAAAACTATTACTTAAACTAATCATTTTTTCCGTACAATTTAAAATTTTAACTACTTCAAATTTTGAGCTTTCCTCTTTACACTTTTAAAAGCAAACTCATAGATTAAGTCTTCATACTCTATTGTTTTCAAAATATCATTTTCAACTGCTATTAATTAATGGAAATTCATTGAACCTTTTTTATAACATAGTAGATCGTAAGTCTTTTAACGAATACACTATCAAAAATTTCAAAACATAAATATTATCATAATAATTTTCATTTTAATTAACATTAGAAAGAATAAAGCTGACTGTAGTGATCCAACGGAACATAGTCGTACGCTTTAATCCATAATTTTTGCCTGGACCTCCCTTTCAGGTTTTCAGTCCACCAGGATATCCTTTTTTGTCTAAGTCGCCCTTTCAGATTTTCGACTTGCCGGGTGTACATTCTTTTGTATATATCCCTAATTTTTGCCCGAACTTTTTTGGTTCGCCGGGATGCCCTTATTTTTGCCTAGGCCAGTCAACCTAGCAGGTCATTTTTATGTGTAGCATTTTTTGACTATGTCCGTATTTACAAGGTGCAGGAAGTCTTCACCGTCTATGGTGGTTAGTATCATAGCACCACCCGAAAATACTTTCTTGACAACAAATGGCCCTTCGCAGGTGGGAGTCCATTTTCCCCTGGGATCACCTAGTGGTAGAATAATATGCTTTATTACCAAGTCACCAGCGTAATATATCCGATACTTGATCTTCTTGTTGAAAGCTTTGATCATACGTTTCTGGTACATTTGACCGTGACAGACAACAACCAACCTCTTTTCATCAATAAAATTCATTTGATCCAAACTATTTTGAATCTATTCGTCTTCGTCTAAGTTTACATCTTTCATAATCCTTAGAGAAGGAATTTGAACTTTGACAGGAAGGACAACTTCAATGCCATAGACCAAAGGAAATGGGGTTGCCCTAGTTGATGTTCGTGCTGAAGTACGATAGCCATGAAGAGAAAATGGTAACATCTTGTGCCAGTATTTATAAGTCACAACCATCTTTTGCACAATCTTCTTTATATTCTTGTTGGCGTCTTCTACTGCGCCATTCATCTTAGGTCTGTATAGAGAAGGGTTGTGGTGCTTGATCTTGAACTGTGTGTAGAGTTCAGTAATCATGGCGTTGTTGAGGTTGGTACCATTGTCAGTGATGATTCTCTCAGAGATACCATACCGACATATGAGGTTATGCTTAATAAAATGAGCCACAACACTCTTGGTAACTAAGGCGAAGGTAGTTGCTTCAACCCATTTTGTGAAATAGTCAATGGCGACGAGAATGAAGCAATGTCCATTAGATGCAGTAGGCTTGATTTCTCCAATCTATCAATGCCCCACATTGCAAATGGCCAAGGAGCAGTCACGATGTTCAAAGGAATTGGAGGCACATGAACTTTATCAGGATAAATTTGGCACTTATGGCAAGTCCTCGAGTGGTGATGATAGTCGGTTTCCATGGTCGACCAATAATAACCACCTCTCAGAATCGTCTTACCCATAATATGTCCACTGGAGTGAGTACCAAAGATGCCTTCGTGCATATCCTTCATAATTTTCTCTGATTCCTTTTTGTCCATACAACGAAGCAGGATTAAATCATGGTTGCGCTTGTACAAAATCCCATTGTTCAGGAAGAACTTAGCTGAGAACCTTCAGGATACTCTTGAGCTTCGAGATATCTTTTCACTTCATGAAACCAAGGCTTCACCTCTACTCCATCAGTGTCAATCTCATAGCAGCGTGCCGGTTCGTCAAATCTTTCGACAATAATTCTGGGAGCTTCGTTGTCCAATTTTACCTTGAACATAAATGACATAGTAGCTAAAGCATCTGCCAATTGATTCTCTTCCCTTGGAATATGTTCAAAGGTAATATCTTCAAAGTACGGGATCAAGGTTAGCATGAGTTCTCGGTAAGGGATAAGATTTGGATGTTTTGTATCCCATTCTCCCTTGACTTGACTGATTACCAAGGCTGAATCCCAGTATACGCTTAGGAATTTGATCCTCAAGTCAATAGCAGCTTTAAGACCCAAGATGCATGCTTCGTACTCAGCCATGTTGTTGGTACAGTCAAAGCAAATTCTGGCAGTGAAAGGTGTATGGAAAACTTTGGGGGAAATGATCACAACACTAATTCCATTACCCAATGCGTCCGAAGCTCCATCAAAAACCATAGTCCATCGGGATCCATGCTCAGGTCTTTCAAATAGTCCAGGCTTTTCACCATCTATAATCAGCATGATATTCTCATCCAGGAATTCAAAGTACATAGACTGATAGTCATCTACAACTTGGTGCGCCAAATTATTTTCCAGTACACTCCCTTTGATTTCTTTTTGTGTGGTGTACTGAATGTCATATTCAGTTAAAATCATCTGCCATGGAGCTATTCTTCCGAAGAGAGCAGGATTTTCAAATATGTACTTGATGTGATCCATTTTAGAAATCAATAGAGTAGTATGGATCAGCATATATTATCTTAGTCGGCGAGCAGCCCATGCCAAAGCGCATCAAGTTTTCTCGAGCAGTGAATATCTTGTTTCACAATTGGTAAACTTTTTGCTAAGGTAGTATATTGCATGCTCTTTTCGACCAGACTTGTCATGCTGCCCCAACACACACCCCATTGAATTATCTAACACAGTTAAGTACATGATCAAAGGTCTTCCTTCAATTGGTGGCATCGGGATTGGAGGTTCTTGTAAGTACTCCTTGATTTTATCAAAAGCCTTTTGACAGTCGTCGTTCCATCTGACTACTTGATCTTTCATCAGTAGCTTGAAGATTGGCTCACAAGTAGCAGTTAAATGAGAGATGAATCGGGCAATATAGTTTAGTCGTCCTAAGAAACCTCTTACCTCCTTCTCAGTACGCGAATTTGGAATTTCTTGGATAGCTTTGACCTTTTCTATATCGACCCCAATACCCTTTCAACTGACAACGAAACCTAGAAGCTTTCTAGACCTCACCCCAAAGGTGCATTTGTTGGGATTCAGCCTTAGTTTATACTTTTTCATCCTTTCAAATAACTTGTGCTGATGATCAAGGTGTTCTTTCTCAGTCTGTGAGCTGGCTATCACGTCATCAACATAGACTTCTATCTCATGATGAATCATTTCAAGAAACAAAGCCACCATAGCCCGTTTATAAGTTGCGCCTGCGTTCTTCAGCCCAAAAGGCATGACCTTATAACATAAGGTGCCCCACTGTGTGACAAAGGTAGTTTTCTCCATGTCTTCAGGCGCCATTTTAATTTGGTTGTACCCTGAGAAGCCATCCACGAAGTATAATACCTTGTGTTGAGTAGTGTTGTCAACCAAGACATCAATATGTGGTAGTTGGAAGTCATTTTTAGGGATCGTCCTATTTAAATCCATGTAGTCTACACACATACGGACCTTACCGTCTTTCTTCGGAACTGGAATAACATTTGCTACCATTGGGGATACGACGTCACTTCCAAGAAACCTGCATTGAACTGTTTCATTACTTTAGCCTTGATTTTCTCTGACATATCAGGATGCATGCGACGAACCTTTTGTTTGATCGGAGAACAACCCTTTTTCATTGGAAGACGATGAACCACGATATCAGTATCGAGCCCTGGCATGTTTTCATATGACCAAGCGAATACCTCAACATAGTCGTGCAACATCTGAATCAATCTGCTCTTGACACTGGCTTCCAGGTTGGCGCCAATCTTAACTTCTTTCTTATCTTCCTCGGTACCCAAATTTTTCACTTCGACCGGCTCTTCATACGGTTGGATAGCCTTTTCCTCTTGTATCAGGAGTCTGGCGAGTTCTCCAGGTATCTCACAATCTTCTTCACCTTCTTCTTCGGCTTGATAGATTGGATTTTCGAAGTCATAAACGAAAATAGAAGAATTATTGTCAATGAGATCCGGAGTGGAGTTGGATCTGCAAATGTGTGTGTGTGTGCATGTAAGGTCACATGGGTATTTGAAAATGTAGTAAAGTGAAAGAAAGACAAGGAGCGCAAAATTTGAATGCAAAATCGTCCAATGTTTTCATTAAATGAGCATATTATATATGAAAGGACAACCCTTAACAAATGGACCATTGTGCCCCGGGCAAGGCACAAGGTTTAAAGTCATTGTTTTAAAAGAAATTACTGAAAAACTTCTTAAAGCAATAAAAATAGGAAATTGCAATTACTCCTGGCTGAAGGAGATTGAGACAAAGTCTTTGGTGTTCTAGTTGTTGAGTCCACCATCAACAGTGGGGAATATCCAGTTGTCTAAGTCACCATCACTATCAGTGTCTTCCAGAGCATTGTCTTTATTGTTGCTAATACAGAAAGGTGGTCCTCCAGCACGAACACGATGAACCTCTTTCCAAGCCTTTGAAGTGAAGCCCAACCCAAATTTCTTAGATTTGTAGGGGATATCAGGAAGTTTTCCCCAGATAGTGCAACCTCCATCTTCTACCACAACCCTTGCATCCTTCAAGGAAGCCATTCTTGGTGGGTTTTTAGAGACCTCAGGTATCAACAGTAGTCGTCGAAGGGATTACCTCAAATGTTTGGCAGGGGTTTCAATGAATTCACCATCCATTTCAACATATTTGAAAGAATTCAAATGACTGACCATATATTCTTCCTCTCCACGGACTGTGACAACCTTCCCTTTCATTGGGTACTTCAGATTTTGATGTAATGTATGGTAACTACACCTGCCCCATGAATCCATAGGCGTTCGAGCAAGCAGGAATCGGTCGGGCAGATATCCATTACATAAAAAGTGGAGTTGAAAACTTGAGATCCCACCTTGATCGGAAGATCAACCTCTCTGTGGACCATTCTTTTTGAACCATCGAAGGCTCTTACCACAATATCGCTGGGTTTCAGCACCAGCCCATCACAATCTAGCCTATCCAAAGCACCCTTCATATTAACTAACACATGCTCCAAAGTAGCGCCTTTTCACTCAATAGAAATGTGCAGTGCCTTGTTATGATTCTTTCCCGCCGGAGTCAAATCTGCATCAGAAAAATATAAACCATTATCAGCAGTTAGGCTTGCAACACAATTCTCAAATTGATCGACAATGGTCTCTTGTAGTACATGAGCGTTCTTCAAAAATTTCAAGAAAGCTTGGGCATGTGCTTAGGAGCATAACAACAAGGATATCATGGATATTTTTTAGGGTGTCTACCCCAGTTGTTCAACTATTTTGTAGTCACTTTTACGAATGATCTTCAGAATTTCTTCCATATCTTGTATTGAAGGATCTTCAATTGTAACATCTTTTGAGGGTGCCTCCGTCCGAGCAGGCTCAGTTACTTTCTCTTTGCCTCGGGCGTCAATAACTGACCCAGCAACGGGAATATGAACAAGTGTTGTAGTAGTTGTTGGAGGAGAGATCTCTGGAGAGAAGACCCTTCATGTCCTAGTGACCTTACTAGTTCCGACAATGTTTATAATTTAAGGATCTTCATTTTCAGTAATCCATGGCTCTTTCTTGACACCATGATAATAAACTTCTGCCCCATAGTTCCAGGGAACAACTTTGTCAGAGGAATAGGGGACTGGCCCCGGTGTAGTGATGGTCAAGGGAGCTACTCTCGACTCAGCAGGAATCCTTATAAGGCCTATAGAGGTGATCCTTATAGGAGTGTTGGAAATTGTGATTATATAAACATCTTCAAGTCTTAGCTCTTGAGATATACTTTCAGGCAAACTATTTATGGACGGAGTTTTCTCGAACAAAATTTCATGGCTATTAATCAGGCGTTGAATACCCTTCTTCAGCCACATACAACCATTAATTTGGGAAGTACAATGGTAACAATTTTCAAGGCAGCCCGAAAATAAACAGGCTCTCAACAGATTCTTCTTAACGGTCACCAGGGGAGTAGTCAAATAACTGATGGTGGAGACAAAGGATACATCATCAACAACATTAACACTGTTGTACCCCCAAATTGTCCCTCTCATTTTACTCAACACATGCCCATTGAGGTCCTCAACTTGCTCAAGGATGTCCAAGGATTGACCAGACAAATCCTCCTCATAAGGCAACAAGCTTCAAACTAGGGTTTCCATCCTCATCAAGATGGTTAAAATCCAAGGGTCCAAAATTATTTCCATGGTCCCAATATGTTCTCAATATCATCCATGTCAAGTTTCATGCCTTGCACAAGAAGTTTGCTCAGTCAATTGCCCAGATGCTTGAAAATCAACTATACTAGGTCAAAAGTCAACTATGGCCCACATACAGTCAAACTTCAAGATTTTTGGTCAACATCAACATTTTGAAGAGATATCCTTATGCCTTGCACAAGAAGTTTGCCCAGTCAATTGCCCAGATGCTTGAAAATCAACTATACTAGGTCAAAAGTCAACTATGGCCCACATACAGTCAAACTTCAAGATTTTTGGTCAACATCAACATTTTGAAGATATATCCATCATTTGATAAAGGGTTGATCATGATTCCTCAAGGAATGTCCCCAAATTCATCAAAATCTAAAAGTTGCTAAATTAGGGTTTCATAGGAAAAGTCAACCAAACTTTGACCAGGCATAACTTCTTCATACTTTATAAATTTTTTTCCATCCAAGTCTCATTTTGAAGAGGATGCAATTACCTACAATTCATCTTCATCCCACAAGTTCAAAATATACACTCATCAAAAGATATGAATTTCTACATTATAAGTCCTTTTGAAAAGTCAACAAAAACACATTTTGGGTCAAAGCTTCTTACATGAACATGGAAGACCCAATTGAGATGAAAAAAAAGCGTTGTTTAGGGGACATCCTAAGATTTCTAAAAAGTCCAAGAATACATCTCTAGGTTTAAAATTGGAGGAGATATGCCTTGTCAAAGTTGACCATTTTTGCAAAATTGTCAAAAGTTAAATGTGCTCAAAAGTGCATCTTTTGTCAAATGGGCCTAGCTTTTCATAATTGTATCTTGTTTGTGACATGGTCCACGACCCAAATCAGCCTCCATATATTATTTTCTTATTTATTTATTTTATTTTGATTTTTATTTATTAAAAGTTAGATTAAATCAAATAAATTGCAAAAAAAATATAAAAGATTGATTTTTGATCTGATTTTTGTAGGAATCAAATCCAATTAGGCTGACATATCATATTAAATCGTGCAAGGGATGATTGAAGCAAAATTGGCATGATTATGCTTGTTTTGGAAAGATATAATACAAGAGCAAAATCAAATCCAATTTCCATGATTCACAAAGATTTAATTTGTTTTTGTTAACCTAATCAGTTCTACTACATACATAGAACATACCCAAGCCAAAAGGAGGAGGATTGCAGTCGTGAGAACCCCAAACAAAACTCAAATTTTTGAAGAAAAATTGTGGATCGGTTTCAAGCTTAGAGGACGATTCAAAGCAATTCAAAGCCACAAATCCATTCCTGGATATCTCCTAAAGCTAACAGCACCATTTGCACATCCTGAGAAGCCCAGAATCACTCCCTGTAGACCCACAATTTGCATATCCAAACTTGATTTTGATTTTACAGTTTACGCATAGTTGTTCACTTTTAAGCATAGCATTGTGTTTGTATCATCATTTGGAATGTTTTGGTTTATTTAATTTTGCATTTTGATGCATATATTGATGAATGCCATGGCTAGGGTTTGTTTGGCCGTTTTAGGGTTTCCTTGCACAAGTTAAATTGGCCCAAGAAAAGGGTACCATGATGCTCGTGGAATCAAGACGAGTTGATCCATGTGCTTAGAATTAATTTATCATGCTTGCTGTTGGTTTTTGAAACTTGCAGTGCTATAGCCACGGAGTTTGGCCGTAGGTAAAAGTCTCTAACCTAAAGCGACAGATCTTTGGGGAAGACGATGGCGTGTCCCAGCCTGATTGGGCAATTCAAATTTCGCGCGTTTTTCAGTTTATTCACTTTGTTTTATATAATATATATTAGTCTTATCATATTAACAACTAAACATGATAGCCCGGATGGCAATGCGTGCGTTGTATTGAGTGGGAGGACCTGGGTTCGATCCCAGGTCCCAATAATTTTCTTTATTTTCTTAACATTTAAACGCAAGTTCCATGCATTACGCTACAAGACGTCCATCATGCGCTACCACCATCCAGCCATTGGATTCGTCTCCAATCAGATCCAACGTCCCACATATCAAAGACCATGGTACACCATCAGAAGGGAGCAACACATAATCAGGCGTAGGATTGGGCTCAGCCTTCTTGGGCCTAAACAATTCAACAACATACCCCCTGGATTACTCACAACACAGGCCCAAATCTCTTTCCTTTCTATTTTATTTTATTATTTTAATTATTTTGTTAATTATTTTCTTTTTTACAAAATAACCCAAAAAATAATTTTTTTCATTAAATCAAAAATCACAAAAACATTAAAAATCATTTATTTTCATAAAAATATTTTATTTCTTTAATTAATTAGTTTAATTAAATTAGGGCAATTTAACTTTGTTTTCTTATAATTAACAATAATTAGGATTAAGGTTTAATTTTATACATAACCTAATTAATTTTTTCTCAAAAATAACCTAAATCTTTTTTCAACTAGATTTTTTAGGTTTTCTAATTATTCTCGCATTTAATTCGCTGCGCGCTTTTAATTTCCTTTTTGAGGACATATTAGGACCATGGAAAGCATTTGGGACCTTTGGTGCTCCCACACCCTGATGAAAATGAAAACCCTAATTTGGGGTACACTGCCTTAGGAGAGAGTTTGTCTGGTCAACCCTTTGGCACCCTTGAGCAACTTGATGACCTCAATGGGCATGTGTTGAGTAAAATGAGAGGGAAAATTTTGCGGTACAACATCTTCCCCTGTTCAATCTTCTTAAACCTGAGGATGTAGATTGGCTTGTCTGCCTTTTGTAATCAGAAGGTGGAAGATGATTGAACACTAAGTGCCAAGAAATTTGCACTCGTCTGAGATGGTGAGGGACTGTGCAGGTAGTATCGGGAATGGGCGTATAGATTCCATTTGGAAAATATGACGGAGAATCATCGGAGATGGGCTTAAAGATGCCATCTGGCAGAGGTGACGGCGAAGCTTCGGAGATGGGCTTAAAGATGCCATCCAGAATAATGTTGATTTTGTGAGATATTCCTTCGATGAGGATTCCTGTTCCTGTCGTTCAGGAGGGATCTGCTGAGAAATGTCAGTCTTTGTCTTGGGGGAAGTAGAATTTTAGGAGCTTCAGTTGTCCGTCACTCTACTAGGGAATCCTCTTTTAGTCGAGGAGGTGAAAGTGAACTACTATCTGGTTGTGCTCCAGAGTTTACAGTGATTTGCTGAGGATAATAAGATTAATTGCTATCTGGTCGCGCTCCAGGTTTCACAATGACTTATTGAGGAGATGAGATTAAACTTTCTATATGGTTGTTCTCCAGACTTTGCAATTTCTGAATTCTTATCTGGTCGTGCTCCAGGCTTCAGAATGATTTAAGTGGTTATCCGGTCGCATCCTGGTTTCAACTTGAACTTGAGGCATACTAATATCTGGTCGATTTCTAAGCTTCATAGTAATTGGGCGAGTAAACTTCTATTTGGTCTAATTCCAAGCTTTGCAGTACCTTATACTGTTATCTGGTCGTGTCCCAGGTTTCACAGTGTCCTTTGCCGCTATCTGGTCATGCTCCAATCTTCACAACATCTTATACCGTTATCTGGTCGTGCACCAGGCTTCACGATGTCTTATACCACTACCTGGTCGATTACAGGCTTCATAGTATCTTGTATTATTATCCAGTCAATTTCCAGGCTTCACAGTAACTTGCTGGGGGTTAAGCTGTTTTCCGGTCGATTTCCGGGCTTCATAGCTTGAATTTAATATATACCACTATCTGTCGATTCCAGAATTCATAGTATTTTGGTGAAATCAAGATACTATCCGATCAATTTCCGGGCTTCATAGCTTGAACTGGAATAGAAATCTTATGATCGATTTGACTGAACCAGGGGAAACTTGTGAGAACTTCAACTGGGAGAGAAATCTTAGTGTCGATTTGACTGATCCCGGGAGAGGTCTCGGATTAACTTTGACTGGAATAGAAATCAGGGGAATCTTAGTGGAGATTCGGATGACCCATACGAAAGTCTTAAAACGTCTTCAACTAGAATAGAAACCTTAGTGTCGGTTTGACTAAACCAGGGAAAACTTGTGAGAACTTCAACTAGGAGAGAAATCTTAGTATCAATTTGACTGATCCCGGGAGAGGTCTCGGATTAACTTTGACTGGCATAGAAATCAGGGGAATCTTAGCAGCGATTTGGCTGACCCAGACAAAATTCTTAAAACGTCTTCAACTAGAATAGAAACCTTAGTGTCGGTTTTACTGAACCAGGGAAAACTTATGAGAACTTCAACTAGGAGAGAAATATTACTATCGATTTGACTGATCCCGAGAGAGGTCTCAGATTAACTTTGATTGGCATAGAAATCAGGGGAATCTTAGCGGCGATTCGGATGACCCAGACGAAAGTCTTAAAACATCTTTAACTAGAATAGAAGCCTTAGTGTCGGTTTGACTGAACCAGAGAAAACTTGTGAGAAATTCAACTAGGAGAGAAATCTTAGTATCGATTTGACTAATCCCGGGAGAGGTCTCAGATTAACTTTGACTGGCATAGAAATCAGGGGAATCTTAGCGGCGATTCGGATGACCCAGACGAAAGTCTTCAGACGTCTTCAACTAGAGTAGAAACCTTAGTGTCGGTTTGACTGAACCAGAGAAAACTTGTGAGAACTTCAACTAGGAGAGAAATCTTAGTATCGATTTGACTGATCCCGGGAGAGGTCTCGGATTAACTTTGACTGGCATAGAAATCAGGGGAATCTTAGCGGCGATTCGGCTGACCCAGACGGAAGTCTTAAAACGTCTTCAACTAGAATAGAAACCTTAGTGTTAGTTTGATTGAACCAGAGAAAACTTGTGAGAACTTCAACTAGGAGAGAAATCTTAGTATCGATTTGACTGATCCCGGGAGAGGTCTCGGATTAACTTTAACTGGCATAGAAATCATGGGAATCTTAGCGGAGATTCGGCTGACCCAGACGAAAGTCTTAAAACGTCTTCAACTAGAATAGAAACCTTAGTGTCGGTTTGACTGAACCAGAGAAAACTCTTGAGAACTTGAGTGCATCTTTCCCTGAAAGGTAAAGATTTATTCGTATGCAATGTCATGATGCATGAAATGCATTGAGTAACGATGTTCCCAAAATAAATGAGATTGTGCTGCATAATATGTATGCACATGCCATGATGTATGGATAGGCAATGCTATTGTGATATTCTCTAGCTGGGGAAAATAAATCCTGGACTGCTGCTAGAGAGTATAAGGAGTTGAGTTCTTCGTTTCCGCTGGGGATAGTGATCGAAGATGATTAGCTGGAGATTTACATCCATTCTGCTTTAGAATATTTTACCGGGAGAGACTCTGCCTGAGAACAATCCTACGGGGGAATGAATCTGTGGGGAAGGGAGATACTCTGTTGGAAGATCTGCTGATTTGGAGAAATAAACTCAGCTGGGGATGAACTTCTACTGCTAGAGAGAAAAGCTCCGTTGGAGATTGAGCTTCCGTTGTCAGATAAATAAACTCTGCTCGAGAGAGAACTTTATAAACTGTTTATGAATATACAGCTCGGCTGGGGAATGTAGACATTAACTTTCTGAAGGAACCTGCTAGGGGAGGAATTCCTGCTTTGGGACACGGAGGTCGGACCTTGGTCGTCTCGGCTCTGCGGGGAGTATAGGCATCACTGGCTTATATGTGATAGTGACTTCGTTTCCAACTGTCTCTGTCCCTTGTACCATGATGGACGGGGTAACTGTCGGTATTTAGGTTTTGCACCAATTTCTTTGAGTTCTTAGTAACTGTCTTTCTGTTTTATATGCAGATATTTGTGAACAGTAACCATATTCAAATGCATATGTCAAGAATAAAACATTGGATGTTTTTGCAAAACAAAACAGAAAAAGGAAAAACAAACACAGAGTTTTGTACTTGAAAGACGCTTTGTATTGATTTGAGATTTTCCTAAAACAGGCGGGTTTTTTTTTTTAAATTTTTACAAGGAGGCTGACGCTCTAGTAAGAGAATGTTGCCGTAAAAATGGAAATTATTACAGGAATTGTGTACAAAAAGAAAATAGCTATGTGTAGTGATCCCATTGAGTTTAAATTCTGCTATTTCCCCTATGTCTTCGAGCATCTCATCGCTTTGCTGTTTGTCCGAAGCTGACTGGATTGATCGGTACCGTTTGAGCTTGATATCTGATTACTGAAGTTTGATCACAAGGTGATCTAATGGGACATAGTGATACACTTTAATCCCTAACTTTTTCCTGGACCTCCCTTTCGGGTTTTCAGTCCACCGGGATACCCTTTTTTTCCCAAGCCGCCTTTTCAGGTTTTCGACTTGCCGGGTGTACAGATTTTTTCATTTTTATCCCTAATTTTTGCCCGAACCGTTTTGGTTCACCGGGATGCCCTTATTTTTGCCTAGGTGTGTCAACCTAGAGGGTCTTTATTATGCATAGTATTTTTTCACTATGTACGCATTAACAGGGTATGGAAGGTCGTCACCATCCATGGTGGTCAGAATCATGGCTCCACCGGAAAATATGTTCTTGACTACAAATGGTCCCTCATAGGTGGGAGTCCCTTTTCCCCTGGGATCACCTTGCGGCAGTATGATGCGCTTGATTACCAGATCCCCTACTTGATACGCTTGTTGTCTGACTTTCTTGTTGAAGACCTTGATCGTCCATTTCTGATACATTTGACCATGGCAGACAGCAACAAGTCTTTTCTCGTTGATTAAGTTCAATTGATCAAGTCGAGTCTGGATCCAATCATCTTCGCTCAAACCCACATCCTTCATAATCCGTAGAGAAGGGATCTGGACCTCTATGGGTAGGACAACCTCCATACCATATACCAGAGAATAGGGTGTTGCCACTGTCGACGTACATGCTGAAGTACGGTACCCGTGAAGAGCAAACATTAACATCTCGTGCCAGTCTTTGTATGTCACCATCATCTTTTGTATGATCTTTTTGATATTCTTGTTAGCTGCTTCAACGACCCCATTCATCTTCGGCTGGTAAGGAGAAGAGTTATGATGTTGAATCTTGAATTGCTTACAGAGTTCAGTGATCATTGAGTTATTGAGATTGGTACCATTGTCTGTGATGATTCTCTCAGGGATACCATAACGACACACCAGGTTATGCTTGATGAACCGTTCCACCACGTTCTTAGTAACCGTAGCAAAGGAGGCAGCCTCAACCCACTTCGTAAAGTAATTAATGGCCACTAGGATGAAGCGATGCCCGTTGGACGCGGTAGGTCTAATCTCGCCGATCATGTCAATGCCCCACATTGCAAAGGGCCAGGGCACCGTCAAAACATTCAAAGGAACTGGAGGTACATGCACCTTATTAGCGTAGATTTGGCACTTATGACAGGTTCGAGAATGCTGATAACAGTCGGCTTCCATAGTGGACCAATAACATCCTTCCCGTAGGATTTTCTTTACCATAGTATGTCCACTAGAATGAGTGCCAAAGGTACCTTCGTGTAGGTCTGCCATGATCCTCTCTGCCTCGCTCTTGTCTACACACTGCAGTAAGGTAGAGTCATGGTTGCGCTTATAGAGGATTCCATTGCTGAGGAAGAAATTTGCAGCAAACCTTCTCAGAAATTTCTTGTCATTGACAGATGCCCCCTCGGGGTATTCTTGAGCCTCGAGATACCTTTTCACCTCATGAAACCAAGGTTTGTCGGCTACCTCCTCAGTATCAATCTCAGAGCAGTATGTCGGTTCATCCAACCTCTCAATAGTGATTTGGGGAGCTTCATTGTCCCATCTGACCTTGAACATTAACGATATAGTAGCTAGCGCGTCCGCTAACAAATTCTCTTCTCGTGGGAAATGTTCAAAGGTGATCTCTTCAAAATGCGGCAGTAGTGTCAGTACATACTCTTTGTAAGGAATAAGGTTCGGGTGCTTCGTATCCCACTCGCCTTTGATCTGACTTATCACCAAAGCGGAATCCCCAAATACACTCAAGAACTTCATCCTTAGGTCAATAGAAGCTCTAAGACCCATGATACATGCTTCATACTCCGCCATGTTGTTGGTACAGTTGAAACATAATTGGCAGTGAACGGAGTATGACAGCCCTCGAGAGATATGATTAAGGCGCTGATACTATTACCCAGTGTGTTTGAGGCTCCATCAAAATACATAGACCACCAGGATCCTTCCTCAGGTCCTTCATCCAGTCCAGGTTCTTCACAGTCGGTTACCAACATGATATTCTCATCCGGGAACTCGAAATTCATGGAGTGGTAGTCGTCCACAGCCTGAAGTGCCAAATGATCTGCTAACACACTTCCCTTGATTGCTTTTTGGGTTGTGTATTGGATGTATTATTTGGTTAAGATCATTTTCCACCTTGCTATCCTTCCGAAGAGAGCGGGCTTCTCGAAAATGTACTTGATCAGATCCATCTTAGACATCAACAAAGTAGTGTGGGTCAACATATACTGTCTCAGTCGGCGAGCAGCCCATGCCAAAGCGCATCAAGTTTTCTTGAGCAGTGAGTATCGTATTTCACAGTCGGTAAACTTTTTGCTAAGGTAGTATATTGTATGCTCTTTTCGACCAGACTCGTCATGCTGCCCCATCACATACCCCATTGAATTATCTAGCACTGTTAAGTACATTATCAAAGGTCTTCCTTCAGTCAGAGGCATCAGAATAGGAGGCTCTTGGATATATTGTTTGATTCTGTCAAAGGCTACTTGGCATTCGTCATTCCACTTTACCACTTGATCTTTCTTCAGAAGCTTGAAGATTGGCTCACAAGTAGCAGTCAGATGTGAAATGAATCGAGCAATGTAATTTAGGCGTCCCAAGAAACCTCTAACTCCCTTCTCTGTACGGGGAGCCAGCATATCTTGTATGGCCTTCACCTTTGCAGGGTCTACCTGAATACCTTTGTCACAGATGATGAATCCCAAAAGCTTACCAGACCTTACCCCGAAGGTGCACTTGTTCGGATTTAACCTCAGCTTGTACGTCTTCAACCTATCAAACAGCTTTTGTAGATGATCAAGATGTTCTTCTTCAGTTTGAGACCTGGCTATCATATCGTCGACGTAAACCTCTATCTCATGGTGAATCATGTCATGGAACAGAGCTACCATAGCTCGCTGATAAGTTTCCCCAACATTCTTTAACCCAAACGGCATCACCTTGTAGCAGAAAGTGCCCCACTGTGTAATAAAGGTTGTCTTCTCCATGTCTTCAGGTGCCATCTTGATCTGATTGTAGCCAGAGAAGCCGTCCATGAAGGAAAATACTTTATGTTGTGCGGTGTTGTCAACCAGAACATTGATGTGGGGAAGCGGGAAGTCATCCTTGGGGCTTGCCCTGTTCAGGTCTCTGTAATCCACACACATTTATACTTTACCATCTTTCTTAGGTACTGGAACCACATTAGCAACCCACTGCGGATAGGAGGTGATAGCTAAGAACCCTGTGTTGAACTGCTTCATAACCTCGGCTTTAATCTTCTCTGACATCTCGGGGCGCATACAACTGACCTTTTTCTTTACCGGAGGGCAGTCTTCTTTAGTCGGCAGACGATGAACCACTATATCCGTGTCTAGTCCCGGCATGTCTTCATATGACCAGGCGAAGATTTCAACATATTCATGCAACATCTGTACCAACCGTTGTTTGACATTAGGCTCCGAATTTGCACCTATCTTAACCTCTTTTCTGTCTTCCTTGGTACCCAAGTTCACTGTCTCAACCGGCTTTTCATGAGGCTGTATGGCCCTTTCCTCATACTGTAATAGTCTAGCAAGTTCTCCGGGTACCTCACAATCTTCCTCACCTTCGTCATCGGCTTGGTTGATCGGATTTTCAAAGTCATAATGAGCAGTAGCAGAACTGTTATCAATGGGATCCAGAGTGGATATGGATCTGCATTTGGATACGTGAGTGTATGTAAGAGCATAGTTGTATAGACAAAATAAAAGAAAAGAAAGACAAAGAGTGCACAATTTGTATGCAAACGTCCAATTCTTTATTGATGTCATATGAAAATGAAACATGATAACCCTCACAAATAGAACCATTGTACCCCAGGTAAGACACATGGCTATAGACTTTATATTGTTTTTAAATTACATATCTGAAAAAAATCAAAAAGACAATTACTCCTGAACAAAAGTAACCGGCACAAAGTCCTTGGCAGTCCAGTTACTGAGTCCACCGTTGATAGTCGGGAAGATCCAGTTGTCAATGTCGGAATCACCATTACCGTCTTCAAGTGCATTGACCCCAGGATTGCTGATGCGTAGGGGAGGTCCTCTATCCCGAGCACGACGAATAGCCCTTTGAGCACCTGTAGTAAAGACCAAACCAGATTTGTCAGACTTGTAATGAATAACCAAGAGCTGACCCCAAATGGTAGACCCACCTTCTTCAACCACTGCTCGTGCATCCTTGAAAGAAGCCATCTTCAAAGGAGGCCTAGTGACTTTCAGAGGACTGTCAATAGTTTCTGCTGTATCCAAAATCTGAGGTACCTCTTCAAAGTTCTGGCAAGGAGTCTCGATGAACTCAACATCCATCTCTACATACCTAAAGGAGTTCAAGTGACTGATCATGTACTCCTCTTCACCGCACACAGTGACAATCTTTCCTCTTACTGGGTACTTCAACATTTGGTGGAGGGTGGAAGTAACAACTCCAACCCCATGTATCCAAGGGCGTCCCAACAAGCAAGAATATGATTGTTTGATATCCTTAGAAAGTGGAGTCGAAGGTCTGGGAACCAACTTTGATAGGGATATCCACTTCCCCGTGTACCATCCTCTTCGAACCATCGAAAGCTCTCACTACTATATTGCTAGGCTTCAAGGTCAAGCCTTCGCAATCTAACCTGTCTAGAGCTTTTTTAGGTAGCACATTCAACGAGGAGCCAGTATCTACCAAAACATGGGCCAGAGTTGTGCCCCTGCATTCAGCGAAAACATGAAGAGCATCATTATGCTTCCTTCCTTTTGGTGTCAGATCTGCGTCAGAGAAACCCAAAACATTATCGCCAGTTAGACTAGCCACACATTCTTCAAACTGATCAGCAGATGTCTCTTGTGGTACGTGAGCCGTCTTCAAAAACTTAACCAAAGCCTTCGCATGGGCCTCAGAGCACAACAACAAAGCCATCATCGAAATTTTTGATGGGGTCTGCCCCAGCTGCTCGACCATGTTGTAGTCGCTCTTCTTTATTATCTTCAAAATTTCTTCCATTTCTTTCTTGGGAGCTTCTGGTATGGTTACTGAATTAGCCCTTGTCAGGACGGGCTCAATTAGTATGTCTTTTCCTCGAGTCTCGGCCGACTCGGTGATGGGAGGGTCAAAAGGAGTAATTACTGGAGTTGCAATAGTAGTCTCGGGTGGAGCCACAACAGGAATGATCACAGGTCCGACAATGGTCTTTAGAGGAGAAATCTCAGGGGAGAACACTCTTCCACTTCTTGTTATCTTACTGGTTCTGGAAATATTGACGATATCGAAATCAGCATCTTCAGCAATCTTGTCTTTAATGGCTAGCATATCCTGCTTGACGCTGTAGTAATAGACGTCGGCCCCATAGTTCCAAGGAACAGCTTTATCTGAGGAATATGGGATTGGCCCAGGCATGGTTATGATCAATGGAGTCACTTTCGAAATTGATGTAATCCTGACGAGTCTCTTAGCGGATGCCCTGGGAGGATTGGCGGAAATGGTTATGATGTCAATGTCTTCACAGGAAATAGTTGGAAGGAGAGTCTTCTCAAATAGAATCTCTTTGTCATCCATCAAGAGCTGAACACCTGCCTTCAACAAAGGGCAACCAGTCGGTAGAAACGAACAAAAGTGGCAACCTTCACCACAGCCTGGAAATAAACCGGATTTCAACAAACTCTCCTTCATAGTCATGAGTGGGGTTACTAATTCTTCCACAGAGGTCACAAACACCTCTTCTTTAACGACATTAACACCCCGACCATGTTTCAGAATAGGAGCAGTGATAATGTTAGGAGTCTCCGGGGGATCAAATTCAATCTCCTTAGCATCAATCAAATCATGTACTTTGTTCTTCAAGGTCCAGCAGTCATTGGTGTCATGGCCTGGACTCTCCGAATGGTAAGCATAAAGTGCATTCGGTTTATAGTAGGGAGAGGTGATGTTTGGATTTTTCAGAGCTTCCCTCAGAGTAACCAGATTGGTCTTCAGCAACTGAGGTAAAATTTGAGACAACGTCATGTTGATTCGAGTGAACTTTCTAGTTGGCCTCTCTGCTCTCGGCTGATTATTTCTTTGCTGAGCAGGTGCAGGGTTGGGAATCATAACAGCCCCTACCGTCGGACGGTGCTCGGTTCGATTCTGATTCTTTTGGTTGTATACAACACTGACTTCCTTTTTACTTGCAAACGACTTCCTTGTAGCACTAGAAGAGGCATCCTTCTGAATTTTTCCACTTCAGATTCCACCTTCCACTCTTTCTCCCATTAAAATCAGTTCAGTAAAACTCGCCGATGAACTTCCAATCAGATGGTTGAAGAACGGCCCAATCAAAGTTTCCAAAAACATATCCACGAGCTCCCGGTCAGCCAAGGGAGGTTGAAATCTTCCAGCCAAATCTCTCCACTTCTGAGCATAATCATTGAAACCCTCGTTCGAACCCATAGACAGATTTTGGAGTTGTGTACGGGTGGGAGCGAGGTCTGCATTATATTGATATTGCTTATAAAATGCAGTAGCAAGGTCTTCCCAGTTACGAACATTTGCTCTTTCCAGCTGATAGAACCAATCCAGTTGTGTTCCAAACAGACTGTCTTGGAAGAAGTGAACCCACAGGTCTTTGTTAGTAGTGTGAGGCTGTATCTTCCTCACATAAGAACGAAGATGCATCTTGGGACAACAGACCCCATAATACTTAGCAAATATCGGTGCCTTAAACTTCGGAGGGATGACAACCCCAGAGACTAGACCCAACTCTTCAAAATACAGCCCAGGAACCTTCTGGATTTCCATAGCGCTCAGACGCTCTTCTAAATATTTATACCTTTCATCAGCCGGAGGGTACTGCTCCTCATTGTAATCAGTTTCATTGTCAGACTCTTTAGGACTAGGGTCCTCTTATCTATCTTTAACCTCTTGATTCTCTCCCTCTTTATATGAATAAGCTAGCTCAACAACCCGTCTTGGCGGCCCTCTAAACCTCCTGCTCATATGTGCCACACCGGCCGTCCTCTTGGTTTTATTGTTTTTCTTAGTAATCAGAGCCTTCAGCTTTTCCCGTCCTTTGGCCAGAGCTACAATCATCTGTTGGAATTGCGTGTTCTGAGTCTGAAGATCTTTCACAGTTTGTTCAAGAGCCATTGCTGAAATAAACAGTGGAGGTGATGAGAAACCTGTTATGAATCCTGTTATGCAATGATATCTATGATATGTATGCAATGTTTTCAAAGACTTTGGGAAATTTAACTTTGCGAACCAAAATAAAAAAAAAGCTTTTATTAGTTAAATTCAAAGTTCAAATTCCTTTTAGGCGTTACAATTAAAAACAAATCTAAAAAAACTAGAAAACAAAATCAAAAATCCCATGGATGCTTCCTCTTTGTGTCGAGATAGACATTAAGTACTCTTTCCTCTCGGAGCTGCTTTGTGTGCTCTAAAACCTTCCTCTACTGGGCATAGAACTAATCCTTGTAAGTATCCCGCTCTTTCTTCAACTGAATCCAAGACCTCTGTAATTCTCCAAGATCAATGGGTATATCAGGATAGAGAACCGTGTAAGGAATACCCCCTTCAGTAGTGGGTTCCACAATCACTGGTAGAACGGCCATATAGGGCATCCTAAGTTTCTGGGCGCGAGCTCGTATCCATTGGAGGTAAGGTTCCATAGGAATGAAAGCCTTTGGCCCCAAAGCCTTGGCGCTAGATTTGTTTACCATGCCCCAAGCTTGTATGAACCTCCTACGATACTCTTGAACATCATCCTCATAGTTGAATACAATGCCCTCGATAAGTAACTCATGGGGACCATCTCTTCGAGCATAACCAAAATGTCGTAGAGCTAAACAAGGATTGTAGGTTATACCCCCTATGATGCCAAGTAACGGGACATTAGGGTACTCCCCATAGCGGTCAATAATAGTTGTATTTTCCATAGCTTGGGAACACCAGAGAATATCCATGTGAGCGAGTGACATTATCCTTTGTAACCAACCCACACCTTCTTCATTATTCAGTACAGACTTAGGGAGGTGATAAATAAACCACCTCGACAACAATGGCATGAAGCACATAAGCACCCCTCTTCTCTTCATGGTACGAGTATGGAGAGTGTGCAAAATATCTCCGAGCAAGGTAGGCACATGGTTGCGAGAGAGGAAGATCTTGATAGCATTCAAGTCTATGAATAAGTCTGGATTAGGGAATAGTACTAACCCATAAATTAGAAGGGCCAAGACCTCCTCAAAATCCTGAAAATCCATATCATCCCAAAACAGTTGGGCCTTGTCTATCAGGAACTTGGCTAGAAAACCCTTGACTCCGCTTCTTGTTTCCCAATTAGATACCACGTTGACCCGTTTCAGATTCAAAGCTGAGGTAATGACTTCTGGCTTAGGAACCTCTTCCATACCTGTGAATGGCAACTGTTCAAGAATGGGTATATCCAACAGCTGGGAGAATTCTTCCATGGTAGGCACCAACTGATAGTATGGAAAAGTGAAGCAGTGGTGCTTGGGATCGAAGAACTGAAAGAGTACACTCATCATCTTTTCTTCAAAGTTTGAAGTAACCAGGTTGAGAAGTCGACCATGTTTCTTGGTGAACGCAGAAGTTTCAGAAACCATTGATACTAGCTCTTTGAGTTGGGAAGGTATCTTCACAAAATTGATTCGGATAGTGTTTCTACGAACGAAAGCCATGATCTGCAAAACAGAAGAAAGATAAATTCCCTCGGTCCTTGAAATGGTTAGTGCAATAAGAATGGATGCTATGTTATGATGCATGATGTCATGTTAAACCACAAGTGTAGCAAACACAGACAAATCACACCAAGCCCTTAGGTATAAGGTCTGCTTGAGTTTTAAGGTCATACCCTCTTGAAGCTGGATTGGTTCAACTTGTCCTATAAATATGTTACCGGGTTCTAAATGGATATAAATATCACTGATCATCCTTTATCGGGCATTGTTTCAGCTTAAGCAATCTTTTCTTGCGGCCGAAATATCTCGAAAGTCTGATCTCAATGAGTGTAGCATCGAGTATCAACCGATCCTCAGCTCTATACTGAGGCCGGCTATCTCACTACTTTCTAATGGCCAAGTTGGTTCAACTAAGGTTCTAAGGTTCGTTAGTGCTTCACGACACCACGCGGCGGCCGCGTATTCTCCTCGTTTCCCCATGAAGGATACTGATACCAACCAAAGTGCCACACCAACACAACCACCACTTAAACCATATCGGTTTACACCGTACAGTCTCCACGATCTATTTTTGTTTACCTAAAAAGTGTCCCCAGATCCGGTTATAGGATATTTGATCATGCCCAAGCAAAAACCCTTTAAGAATAAAGCATACAAAGCAAACAGGAAAGCAATTTAAAAATGACCTAAATCCTAAGGTAAACCCCACTTTATAATCCCCAGCAGAGTCACCAGTTCTGTGATACGGTGGCAGAACCGACTGTTATACTGGTTTGCATTTTGTATTCGCAAATGTCGCGGTAAGCAAGAGTCGCCACCGACTTTTATTTTATCCAATCAGGAAAAGGAAAAAGAACAGGAAAAAACATTTTTCTAGATGTTTCTGAGTACGGGGATAGATTATAGAAAGGGAAGGTGTTAGCACCCTTTCTATCCATGGTTTTCCATGGGCTCTTAGGTACTTGCTCATTTTGAAATTGCTTGTGTGTGCTTGTTTTGAAAAGTTTTGTTTTACTTCATTTTAACCCTTGTTTTTGTCCTCAAGAGTGTTACGAAGTTGTTTTTGAAAACTTTATTTGAAAAGTGTTTGGTGTGAAAAGTTTGTTTGTTTTGAGCAAGTACCTAACAATTATCTACTTATTCAAAAAAGTTTGTTCGTTTTTCCTTTAGACAATGCTATCCTATTATTAAGGAATAGGTAGCACAGTCATTGGAATTTTTAATGGACGTTCGAAAGGGACAAATACAGTCACTAAAGCAATGACTAGGAAACCTTAGTAATTACCCTAAAGGCCTAAAGATCTTTCCGAGGCAACATACGAAGGGGTCATTTTTTATCTTTTAGACTGGAGGACAACCACTAAAATTCCCTATGCTTAGTGATTGTTTACCGAAGGCAACCGAAGTGGGGCAAACCCTAGGAGTGAACATGTGCATGTGTTTATGTTTCAGTTAATTTAGTCTTTGCACAATTAGGGTTATCTACCGTATTAATTTTCCAGTATTCTTTCCATACAATCCTATTAGCACACATCTAACAGTTTATAATTTGCGGGAATTAAAAGTGCAGAAAGTTTAAAGTTCTAGCTATTAAATTGCTTTCGCAGGTACAAAATTATTTTTTACTGTAAAATAAAAGCGGAATTTAAAACCCTAATTCCTATTACAAACTCGGAGCAGTTACAATAATAATAAAAAGGAAATTAAATAAAATGCGCGCGGCGAATTAAATGCGAGGAATAATTAGAAAACCTAAAGTCTAATTGAAAAAATATTTAGGTTATTTTTTTGAGAAAAATTAGGTTATGTAAAAATTAACCCTAATTATAATTATTTTAAATTATGAAAAAAGAATTAAATTTCCCTAGTTTAAATTAAACTAATTAATTATGGAAATAAATATTTTTTATGGAAAATATGATTTTTTTGATGTTTTTTTGTGATTTTGTTATTTAATGAAAAAAATATGATTTTTGGTGTTATTTATAAAAAGGAAATAATTAATAAAATAATTAAAATAAAAGAATTAAGATAAAAAGAAAGGAAATTTGGCCTGTTTTGTAAGCTGAATGGGGGGGGGGGGGTGTTGTTGAATTATTCCAAGCCCATTATTACCGAGACCAATCCTGCGCTAGATTCAGTGGTGACCATGCTTGGAGGGTGTACCATGGACCTTGCTGCATGGGACGTTGGATTGGTGATGGAAGATGAATCCGTTGGCTGGATTGTGTGGCTGCATGGTGGACGCCTGGAAGCATAACGTGCTAGATCTACAATCAAATATTGAGAAAACAAAGAAAATGCTTGGACCTGGGATCGAACCCAGGTCCTCCCACTTTCAAACACATGTCCTTGCCATCTGCGCTGCGCTGCTTAATTGATAATATAATAACAACAATATACTATATGTAAAAAAAAATGGATAACTGAAACAACTAAAAACACGCGCCTATTATTTAAACAGGCCAATGGTTATCATCCACCTCATCACCTTCTTCCTCAGTCCGCCGTTTTAGGTATAATATTTTTACCTACGGACATCTTCCATAGATACAAACCTGCAACCTTCCAAAATCAATAGAAAGCATGATAAATTAATTCTAAGCACATGGATCAACTCGTTTTGATCTCACGAGTATGATAATACTCTTTTCTTGGCCCAATTTCACCTGTACAAAGAAACCCTAAAACGGAACCTCAAACCCTAGCAATAGCAATTGTTCAAACAATCATTAAAATGCAAAATCAATTAAACCAAAACATTCCAAATGATGATACAAATATCATGCTATGCTTAAAAGTTGTTAATCATGCGTAAATAACCAAAATCAAATTCAAGAAATATGCCAAACCGTGAGAGACGTGGAGGCTGATTCCTGGAGTTTTGAGGCGTGCAAATGATCCTATTAGCTTCAAGAGATATCCAGGAAGAGATTGATATCTTTCAATTTCCCTCTAAGCTTGAAATCTATCCATACTTTTTTTTGGAAAAGTTTGAGTTTTGCTTGCTAGCTTGCACGACCTCAACCCTTTTTTTGCATTGGTTGTGTTATGTATATGTAATGGAATACATTAGGTCAACAAAAACGAGCTAAATCTTGGTCCATTATGAAGATTTGATTTGGTCTTTATCCTTGTATGATATCTTTCTGTATCAAGCCAAATCATGCCAATTTTGGTTCAATTTGTTTTTCATGTTTTGGATATGATTTGTCAGCCTAATTGGATTTGATTCCACCCAAAATCTGATCATAAAACAAATCTTTGACATTTTTTGCTATTTATTTGATTTAATTTGACTTTTAAATGATAAAAATCAAAATAAAATAAATAAATAAAGCAAAATGTGTGTGGGTGCTGATTTGGATCGTGGACCATGTCATAAGCAAGATTCAATCATGAAAAACTAGGCCCATTTGACAAAAAATGTATTTTTGAGCACATTTGACTTTTGACAATTTTGCAAAAATGGCCAACTTTGCCAAGGCATATCTCCTCCAATTTTAAACCTAGAGAGGTGTTCTTGTACTTTTTAGAAATATTAGGATGTTGTTGTACCCCAAAATTTGCTCTCTCATTTATCAAGACTTTTCTCACAAGACTCCGTGGACTCAAGACAAGATTAGGGTTTGCTCAGCTCAGGACATCTCATCTTGCACTGATACCCCCAAAATTAGGGTTTGAGTTTGCACAAGGATTTTTTGACCACCAATGCTTCATGTGACTTTCATACATCATATTGGACCCCTAAGATTGCTCATGTCAAGTTTCAAGCCCTGAATCACATTTTTGATCAGTCAATTGGACAGTTGACCAAAAAATCAGCTGTACTGGGGAAAAAGTCAACCATGGCCAATTTACAATCAAACTTCATAATTTTCGATCCACAAAAACATTTTAGACTCATATGTACCATTTGATCAAGTTTGGATCACAACTCCTCAAGAAATTTGATCAAATCATCAAAAGGGCAAAATGGTCAAAATTAGGGTTTTAACTGAGAAAGGGCAATTTATGATTTTTAACCTAGCCAATGACCAATTGGGCTCAAACATGATTTCAAGGGTTAAATGGTATCATCTTGTCCTAATTACATGGTTCAGAAGATCTCAAGTCCATTGGATTGACAGATGAATTTTGCAGTCAACTGATCAAAAGTCAACTGTATACTGAAAAGTCAAACTTTGACTTTTTGGTCAAAATCAAGTGCCAAGGGTCATAAATCATCAAGATATGTCAAAATATGAAACTTGTTCAACAAGAAAACCAATTTTGAAAATTAGGGTTTTGAATTTGAAAATTTTCATAACTTAGAATTTTTCTAAGTATGGAAATTTTCTTATTTTTTCCCAACTTTTCATCACTTTTTCACCATGATTCAATTTGATTCAAAGAAAACTTCCAACATGAAAGTTGTATTCCTCCATGAAATCTACAACTTTGCCTCAAAAACTTTTCCCAAAAGATGCTTCGATCTCAAGTTATGAATTTGTGAATATAGGTCCATGAACTAAATAACTTAGTGAAAATTTGCCCTAATTTAGGCAGGTTTTTGACCCAACTTCATGGACATTTTTCACCTAGTTCCAAGAGGTATCTCAAAATGAATTTCAAAGATAGATTATATAGCACATTGCAAGATTTCTAAAATGTCCAAGAACTCTCCAAGATCATTTGTGGTTAGGGAGAATCGAAGAAGAGAAATTGGCATTTTATCACTTTTGTTCATGCCATTTTCACAAAGTATCAAGTTGCAAATCAGATCCATGATGCTTGTAACTTGCATTACAGGTTCTAAACTCATTCTACACTCCATAATTAAATGCAAACTCAGAGGTTAAAGGCTTTATTTTCACTTTTGAAGCATTGTACAAGATACATTTCTATTATTGGCCAAAAGTGCACAATGCCATTTTCATAAAGTGAGCTTTTGCAACTTTATCCATCTTGAGCCTTGGACCTGTCCATTTGATGCAAACAATTTCCACAGGCCACAAGTAATGTATACCAACTCTCTGTAGCTCACAAGCCAGCCAGTACAAGCATGTTTGCATTGGTCACTTCACTTTTCTTCAAATGCAAGAAAAGTTGCAAAAGAGGTCAGAACTTGTACAGCTAATAAGGAGTGGACTTTGTATCATTCTATAAAAATATATAAACTCATTGCAAGGCTGAACATGATTGCTTAGCATCCAAAACACTCCAAAACACAAAAACTCCATTTTTCTGCCCAAACATCCAGTTTCTGCAAAACCATAGCAAACTCATTTTTGCTCGTGCGTTTTGTGGCTTGACACTTCAAACACCTTCCATATATCCCACCAAAGCTATCCAAGCCCTTGCCCTGCTTCTGTAAGCTCTGTTTCAGCCATTACCATTTTCAAACTTGGAGCTTGCAACTTGACTTCTACAGAGAGTTCTGGCCATCCACAAAGCAAGCTAGGTAGTGGAATAGTTTGAAGGAAGTTCAAGGAAGCTCACACGATCCTCAGGCCTCCCTCAAAGTCCCCACATTGTCATATCCAAATCCAGCTGAAGGAGGTATTTTTCTCAAACTCTATCTCTGTATTTAGGCATCCTCAAGCCACAATTTGTGAAGCAAAAATGTAGTCTTTAACATGGTGAAGCTGTACATATGCATACTTTCCATTTATATTAACTATGCTGTGAGAATTTGAAGCTTGAAGTTCATGAAAAATTAAGTCACAAATTAGGGCCATTAAAATTCTCCTTGATCTTTTAGAGTTAGGTTACAAATTTTATATGGTTGGAATCGTGAGATTAAATGCTACATGTTTTATGTTATGAGATTTTGTTTTTGTGCAAGCATATGAAAGTTACAGATTTGAACTCAGAACGCGCGCAGAAGGGAAGCTGGAGGACAGGGACGAAGCGCCTGGGCCTTGAGCGCCTTGGGCCTTCTATTTTTGATTTTCACACCCCCCTGACCACTATTTGCACCCCTTGACTTTATTTGTTATATTTTTCATATTTTCTCATATTTTTTATATTTATTGCTTTTATTTATTTTTCTGAATCATAAAAAATCATGAAAAATAATTTATTTATTTTTTGCATTTTTATTTTATTTTTTCTATTTTATTTTTTGCATAAAAAATAGTTTATTAGGATAATATACTTTATTTTCTTAAATAAAATTTGTAAATATATTTAAAAATACCATACATTTTTATTATTTATACACATAAAATATTTATTTTCATACATATTTTAATTTTTAATATTTGTACATAATATTATTTATTATTTTCTTGTACAAAAAATGGACAAAATAATAATATAGAACACATATTTTATTTTAATTGAAAATTAGGGTTTCACCCTTTCAAAAATAATAATATTTTTCCTCTTATTTTTAGGGCTTAAGTAAATCATTTTTCTCATACAAAAAAACAAATACAAAACATTTTACATAAATACATTTTTTTATTGCATTTTGAATATTTGTACATTTATTTAATTTGCACAATATTTAATTGGGTTGTAATAGTATTTTTAGGGTTTATTTTGTGCAATATCCCCATTCAAAAACTTGTATCCCCCCTCCCATAATAATTGTTGTAATAGCTTAGTTTACATTTACGTAATTTATCGCATTTATACCATGTTTAGTAAACTAGGGTTTGTATGACAAGACCAAAGACAAAACAAATAGACAAGACCTAATCCAAGACAAATCAAAATCGTGTAAAATGACACATATTGCACACAAGCACCCTTAGGGTTTCACCCACTTGGTTGCCTAAACTATAATGGCAATGTTACGCACGCGAAGTATCTTGGCAAAACAAAACAAAATGAGATCATAGTCCCTCGATGACGCTATCAAAAGGTTGCCTAAACAAAGATGATCTTGGTCCCTCAAGCATGCTAAGATACTTGGCAACATTGCTATCATGGTCATACGATGACCCACGCCCGTCCCGTTTACATCCAAAGATAGGGTTTCTTACCAAATCAATGGTAAGTCAACAATGTCAAAGGAATAAAAATGCACAAGAAAGACATTTGAGTAGGTAGATAACTTCTAGTTACTTGATCAATTTCAAAACAATCCTTGCTATTTTCAAAAACACACACACACACATTTCAAAACATTTTCAAAACATCTTTCAAAACATTGAAACATTTTTTCAAAAGACAAACATCTTTGTATACATTCTTACAAACGTGAATCATTACAAAGATTTCCTAAACGAATGGCCTCTTTTCAAAATATTTTCAAAACCACACAAAGCACCATTTCAAACAATTTCAAAGCAAAGCAAGTGATCTAAACAAGTAACTAAGAGCCCATGGAAAACCATGGATGAAAAGGGTGCTAGTACCTTCCCTTTTAATAATCTACCCCCCGAACTCAAGAAATCATCTCAAAGGTCTTTCCTGTGCTTTTTTACCTTTCCTTTTGGATAAAAGAAAAGTCGGTGGCGACTCTTGCTAACCGCAACATTTGCAAACACAAACGCAAAACCTCAAGTCAGTTCTCCCACCGCATCACAGAACTGGCGACTCTGCTGGGGAAAATTCTAAAAGTGGGGTTACCTTAGGGTTTAGATCACCTTTATTTGCTTACTATTGTTTGACTTGTTTGCTTTACAATTATGGTTCTTTGTTTGGGTTTGAATCCTCCACCCGGATTTGGGAAACATTCTAGGTAAATAGCAATAAATTGTGGAAACTGTACGGGGTATACTGACATGGTCTAAGCAATAGCTATATTAGTGCGACATATTTGTGGGTACCGGTAGCCTTTGAGTCAATCAAAGAGAATACGGGGCCGCTGAGTGATGTCATGAAGCACTAATGAACTTCTAAAACCTTTACTTGACCAACTTGGCCTTTTAGGATGTAGTGAGATGACCAACTTTGGTGCATTCCGAAGTTTGTAGATACTCGATACTACACTCATTGAGGGTTGGTTCCTTGAAATATTTCGATCGCCAGTAAAGAGGCTTGAATTGAAACAATGAACAAGGAAACAATCCAGTGATATTGAGCTCCTTAGAACCCGGTTACTTTTACTAGGACAGGTTGAGCCAACTAAACTTCAAGAGGGTACTTACCTATAAAACCCCATGCAAGCCTAAACTAGGATCTTGTGTGATTTTCTTGTACATATATACTTGTGCATAACATCATGGACATCATGAACATCATATGCATTCACTAACCATTTCAAGGATTTTGGATATTCATCTTTGTTCTTGTTTTGTAGGTTATGGATTCACTTCGCAGGAAAATTATCCAAATCAACCTTGTAAGAATTCCTCCACAACTCAAGGAGCTAGCTTCAAGGATCCCTGAGAATTCTCCATTCACCGAGAGACATGGTCGTCTACTCAACTTAGTCACTTCCAACACAGAGGATGATATGATGAAAGTTCTCTTCTAGTTCTTTGACCCTTTGCATCATTGCTTCACATTTCCTGACTATCAACTTGTGCCCACTTTGGAAGAATTCTCTCAACTTATGAGGATTCATATTCTCAATCAACTACCCTTCAATGGTACATAAAGAGATCCAAAGCCAGAAGAGATTGCTCAAGCCCTGCACTTGCACTCATCTGATGTCACAACTCATTGGGAAACTAGAAGTGGTGTCAAAGGCTTCTCGGCAAAGTTTCTGTTTAAGAAGGCCCAAAGCTGTTGGAATTCTATAGACTTGCAAGCTTTTGAGGAGATTGTATCTCTTCTCATCTATGGGATGGTCTTGTTCCCTAACCCTGACCAACTCATAGATGTGAGCGCTGTCAAAATCTTCATGTCCCGCAACCCGGTGCCTACATTGCTTGGGGATATCCTCCACTCTTTTCACACTCGTACCATGAGTAAAAGAGGTGTTCTTATGTGTTGCACTCCTATCTTGGAAAGATGGTTTATTTCTCATCTTCCCCAATCAGTCTTGAAGAATGAGCAAGGTTTAAGGTAGTCACAACGGTTAATGACACTTAACCATTCAGATATTCATTGGTGTTCTCGATCCAAAGAGAATGTTATCCTTGTTGACCGTTATGGGGAATTAACTAATGTCCCTCTACTTGGCATTAGGGGAGGCATCACCTACAACCCCTGCTTAGCTCTGATACAGTTTGGTTATGCCCGAAGAGATGGCCCACATGACATGCTAATTCAAGGATTGGTTTTCGACTACGACAACAACGACCAAGGACTTCGCCAGAGATTCATCCGAGCTTGGAGGATGCCCAACAAGGTGGATAGCAAGACTTTGGGACACAAGAATTCCATCCATCTTGAGCCTTACCTCAAGTGGGTACGAACCCACGCCCAAAGTATTATGATGCCTTACCCCTCCATTCTCCCAGTGATCATAAAGCCTGTTAAGGAAGGAGAGGTTCCATACACCATCCTACATCCTGACATGTCGACATCACTCAAAGACCTAAAAAGGAGTTAGATACAACTCAAAGGAGAATGTGATACTTTCGAAGCCCAATTCTACGCAAGCGAGAAGAAGGTTTTGGAACTCACTCGGCTACTTCATGAAGAGTAGACTCTCAACACCTACATTGCACCAAAGAGGATGCGCAACGTCTTTTTACCTTAGAGTTTTTGTATTATTTTGCCCAAGGGGCATTGATGTACTCACAATTTTATCTTATTAATATGACGTGTTGTGATCGGTGGAAATAAAACTGACTGTTTTTTAAGCTGGTTCATGAAATGTCGCGGTAAGCAAGAGTCGCCACCGTCTTTTATGTTTTCCAACATGGAAAGGACAAAAGCACATCAAAATTCCTTCTTTGAGAATGTTTCTCGGTTCGGGAGGTAGATTTATAGAAAGGGAAGGTGTTAGCACCCTTTCTATCCGTGGTTATCCACGGGCTCTTAGGTACTTGCTCTTATGTTTTCAAAAATGTTTGCTTTTCAAGTGTGTGTGGGTTTTGAAAAAAGTTTCGTTTGAAAGACTTCTAGGTAATTCTTGTATCAGTCCTCAAGAGTGTATGAAGTATTTGTTTGAAAACCTTTTGAAAGTGTGAGTACGAAAAGTTGTTTTGTTTGTTTGAAATAGCAAGTACCTATTAGATCTACCTACTCTAAGGAATTAGGCTGTGTAAGAGTCCTTTAGATAGTGCTATCCCACCATTGAGAGGTAGGTAGCACCGTCGTTGGAGGTATTCGGGTCAATTCGATTATAAGGGACATGTGTGGTCACCGAAGCAATAGTAGGACACCTTAGAAGTAACCCTAATGTCCTAGATCCTTTTTTTTATCCGAGGCAACCGTTTCGAGGCAACTGGATCTTAGACAGGAGGGCGACCTCTAAGACACCCTATACTTGACGACCACTTCGAGGCAACCAGTGAAGCGTACCCTAGGGGTGACATGTGCATGTGTGTTGTTTCAGTTTAATTGTCTTTGCATGTTATTTGTGAGCTACAGATTGATTTTATTATTCATACAAGTCTTTCATGCATTTTTTAACAGTTAGGAGTGTGGAAAATAAATTGCGGAAAGGTAAATCTAACTATTACAAGGCGCGGGTCTATACATCGCCAAAAACAAAAACCCGTTTTGAAAATAAGAATGCGAGCAATAGTAAATAAAGAGATAAACCTAATTAACTATTACATTTCCAGAAGCAGTTACATAATATAATCAAATAAATAATTAATGCGCGAATAAAAATTAAATCGGGAAAGTCTTAAGGGTTTTGACCCTTTTGAGAAAAGAATTAGATTTATCCTTTTTTTGTAATTAATGAAATTTAAGCTAATTTATTAATTAATTAATTTATTAAAAGAAAAAAATGTTTTTGAATTTTTATGTTTTTAATGAAAATAAAAATAAAAGAAATTAAAAGTCAAAAGAAACCCTAATTCTAAATTGTTTTTATTTATTGTAAAAAAGGTTAAAATTAAACTAATTAAACTAATTAATTTGTTAGTATTTTATTTAAAATAATTACCTAAGTGAAATTAATAAAAATAAAATATTTACATTTTTTAGTTTTTTTTGAATTTTTATGGAAAATATTAATTAATTTACTGGTTAATAATTAATTAAAATAAAAAAAACAATAAAAATAAATAAAACAAATGAATGAAAGAAAATAAAGTAAAAATGAAATGCAAACCCAGGGGGGGGGGGGGGGGGTTGGGCCAGCTTGGGAGGTGAACAAGCAGATTCCAGGCCCATTTGTTGCCAAGCCACGTTGACTCTGGAAATTGCCTAGGCACCTGTTTGACTGGGACTATGATGTTCCTCACTCTCATGGCCTTTGGATGGCTGTTGAAGACACTTGGCACGCTGGATGGGCAAGGTGCATGATGGACCTTCTTTTGGAACCTACACACAAGCATGTAAAGAAAAAATGTATAGAAATTTTGGGGGACCTGGGAATCGAACCCAGGTCCTAATGGTTGTTGGACGCGCCTTCCACCAACTCAACCAACTGCTTGCTTTGACATTATAATGACCAATAAAATTAATATATGAAATACATCAACTAGGCTGGAAAAAGAAAAAAAAGCGCGCGCCCGTTTGAACCACCCACTCGGAGATCAGCACATCATCGTCTCCTTCCTTTTTTCCTGTAAAACAAATTAGTTAACGGGGGTTTTAAACCCCCACAACCTGCATAGACAAAAAATAGTGAACAAGCCTATGCTGTATATAAATTGTTCGCGAGGGTTGGGATTGGTTCGTCTTGATTTTCTGAGTTCAACCATGTGCGTGAGATAGTCCAATTTTTCCTGGGCAGCAAAGCCCTAATTCCCAAACTCAAAAAAACCTAAAAGTCGTTAATAGCAAATCACAATCCTGTACATGATAATCCAATTAATTGATATGAATAGCTTTGTATGGATGCAAACAATATAAAACAAGCTTTAAATCACATCAAATGTTCATGAATTGGGAGTTTCGATTTTGAAAAATATTGACAAACCGTGATTCTGTTTGGCGTGATTTCTCAAGCTTCAACCCTTGATTTTGATTCCAAAAGACTCCTGAGAGTTCCAGCAAAGTGTTAGAAATGAAAAAAAGCTTGGAATTACGTTGGAAGGTGGATTTCAGTTTTGAATTTTCTTGAGTTTTTTTTCAAAATGGCATAAGGGTTTGCAGCAGCTTTTTTCACGTGTAAAGAGGTTTGGAATGCTTGCATATGTATATGTGAATGCAATTAGGTTAGCAGCTAGGCTTGGGATCCATTGCATTGATGTTTGGAGATTCTTGTTTAACCACAATTAAAGGCCTTCCAAACTTGGTTCAAATTTTGAATTTTATGCATAAATAAGCTTGGAACGATTTTGGCAGCTAGCATATGACACATAAAAGTCATTCAAACCACAAAGATGCCATTTAATTAATTTTTTAGATTTTATTTGAATTTTTATGGATTTAAAATGAATTAAATCAATAAAAATTAAATAAAATAGAAAAATAATTATTTGGTCTTGAAATTGATCATGGGACATGTGGGTGGCATGACAAAGTTGAATCAAGTGGAAGAAAGTGGGCCCTTTTGTCAAAAATTGAAGTTTCAAGGATAGTTGACTTTTGCCATTTCACAAAAATTTCCCAATTTCTCCAATGCATATCTTGCTCAATTTTGATCCTATGAACATGTTCTTGGACATTTTAGAAAGGTCTTGAAGTCCTCTAACCAATGCCTTTGGTACCATGTCATTTTGATTTACCAATATCAAGTTATGGTCTTTGACTTAAAGTGCATTTTTGTTGACTTTTGAAAATGACCTATAATGTAGAAATTAATAAATTTTGGTGAGAGCATTTCTTGGACTTGGAATGTGAAGATGGGTTGTAGGAAATGTCACCCCCTTCAAAATGAGCATTGGATGAGATTTTTCTGATGAACCATGAAAAAGTTATGCCCTGGTCAAGTTACAGTTGACTTTTCAGCTGTCCAAAAATGGAAGCTTTTGCATCTTGATGATTTTTGAGCCATTCTTGTGGAATCATGATCAAGACTTGATAAAATGATGATTATGAGCTCAAAATAAGATGTTGACCAAAATTTTTGACTTTTGACTGCCAAATGACCATTTTACCCCTGTAGTTGATTGTGGAGCAACTAGGTCTTTTGACTGTGCAACTTGACCTTGTGAGCCTTGAAACTTGGCATGTAGATGCTTGGCAATGTGTATGAGCACATGGGACTTGATTGAGCCCTTGAAAACCTCAACTTCCTTGCAAGAACCAAAACCCTAGTTTTTGACTGGCTTAGGAGGATGGTTTGACTGTGCAACCCTTGAGTAGACTTGAGCAAATTGAGATGATGCTTGTCAAAAATTTGAAGGATATGGGAGGGCAAATTTTGGGGTACAACAGTTGCCCCTGTTCAATCTTCTTAAACCCGAGGATGTAGATTGGCTTGCGTGCCTTTCGTGATCCGAAGGTGGAAGATGATTGAACACTAGAGTGCCCAGAAATTTGCACTCATATAGTGTGGTATCAGCAATGTGATGTCGGGAATGGGCTTACAGATGCCATTTGGAGAGGTGGTGGATAGGAGGATGGGCTTATAGATGCCATCTGGAGGTGTGACAGAATCTTGTCGGGAATGGGCTTATAGATGCCATTTGGAAATGTAAGGGATAGTGGTAGAGATGGGCTTAAAGATGCCTTCGGGAGATTGTCGATCGCGTAAGAGATTCCTTAGAGATAACTTGCATGCTTTGAGAAAGGAAGATGGTTTCCTGGCCTGTTACAGGTGTTGATCTTCAATGTAGATATGCCCTGGCTGGATACAGGTATCGAATCTACAATCAATTACTCACAGATATGTCCTGGCTGGATACAGGAATCGAATCTGGAACTTCAAACTCTTCATGCAGATATGCCCTGGCTGGATACAAGTATCGAATATACAATCAATCACTCACAGATATGCCCTGGCTAGATACAGGTATTCGAATCTGGAATTAGTCGGCTACAGATCTGCCCTGGCTGGATACATGAATCGAATCTCTAAACTCTTCATGCAGACATGCCCTGGCTGGATACAGGAATCAAATCTACAATTAAATACTCACAGATATGCCCTGGCTAGATACAGGTATCGAATCTGGGATTGCGACAGTTGATAGTAATCATCTTTAGATTGACCTTTTTCCTGAAAAGGCAAAACATCAGTTGTATGCAATGTCATGATGTATGAAATGTATGATGTCATGATGTTCTCAAGAATAAATGAGATTGCGTGTTTATGATGCGTATATGCATGCGTCATGGTGTATGATAATGTGATGTTTATGAATGTATATTCGTCTAGGAACATAAATCCTTGACGAACGCCGGGAAGTTGAATCTTGGGCTGAGGTTGAAGAGTAGAGTTCTTCATTTCCGCTGGGGATGATGGTTGCAAGAATAAACCGGTAGGAGAAGATGACTCCGTTGGGGAATAAACTTGTTGGAGAGATTACTCTGCGGAGAATTACTCTATGGGAAGAGATACTTCGCTGAGGTTTTGATGATAACTCCGTTGGGGATACCATTGATAAGCTTTGTTGGAAGATTTGATGAACTCCGCTGGGGGATAGGAAGAACTTCGCTGAGGACGATCTTTCCGTGGTAATTAGATGAGGATAACCCAGTTATAAGCTCTGGTGGGGAATAACCTTGAATAAAGCCGGGGAGAAGCGTTCGTACTCTGAAGGTGATAAGCTTCCAGAATCTACTGGGGATAAGCTTCAAGAATCTACTGGGGAGATTGATTCAACTTTCCTGGGGAAACTTTTGAACTGTACTGGGGAATGGCTCCACTGGATGTCTGTATTCTGCCGGGGAACAATCTTATACTAAGACTTCCGGGGATGCTTGCTTAGGAACATATGTATACTCCGCTGGGGAATATTGAGATTTTCTGGGGATACCCATCTTCCTTAAGGCTGACAGTAGGCTAACTCTGCTTGGGGAGAGTGTTACTGACTTGCTAGGGATACTGTGCCTTGTTAGGACTGACGGGAGACCAACTCTGCTCGGGGGGAGAGTATTGCTGAGTCTGTCTTACTCTGCAGGGAGTGAAGATATCTTGGTTACATTCTTCAGCCGAACTTACCTTGGTACCTTGGTGGACAAAGCAACTAGGTTGCTTAGACAACTCATTATTGCCCCTGTTTCTGATGTCACCTGTAATTAATCCCTTGTTTCGTATGCAAATATTTATGAATTAGCAATTAGTGTCAAATGCGTATATCAAAAATGAACATTGGACGTTCTTCGCAAGACAAAACAGAAAAAGGAAAAACGACTGGCAATTTGTCTGTAAAAGTGGATTTGTATTGATTTTGAGATTTGCTTGTAAATAGGCGTTTTTGTACAAGAGGCTGACGTCCTAGTAAGAGAACACCGCCGAACAAGAGAGTTTATACAATTTGTACAAAGGAAACAAAACAGCTATGTGAAAAATAATCCCATTGGGTTCCAACTCTGCTATCGCCTTTATGTCTTCAAGCGTCTCATCACTTTGCTGCTTAGTTGAAGATGAAGCTGATTGATTGGTGTCGTCTGAACCTGATAGTTGATACCAAAAGTCTGGATGCAAGGTGATCCAATGAGACATAGTATTACGCTTTATCCCTAACTTTTGCCTGGACCGCCCTTTCGGGTTTTTAGTCCACCGGGATACCCATTTTTGCCCAAGCCGCCTTTTCAGGTTTTTGACTTGCCGGGTGTACAGATTTTTTCATTTCATCCCTTATTTTTGCCCGAACCCTTTTGGTTCGCCGGGAAGCCCTTATTTTTGCCTAGGTGTGTCAACCTAGCGGGTCTTTTATTCATGCGTAGTATCCTTTTACTATGTCTGCATTGGCGGGGTGAGGAAGGTCGTCACCGTCCATGGTAGTCAGAATCATAGCTCCTCCTGAGAAGATATGTTTAACCACAAATGGCCCTTCATACGTATGGGTCCATTTTCCCCTGGGATCACTTTGAGGAAGAATGATCCGCTTGATTACCAGGTCTCCGACTTGATACTCTTGTCGTCTGACTTTCTTGTTAAATGCCCTGATCATCCGTTTTTGGTACATCTGACCATGACAAATAGCAGTGAGTCTCTTTTCGTCAATTAGGTTTAATTGATCAAGTCGAGTTTGGATCCAGTCATCTTCGTTCAAACCTGCATCCTTCATTATCCGGAGAGAGGGTATCTGGACTTCAATAGGCAAGACTGCCTCCATGCCATAGACCAAGGAAAAGGGGGTTGCCCCTGTTGACGTCTGTGCTGAGGTACGGTACCCATGAAGAGCGAACGGTAACATCTCGTGCCAATCTTTATAGTTCACTGTCATCTTCTGCACAATCTTTTTGATATTCTTATTTGCCGCTTCGACAGCCCCATTCATCTTCGGCTGGTAGGGAGAAGAGTTGTGGTGCTGTATCTTGAATTGCTCGCAGAGCTCAGTGATCATTTTGTTGTTAAGATTGGTACCATTGTCCGTAATGATCCTTTCCGGGACGCCGTTTCGACATATCAGGTTATGCCGAATGAACCGTGCCACGACGTTCTTGGTTACGGTAGCATAGGAAGCTGCTTCAACCCACTTTGTAAAGTAATCAATCGCTACCAGGATGAAGCGATGCCCGTTAGATGCCGTAGGTCTGATCTCGCCGATCATATCAATGCCCCACATTGCAAAAGGCCAAGGTGCTGTCAAGAAGTTCAGAGGAACCGGAGGAATGTGCACCTTATCAGCATAAATCTGGCACTAATGACACGTCTGAGAATGTTGGTAACAGTCAGCTTCCATTGTGGACCAGAAATATCCTGCCCGAAGGATTTTCTTTGCCATGGTATGTCCACTGGAATGTGTTCCGAAGGTACCTTCATGTAATTCTGCCATGACCCTTTCTGCTTCAGTCTTATCCACACATCGCAGTAAAGTTGAATCATGGTTTCGCTTGTATAGAATGCCATTGCTGAGGAAGAACTTTGCCGCGAACCTTCTCAGAAACTTTTTGTCATTAACATATGCACCCTCGGGGTATTCTTGAGCTTCCAAGTACCCTTTCACTTCATGATACTAGGGTTTTTCAGTTACCTCTTCAGCCTCAAGATCAAAGCAGTGTGCAGGTTCATCCAACTTCCAGATAATGATCCGGGGAGCCTCGTTGTCCCATTTGACTTTGAACATAGAAGACATCGTAGCCAGCGCATCCGCCAACTGATTCTCCTCTCTTGGGAAGTGTTCAAAAGTTATATCTTCAAAATGGGGGATCAATGTCAACACATACTCCTTGTAAGGAATAAGATTTGGGTGTTTCGTATCCCACTCGCCTTTGATCTGATTGATCACGAGAGCGGAATCTCCGAAGACACTCATAAACTTGATCCTTAAGTCAATTGCAGCTTGAAGACCCATGATACATGCTTCATACTCCGCCATGTTGTTGGTGCAGTTGAAACATAGCCGGGTAGTAAGTGGAGTATGAGTGCCTTTAGGGGATATGATCACAGCGCCGATACCATTACCCAAATCGTTTGAGGCTCCGTCAAAGTGCATGGACCATCGGGATCCTTCCTCAGGTCCTTCATCCGGTCCAGGTACTTCACAATCAGTTACTACCATGATATTCTCGCCTGGAAATTCAAAGTTCATGGACTGGTAGTCATCCACTGCTTGGTGTGCCAAATGGTCTGCCAATACACTTCCCTTGATTACTTTTTGAGTCGTGTACTGGATGTCTTATTCTGTCAAGATCATCTGCCATCTTGCTATTCTTCCGGACAAGGCAGGCTTTTCGAATATGTACTTGATAGGATCCATTTTAGAAATCAATAGAGTAGTGTGAGTCAACATATACTGTCTCAGCCGGCGAGCAGCCCATACCAAAGCGCAACAAGTTTTCTCGAGCAGTGAGTATCGGGTCTCACAGTCGGTAAACTTTTTACTAAGGTAATAAATGGCGTGCTCTTTTCGGCCAGACTCGTCATGCTGCCCCAGCACACACCCCATTAAGCTGTCAAGTACTGTCAAGTATAATATTAGAGGTCTCCCTTCAACCGGTGGCATAAGGATGGGTGGTTCTTGGAGATACTCTTTGATTCTGTCGAAATCGGCCTGACATTCATTGTTCCAACGTACTACTTGATCTTTCTTCAGTAGCTTGAAGATTGGTTCACAGGTAGCAGTTAGATGTGAGATGAATCAGGCAATATAGTTCAGACATCCTAGAAAGCCTCTGACTTCTTTCTCTGTCTTGGGAGTTGGCATCTCTTGTATGGCTTTCACCTTGGCAGGGTCCACTTGAATACCTTTGTTGCTCACGACGAAACCCAGTAGTTTTCCAGACCTTACCCCGAAGGTGCACTTGTTTGGGTTCAACCTTAGCTTGTACAACTTCAGGCGATCAAACAGCTTCTGTAGATGGTCAAGGTGTTCCTCCTCAGTTTGAGGCCTTGCAATCATATCGTCGACATATACTTCGATCTCATGATGGATCATATCATGAAACAAAGCAACCATGGCACGTTGGTAGGTTGCCCCAACATTCTTCAACCCAAAAGGCATGACCTTGTAGCAAAAGGTGCCCCACTGAGTAACAAAAGTGGTCTTCTCCATGTCTTCAGGAGCCATCTTGATCTGATTATAACCGGAGAACCCATCCATGAAGGAGAATACCTTATGCTGAGCAGTATTGTCAACCAGAACGTCGATGTGAGGTAGAGGGAAGTCATCCTTGGGGCTCGCCCTGTTCAAATCCCTGTAATCAACACACATTCGGATCTTACCATCTTTCTTTGGCACTGGAACCACGTTGGCAACCCACTGAGGGTAAGAAGTCACTGCTAGAAAACCGGCGTCAAATTGTTTCATAACCTCAGCTTTGATTTTCTCGGACATCTCTGGATGCATACGGAGGACCTTCTGTTTAACCGGAGGGCATTCTTCCTTGGTAGGTAGGTGATGAACCACAATGTCGGTATCCAACCCAGGCATGTCTTCGTAAGACCAGGCAAAGATTTCCACATAGTCATGCAGCATCTGAATCAACCGCTGTTTCACACTGAGCTCTAGATTGGCACCAATCTTGACTTCCTTTCTGTCCGTCTCAGTACCCAGATTTACCGTTTCCACCGGCTCTTCATGTGGCTGAATGGCCCTCTCTTCCTGGAGTAACAGTCTTGAAAGCTCACCTGGCACTTCGCAATCATCTTCACCTTCGTCTTCGGCTAAGTTGATCAGATTTTTGAAGTCATAACTGGCAGTAGCAGAGTCGTTACCAGTGAGATCCAGAGTGGATTGGAACCTGTATAGGTGAGTGTGTGTAAATATAGCTGTTTTGCAATATATAATAAAGAAAGACAAGGAGCGCAAGATTTGAAATGTAAAAAACGTCCAATGCTTTTATTAATGATATATGAAAGTGACACATAAAAGCCCTCACAAATGAAACCACGGTGCCCCAGGTAAGACACCGGGCCATAGAGTTTCAAATTATTGTTCGTTACAAATTTAAAACAAAAGAGTTCATTACTGAGTGACAAAAGTAATAGGTATGAAATCTTTCACCGTCCAGTTGCTCGGTCCACCATTGGTTGTCGGGTAGATCCAGCTGTCGAACTCAGATTCTTCCGCTTCGTCCTCAATAGCATTTACTCTCGGGTTAGTGATGAACACAGGATGTCTTCCAATCCTTGCCTTACGCACAACCTTCTGAGCTTCTGCAGTGAAACCCAAGCCAAATTTGTCAGTCTTTGGAGTGAAATCAGGAAGTCGGCCCCAGTTTGCACACTCACCCTTCTCAATCACAGCCCGGGCATCCTTCAAGGAAGCCATCTTCAAAGGAAAGTCTTCTTCAGTCACTGTCTCTGCTGCTGCCAATGTCTGATGCACCTCTTCAAAGTGTTGGAAGGGGGTCTCAATGAACTCCCCATCCATCTCTACGTACCAGAACGAGTTGAGGTGGCTGACCATGTATTCTTCTTCCCCCTGCACCGTTACGATCTTCCCTCTGACCGGGTGCTTAAGCTTCTGATGTAATGTGGAGGTCACAGCTCCAGCCTTGTGGATCCATGGACGACCCAACAAACAAGAATAGGATGGTCGGATGTCCATCACATAGAAAGTAGAATCAAAAACTTGAGAACCAACCCTGATTGGAATGTCAACTTCACCATGTACCATCCTTTTGGACCCGTCAAAGGCCCGGACAATAATGTTACTAGGCTTGAGCTCTAAACCCTCACAATCCAACCTATCTAGGGCCTTCTTGGGTAACATATTTAATGAAGAACCAGTGTCAACCAGCACATGGGCGAGAGTAATGCCCCTGCATTCAATGGAGACATGCAGGGCGTCGTTATGGTTCTTTCCCCTGGCAGTCAGATCGGCGTCAGAGAAACCCAACCCATTATCAGCAGTCAAGTTGGCCACACAATCGGTAAATTGATCAACAGATGTTTCTTGTGGCACATGGGCCGTCTTCAGGAAGGAAATCAAGGCCTTGGCATGGGCCTCTGAACACAACAAAAGTGATAGCATAGAGATCTTAGAGGGGGTATGCCCCAGCTGCTCAACTACATTGAAATCACTCTTCTTGATAATTTTGAGGATCTCTTCCATCTCTTGCTTGGAAGCTTCAACATTGGTCTTCGGTGCCTTCGTCCGGGCAGGCACATCAGTAGCAACCCCTTTGCCCCGAGCGTCAGATGACTCGGCAGCAGTGGTAGAAACAGGAACTTGGTCAGGAAGGGAAGCAGGCACACTGGCAGGTGTGATGACAAGAGGTCTTTGAATAGCTAGTGACGCAATATCAGGCGATAAGAGCCTACCACTACGAGTAACCTTGGCAGGCCCGGTGATGTTGCTGACACCGGTACTGGTATCAAACTCTTGTTTTACTCCCAGAACATAAACATCTGCCCCATAGTGCCAAGGGACAGCTTTGTCAGATTTATAGGGGATGGGCCCCGGAACAGTGATGATGATAGGAGCAATCTTCTGAACAGACATGATTTTGACAGGCTTCTTTGAGGGAGCCCTAGGAGGGTTTTGAAAATAGTGAAAATTAAAACTTCTTCAACAGGGACAGCAGGAACAACAATTTTCTTGAACAAGATCTCTTTTCTATCCATCAGGTTTTGGATGCCCGACTTCAGCAAAGGACAACCAGCAGGTGAAACAGCACAAAGAAGGCAACCTTTACTATATCCCGGAAATAAACCGGCTAGTAACAGGTTCCTCTTGACAGTCAACAGCGGAGTAACAATATCATCCACGGAGGCTACATATAGGTCTTCTTCCACAACATTCACTCCATGCTGGGGCATGGGAGTAGTCACAACATTGGGCCTTTCGGGCGCCTCGAACTGTATTTATTTAGCATCAATAAGGTCCTGAACCTTATTCCTTAGATCCCAACAATCATCAGTAGAATGCCCCGGGCTATCAGAGTGATAAGCGCAACTGGCGTTGGGGTTGTACTTCGGAGATGTTGTGTTTACCACCTTCAGAGCTTCCTTGACAGTTACCAGATTGGTTGACAGCAGTTGCGGAAATATCTGAGAGAGGGTCATGCTGAGCCGAGTGTATTGCCTTTTGGGATCTCACCCCTTGGTTGGTTATATTGCTGAGGAGCAGCAGTAGGCTTTGAAATTACCACCACGTTGACAGCTTGGCGGCGTTCCGGTTTATTTTGTCTTCTGGGACCATAAACAGCACTAGCTTCCTTCTTGAAGGGCTTCTTTTCAGTACTCGAGGAGGCACCTTTCTGTATCTTCCCCGATTTGATACCAGCTTCGATCCTCTCACCAGTCAGGATCAGGTCTGTAAACCCAACAGAGGAATTACCAATCAGGTGGTTGAAGAATGGACCAGACAGGGTCCCCAAGAACATGTCCACGAGTTCACGGTCAGTCAACGATGGCTGCACCCTGCCAGCCAGGTCTCTCCATTTCTGCGCGTACTCCTTAAAACCTTCACCCGTTCCTAGTGACATACCCTGGAGTTGGGTACGCGTAGGAGCGAGGTCGGAATTGTACTGATACTGCTTATAAAAAGCAGTAGCCAAGTCCTCCCAGTTACGAATATTGGTTCCATCCAGCTGATAGAACCATTCGAGTTGAGTCCCTGAAAGACTCTCCTGGAAGAAATGGATCCATAAGTTCTTGTCTGCAGTGTAAGGTTGGATCTTCCTTACATAAGAACAGAGGTGCAGCTTAGGACAGGAAGCCCCGTCGTATTTCACAAAGGCAGGTGCCTTGAACTTGTGTGGGATCACCACCCCAGAAGATAACCCTAAGTCTCCAAAATCCAACCCAGGCACACGTTGAATCTCCATAGCATTTAACCGGTCCTCCAGCTGTTTGTACCTGTCCTCAGCAGGAGGGTACTGTTCATCATTGAAATCTGTCTCGGTGTCAGAGACCACGGGACTAGGAACCCTTCCCTCTTGGTGACTGCCTTCCCCAATAGATGGAGTAGTCAGCTCAGCTTCATTCTGCAGTGTATTCCCGAGTCTGTGCCAGTGTTGAACAACACAGTCCTCTTCTTCTTCTTCTTCAGGAGCAAAGCCTTCAACTCCTGTTGTCCTTGGGCTAAGCTCATGACCAGCTCTTGAAACTGGGCATTCTGGGCCTGGAGGGCCTTGATAGCTTGCTCGGTAGTAGGTTCAAAATTCATGATGACTGAGTGCTGAAATAAACAACGAAGAAGATTAAGAAACCTGTAGAAAAAGGGTACATGTTATGCACATGATGCATGATATGCTATTTATGCAATGCATTCAAGGGTTCGAAAGTTCAAATTCGTTGTAGACAAAAAAGGAACACACGTTGTATTAAGAAATAATCTGTTCAGTACATCAGGGCCTCATGGGCAAAACATTACAAAATAATTAATCCCAAAAGACACCGTGCATCCTCTTTGGAGCTATGTAAGTGTTGAGAGTCTTTTCCTCGTGCAGTAGGCGAGTGAGCTCCAAGACCTTCTTCTCACTGGCATGTAGACTGGTTTCAAGAGAATTCCGTTCTTCCTTGAGTTGGATCCAGCTCTTTTGCATTTCTTCCCAAGATGTTGGCATGTCAGGATGTTGAATGGTGCAGGGCACCTCTCCTTCCAAAACTGGCTCTTTGATCACGGGGAGAACATGAGGATATGGCATTACCAGCTTCTGGGAGCGGGCTCGTACCCACTTGAGATAAGGCTCCAGGGGGATGGAGTTCTTGTGTCCCAGTGTCTTGCTATCTACCCTGTTGGGCATCCTCCAAGCTCTGATAAATCTCTGGCGAAGTCCTTGTGCATCTTTGTCGAAGTCAAAAACTATGTCAGGAATCAACATGTCATGAGGGCCATCCCTCCAAGCATATCCAAACAGTCTCAAAGCCAGACATGGGTTGTAAGTGATGCCTCCTCTGATTCCAAGTAAAGGAACATTAGGGAACTCTCCGCAACGATCAATGATAGTGACATTCTCTCTGGACCGAGAACACCAATGTATATCAGCATGTGTAAGGGTCATCAATCGTTGTGACCATCTCAAACCCCGCTCGTTCTTCAAAACTGATTGTGGAAGGTGCGAAATAAACCACCTTCCCAGGAGAGGAGTGCAGCACATGAGAACACCTCTTTTTCTCATGGTTCGAGTGTAACATGAGTGGAGGATGTCCCCGAGCAACGTAGGTATAGGATTCCTGGACATGAGGATCTTGACAGCATTGATATCTATAAGCTGATCTGGATTCGGGAACAACACCAACCCATAGACAAGGAGTGCCACAACTTCTTCAAAGGTTTGTAGGTCAAGGGAATTCCAACATTCTTGTGCCTTCTCAAACAGGAATTTTGCTAAGAATCCTTTGATACCACTTCTGGTTTCCCAATGCCCCTTGATGTCAGATGGTTGTAGGCATAATGCTTTAGCAACCTCTTCCAGTTTTGGTTCCCTTTCCGTACCGTTGTAGGGTAGTTGATTGAGAATGGGAACCCTCAGAAGCTGAGAAAACTCTTCCAAAGTGGGCACCAATTGATAATCCGGGAAAGTAAAACAATGGTGCAAGGGGTCAAAGAACTGGAATAGCACTTTCACCATATCCTCTTCAATGTTGGTATTGACCAAGCTGATGAGTCTACCATGCCTTTCACTGAAGGAAGAGTTCTCGGGAATCCTGGATGTAAGCTCCTTAAGCTGAGGAGGGACCCTTACAAGGTTGATCTGAATTGTCTTTCTGCAGATAGTTTCCATGTCCTACAAAACAAGAACAAAGATGAAGGTTCGAACCCCTGAAGTAGTTAGTAAATGCATATGATGCTGTATGATGCTATGATGTTATGATAAGGACACACCACAAGTATTCACAAAAAGCAAACATGATAAGGCACACAAGTCACACCAGACAACCCTTAGAGTTCAGGCCAGCGTGAAGTTTGGGGTACTACCCTCTTGAAGTTGGTGGGCTTAAAACCTGTCCTATCAAAAGTAACCGGGTTCTAAGGAGCTCAATATCATTGGGTTGTTTTCTATGTTCATTGTTTTGATTTAGCCACTGAACTGGCGATCAAAATATTCCAAGAAAGCAACCCTCAATGAGTGCAGTATCGAGTATCTACCAACTCCGGACTGCACCAAAGTCAGTCATCTCACTACCCCTAAAGAGGCCAGGATGGTCAAGTAAGGTTCCTAAGGTTAGTTGATGCTTCACGACAACACGCGGCGGCCCCGTACTCTCCTTGACTTGACTCAAGGGTTACCGATACTCACCAAAGTGCCACATCAACGTAGCAAACTGCTTCAACCATGTCGGTATACCCCGCACAGTTCCCTCACAGTTTGTTGCTACTTTCTAAAAGGTATCCCCCAGATCCGGGTTAGGATCTATGAAACTCCCAAAACAGGCCCACAATATTAAATCAAGCAAAGCAAGCAATTGAAAACATGATGATGAACTATTCCTAAGGTACACCCCACTTATTAATGTCCCAAGCAGAGTCGCTAGTTCTGTGATCAGTGGAAATAGAACTGACTGTTTTTTAAGCTGGTTCGTGAAATGTCGCGGTAAGCAAGAGTCGCCACCGTCTTTTATGTTCTCCAACATGGAAAGGACAAAAGTACAGCAAAATTCCTTCTTTGAGAATGTTTCTCGGTTCGGGAGGTAGATTTATAGAAAGGGAAGGTGTTAGCACCCTTTCTATCCGTGGTTATCCACGGGCTCTTAGGTACTTGCTCTTATGTTTTCAAAAATGTTTGCTTTTCAAGTGTGTGTGGGTTTTGAAAAAAGTTTCGTTTGAAAGACTTCTAGGTAATTCTTGTATCAGTCCTCAAGAGTGTATGAAGTATTTGTTTGAAAACCTTTTGAAAGTGTGAGTACGAACAATTGTTTTGTTTGTTTGAAAGAGCAAGTACCTATGAGATCTACCTACTCTAAGGAATTATGCTGTGTAAGAGTCCTTTAGATAGTGCTATCCCACCATTGAGAGGTAGGTAGCACCGTCGTTGGAGGTATTCGGGTCAATTCGATTATAAGGGACATGTGTGGTCACCGAAGCAATAGTAGGACACCTTAGAAGTAACCCTAATGTCCTAGATCCTTTTTTTTATCCGAGGCAACCGTTTCGAGGCAACTGGATCTTAGACAAGAGGGAGACCTCTAAGACACCCTATACTTGACGACCACTTCGAGGCAACCAGTGAAGCGTACCCTAGGGGTGACATGTGCATGTGTGTTGTTTCAGTTTAATTGTCTTTGCATGTTATTTGTGAGCTACGGATTGATTTTATTATTCATACAAGTCTTTCATGCATTTTTTAACAGTTAGGAGTGTGGAAAATAAATTGCGGAAAGGTAAATCTAACTATTACAAGGCGCGGGTCTATACATCGCCAAAAACAAAAACCCGTTTTGAAAATAAGAATGCGAGCAATAGTAAATAAAGAGATAAACCTAATTAACTATTACATTTACGGAAGCAGTTACATAATATAATCAAATAAATAATTAATGCGCGAATAAAAATTAAATCGCGAAAGTCTTAAGGGTTTTGACCCTTTTGAGAAAAGAATTAGATTTATCCTTTTTTTGTAATTAATGAAATTTAAGCTAATTTATTAATTAATTAATTTATTAAAAGAAAAAAATGTTTTTGAATTTTTATGTTTTTAATGAAAATAAAAATAAAAGAAATTAAAAGTCAAAAGAAACCCTAATTCTAAATTGTTTTTATTTATTGTAAAAAAGGTTAAAATTAAACTAATTAAACTAATTAATTTGTTAGTATTTTATTTAAAATAATTACCTAAGTGAAATTAATAAAAATAAAATATTTACATTTTTTAGTTTTTTTTGAATTTTTATGGAAAATATTAATTAATTTACTGGTTAATAATTAATTAAAATAAAAAAAAACAATAAAAATAAATAAAACAAATGAATGAAAGAAAATAAAGTAAAAATGAAATGCAAACCCGGGGGGGGGGGGGGGGGGGTTGGGCCAGCTTGGGAGGTGAACAAGCAGATTCCAGGCCCATTTGTTGCCAAGCCACGTTGACTCTGGAAATTGCCTAGGCACCTGTTTGACTGGGACTATGATGTCCTCACTCTCATGGCCTTTGGATGGCTGTTGAAGACACTTGGCACGCTGGATGGGCAAGGTGCATGATGGACCTTCTTTTGGAACCTACACACAAGCATGTAAAGAAAAAATGTATAGAAATTTTGGGGGACTTGGGAATCGAACCCAGGTCCCAATGGTTGTTGGACGCGCCTTCCACCAACTCAACCAACTTCTTGCTTTGACATTATAATGACCAATAAAATTAATATATGAAATACATCAACTAGGCTGGAAAAAGAAAAAAAAGCGCGCGCCCGTTTGAACCACCCACTCAGAGATCAGCACGTAATCGTCTCCTTCCTTTTTTCCTGTAAAACAAATTAGTTAGCGGGGGTTTTAAACCCCCACAACCTGCATAGACAAAAAATAGCGAACAAGCCTATGCTGTATATAAATTGTTCGCGAGGGTTGGGATTGGTTCGTCTTGATTTTCTGAGTTCAACCATGTGCGTGAGATAGTCCAATTTTGCCTGGGCAGCAAAGCCCTAATTCCCAAACTCAAAAAACCTAAAAGTCGTTAATGGCAAATCACAATCCTGTACATGATAATCCAATTAATTGATATGAATAGCTTTGTATGGATGCAAACAATATAAAACAAGCTTTAAATCACATCAAATATTCATGAATTGAGAGTTTCGATTTTGAAAAATATTGACAAACCGTGATTCTGTTTGGCGTGATTTCTCAAGCTTCAACCCTTGATTTTGATTCCAAAAGACTCCTGAGAGTTCCAGAAAAGTGTTAGAAATGAAAAAAAGCTTGGAATTACGTTGGAAGGTGGATTTCAGTTTTGAATTTTCTTGAGTTTTTTTTTCAAAATGGCATAAGGGTTTGCAGCAGCTTTTTTCACGTGTAAAGAGGTTTGGAATGCTTGCATATGTATATGTGAATGCAATTAGGTTAGCAGCTAGGCTTGGGATCCATTGCATTGATGTTTGGAGATTCTTGTTTAACCACCATTAAAGGCCTTCCAAACTTGGTTCAAATTTTGAATTTTATGCATAAATAAGCTTGGCACGATTTTGGAAGCTAGCATATGACACATAAAAGTCATTCAAACCACAAAGATGCCATTTAATTAATTTTTTTAGATTTTATTTGAATTTTTATGGATTTAAAATGAATTAAATCAATAAAAATTAAATAAAATAGAAAAATAATTATTTGGTCTTGAAATTGATCATGGGACACGTGGGTGGCATGACAAAGTTGAATCAAGTGGAAGAAAGTGGGCCCTTTTGTCAAAAATTGAAGTTTCAAGGATAGTTAACTTTTGTCATTTCACAAAAAATTCCCAACTTCTCAAATGCATATCTTGCTCAATTTTGATTATATGAACTTGTTCTTGGACATTTTAGAAAGGTCTTGAAGTCCTCTAACCAATGCCTTTGGTCCCATGTCATTTTGATTTACCAATATCAAGTTATGGTCTTTGACTTGAAGTGCATTTTTGTTGACTTTTGAAAATGACCTATAATGTAGAAATTAGTAACTTTTGGTGAGAGCATTTCTTGGACTTGGAATGTGAAGATGAGTTGTAGGAAATGTCATCCCCTTCAAAATGAGCATTGGATGGGATTTTTCTGATGAACCATGAAAAAGTTATGCCCTGGTCAAGTTACAGTTGACTTTTCAACTGTCCAAAAATGGAAGCTTTTGCATCTTGATGATTTTTGAGCCATTCTTGTGGAATGATGATCAAGACTTGATCAAATGATGGTTATGAGCTCAAAATAAGATTTTGACCAATTTTTTTGACTTTTGACTGCCAAATGACCATTTTACCCCTGCAGTTGATTGTGGAGCAACTAGGGCTTTTGACTGTGCAACTTGACCTTGTGAGCCTTGAAACTTGACATGTAGATGCTTAGCAATGTGTATGAGAACATGGGACTTGATTGAGCCCTTGAAAACCTCAACTTCCTTGCAAGAACCAAAACCCTAGTTTTTGACTGGCTTAGGAGGATGGTTTGACTGTGGAACCCTTGAGTAGACTTGAGCAAATTGAGATGATGCTTGTCAAAACTTTGAAGGATATGGGAGGGCATATTTTGGGGTACAACACGTGTGTTTCTTTTTTGTTTAAAACAAATTCGAATATCTGAATCCTTGAAAACATTTCATGAATACATATCATTCATCATAAGCATAAACATGTCTTCACACCAAGTTTCCTCATCTCTCTACTGTTTATTTCAGTAAGATGGATATCAAACAAACGGTCAAAGATTTGCAAGCTCAGAATTCACAATTTCAACAGTTACTCATGACCTTAGCCAAGGGGCAAGAGGAGCTGAAGACTCTGCTAGAAAAAGAGAAAGAAAAAGAGAAAAAGAAGAAGAAGCCAACTGGTGTGGTAATCATGGGCAGAAGATTTCAGGGACAAGCCAAAAGGACCCTATAATTCCCAACAACATCTGAAGAAGGGGGAAGAAAAGGAAAAGAAACGGCAGTGCCATCAGATTCTGAAGAAGAAGAAGAAGAGGAAGATGAGGACTACTCTGAACAACAATACCCATCGGCTGATGACAAATACAAACACCTTGAAGAGCGACTAAGCGCTATGGAAATCCAGAGAGTACCAGGGCTAGATTTTGAAGAGTTAGGGCTGGTGTCAGGAATCGTAATCCCTCCAAAGTTTAAAGTGCCACTTTTTGCCAAGTATGATTGGGTGTATTGCCCTAAAATGCACCTCAGATCCTATTTCAGGAAGATTCATCCGCATTCTACCGACAAAGACCTATGGGTCCACTTTTTCCAAGACAGTTTATCAGGAACGCAACTTGATTGGTTCTACCAGTTAGAAAGGGCTGATGTCCACAATTGGGAAGACCTACCAGCAGCTTTCTATAAACAGTATCAATACAATGCCGACTTGGCGCCGACCCGTACTCAGATATAAAGTATGGCTATGGCTTCCAACGAGGGCTTTAAAGATTACGCACAAAAGTGGAGAGACCTAGCCGGAAGGGTGCAACCCCCTCTATCTGAGAGGGAGTTGGTGGACATGTTCTTGGGAACTCTATCAGGCCCATTCTTCAATCATATGATTGGGATTTCTTCTGTAGGGTTTACCGAATTGATTCTAACTGGTGAAAGAGTAGAGGTTGATATAAGAAATGGGAAGATTCAGAAGGACGTGTCTGCCTCAACAGCTGTAAAAAAGCCCTTCACTGGAAGAAAGGAAGTATCTGTTGTGTATTCACAGAGAAATCAGGGAAGAACCGAGCGCCGACCAACGGTGGGGGCCATTATGATTCCGAAGCCTGCATCAGACCATTCGAGAACTAACCAGCAAAGGGTAGAAAGGCCAGTTCGGCAATTTACCAAGATTAACATGACTCCAGCCCATGTTCTACCAAATCTCTTGAAGTTGAATCTGGCCACTTTGAAAGAGGCCCCAAAAAATCCTAATACTACTTCTCCACATTACCATCCCAACGCCAGATGCGCGTACCATTCTGAAAGTCCAGGGCACGACACCAACAATTGTTGGGCTATGAAGAACAAAATCCAAGATCTGATAGACGCGAAGGAAGTTGAGTTTGAAGCGCCTGAGAAACCGAATGTTATTTCCGCTCCGATGTCGAGGCATGGTCACAATGCCAACGCTATTGAAGAAGATCTGTTTGTTGCTACCGTGGATGAACTGTTAACTCTGCTCCTGACCATCAAGTTGAATTTGTTAAAAGCTGGCATCTTCCCAGGTTGTGACAAAGACTGCCATGTTTGCCTGTCCTCATCATTTAACTGCCCTCTGTTAAAGAAAGGAATCCAACAATTGATTGATAACCAAGAAATTTTGTTTGAGAAAGCTCCTATTTCACCCGTTCCAGTGAAAGAAGTTTCAATAATAACCATCTACGCCAATCCTTCCAGGGCCCCTAAAAGACACATTAGGATTACAACTGCTCCGAAGACTTCTCCGCTTAAGATTACAATGCCCGGGCCTGCCCTATACAAATAAGATAAATCAATACCATGGAATTATGGTGGAGAAATCTACTACCATGGTATTAAACAAATTGAACTAACTGCCGAAGAAGAAAGCTCCGAAGAGGACAGTCTCGACATTAGCAATATTGTTGGAACTAGCAAGATCACCCGCAGTGGTAGGATCTTCTCTCCTGAGATTGCTCCTCCAACAGCAGTCTTTGGACCCGTGGCTGTTCCGAAGATTACATTTGTACCAGTGATTGTACCCGCAAGTTTACCTACAAACAAAGACAATACAATTCCTATCCCTACTTCCGCTGCTGAGAATAAAGGAAATAATGTTCAAGAGGAGCCTGTCCAGACGAAGGCTCAATCACTAGCTATTCCTGAAACATCTAAGAAGGAGATGGAAGAAATCCTGAGGATCATTAAGAAAAGTGATTATGATGTGGTTGAACAATTGGGGCAGACCCCTTCCAAGATCTCTATGCTAGCCCTGTTGTTGTGCTCTGGAGCACATGCCAAAGCTTTGGTAAAATTTCTGAAGACAGCTCACGTGCCGCAAGAGACGTCTGCTGACCAGTTCCAGGACTGTGTGGCCAGTTTGACAGCTGATAATGGCCTGGGTTTCTCCGATGCTGACTTGACACCCAGAGGGAGAAAACACAATGATGCATTACATGTCTCAGTGGAGTGCAGAGGAACAACCCTAGCTCATGTCTTGGTCGATACCGGATCATCTCTGAACGTCTTGCCGAAAAAAGTCCTTAATAGATTGGATTGCAATGGGCTGACTCTAAAACCCAGCAATATAGTGGTGAGAGCTTTTGATGGATCGAAGAGGATGGTCCATGGGGAGGTGGACATCCCAATCAAGGTGGGAACTGAGGTTTTTAATTCAACATTCTACGTGATGGACATCCGTCCTTCTTATTCCTGTCTGTTGGGACGCCCCTGGATCCATAATGCCGGTGTTGTCACCTCCACCTTGCATCAGATGCTAAAGTACCCCGTCCAAGGGAAGATCATAATTGTCCATGGGGAGAAGGAGTATATGATTAGTCATCTGAATTCTTTCCGTTATGTGGAGTTAGATGGCGAGTTCATAGAGACCCCTTTCCAACATTTTGAAGAAGTCTCTGAAGAAATAGCGGCGACCAAGGCAGTATCCTCAATTCCTAAGATCACAAGACCTCCGCTTCAGATGTCTTCTCTGAAGGATGCAAGAGTAGTAGTGGAAGAAGGGGGGTGCACAATCTGGGGGCAGCTTCCGGATATTCCTTACAAATCAGACAAGTTTGGCTTAGGGTTTACTTCAAATGGTCAGAAGGCTGTGCACCGTGCCCGTGCTGGGAGGCCACCTGTGAAGATTACCAACCAAGGGGTCAATGCAGTGGAAGACAATGAAGAGGAGGGCAGCTTGGAAGATTGGATATTTCCTACTGTCAGCGAAGGACTTTGCAACTAAGAAGCTAAAGACTTTGTCCCGATAACTTTCATATCTCAGTAATTTATCTTTTACATTTCTGTTGGACTGTAATAATTCACAAACAACCCGTACTTTAAAAAACTTGTGTCTTACCCAAGGCACAATGGTCCATTTGTAAGGGTTTTTATTTCATCTACATATGTCATTCAATGAATCATGGACGCTTTTTCACATATAAACCTTTTATGCTCATTGTCTTTCTTTTACATTTTATTGTTTTAAGATGGCTATACCCTTACACACACCCACACTCACAAATGCAGGCACCCTTCCATTCTGGATCCCATGGGTAACGATACTGCTATAGCCTTCAGTGACTCTGAAGATCTGATCTATCAATCCGAATACAAAGGTGAGGAAGATTGTGAGGTGCCAGGGGAATTGGCCAGATTACTACAACAAGAGGAAAGAGCAATTCAGCCTCATGAGGAGCTGTTGGATACAATCAACTTGGGTACCGAGGAAGATAAAAAGGAGATAAAAATAGGTGCCAATCTAGAGCCGAGTGTCAAGGAGCGCTTAATTTAGCTACTGCATGATTATGTTGAGATCTTTGCCTGGTCATACGAAGACATGTCGGGACTCGATATAGACATTGTGGTACACCGTCTACCCACAAGAGAAGACTATCCACCAATGAAACAAAAAGTCTGCCGCATGAGACCTGACATGTCAGAGAAGATCAAAACAGAAGTTATGAAACAGTTCAATGCTGGATTTCTGGCTGTTACTTCCTATCCTCAATGGGTGGCCAACATTGTTCCTGTGCCTAAAAAGGACGGCAAAGTGAGAATGTGCGTGGATTATAGAGATTTAAACAGGGCCAGCCCTAAAGATGATTTTCCACTTCCACACATTGACATCCTGGTTGACAACACAGCTCAACACAAAGTATTTTCTTTCATGGACGGATTCTCAAGCTATAACCAGATCAAAATGGCACCTGAGGACATGGAGAAAACTACTTTCGTCACACAGTGGGGTATGTTCTGCTACAAAGTGATGCCATTCGGACTGAAGAATGTCGGGGAAACCTATCAACGCGCCATGGTAGCTTTGTTTCATGATATGATACAACATGAGATAGAGGTCTACGTAGATGACATGATAGCCCGATCACAAACTGAAGAAGAACACCTTGACCACTTGCAAAAGCTGTTTGTCAGGTTGAAGGAGTACAAGTTAAGGCTGAATCCAAACAAGTGTACATTCAGAGTCCGGTCCGGTAAACTCTTAGGTTTCATTGTCAGCAACAAAGGAATCGAGGTTGATCCTGCCAAAGTCAAAGCGATACAAGAAATGCCTGCTCCTCGCATTGAGAAGGAAGTCAGAGGTTTTTTTGGACGCCTAAACTATATTGCCAGATTCATCTCTCACCTAACGTCTACTTGTGAGCAAATCTTCAAGCTATTGAAGAAAGATCAAGTAGTCAGATGGAACGATGAATGTCAGACTGCTTTCAATAAAATCAAGGAGTATTTGCTAGATCCTTCTGTCTTGATGCCTCCAGTCGAAGGAAGACCGCTAATCATGTATCTGACCGTCTTAGAGAATTCAATGGGGTGCATACTGGGGCAGCATGACGAGTCTGGCCGAAAAGAGCACGCCATTTATTACCTAAGCAAAAAGTTTAGCGACTGTGAAACCAGATATTCACTGCTCGAGAAAACTTGCTGCGCTTTGGTATGGGCTGCTCGCCGGCTAAGGCAGTATATGTTGACTCATACCACTTTGCTGATATCTAAGATGGATCCGATAAAATACATCTTTGAGAAGCCTGCTTTGTCTGGGAGGATAGCTAGATGGCAGATGATCCTAACAGAATACGACATACAATACACGACCCAAAAAGCTATAAAGGGCAGTGTGCTGGCTGATCATCTGGCCCATCAAGCTGTAGAAGATTATCAATCCATGAAGTTTGACTTCCCTGACGAAGACATCATGACAGTAGACAACTGCGAAGAGATCAGACCATATGACGGACCTGAACAAGGATCCCGATGGACCCTGTACTTTTATGGGGCATCTAATGCACTTGGTAACGGTATCGGGGCTGTGCTCATATCTCTGGAAGGATGCCATACTCCTTTCACGGCCAGACTTTGCTTCAACTGCACGAACAACATGGCAGAGTACGAAGCATGCATTTTTGTTCTCAAGGCTGCCATAGACTTGGGAATCAAATCTTTAGATGTGTTTGGGGACTCAGCTTTGGTCATCAGTCAAATCAAAAGAGAGTGGTACACTAAGCATCCAAACCTCATCCCTTACAAAGAACATGTTTTGACATTGTTACCACATTTCGAGCAGATTACCTTCGAGCATTTCCCGCGAGAAGAAAATCAGCTAGCAGATGCTCTAGCTACAATGTCATCTATGTTTAAACTTAATTGGGATAACGAGGCTCCCCAAATCTCCATCGAACGGATGAACGAACCAACACACTGTCACGAGATTAATACCGAAGAAGTAGTGGACCAGCCGTGGTTTCATGAAGTTAAAAGGTATCTCGAGACTCAAGAATATCCAGAAGGAGCTTCAGTCAATGACAAAAAGTTCTTAAGGAGATTCTCAGCTAAGTTCTTCCTAAGTAATGGCATCCTGTACAAGCGTAATCACGATTCTATTCTTCTCCGTTGTATGGACAAGATTGAAGCTAAAAAGATCATGGTTGAACTGCATGAAGGTACCTTTGGCACTCACTCTAGCGGACATACGATGGCGAAGAAGATTCTACGGGAAGGCTATTACTAGTCTACCTTGGAAGCTAACTGCTATCAACACTCCCGGACCTGTCATAAGTGTCAAATTTATGCAGATAAGGTGCACGTGCCTCCTGTTCCTCTAAATGTCTTAACAGCTCCTTGGCCCTTCGCTATGTGGGGAATCGACATGATTGGAGAGATCAAGCCTACAACCTCCAATGGGCACCGCTTCATCCTTGTGGCCATTGACTATTTCACCAAGTGGGTCGAAGTGGCTTCCTTCGCATCCGTTACTAAGAATGTTGTTGCTCGCATCATCAAGCAGAATCTCATTTGCCGGTACGGTATTCCCGAAAGGATCATCATTGACAACAGTACAAACCTTAACAATACTATGATTGCTGCCTTGTGCGAGCAGTTCAAGATTCAACATCACAACTCATCTCCCTATCGACCAAAGATGAATGGTGCAGTCGAAGCTGCTAATAAAAACATTAAGAAGATCATACAAAAGATGACAGTCACCTACAAGGACTGGCATGAGATGTTACCGTTTGCTCTTCACGGGTACCGTACCACGACTCACACATCAACTGGGGCAACACCCTATTCTTTGGTTTATGGCATGAAGGTTGTTCTGCCTATCGAGGTTCAGATTACCTCTTTGCGAATTATGAAAGATGCAGGTTTGAGTGAAGACGATTGGATCCAGACTCGACTTGATCAACTGAACTTAATTGATGAAAAGAGGCTTACTGCTGTTTGCCATGGTCAGACGTATCAAAAATGGATGATCAAGGCATTCAACAAGAAAGTCAGACGCCAGATATATCAAGTTGGGGATCTAGTGATCAAGCGCATCATTTTGCCACAAAGTGATCCCAGGGTCAAATGGACTCCTACCTATGAAGGACCATTTGTAATCAAGAACATCTTTTCTGGTGGGGTAATGATCCTAACCACCATGGACAGTGACGACCTGCCACACCCTTTGAACACAGACATAGTCAAAAGATACTACGCATAAAAGACCCGCTAGGTTGACACACCTAGGCAAAACAAGGGCATCCCGGCGAACCAAAAAGGTTCGGGCAAAAATTAGGGATAAAATAAAAAAAATCTGTACACCCGGCAATTTGAAAACCCGAAAGGGCGACTTGGGCAAAAAAGGGTTTCCCGGTGGACTGAAAACCCGAAAGGGCGGTCCAGGCAAAAGTTAGGGAGTTAAAGCGTATGACTATGTCTCGTCGGATCACTTTAAGGACAATCTCTTCTCTAACAAACTCTGAGCTATTGATCAATTCAATCATTTTCAGATGAAGCAACGAATGGACAAGATATTCGGAGATACGAAGGCTATAGCAGAATGGGAACCCCATGGGATTTTTTACACATAACTATCTTTCTTTGTATAAATTTTTCTTATGACACCATCCTCTTACTAGGATGTCTGTCTCCTTTGTACAAAACACCTATTCAAAGTAAATACAAAGATATCTCTTTCAAAGTACATAAAACTATTTTCCCTTTTCTTTACACTTGTGTTTTTATTTGCAAAAACGTCCAATGATTCGTTAATGAGCATATGCATTTGAACATAATTACTGTTTACAAATAAACAAAGTGGAAAAGAACAATTACTGACAGACTGAAAGGATAAGAAAACGTCTTTGGGCTATTCCATGAGCAATCCCTACAGTACATCATCTAGATCCCCAGCGGAGCTTAAATTTCAAACCCTTAATCCCCATCAGAGTTAAAATTTCAAACTCCCAATCCCCAGCGGAGCCAAAACATCTAACTCTTAATCCCTAGCGGAAACCACTCAGTTTCTCTAAATTCCCCAACAAGTTATCTTGAAGCTCGAAAATCAACTGGATAACAGTTAACTTTTATTTCTCCCCAACCTAGGATAATCTCCCAGTAGAGCGGCAGACGACCGAAACTTCTGAACCTACTCCCCAGCAGTAAGCCTTCTTCCCCACAGAGTTTTTATTGCTCCCCAACAGAATGAAGATTCTCTTTATTAATTCCCTGCAGAAGTCATCAGAGTTTTCTTTATTCCCCAGCAGAACAAGGATTCCCATTGTGTAATCCCCAGTAGAAGTCATCAAATTCTCTAGATTCCCCATGCGGATTAGTCAAGCAGTATGGCATTGTTCGCAACATAATTTTTTTGGTCAATACTCCAACTTCAAGACATGAAGGATCCCTATATCCCCAGAGAAGTTGCCAAATATTTCTTATCCTCAGCAATCAAGGATTTTTAATCCCCAACAGTCGCCAAGGGTTTCTTATCCTCAGCAGTCAAGGATTTATTTTCCCCAGTAGCAGTCAAGGATTTATTTTCCTCAACAATACAGCAAATCAGCTTACATGCGCATACATTACATCCATATATCATAAACATTGAAAAAACACATATATTGCATCATACATTTCATACATCATAACTTTGTGTTTCAACTAACATTTTACCCTTTTCAGGATAAGATTAACAGCTACCTTTAACAATGTTCAAAAGATTTCAGATACGGTACAGATACACTCCAGACACGGAAGTCATTCTGTTACTTATTCAGATTCAGCTTTCCGATACAGTACAGATACACTCCAGATACAGAAGTCATTCTGTCACTCATTCAGATTTTGAGTTCAGATACGCTCCAGACACGGTTGCCATTCTGTCACTTATTCAGATACAGTACGGATTCGCTCCAAACACGGTTGCCATTCTGTCACCTATGCAGCTTTCAAGATACAGTTCAGATACGCTCCAGATATGGATGCCATTCTGATACTTATTCAAATTCAGATCTCAACTTCAAGATACAGTTCAGATACGCTCCAGATACGGATGCCATTCTGATACTTATTCAAATTCAGATTTCACATTCCTGATATAGTACGGATACGCTCCAGACACAGAAGCTATTCTATTACTCATTCAGACCTCAACTTCAAGATACAGTTCAGATACGCTCTAGATACGGATGCCATTCTGATACTTATTCAAATTCAGATTTCACACTCTTGATACAATACAGATATGCTCCATACACGGATGCTATTCTGTTTCTCATTCAGATTTCAAGTCTCCAGATACAGTTCAGATACGTTCCAGACGCGGACACCATTCTGATACTTATTCTTCTGACTTACAACTTACAACTCAGCAAACATTCTTGGATGGCATCTACAAGCCCATCTCCAACAATATTCTATCACCTCTCCAAATGGCATATTTAATCCCATTCCCTCAACTACACTTTATCGGGTGCAAATTTATGGGCACTTTAGTGTCTAATCATCTTTTACCTTCGAGTCACGAACGACAAAACTCGCCAATCTAACTCTTTAGGTTCAAGAAGATTGAACAGGGGCAGCTGTTGTACCCAAAAATTTTCCCTCTCATTTATCAAGACTTTTCTCACAAGACTCCTTGGACTCAAGACAAGATTAGGGTTTGCTCAACTCAGGACATCTCATCTTGCACTGATACCCCCAAAACAAGGGTTTGAGTTTGCACAAGGATTTTTGGACCACCAATGCTTCTTGTGACTTTCATACATCATTTTGGACCCTTAAGATTGCTCATGTCAAGTCTCAAGCCCTGAATCACATTTTTGATCAGTCAATTGGACAGTTGACCAAAAAATCAATTGTATTGGGGAAAAAGTCAACCATGGCCAATTTACAGTCAAACTTCATAATTTTTGATCCAAAACAATATTTTATACTCATATGTACCATTTGATCAAGTTTGGATCACAACTCCTCAAGAAATTTGATCAAATCATCAAAAGGGCGAAATGGTCAAAATAGGGGTTTTGACTGAGAAAGGGCAATTTCTGATTTTTAACCTAGCCAATGACCAATTGGGCTAAAAAATGATTTCAAGGGTTCAATGGTATCATCTTGACCTAATTACATGGTTCAGGAGATCTCAAGTCCATTGGATTGACAAATGAATTTTGCAGTCAACTGATCAAAAGTCAACTGTCCACTGAAAAGTCAAACTTTGACTTTTTGGTCAAAATCAAGTGCCAAGGGTCATAATTCATCAAGATATGTCAAAATATGAAACTTGTTCACCAAGAAAACTAATTTTGAAAATTAGGGTTTTGAATTTGAAAATTTTCATAACTTAGAATTTTTCTAAGTATGGAAATTTTCTTATTTTTTTCCCAATTTTTCATCACTTTTTCACCATGATGAAATTTGATTCAAAGAAAACTTCCAAAATGAAAGTTGTAGTCCGCCATGAAATATAGGTCCATGAACTAAATAACTTAGTGAAAATTTGCCCTAATTTAGGCAGGTTTTTGACCCAACTTCATGGACATTTTTCACATAGTTCCAAGAGGTATCTCAAAATTAATTTCAAATATGGATTATAGAGAACATTGGAAGCTTTCTAAAATGTCAACTAACTCTCCAAGATCATTTTTGGTTAGGGAGAATCGAAGAAGAGAAATTGGCATTTTATCACTTTTGTTCATGCCATTTTCACAAAGTATCAAGTTGCAAATCAGATCCATGATGCTTGTACCTTGCATTACAGGTTCTAAACTAATTCTATAATCCATAATTAAATGCAAACTCATAGGTTAAAGGCTTTATTTTCACTTTTGAAGCATTGTACAAGATACATTTCCATTTTTGGCCAAAAGTGCACAATGCCATTTTCATAAAGTGAGGTTTTGCAACTTTGTCCATCTTGAGCCTTGGACCTGTCCCTTTGATGCAAACAATTTCCACAGGCCACAAGTAATGTATACCAACTCTCTGCAGCTCACAAGCCAGCTAGTACAAGCATGTTTGCATTGGTCACTTCACTTTTCTTCAAATGCAAGAAAAGTTGCAAAAGAGGTCAGAACTTGTACAGCTGATAAGGAGTGGACTTTATATCATTCTATAAAAATATACAAACTCATTTCAAGGCTGAACACGATTGCTTAGCATCCAAAACACTCCAAAACACAAAACTCCATTTTTCTGCCCAAACATCCAGTTTCTGCAAAACCATAGCAAACTCATTTTTTGCTCGTGCGTTTTTTGGCTTGACACTTCAAAAACCTTCCATATATCCTACCAAAGCTATCCAAGCCCTTGCCCTGCTTCAGTAACCTCTGTTTCATCCATTTCCATTTTCAAACTTGGAGCTTGCAACTTGACTTCTACAGAGAGTTATGGCCATCCACAAAGCAAGCTAGGTATTGGAATAGTTTGAAGGAAGTTCAAGGAAGCTCACACGATCCTCAGGCCTCCCTCAAAGTCTCCACATTGTCATATCCAAATCCAGCAGAAGGAGGTATTTTTCTCAAACTCTATCTCTGTATTTAGGCATCCTCAAGCCACGATTTGTGAAGCAAAAATGTAGTCTTTAACATGGTGAAGCTGTACATATACATACTTTCCATTTATATTAACTATGCTGTGAGAATTTGAAGCTTGAAGTTCATGAAAAAATTAGGTCACGAATTAGGGCCATTAAAATTCTCCTTGATCTTTTAGAGTTAGGTTACAAATTTTATATGGTTGGAATCGTGAGATTAAATGCTACATGTTTAATGTTATGAGATTTTGTTTTTGTGCAAGCATGTGAAAGTTACAGATTTGAACTTAGAACGCGCGCAGAAGGGAAGCTGGAGGACAGGGACGAAGCGGTTGGGCCTTGGGCGCCTTGGGCCTTCTGTTTTTGATTTTCACACCCCCTGAACACTATTTGCACCCCCTGACTTTATTTGTTATATTTTTCATATTTTCTCATATTTTTTATATTTATTGCTTTTATTTATTTTTCTGAATCATAAAAAATCATGAAAAATAATTTCTTTATTTTTTGCATTTTTATTTTATTTCTTCTATTATATTTTTTACATAAAAAAATAGTTTATTAGGATAATATACTTTATTTTCTTAAATAAAATTTGTAAATATATTTAAAAATACCATACATTTTTATTATTTATACACATAAAATATTTATTTTCATACATATTTTAATTTTTAATATTTGTACATAATATTATTTATTATTTTCTTGTACAAAAAATGGACAAAATAATAATATAGAACACATATTTTATTTTAATTGAAAATTAGGGTTTCACCCTTTCAAAAATAATAATATTTTTCCTCTTATTTTTAGGGCTTAAGTAAATCATTTTTCTCATACAAAAAAACAAATACAAAACATTTTACATAAATACATTTTTTTATTGCATTTTGAATATTTGTACATTTATTTAATTCGCACAATATTCAATTGGGTTGTAATAGTATTTTTAGGGTTTATTTTGTGCAATATCCCCATTCAAAAACTTGTATCCCCCTCCCATAATAATTGTTGTAATAGCTTAGTTTACATTTACGCAATTTATCGCATTTATACCATGTTTAGTAAACTAGGGTTTGTATGACAAGACCAAAGACAAAACAAATAGACAATACCTAATCCAAGACAAATCAAAAGCATGTAAAATGACACACATTGCATACAAGCACCCTCAGGGTTTCACCCACTTGGTTACCTAAATTATAATGGCCATGTTACGCACGCGAAGTATCTTGGCAAAACAAAATAAAATGAGATCATAGTCCATCGATGACGCTATCAAAAGGTTGCCTAAACAAAGATGATCTTGGTCCCTCAAGCATGCTAAGATACTTGGCAATATTGCTATCATAGTCATACGATGACCCACGCCCGTCCCGTTTACATCCAAAGATAGGGTTGCTTACGAAATCAATGGTAAGTCAACAATGTCAAAGGAATAAAAATGCACAAGAAAGACATTTGAGTAGGTAGATAGCTTCTAGTTACTTGATCAATTTCAAAACAATCCTTTCTATTTTCAAAAAATAAACACACACACATTTCAAAACATTTTCAAAACATCTTACAAAACATTGAAACATTTTTTCAAAATACAAACATCTTTGTATACATTCTTACAAACGAGAATCATTACAAAGATTACCTAAACGAATGGTCTATTTTCAAAATATTTTCAAAACCACACAAAGAACCATTTCAAACAATTTCAAAGCAAAGCAAATGATCTAAACAAGTAACTAAGAGCCCATGGAAAACCATGGATGAAAAGGGTGCTAGTACCTTCCCTTTTCATAATCTACCCCCCCCCCCCCCGAACTAAAGAAAACATCTCAAAGGACTTTCCTGTGCTTTTTTACCTTTCCTTTTGGATAAAAGAAAAGTCGGTGGCGACTCTTGCTAACTGCAACATTTGCAAACAATAACGCAAAACCTCAAGTCAGTTCTCCCACCGCATCACAGATGTCCTCTAAACAACCCTTTTGGTCTCATCTCAAATGGGTCTTCCATGTTCATGTAAGAAGCTTTTACCTAAAAGGTGTTTTTGTTGACTTTTCAAAAGGACCTATAATGTAGAAATTCCTATCTTTTGATGAGTGAATATTTTGAACTTGAGGGATGAAGATGGGTTGTAGGGAATTTCACCCTCTTCAAAATGAGACTTGGATGGAAAATTTTTGATAAAGTATGAGGAAGTTATGCTTGGTCAAAGTTTGGTTGATTTTTCCTGAGAAACTCTAATTTATCAACTTTTGGGTTTTGATGAATTTGGGGTATTCCTTGGGGAATCATGATCAACCCTCGATAAATTATGAATATCACTTCAAAATGTTGACGTTGACCATAAATATTGAAGTTTGACTATATGTGGGCCACAATTGACTTTTGACCTAGTACAATTGATTTTTAGGCATCTGAGCAATTGACTGAGCACACCTCATGTGCAAGGAATAAAACTTAACATGGATTATCTTGAGAAAATATTAGGACCATGGAAAGAATTTGGGACCTTTGGTGCTCCCACACCCTGATGAAAATGAAAACCCTAATTTGGGGAACACTGCCTTAGGAGAGAGTTTGTCTGGTCAACCCTTGGACACCCTTGAGCAACTTGAGGACCTCAATGGGCATGTGTTGAGTAAAATGAGAGGGAAAATTTTGGGGTACAACACTTCTCATAGCCTTACTATCCAGGCTCTCATCCCGAGGTAACCCTTCTATCTAGGTTCCTTCTCATAGCCTTACTATCCAGGCTCTCATCCCGAAGTAACCCTACTATTTATGTTTCTTATCATAGACCTAATATCCAGGCTTACATCTCGAAGTAAACCTACTATTCAGGTTCCTTCTCATTGCCCTACTATCTAGGCTCTCATCCCGAAGTAACCCTACTATCCAGGTTCCTTCTCATAGCCCTACTATCCAGGCTCTCATCCTGAAGTAACCCTACTATCCAGGTTCCTTCTTATAGCCCTACTATCCAAGCTCTCATCCTGAAGTAAACCTACTATCTAGGTTCCTTCTCATAGCCCTATTATCCAGGCTCTCATACCGAAGTAACCCTAACATCCAGGTTCCTTCTCATAGACCTACTATCCAGGCTCCCATTTTGAAGTAACCCTACTATCTAGGTTCCTTCTCTTTTATCTCCATACAACATTTTACAACACTGTAAGACCTAGACCCGACCAGATACGGTCAATTTCACAATTCCCCAGTAAGTCATTGTGCAGCCTGGACCCTGACCAGATATGCAGTTTACTTCCACCTACTCAATTAAGAGTTAATTCCCCAGTAGAGTAATGGATAACTGAAGCTTCTATACTCTATTACCCAGGACATAAATCAACATTCCCCGGCGAAGTCCTCCTTAACAACAGGTACAGGAATTCTCGCAAAGAAATCTCATGCGAATGATATCTTTCCTGGATGGCATCTTTAAGCCCATCTCCGATGACTCTCTGTTGACTCCCAAATGGCATCTGTAAGCCCATTCCCGATATCACCTATCAGTGTTACTTCATGCGAGTGCAAATTTATGGGCACTCTAGTGTTCAATCATCTTCCACCTTTAGATCACGAAAGGCCGACCAACCAATCTACATCCTCAGGCTTAAGAAGATTGAACAGGGGCAGTTGTTTTACCCCAAAATTTGCCCTCCCATTTTACTCAACATATGTTCATTAAGATACTCAACTTGCTCAAGGATGCCATAGAGTTGACCAGAAAAAATCTCTCCTAAAGCAATAAACCTCCAACTAGCGTTTCCATTTTCATCAAGATGGGTGAGTCCCAAGGGCCGCATATTCTATTCATAGTCCTAATATGTTCTCAAGACCATTCATGCCAAGTTTCATGCCTTGCACAAGAAGTTTGCCCAATCAACTGCTCAGATGCTTGAAAATTAATGGTATCAGGTCAATAGTCAACTGGGGCCCACATACAATCAAACTTCAAGATTTTTGGTCAACATCAACATTTTGAAGTGATATCCATCATTTGATCAAGGGTTGAGCATGATTCCCCAAGGAAGGCTCCTAATTCATCAAAACCCAAAAGTTGCTAAATTAGGGTTTCTTAGGAAAAAGTCAACCAAATTTTGACCAAGCATAACTTTCTCATACTTTATCAAAAATTTCTCATCCAAGGCTCATTTTGAAGATAATTTAGTCCCCTACAACTCATCTTCAGCCCTTAAGTCCAAGAAATGCACTCATGAAAAGATATAAATTCAGACATTATAGGTCATTCCAAAAAGTCAACAAAAACACCTTTTGGGTCAAAGCTTCTTACATGAACATGGAAGATCCAATTGAGGTGAAACCAAAAGTTTTATTTAGGGGATATCCTAAGCTTTCTAAAAAGTCCAAGAATACCCTCTTAGGGTCAAAATTGAGAGAGATATGCATTATCAAAGTTGGCCATTTTTGGAAATTTGCACAAAGTCAACCATGCCCAAAAATGCATTTTTCTTCAAATGGGCCTAACTTTTTATGCTTGCATCTTGCTCCTAGCCTGGTCCAAGACCCATAAAGCCTTCCATACATCATTAGCTTATTTATTTGATTTATTTTGATTTTTAATTATTTTAAATCCAAAGTAAATCAAATAAATGATATAAAAATATTTTGGGATGATTTTGCATTAAAGAATGAAGATACAGGCTGTACGTTAGCAAGAAAAGCGTGCAAGTCTTGATTGAATTGAAAAAGGCATGATTTGGCCAATTTTGGAAACAAATAATATGACTTGAAAATCAAATATTTTTCCCATCAATTCCCAAGATTGAATCCAAAATTATTAACCTATTTGATTCATATACATATAACTGAGCATGTGGAACCCTAGTGGAGAGAAGAGAGAGGCGCGACTAGGTAAAAAACATCAAGAACAACATTGAGTTTTTTGCAAAAAAGTTAGAATCATATTTTCAATTATAGTCCCGTTCAAGAAATTTCAAGGCCGGCAACACGTTCCTGGACGCCTTCTAAAGCTAGCAGTATCAATTACACGCGTCAAGGCATACCCATTTGCCTCTAGATACTCACGGTTTGATCGTGTTTCCTTCAATCTTGATTTTGCTTATTCATACGTTATACATGCTATTTGATTATATTTTCGTGTTCATGATCATCATATGAAGGTGTCTGGATAGTCTAATTTGAGTTTCAGTGTAGGAATGGGGTTATGCCATTACTAGGGTTTGAAAGCTCAAAATTGGGGTTTTCGTTTTTCAGGACAAATTGAAGGGAATTCTGGGGATTACTGGACTCAGGACAAAATTTCTGATTGATCCCTAATATTGGTTTTGATTTATATTGCATGTATCATGTTTTTGAATAACGCATGGTTGTAGCTGCAAACCAAATCCGTCACTACAGCTTATAGTGACGGAAATCTGTTGTAGGTAAAAGTATGTTGTCTAAAACAACTGATCAGTGAAAGAGACAATGAGGTGGCTAACTCTCACTGACCGATTTGAATTCACGCGCACTTTCCTGGGCGTAGCATTTAGTTTCCTTTATATTCCATTTGTTTCATTATATGTACGAATGAGTAATCCAGCGCAGTTGGTCAGGGAGTGTGTGTATGAGGCTAACGTCATGGGTTCGATCCCAGGCGTCTGCTTTTATTTTTCTCTTGATAATTTCTTGCAGATTCTGTGCCCCAGGGCTAAGCGTGTATACCATGCATTGGCCAATCATCACCATTGGATCTCTTCAATATTAGATCAAAACGTTCCAGATCTAGGAGTGCACGACGGATCTTCAAGGGAGCAGTGCCACTAGATCATACGCATGGTGGGCTTGCAAGAATCTGGCTGAAATTTCCAACTCATACCCCCAATTTGCTTCATCACTCCAGGCCCAAATCTTTCTTTTTTTTTTATTTGTTTTTTTATTTTGTTATTTTTATTATTTTCACAATAAAAACTTTTTTTTAATAAAATCAGAAAATCATTAAAAATTAGATTTAGTTTTCATAAAAATATTTAATTGCCATTAATTAATCAATTTAATTAGATTAATTTAAATTATTTTTTTTTGTAATTAAAATTCAATAGAAAATTAGGTTAGTTAAAAACATTTTTTTACATAATTAAAAACAAATAGGAATTAGGTTAATTTGCAAGATTAATTGCTCTTTTCTAAAAAAAAATCAAAAAAAATATCTTTTTGTCATTCCCGTCTGAATTCTTCGCGCGCGTTTTATTTATTTTCAGATTATTTAACTGTTCTGAGTTTGTAATAGATTAATTAGGATTTTAAATTTCCGCATCTTTGTTTTTTTCAGTCAAATATTTATGTATCTGTCTAAAAGCCTTGTAATAGCGTAGATTTTTTATTTTTTCGCTTTTAATTTCTGCAACTAATAAAATGCTAGATGTATGGATAATAGGATTGTATGGTAAGACAAACAACTTTAAAACAGTAGAAAACCATAACTGTGCAATGATAATTAACTGGAAAAAACACACTTGCACATGCTCACTCCTAGGGTTTGCCCCATTTGGTTGCCTCAGAAATAATGGTCGTGTCCCTCGAACATAGGATACCTTAGCAATGATCCGCGATTCAAAGTCGTCATAAAGATCATAGTCCCTACTTGTCCCTTGAGTTGCCTACGAATTGATCTTATGATGATAGTCCCTTTGAAATGCTAAGGTATCTTTACTTGTTTCTTCAGAGACCATTTCGTCCCTTTGAACGTCCTTTTAAAAATCCAACGATGGAGCTACCTACTCCTTAATAGTAGGATAATGCTATCTAAAGGAAACGAAAACGAGCAGACATTTTTCGAGTAGCAGAAATCTTAAGTACTTGCTCAAAACAAAAACTTTTCACACAAACACTTTTCAAAACAATTCATCACACTCTTGAGGACCGATACAAGGCTTATCGCGAAGTAAGTAAAACTTTTCAAAACAAGCACGCACAGCAATTTAAAAAAATGAGCAAGTACCTAAGAGCCCGTGGAAAACCACAGATAGAAAGGGTGCTAACACCTTCCCTTTCTATAATCTACCCCCCCCCCCCCCCCCCCCCCCCCCCCCCCCCCCCCCGTACTCAAAAATATCTCGAAAAAAGGTTTTTTCTGTTCTTTTTCCTTTTCTTTTGTTGGATGAAATAAAAGTCGATGGCGACTCTTGCTTACCGCGACATTTGCGAATACAAAACGCAAACTAGTATTAACAATCGGTTCTGCCACCATATCACAATGGTCAACCAGTCCTTTCTTGGAATTGATCTGTAATTGATTTGTTAACAAATAGTTGTCCTGTCTTGTCAAAATTTTGTTGATGATAATTTTCTGTTGATTGATCTTTCCTGAAAAGGTGAAGAGTTAGTTGTAATGTGATGCCATGATGTATGAAATGCATGGCATAATGATGTTTCTCAAAAATAAATGAGATTGCACTATATGCATTTTTGTTGTCGATGCTATGACGTATGAATGCAATGTATGAACATATTAATTGTTCTGCTGCAGTGTTATTGGATTGGGGAAAATAAATCTCTGACAGTCGCTGGGAATGAGGAGTGTAAGTATTCATATTTTGTTGAAGTTGAAGCATTTATGGATGAGTTTCCATTATTAGAGAAATAAACTCTGTTGGGGAAGGGAAACTTCGTGCATTGCTTGTGGACTTCGTGAAATCCTACTGGGGAATCCTGAGAAGCTGGGCGACTTTCATTGGGGAATCTTTGGAGCGGTAACTGGAAGTTTTTCTCCGTCGGGGATGTGAGAGCACCTGATACCATTAGGATGCATACTGGAGATACGTTAGTGATCCTGTAGTAGGATGTCCTTCCTTCCGCTCCTTCTGGAGAAAGTACTTGCGGGGATTTTATGGAATGGCCTATAGGTATTATCCTATTTCTTAAAGCCATTATTAATTGTATTTCTGTTTTCTGTTCCCCTCTTTTTTGCACTCATTTGTAAACAGTAATCACGTTCAAATGCATATGTTCAAAAATAATCATTGGACGTTTTTGCAAACAAAACAGGAAAATGAAAGAAAAATAGATAGTTTTGCACTTTTAAAGGAATATCTTTGTATTAACTTTGAATAAGTATTTTTTGTACAAAGTAACGAACATCCTAGTAAGAGAATATTGTCGTAAAAATGAAAACTGATACAAAGAAAAGACATCTATGTGAAATAATCCTATGGGGTTCCCACTCTGTTATAGCCTTCATGTCTCTGAGTGTCTCATCCACTTGCTGCTTTGTCTAAAGCTGATTGGATTGATTAGAACCGTTTGAGTTTGTCAGTCGATACTAAAGGTTGTCTGTAAGCTGATCCAACGGGACATAGTCATACGCTTTAAATCGCTAACTTTTTCCTGGACCTCTCTTTCCGGTTTTCAGTCCACCGGGATACCCTTTTTTGCCCAAGCCACCCTTTCAGGTTTTCAGCTTGTCGGGTGTACAAATTTTTTTGTATTTATCCCTAATTTTTGCCTAGGCCAGTTGACTTAGCGGGTCTTTTTTCATGCGTAGTATTTTTTAACTATGTCTGCTTTTACAGGGTGCGGAAGGTCGTCGCCATCCATAGTGGTTAAGATCATTGCTCCACCAGAAAATATATTTTTGATCACAAATAGTCCTTCATATGTAGGAGTCGATTTTCCCCTGGGATCACCTTGTGGTAGTATGATACGTTTGATTAGCAAGTCACCAACCTGATAAACCTGACATCTCACCTTCTTGTTAAAAGCTTTGATCATACTTTTTTGGTACATTTGCCCATGGCAGACAATTGTAAGCCTCTTCTCATCAATCAAGTTCAACTGGTCAAGTCGAGTTTGAATCCATTCATCTTTATTTAACCCTTCATCCCTCATGATTCTCAGATAAGGTATTTGGACTTCAATTGGTAGGACAACTTCCATGCTGTATAGCAAAGAGAAAGGAGTTGCCCTTGTTGACGTGCGCGTCGTGGTACGATAATTGTGGATAGAAAACCGTAACATCTCATGCCAGTCCTTATAGGTCACTGACATTTTTTGTATGATCCTCTTGATGTTTTTATTTGCGGCTTCTACAACGCCATTCATCTTCGGTCGATAAGGAGAAGAGTTATGATGCTGGATCTTGAATTGCACATATAATGAGGTAATTATAGTGTTATTGAGATTGGTAGCATTATATGTGATGATTCTCTCCGGGATACCATACCGACATATAAGGTTATGTTTGATGAATCGGGTGACAACGATCTTGGTAACAGAAGCGAATGAAGCTGCCTCGACCCATTTCATGAAGTAATCAATGGCAACCAAGATGAAGCGGTGTCCATTTGAAGCTATGGGTTTGATCTCTCCAATCATGTCAATGCCCCACGTTGAAAAGGGCCAAGGATCAGTCAGGACATTTAGAGAAACCGGAGGCACATGTACTTTGTCAGCATAGATCTGGCATTTTTGACAATTTTGTGGGTGTTGATAACAATCCGCTTCCATGGTGGACCAGTAGTATCCTGCTCGTATGATCTTTTTAGCCATCGTGTGTCCACTAGAATGAGTGCCAAAGGTACCTTCGTGTAAATCAGCCATGATCTTTTCTTCCTCACTCTGGTCCATGCACTGAAGCAAAGTAGAGTCGTGGTTGCGCTTATAGAGGATTTCATTACTGAGGAAGAATTTAGCAGGAAACCTTCTCAGGAACTTCTTATCATTGACTGAAGCTCCCTCCGGATACTCTTGGGCCTCGAGATGTATTTTAATTTCATGGAACCAAGGCTTGTCCACTACTTCTTCAGTGTCAATCTCGTGGCAGTGAGCTGGTTCGTCCATCCTCTCAATGGTGATCTAAGGAGCCTCATTATCCCACCTGATTTTGAACATGGATGACATAGTGGCTAGCGCATCCGCTAGTTAATTTTCCTCTCGTGGAAAATGCTCAAAGGTAATTTCCTCAAAATGTGGGATTAACTTCAACACATGTTCTTTGTAAGGGATGAGATTAGGATGCTTCGTGTCCCATTCTCCTTTAATCTGACTGATGACTAAGGCTGAATCTCCAAATACACTTAAAGACTTGATTCCCAAATCTATGGCAGCTTTGAGACCCGTAATACACGCTTCATATTCCGGCATATTATTGGTACAATTGAAACACAACCTAGCAGTGAAGGGAGTATGACATCCTTCAGGGGAAATGATCACAACTCCTATGCGGTTGCCGAGTGTGTTGGAAGCTCCATCAAAAACCAAGATCCATCAGGATCCTTGTTCAAGTCCGTCACATGGTCTGAGTTCTTCATAATTGTTTACCAACATGATGTCTTCATCTGGGAACTCGAATTTCATGGACTGATAGTCATCCACAGCCTGATGAGCAAGGTGATTGACTAGCACACTGCCCTTTATTGCTTTTTGGGTAGTGTATTGAATGTCGTATTCAGTCAGGATCATCTGCCATCTTGTTATTCTTCCAGAGAGGGTGGGCTTCTCAAATATGTATTTAATTAGATCCATATTGGATATCAATAAGGTAGTATGGGTCAACATATATTGTCTTAGCCAACGAGCAGCCCATGCTAGAGTGCAACAAGTTTTCTCGAGCAGTGAATATTTGGTTTCACAGTCAGTAAACTTTTCGCTCAGGTAGTATATTGCATGCTCTTTTCGGCCAGACTCGTCATGCTGCCCAAGCACACGCCCCATTGAATTTTCCAAGACAGTTATACACATGATCAAAGGTCTTACCTCGATTGGCGGCATCAAAACGGGAGGTTGTTGAAGGTACTCTTTGATCCTGTCGAAGGAAGCTTGACAGTCGTCGTTCCATTCCAACACTTGATCTTTCTTCAGTAACTTGAATATTGGTTCACAAGTAGCAGTTATGTGACAAATGAATCTGGCGATGTAGTTTAGCCGTCCTAAGAATCCTATGACTTCCTTCTTTGTGCGAGGAGCAGGAATTTCTTGTATTGCTTTTACCTTTGCAGGGTCCACTTTGATACCTTTACCGCTGACAATAAAGCCTAGGAGTTTACCGGACCTCACTCCAAAAGTGCATTTATTCGGATCCAGCCTTAGTTTGTATTTCTTCAGTCTTTCAAACAGTTTCTGCAGATGGTCAAGGTGTTCCTCCTTAGTTTGAGATCTGGATATCATGTCATCAACATAGACCTCTATCTCGTGATGGATCATATTGTAAAACAGAGCTACCATGGCGCGCTGATAAGTTTCCCCGACGTTCCTCAGCCCAAATGGCATAACTTTGTAACAAAATGTACCCCACTGTGTGACGAAGGTCATTTTCTCCATGTCCTCAGGTGCCATTTTAATTTGATTGTACCCGGAGAAACCATCCATGAAGGAGAATACTTTATTTTGTGCAGTGTTGTCAACCAGAATATCGATGTGGGGAAGCAAGAAATCATCCTTGGGGCTTGCCCTATTCAAGTCCCTGTAATCCATACACATACGTGCCTTACCGTCCTTTTTAGGCACTGGAACAACATTGGCGACCCATTTTGGATAAGAGGTGACGGCTAAGAATCCGAAATTGAACTGCTTCATGACTTATGTCTTGATTTTCTCTAACATTTCTGGCCGCATGCGACAGACTTTCTGTTTTACTGGAGGGCAGTCTTCTTTTGTTGGTAGACGATGGACCACGATATCAGCATCGAGTCCTAGCATGTCTTCGTATGACCAGGAAAAGACCTCAACATAGTCATATAGTAACTGAGTTAAGCGCTTCTTGACACTAAGCTCCAGGTTGGCACCTACCTTGACTTCTTTCTTATCCTCTTCAGTACCTAAGTTAATTGTTTCAACCGGCTCTTCATGGGGTTGTATGGTCATTTCTTCCTGTGGTAGTAACCTGGCTAGTTCTCCTGGTATCTCACAATCTTCCTCACCTTCGTCTTCGGCTTGGTAGATCGGATTTTCAATGTCACAATAGGCCATAATAGAATCGTTACCCATGCTGTGATACGGTGGGAAAGAACTGACTATTTTTGGATATGCTGGTTTGCTTTTTGCGTTTGTTTTCGCAAAATGTCGCGGTAAGCAAGAGTCGCCACCGTATTTTATTTTATCCAACAAGGAAAGGAAAAAAGCACAGAAAAATTCCTTTTTCGAGATGTTTCTCGGGTCCGGGGGGTAAATTATAGAAAGGGAAGGTGTTAGCACCCTTTCTATCCATGGTTATCCACGGGCTCTTAGGTACTTGCTCAAAGTGTTTTCAAAAAATTGCTTTTCTTTGTGTTTGTGGGTTTGAAGAAGTTTTTGTTTGAAAGATGTAAGTGTGAAAAGTTTTGTTTTTGTTTTGGAAAGAGCAAGTACTTAAGAACCATCTACCTACTCGAAAAAGGAATCAATCTGTGCTAATGTCCTTTAGGCAATGCTATCCTACTATTGATGAGTAGGTAGCATCGTCATTGGAGTTTTAAGGGTCAATTCGATTAAGGGTCGTGCGGTCACTAAAGCAATGTTAGGACGCCTTAGCGGTAACCCTAATGTATTAGATCATTTTTCCGAGGCAACCATTTTGAGGCAACTATGATCTTTGGACAAGAGGGCGGCCTCTAAAACTTCCTATACTTAATGACCGCGTTACAAAGGTAACCAAGTGAGGTGTACCCTAAGAGTGCGCATGTGCGAGTGTGTTGTTTTCAGTTAATTTGTCTTTGTACATGTTAGTGGTTATCTATGTTGATTTTAGGTGTAAACGTTCAATCTTGTCATGCATTCCATATTATCAACCATCTAACAGTTTATAAGTTGCGGAAATTAAATTACGGAAATTAAACTAACTATTACAAGGCGTCGGGTATTTACATCGCCAAAAGCAACCCTTGAAATTAAAATGCGGGAAATAAATAAAACGATAAAAATATTTAAAGTCCTATTAAGCTATTACATTCCAGAAACAGATACAATATTGAGATAAAATAGATCGCGTGCGGGAAATTAAATCGGGCGAGTTCTAGGGTTTTGACCCTTTGATTTAAAGAAAGGATTTTTTGGTTTATTTTTGAATTAAAAAAAGAAATTAAACTAAGTTAATTATTAAATTAATAAGCTAATTAATTAATTAATGAAAATAATATTTTTGGATTTTTGATATTTAAAGAAATAAAAATAAATTAACCAAAGTTAATAAAAACCTAATTGTCTGAGTTAATTTTAATTATTGCAAAATATATTAAAAGTTATTCCTAATTAAAACTAAATTAATTAAATTAATTTTGTTAACAAAAATAAAATGCTGAAATTTAATTTTAATAAAGAAAATATTTTGTTTTTTTTTTTAATTTTATGAGGAAAAATGTTTTGATTGGTTAATGATAATAAAAATAATAACAATAAATGATTAAAAGAAATAATAAAAGAAAAGAGAAAAAAGTTAGGGTTTGGGCCTGATTAGGGGGGTGAAAATGGCAATTTTGTGGCCCATTAACATGCAGGCCTCGTTTAACTTCCCTGATTCCATGCATACACGTTGACCTTTGCCCATGGTAGACTTTCATTCTGGATCACCAGATCTGTCCTGGGGCCATCTGGTGCTTGGATATTTGAGGGCATATGATAGGCCTATAGCATTTGTTTGTACCTGATTACATGATAAAATAGAGGAAAATGCAAAGCGTTGGAGGCAGGGATCGAACCCCTGACCTCTAGCCAACAACACCTTGAGAGCACTCCCCTTAACCACTGGATCACTTTGCTTCAATCGTTAGTAAAATACAAACTAAATATAATATATAAAAACGCATCATTATGCCAGACAAAAAAGAAAACGCGCCAAGTATTTGAACCGGCCACTAGGAGGGGGACACGTCTTCGTCTTCTTCCTTCAACCCTATACATTTACCTGCAGATTTATATCTGCAGCTAAATTCGTATGTGCATCCTAAAATCCATTCTAGGCCATGAAAACTCAATCCAAGACCATGGTCATGCTCGTCTTCCTCCACTGGTCATGCCTATGTCCATCAATGGCACTGATTTTGCCTGAAAAAGAAATGCCCAAAAACAACAAACCACGAACCCTAGATTCGGCTATGGGGTTACAGGCCAGATAAATGCAATTGGCTAATGTAGAATGCTTTTAAATTGGACGATAATCATGAATATGCAAAGATTTTGTAAGAAAAGTGCAAGAATAAGGATATACGAATTCAAACGAAAAGCATTTTTTTGAGACACTTACAGAGCCGTTATGCGCGTATGGAGACTGGTTTTGGGTTGGTTTTGCTTCAGTGATTGTCCAGCAATGGATTAGTGTTGAGTTTCGCCCTTGAATTTGCCTCTAAGAATGATTTCAGTTTCACACTTTTTTGGAAATTTTTTCAAGTTTTGTTCTTGATGTTCTTGCAGCCTCTAGGTCTGGATTTCATGTGCTTTGGATTGTATATGTATGCTGCAATGTATTAGGTCAAAAAATTGGTCTTGAATCCTTGTACATTAATGCCTTGAGATTGGATTTGATCCTCCATTGAAAACTTTCTTAATTTGCCAAAAATCCAATCTTTTTGCACATGGAATGATTGATACAAATTTGATCATGACATTGATGATGATTAGATCCTGAAAATAGAAAAAGATCACATGTAATCAAGTTTTGGGATTTTATTTGATTTAAATTGATTTAAAATGAAATAATTCAATAAAAAATCAAATAAAATAGAAAAATTGATAAATGGATACAAGGCTGAATCTAAGACACGTGCGGAATGTGGCAAGCACAAATCAAGTGGAAACGAATGGGCCCATTTGACAAAATTTGAAGTTTTGGGGATAGTTGACTTTTGGCAATTTTGCAAAAATGCCCAACTTCAACAATGCATAACTTCTTCAATTTTGAACTTTTGGAAGTGTTATTGGACTTTTTAGAAAGCTTGAGATGTCCTCTAACCAACCCTTTTGTTCTCATCTCATTTTGATATTCCATACTAAAGTTATAAGCTTTGGAAAAAATGTGTTTTTGTTGACTTTCAAAAATGACCTATAATGTCCAAATTTGTAACTTTTTGTGAGTGCATTTCTTGATCTTGGGGTATGAATATGGATTGTAGGAAATTTCCTCATCTTCAAAATGAGCTTTGGATGGGTCATTTCTAATAAAGTATGAGAAAGTTATGCTTGGTCAAAGTTGAGTTGACTTTTCCTACAACACCCTAATTTAGCAACTTTTGAGTCTTGATGAATTTTGAGCAATCCTTGATGAATCATGATCAACCCTTGATCAAATGATGAAATATCCTCCAAAATGAGAATGTTGACAAAAAATCTTGAGGTTTGACTGTATTTGGGTCACAATTGACTTTTGACCTAGCACAGTCGATTTTTTGACCCCTTGAGCAATTGACTGAGCAAACTTCCTCTGCAAGGCTTGAAATTTGACATGGAGGAACTTGAGAACATATTAGGAAATTGGGGAGAACTTGAGGTCATTTGGATTCAAGGATCTTGATGCAACACAAAACCCTAATTTGGGGTTGACTGCCTTAGGAGATGACTTGTCTGACCCACTATTGAGCAATCTTGATCCACTTGTAGATTTTTCTTGCAATGTTTGGAGAAATATGAGAGGGAAAATTTTGGGGTACAACAGCTGACCCTGTTCAATCTTCTTAAACCTAAGGATATATATTGGCTTTCGGGCCTTTCGTGATCCGAAGGTGGAAGATGATTGAACACTAGAGTGCCCAGAAATTTGCACTCGCATGAAGTGGTATCAGCCTTGTGATATCGGGAATGGGCTTACAGATGCCATTTGGAGATTGTTGATAGGTGGTCTGAACTTCGGCTGGAATACGAATCAGGGAGATCTTATCGTCGATCTGACTGAACCAGAGGAGGTCTTGGATTAACTTTGGCTGGATACGAATCAGAAAAACCTTGGGGTCGATTTAACTGAACCAGACGAAAGTCTTGGAATATCTTCAACTGGAATACGAGTCAGAGAGATCTTAGGGTCGATCTTACTGAACCAGAGAAGGTCTTGGATTAACTTTGGCTGAATCGAAATCAGAAAAATCTTAGGGTCGATTTAACTGAACCAGATAAAAGTCTTGGAATATCTTCAACTGGAATACGAATCAGGGAGATCTTAGGGTCGATCTGACTGAACCAGAGAAGGTCTTGGATTAACTTTGGCTGGATCGGAATCAGAAAAATCTTAGGGTCGATTTAACTGAACCAGACGAAAGTCTTGGAATATCTTCAACTAGAATATGAATCAGAGAGATCTTATGGTCGATCTTACTGAACCAGAGAAGGTCTTAGATTAACTTTGGCTGGATACGAATCAGAAAAATCTTAGGGTCGATTTAACTGAACCAGACAAAAGTCTTGGAATATCTTCAACTGGAATACGAATCAGGGAGATCTTAGGGTCGATCTGACTGAACCAGAGAAGGTCTTGGATTAACTTTGGCTGGATCAGAATCAGAAAAATCTTAGGGTCGATTTAACTGAACCAGACAAAAGTCTTGGAATATCTTCAACTGGAATACGAATCAGGTAGATCTTAGGGTCGATCTGACTGAACCAGAGAAGGTCTTGGATTAACTTTGACTGGATAAGAATCAGGAAAATCTTAGGGTCGATTTAACTGAACCAGACGAAAGTCTTGGAATATCTTCAACCGGAGTATGAATCAGGGAGATCTTAGGGTTGATCTGACTAAACCGGAGAAGGTCTTGGATTAACTTTGGCTGGATCGGAATCAGAAAAATCTTAGGGTCGATTTAACTGAACCAGACGAAAGTCTTGGAATATCTTCAACTGGAATACGAATCAGGGAGATCTTAGGGTCGATCTGACTGAACCAGAGAAGGACTTGGATTAACTTTGGCTGGATCGGAATCAGAAAAATCTTAGGGTCGATTTAACTGAACCAGACAAAAGTCTTGGAATATCTTTAACTGGAATACGAATCAGGGAGATCTTAGGGTCGATCTGACTGAACCAGAGAAGGTTTTTGACATAGCTGAGAATTTAACTACATCTTTCCTGAAAGGTAAATGTCAGTCATATGCAATGCATGATATGGATCAAGCGATGATGTTATCAAAATAAATGAGATTGTGTTATATGATACGTATATGTATGCATCATGACATATGGAAATGTAATGTTTTAACTGGGGAAAATAAATCCCAGATAGCTGCTGGAGAATAGAGTTGAATTCTTCGTTTTCGCTGGGGATAACAAACAAAGATGATTGTGAGAATAGACCTGTAGGAGAGGATAACTACGTTGGGGAATAAACTGATGAGGATATTACTCTATGGGGAAGAGATGCTCTGCTGAGGATTCCACTGATAAATTCCACCGGGATGAATTATCGTTGCTGGTGATATTGAGTCCGTTGAGGATTGAATTCTTGTTTGTGAAAGGGAAGAACTCCGCTGGAGACGATCTCTCAGTGGCGACGTTACTGGGGATACCCTGTTAGACTTTTGTGGGGATAATCCTTTGAACTTGGCTGTGAATGATCCTTTGAACTCGGCTGGGGAGATTTATTTTGTACTCCGCTGGGGATAAACTTCCAGAGTCTACTGAGGATAATGCTTCAACTCCGTTGGGGAAGCTTTTTCAGACTGCACTGGGCAAATTTTAACTCCACTGGGGGTATCTTGTAATCTGCCGGGGAACATTCTTATACTCCGCTGGGGAATATTAAGACTGCCGAGGGTATCAAGCCTTTTTAGTGCTGATGGTAGATCAACTCTGCTTGGGGAGAGCATTACTGATTTACTCATATTTGCAAGTCCCAGCTGGGGGAGAGCCACCATTATTGTCTTACTCTGCGGGGAATGAAGGTATCTTAGCCATATTCTTCAGCTGAATTTACCTTGTACCTGGTGGACAGAGCAACTATACAGCTTGGACAAATTTTATTGCCCCTGTTTCTGATATTACCCGTAATCGTCTTTTGTTTCGCATGTAAATATTTATGAGCAACAATTAATGTCAAGTGCATATATCAAAAATGAACATTGGACGTTCTTCGCAAAACAAAACAGATAAAGGAAAAACAGTTTGAAATTTCTTTGAAAATGAATTGTATTGATTTTGAAGTTTGGCCTGTAAATAGGCGTTTTTGTACAAGGGGCTGACGTCCTAGTAAGAGAACGCCGCTGAATAATAGAATTTACACAATTTGTGAAAAACTAAACAAAACAGCTATGTGAATGATCCCACTGGGTTCCAACTCTGCTATTGCCTTTATGTCCTCGAGCATCTCATCACTTTGTTGTTGGTTGAAGGTAGATCAGATTGATTAGTGCCGTCTGAGCTTAATAGTTGATACCGGAGTCTGGATGCAAGGTGATCTAATGAGACACAGTGTTACACTTTGATCCCTAATTTTTTCCTGGACCGCCCTTTCGGGTTTTCATTCCATCGGGATACCCTTTTTTGCCCAAGCCGCCTTTTCAGGTTTTTGACTTGCCGGGTGTACAGATTTTTCATTTTCATCCCTTATTTTTTCCCGAACCCTTTTGGTTCGCCGGGAAGCCCTTATTTTTGCCTAGGCCAGTCAACCTAGCGGGTCTTTGATTATGCGTAGTATCTTTTCACTATGTCTGCATTGACGGGGTGAGGAAGGTCGTCACCATCCATGGTGGTTAGAATCATAGCTCCTCTTGAGAAAATGTTCTTAACCACAAATGGCCCTTCGTAAGTAGGGGTCCATTTGCCCCTGGGATCATCTTGAGGTAGGATAATGCGCTTGATCACCAAATCCCCAACTTGATACTCTTGTCGTCTAACTTTCTTGTTAAATGCCTTGATCATCCGTTTTGGCACGTCTGACCATGATAAATAGCAGTGAGTCTCTTTTCGTCGATTAGGTTCAACTGATCAAGTCGGGTCTGAATCCAGTCATCTTCACTCAAACCTTCATCCTTCATAATCCGAAGAGAGGGTATTTGAACTTCAATGGGCAAGACTGCCTCCATGCCATATACCAAGGAATAGGGTTTTTCCCCTGTTGACGTCCGTGCTGAGGTACGATACCCATGAAGAGCAAACGGTAAAATCTCATGCCAGTCTTTGTATGTCACTATCATCTTTTGCACAATCTTCTTAATGTTCTTATTAGCTGCTTCTAGAGCCCCATTCATCTTCGGCCGGTAGGGAGAAGAGTTGTAATGCTGTATCTTGAATTGCTCGCAGAGCTCGGTGATCATCTTGTTATTGAGATTGGTACCATTGTCCGTAATGATCCTCTCTGGTACACCATATCGACAGAGCAGATTGTAACGAATGAACCGTGCCACGACGTTCTTGGTTACAGTAGCAAAGGAAGCTGCTTCAACCCATTTCGTAAAGTAACTGATTGCTACCAGGATGAAACGATGCCCGTTGGATGTTGTAGGTATGATCTCGCCGATCATATCAATGCCCCACATTGCAAAAGGCCAAGGAGCTATCAAGACGTTCATAGGAACTGGAGGTATGTGCACCTTATCAGCATAGACTTGGCATTTGTGACATGTCTGAGAATGCCGATAACAGTCGGCTTCCATTGTGGACCAATAATATCCTGCCCGTAGGATCTTCTTTGCCATGGTGTGTCCACTGGAATGAGTTTCGAAAGTACCTTCATGTAACTCCGCCATGATCCTTTCTGCTTCACTCTTATCCACACATCGTAGTAAGGTCGATTCATGGTTACGCTTGTAAAGGATGCCATTACTGATGAAGAACTTTGCCGCGAATCTTCTCAAAAACTTCTTGTCATTAACAGATGCACCTTCGGGGTATTCCTGAGCTTCAAGGTATCTTTTCACCTCATGAAACCATGGTTTTTCTGTTACCTCTTCAGTCTCTATGTCACAGCAATGTGCAGGTTCGTCCAATCTTTAAATGATAATCCGGGTAGCTTCGTTGTCCCAATTGACTTTTGTGATACGGTGGGAGAACTGACTTGAGGTTTGCGTTTGTATTTGCACTTGTTCGGTTTACCAAGAGTCGCCACCGACCTTTTATTTTATCCTAAGAGTCGCCATCTCAAAGGTTAAAAAGAACAGGAAAAACCTTTGAGATGTTTTCGTGGGTTCGGGGGGTAGATTATGAAAAGGGAAGGTATTAGCACCCTTTTCATCCATGGTTATCCATGGGCTCTTAGTTACTTGTTTTAGATCACTTACCTTTGATTTTCAATTGCTTGAAATGGTGGTGTGTGTGTGTGTGTTTGAAAATGTTTTGAAAAAGATGCCTTGTCTAGGCAACCGTTGTAACAATTCTTTACTCGAATGTTTTACAAAGGTGTTTGTCTTTTCGAAAAGATATTTCAATGTTTTTGAAAGCTGTTTTTGAAAGTATGTTGTGGAGTGGGTTTTGAAAAAGTAGGCAAGTGTGTTTTACAAGTTTGATCAAGTAACTAAGAGTTGTCTACCCCTAAATTTACTCAAAGATTTTTCTCATGTTTTAACCCTTTTAATAGTATTGTTCCACCATTGTATTTGGTGGACAATCTTGTGTTAGGATGTTAACAGGACGGGCGCGGGTCATCGTATAGACCATGAATGCAATGGTGCCAAGTGTCTTTGGAAATTCGCTTGAGGGACTTGATCATTTTTAGGCAACTTCGAAAGCGTCATCGAGGGACTATGATCATTTGATTTGTTTTGCCAAAGAAACTCAACATGCAAGCATGGCCCATTTTGGAAGGCAACAAGCGGGATTACCCTAGGGGTGCAAGTGTGAATTGTGTATTGATTGTCATGCATTTGTCTTGTATTTAGGTTATCTAGCGGTTGATTTTAAATCTTCGCATACAAACCCTAATTACTATACAGTATATAGAAAGCGATAAATTGCGGGAATTTAAAGTCTAAGCTATTACAAATAAGTATCCTGGAATGGGGGTACAAATATTTACAAATGGGGATGAGACTTATTAGGAGAGTAGTGTCCAAATATATTTACAACCAAATCGAATTGCATTCTCAATGTAACATGTATCAATGCATAAGAATAAAAAGCAATGTATCAAAAGTATTTGTGTAAGTGTATATGATTATTTACAAGTGAGAAAAGTATGTTAACTTAATGCAAAATTAAGTACTTTATTTATTCTTATGTTTTTGTTAATTAAGTATAAACAAAAGTTTTAAAGAAAAGAAAATGCTTAAGAAATTCTATTTTTATGTATTAATGTTTTTATGTATGAAAAAGATTTATTAAAAAGAGTTTTAAGATTAAAAATCTATTAACCTAATTAAATCTAATATTTATGTATTTTTTCAAAATGTAATAAAATAAAAGAAAATTTTGTATAAAAATAATGTATTGTTTTATTTAACAAAATAAAGGTTAAGTTATATAAAAAGAAAATAAAGGGATAAAAATAAAAAAGGATTGATATAAGAGTATAAAAAAAATAAAAAAAAGTTGAATGGGCCATGGAGTTGGTTCTTGGCCCAAAACAAAAATTGAAAGAGGAACAAAAGGGGGGTATGCACACTGAAAGGAGGGGTCTGGCACTAGAGATGCATTGGGCTTAAGCTTTAGGACGGGGCAAGGCCCAGACGGTTTTGACAACATTTTTCTTTAGGGTTTTATTATGTTAGTCTTAGAACTGGATTAGGGTTACAGGCTTAGAGCGGCGCCGTTTCCACCTTTGTCCTCTTCGTCTCCTTGAGCCATGGATTCTGACCTCCCCCCTTCGTCTCAGCTACCAAACGCCATCATTGCTCCCTCCTCTCCATGGTCACGCAGGCGGCGATTTCGAAGAAGGTAATGATTCAAACTTAACGCATTTTTAGGGTTTCAGTTCATGCATGTTTTTAATCTTTTTATGTATTGATTCTTTATGTGCTATCTGTTTCTGTGTGAGGTGTGGAAGAGAAGAGGTACTACCTTTGGGGTTCGTTGCTTGGAGAGGAGGAGAGGCGAACTGGAGGCGTGTCTCAGGCAGCTGGAGGCGAGGGCGTGTGATGTGCTGTGAGCTTTGCTTTTCCTGGTATTCGTATTTGCTTTAGGTTTTATGATGATGATTTTCTGAAAACCCTTGCTTTATCTGTTTTTGAACACTTCTTTTCCTCTTCTTCTGTTTTCCTCTGAGATTATTTGATGATATGTTGATTGCTGAGTTGCCTTGTTGGTTATTGCTTAATGATGAACATGATTCTGAGTATGGATTTGTGTAGCTTTTCCTCTCTTTGGCATTTGATTATGATATCTGAGTTTCTTTTCCTCTTCTTCTGTTTGCCTATGATTGATGGTATTGCTTCTGAGATTGCTTAGTGGTTGGACCCTGTGATGAGCCTAGCTCTGAGGGTTTGGATTTGAAAGGTTTAGGCTGAGTTTGCTTCAGGCATGAAGTTTTTTAGGCTTGTGGGCTTGATGTATTAGCAGCTTTTTGGTATGAACGGTTTATAAGCTTGTTTGGTTTTTGATGCTTGGCCTTTTTTTTGGTTTATGAGGCTTGTATGTTGCAGGATGTTTAGGCTTTGTATGCTTGTATTGATGAAACAGGTCTGGCTTGGGCTTGTGTTTATAACTTATGCAGGTTAAGGCTTCAGTTTGTGTTTGACAGTTTGTTTGTAGGCTTGTTTGTAAGCTTGTTTGTAAAGGCTTATTGGCTTCAAGCTTGTTTTGGAGGCAGGCTCTTGTTATGTAACAGGTTTTGAGGTGTTTGAATGTTTAAGGCGGGTTTGAGAGTTTACAAGCTTTGAACACCAGTTTGAGGCTTATGAGCTTTGTGTTATTTTTGTTATGTGGTTCTTCTGCCTCTTCCTCTACTGTGTTAAGATATGTTTGTTTTATATCTTTTTCTAAGCCTCAAGCCTGTAAGCCTCTTCTCTCTCTCTTCTCTCTCTCTATCAGAAAAAGCATTTGTTTATTGCTTACTGTACTATGCTCTGAAAAAGTAACTGGCTGTAAAATGATGAATTTGAATGTTTGCTTGCAATGTATCTTTCCTCTGCATACTTTCCAGATTTCCTGCATATTTTTGTGTACTTTGTTGATAGCTTTTGGCTTTTGATATCTTTCTATATCTTTTGGACAACTTTTGACAGTTTCCTTTGGGCAATTTGTTTTGACATTCAGTTTTCTTAGTTTGAAACTTGTGACTTGTTTTGTGCAGTTCAGTTTGCTATTCAGCTTGAAAACTTTGGTTGACAATTTGGAATTATGAACTATGCAGCTTTGTATTTGGCATATTGAATAGCTTTGTGCATTTCATATTTTTTTGCAAGCATATTTCTATCCCTCTTTGTGAACCAAGAATTTCTTGTGATTTGCAGAGAGGGTGGACAATTGATTCCGGCCAGTCACTTTTAATGATGAGCTTTTTTATGATTAACTGTCTGCTTTTTTTATTTTTCATATGTATTTGACTTCTTTTCTTTTCTTTTTGTAGGTAAAAATCAGTTGAGCACAGGGGAGCATCAGTAGAAGACGAAGACTTAAGATAATTAGGATACAGTTTTATTTCATTTTAATTATTTGTAATATTATTATTGTAAAAAAATGTAAATAAATTTACAGTGTTCCAATAATAATTTGTAACAAACAATTAAAGATGAATAAAAATCCTTCTTAGTCAGTTAATTCTTTTTTCCAATTCACTGTCTATTTAATTATTCAAGTTTCTTAAATTAAAATAACTGGAAGTAAATCCCAACTATTCTAACTTAGAATAAATAAATAATTAATAAACACTGTGGTCTTGTAATCAATAATAAACCCGGCGTCCCACTTAAACATAAGCAATGCACAGTTAATCAAACCAACATCCATATGCTTATCCTTTTTTCTGATTAAATCAAACACTGCAAACTCTCAATCAGAAGCCTCAATCCATATCTCAGAGTAAATTGAAAAGAACTGTAGAATTAATTCTTTCTGAGAATGCGCGCACAAACCCTAGTTCTTGATTTATTGTCAAAGGAGCGTCCGCCTGATCAAACCCTGAGCTAAACTCAACCAAACCCTAATAATCTGCTTGAACTATTCCAGAGCCATGAAAACCCTAATTTGGATAGACTGATAAGAAAAAGTCTGTTTGACTGATTCTTACGCCAATCTGAAAAAGTCAGGGAAAACCTGAAGCTGTGATTTCTTGTGGAAAAATAGGAGGGCAAATTTTGGGGTACAACAACTTTGAACATAGAAGACATCGTAGCCAGCGCGTCCGCCAACTGATTCTCCTCTCTAGGGAAGTGTTCAAAGGTTATCTCCTTGAAATGGGGAAGCAACGTCAATACATACTCCTTGTAAGGAATAAGATTTGGGTGTTTCGTATCCCACTCACCTTTGATCTGACTGATCACGAGAGCGGAATCTCCGAAAACACTCAAGAACTTAATCCTTAGGTAAATTGCTGCTCGAAGACCCATGATGCATGCTTCATACTCCGCCATATTGTTAGTGCAGTTGAAACATAGTCGGGTGGTAAATGGAGTATGAGAGCCTTTAGGAGATATGATCACGGCACCAATGCCATTACCCAAAGCGTTTGAAGCTCCATCAAAGTACATAGACCATTGGGATCCTTCCTCAGGTCCTTCATCCGGTCCAGGTGTCTCATAATCAGTCACTATCATGATATTCTCGTCCGGGAATTCAAAGTTCATAGACTGGTAATCATCCACTGCCTGATGTGCCAAATGGTCTGCCAACACACTTCCCTTGATTGCCTTTTGGGTCGTGTACTGGATGTCATACTCAGTCAAGATCATCTCCCATCTTGCTATTCTTCCAGACAAAGCAGGCTTTTCGAAGATATACTTGATTGGATCCATCTTTGATATCAACAAAGTAGTGTGAGTCAGCATATACTGTCTCAGCCGGCGAGCAGCCCATGCCAAAGCGCAACAAGTTTTCTCGAGCAACGAGTATGGGTCTCGCAGTCGGTAAACTTTTTGCTAAGGTAATAAATAGCATGCTCTTTTCGGCCAGACTCGTCATGCTGACCCAGCACACACCCCATTGAGTTGTCGAGTACTGTCAAGTATAAGATCAAAGGTCTCCCTTCAACTGAAGGCATCAGAATAGGTGGCTCTTGGAGATACTCTTTGATCCTTTCGAAAGCAGCCTGACATTCATCGTTCCAACGTACCACTTGATCTTTCTTCAGTAGCTTGAAGATTGGCTCACAAGTAGAAGTTAGGTGTGAGATGAATCGGGCAATGTAGTTCAGTCGTCCTAGGAAGCCTCTGACTTCTTTCTCTGTTCTGGGAGCTGGCATTTCCTGTATAGCCTTCACTTTTGCAGGATCCACTTGAATGCATTTATCACTTACGACGAAACCCAGCAGCTTACCAGATCTCACCCCGAAAGTGCACTTGTTCGGGTTTAACCTCAGCTTGTAGAACTTCAACCTGTCAAACAAATTCTGAAGGTGGTCAAGATGTTCCTCCTCAGTTTGAGATCTTGCAATCATGTCATCGACGTATACCTCAATCTCATGATGGATCATGTCATGAAACAAAGCAACCATGGCACGCTGATACGTTGCCCCAACATTCTTTAGTCCAAAAGGCATGACCTTGTAGCAAAAGGTACCCCATTGAGTAACAAAAGTTGTCTTCTCCATGTCTTCGGGAGCCATTTTAATCTGATTATAACCGGAGAAACCATCCATAAAGGATAAGACTTTATGCTGAGCGGTGTTGTCAACCAGAACATCGATATGAGGTCGAGGGAAATCATCCTTGGGGCTTGCCCTGTTCAGATCCCTATAGTCAACACACATTCGAACCTTACCATCCTTCTTCGACACAGGAACCACGTTGGCCACCCACTGAGGGTAAGAAGTAACTGCTAGAAAACTGACGTCAAATTGTTTCATGACTTCAACCTTGATTTTCTCAGACATCTCTGGGCGCATTCGGCGGACCTTCTGTTTTACTGGAGGACAGTCTTCCTTGGTAGGCAGGCGGTGAACCACAATATCGGTATCTAAACCAGGCATATCTTCATAAGACCAGGCAAATATCTCAACATAGTCACGCAACATCTGAATCAACTGTTGTTTCACACTAAGCTCCAGGTTTGCACCAACCTTGACCTCTTTCTTGTCCTCTTATGTACCCAGATTTACTGATTCCACTGGCTCTTCATGTGGCTGTATAGCCCTCTCCTCTTGGAGTAACAATCTTGAAAGTTTACCAGGAACTTCGCAATCATCTTCACCTTCGTCTTCGGCTAAGTTGATCGGATTTTTGAAGTCATAACTGGCTGTAGCAGAGTCGTTACCAGTGAGATCCAGAGTGGACGTAGACCTGTATATGTGAGTGTGTGTAAAATAGTTGTTTTGCAATATATAATAAAAGAAAAACAAGGAGCGCAAAATTTGAAATGCAATAAACGTCCAATGCTTTTATTAATGATATATGAAAATAACACACATAAAGCCCTCACAAATAAAGCCACGGTGCCCCGGGTAAGACACCGGGCCGTAGAGTTTAAAACATTGTCTATTACAAATTCAAAATAAGAAGTTTCATTACTGGGTAACGAAAGTAATAGGGATGAAGTCCTTTGCTGTCCAGTTGCTTGGTCCACCGTCGGTCGTAGGATAGATCCAAATGTCGAACTCAGACTCTTCCACCTCGTCTTCAATGGCATTCACTCCCGAATTGCTGATGAACACGGGAGGTCTTCCGATCCGTGCATTCCGAACAGCCTTTTGAGCCTCTGCAGTGAAACCCAAACCAAACTTGTTAATCTTCTGTGCAAAATCAGGGAGTCGGCCCCAATTTGCACACCCACCTTTCTCGACTACAGCCCGAACATCCTTAAAGGAAGCCATCTTCATAGGAGAATCTTCAACAACAGCCTCAGCTGACGCCAGTGTCTGGGGAACCTCTTCAAAATGTTGAAATGGGGTCTCAATGAACTCCCCATCCATTTCTACGTATCGGAAAGAGTTGAGGTGGCTCACCATGTACTCTTCCTCTCCTTGTACTGTCACAATTTTCCCTTTCACTGGGTACTTCAGCTTTTGGTGGAGCATTGAGGTTACGGCCCCAACTTTGTGGATCCATGGACGACCCAACAAACAAGAATAAGATGGCCGAATGTCCATCACATAGAATGTAGAGTTGAAAACCTGAGAAACAACCTTAATCGGAATATCCACTTCTCCATGCACCATTCTTTTAGACCCATCAAAGGCCCTAACAACAATGTTGCTTGGCTTCAGCTCCAACCCTTCACAGTCCAACCAGACTAGAGCTTTCTTAGGCAAGACGTTCAATGAGGAACCAGTATCCATCAATACATGAGCAAGAGTAGTGCCCCTGCATTCAATGGAGACATGCAGGGCATCATTGTGATTCTTCCCTTTGGCAGTCAAGTCAGCATCAGAGAAACCCAACCCATTATCAGCAGTCAGACTAGCCACGCAATCTTTAAATTGATCAGCCGATGTCTCTTGCGGTACGTGTGCAGTCTTTAGGAAAGCAATCAGAGCCTTGGCATGGTCCTCTGAGCATAGCAACAATGACAACATAGAGATCTTGGACGGGGTTTGCCCCAGATGCTCAACTACATGGTAGTCACTCTTTTTGATGATCTTTAAAATCTCTTCAATCTCTTGTCTAGAAGCTTCAACAGTAATTGTCTTTGGTGCCTCCGTCCGGGCAGGCTCACTGGTGGTCCCCTTGCCCCGGGTGTCAGATGACTCGGCGACAGGGGTGATAATAGGAACTTGAACAGGAATAGTAGCGGGTACACTGGCAGGTGTAATAACAACAGGTTTCCGGGCAGTTGGTGGAGAGATATCAGGGGAGAAAAGTCTTCCGCTGCGGGTGACTTTAGCAGGTCCAACAATGTTGCTGACGTCAGTGTTAGCATCCAACTCTTGTTTAATTCCATGAAAATAAACATCAGCCCCGTAATGCCAAGGGACAGCTTTATCAGATGTGTAGGGGATAGGCCTAGGAACAGTGATGGTCAATGGTGCGATTCTTGGAACAGATGTAATTCTAACAGGCTTTCTCGAGGAAGCCTTGGAAGAATTGTCGAGAATGGTGATAATAGCAACTTCTTCAGTATGAACTAAGGGAACGACAACCTTCTCAAACAGAATTTCTTTACTATCCATCAGACGTTGGACACCTGATTTTAAAAGATGGCAACCAGTTGGTAGGGCAGAACACATACGGCAACCTTCGTCACAGCCCGGAAATAAACCGGCTAGCAAAAGGTTCTTCTTCACAATCATCAAAGGGGTAACAATGTCATTCACAGAAATCACGAATGAGTCTTCATCTATAGCATTCACTCCATGCTTGGGCATAGGAGCAGTCACAACATTAGGTCTTTCGGGCCCCTCGAACTCAATCTCCTTAGCGTCAATTAAGTCATGTATTTTGTTCTTCAAAGCCTAACAATCATCTATATTATGCCCCGGGCTATCAGAGTGAAAAGCACAGCGGGCATTAGGGTTTTACTTCGGTGATGTTGTATTTGGATTCTTCGGGGCTTCCCTTGGAATCACTAGATTGGTCTTTAATAACTGTGGCAGAATCTGAGACAAAGTCATGTTGAGATGGGTGAATTGCCTTCGAGGTCTCTCGGCCTTTTGTTGATTGTTGTGCTGAGGAGCACCAGCAGGTCTTGAAATAACAACCGCATTAACAGCTTGGCGGCGTTCAGGTCTATTCTGGCCTTTCAAACTGTAGACAGCACTGGACTCTTTCTTAAAAGGATTTTTCTCGGTGCTTGATGAAACACCCTTTTGTATCTTACCAGCCTTAATACCAGCCTCAATCCTCTCACCGATCATAATTAGCTTTGTAAACCCAGACGAAGAGCTTCCAATTAGGTGGTTGAAAAATGGACCAGACAAAGTCCCCAGAAACATATCCACAAGCTCCCGATCAACCAAGGGTGGTTGCACTCTTCCGGCGAGGTCCCTCCACTTCTGAGCATAACCTTTGAAACCTTCGCCCGTTCCAATTGACATACCTTGGAGTTGGGTACGCGTGAGAGCGAGGTTGGAATTGTATTGGTACTGCCTGTAAAAAGCAGTAGCCAAATCTTCCCAACTACGGATACTGGCTCCGTCCAACTGGTAAAACCATTCAAGCTGAGTCCCTGAGAGACTGTCTTGAAATAAGTGAATCCATAGGTTCTTATCAGCGGTGTACGGCTGAATCTTCCTTACATATGACCGGAGGTGCAGCTTCGGACAAGAAACTCCGTCATACTTAGCAAAGGCTGGTGCTTTGAATTTGTGGGGAATCACCACCCCATATGATAGACCCAGATTACCAAAGTCCAGACCAGGCACTTTCTAAACTTCCATCTCATTCAACCGGTCTTCCAGTTGTGTGTATCTATCCTCAGCAGAAGGATACTGTCTTCGTCGAAGTCCGTCTCGTTGTCTAAGACCACAGGGCTAGGAGCCCTTCTTTCCTCTTGACTATCTTTCCCTCCAGATGAGGTAGTTAAATCAACTTCATCCCGTAGCCTGTTTCCAAACCTGTGACCTATGTTAAATAGGACTGTCCTCTTCTTCTTCTTCTTCTTTTCTTTCAGAATCAGGGTCTTCAGATCTTGCTGACCCTTAGCTAGATTCATGAACAACTCTTGGAATTGGGCATTTTGAGCCTGTATGGCCTTGATTGCTTGCTCAGTTGATGGTTCAGCAGACATGATGAGTGCTGAAATAAACAGCGAAGAAGATAAGAGACCTGTAATGGGTACCTGTTATGAAGTGCATGGGATGAAATGCGTATGCTATGATTTCAAAGACAATCGAGAGATTCATATTCGTAAACAAGAAATGAAACACACTTTTATTAGATGAACTTTGAAATTCAAATTGTTCAACAAATTTCCCTTAAGGCATTACAAGAAAGGAAATACTGAAAAGGAAATAAAAACTGGAAAGGAAATAGTCAAAGGACAATCAGTGCTCCCAGGGTTGCTTCTTGTCGGTGCGGACATAGTCATTGAGAATCCGCTCGTTCTCCAGCTGCCTAGTCAACTTCTGGATCTTCTGCTCTTACTCGTTAAACTTTTCTCGGTAAGTATCCCGCTCTTCTCTCAGCTGCATCCAAGACCTTTTCAGTTCCCCAATGTCAGCGGGCATATGAGGATGGAGGATGGTCGGAAGAACCCCTTCTTCATTAGCAACTTCAACAATGATAGGCAGGACGACTTCATATGGCATACTCAGCTTTTGGGAACGGATATGGACCCATCTGAGATATGGCTCCATCGGAAGAGAAGTCTTTGGACCCAGCTCATGTGGATCAGATCTGTGGACTCTATCCCAAGCTCTTATGAATTTGCGGCGTTGCTCGTTGCTATCCCCTTGAAAATCAAAGATGATACTAGGCATTAGCAGCTCATGAGGTCCTTCTCTTCTGGCTCGCCCAAACTAATGTAATGCCAAGCATGGATTATAAGAAATTCCTCCATGGGTCCCTATCAGTGGAACATTGGGGTATTCCCCACAGCGATCAATAATGGCCACCTCGTCCATACCCTTGATAGTCCATATGATGTCATTATGAGAGAGAGACATAACCCTATAGGCCCAGCCAATGCCTTCTTTATTCTTCAGCACTCATTTGGGGAGGTGCAAAATAAACCACCTCGCCAATAATGGAGCACAGCACATCAAGGTTCCTCGCTTTCGGGAAGTACGGGCATAAAGCTGATGAAGAATGTCACCCAAGAGAGTGGGTACAGGATTACGAGAGATGAAGATTTTCATCGCGTTCACATCAACAAAGGAGTCAGGATTCGGAAACAATACCAAGCCATATATCATAAGAGCCAGAATATCTTCGAATGCCTTGAAGTCTAAACTATCCCAGAAATAATTAGCCTTACCAACCAAGAACTTAGTCAGAAAGCCCTTTGCTCCACTTCTAGTCTCCCAATTAGCCATTACCTCATCCTTTGTCATATGAAGGGCTGAAGCAATCTCTTCTGGCCTAAGGATCTTCTCCCAACCGGTAAACGGGGTCTGCTCCAGAATAGAGATACCGAGCAGATCAGAGAACTCTTCTAAGGTGGGAACCAACTGGTAGTTCTGAAAAGTAAAGCAATGGTACAGCGGATCATAGAATTGGACCAAAACACTCATCATCTGCTCGTCCAATTTGGAGGTGACCAAACTGAGAAGATACCCATGTCTTCTGATGAAGGAGGTAGTATCAGGCATCTTTGCAATTAATTCTTTAAGCATGGTGGGAACCTGGACAAAGTTGATCCGGATGGTATTCCTACGCATGGGCATCATGACCTACAAAACAGAACAAAGATGAATCCCTCCTGTCTTTGAAATAGGTTAGTCCAATACAAGATGTATGCAATGTTATGATGTCATGATGTCATGATAGAAAGCACATCACAAGTATCCACAAATAGTAAACATGGTAAAGGCACACAAGTCACACATAGAGCCCTTAGATTTCAGGCTGACAAGGAGCTTAGGTACTACCCTCTTTCAGTTCAGTTGGTTTAAACATGTCCTAAAAATAGTAACCAGGTTCTAGAGTGTGATACAGTGGGAAGAGAACTGACTGTTTTTGAATGCTGGTTCGCGTTTTTGTGTTTGTATTCGCAAAATGTCGCGATAAGCAAGAGTCGCCACTGTCTTTTATTTTATCCAACAAGGAAAGGAAAAAAGCACAGAAAAATTCCTTTTTCGAGATATTTCTCGGGTTCGGGGGGTAGATTATAGAAAGGGAAGGTGTTAGCACCCTTTCTATCCGTGGTTATCCACGGGCTCTTAGGTACTTGCTCAAAGTGTTTTCAAAATTTGCTTTTCTTTGTGTTTGTGAGTTTGAAAGAGTTTTTTGAGAGGTGTAAGTGTGAAAAAGGTTTTGTTTTTGTTTTGAAAGAGCAAGTACTTAAGAACCATCTACCTACTCGAAAAAGGAATCAATATGTGCTAATATCCTTTAGACAATGCTATCCCACTATTGATGAGTAGGTAGCATCATCGTTGGAGATTTAAGGGTCAATTCAATTAAGGGACGTGCGGTCACTAAAGCAATGTTAGGATGCCTTAGTGGTAACCCTAATGTCTTAGATCATTTTTCCGAGGCAACCGTTTCGAGGCAACTATGATCTTTAGACAAGAGGGCGACCTCTAAAACTTCCTATACTCAATGACCACGTTCGAAGGCAACCAAGCGAGGTGTATCCTAAGAGTGCGCATGTGCAAGTGTGTTGTTTCAGTTAATTTTATCTTTGTACATGTCAATGGTTATCTATGTTGATTTTAGGTCTAAACATTTGATCTTGTCATACATTCCCTATTATCAAACATCTAACAGTTTATAAGTTGCAGAAATTAAATTGCGGAAATTAAAACTAACTATTACAAGGCGTCAGGTATTTACACCGCCAAAAGCAACCCTTGAAATTAAAATGCGGAAAATAAATAAAGCGATAAAATAATTAAAGTCCTATTAAACTATTACATTCCGAGAAACAGATACAATATTGAATAAATATGGATTGCGTGCGGGAAAATTAAATCGGGCGAGTTCTAGGGTTTTGACCCTTTAATTATTAAAGAAAAGATTTTTTGGTTATTTTTTAAATTAAAAAGGAAATAAACCAAGTTAATGATTAAATTAATAAACAAATTAATTAATAAAAATATTTTTGGGTTTTTGAGTATTTAAAGAAATAAAATAATTTGATCAATATTAATAAAAACCTAATTGTCTAAGTTAATTTTAATTATTACAAAAGATATTAAATTTATTTCCTAATTAAACTAAATTAATTAAATTAATACTTATTAACAAAAATAAAAATGCTGGAAATTAATTTTAATAATGAAAACGTTTTTTTGGTTTTTAATTTTATGAGGAAAAATGTTTAATTGGTTAGTTAAAATAAAAATAATAACAATAATTAATTAAATAGAAATAATAAAATAAGGAAATAGAAAACTCAGGGGGGGTTTTGGGCTTGAAAGGAGGTGAGAATTGCAATTTGATGGCCCAATTATGCAGGCCTGCGTTGACCTTTGGGAATTCCATGTGACACGCTGACTTGAGAGTATGATGGACATCTCATCTGGACCACCAGATCTGACCTGGGGCCATCTGACAAGCATCTGAGTGAGGGAGTATGATGGATCCCACGCTGGCATCATCACTGGATCACCTATTGAAAAATAACAAACAAATGCATTGGGGACCTGGGATTCGAACCCAGGTCCTGTAAGTCATTGGACAACACTTCCACCACTCAACCAACGCGCTTTAGTTGTATACCTATTGGACATAATAATAATAAAATAGGAAAACGCGTATTATGCCAGAAATAAATGAAAAAAGAAACGCGCCAAGTTTGAATCAGCCAATGGGAGGGGGGCACGTCTTCATCTTCTTCGTTCAGCCTAGATATTTACCTGCGGATTTGCATCTGCAGCTAAATTCACATGTGCATTCTAAAATCTATTCTAGGCCATAGAAATTGATTCCAAGACCATAATCATGCTCGTCTAGGCCTCCTGAGCACGTCTATGTTCATTAATGGCTCCAATTTTACCTGTAGCAAAAATGCCCAAAAACACAAACCACGAACCCTAGATTCGGCTAGGGGGTTATAGTCCATATAAATGCAATCCAATAATGCAGAAAGCTTATAAATTGAACAAGGATCATGAATATGTCAACGATTAGCCAAGAAAATGCAAGAATGTGGAGTTTTGATTTTGAGTACAGGGCGGTGTTTTGAGAGACTTACAGTGCGATTGAGAGGGTGTGAGAGCTTGTTTCTGATTGCAAGAGGTTCAGTGGATACCCAACAAGGGATTGGTGTTGATATTTGTCCTTGAAACGCCTCTATGCACGATTTCAGTTTCACACTTTTTCACCTTTTTTTAAGTTTTGCCTTTGATGATTCTGCAGCCTCTAGCCCCTAATTCGTGTGCCTTTCACTTGTATATGTAATAAGAAATCCATTAGGTCAACAAATAGGTCTTAAATCTTTGTAAATCAATGCTTGGAGATTTAATTTGATCCTCCATTTATAACCTTCCAATTTTGTCCAAAATCCAATCTTTTTGCACATGGAATGTATGATACGAATTTGATTCACTTGATGATGATGATTAGGTCCTGAAATAGCCAAAAAGAGATCAAATAATCAATGTTTGGATTTTATTTGATTTAAAATGAAATAATTCATTAAAAAATCAAATTAAATAAAAAAATTGACAAATGGTCACAAGGCTGAAGCTAGGACACGCGTGTAGTGTGACAAGATCAAATCAAGTGGAAAAGAATGGGCCCATTTGACAAAATTTGAAGTTTTGGGGATAGTTGACTTTTGGCAATTTTGCAAAAATGCCCAACTTCAACAATGCATAACTTCTTCAATTTTGAACTTTTGGAAGTGTTCTTGAATTTTTTAGAAAGCTTGAGATGTCCTCTAACTAACCTTTTTGGTATCATCTCATTTTGATATTCCATTCTCAAGTTATAAGCTTTGGCAAAAAGGTGTTTTTGTTGACTTTCAAAAATGACCTATAATGTCCAAATTTGTAACTTCTTGTGAGTGCATTTTCTGATCTTGGGGTATGAAGATGAATTGTAGGAAATTGCATCCTGTTAAAAATGATCTTTGTATGGGTCATTTCTCCTAAAATATGAGAAAGTTATGCCTGGTCAAAGTTGAGTTGACTTTTCCTGCAAAACCCTAATTTAGCAACTTTTGAGTCTTGATGAATTTTGAGAAATCCTTGATGAATCATGATCAACCCTTGATAAAATGATGAAATATACTTCAAAATGAGAATGTTGACAAAAAATCTTGGAGTTTGATTGTATTTGGGTCATAGTTGACTTTTGCCCTAGCACAATCGATTTTTGGACCTCTTGAGCAATTGACTGACCAAACTTCCTCTGCAAGGCTTGAAATTTTACATGGATGAACTTGAGAGAATATTAGGACATTGGGGAGCACTTGAGGTCATTTGGATGCAAGGACCTTGATGCAACACAAAACCCTAATTTGAGGTTGACTGCCTTAGGAGATAGCTTGACTGTCCAACTCTTGAGCAATCTTGAGCAACTTGGAGATTTTTCTTGCAATGTTTTGAGAGATATGAGAGGGAAAATTTTGGGGTGCAACATCTGCCCCTGTTCAATTTTCTTAAACTTGAGGATATAGATTATCTTTCGGGCCTTTCGTGATCCGAAGGTGGAAGATGATTGAACACTAGAGTGCCCAGAAATTTGCACTCGCCTGAAGTGGTATCAGCATGATGATGTCGGGAATGGGCTTACAGATTCCATTTGGAGACTGCTGATAGGTGGTCTGAACTTCGGCTGGAATACGAATCAGGGAGATCTTATCGTCGATCTAACTGAACCAGGGAAGGTCTTAGATTAACTTTGACTGGACCAGCATCAGAAAAATCTTCGAATCGATTTAACTGGACCAGACGAAAGTATTGGAATAACTTCAACTGGAATACGAATCAGGGAGATCTTATCGGCGATCTGACTGGACCAGAGGAGGTCTTGGATTAACTTTGACTAGATCGGCATCAGAAAAATCTTCGAATCGATTTAACTGGACCAGATAAGAGTCTTGGAATAACTTCAACTGGAATGCGAATCAGGGAGATCTTATCGGCGATCTAACTGAACCAGAGGAGGTCTTGGATTAACTTTGACTGGATCGGCATCAGAAAAATCTTCGAATCGATTTAACTGGACCAGACAAGAGTCTTGAAATAACTTCAACTGGAATATGAATCAGGGAGATCTTCGCGGCGATCTAACTGAACCAGAGGAGGTCTTGGATTAACTTTGACTGGATCGGCATCAGAAAAATCTTCGAATCGATTTAACTGGACCAGACAAAAGTCTTGGAATAACTTCAACTGGAATACGAATCAGGGAGATCTTCGCGGCGATCTAACTGAACCAGAGGAGGTCTTGGATTAACTTTGACTAGATCGGCATCAGAAAAATATTCGAATCGATTTAACTGGACCAAACAAAAGTCTTGGAATAACTTCAACTGGAATACGAATCAGGGAGATCTTCGCGGCGATCTAACTGAACCAGAGGAGGTCTTGGATTAACTTTGACTGGATCGGCATCAGAAAAATATTCGAATCGATTTAACTGGACCAGACAAAAGTCTTGGAATAACTTCAACTGGAATACGAATCAGGGAGATCTTCACGACGATCTAACTGAACCAGAGGAGGTCTTGGATTAACTTTGACTGGATCAGCATCAGAAAAATCTTCGAATCGATTTAACTGGACCTAACAAGAGTCTTGGAATAACATCAACTAGAATACGAATCAGGGAGATCTTCGCGGCGATCTAACTGAACCAGAGGAGGTCTTTGACATAGCTGAGCACTTAACTGGATCTTTCCTGAAAGGTAAAGGTCAGTCATATGCAATGCATGATATGGATCAAGCAATGATGTTCTCAAAATAAATGAGATTGTGTTATATGATGCGTATATTTATGTATCATGATGTATGGAGATGTAATGTTTTAGCTGGGAAAAATAAATCCCGGATAGCTGCTGGAGAATAGAGTTGAATTCTTCGCTTCCGCTGGGGATGATGAAAGGAGAGAATAAACCTGCAGGAGAGGATAATTCCGTTGAGGAATAAACTGATGGGGAGATTACTCTGTGGGGAGGAGATGCTCTGCTGAGGATTCCACTGATAAATTCCGTTGGGGATATTAAACCTGTTGGGGATTGAATTCCTGTTTGTGAAAGGAAAGGACTCCGTTGGGGATAACCTTTCAGTTGCAACTTGCTAGGTATAAACCTGTTAGACTTTTGTGGAGATAATCCTCTGAATTCTGCTTGGAATGATCTTTTGAACTCGGCTGGGGAGATTTATGTTTGTACTCCGCTGGGGATAAACTTACAGAGTCGACCGAGGATGATGCTTCAACTCCATTGGGGAAGCTTTTTCAGACCGTGCTGGGAAAATTGTAACTCCACTGGGGGTATCTTGTATTCTGCCGGGGAACATTCTTATACTCTGCCAGGGAATATTAAGACTGCCGGGGGTATCAAGCTTTTTTAGTGCTGATGGTAGATAAACTCTGCTTGGGGAGAACATTGCTGATTCGTTCATAGTTGCAAGTCTCAGCTTGGGAGAGCTACCATTACTGCCTTACTCTGCGGGGAGTGAAAGTATGTTAGCCATATTATTCAGATGAATTTACCTTGTACCTGGAGGACAAAGCAACTATACAGTTCGGACAATTCTTATTGCCCCTGTTTCTGATATTACCCGTAATTCGTCTTTTGTTTCGCATGTAAATATTCATGAGCATCAATTAATGTCAAGTGCATATACCAAAAATGGACATTGGACGTTCTTTGCAAAACAAAACAGATAAAGGAAAAACAATTTGAAACTTCTTTGAAAATGAATTGTATTGATTTTGAAGTTTGGCCTGTAAATAGGCGTTTTTGTACAAGAGGCTGGCGTCCTAGTAAGAGAATGCCTCCAAATAATAGAATTTACACAATTTGAGAAAAAAACTAAACAAAACAGCTATGTGAATGATCCCACTGGGTTCCAACTCTGCTATTGCCTTTATGTCCTAGAGCATCTCATCACTTTGCAGCTTGGTTGAAGATGAATCAGATTGATTAGTGCCGTCTGAGCTTGATGGTTGATACCGAAGTCAGGATGCTAGGTGATCCAATGAGACATAGTGTTATGCTTTGATCCCTAATTTTTTCCTGGACCGCCCTTTTGGGTTATCAGTCCACAGGGATACCCTTTTTTGCCCAAGCCGCCTTTTCAAGTTTTTGACTTGTCGGGTGTACAGATTTTTCATTTTCATCCCTTATTTTTGCCCGAACCCTTTTGGTTCGCTAGGAAGACCTTATTTTTGCCTAGGCCAGTCAACCTAGCGGGTCTTTGATTATGCGTAGTATCTTTTCACTATGTCTGCATTGACAGGGTGAGGAAGGTCGTCACCATCCATAGTGGTTAGAATCATAGCTCCTCCTGAGAAAATGTTCTTAACCATAAATGGCCCTTCGTAAGTAGGGGTCCATTTCCCCATGGGATCACCTTGAGGTAAAATAATGCGCTTGATTACCAGATCCCCAACTTGATACTCTTGTCGTCTAACTTTCTTATTAAATGCCTTGATCATCCGTTTTTGGTACGTCTGACTATGACAAATAGCAGTAAGTCTCTTTTCGTAGATTAGGTTCATTTGATCAAGCCGGGTCTGAATCCAGTCATCTTCACTCAAACCTGCATCCTTCATGATCCGTAGAGAGGGTATCTGAACTTTAATAGGCAAGACTGCCTCCATGCCATAAACCAAGGAATAGGGTGTTACCCCTGTTGACGTCCGGGCTGAGGTACGATACCCATGAAGAGCAAATGGTAACATCTCGTGCCAATCTTTGTATGTTACTGTCATCTTCTGTACAATCTTCTTAATGTTCTTATTAGCCACTTCTACAGCCCCATTCATCTTCGGCCGGTAGGGAGAAGAGTTGTGATGCTGTATCTTGAATTGCTCGCAGAGCTCGGTGATCATCTTGTTGTTGAGATTGGTACCATTGTCCGTAATGTTCCTCTCTGGTACACCGTATCGACAGATCAGGTTGTGCCGAATGAACTGTGCCACGACGTTCTTGGTTATAGTAGCAAAGGAAGCTGCTTCAACCCATTTCGTAAAGTAATCAATTGCTACCAGGATGAAACGGTGCCCGTTGGATGTCGTAGGTCTGATCTCGCTGATCATATCAATGCCCCACATTGCAAAAGGCCAAGGTGCCATCAAGATGTTCACATCTTTTGATATCAGAAGAGTAGTATGAGCCAGCATGTACTGTCCCAGCTGGCGGGCAGCCCATGCTAAAGTGTAGCAAGTTCTCTTGAGCAGTGAGTATTAGGTCTCACAGTCGGTAAACTTTTTGCTAAAGAAGTAAATAGCATGCTCTTTTTGGTCAGACTCGTCATGCTGTCCCATCACACCTCTTTGTATTATCTAGCACCTTTAAGTATAAGATCAATGGCCCTCCTGCAATTGGAGATATCAGAATTGGTGGCTTGGAGGTAGTATGGCCCTCTCTTCTTGAAGTAGCAGTCTAGCTAGTTCACCAGGCACTTCGCAATCATCTTCACCTTCGTCTTCGGCTAAGTTGATCGGACTGTCTAAGTCATAACTGGCAGTAGCAGGGTAGTTATCAGTGGGATCCAGAGTGGATGTAGATCATGATACATGAGTGTGTGTAAAACAACCGTTTTTGCAATATATAAAAAGAAAAACAAGGAGCGCAAAATTTTGAAATGCAAGAAACGTCCAATGCTTTTATTAATGATATATGAAAATGACACATAAAAAGCCCTCACAAATGAAGCCACGGTGCCCCGAGTAAGACACCGGGCCATAAAGTTTAAAACATTGTCTGTTACATATTCAAAACAAAAAGTTTCATTACTGGGTAACAAAAGAAATAGGGATGAAGTCCTTTGCTATCCAGTTGCTTGGTCCACCATCGGTCGTAGGATAGATCCAGCTTTTGAACTCAGACTCTTCCACATCGTCTTCAATGGCATTCACTCCCGAGTTGCTGATGAACACGGGAGGTCTTCAGATCCGTGCATTCCGAACAACCTTTTGAGCTTCTACAGTGAAACCCAAACCAAACTTGTTAGTCTTCTGTGTAAAATCAGGGAGTCGGCCCCAATTTGCACACCCACCTTTTTCGACAACAGCCCAGGCATCCTTTAAGGAAGCCATATTCATAGGAGAATCTTCAACAACAGCCTCAGCTGACGCCAGTTTCTGGGGAACCTCTTCAAAATGCTGAAATGGGGTCTCAATGAACTCCCCATCCATTTCCACGTATCGGAAAGAGTTGAGGTAGCTAACCATGTACTCTTCCTCACCTTGTACTGTCACAATCTTCCCTTTGACCGGGTACTTCAGTTTTTGGTGGAGCGTTGAGGTTACGCCCCAGCTTTGTGGATCCATGGGCGACCCAACAAACAAGAATAAGATGGCCGAATGTCCATTACATAGAATGTAGAGTTGAAAACCTGAGAACCAACCTTAATCGGGATATCAACTTCTCCATGCACCATTTTCTTAGACCCATCAAAGGCCCTAACAACAATGTTGCTTGGCTTCAGCTCCAACCCTTCACAACCCAACCGGTCTAGAGCTTTCTTAGGCAAGACGTTCAATAAGGAACCAGTATCCTCTAATACATGAGCAAGAGTAGTTCCCCTGCATTCAATGGAGACATGCAGGGCATCGTTGTGATTCTTCCCCTTAGCAGTCAAGTCGGTGTCAGAGAAACCCAACCCATTATAGGCAGTCAGACTAGCCACGCAATCTTTAAACTGGTCAGCCGACGTATCTTGCGGTACGTGTGCAGTCTTCAGGAATGTAATCAGAGCCTTGGCATGGGCCTCTGAGCATAGCAACAATGACAACATAGAGATCTTGGACGGGGTTTTCTCCAGCTGTTCAACTACATTGTAGTCACTCTTTTTGATAATTTTCAGGATCTCTTCCATCTCTTGTTTAGAAGCTTCAACAGTAATCGTCTTCGGTGTCTCCGTCTAGGCAGGCTCATCAGTGGTCCCTTTGCCCTGAGTGTCAGATGACTCGGCGACAAGGGTAAGAATAGGAACTTGAACAGGAATAGTAGCAGGTACACTGGCAGGTGTAATAACAATAGGTTTTCGGGCAGTCGGCAGAGAGATATCAGGTGAGAAAAGTCTTCCACTGCGGGTGACTTTAGCAGGTCCAACAATATTGCTGATGTCAGTATCAGCATCCAACTCTTGTTTAACTCCATGATAATAAACATCAGCCCCGTAGTGCCACGGGACAACTTTATCATAGGTGTAGGGGATAGGCCCAGGAACAGTGATGATCAATGGTGCGGTTCTTGGAACAGATGTAATTCTAATAGGCTTCCTCAAGGGAGCCTTGGAAGAATTGTCGGAAATGGTGATAATGGCAACTTCTTCAGTATGAACTAAAGGAACAACGGTCTTCTCAAACATAATTTCTTTACTATCCATCAGGCGTTGGACACCTTATTTCAGAAGTGGGCAACCAGTTGGTAGGGCAGAACACATACGGCAACCTTCGCCACAGCCCGAAAATAAACTTGCTAGCAAAAGGTTCTTCTTTGCAGTCATCATATGGGTAACAATGTCGTTCATAGAAACCACAAACGAGTCTTCATCTATAGCATTCACTCCATGCTTGGGCATAGGAGCAGTCACAACATTAAGTCTTTCGGGCGCCTCGAACTCAATCTCCTTAGCATAAATTAACTCCTGTATCTTATTCTTCAAAGACCAATAATCATTTGTATTATGCCCCGGGCTATCAGAGTAAAAAGCACAACGGGCGTTAGGGTTGTACTTCAGTGAGGTAGTGTTGGTATTCTTCGGGGCTTCCCTTGGAATCACCAGATTAGTCTTTAACAACTACGGTAGAATCTGAGACAGAGTCATGCTGAGACGGGTGAACTGCCTTCAAGGTCTCTCGTCCTTTTACTGATTATTGTGCTGAGGAGCAACAACAGGTCTTGAAATAACAACCACATTAATAGCTTGGTGGTGTTTAGGTTTATTCTGGCTTTTCAAACCGTAGACAGCCCTAGACTCTTTCTTAAAAGGCTTCTTCTCGGTGCTTGACGAGGCACCCTTCTGTATCTTACCAGCCTTAATACCAGCCTCAATCCTCTCACCGGTCATAATTAGCTCTGTAAACCCGGACGAAGAGCTTCCAATCAGGTGGTTGAAAAACAGACCAGACAAGGTCCCCATAAACATATCTACAAGCTCCCGATCAGCCAAGGGTGGTTGCACTCTTCCGGCGAGGTCTCTCCACTTCTGAGCATAATCTTTGAATCCTTCACCCGTTCCCATTGACATACCCTAGAGTTGGGTACGCGTGGGAGCAAGGTCGGAGTTGTATTGGTACTGCCTGTAGAAAGCAGTGGCCAAATCTTCCCAACTATGGATACTGGCTCCGTCCAACTGGTAAAACTATTCAAGCTGAGTCCCTGAGAGACTATCTTGAAAGAAATGGATCCATAGGTTCTTATCAGCGGTGTACGGCTGAATCTTCCTTACATATGACCGGAGGTGCAGCTTCGGACAAGAAACTCTGTCATACTTAGCAAAGGCTGGTGCCTTGAACTTGTGGGGAATTACCACCCCAGATGATAGACCCAGATCACCAAAGTCCAAACCAGGCACTTTCTGAACTTCCATCGCACTCAACCGGTCTTCCAGTTTCTTGTATCTATCCTCAACAGGAGGATATTGGTCTTCGTCGAAGTCCGTCTCGTTGTCTGAGACCACAGGGCTAGGAGCCCTCCTTTCTTCCTGACTATCTTTCCCTCCAGATGAGGTGGTCAAATCAACTTCATCCCGTAGCCTATTTCTAAACCTGTGACCTGTGTTAAATAGGACTGTCCTCTTCTTCTTCTTCTCTTTCAGAATCAGGGTCTTCAGATCCTGCTGACCCTTAGCTAGATTCATGAACATCTCTTGGAATTGGGCATTCTGGGCCTGTAGGGCCTTAATTGCTTGCTCGGTTGATGGTTCAGCAGACATGATGCTAAAATAAACAGCGAAGAAGATAAGAGACCTGTAATGGGTACCTGTTATGAAGTGCATGGGATGAAATGCGTATGACATGATTTCAAAGACAATCGAGAGATTCAAATTTGTAAACAAGAAAAAAATCACACTTTTATTAGATAAACTTTGAAATTCAAATTGTTCAACAAATTGCCTTTTAAGGCGTTACAAGAAAGGAAATACTGAAAAGTAAATAAAAACTGGAAAGGAAATAATCAAAGGACAATCAGTGCTCCCATGGTCGCTTCTTGTCGGTGCGGACATAGTCATTGAGAATCCGCTCGTTCTCCAGCTGCCTAGTCAACTTCTGGATCTTCTGCTCTTGCTCGTTAAACTTTTCTCGGTAAGCATCCTGTTCTTCTCTCAACTGCATCCAAGACCTTTTCAGTTCCCCAATGTCAGTGGGCATGTAAGGGTGGAGGATGGTAGGCAGAACACCCTCTTCATTAGCAACTTCAACAATGATGGGCAGGACGACTTCATACGACATACCCAGCTTTTGGGCACTGATACGGACCCATCTGAGATATGGCTCCATCGGAAGTGAAGTCTTTGGGCCCAGCTCGTGTGGATCAGATCTATGAACTCTATCCCAAGACCTTATGAATCTGCGGCGTTGCTCGTCGCTATCCCCTTGAAAATCAAAGATGATACTAGGCATTAGCAGCTCATGAGGTCCTTCTCTTCTGGCTCGCCCAAACTGACGTAAGGCCAAGCACGGATTATAAGAAATTCCTCCATGGGTTCCTATCAGTGGAACATTGGGATACTCCCCATAACGATCAATAATAGCCACCTCGTCCATACCCTTGATAGTCCAGATAATGTCATTATGAGAGAGAGACATAACCCTATAGGCCCAGCCCATGCCTTCTTTGTTCTTCAGCACTGATTTGGGGAGGTGCGAAATAAACCACCTCGCCAATAATGGAGCACAACACATCAAGGTCCCCCGCTTTCGGGCAGTACGAGCATAAAGCTAATGGAGAATGTCACCCAAGAGAGTGGGTACAGGATTACGAGAGATGGAGATTTTCACTGCATTCACATCAACAAAGGAGTCAGGATTCGGAAACAATACCAAGCCATATATCAGAAGAGCCAGAATATCCTCGAATGCCTTGAAGTCTAGACTATCCCAGAAATAATTAGCCATACCAACCAAGAACTTAGTCCGAAAGCCCTTTGCTCCACTTCTAGTCTCCCAATTAGCGATTACCTCATCCTTGGTCAAATGAAGGGCTGAAGCAATCTCTTTCGGCTTAAGGATCTTCTCCCAACCAGTAAACGGGCAGATCAGAGAACTCTTCTAAGGTGGGAACCAACTGATAGTCTTAAAAAGTAAAGCAATGGTACAACGGATCATAGAACTGGACTAGGACACTCATCATCTTCTCGTCCAATTTGGAGGTAACCAAACTGAGAAGATACCCATGTCTTCTGATGAAGGAGGTAGTATCGGGCATCTTTGCAATCAATTCTTTAAGCATAGTGGGAACCTGGACAAAGATGATCCGGATGGTATTCTTACGCATGGGCATCATGACCTACAAAACAGAACAAAGATGAATCCCTCCTGTCTTTGAAATAGGTTAGTCCAATGCAAGATGTATGCAATGTTATGATGTCATGATGTCATGATAGAAAGCACACCACAAGTATCCACAAATAGCAAACATGGTAAAGGCACACAAGTCACACAGAGATCCCTTAGATTTCAGGATGGCAAGGAGCTTAGGTACTACCCTCTTTCAGTTCAGTTGGTTTAAACCTTTCCTAAAAATAGTAACCGGGTTCTAGAGGATCTCAATATCACTGACTACCCTCAATCGGTCATAATTCCAGTTTAGCAACCTTTTCTTGCAGCCAGAATCATCGCGAGAGTTTAGTCTCAATGAGTGTAGCATATTGCTACTGTTCTATGGCCAAGTTGGTCAATTTAAAGGTTCTAAGGTCAGTTGGTGCTTAATGACCCCTTAGATGACCCATATTCTCCTCGTTCCAACACAAGGGATATCGGTACAATCTAAAGTGCCACACCAACGTAGTTGCTGCTTCAACTGTATCGGTCTATGCTGTACAGTTCCCTCACAGTTTATTGCTACTTACCTAAAGGGTATCCCCAGATCCGGGTTAGGATCTATAGTAACTCCGATACAAGCCCACAAATATAAATCATACAAATCAAGCAATTGAAAACACAATGATCTAATCCTAAGGTACACCCCATTTATAAGAATGTTCCCCAGCAGAATCGCTAGTTCTGTGATATGTGGGAAAAGAATTGACTGTTTTTGAATGCTGGTTCGCGTTTTTGCGTTTGTATTGGCAAAATGTCGCGGTAAGCAAGATTCGCCACCGTCTTTTATTTTATCCAACAAGGAAAGGAAAAAAGCACAGAAAAATTCCTTTTTCGAGATATTTCTCGGGTTCGGGGGGTAGATTATAGAAAGGGAAAGTGTTAGCACCCTTTCTATCTGTGGTTATCCACGGGCTCTTAGGTACTTGCTCAAAGTGTTTTCAAAATTTGCTTTTCTTTGTGTTTGTGGGTTTGAAAGAGTTTTTTGAGAGGTGTAAGTGTGAAAAAGGTTTTGTTTTTGTTTTGAAATAGCAAGTACTTAAGAACCATCTACCTACTCGAAAAAGGAATCAATCTGTGCTAATATCCTTTAGACAATGCTATCCCACTATTGAGGAGTAGGTAGCGTCGTCATTGGAGATTTAAGGGTCAATTCGATTAAGGGACGTGCGGTCACTAAAGCAATGTTAGGATGCCTTAGCAGTAACCCTAATGCCTTAGATCATTTTTCCGAGGCAACCGTTTCGAGGCAAGTATGATCTTTGGACAAGAGGGCGACCTCTAAAACTTCCTATACTCAATGACCATGTTCGAAGCAACCAAGCGAGGTGTACCCTGAGAGTGCGCATGTGCGAGTGTGTTGTTTCGGTTAATTTTATCTTTGTACATGTCAATGGTTATCTATGTTGATTTCAGGTCTAAACATTTGATCTTGTCATACATTCCCTATTATCAAACATCTAACAGTTTATAAGTTGCGGAAATTAAATTGCGGAAATTAAAACTAACTATTACAAGGCGTCGGGTATTTACATCGCCAAAAGTAACCCTTGAAATTAAAATGCGGAAAATAAATAAAGCGATAAAATAATTAAAGTCCTATTAAACTATTACATTCCGGGAAACAGATACAATATTGAATAAATATGGATTGCGTGCGGGAAAATTAAATCGAGCGAGTTCTAGGGTTTTGACCCTTTAATTATTAAAGAAAAGATTTTTTGGTTATTTTTTGAATTAAAAAGGAAATAAACCAAGTTAATGATTAAATTAATAAACAAATTAATTAATAAAAATATTTTTGGGTTTTTGAGTATTTAAAGAAATAAAATAATTTGATCAATGTTAATAAAAACCTAATTGTCTAAGTTAATTTTAATTATTACAAAAGATATTAAAGTTATTTCCTAATTAAACTAAATTAATTAAATTAATACTTATTAACAAAAATAAAAATGCTGGAAATTAATTTTAATAATGAAAATGTTTTTTTGGTTTTTAATTTTATGAGGAAAAAAGTTTGATTGGTTAGTTAAAATAAAAATAATAACAATAATTAATTAAATAGAAATAATAAAAGAAGGAAATAGAAAACTCAGGGGGGGGGGGCTTGAAAGGAGGTGAGAATTGCAATTTGATGGCCCAATTATGCAGGCCTGCGTTGACCTTTGGGAATTCCATGTGACACGCTGACTTGAGAGTATGATGGACATCTCATCTGGACCACCAGATCTGGCCTGGGGCCATCTGGCAAGCATCTGAGTGAGGGAGTATGATGGATCCCATGCTGGCATCATCATTGGATCACCTTTTGAAAAATAACAAACAAATGCATGGGGGACCTGGGATTCGAACCCAGGTCCTGTAAGTCATTGGACAACACTTCCACCACTCAACCAACGCGCTTTAGTTGTATACCTATTGGACAATAATAATAAAATAGGAAAATGCGTATTATGCCAGAAATAAAAAAAAAAAGAAATGCACCAAATTTGAATCAGCCAATGGGAGGGGGGCACGTCTTCATCTTCTTCGTTTAGCCTGGATATTTACCTGCGGATTTGCATCCGCAGCTAAATTCACATGTGCGTTCTAAAATCTATTCTAGGCCATAGAAATTGATTCCAAGACCATAGTCATGCTCGTCTAGGCCTCCTGAGCACGTCTATATCCATTAATGGCTCCAATTTTACCTGTAGCAAAAATGCCCAAAAACACAAACCACGAACCCTAGATTCGGATAGGGGGTTATAGTCCATATAAATGCAATCAAATAATGCAGAAAGCTTATAAATTGAACAAGGATCATGAATATGTCAACGATTTGCCAAGAAAATGCAAGAATGTGGAGTTTTGATTTTGAGTACAGGGCGGTGTTTTGAGAGACTTACAGTGCGATTGAGAGGGTGTGAGAGCTTGTTTATGATTGCAAGAGGTTCAGTGGATACCCAGCAATGGATTGGTGTTGAGATTTGTCCTTGAAAACACCTCTATGCACGATTTCAGTTTCACACTTTTTCACCTTTTTTCAAGTTTTGCCTTTGATGATTCTGCAGCCTCTAGCCCCTAATTCGTGTGCCTTTCACTTGTATATGTAATAAGCAATGCATTAGGTCAACAAATAGGTCTTGAATCTTTGTAAATCAATGCTTGGAGATTTGATTTGATCCTCCATTGATAACCTTCCAATTTTGTCCAAAATCCAATCTTTTTGCACATGGAATGTATGATACGAATTTGATTCACTTGATGGTGATGATTAGGTCCTGAAATAGCCAAAAAGAGATCAAATAATCAATGTTTGGATTTTATTTGATTTAAAATGAAATAATTCATTAAAAAATCAAATTAAATAATAAAATTGACAAATGGTCACAAGGCTGAAACTAGGACACGTGTGTAGTGTGACAAGATCAAATCAAGTGGAAAAGAATGGGCCCATTTGACAAAATTTGAAGTTTTGGGTATAGTTGACTTTTGGCAATTTTACAAAAATGTCCAACTTCAACAATTCATAACTTCTTCAATTTTGAACTTTTGGAAGTGTTCTTGGACTTTCAAAAATGACCTATAATGTCCAAATTTGTAACTTCTTGTGAGTGCATTTTCTGATCTTGGGGGTATGAAGATGGATTGTAGGAAATTGCATCCTCTTCAAAATTAGATTTGGATGGGTCATTTCTCATAAAATATGAGAAAGTTATGCCTGGTCAAAGTTGAGTTGACTTTTCCTACAAAACCCTAATTTAGCAACTTTTGAGTCTTGATGAATTTTGAACAATCCTTGATGAATCATGATCAACCCTTGATCAAATGATGAAATATCCTTCAAAATTAGAATGTTGACAAAAAATCTTGGAGTTTGACTGTATTTGGGTCATAGTTGACTTTTGCCCTAGCACAGTCGATTTTTGGACCTCTTGAGCAATTGACTGACCAAACTTCCTCTGCAAGGCTTGAAATTTGACATGGATGAACTTGAGAGCATATTAAGACATTGGGGAGAACTTGAGGTCATTTGGATGGAAGGACCTTGATGCAACACAAAACCCTAATTTGAGGTTGACTGCCTTAGGAGATAGCTTGACTGTCCAACTCTTGAGCAATCTTGAGTAACTTGGAGATTTTTCTTGCAATGTTTTGAGAGATATGAGAGGGAAAATTTTTGGGTGCAACATATAGGATCTCAATATCACTGACTACCCTCAATCGGTCATAATTCCAGTTTAGCAACCTTTTCTTGCGGCCGAAATCATCGCGAGAGTTTAGTCTCAATGAGTGCAGCATACTGCTACTGTTCTATGGCCAAGTTGGTCAATTTAAAGGTTCTAAGGTCGGTTGGTGATTAATGACCCCTTAGCAGACCCATATTCTCCTCGTTCCAACACAAGGGATATCAGTACATACTAAAGTGCCACACCAACATAGCTACTGTTTCAACCATATCGGTCTACGCTGTACAGTTCCCTCACAGTTTATTGCTGCTTACCTAAAGGGTATCCCCAGATCCGGGTTAGGATCTATAGTAACTCCGATACAAGCCCACAAAGATAAATCATACAAAGCAAACAATTGAAAACACAATTATATAATCTTAAGGTATACCCCACTTATTAAGCGTCCCCAACAGAGTCGCCAGTTCTGTGATACGGTGGGAAAGAACTGACTGTTTTTGGATATGCTGGTTTTTGTTTTGCGTTTGTTTTCGTAAAATGTCGTGGTAAGCAAGAGTCGCCACCGTCTTTTATTTTATCCAACAAGGAAAGGAAAAAAGCACAGAAAAATTCCTTTTTCGAGATGTTTCTCGGGTCCGGGGGGTAGATTATAGAAAGGGAAGGTGTTAGCACCCTTTCTATCCGTGGTTATCCACGGGCTCTTAGGTGCTTGCTCAAAGTGTTTTCAAAAAAATGCTTTTCTTTTTGTTTGTGGGTTTGAAGAAGTTTTTATTTGAAAGGTGTAAGTGTGAAAAAGGTTTTGTTTTTGTTTTGAAAGAGCAAGTACTTAAGAACCATCTACCTACTCGAAAAAGGAATCAATTTGTGCTAATATCCTTTAGACAATGCTATCCCACTATTGATGAGTAAGTAGCATCATCATTTGAGATTTAAGGGTCAATTCAATTAAGGGACGTGCGGTCACTAAAGCAATGTTAGGACGCCTTAGCGGTAACCCTAATGTCTTAGATCATTTTTCCGAGGCAACCGTTTCGAGGCAACTATGATCTTTGGACAAGAGGGCGACCTCTAAAACTTCCTATACTCAATGACCACGTTCGAAGGCAACCAAGCGAGGTGTACCCTAAGAGTGCGCATGTGCGAGTGTGTTGTTTTCAGTTAATTTGTCTTTGTACATGTTAGTGGTTATCTATGTTGATTTTAGGTTTAAACGTTCAATCTTGTCATGCATTCCCTATTATCAAACATCTAACAGTTTATAAGTTGTGCAAATTAAATTGCGGAAATTAAACTAACTATTACAAGGCATCGGGTATTTACAACGCCAAAAGTAACCCTTGAAATTAAAATGCGGGAAATAAATAAAACGATAAAAATATTTAAAGTCCTATTAAGCTATTACATTTCGGAAATAGTTACAATATTGAGACAAAATAGATCGCGTGCGGGAAATTAAATCGGGCGAGTTCTAGGGTTTTGACCCTTTGATTTAAAGAAAGGATTTTTTGGTTTATTTTTGAATTAAAAAAATAAATTAAACTAAGTTAATTATTAAATTAATAAGCTAATTAATTAATTAATGAAAATAATATTTTTGGATTTTTGATATTTAAAGAAATAAAAATAAATTAACCAAAGTTAATAAAAACGTAATTGTCTAAGTTAATTTTAATTATTGCAAAATATATTAAAAGTTATTCCTAATTAAAACTAAATTAATTAAATTAATTTTGTTAACAAAATTAAAATGCTGAAATTTAATTTTAATAAAGAAAATATTTTGGTTTTTTTTTAATTTTATGAGGAAAAATGCTTTGATTGGTTAATGATAATAAAAATAATAACAATAAATGATTAAAAGAAATAATAAAAGAAAAGAGAAAAAAGTTAGGGTTTGGGCCTGATTAGGGGGGTGAGAATGGCAATTTTGTGGCCCATTAACATGCAGGCCTCGTTTGACTTCCCTGATTCCATGCATACGCGTTGACCTTTGCCTATGGTAGACTTTCATTCTGGATCACCAGATCTGTCCTGGGGCCATCTGGTGCTTGGATATTTGAGGGCATATGATAGGCCTCTAGCGTTGGTTTGTACCTGATTACATGATAAAATAGAGGAAAATGCAAAGCGTTGGAGGCAGGGATCGAACCCCTGACCTCCAGCCAACAACGCCTTGAGAGCACTCCCCTTAACCACTGGATCACTTCGCTTCAATCGTTAGTAAAATACAAACTAAATATAATATATAAAAACACATCATTATGCCAGACAAAAAAGAAAACGCGCCAAGTATTTGAACCGGCCACTAGGAGGGGGACACGTCTTCCTCTTCTTCCTTCAACCCTGTACATTTACCTGCGGATTTATATCCGCAGCTAAATTCGTATGTGCATTCTAAAATCCATTCTAGGCCATGAAAACTTAATCCAAGACCATGGTCATGCTCGTCTTCCTCCACTGGTCATGCCTATGTCCATCAATGGCACTGATTTTGCCTGAAAAAGAAATGCCCAAAAACAACAAATCACGAACCCTAGATTCGGCTATGGGGTTACAGGCCAGATAAATGCAATTGGCTAATGCAGAATGCTTTTAAATTGGACGATAATCATGAATATGCAAAGATTTTGTAAGAAAAGTGCAAGAATAAGGATATACGAATTCAAACGAAAAGCATTTTTTTGAGACACTTACAGAGCCTTTATGCGCGTATGGAGACTGGTTTTGGGTTGGTTTTGCTTCAGTGATTGTCCAGCAATGGATTAGTGTTGAGTTTCGCCCCTGAATTTGCCTCTAAGAATGATTTCAGTTTCACACTTTTTTGGCAATTTTTTCAAGTTTTGTTCTTGATGTTCTGGAAGCCTCTAGGTCTGGATTTCGTGTGCTTTGGATTGTATCTGTATGCTGCAATGTATTAGGTCAACAAATTGGTCTTGAATCCTTGTATATTAATGCCTTGAGATTAAATTTGATCCTCCATTGAAAACTTGCTTAATTTGCCAAAAATCCAATCTTTTTGCACATGGAATGATTGATACGAATTTGATCATGACATTGATGATGAATAGGTCCTGAAAATAGAAAAAGATCACATGTAATCAAGTTTTGGGATTTTATTTGATTTAAATTGATTTAAAATGAAATAATTCAATAAAAAATCAAATAAAATAGAAAAATTGATAAATGGACACAAGGATGAAGCTAGGACACGTGTGGAATGTGGAAAGTCCAAATAAAGTGGAAAAGAATGGGTCCATTTGACAAAATTTGAAGTTTTGGGGATAGTTGACTTTTAGCAATTTTGCAAAAATGCCTAACTTCAATAATGCATAACTTCTTCAATTTTGAACTTTTGGAAATGTTATTGAACTTTTTAGAAATCTTGATATGTCCTATAACCAACCCTTTTGGTCTCATCTCATTTTGATATTCCATGCTCAAGTTAAAAGCTTTGTAAAAAAAGGTGTTTTTGTTGACTTTCAAAAATGACCTATAATGTCCAAATTTGTAACTTTTTGTGAGTGCATTTCTTGATCTTGGGGTATGAATATGGATTGTAGGAAATTTCATCCTCTTCAAAATGAGCTTTGGATGGGTCATTTCTCATAAAGTATGAGAAAGTTATGCTTGGTCAAAGTTGAGTTGACTTTTCCTACAACACCCTAATTTAGCAACTTTTGAGTCTTGATGAATTTTGAGCAATCCTTGATTAATCATGATCAAACCTTGATCAAATTATGAAATATAATCCAAAATGAGAATGTTGCAAAAAATCTTGAGGTTTGACTGTATTTGGGTCACAGTTGACTTTTTCCCTAGCACAGTCGATTTTTGGACCCCTTGAGCAATTGACTGAGCAAACTTCCTCTGCAAGGCTTGAAATTTGACATGGATGAACTTGAGAACATATTAGGACATTGGGGAGCACTTTATATCATTTGGATTCAAGGATCTTGATGCAACACAAAACCCTAATTTGGGGTTGATTGCCTTAGGAGATGACTTGTCTGACCCACTCTTGAGCAATCTTGATCCACTTGGAGATTTTTCTTGCAATGTTTGGAGAAATATGAGAGGGAAAATTTTGGGGTACAACACATGCGATCCTGAGTTGATGTGGATCTGCATTTTGATATGTAAGTGTGTGTGTAAGAGTATAACTATCTTTGATAAAATAAAAGTTAGAAAAAGAAAAACAAAGAGCATAAAATTTGCATGCAAAAACGTCCATGATTTATTGATGACACATGAAGATGAAGTAACAACACTAAAAAATGGACCGTTGTGCCTAGGGTAAGACACAAGGTTTTAAAGTCTAAATTTTTTAAATATTACAAGTCCAAAAAATTTAAAAGACAATTACTCTTGAATAAAAGTAATAGAGACAAATTCTTTAGCCTCCCAATTGTTGAGCCCATCGCTGATGGTTGGGAAGATCCACTTATCCAGGTCATAATCACTATCACTGTCTTCCAGAGCATTGACTTCATGGTTGCTGATCCGCAAAGGTGGTCCCCTGGTGCGAGCACGATGAACAGCTCTCTGGGCTCCTGAAATAAAACCCAAACCAAATTTGTCAGATTTGTAAGGAATATCCGGAAGTTGACCCAAATGGTACAACTACCTTCTTCAACTACTTCCTTGGAATCCTTCAGAGAATCCATCTTCAGTGGAGGTCTGGTAATCTTCGGGACTTTGGAAGTAGTCTTGGTTGCTGCAACTGTTTGTGGGACCTCTTCAAAATTCTAGCACAGGGTCTCAATGAACTCACCATCCATTTTCACAATCCTGAAAGAGTTCAGGTGGCTAACCATGTATTCCTCCTCCCCATGGACTGTGATGATCTTTCCCTTGATCGGGTACTTCAGCATCTGGTGTAGGGTGGAAGTGACGGCACCAGCGCCATGGATCCAAGGTCGGCCCAATAGGCAATAATAGGAAGGGTGGATATCCATCATGTAGAAAGTTGAATCAAAAGTCTAAGTTCCAACTTTTATAGGGATGTCAACTTCTCTTTGCACTGTCTTCTTAGAACCATCAAAGGCCCTCACCACAATGTTGATAGGCTTTAAAGTGAGTCCCTTGCAATCTAGCCGGTCAAGATCATTTTTGGGAAAAACATTCAGCAATGAGCCCGTATCAACCAGGACGTGAGCTAATGTAGTGCACCTGCACTCAATGGAAACATGTAAGGCATCAATGTGCTTCCTTCCTTTGGGAGTTAAATCAGCATCAGAAAGCCCAATCCGTTATCAACAGTTAGACTGGCCACATAATTATCAAATTGATCAATGTAGGTCTCTTGGGGCACATGGGCGGTTTTGAGAAACTTTACCAAGGCTTTGGCATAGGCCTCAGAACACAAAAGTAAGGCCAACATTAATATTTTCGAGGGGGGTCTTCCCCAACTGTTCCACGACGTTGTAGTAACTTTTCTTGATTATCTTTAGTATGTCTTCTATCTCCTTTCTAGAAGCTTCAGGAATAACCTCTGGATGCGCCTTCATCTGGACAGGCTCACACAATACCTCTTTGCCCCTTGTCTCAGTAGCAGGGATAACAGTAGGACTATTAACGAGAGCATCACTGGGAATGCTGGTAGGAGCGGTAGTGGGAATAATCACAGGAGTAGTAATGGTCTTTGGAGATATCTAGGGTGAGAAAACTCTTCCACTTCTTGTTATCTTACTGGTCCCAACGATATTGCCGACGTCAGGATCAGTGTCTTTTGCAACTTCTTCTTTTATAGCCAACTGATCTTGCTTGACGCTATAGTAATAGACGTCAACCCCATAGTTCCATGGAATAGCTTTATCCGAAGAATATGGTATTGGCCCTGGCATGGTGATGATTAAGGGAGTATATTTTGGAACAGATGTAATCCTGACGGGTCTTTTGGTGGAGACCCTGGGAGGATTGTTGGAAATGGTGATTATTAATACATCTTCATAGGAATTTCTGGTGAGAGGAACTTTTTCAAACAAGATTTCTTTGTTAGCCATCAGGCGCTGGACGCCAATCTTCAGTAACAAACAGCCATTTGGTAGAGACATACATAATTGATAACTTTCACCACAGCCTGGAAACAGACCGGCTTGTAATAGATTCCTTTTAATAGTCAAAAGTGGAGTAGTTAAATCATCCACGGAGGAAACAAAACAGTCATTATCAACAACGTTGACACCTTGACCATGTTTGGGCATTGGCGCCTTTATTACATTAGGTGTTTCTGGGGGATCAAACTCAATCTCTTTTGCCTCGATAAGGTCTTGTACCTTATTCTTCAAGGCCCAACAATTGTTTGTATCATGCCCCGGGCTTTCAGAATGATAGGCACATCGGGCATTCAGGTTGTAGTGAGGAGAAGCAGCATTAGGGTTCTTGGGAGCTTCCTTTAGGGTTACCAGATTGGACTTCAAAAGATGTGGCAAAACTTGGGACATGGTCATTGTTGTACCCCAAAATTTACCCTCTCGTTTCATCAACATTTTCTCAATCACAAGACTCTTGGAACTCAAGATCAAGCTAGGGTTTGCCCTGCTCAAGACACCTCCTTGCACTGTTGACCTAAATTAGGGTTTGAGTTTGCACAGGGATGTTTTGACCTACAATGCCCAAGGTGACTTTCATACTTCATATTAGACTCACAAGTTTGTCCATACCAAGTTCCAATCATTGATTCAAATTTTTGCCCAGTCAATTGGACAGTTGACCTAGAAATCAGCTGTATTGGGAAAAAAGTCAACTGTAGCCAATTGACAGTCAAACCTCATGAAATTTGACCCACATCAACATTATGAACTCATATGAACCATTTGATCAAGTTTGGATCACAATTCCACAACAAATTTGATCAGATCACCAAAAGGGCAAAATGGTCATTTTTAGGGTTTTGACTGCACAAAGGCAATTTTTGACTGTTTGACCTAGCCAATGGCAAATTAAGCTCACACATGGACTCAAAGACTAAATGAAATTGTCTTGGTCCATTCAACAAGTTCAAAAGATCTCAAATGCATAGGATTGACAGATGAATTTTTCAGTCAACTGATCAAAATTTGACTATACACTGAAAAGTCAAACTTTGACTTTTTAGTCAAAATCAAGTGCCAAGAGTCATTTTTCACCAAGACATGTAAAATTATGAAACTTGTTCATCAAGAAACCCAAAATTGCAAATTAGGGTTTAAAATGGAAAATTTTCATAACTTAGAAATTTTCTAAGTTATAAAATTTTCTTATTTTTTCCTAACTTTGTCCCATTTTTTCACCAAGATGAAAATGGATTCAAACAAAACTTGAAACATAAAAGTTGTAGTCCATCACAAAGCCTACAACAATGATTCACAAAGTTTTCTCAAAAGAGACTTTTATCTCAAGTTATGATTTTTGGAACAAGGGTACCTAAAACTTTTAACTTAGAGAAATTTTGCCCTAATTTAGGCTAGGGGTGTTCAAAACCAAACCGGCCCAATAGAAAACCACAAAACCGAACCGAACCAAACCGAAACCGCAAAAAACGCATTTGGTTCGGATGTGTTTGGGTCATTTTCTCATGGAACCGCATGGTTCGGTTCGGTTTGCAGTTTGTATTTTACAAACCAAACCAAACCAAACAAAACCGCATTATGTTATAAAATCTTACTAACCAATATATATTTCTATAATTCTTTAGAGAAATCAACATGTATTATGTGTATATTTTATCATACTTTGTATTATATTTATTTTAATTTACAAATCATAAAAAATAAAATATTATTCATTTATAAATACTATTTTCACAAAATATATTTTATCATATTCTTTGTATAATATTTATTTAAGAATGCAATCTTGTTGATATCATTATTTAGATTTAGATAAAATTATAATACGCAACTTTATGTATCAAATTATAAATTTATTTTGACAATTATAAATTGTTTATGGTAATGTATGAACAATTAAATATAAAATTATATTTTCCTATATATTTGTATGTATGACATAATAATTATTTTTGTAAAAAACCGAAACAACCGAACCAATCCAAACCGCATTAGTTTGATTTGGTTTGGTTCGGATTTATTTTTAAAAGCCAACTGAACCAAACCGAACCGCATGTTTTTTTCTCTTGCGGTTCGGATGATTTTTTGCTTCAAAACCGCCCAAACCGCACCGCGAACACCCCTAATTTAGGCAGGATTTTGACCCATCTTTTTGGCCATTTTTCACATAGTTCCACTTGGAGTTTTAAGTTTCATTTCAAAGATGGATTATAGTACATGTTCCAAGATTTACAAATTATCCAAGAACTCCTCAAACACCCTTGTGGTTAGAGAGAATCGAATGCTTGAAGTTGGCAAAAACTCACTTTGATCCATGGCCAATACATGTTCATACCAATTTGCAAATCTGATCTAGCTAGCTTGGTTCACAATTACAGGCCTCAAAACCAGTTTGTACTCCATAATTTAATGCATATCCATTGAGCTAAGGTTTTTTCTTGGTCATTAGGGCATTGTACACTAGTTTAAGCCTTAAATGGAAAAAGTAACAATGCCATTTTTGCTTAAACTTCACTTTATGTCAAAACAAGATCCTTGAGGTATGGGGCCATATCTCTGAGGCAAGATAAAATCTACCAATTCCAGTAACCAAGAGCAAAATGTGCAGCATGATATAGGACTTGTACAGACCTGCATTGAACACATACACACTCTTGCTTCAAGTAGAAGAAACTTGCAAAATACAAGCCATCTCTCACATCTATAAAAACCAACTTACAAAAACATTGCAAACAAATTTGATACCTCCTAACAAGCCATAAACACGACCCCTTTGCCTCTCAAAACCCCTAGTGCACAAAACCCCCATTTTATTGCAAAATAGGGTCAGTTCTGCAAACTTCAAGCCATAATCAAATTCCATCGTGCATTTTGTCCAAAGATACTTCAAACACCTTCCAACTAACATACCTAAGCTATCCAGATCATCCTTTGCTAGCTGTAACACCCTTAACACGCATTGCCATTTTTGTTTCAAAGCTTTGCAGGTTGAGTTCTGTAGCACGATTCAGGCTACTTCAAAACAAGCCAGGCATTGGGAAAGCTTCATTGGACATCAGGCAAGCTTAAAAGAACCTTACACACTCTTGGAAGTTGCTGCATTGGCCAGCTCGAGGTCAACTGAAATAGGTATTTTATGAACTTCCATCTCTCTATTTAGGAATAGTTAGGCTTAGGTTTATGAATGAAATATGTTGTACTCATAGCCCTGAAGCCATACATATGCTTAGTTTTCATTTACATAAATCGTGCTAGGAGAATTTCACCCATGAACTTTCTGAAAAAACTAGGTTAGAAATTAGGGCCAGAGAAATTCTCTCTGGTCTTTGAGAGTTAGCTCAAGTTTTTTATATGGTTGGATTCGTTATTTGATGCTCTACAAATTTCATGTTATGAGTTTTGTAAAAAAATCAAAGAATCAGGAGATAGCATTTGTGTACAGAAGCGCGCGTATTTTTGTTCAAAGGAAGAAGATGAAGTTTGGTTTGGGCTGAGCCTGTACAGGCTTGCTTTTGGCACCCCCCTCTTTTCTATTTACACCCCCCTGGCCCATTTCTTGTACATTTGTTATTTTTGTACTTTTGTTTC